>JAWZYU010000017.1:19351615-20661948 GCA_038380435.1 Ryuthela nishihirai
TTTTACACGTTCTTTTTCTCATCTGCAAATTTGGGGGCGGGGGTGGCTCAGTCGGTAGCGCGCCAGGCTCGTAATCTGTAGTTCCCAGGTTCGAGTCCCAGCTGGATCAGCGTTGAGACTTATCTCCGCAAAATTCCCCGCCCTGCCCACGGTCAGTAGGGGACACCGATGGGCTAGGAAAGGCCGCCGTCCGTCGGATGGGACGTTAAGCCGTGGCCCCGTGTGCGGGAGAGTCATACCCTGTGCACGTTAAAGAACACGCTGGATGGCCTTGACGGAAGGCTACCATCTGTCTCCCAACAGCTGTTCCAGTGGGTCCCCTACCCCAACCTTCTCTGAGCCTTCGGGGTCCATGTGACCTGGCCATTTAGCCCATGGTGTGCAAAAAAGTGCCGCTCAGAGGTAAAACAACCCAACCCAACTCTGCAAATTTGTGATCAGTAGCTCGCGGGTCACACAAAAAAGAGGTAGCGGACCGTAGTTTGCCAAGGCCTGGCCTAGGCCAATCTGGTATCGCCAGTTCTCCTCAGAATAAAGCACGTCTATCACACAATTCTTCCCTTCAAGTATTAGTAGTCAGTCATACAGCATTTCCACTGATGAAAGAATCGATGGCATCTTGTCAAGCATCGCTAATCTATGCCTCACACAGGCTCACCTTATACAGGTTGACGCAGGCGGTTAAAAATTAAAAATGTGGTTTACAGCTCGAATGATTGTCAGTTCTTTCATAAGAAACCAAAAAACCTTTTTACGATCAAGGTAAGGACCGACATGTAGCATCCTCGTTTTCTCACCTAGCAGACGAGTGTCAGTGTCGGTGTTGTTAGGGGCCAGCAGGTGGCGGCTTGGCCGGTGGGCTGGCCTCGTGGCCTAAATGTTTCGCTTCGAACGCACCTAATGGGGCGTGCCACTGCATGCCTGGCTCTCGAAGCAGCCAAAATGGCCGACCCACAGCTCTGCAACCAAGAAAAGAGAGAAACCCCAAAAAACGAAAGGCAGCCGACTTCTATTGTCGCACATTCTGAGCTAATACATTTATTTTCTTGAGAGCAGACGATTTATTAAATGAAGCATTGCCATCACCTGTCACAGAGTGGTGTCAATAACCCACTTGTTGTTAGGATTTTATCTGGCCACCGATGCCGTACCAAAGGCGTTCTTATTTTATAGGAGTTAAAGTGTTTCACGAGGAAGTAGTTGTTAAGGCGCTTTTTCGCTGTTGGCATCTTGCAAACGTTTGTACGATGGCTTCTACTTCGTTCGTTTGATAGCGGCGATTGCGGTTCTGTTGTTTGCCTGTCCTAAATTGCTATGTTTTGCGGCGGCAAATTTTAACCGTCGCCGCCTCTCGATTTTCACAGTGACAGAATCGTCACGATTTTTGTTTGGTTCCATGGAGAAAAGAAGATACAAACAAGTGCTTTGCGCGTGCTGCCGTTTCGCTGCAGATTGGAAGATTGTCTGTCAGGCAGAAAGTTACTATAAATAGATCAAGTATTATCTCTGAAAGAAAGAAAAGTTTCTGCTTTGGCGTTGAAAGGCACTCTTAATACATTTCAGTCTGAAAACACCTTCAGTGTGTTTTTAGTTGTAGTATTTGCGAATTGCATGAGGCCGATGAACTTCGATCTATTTGAATTCCTTTTCCTTTTAGTGCGACGGATTCAACAGAATCGATGTTTGAATCCTGTTTGAAGTGTACATTCGTTTTTTCCGTTCTGCTAGCAATTACGTAAGACTATGGACACAGTTAATGTCAAAAAAGGTTTAACTCCGTGCTTTCTCAGTTTTTGCCATAGAGGGCCAGCAGGATCACCAGAGAGGGCATAGCCTCTTCGAAGTCTATACATAGGTAGCTTCCGCAGAGTCTCTTCTCGAAATTAAATTTCTGTTTTCCTATTATAGTATCTAACTAGCAGAATTGCCAGTTTTCCTATTATAGTATCTAACTAGCAGAGTTCCTCAGGTTTTGACATAATGACTCAGAGTAGCAGGGGTATTGCGAACGAACGCATGGACACTCGTGTACGTCTGCGACGACGTCACTGAGGGCAGAACGTGGCCAGGGGTCAGAAGTCTGCTCCCCGTAATTCCTCAGCTAATCGACCGATCGGTCGCAAATTTGGTGTGGTGGTTCCGCTTCGTTCTTGCTATGTAGAGTTTAGAGATCGGGATTCAAGCTGCGGTGGGTCGGAATTGTACCCGCCATAAGTGTCCGAAATCTGTGGGGTCGCTGCCTTCGCCTGCCTTAAGAATGGAGAGTCGAAAGTTATGAATAGAGGAGTGCGTTATCGATGCACCAAGTTATTAACGAACAGACGTTTCTCAGCCACCTTTTGGGAGAGGCCTAATTTTATGGGGTCGAAAACCTTACAAGCGCACCAAGTTACTGGGAGATGAAGCTGTAGATGAAGTTTGGTAGTCCTAGCTCTGGCCATGTAGTAGGAGTTGTCGAACAAACATTCAGACACACAAACTCTCTAAAATATATAGTAGATATCATAATTGGACCACTACAAAAAAAAAACGACACCCACTCTAAAATTTAGACAAATTCTGCCATAGTTTGTCACATTATAAAAATTGCGTCATTATATAATATACTGGTTTCCACAAATTAAGGAAAATCCCTATGTTAAGTCAATGGCCAGCTAAAGTCAAAGCTCTATAACTTCTAAATTAAGTTTTTTTTTTTGTTTTGAAAAATGTGATTGCAGATAAATATCTCAATCAAATAAATCAATATCTCGATTTTCAACAATATTCGTTCAGTATTTAATGAGTTATGGAAGTTTGAATATTTAACAACAGCAATGCCAGTCTTAAGAAACTTATACAAAGCTGAAGAATAGTGAAAGAATTCTTTACACAAAGTTCTAAAATACAAACTTCTTTTATTAAACACTTTGATACAAAACTTATTACTAAGTTTTAATTCACTTCTGAAGTCAATTTTTATGGCTGGCATTGTTATCGCTAAATATTCAAACTTCCATAACTCATTAAATACTGAACGAATATTGTTGAAAATCGAGATATTGATTTATTTGATTGAGATATTTATCTGCAATCACATTTTTTCAAAACAAAAAGACTTATTTTAGAAGTTATAGAGCTTTGACGTTAGCTTCCCATTGACTTAGCATAAGGGTTTTCCTTAAGTTGTGGAAACCAGTGTATGCGATTTTCTATCATTAATATTTTTCCTGCCACGCTTGGAAAAAATTACTTAATTTTGGGGGCCATACTAATTTCTAATTATATATTACTATACAGGGCCCAATCAAGGAAAGGGCGGGCAAGGGGGAGGGGCGAGAATGCTATTAACCGGAACGGGGGGGGGGGGAGAGGGCCGCCAAAGCATAAGGAAAACCTTTATGCTTTGGCGGCCCTCTCTTCCATATCAGGCCCTACGTCAGCCACCTGCTGGCCCCTAACAACAAGATAAATATATGCATTTCTTACTCTTTTCAAGAAATTTGTTATAGACTAACCACTAAAATGTCGGGAAAAAATTTATACCGGAATAGCGTTCCGATTCATTCCAGCTCGATCTTGTCCCCCCCCCCCAACCCCATTTATATCTTTTCCTTGATCTGTTCCTGTTACCGTGCAGCCTTTTATTCAATTACTTATAAAAGCAAATATTATTTAGGAGCTTGATCATTGAAAACGTATTTTCTTTTATTATTTTTCGAAAAGATTATAAAAGAAAGATTGAACATGATAAAAAAGGTTTCTTTTTTGATGTCCCATTGGTTAAAATGATTATCTTGCAAAGGCATTTTGTTTATATTTCACCGAAATTATTTATCTTTTTACCTTATGATATTAGAATGGACAAAAACCCTCGAGGCTTCAAAAACAAAATTCACAATGCATTCCTACATTCTATTAGCTTAGCCACAACTTTAGATCTTTTTGTTTCCTTAGCTCGATTATTTCAAATGGCTACTTTATATAATGGAAAGTGTTTTAGTTTTCCTTTTTTATTTACCACCGTTATTAAAGTTTTAAGAATCTGTTCCTTGATTCCAGTTTTCTTTCGTTTCTATTCTTGCTTGTATTTTTTTGCCCTATTTGTGTGTGTTTTGTGTATTTCTTTGCGTTTGAATAAATCAAATTAAAAAGTTTAAAAACGATTTCAAACGTCATACTTTATTTTTTATAAGAAGTTTCTTACAATGCTTTGCGATAATAGATTGATGGAAATTGATACACAAGACGGAAATTGTCATCATAAATTCACGGAAGCAGCATTATAAGGGCTAAGCTTACTCAGACGGACCATTGTTTCGTAATGCTGACTGACTAAGTGAGACTGCTGAGGGAGGGGTGGGGAGGGGGTGGCTCAGTCGGTAGCGCGCCAGGCTCGTAATCTGTAGTTCCCAGGTTCGAGTCCCAGCTGGGTCAGCGTTGAGATTTATCTCCGCAAAATTCCCCGCCCTGCCCACGGTCAGTAGGGGACACCGATCGGCTTGGAAAGACCACCGTCCGTCGGATGGGACGTTAAGCCGTGGCTCCGTGTGCGGGAGAGCCATACCCTGTTCACGTTAAAGAACACGCTGGATGGCCTTGACGGGAGGCTACCATCTGTCTCCCAACAGCTGTTCCAGTGGGTCCCCTCCCCCAACCTTCTTTGAGCCTTCGGGGTCCATGTGACCTGGCCATTTAGCCCATGGTGTGCAAAAAAGTGCCGCTCAGAGGTAAAACAACCCAACCCAAACAACTGCTGAGGGAAGGCAATCATCTAGATTTTTTCATTAAACTACTATTACATCGTTAGCAACGTGATTTGCTCTCAGGAATTCTGTTGCGCGATCATTATGATTCCAGATCTCGCTAATTGATCAGAGAAGTTTCGTGCATCTCATGTATAGGATGATTTTCAGCTTTATAACATTAGTATTGCCCTAACCGTAACTCCACTACTCCTGTGTCTTCGGGGCGGGGGTGGCACAGTCGGTAGCGCGGCAGGCTCGTAATCTGCAGTTCTCAGATTCGAGCCCCACCTAGACCAGCATTGATATTTATCTCCACTAAACTCCCATTCTATTTTCTATCAGGAAAGAGACACCAGTGGGCTTGGAAAGACCGCCGTCCGTCGGATGGAATTTTAAGCCGTGTGCAGTAAAGCTAACCGTGCACCTTGAAGAACACGCTAGTTGGCCATCATGGGAGACTTCCATCTGTCCCTTAACAGCTGTCCAGTGGATCCCCTTTCCCATACCTTCTCTGAGCCTTTGAAGTCCTTGTGATCTGGACATTTAGTCCATTATGTGCAAAAAAGTGCCGAGAGGTCAGCCTCGAGGTAAAACAACCCATCCTGTGTCTTCACATAGCGGCCATCGCTTATTCTCTAGTTTTCACGTGGGAAAGCAAGCAGCGTAATATTACGGTGAACACAGCTTTACCTGCAGAATCAGTTGTAATTGTATGAGCTTAATTGCGTACTTTTCGAGTTCATTTATATTACCCATGAATTAATGATTCAAAAAGTGTTGGTATTTTAATTGTTGATTTGCACCGGTGTATCGGACGATTCTTAATATTCACATCATTCCGAACATACTAAAAACAACTGACGTGACCCTTCGAAACAAAATGGCGGCTGTAATATGAAGAATTCCTCTCTATCGTATCATGTCTTTTTATCATACGAGTACAACTGTTTTTGAAGAAGGGCCGTGTCCACCACTGGATTGATGCGATTGCCAGTATGAGAACACCAATAGAATGATGAAAGTAAACGCGATTTTCTTGACATGAGTTTCAAAACTTGAGACCCATCTGATTTGGGATGGGGGTGGCTCAGTCGGTAGCGCGCCAGGCTCGTAATCTGTAGTTCCCAGGTTCGAGTCCCAGCTGGGTCAGCGTTGAGATTTATCTCCGCAAAATTCCCCGCCCTGCCCACGGTTAGTAGGGGACACCGATGGGCTTGGAAAGGCCGCCGTCCGTCGGATGGGACGTTAAGCCTTGGCCCCGTGTGCGGGAGAGCCATACCCTGTGCACGTTAAAGAACACGCTGGATGGCCTTGACGGGAGGCTACCATCTGTCTCCCAACAGCTGTTCCAGTGGGTCCCCTCCCCCAACCTTCTCTGAGCCTTCGGGGTCCATGTGACCTGGCCATTTAGCCCATGGTGTGCTAAAAAGTACCGCTCAGAGGTTAAACAACCGAACCCATCTGATTCGCCAGATGATGAATGATGTTCAGTTGCCTTCACTCTGGCTGGCTCTTCCAAAAGAGGCTCCCATCATTTCCAAATGAAAAACTGCCATTCTCTAAGACTTAGGAAATCGGCTTCTATATTACGCCATGGAATAATAAATAATACATAAATAACATAACTAATATAGAAATTTATATAAAAAAATAAATGTTTAAGATGAATAAAGAAGATATGTATATATGTTCAGAACCAGCTACTAAGGGGATCACCAGAAATTTTCGGAAAATTTAGAAGATTAAATTTTAAGAATTTTATTACATATAATTGATGAACTTCACCGACACTAAAGAAAATTGAACCTGATAGTGTTTTTTCCCTTCTATCGTTTATTCCACACACACACACCACGAAAATATTTTCTATTAACATACCTATTTGAGTTCAGTATATGAATTTAAAGAACACGCAAGTATAATTATTATTATAAACTGTAATGTTAAGTCTACATGTGTGTTGATCTCATCAAAGACTTTAACGGAGGTTACGGTTATCATAATTTGTAAATGCCATAAAACAGTGTTTTTCAACTCCTAGGATTTGCAGATGTGCCTGCAAGATTTTTGATTTTATAACATCAAAAAGGTAAATGCAGCGAAAAATGACAATTCAAAAGAACTCCATCGGATAATTTTGATATTTGTTACATAAATATTAACCTTAGGTCGTTTGGGGCATTCGCTATGAGGCGTATACTGAGTTTTTCCACAATAAATACATATGACTTTGCAGCCTTCCAACAGGTTCGCACGCTCAGTTTGTTTTTATTCCTGTTTTTTTTTCCACAGATCTTTTTTATTTTGCTATGTGGGGAAGTTTGCCGCGAGATCAAAATGGTTTGAATATCTAAGTGGAATGTAAGGAGCTGGAACGGTTAAAAGCGTGACAACCTGTGCCATGGCCTAATGGTTAAATTTGCCCTTTGCAGACGAATTAGGAAAGCCCAGGAGATGCCAAATGGAGAAAATGGTTGCAAAGTATATTTCATTTGGAAGTAGTATTTTGGGTGAGGACTGTCAGACATTCGTTTGTGATCTCAAATTATACAGTTGGGTTAGGTTGTTTTACCTCTGAGCGGCACTTTTTTGCACACCATGGGCTAAATGGCCAGGTCACAAGGACCCCGAAGGCTCAGAGAAGGTTGGGGGAGGGGACCTATTGGAACAGCTGTTGGGAGACAGATGGTAGTCTCCCGTCAAGGCCATCCAGCGTGTTCTTTAACGTTGGGTTGGTTTTCCTCTGAGCGGCACTTTTTTGCACACCATGGGCTAAATGGCCAGGTCACATGGACCCCGAAGGCTCAGGGTTGGGTTGGGTTGTTTTACCTCTGAGCGGCACTTTTTGCACACCATGGGCTAAATGGCCAGGTCACATGGACCCCGAAGGCTCAGAGAAGGTTGGGGGAGGGGACCCACTGGAACAGCTGTTGGGAGACAGATGGTAGCCTCCCGTCAAGGCCATCCAGCGTGTTCTTTAACGTGCACAGGGTATGGCTCTCCCGCACACGGGGCCACTGCTTAACGTCCCATCCGACAGACGGCCGCCTTTCCAAGCCGTCGGTGTCCCCTACTGACCGTGGGCAGGGCGGGGAATTTTGCGGAGATAAATCTCAACGCTGACCCAGCTGGGACTCGAACCTGGGAACTACAGATTACGAGCCTGGCGCGCTACCAACTGAGCCCCCCCCCCCCGCCCCCCGAAGGCTCAGAGAAGGTTGGGGGAGGGGACTCACTGGAACAGCTGTTGGGAGACAGATGGTAGCCTCCCGTCAAGGCCATCCAGCGTGTTCTTTAACGTTGGGTTGTTTTACCTCTGAGCGGCACTTTTTTGCACACCATAGGCTAAATGGCCAGGTCACATAGACCCCAAAGGCTCAGAGAAGGTTGGGGGAGGGGACCCACTGGAACAGCTGTTGGGAGACAGATGGTAGCCTCCGGTCAAGGCCATCCAGCCTGCTCTTTAACGTGCACAGAGTATGGCTCTCCCGCACACGGGGCCACGGCTTAACGTCCCATCAGTCGGACGGCGTCCTTTCCAAGTCCATCGGTGTCCCCTACTGACCATGTGCAGGGAGGGGAGTTTTGCGGAGATAAGGCTCAACGTTGACCCAGCTGGGACTCGAACTTGGGAAGTACAGATTACGAGCCTGGCGCGCTACCGACTGAGCCACTCCCTCCCTTTATACAGCTGAAAGAATATTCTTAAGAATACAATTTGAAGCACTGAGACAAAAGTTAAAGAAACTGTGGATCAACAAGTTTACACTCAAGTTTTGCGAATGCTTACATCAGTTGAGCATCAAAGACACCAACTTAAAACCCCAAATCTTCATTTTCAGATCACTTTTTAAAACATGATATCCAATTGTAAAATAAATTATATTGAAGTTTGAGTCTTAATATTTTTATTATAGTAAATTATCTATAATTCGATTTATTAGTGAATGGCTTAAAAGACAAAGGATTTCTTCTAAAACATTCTATTGTCTTATCACCTTATTTAACGGGGGCGTCTCAGTCGGTAGCGCGCCAGGCTCGTAATCTGTAATTCCCAGGTTCGAGTCCCAACTTGGTCAGCGTTGAGATTTATCTCCGCAAAATTCCGCCCTGCCCACAGTGAGTAGGGGACACCAATGGGCTTGGAAAGGCCGCCGTCCGTCGGATGGGACGTTAAGTCATGGGCCCTTATGCAGTAGAGCCATACCTTTCTGCACCTTAAAAAACACGCTGGATGGCCTTAACGGGAGGTACCATCTGTCTCTCAACATCTGTTCCAGTGGGTCCCCTCTCCCAACCTTCTCTGAGCCTTCGGGGTCCTTGTGACCTGGCTATTTAGCCCATGGTATGCAAAAAAAGTGCCGCTGAGAGGTAAAACAATCCAACGACCCTTATTTAACGCACAATAGGCGTAAATAGCGAACAGCAAATGGAATAACAAATGGACGAAAATGCTGGAAATTTAAAGTATAACATCAATTCCAGTTGCGGACTGGCACTTTTTTTCAGGAGCGCAGCTGTAGCTAAGGGGCCCCTGATTGTGATAAAAAATTATTTTTCAAGATTTCAATACTTATTCTTTTCAGAGTTTTTACGTGAAGTTTAAAATAGGTTTTCCCCAATTCTGCGGAATTTCTGCAAAATAGCAATTATTAAAAAAAAAAATCCTGCTCCTATGAGGCTCTAGGGGCCAGTGACACTAAAAACGCTCCCCTTACCAGATTGGTTCGGTTTCATACCTGTACGAAGAACTCTTGTCAAGATTCTCTTTGCTTCTCATCACATAGTGACGAAAGAAAAACAGCTTGTTAGCGAGTTGCTAATGGCAACCAACCTCTTCCTCTAATCGCCTTCATTTCCTTTCTGGTTCTTATCTGATGAAGTTCCAACTGGAAGAGGAAGATGCTCTTCTTCCTCTCACATCCTGTGAACCTTTCATCGATTAATTGTAACCGCCCTAAATGGAACCAATTAATCTGACCTTGACACGCTCCATTAACAACGATGTCCTATTTCGGGGGGTTCAATGCAATTCTTTGATCTATTGCTAATTGGCATGAACAAAACAACGTTCAACATCATACAGTAGTAATGATGATGAACATCCGAAATGCTCTCGAAAATTTATCGAAGAGCAGCAGATCGGAAGGATTTTCTTTACGATCAGAAATTCTGATATTCAAAAAATTACCTTGTTTACTACTTTCGAAACAACTTTATGCTTTTTCTCATTACCAAACTTAAAAAAAGAAATCCCACAGGATCTCTCTTCGTATCGTAGGAAAGAGTGACAAAGTGGTGATGCCCTACCCTTAACTTGAAGAATTTTAGTAACGGAATAGAGTGGAAAAAAATTTTCAAACTGATAAAACAGAGGGAAATTGCATATACGCGTATCCTTTGATTTACACGGTCAGTTGTTGGGTTGTTTTACCTCTGAGCGGCACATTTTTGCACACCATGGGCTAAATGGCCAGGTCACATGGACCCCGAAGGCTCAAAGAAGGTTGGGGGAGGGCACCCACTGGAACAGCTGTTGGGAGACAGATGGTAGCCTCCCGTCAAAGCCATCCAGCGTGTTCTTTAACGTGCACAGGGTATGGCTCTCCCGCACACGGGGCCACGGCTTAACGTCCCATCCGACGGACGGCGGCCTTTCCAAGCCCATCGGTGTCCCCTACTGACCGTGGGCAGGGCGGGTGAATTTTGCGGAGATAAATCTCAACGCTGACCCAGCTGGGACTCGAACCTGGGAACTACAGATTACGAGCCTGGCACGCTACCGACTGAGCCACCCCCGCCCCTAATTGAATAAAGGTGTCGCGCTGTTTGTAGCAATCAGATCACCATTGGCCATTGGATTTCCCCAGTCATGACAATAGATGAAAAAAATCTCATGCCACATGCCGAGTCAATTCCAGTCCATTCATTCAAAAGTTTCAATTTTATATAACGTACACATTACTATGGGTATCAAAATTCATATATCTCCACAAAACTCCCCACCCTGCCCACGGTCAGTAGGGGACACCGATGGGCTTGGAAAAGCGCCGCCCATCTGTCGAATGGGACGTTAAGCCGTGGCTCCGTGTGCGGGAGAGCCATACCTTGTGCACGTTAAAGAACACGTTGGATGGCCTTTACGGGAGGTTACCATCTGTCTCCCAACAGCTGTTCCTGTGGTTCCCCTTTCTCAACCTTCTCTGAGCCTTCGGGGTCATTGTGACCTGGCCATTTAGCCCATGGTATGCAAGAAAAGTGCCGTTCAGAGGTAAAACAACCAACAACTAACCAACCGTTGGTTCTCAGGAGATATTTTCTCGTGGCCATGGCCGAGTGGTTAGCACACTTCGCTACTGATCTAAGGGACCTGGGTTCGAGCCCAGGTGTAAGGCATGGATGTGTGTGTCGTTTTTCTGCTGAGGTCCTGCACAGGCTCTGTCAGACCTCTGTGGCAAGTAGCTGCTTGAGGGGCGTATTTATTTTATTTTTTTTTTATTTTTTAAAATAATGAAAGCTAAAAGTTTGATTATACATGTACTGATGCAATTATTTGAAAATGTTCCTTTTTGTGGAGAATTAGCATGATATATTAAAATTATCATCCATAATTATTTAATTTCAATTACTGAAAAGTTTTGTTGTCCGCACTTGCAAACTGCTGTTCTATAGAGTAAGCAGCAAATAACCGAAGTTTTCCCTTAACGTCTGATTTGTCATTTGCTAAATCAATTAACTCTGAATTTTTATTTTAATTCTTAATTTAGATTGCTGCAGAACCTGTATATTTTCGGGATTTTGCAGATTTCACAGATTGCGTTGTATGTTTCCATTGTTAAAGACACTTTCAATGAGAAATTTATTTAGAAGTAATTTATTTAAAAAAATATTATTATTATTGTACTCTTGTTATTAAAAAGTTATTTTCAAAGATGTATGATTTTTAAGTTTTTTCTGTGTGCATCTGGAGTTAATGGCTTGTCAATAGATAAACGGGGCGAGGGTAGCTCAGTCGGCAGGCTCGTAATCTGTATTTCCCAGGTTCGAATCCCAGCTGGGTCAGCGTTGAGATTTATCTCCGCAAAATTCCCCGCCCTTCCCACGGTCAGTAGGGGACACCGATGGGCTTGGAAAGGCCGCCGTCCGTTGGATGGGACGTTAAGCCGTGGTCCCGTGTGCGGGAGAGCCATACCCTGTGCACGTTAAAGAACACGCTGGATGACCTTGACGAGAGGCTACCATCTGTCTCCCAACAGCTGTTCCAGTGAGTTCCCTCCCCCAACCTTCTCTGAGCCTTCGGGGTCCATGTGACCTGGCTATTTAGCCCATGATGTGAAAAAAAAGTGCCACTCAGAGGTAAAACAACCTAACCCAATAGAAAAACTAAGTAATTTTAATATCAGAGCACCATAATTAAACCGGTAATTTTATGAGATGAAGCCCTCACTTGATTATCATTATCAGTTGAACTCCTTATCTTTTGGTTCCTTTTAATTCAGAATCGGCACTGAGATGCGAATGGCTTCGAGAATATTGACCGTAGCCGTAAGTGAATAATTTTCTCTCTTTCTGGGTTGCACTCCCACATAATAGCATGAATGAGTTCGCTTTTGTTTGCTGCCCAAGTAGTTTTCCAGCTGCCCACTGAGAACTTGAATCGACTGAATTCTAAATGGATCTTATCAGATCCCTATTATTACTTTTCTCGCAAATTCGTCGTCCCATTGTAATTGGCAGAGAAATCTTCTAAATAGGTCTCGAGGTGTTCACCGAAGGGACCACTGCAGCAACAATGGCCAACGTCGCTGCTCTGTGGAGCTAAGGAACATAAGAAATGGTTATAGCAGTTTGCATTGTGTTCTAAACAGGACTGGCTTTCAAGGGGCACCAAATGAGCCCGTCTTTGCATGAAAGAACCTTTATTCGATAATAATTCTTTAAAAATGCATCTGTGTTAGGAAGAAAATGGTACTCGTGAAGGATGCAAATTTCTCTCTCCTCTTCATCATCATCTGACGATCATCCCTGTCCTCGAGGCCCCTCTTCACCTTTCACCACTTCGCCCTTCCACGCGGAAGCCAGTTACACGTTTCCTGCCCATGTGACATCGAACTCGATCGCTACTCGGCTCACGATTGGCTGCGGTCGCCGCAGTTGCCTGGACAACGCTCGCGAACGTGAGGCTCGCTCAGATCGTGACAGACCTTTTCGGTCACGTGCGAGATCGGCACGTGACAACAGATGGGAGTGTGATTCGAATCGGTAGAATGGAAATTCTCCTGTCGAGCGATTGTTGGAAAAACATTTGTCGACACTGGCCTAGCATTCATCAGATCGTGAGTCTCGCTTCAAGTAATTCATTAAACTGGAATTATTCAAAGCAATCATTGCTCTTGCTACGTGTTCGCAATGTTTATTTTGAACCATTTTCATGCCGTTTAAAAGTGATTACTGCCTAACGAAGTGGATTTTAGTTATTAGAACACTGGGCAACAAGCAGCAACAAGAGTAGAAATGCATTTCCAAAGAGTCATTCACCGGACATTATTTCTTAAAAGGATTTCATTTAAACGAATCACGTAATCAGAAAAGGAGAAAGTTTCCACACCACCAGAAAAAACATATTTCGACAGTGAAAAAAAAAAAACTGAAGGAAATTTTATATTTGTTAATGTTTTTAACAAGTGCAAACCGTCCGTCCCATTGGCCGAGCGGTTAAGATGCTTAGCTACCGATTAAAGGGACCCGGGTTCGAATCCCAGATAAGACTTAGATGTTTAGTTTCTTGGTTGTCTTTTTGCTGAAATTTCGCCCTCTTCACAGATCTTCTCTGTATTATTATAACGACAGACTCTTGTCACCCCTTTGTAGTAAGCAGCTACTTGACGTTTTTTTTTATTTTTTTATTTTATTTATTACGGCTACACTATTTTACCTCTGAACAGCATTCTTTTCACACACAATGATCTAAACGGCCAAGTCATAAGGACTCCAAAGGCTCAGAGCTGGGTAGGGGATAAAGACCCATTGGACAGCAGTTACGAGACAGATAGGAACCTCCCGTCAAGGCCATCCAGCGTGTTCCTTAACGTCCGCAGGGTATGGTTCTCCTGCGCCCGGGGTCACGGTTTAACGTCCCATTCGAGGGAGAAAGAGGACATCGAGGATGTCTTCTTTCTCACCGAGGGCAGGGTCAGGGTTATAGCAGAAAATCTGAGTCAAACACGGAAACATCAGGATACGATTCTGGCTGGCGCTCTATTCACCGAGTCCGCTATTACAGGTGATTAGCATTGTCCCCACTATTACAGGTAGGTTGGGTTATTTTACCTCTGAACGGAACAATTTTGTACACCATGGGCTAAATGGCCAGGTCACAAGGACCCCGAAGGCTCAGAGAAGGCTGGGGGTGGGGACCCACTAGAACAGCTGTTGGGAGATAGATGGTAGTCTCCCGTCAGGGCCATCCAGCGTGTTCTTTAACGTGCACAGGGTATGGCTCTCCCGCACACGGGGGCACGGCCTAACGTCCCATCCGACGGACGACGGTCTTTCCAAGCCCATCAGTGTCCCCTACTGACCGTGGGCAGGGCGGGGAGTTCTGCGGAGATACTATTATAGGTGATTAACATCATTGTTCCTATACATTCATCCTATATCATGTATTATTACATTAATTAGGGGTCAACTAGATAAAAATAAGTATAACAAGGCCGGACTTACGCATAAGCTAACTAAGCTACAGCTTAGGGCATCGCGATATCAGGAGCCTCAAAGAAATGTATTTCAAATTTTACTGCGTTACGAAAATTTTTTAAATTTTGATTCTCTTGTTCATCTTTGCTTATCAATGCTAGAATAATGTTTTCACCACATCAATTTCGTGTTTATTTTTCAATATTCTCCTCAGTCAGAATAATTATATATTATTTCGAATAATTATATATAATAATCAGAATAATTATATATAATAATATATATATTTCGACTTTCGATTTTTTGGGAGCCTCTTAAATTTGAATAGCTTAGGGCCTCAGAAGGTCAAAGTTCGGCCCTGAAGTACAGAGACAAAAAATAATTTTCAAATGTTTTAAAGGCATTGTTAGACAATCCTTTTTTTTTTTGGTGTCCATAGGCCGAGAAAGTCTCTTTTTCAGAATATGCATATTTAATAAGAGCATGACGTCATAATTCGCATAGCAAATTGATGCTCAGCCGAGAAAATTTCTCAACTACAAAATGCCTAAGAATAGTACCAGGCCGAGAGACTGGCCAATCGCGCTGCTGCCCTGGAAGACAAATTTTAAGGACTCGTTAAAACATTTTTTATCATAGAAGTGTTAAAAATATCTACATTGAAAAATTTCTAAACGAAAAAAGAGCATTTCCTCTTTTTCAAGAGAGAGAGAGAGAAGTTTTCAAACAGAGGGGCGGGAGTGGCTCAGTCGGTAGCGCGCCAGGCTCGTAAACTGCAGTTCTCAGGTTCGAGTCCCAATTGGGTTAGCGTTGAGAATTATCTCCGCAAAACTCCCCGCCCTGTCCACTGTCAGTAGGGGACACCGATGGGCTTGGAAAGGTCACCGTCCGTCGTTAAGCCGTTAAGGACGTTAAGCCGTGGACTCGTGTGCGGGAGAGCCATACCCTGTGCACGTTAAAGAACACACAGGATGGCATTGACGGGAGGCTACCATCTGTCTCCTAATAGCTGTTCCAGTGGGTCTCCCCAACGTTCTCTGAGCCTTCGGGGTCCTTGTGACCTGGCCATTTAGCCCCTGTATGCAAAAAAGTGCCGCTCAGAGGTAAAACAACCCAACCTACCTCAAAGAGGTTTTAGTTTCCGTTATTGTCGGGTGGCCCAAAATACCTCGGCCGGTTATTGCTTAAGAATTTCGTAATTTGAAATATTTATTCATTGTTTCGCCATATCAAGCACGTAATGCAATTTCTGTCATATTTATTGATCTCAAAAGGTTATATCTATAAAATTGAGTTATACGCCACCTGACCAAATCATTATAAACGCTGCAAAATGACAATGTATGCAAAATTTCTTACTGACGTAAGTATGCTACGTCACTACGAAGTCCTATAAGAGTTATAAAGCCATGGTGGAAAAAGTCAATTGCGACATGGATAAAAAAGGCTGATGTGGCTGACTTCGAAAGGATATCATCGTTGGAGCACGATGGACAGGAGGATCCCCAAAGGAGGTGATGGAACTCGGCCAAAAAAAGAGAGCTCCTGTATTTCATCAGCTGAGAGAGATGACTGCTAGCAATCCATTCATCGAGAAGCACAAGAGAGCTCCTATATTTCCTCAGCTGAAAGAAATGACTGTTGGCAATCCATTCAAGTGAAGAAAAAGAGAGCTCCGATATTTCATCAGCTGAGAGAGATGACTTCTAGCAATCCATTCATCGAGAAGCACAAGAGAGCTCCTATATTTCCTCAGCTGAGAGAAATGACTGTTGGCAATCCAACGTGAAGAAAAAGAGAGCTCCTGTATTTCATCAGCTGAGAGAGATGACTGTTAGCAATCCATTCATCGAGAAGCACAAGAGAGCTCCTATATTTCCTCAGCTGAGAGAAATGACTGTTGGCAATCCATTCAACGTGAAGAAAAGGAGAGCTCCTGTATTTCATCAGCTGAGAGAGATGACTGCTAGCAATCCATTCATCGAGAAGCACAAGAGAGCTCCTATATTTCCTCAGCTGAGAGAAATGACTGTTGGCAATCCATTCAACGTGAAGAAAAGGAGAGCTCCTGTATTTCATCAGCTGAGAGAGATGACTGCTAGCAATCCATTCATCGAGAAGCACAAGAGAGCTCCTATATTTCCTCAGCTGAGAGAAATGACTGTTGGCAATCCATTCAACGTGAAGAAAAGGAGAGCTCCTGTATTTCATCAGCTGAGAGAGATGACTGCTAGCAATCCATTCATCGAGAAGCACAAGAGAGCTCTTATATTTCCTCAGCTGAGAGAAATGACTGTTGGCAATCCATTCAACGTGAAGAAAAAGGGAGCTCCGATATTTCATCAGCGGAAAGAGATGACTGCTAGCAATCCATTCAACGAGAACTATGCGCAGAGATTGAAAAGTTGACAGTTTGACGATGAATATTAAGTAGGTGTTTATAAGAATTTGACCAGGTATTGTACGTTGCTTTCCATTACAGTCACAAATGCATTCAAAATGGTATTAAGTCAACGACCTCCGATTTGAGAACACATTATTTACTAGTAATAAATAACTATTACAGAAATATTTAGAGATTATAATTTAGGAAGCAATAAAAGAAACTATTAGAACAGTGATTGATAAGATTGGAAAACTTTTTTAGGCCAAAAATTCCAAAAAGAAACTCAACCATAACGTCAATGACCAAAAAAGCATTGAAATAACCACACACCTTTAATACACTTAAAAAGAGAAAAAACAATGTTACTTTCTAAAGAAGAATGAAAAGCGAAACAATCCCTTTTGCGGTTTTGGCAACGTTACAACTGAATTGTTGCCGAGAAGTAGAACCGGACTAAGTCGGGGCCAAGCCTTCGCTTCCCGTCCGATATCTGTGCGCGAGCGGCATTTTCCCTTGTAAGAGTCCGCCCTCGCGCCCTGCCCCGCGGGCAGTTCCACACGTGCCCGCATTCCCCCGCGTACCGTGCTAACAATGGCTGTCTCTGGTAGTCCGCCCTTGAGCTGTGTGCGGCGAACAGGAAGCCGAAACTGAAATGATTTTGGTCTGGTGCGATTGCTTCGCGGAGACGCCAAAAGAGAGACCTTTCGCGCTCAAGGGAACGTGCTGCCCGGGGTCACTGAACTGCACACTTCAGTAAGTATCGAAGAAGGCTGAACCCTGCAATGGGAAAAATTAACTAATGGATTTTGTTTCGTTTACGAAATATATTGTCCTAATATTTACTTTAACTATTAATCATGGAACTAATTACAAATGCAGGGAAGGTTCAGTGTATTGCGTGGCATTGAAAAAACAAGTAGCGCTTATATTTTCTTTTTTAAAGAATGATAAATAAAATTAACCAATTAGATTAATAGGAAATGCTTACATTCATCTGTTACGAATTTGCAATCGGTAGCCAAATGGTTAGCGCGCTTGGCTAATGATGAAGGGACCTGAGTTCGAGACTGGTTTAAGCGAATACATTAAAGTATAGATGTTTCCTTCTTTGTATTGCCTTCCCACAGATCTCCTCTACAGCAGAATTTTAATGAGAGGCACTCTCTTAAAAAAGATATCGTCTCTAAGATATCGTCTGGTTACCAGAAAGCAGAATCCAATTCACATCGGCCCCTTTACTACGGATTGCTGAGACCCTTTGACTAGAATCTTGACGCCAACGTGGACATCCACTTATTCTAAGTTACAAAGCATAATAAATAAAAACCTCCTCCTGATAGTGTGAAAATGATAGGTTTATGCTTACAGAGAGATTATCTTTTGAAATATGTATCATGTTTCACATTCACTCCTCTTCCTAGTGGGTTGGAAGTGGTAGTGGTTGCACTTTATAGTTCGCAAGTTACAAGAGTAGACAGTTATTCTATACGTTATAATTTTTGCAATGGGATCGTCTTTCGTCGGCTGTAAATGAAGCAACCTATTTCTTGAGCGTTCTCCACACCTGTTATATATCAGTGGAGGTAATTAAGCTTTTATTTTGCGCGGTGAGATTCTGTCCACGTTAAGTAAGCTAAAGCAAATCACCCGAAGTGATTTGCAGCGACCACTTTACCTCAAGCAAAGCGGTAATGCCAATGCACGATTTTGTTCAAATGGGACCATTTTTACACCTTTTTTACTTTTCTGACCCTGCGGGTGTCTGCTGACCATCCCCTGACGAAAACAGATAAATTGAGAGCGACAGGATTTCCTCTGTTCTGCTGATTAAATGGTGCTCATTAGTGTGCTATTCGTCCAACCTACTCACTGCTGAGAAGTGGGAAATGCTTGTTAAGTGAGAAAGTGAAGTGTTTTTAGAAGTCATCGGCAAGATGATAATTGTTCCTTCGAGGCGTTTCTTCGTGTTGTTCACAACCAAGTCGGTCAGGTCAGAGACTGCGAAACTCCGGATGCGAATCGTAAACCTCTTAAGGAAGGAAAACCAGTTCATGTATCCACAGATGAACTAAGAGGAGGAGGGGCCTGTGTAATAATGATAAACGGAACAGTGGCAAAGATATAAACCACAAAATATTTTGCATTAATATTTTTAACATCGTCACTGAAAAGGAAGGGGAACTAAAAATACATTTTGCCGGTGACGGATTTACTGCAGCACAGGTCTAGAAGGTGCTGGCCTGGGACCTCGATATTCATGGAGGAGGAGGGGGAGGGGGGGCTGAAAATAGTCAAACTTCGTTTTTTTTCAAATTGTTTTTAGAAAAATATTTCACAATCAGTATAGTCTATCACCTTGGTACACGTCTAGTCTTTTTATTTGGTTAATATTAAATATGTGTTCTTTATAGTCTAACAAAAAAATTTTTAAATAATTTTTTGTTTCTTTTTTAATATGGACAAGTTTGTATAATGTTAAATATTCTGTTTATGCATTTTTGTAATTTGTTTAGTTTATTTAAACTGGTGCATGCATACACAGGGCCGGCGCGAAGTGGGTTCAGCGGGTTCCCCGGAACCTGGCCCCGCAGTTCATCAAACGCTCATCGTAAAAAAAGAAATTTCGGTCAAAAGTGACCGAAGTGGCAAAATGGGTCAATTTTGAAGACTTTATTAAAGATTCTGCGAAAAAGGCGAGAAAAAATTATGTAATATTTATAATATACTCGGTGTCCTTGTAAATTGTATGTAGATATGTACCGCACTTTGTACCTATAATATATAATTTATTATTATAAAATTTAGAAGTACATATAAATGTGTTTTTTTTTTTGGCCCCGCACAATTTCGTAACTCGGCCCCGCAAAAGTTCACGTCGGCCCTGTGCATACATTTGTTTCATTCGTAAGTACAAAAAATTGTCGATTGCCTACCTCCCCCCCCCCTCCCGGCCTTTTGTGCCCGGGCTTTCAGATACTTTAATCTGTCACTGCACTGTACTATTTAGTGACAGTAATTTCTAAAAAAAACCCGAAACAGGGTTGTAATCCGCTTCTGTTGAGCCCAGTCACCCTCACCATTACCCCCGACTTTTGTTCTGATTCGAGGTCTGTAGTTGGCCGACAGTAAGCACGATGCTTAATAGTTTCCTTTTTCATTTTTTTCTTGGAGAAGAATCTTAGAAGCTATTCTTAGCTTTTGCAGGCCTTCTCATACAAGAACATGCCCTACTAAGACCGAAGTCACTGCCACTCCCTCAGTTAGAGCTTATTTTGCTTTTGCATCTAATTATTTCAAGTGTTTCTTGTCTACAGGACATTTTCCTACGATATTTCATTAGTGAACTGTTGTTCTCCCTGATGGAAGTAGTCCCTAACCACTAGGCCAGTTAAGACACTAAAATACTTCGTCTAACTAAATTGTATATGATATGTTCCAAAGATAGAATTAAGATTTTCTTTCAAGTTGGATCTAATAGGGAAGATCTTCTATTTGCCAAATAAATGAAAAATTGTCTCCATATGAAACATAGGAAGTTCAACGAACTGTGCCTTAAAATAGTGCCAATTTTATAAGTACAGACATCTTTTCTCTAGTCAGATGATCGTACTATGAAGAGTTTTCTGGCCTTGGTATAGTTAGGAACAAACAAAAAAAGGTTCCTAGAGTTAAAATGAATAACTCAACGCGTTTGTCGCTAGTTCAAAATTATAGGTAGTGTATTTGAATCTTTTCACGATATTTTGAACATCTGATCTTTTTAACCGAGATCCTTTTAACTGCTCAAAAGACCTTTATGTTAAGAAGTAAAAAGTTTTTGCCCTGAATTCGAACTTATAGCATGACTAAAGGTATTTGGAGTAGTGATACAGTATATGTATATGTATAAATAAAAAAAAATAAATACCCCCTCAAGCAGCTGCTTGCCACAGAGGTCTGACAGGAGCCTGTCAGTTTATATATGTATGTTTTAACTAAAAAATTCATCTTGACAGAAATACTCACACACACGTTTCAAGAATATCTGGTTTGAGTTTTAGCTTTTTGCTGATGAATAACTAGCCATAAACCGCAGATAGATTCGGCCTCGTCTTTTTTGCTTGACTCCTAAATAGATGAAGTAGAGGAGATAGTTTCTCTGCCCATCGAACATTCTAGAGGTGGCCTCCAAGTACCTTTGTAGGACCCTGGATACTCTTAATCCCTTGTAAACGCACTCAGTGTCGATAGGAACAATATACTATGTTGTAAGGAAAGAATTCAAATTCTATCTTCCTTTCCTGGTGAATCATTGGTAAATGAAGCCTAGCTTTGTAAATCGTTAGGCCTGTACTTACTGGTCACTGTCAAAACCTCACTAAGTCAAAGCACAGAAAAACTGCATAATTTGCAAATTATACGGGATACAAATTCAAATACTTAAGCCCAAGCACGTAGCCAGGCAGGATGGTGAATCTTGCCTCCCCCATCCCCGCAATTCTACGACGGTAAAATCATTTCGAATATTAAGGTTTAAGAAGCCATCGCATTTTCTGATTTTCACTGCAGTAAAGGTTAATTTTGCGAGTATTGACCCCCGCCTCCTCACCCACACACAGACACAAACCTTTAGCACAGATTGAACACGAAATATTTCCCCTCGGTGTGGCGTATAAACTGGCAGGCTCCTGTCAGACCTCTGCTTGAGGGGGTATTTATTATTTATTGTTTAGGTGGTTGCTGACATCAGTGTACTCTCTCATAGCCCTTCATAGCGGCTTATTTTTACGAAAACTATCGAGATTTTTATTTGCGCTTCGACAAATTTTGGTACCCTATGATTCCCGAGACATTTGAATGGTCCCAAATTTCTTACGCGGGTCCCTTTTCTGTGACGCCATGTTGAGCTAAAAACGTCAGATTCCTATCTATAATGGACCACTTTAATGAAATAATGATTTTGGGAATGTTGTGATCTGGCAACGGGAGATTTAAATGTTAAGACTCTGTTTAGAGTTAGGGTCAAACTCCCTAATGACAGCAACAGTGCAAATTTTTTTTTTGCAGCAAGTCCCACTTTTGGAATTTCAACTTCAAACTAGACACTGCAACTCGGAAGACAACCGAAAACACTGAAATTTTAAAGCTTTTTTCGTGATTTCCGATGTCTGCCACAGAAACACAAACGCACATCTCCATTATTACAGATATTTTTTGCATGTATATACTTTATAAGCAGTAAAAGGATATTCTACCTATATTTTTTCTTTCCTTCCATTATAATTCCCCCCATCTCCCAACCAGAAATATTTCCTAGATTCGTGTCTTCTTCCACCAATTAAGCCCCAGACTTGGTAACTTTTAGGTCTCTGTTGGTTCATCACTTAATTTTCAAGTTGCTGTCGTTTTCTTAATTAACAAAGTCATTAACCGCACCCTTCTGCTTAAAAACCC
Organism: Ryuthela nishihirai; assembly: GCA_038380435.1. Taxonomy (NCBI): domain Eukaryota; kingdom Metazoa; phylum Arthropoda; class Arachnida; order Araneae; family Heptathelidae; genus Ryuthela; species Ryuthela nishihirai. The sequence continues at coordinate 19,373,858 of JAWZYU010000017.1, forward strand.
CGCCTTAAAGCCTTTCTTGGTTATTAAAAAAAAAAACATTTCTTAAAAAAAAACAAATTTCCATTTCAAAATACCGCATACTTGTCGCATACACAATTTTGAGAACAGCCGCGTGGCCTCTTTTAAAAGGAGATGCATACGACCCAGCAATCCATGACCCATACGCCAAGTGTAGGGATGAAACAAGATTGTAGTTTTCCAATCCGGATTTATTCCCTTGTTGAATCAATTCTTTTTGCATAAAGTACAATGGGGTCATTTCGAACAGAGTAAATTAGAACTGATGGAATAGATCTCTCTTTATGAAACAGATTGAAGCATTACCATTGATAATGCTGCTTATGTATTGAGTGTCCTCCTGGCAACCCACTCGCAGAAAGTGTGTTCCTAGATTGGCCATGTGTTTATGGGTCGGGTTCCACCAAAGCCACACAGTGAATGGGCGTTTCAGTTTGACCTCACGGTTCACGGTTACATCAGCTGTCTTGTGCGATGTTAGAAGGTCCTCGCCGAGTGGTCTTTACTGTTGACAGATAAAGATGGCTTATTTGCTGCCACAACTCCAAACATGAAGCCATAAGTAAAAGTAAATTATTCAGCTAAGGTAATGTCAGTATTTGACGCGAATAACCCAAATGGCATTTAGTAGCAAGAAATGCTAATTTTCCTCTGGTCCACTTTTACAAAAATTCCGCTAGGCAATCTTGACCGCGTTTTCGTCACAAAAAGCTTGTAGAGAATTTTTTATGCATGAATTCTCTAGCTCCATGTTGCATTAATGTAAAATGATAACTTTAACAGTTTTTTCCTCTACAAATTTTCTTCTTTTATGATTAATAATGGATAATAGTGATTTTTTTTTAAACTTTTTACGTGAAGTTTTGGGAATTTTTGCATACTACTGAATAACATCTATGTTTTCAAGAACCTTCCGTTTGTTTAAAGGTAATATTTATAATTTATTGTTCGGGTTAGGTTGTTTTACCTCTAATCGGCACTTTTTTTTTGCACACCATGGGCTAAATGGCCAGGTCACAAGGACCCCGAAAGCTCAGAAGGTTGGGGAAGGGACCCACTGGAACAGCTGTTGAGAGACAGATGGTAGTCTCTCGTCATGGTTCCTTATAAACCCCCACCTTAAAGCCTTAGTTAAAAAAAAATGAGTATTTTTTTTAACATCCACAGGGTATGGTTCTCCCGCTCTCTCCTTTCCCGAAAACTTTTTTCGCTAAAAAGTATTATATTTTATAATTCATGGAATTGAATGGTTTTATATTCATTATATTTCATAACTTTTTTATTATTTATCACAAAAAATGTGAAATATAAATTAATGATAATTCCAAATCTAAGGGCCATTCAGATGAAACGTGGACAATTATAACTGGATAGTGGACTGAATGATCATTGAGCCCTCACACAGAGAAGCAGGTATACATAGAAAGAACACCAAAATCGGTTGCATCAGTTTGAATGTGATAGATATGGTGTGACTTTCTGACAAACCTCATAAGATAAAAGCAACCAAAATTTAGCAATGTGCAGTATGCTGAAGTTTTAATTTCCCACTCAGGGTTTGCTATTGATTGAGTTTCTGGACATTAATGACGAAATGAACTTAAATGATAATGTAAAACTAACTATTAGAATTTCAAAGGAAGCAATAAAGTCTAAGTCCCCAGTATTTTGTTGTTTTTGCTGTATGACATTGTCCTCTCCTCTTATACAATAACAACGTTCTGAAACGATATGTTTCAGAATGGCTGGAACATCCTCCCTATATGTTTCCTTTTTCTCCCCTATTAGATTTTTACATTTCTGGACTTCTAGAAAAATCTATATCACAGACTTCTTCATGCAACAGCCAAAGTATCTCTAGGAAGAGGATTTTATGTTTGAATAAATACCTCGATAGGCATCTAGATTTTGAACAAATCCATGAATAATTTTCCTTCATTTCCGATTTCTCCACTTTCCATTTCAACGGCTCTTGTATAGTGAAAGTAGAAGTAATCCAGGATTCATGATTTTTTTTCCCTGCCTTTCTTAGGTAAATGTGCCCAAAGATTTCAAAAAGGTTCCAAAAACGAAGATTCAATTTTTGCAGGTTTCTGCCATAATTCGATTCCATCTCTGACAGGTTTTTCACTGCACTAAGATGAGTGACCTTTGAGTGGTTACAATCTCAGAGTGTGATAAGCGTGTTTCGCTGTAAGGTAAAGGGTATCTGGGGCAAAGATCCATTTGGGCCTTTCCTACTTCATTTACAATGACATCATGAAAAGGAAAATATTTTTCTATTTTATATTATATATTTTTCTTTTTCTATTCAATATAACTAGTATCTTAATTCAAATTCAAATCTTCCTTAACTTCTTACCCCGTAATTCAGATAATTGAAGAATTCAGAGGGAGCTGTTCCTAATATAATAAAAAAATTTTCCTTTTCATAATAAAAAAAATAAATACCCCCTCAAGCAGCTGCTTGCCACAGAGGTCTGACAGGAGCCTGTCAGTTTATATGCCATAGTGGAAGGTCTGAGGATGACAGGACCTCAGCAGAAAAACGACACATATATCCGTGCCATACCCGGGACTCGAACCCAGGTCCCTTGCATAGCGCTAGATAAAGGGACCTAAGTCAGAGTTCGGATAAGGCTACATCCTTTTCTGTTGCAACGCCATTTCCTTCTGAGGTCGCTCCTTCCTCAAGCATATTATTTTCGGCTTATTAAACTGACAGCTTCTATCAGACCTCTTTCGTAATCAGCTGATGAGATTTTTTTGTTTTCTTTTGAAACATTCTAAATCTTTGATTATTGTATAAAGCTTAGTTTTTAAGAGTAGTTAAAATAGAGTTGACATCTCTTCAGCCTTTTAATGTCATAACAGAAACGAATGCTTCTGAAGCGCATTTTTTTTTAAATGAAAAGTTGTCAAGTCAGACAGGGATCGACGAGGGACTGCCAGGGCGTGACATTTGAAAGTAAAGCCACTCTGTCGTGTTCGCTGGAAGCGACGAAACTTGTCTTCGACTCCTGCAGTGATTACGAGGAAGTGAAATACTTTCGGCTGGGATGGTTCCGTGAGTGTCTGCCATGCTTGACACTTGAAAGAGATCGGACACTCGAAGAAAAAGGGCAGTATGATGACAACTTCTTGCAGCGGCAAAAGGAAAAGTGTGATATTCAGTTCTTATTCCTCGTGATGGAGTCACGCAACATGTTCAACATCGATCGCATTAAGATCAAGCCATGTAGAGCGTTGCACGAATGCATTCCCTTTCCCTATGTGAATCTGCTACGCGCTATAATGAAGTAAGATGCATGCGCGTGCTCTGATGAACGTATTTCGCTTCGGGTCGTGACGTGAGGAATGGTGTAGCGCGTGCTAAGAGGATGCATTTTAATCTCAATTGAGTGGAAACAAAAGGAAGCGAGCGTGAGTTGATTCAGAAGTTGAGGCAAAACGTTGAATTGCCCGAAGAGGTCTCGGTAGATGAGAATCTTCGACGTTAACAGAACCCGCTCCATTAGCTCTGCCATTCCCATTGTATCGCATAGGTAAAGGGGAAATGGCATCAGTCCTTTTTAGAAATTAAACCGCACGTTTTATCTTCTGGGGAGTGGCAATACAGAATGGCAAACGTCGACAGCTTCCCAACGATTGAACGAGGTCATGATGCACAAGGTGTAATCACGAATGCAGGACCACCGATCGGAACTGATTTTATTTTTTTTAAATTAATTGCTCTCCCTTCCTCCCCGTAACACAGAATATTGGAAAAAAAAAACTTTATTTTTTTTAACTTCTTCCATTTTTTTTTTGTGCAGAACAGAATACTTTCACAAAGATGTGTTAGTATTTCCTTACTGAAATCTTTGGAGTCCTTCTGACCTGTCTATTTAACTCACTATGCAGGGGCCAATCCTAAGTGTTTTGCTCATTGGCGAAACAACGTTCAGCGATTGATCTATTCGGTGTTTGAGACTTGTTCATGTTTGATATGCTTGCAAAAGTTACGAAGCGAGCATCTTATAAATTGTTTTAAGATTTTAGTTTTAATTTTCACAGGTTAAATTAGATGCATTGCAAGCTGTAATATCTTAGGTTCAGTAGCACACCAGGAAATCTCCCCCCTCCCCGCAAGAAATATCACGGGGGGGGGGGTCTTTTGTAAAAAAATCTGTTAGCTTTCAGTTATTGAAGTTTTAAAATCAGATTTCGTATTAAAACTTTTTCTTAATTTTTAATAATTTAAACTCTTAGAACACAAAGATATTTTACGTAATTATTACACTTTCTATCAAACTTTTACAATTGTAAACCTAACCACTTTGTAAACCAATTGTAAACCTCCACTACACCTAACCATAAGGCCTAACCACTATGCCTTAACTGGCATAGTGGTTAGGCAGCTAGCGACTGTTCCAGCAAGGCAAACTTTGTGTGTTGTATTAGCTCTAACTAAGGCAGTGGTCAGCAGTGACTTCGGTCGTAGTAGGGCATGTCCTTGTATGAGAAGGCCTGTAAAAGCTAGGAGTAGCTTCTAGGATTCTTCTCTGTCCTATATGTCGCAAATAAATAAAAAAAATAAAATAAATTATTGGGATCGCCCCTGCACTAAAGCTTTAACTTCGCGGAAAACCATTCGGGAAACACTGCGATAGACACATTGCCTCTTAAAAACTATGCAATTCACTCACTCAAAAGAATTATTACTTATCCCCCCCCCAAAAAAAAAATAAAAGAAAATTAAAAGACTAAACATTTACCACAAATTTATTAAAGCAGTTAAATGACTTTTCGACCACCTACTATTCCATTCTTCCACGTATATGTTGCGTGTTGTCAGAGTTTTGGGCAATCACAAGTTTTCATGGATCCTTGCACCTCGGTGAAACGAAGTGATAATGTAATACAAAATATTAATTTCGAATATTCAAATATCTCTCAACGAATGATGTCGAATTATTTACGTTCCATTAACCTCTGCTCCCTCGATCTCCATTCAAGAGTCTCTTTCCACCTCTTACCTGCCTATGGGAACTTTCGAACATTCCTCTCGTGCATCGGCCAAGCGTGGAAGAAATTCGTTTGCGGAATGCCTTGATCTAAAATGACCATCGAGACCAAATCTCCCCCCCCTCCCATCTCTCCAGCTTAGGTCATGCAGACGACCCACTGGATTCCAGGACGCGCAAGTCACGCGACCCGCTCCCACAGTCTTCTTTGCTGTTGCCAGTTCAGCGAGCTTAATTACGGCTCGGCTTGTTGACTCCCTTCGCTTTTCTTCGCCGCAGCCATTGTCCGCAGGAATCGTTTGCTCGGGCTTCTCCGGCAAACCTCCTCGCACCTCCACCCAGGCGTATCTGGGTCACTCCCTCTGACGTCGTTCATTGTTGCTGCGTGACGTAACAGGCGTGTCACTACAGACAGGTCACGAGCAGTCCCTGTCGTGGAGCAATGTAATGTCAACAGGGGTTACCTCCCCCCCCACTAACCCAACAGTCCACTTTGTTCACGTGCATGCAAATATTTTGTATGGCCATGTGGCGTTGTTTACATCCTAATTTTGCTGTAGTTATCTGCCAGACCACTCCATGGGTTAATTGTTTGTTAGCTTCTTCAAGGCTTTCTTCGTAGTCATTACAAGAGGTTACAGTCACTTTTAGATGTACTTAAAACAATTTCCTTTCGCCTTTAATTGCACTTTTGCGTATCTAACCTCGTGACCCAACAATGCAACCGCTGGTCTTTCTTCCTTCTTATAAAACGGACCCAGATTTTCAGCGCCATGTTTGGCAACCGGATGTTAACTGCGCATGCATTCTGTGAGTGCACAAAAGTGAATCTTATGCAACGGTGCCATCTTGCACCATCGTTGTTCCAAGATTCTTTTTCCTCGAATTCTAATTATAATGATCTCGGGCAAATACCAACGGGAAAGGCTTTAGAGTTTGTACAACCCCCCCCCCCCACCCCCCAGCTACAACCATCACCGTCTCTTAATCCTCGCTAAATTAACGTTTACGTACCAAGACTTGCCTAACTCTGCTTGTCTCATGCTGTATCCTCATAATTGTCATAATTGTTGCTTAGGCATGAAAACTAATCTCTTTTCTTCTTATCGCTAAATTTTTTATAACGTAATTCTGATATTGTTTAACGAACCCTTGCGATCAAAGACTAAGGAATAATTTTTCGACTTTTGCTGAGCTGGGGATATCAGAAAGATGGGAATGTGAATTCTTATCACATTTCCTTTTGTTGTGAACTTTAACCCTAGTAGGTATCGAGTTCTCATTTCAGGATGCATAGATTTGTTTTTTAATTTGTGCTTATAATAAGCTGATGGTATCTGTAAATGTGGACAGCGCTTTTTGTTCCTTAGGATATATGTATCTGTTACCGCTAAAGCTCGAAAGCCGTTAATGTGCACATTATCTAGCTAATCTGCAGATTAACTGATTTGCTCCGTTAACGTGCGGAATCAAGAGTTTTCCGCATTTTACCTAGGTAATGTGCACATTAACGGCTTCCGTATCGTTAAAGTTCAAAAGTTTGTTTCTCTCATAGTGGTGAATCTCTTGAATATGAATCTTCGTGTCACGTGATTCACTCGTCCGCATTATAAAAAACGCCCCGGATGAGCGGAGGCCAAGTGAGAAGGAATCGGTAAAGTGATTCATTCTTGATAACGAATCACTAAAATGATTCGTTCTCACTTGGCCTGCTCATTTTGGGGGCGTTTTTTATAATTCGGACGACTGATTCATGTTGACAGAGGGATGACCCTGGTTTCAACTCTACTCTCGGACACTAGATAAATAACATTATGTGAATTTAAGCGTACAGAAATGTTCCTGTTGTTCCAGCAAAGATCTTATTTTCACTTTAACGAGTGCCTAGTAGGTAATGTGCAGATTACCTAGGAAATTTGAGAAATGAAACAATTTTCCGCACGTTAACGGATCACCCTAGTTAATCTGCACAATACCTAGATAATCTGTAGAATAACTGATTTCTGCACTTTAGCGGTAACATATGTTATATATTCCCAAAGTTTCTTTTTTGTTATTAGAAAGCAATACATGATAGATAAATCAAGACCCTACCATATATTTACCTCAAGTAAGTCCAGATTGTCTCATAGAAGGACTAGATATCACAATTGTCTCAAAGACAGATTTTACGCTGCATCACAGAGCTGACACACAATTGATGCAGTGATTAAAAGGTAATTTTTGAGAAGATAAATACTGGTATATAATCAAGGGCACTTATTAATAAGTTGCATAGGGCGGCACATTTTCGATAGCGGAGAACGTTCTGAGACAGAAAATTCTCTTAAAAACGAAACAAAAATTGAGTATTCTACAAAAAAAAATCGATCATTTTATTTTCATTCGGTGATTTCTTTCCCATCTGATAGTTCTAAGATCCATGAAATTGCATTTAATAGAATAATTTAATATTTGTGAAGTTTTATGTTTAAGGAAACAAAAATAATTAAAGTATGTGCAGACTGCAATGGCCTCGCAATTTATAAATTTAAACAAATTACTCGTGAAAAACTTGTTATCGTTGAATAGACGGAGAGTGTAAGGCCTATCGTTGTTTGCCTAGGGCACCACGAAACTTTAAGTGGCCTTTACATACTATTTCCGTCTTTTTTTAATAAATTTCTGCTTCTACTAAGATGAAACGAAAAGTTTAAAGACCAGGAATGATCTCTTGATTCTCCTTTTGATAATGGTGACAGAGATAAGACAATTTGCAAATGGAAAGGTAACTTGAATGGGAAGGCAACCGGAGAAGATAATTGAAGATAAAAGTGAATATAAAAAGAAGCAATTAGTGTGGTGTTCCGATGTGAAGTTCAACATCAAAGCACGATATTTTCGTATTTGATTAACACAGTTTGTGGTTTTCAAGAGAAGTTAGCTTTTTCACTCAAAGTTTTGATCACCTTAATTTACTCTAAAAACTTTTGCTACAAATTAAATAAATGTTGGACTATAGGATAAAATAAGCTACAAACTAAGTTGGGTTGGGTTGTTTTACCTCTGAGCGACTCTTTTTTGCACACAATGGGCTAAATGGCCAGTTCACATGGACCCCAAAGCCTCAGAGAAGGTTGGGGGAGGGGACACACTGGAACAGCTGTTGGGAGACAGATGGTAGCCTCCCGTCAAGGCCATCCAGCGTGTTCTTTAACGTGCACAGGGTATGGCTCTCCCGCACACGGGCCACGGTTTAACGTCCCATCCGACGGACGGCGGCCTTTCCAAGCCCATCGGTGTCCCCTACTGACCGTGGGCAGGGCGGGGAATTTTGCGCAGATAAATCTCAACGCTGACCCAGCTGGGACTCGAACCTGGGAACAGATTACGAGCCTGGTGCGCTACCGACTGAGCCACCCCCGCCCCTACAAACTAAGGATTTGGGAGTTAGGAACAGCGATTCAGGATATGGATATACCTGCTTTTTAATGAAAATTGTGGCCACTTAAATGCTAAAAGTTTGCAGTTGACTTTACTCTGATGACAGTGATTGCTAATTAGGGACTGGATTTTAGGAATCTTTCGTCTGGGGAACTGATTTTAGTATCGAAAAAAAGTAACCAAAGTTCCTTAAATTTAACAACCTAACGCTTTGAGTTTGTAACTCGATTCTGCCCTGCAGCATTATAAAAATTACTTCAGTTATTGTCACAAATTCGATAAAACTTACGAAGCAGAAAAGAGACATTTTCATTTCTTTCGCTCTACTTATTCTCACACGTGACAGCTGTTAGAAAAGCTTTAAGTGTTAAATCGAACGCCGTGCTCGCGATGGCGGTGCTAAGCCGCGACTACTATTTCTCTGCGAGGGAATTATTTTCCCTTTTTAAGATGCATAACATCCAGATAATTTTCGGAGAGATTCAAGAAAAAACATTGAAGCATAAAATTACAATCGGTGGAGTTAGTGGCGTAACGATGTTTGTAAAGGTTCAGGTGAAATTTAGTACGACCCCTCCTCAAGCACGCGTCACTCAATTATATTTTAAAAAGGTTCCCTTGAGTCCCTGGCCAAAGGCGTCCCCCCCCCCTTTGCTCTGTGGTAGTATGCTTCTGGTTGATAACATTCTTATGGGGATATTGATTGAAATCAATTTAGATGCGCACTTAATTATTTAAGAAATATATATATATGAATTCAAGAGCCACATCATTAATAAAAATTCTACTACAACCATTAATATACTAGCAAGTGAATTTGTTTAACGACAGAATTATAAATTATAGAGGAAACTTCGTAAGGCATGAAATGGCTCCGCAAAAATCCCCGCCCTGCCAAGGTCAGTAGGGGACATCGATGGGCTTGGAAAGGCCGCCGTTCGTCGGATGGGACATTAAGCCGTGGCTCCGTATGCGGGAGAGCCATACCCTATGTACATTAAAGAACACGCTGGATGGCCTTGACGGGAGGCTACCATCTGTCTCCCAGCAGTTGTTCCAGTGGGTCCCCTTCCCCAACCTTCTTTGAGCCTTCGTGGTCCTTGTGACCTGGCCATTTAGCCCATGGTGTGCAAAAAAGTGCCGCTCAGAGGTAAAACAACCCAACTATTCCTATAAATGGTTTCTAACAATCTCTGCTCAAAGCATAAAATAAGGCTTTTCAATACTCAATAAGTGACAATCATACTTACGACTAAACCTGTAATCTATCAAAAATAACCTTACCAATTCCTATAACCAACTAAATAATTATACACCAAATGACTTCCTTCTAGGATTCCGGTCATCAAATACCCCAAAACTGCGACTAAATATGCTGGTTTCTCAGAACCATTTCTTTTCAGACATCGATCACCACGCTTCAGACGACGAATTCTTTTTCCTTACTAGTTTACTAGCACGATCCACACTAATATACTTATTTTTATCCTCCCGAGCACACATCACATAAAAACATTTCTTCTTTAGACTATCGTGCACAGACTGAGACAAACTACATTTTCCTTCACACTGATTCTTTCTAATTACAACTCTCTTTTATTCTTTATTTTTTTAAATTCAGTTATCGTTCGAAGTGGTTAGTGACGTAATTCTCACGCTGTAGTTCACGCGAGCATCAAGACGAAACATCACATCACGGTTTCATTGTTGCTCGTTCATTGTCGTAACAATATTTTACCGTAAAGAGCTTATTTTCATTTAATGAATTCTGGAAGTGGCTTCCCATTCCCTTAAGCGAGAATTTTCACCATACTTTTAGGACTATCGTGTGGAATAGATATAAATTTTTATTTGTCTGCTTACTGTAAACGTCACATAAAAACATTTCTTCTTTAGACTATCGTGCACAGACTGAGACAAACTACATTTTCCTTCACACTGATTCTTTCTAATTACAACTCTCTTTTATTCTTTATTTTTTTAAATTCAGTTATCGTTCGAAGTGGTTAGTGACGTAATTCTCACGCTGTAGTTCACGCGAGCATCAAGACGAAACATCACATCACGGTTTCATTGTTGCTCGTTCATTGTCGTAACAATATTTTACCGTAAAGAGCTTATTTTCATTTAATGAATTCTGGAAGTGGCTTCCCATTCCCTTAAGCGAGAATTTTCACCATACTTTTAGGACTATCGTGTGGAATAGATATAAATTTTTATTTGTCTGCTTACTGTAAACGTCACATAAAAACATTTCTTCTTTAGACTATCGTGCACAGACTGAGACAAACTACATTTTCCTTCACACTGATTCTTTCTAATTACAACTCTCTTTTATTCTTTATTTTTTTAAATTCAGTTATCGTTCGAAGTGGTTAGTGACGTAATTCTCACGCTGTAGTTCACGCGAGCATCAAGACGAAACATCACATCACGGTTTCATTGTTGCTCGTTCATTGTCGTAACAATATTTTACCGTAAAGAGCTTATTTTCATTTAATGAATTCTGGAAGTGGCTTCCCATTCCCTTAAGCGAGAATTTTCACCATACTTTTAGGACTATCGTGTGGAATAGATATGAATTTTTATTTGTCTGCTTACTGTCAAAAATTTAAAGAAATTATTTCCCCTTTTCTTTTAACCCCCATTTTCTAGAGATAATCTTGGGGATATAAATGCTTCCTCATTTCCAATTCTCATCTGTAGTCCAAGTAGGCTGCGTTTTTTCCGTTGATTAAATCAGCCGAATGAGTGAGCGAACGATAAACAATGGCTACCACTTAGGTCACTTTCATATTTTAATCAAGCGCCATCGTATTACGATATCAGAGAATATCACATTGATGTCGAATACAATGGATACAGGGAGATTCTGATTCCCAGATTAAGCTAATTGCAGTCATAATAATGCATTATTCCACATTCAAATCTTCCAAGTTGTCGTCCTTTCTCAACTGTTGCCTTATCAACAATGTAATTGTATGCAAATGTGTTGCAGATCCTTTGTTGACAGTTTTTAGATAGATTTGTCTTCATGGCGAAACGCTGCAGTAGAAATCGGAAGCTCGCGACACTCTTGCACGATGTTGCCACAAGGTTTTACGAAATAGTTCACAAATTCTCGTATTTTTTGACCACGGTTGGGTTGGGTTGTTTTACCTCTGAGCGGCACTTTTTTGCACACCATGGGCTAAATGGCCAGGTCACATGGACCCCGAAGGCTCAGAGAAGGTTGGGGCAGGGGACCCACTGGAACAGCTGTTGGGAGACAGATGGTAACTTCCCGTCAAGGCCATCCAGCGTGTTCTTTAACGTGCACAGGGTATGGCTCTCCTGAACACGGGGCCACGGCTTAACGTCCCATCCGACGGACGGCGGCCTTTCCAAGCCTATCGGTGCCCCCTACTGACCGTGGGCAGGGCGGGGAATTTTGCGGAGATAAATCTCAACGCTGACCCAGCTGGGACTCGAACCTGGGAACTAGAGATTACGAGCCTGGCGCGCTACCGACTGAGCCCCCCGCCCTTTTTTGACCACGAATGCCTGAGTTATGTCTTACCAATGTACAGAGTGGTCAAGCTTTTTGGACACTGAGAGCTGCACAGCACACTTTTCGCTTGTCTTGCAACGACACATCAGTGCTTCGTGTGGCCGAACGTTAGCCTTAAAATATTTTGATTATGTCTATCGTAATAGTATATTATGATTGAAACTACACGGTTTTTTTATCACTTTTTTTTAAAATGGATATAATTCTGTTTAGGGTGGCATGATTAAATTGAATTACCACTTATAGCACCAGAAAATAATCTTGTTCTAAAGAGATTTTCTTATATTTAGCCCCACTTTTCAATAAGTGGGCCTCACTAAAGTGTCAAAGGTGCGAAGAGGGCTACACCTCAATAAAAAAAAAATTATAAATCTACTAATTAACTGAATCAAAAAACTTAATAAAATGAAGTATGAAAATTATTGTCTTAAATATAGGAATCCAAATTACTGTAACTTTTATAGAAAACCCTTAAATTTTAACATAAAGGACCCACGAAGTTTAATATTTCAAAAAATTTAAGTTAATCAAATGGAAAAGAGGCTTTAAGAAATTTATCATCTGAATAAACAAATTCCCATCAAGCAGTTCCTTGCCACCAAGTCCTTGAGAGGAATCTTTCAGTTTAATACGTCAAAGAGACGATCCATGAGAAATTCGAGACCTCAGCAGATAAGAAACAACCATATCTTATCCAGGGATCGAACCCGAGTTTCTTTGATCTGCTACTAAGTACGCTAACCACTCTGCCTGCTTCATATGAGCATAGCGGAGAAAATCTCAACGCCAGGTATGGAAGAGTTGAGTTGTTTTTCCTCTGAGCGGCACTTTTTTGTACACCATGGACCCCGAAGGCTCAGAGAAGGTTGGGACCCACTGGAACAGCTATTGGGAGGCAGATGGTAGCCTCCCGTCAAAGCCATCCAGCGTGTTCTTTAACGTGCACAGGGTGTGACTTTCCCGCACACGGGACCACAGCTTAACGTCCCATCCGACGGAAGACGGCCTTTCCAAGACCATCGGTGTTTCCTACTGACCGTGGGCATGGGGGGGGGGGGGGGGATTTTGTGGAGATTTCAACGCTGACCCAACTGGGACTCGAACCTGGGAACTGCAGATTACGAGCCTGGCGCGCTACCGACTGAGCCACCCCGCCGTCAAGCATGGAAGAGACTCTAACCGTGGAATATCAAGAGGCATGCGAGCTACCGACCGATCCAACTTGCCGCCCGCCTTCACGGAACAGAATTGAAAAGGAAAAAGCAACACACAATTAAATTTGCATACAATTAATTCATCTTTTTCACCGTTCGTTTGTTTTCCATAAAATCTCTACATCCACATTTTTTTTTTCTCTCCAGTAGATCCCCTCCCCCAACCAGCCCTTAATCCTTGGAATCCTTATAATCTCGCCATTTAGCGCCAGAAATCAAAACAACTAACTTTATTTGCATAATCTTCAAAAATGATCTTCATTGCGTCAGAAAACACCGAATCGCATCGCGTCATCATAACTCACAAGAGCATTTTGAGTTCATCCTTTATTTCCATTTTATATCTCCTCAGGCAATAAACATTCATTTCGATTTCGCAAAATATTTTCCTCGTGGCATCACCGGATTCCTTCCTCTGGCATCAGCGAGGAAAGCATTTATTATTCTCGTCATGCGATCAACACATTTAAAAGAACAAAAAAAGATTTAATGAATGTTAAGTATGGCTGGAGAGACGGCACCTAAAGCAAAGTTTCCCGTTTTGTTTCTAAGAGTTTCCCACAGGGCAGACCTCAGTGAGATCAGTTGACATTGACCGGCGACCTAACGGTGTAAGCATTTGTTTTCATCTTCCGCAACCCGAGGTTTTTTTCTCTCCACCTCCCTTCCGCCTGGTGAGACCTCTGCTGCACAAGGACAAAAAAAAATCGCATTCTCCGTCTCGAATTGTCCTTGACTCTTCTCTCTTTCTCTCTTCAGGGTTGAATTGCCTCAGGACAGACATTCAACGTCTCTCGCTTCCCCCCTTTCGATGATCTCCTAACGGAACTGAATTCAATCTCTTGAAGAATCTCTTCAATCTCTTAAACACTCAAGATAATGATATACGTTTAAAAAAAAACCTCAAGCAGCTGCTTGCCACAGAGGTCTGACAGTTCAGCATAATTCTGATGACCCCAAACAAGGCAAGATCCAGGAGGGATCCTCCTCTTTGAAAATTTTAATAATCGGAATGGTGGCGGAAATTTTTTTTTAAACACATATACATATTTTTTAACCAAAATTTTTAAATATCACTAAAACAGGGACAGGGGTGGCTCAGTCGGTAGCGCTCCAGGTTCGTAATCTGTAGTTCCCAGGTGCGAGTCCCAGCTGGATCAGCGTCGAGATTTACCTCAGCAAAATTTTCCGCCCTGCCCACGGTCAGTAGGGGACACCGATGGGCTTGGAAAGAACGCCGTCCGTCGGATGGGACGTTAAGCCGTGTCCCCGTGTGCGGGAGAGCCATACCCTGTGCACGTTAAAGAACACGCTGGATTGGCTTGACGGGAGGCTACCATCTGTCTCCCAACAGCTGTTCCAGTGGGTCTCCTTCCCCAACCTTCTCTGAGCCTTCGGGGTCCATGTGACCTGGAAGTGACATGGTGTGCAACAAAGTGCCGCTCAGAGGTAAAACAACCCAACCCATGGAATTGGGAGGAGTGGAATCGAATCCCACTCATTGCGAAACTGATTTTTTCCACAGAAGTATTTCTTGCCTTGCATGTTGTCTCTCTTCCGAAGTTTTTTCCCATGTCTTCTCTGTGGCTAACAATTTCAAATAGGACGTCAGACCTCTCTGTAGTGGACTGCGAAAAAAGAAATTTATTTAGCTATAACCTTTTTAGAGCACTTATAGGAAAATAAGAATTTCTTAGATTTATTTAAATTGAAACTTGCAACGTTACGGAGGGCATAAATGCGAATTGCCAATTAATGAAGACCAGAAGTCTCCGGTTTAGTAATGCAGGGTTTGTTTTCAGAAAGTGGCCTACATCTCCGATTTCATTACTTGTCTCTTTATAGCTGTCCACCATGACAATGAAAGTTCTTGGTCAAACGAGCTATAGACAGGAAGTAGAAGGCGTCTGCCCGAAAGTGAAAGCAACAACGCAGCAGCCGATGTCAACATAGGTAAAAATGGCGCGCTCCCAAACAATAGTTGGCGCCTCGCGCCACATGCAGCGGTGAATGGGCAAGTTCCGTGTCACGTGGTCACCTTGGCCTACATCCCAGCCGGTTGCCACGAGCAACGATAGTGACGTGCAGCACGCCAAGTCTTGTGTTCGAAGTTGGCAACAGGAAGGCGTGGCGGGTCGCATTCTTCACCCTTCCGCTACACTCCGGCAAGTCACGTTCGCCGAGTGAGCACCTGTCTGGACAACTTTGGTAACGATCCGCGATACGAGTGCTCATCGCCACCAGAGATCTCACTGCGCAGATCGTGGATAAGTCTCTTCAGAAGGAAAAGGAAGTGCTCTATCGTCTGTTGTCATCATTTGGGCAACACGCAAGAAATGGACACACAAAAAGCCGTTGGATTACTTTTAGCACTCTTCACATTAGGAAACTCTCTTTCAGTCTGAAAAACAAAACCATTCCCTGCCTTAGAAAACCTGTTTAAACCATTTTCGACGCTTGTTTGAAAAAGAAAAGTGCATATCATTCGGAAGAATCACGTGGACGGGTTTCAATATCAGATATGGGCGCGTAATGGCTATCGTGCGATTTGATGCATTTGTCTGTTGAGTTGCAAGACATTCAAATCACTTAAAGAGTCGAAATAAATCGAGTTTGTTGATTCCACTGATCTTAATTGTATTGTGCTAAATTGCTTTTCTTCTTGCAATGATATCCAAATTATTAGAAGAGACATGGGAACGAAAGTAAATCCAAGAACTCTGTAACTTCGTGCTTATCAGTCATGCGCATTTCTTTTGAGGCACTTAATACAGCGGGTTGGGTTGGGTTGTTTTACCTCTGAGCGGCACTTTTTTGCACACCATGGGCTAAATGGCCAGGTCACAAGGACCCCGAAGGCTCAGAGAAGGTTGGGGGAGGGGACCCACTGGAACAGCTGTTGGGAGACAAATGGTAGTCTCCCGTCAAGGCCATCCAGCGTGTTCTTTAACGTGCACAGGGTATGGCTCTCCCGCACACGGGGCCACGGATTAACGTCCCATCCGACGGACGGCGGCCTTTCCAAGCCCATCGGTGTCCCCTACTGACCGTGGGCAGGGCGGGGAATTTTTGCGGAGATAAATCTCAACGCTGACCCAGCTGGGACTCGAACCTGGGAACTACAGATTACGAGCCTGGCGCGCTACCGACTGAGCCACCCCCGCCCCTAATACAGCGGAAGTTACTCCGTGAATGTTTTATGAACTCTCCAGAAGTTTATGTGCATCTCGAGAAAGATATTGATGCTATCGAGGGAAAAGTAATTTCTAAATTTTATACTCATGCGGTTACTTTTATGTGTCTATATATTATTATTTCCCTTATTGTTCAATTCCGAAAAAAAATGAATATTTAAATTAAACCAACTTTAATTTTTGCCAATTTAGGGCTGAATATTATATAGCTAATTCAGTCAGTAGCGCCCCACGTTCTTAACCCAATGTTCCAGGTTCTAGACCCAACCGTCACTGAGTTAAAATTTATCTTTGCCTTGGTGAGGAAGACATCAATGTACTTGGAAAGACCGCCGTCCATCGGATGGGTCATTAAACCGTGGCACTGTGCACGTTAAAGAACACGCTGGATGGCCTTGACGAGAAGCTTTCAAATATCTCCTAACAGCTGTCCAGTTGATCTCCTTCTTCAACTTTCTCTGCTCCTTTAGGGTCCTTGTGTTTCTCTGCTCCTTTAGGGTCCTTGTGTTTCTCTGCTCCTTGAGGGTCCTTGCATTTCTCTGCTCCTTTAAGGTCCTTGTGTTTCTCAGCTCCTTTAGGGTCCTTGTATTTCTCTGCTCCATTAGGGTCCTTGTGTTTCTCTGCTCCTTTACGGTCCTTGTGTTTCTCTGCTCCTTTAGGGTCCTTGTGTTTCTCTGCTCCTTTAGGGTCCTTATGTTTCTCTGCTCCTTTAGGGTCCTAATATTTCTCTGCTCCTTTAGGGTCCTAATATTTCTCTGCTCCTTTAGAGTCCTTGTGTTTCTCTGCTCCATTAAGGTCCTTGTGTGTCTCTGCTCCTTTAGGGTCCTTGTGTTTCTCTGCTCCTTTAGGGTTCTTGTGTTTCTCTGCTCCTTTAGGGTTCTTGTGTTTCTCTGCTCCTTTAGGGTCCTTATGTTTCTCTGCTCCTTTAGGGTCCTAATATTTCTCTGCTCCTTTAGAGTCCTTGTGTTTCTCTGCTCCATTAAGGTCCTTGTGTTTCTCTGCTCCTTTAGGGTTCTTGTGTTTCTCTGCTCCTTTAGGGTCCTTGTGTTTCTCTGCTCCTTTAGAGTCCCATTTTAGCCCAACGAGGGCAAAAAATGCCTCTCAGGAGTAAAACAACCAAACCAAAACAAAATGATAAAAGAATTAAGAAAATGAATTTATTGATCACTAATTCATCCATAATGATTAAAGTTTGCATGTTTACAATGATCATTTTATTCTCCAAGCATTCGCATCTGACGTCTTTACAGATTCAAGAATTTTGTGTATCGGTGTTATGAAACTTTGGCTTAATGAATGCGAATTAAAATGACGAGAAACGTGATTTCACCATCACTGAAGATGCTGGCATTTAATTCCCGTTGCTGAACCTGAATCTAAATAACGCAAGTCTCATGAAACAACAGATTAAGGTCATCGCACAATTAGCAATCCTCCTGTTCCCTTTTTTTCCATCGATTCATTCTCTTCCCTGTTCCCAATTCTTGGGAAATATCTGTTTCTTGATTTATTCTTGCCATAAATCACTTAAACATTCAGAAGATGTCATTTTGCATCAGAAGATGATAAATCGGCAAACGTGCTTTCTTCAAATCAACTTTTATTTAACCCCTTCATTGCGAATAGACGGCGTCATGAAAAACGGCCGAAGTCAACCAATCCTCATTAAATATGCTGTGACAAGAAACAGGAGTGAAAGGTTAAAAACGCCTGATGGACAAAATAAATATGATGGGAAATGATAGGTGAAGATACTTTTCAATAAATCACTTTCAATCCCTGAAGGAGAAATCCTAATATCCACCTGTGGAGTTTTGAAATCATTTATGAGGCGAAGGAAATACCCTTTTATCTATGACAGGTATTGCAGAAGCAGAAGTCATTTTTTCCTGACACATTTGTTTATTCACACTGGCTGAGCGGTTAGCGTGCTTCTCTGCCGAGCAGATGGGACCTGGTTTCGAACCCTAGGTTGGGTTGTTTTACCTCTGAGCGGGGGTGGTCACGTGGGCCCCGAAGGCTCAGAGAAGGTTGAGGGAGGGGAACCCACTGAAACAGATGTTGGGAGACAGATGGTAGCCTCCCGTCAAGGCCATCCAGCGTGTTCTTTAACGTGCACAGGGTATGGCTCTCCCGCACACGGGCCACGGCTTAGCGTCCCATCCGACGGACGGCGGCCTTTCCAAGCCCATCGGTGTCCCCTACTGACCGTGGGCATGGCGGGGAATTTTGCGGAGATAAATCTCAACGCTGACCCAGCTGGGACTAGAACTTGGCGATTCCTGAGTAATGCATCGTTGTTTTCTTTTGGCTCATGTCTGCTACCTCTGATATTTACGACGAACTATACGAACAGATTCCAGTTAGACCTTGCTGATTAACTTAACTGATTGAAGAGAATTATTATTTTTTAATCAAAATCATTACCTTTTCCCCCTTATGCTATATTGTAAGAAATAAGAATTCGTATTAATTTTCACCGAATGGATTTTTTGGCAGTAACTAAATTTCATCTATTATTTTTCTGCACCAATTGATTTTCCCTTAATACTATTTCTCGTAAGTTTTTCTTCCATAACCAGGACCGGAAATAGGCATTGTGATTCCTGGTGCACACAGGAACAAATTCTGCAAGATGTATCGCACCATGCCTCGTTCGCTTCGTCCCTTTAGGCTAAATTGTGCACAAATTAAGGATTGAGTTACAGGCACTGTCCTATCATATCCCAAACATGTTCGATTGATATGAGGCGAAAAAAAAATATTTTCCAAAGCCTCTAGCGCCTCTAAAATATTAATAACTAATCGCAAATATGATCATTTTCTTACCCTGTTAATGAGACTAGCACTTGATGCGATGGCCCCAAAAGTGCGTGCGTAGTTTGGGGGGGAGGGGAGGAAATACGATCTCATGGGATTAACATTGATCCAACATGAGCAGTAAGTTTTCCTTTATCCTTCTTATTTATATGTGTGATTCGTTCGTAAAATGAATATATTATATGAATATATAATTTTATTGGCGAAATCTAATTAACCTTCGAATAATAAGGTTCGATCCCAGGAACCAAGAGCAAATAATTTTCCAAAATTGCTGCACATTTTTTTGAGCGTTACCCTTTAAATTCCGTCTCGGTGGCCGCGTGGTTAGTGTGCTCGGCTAGTGGCTGAAAGGAATCTGGGTTCGAGCTCCAGATAAGGAATTGAGAGGGACAGAGTCTGCAAGTCAGTCCTCAAGAGATAAAGCGCACGAGGTGTGGTGAGATACATCCCGCAGAATGATATCAGACGTTGATATCGGAACAACGTATCACTGTATGTATCACTAGCTGTATCGGTTGCATTATGTTGTGCTTCCGTTCTACTATTTCCTGTATGAAAAAAAAATTTTTTTTGTTCTATAACTGGCATCACTTAGTGACCATTTGAGCACCTTAATTCATGATCACGGAATGTATATTTGCTAAGACAGTCTCCGAAAATGGGGACTCAAGCATGTTATCCCCCCTTCCCCTTATTGGAACATTCTGAGCACCTTCCACTATTCACTAATAGAGTGAATTGTTTCACTGTTGTAATCACGTTCATTAAGTTTAACGCAGTATACTTTTCCTTTTTCTATTGTGTTTCAGCGTTTTCGATGGATTTCAATAGGACTGAATTGTCCTCTCTTCTCTTGCAGCCATCTGCATGGTGGTGGGGGTGCTGACATTCCCCGCTGGATGGGACTCCGATGTAGTCCGTGAGGTGTGCGGCCCCGAAGCGGACGACTACAACCCGGGCCAATGTGGAGTGCGATGGGCCTACATTCTTGCCATTATTGGAGTCTGCGACTGCGCAGTACTAGCTGCTCTAGCATTCGTCCTCGGCACCCGCTACGTGAAAATGTTACCGGAACACTACATCACTTCCGGTTCCGTTTATAAAGGTAAGAATTAAATTCCAACACTTGACATTTGAAATATTCATTTCTCTGATTACATATAGAAATGTTTCTCGAGATTTGTTGTCCTACATCGACGAAGAAATTTACATTCCGTGTGACCACTGAGCCCAAGACATGTTCTGCTTGAATATAAGGTTGGGTTGTTTTACCTCTGAGCGGCACTTTTTTGCACACCATGGGCTAAATGGCCAGGTCACATGGACGCCGAAGGCTCAGAGAAGGTTGGGGGAGGGGACCCACTGGAACAGCTGTTGGGAGACAGATGGTAGCCTCCCGTCAAGGCCATCCAGCGTGTTCTTTAACGTGCACAGGGTATGGCTCTCCCGCACACGGGGCTACGGCTTAACGTCCCATCCGACGGTCGGCGGCCTTTCCAAGCCCATCGGTGTCCCCTACTGACCGTGGGCAGGGCGGGGAATTTTGCGGAGATAAATCTCAACGCACTTGCTTGAAAATAAGAAAAACTTTCCTAATTCTTTGCCAACGGAAATCCTACGCGATGGAAGTAAACAACCTAACTGTCAATGTTAAGGACTTCGTCTGCTGGAGGATTCTGAAAGTACCAAAAGCTAACCTTTCTTTAAATTAGGGCAGTGGTTCTCAACCTATAATGCTTCACGTACCCCCTGGAAATGTGTATGTAACTGGCGTACCCCTTGTATAGATAGATAAAACTATAGTTATAGTATAACAATGGGAATAGAATAAAACATATAGTTACCGTATTTTAACGTGTATAAGGAACCCCTTTTTGCCAAAAATTGGGTCCCAAAAATAGGGGGGTTGGTTGGTTGTTTGGGGTTTAATGGCGCATCGGCAACAAGGCCATAATGCGCCAAACAAAAGACAATATAAAAGATAAAAGACATAGAACCCCATAACCAAAAGTTAAAATACATTGGCAACATTGTAAAGTGGTAAAATAACAAAAAAAAAAAACAAGTGTATATGAACAGAGTAAAACAACTGTAGAAATATGAAATAAAATAAACCCAGGTGTAAGAGACCTGGGGTAAATAATGCATAAACTTTAGGTAAAATCAAATTCGGTTAAAATATCCACAATATTTCAAAAAGGTAAAAACTGAAGATAAAATGCAATAGGGGGGTTTCTTATACATGGATAGTATTATAGATATTAACAAATTACTCAATTCCTCAAACTTTGATGAAAAATCAGGGGGTTCCTTATACACGTTAAAATACGATATACACATTAAATTACATATATCTATAAACACAAAAAATGACAAACAGTTTAACAAATCTTATAAAATTATGAACATTTTACTGGGTAATCAGTGAAATGGACTTCTTACTAGATCTCACGGCGTACCCCAAAAAAAGTTTACCGCGTACCCCACGTTGAGAACTCCTAAAATAGAGAATTAACATTTTCAGGTGCACAGTGACGAGAATATTTATTAACCTTTTACGATGTTTTGAATCGATCTTTTCATTCACTTGTAATTTAGTAAAACTTTGAACCTCAATATAAACATGCTCTATCAATTACAAATTAAACTCGAAATATATTCAAAAATAAGAAAAATGAACTCCACATTCAAAAAGTTAGAGGCTTTGTTCAAATCTGTGGAAATTTTGACTTTCAATACTATTCGGCATTTAAAGAACTATTCGTTTGTCGTTATAGAAGTTACAACCAATAACCATAGCTAACTGCAAAAAAAAAAATGAAACTACAAATGTGTCGTGGTGGTGATGGGGGGGGGGATGCAGTTCTTTCTTCAGATCACGTGTGATTACGTATGCGGACTGATCTGTGCCCAATGTCGTGTTGCGATTCCGATGACATATCGATCTTTAGCAGAGGAGATCGCGTAGTCCCTTAATTAAATTCACCTTTTCCTAGGTGAAATCACAGGTTTGTGGGTTGTTACACCCGTACCGACATATGCCTTAGACTTGCTGCGCCAAGTGATGTGTAGCAAGATGTTCAACAATTGAACACACGAGAGTATATGCACAACGCACTTTATTTACATTCATATACAATTATGTGCTGGGGATGCGCTCAATTCCTTGGGCCTTCGCTGCTTTGCTCCGGCAAACAATCATGCAATGAGGTGGAGATCTGTGCTTTGCAGATTCTCGTTTTCTCTCTCAATTCTCTCAACTCGGTGAGAGGATATTTAATTCTCGCCTAGCACCAGGTTCACACAGAACCGTATCGCAGTTCACACAGAATCGAATGTTGGTTCACACAGAATCGAACCCTCTCCCTAAGAGTTTTGCTTTTGAGTAAGATCGGCATCCCTTAGACGCGTGTTCAAACGTCCTTCCAGGTTGACAGCGATACTCAGACTGTTGGTCATTATTGCTGCGCTAGCATTCGCGCCAGAGGCTAGTCATAAAAGTACTTTCGACTTGGGAGCATTTGCAGTCAGCCAGCTCAGACCCAAAAGCAACTTGTGAGTCACATCCCCATCTCAGCACTTCCAAAAATACACTTAATAAATAAATATAAATACCCCCCTCAAGCAGCTGCTTGCCACAGAGGTCTGAGAGAAGCCTGTCAGTTTATATGCCATAGTAGAAAGTCTGAGAGGATGGCAGGCCCTCAGCAGAAAAGCGACACAAACAGCCATGCCTTACCCGGGGCTTGAACCCGGGTAAGGCATGGCTGTCTGATCAGTAGCCAAGCGCGCTAACCACTCGTCTACAGATATATATTTACAACAATAAAAATAACAAAAAAAAAATACAATAATAAATAAATTAGGAGGACATAAAATATACTGCCTTCAGTAAAATGACAATATTCTCATCCATCTGCGACCTAGCATAAACAAACCATATTACAAAGAAATCTCTCTTGTGGTACAGGAGTAATTTGCCTACTGAAATTATTTGATATTAATCTAATACGTCACTTGAACGTTAATAGCATTGAGATTTATTTCAATGCTATTAATGTTCACTTAATATAACAAAAAACATCTCTATAAGCTAACTTTAGGTACACATTATATTTGTTAATTAGCTGGGTAAAACCGTTAATTTTATAGGTCTGATTTTTTTTTTACCTCACTGTATTTACATATATTTTACCACATATAATTCGCAGAGCACAAATTGAGGAAAAGTGTCCTTTTGAGACTTTATATTTGGTTGAACAGCTACTGATCTAAGGGACCTGGGTTCAAGCTCCGGGTAAGGCATGGATGTGTGTGTCGTTTTTCTGCTGAGGTCCTGCCATCCTCACAGACCTTCTACTCTGGCATATAAACTGATAGGCTCCTGTCAGACCTCTGTGGCAAGCAGCTGCTTGAGGGGACAGTTTGAACATCACACAAATTTAATGAATGGTGGTTTCTTTAGCACATTCACAAAACTCCCATGCCGAAATTGCGAATTCTTCACTGTTTCGTGACAAGAGTTCAGTGTCCTCTAACTGAAAAGACACACAAGCTGGAATTGGACAAGAGATGGTGAGAATGAATATGAGGAAGAAAAGATTAAGCTGATGATGAAAAATTAGCAGAAGGAAGTAAAAGAATCGCTAAGTCGGTGACAAAGAGAGGCTGAAAAGTCTTTCAGGTAAATAAGGAACTAGAAAGAATCTAATGAAAGGCGTAATGATATGAAGAGCAGCAGATACATTTCCTTCTTGACGTTTAAGCGGAAACAGAGCAAACGAGATTTTAAATAGCAAACAGCAGACGAAACTTCTGTGAGTCAGAGATACGGTTACGCTTCAAGAGGAAGATGGGAAGGGGAGAGATGCAATCAGTACCTCGTGCACCGAATTCTGGCTTCTCTTTCCTGCAAAAGAGGAAGATCATGAGATAAAAAGAACGGGGAGAATTTGCACCGCAATGGGCTTAGAGAAAGACATTAAGAGGTTGCTAGACTGGCGTGACATAAACAGAATAGCACTCGAAGATGCTAAGTCATCACTTACCTCGGTTTCAGTTGAAAACACGAACCTTGTCTGTCTCTGTTACGCATTTTGACGAATGGGAGCAAGGGATGCAGATTAACTTCATTTTAGATGAACTCTTCAACTGCTCTCTGTAGCAGGGAAAGAAGCTTGTCAAGCGAATATAGAGGAAGTCTGTTTTTAGCTCGTTCAGCCAAAGACTGATTCAGGTTGCGAAAGAAGGCGCTGATGTAGCATTAAGAGAAGTAACGTAAGTTAGGGTTAAGTGCACGGAATTGAAGGACTTGGCCAAAGAGAGGGTCAGCTCCATAGTTGGTCGATTTGGAGTTATGAAAGCTTTTAAAAGCGAGAAAAAACATTATTTGGTCGAAGAATAGAGCATCTTACACAATGTTAGTGTTGGGTGTTTAACGTCTGAGCGACACTTTTTGCACACAATGGGCTAAATGTCCAGGTTTCCGACGGCGCAGAGAAGGTTGGGGGAGGGGACGCACTGTATAGCTGTTGGGATACAGATGGTAGTTTCCATCAAGGCCACCCAGGGAGTTCTTTAACGTGCACAGGATATGGCTCTCCGCAGTTCTGGACGATTCGTATAATGACGATTGGTCCAATGCCGATTCATCCAAAGGGGCAATTCGTCTAATCCCGATTGGTCCAATGGTACGATTCGTCCAATACCCATTCTTAAAATGTCACGGTCAAATTGGATGATTCGTCTGCAACCGACTGTCTAAAGGAGCCATTCATGTAAGAAGAAATTCGTCTAATGCCAAAGGGTGTTAATCATTCATTGTATTATATATTTTGTCATAAATATAAACAGTGGCCTAAGTAGAATTTAAGGTAGGAAAGTGTTTCCGAGATGGTTTTACGATTGCAAGGTTTTAAATTATTCCTATGATTAATGCATATATATTCCCTCAAGCAGCTGCTTGCTCTGCTTGGAGATCTGAGAAGAGCCTGTCAGTTTATACGCCATAATAGAAAGTTTGTGAGGAACAAAAGAAAGACAACACAAACTGCCATTCCTTACCCGGAGCTTGAACCCAGGTCCCTTTGATAAATAATCAAGCGTGCTAACCACTCGACGGTATATATATATACACACACACATATATATACAATGCTTTAAAAAACTATTCGGAGGGTGTTTGAGCCCAATTTCCCCTTGATATTAACCCAGGGCTGGATCTAAGGGTGGGCAAGGGGACAACCCCCCTCCATTTAGGAATGCTAGTAAAGATAATGGAGGCAAGAAAAATATTAATTTGTGCATATTTCACGCATTTTTTTAAAGGACACTTTTTTGAAGACCTCTAAATCGAAAAATAAAATGTTACACGCAATACAATCTCTTGCCTTCCTCCTCTTTTACTTTCTTTCGGCGCGATTGCATCCCCCCCCCTCACTTCAATTATTTTCCTACAATCCTGCCTACCGATTTTCAACTCTTCACCGATAATTTAGCGAAATATCGCTTAGGATAATTTATCCCATTTTTCCTTTTATATTTTATCATTGCATATATTTACTCGTCATTAGTTATAATTTCCGCCATAGTAGAATTTTAAGCCATTGCATTATTTTGTCGTCATCATTACCTTTTGGGATTCAAATTGTGGTTTTTCAGCTGTACTTAAGAGAATAAGACATCATGGATATGAATAACAGTAATGACTAAATTTTGCGGTAGCAGTTTTTGGAATCACTGCTGTTGTTTATTTTCCCTCCTTTATTTTCCTGGGGCGGGGGTGGCTCAGTCGGTAGCGCGCTAGGCTCGTAATCTGTACTTCCCAGGTTCGAGTCCCAGCTGAGTCAGCGTTGAGATTTATCTCCGCAAAATTCTCCGCCCTGCCCACGGTCAGTAGGGGACACCGATGGGCTTGGAAAGGCCGCCGTCCGTCGGATGGGACGTTAAGCCGTGGCCCGTGTGCGGGAGAGCCAAACCCTGTGCACGTTAAAGAACACGCTAGATGGCCTTGACGGGAGGCTACCATCTGTCTCCCAACAGCTGTTCCAGTGGGTCCCCTTCACCAACCTTCTCTGAGCCTTCGGGGTCCATGTGACCTGCCCATGGTGTGAAAAAAGTGCCGCTCAGAGGTAAAACAACCCAACCCACCTTTATTTTCCTCCGTTTTTATTTCAGTAATCCACTTCAAAGTAGTTTAGTCTCTTGCCCAAAACTTTCAAGACAACGGCAAAAGTACATATAAAAGCTTAATTGCTGTTATTTACTTTCCGGTTTTTTTTTAAATCTCAGTAATCTACTTCGCCGTTCCATGGCCGAGTGGTTAGCGCCCTTGGCTACTGATCTAAGGAACCTGGGTTCGAGTTCCGGGTAAGGCATGGACGTTTGTGTCTTTTTTTCTGCTGAGGTCCTGCCATCCTCTCAGACCTTCTACTATGGCATATAAACTGACAGGCTCCTGTCAGACCTCTGTGGCAAGCAGCTGCTTGACGGGGTATTTGTTTTTATTATTAATCTACTTCGCAGCAATGCAGTCAGCTTCCAAGCCAAAGGCAAGAAATGAACATACTGAAAACACTTTCATTGTTTCTTCCTTGTTGAAAGAACAAACTTCGCGCATATATGAAAGAAAAAATTTAATCGAAATGCACTGTTTGAAATGCTTGCCACTTGAGAGGGGTGGGGGAATTTATATAGATATAGAAATATTTATCAGTATTTATATTTAGTTATTATTATTTTTTCTTGTTTTCAAAAGAAATTATACTATATGCTGTCTATCTGTCCACCCGCCAGTAGCTTCAATTTTTTTGTTATTACAGCTAAATTAAAATTTCTTTTCAGGTTAGATAGGTAATTATGAAATATTACGATTCGCAATTTCGGAATCGCTGAAAAGTTTAAATGGCGTCCTCTAATGATGGAAAAAGCTTAAACTGGCAAACTTTTATTCGAATATTTCACACGATGTGTTTATGATAGAAATTTTGATGGTAGAATGTTGGAGGTCATGAGGTTTGCTTTACTAGGTACTGCCTCCCCTCTCCCGGTCTTTTTTTGTCCTTTCCAGCTTCTTTTTTTTTCGGTGACCCTATTTTTTATCATTACTTTTTAGTGCAGTCTTCATTCCATGGTTCAAAACGAATCCAAAATGTGTTAGTGCTCCTCATAAAAAATAATTGCCGATTTTCAGTAATTGATGGAAAAAGCATGGCAATGGAATACCGCATTTAGGATTATTGTGAAATAAAACTGTTAGTGCTGCTCATGGTGACGCAACACATGCTCCGCAAAACCGATTTTTAAACCTACATAAATCAAAAGTAAGAAAAAGAAGGAATCACACAATCAAGGAACTATAAATACATTCGAAAGGCAGGTTAATCGTAACGTCCTTTGGTTTCCTTATCAAGGTACAAAAAAATAATATCGTGAAGCACATTAACAAATACCAGGGCCGGCGCGAGGCAGGTTCAGCGCGTTCCCCGGAACCCGGCCCGCGCTTTAAAAGGTGAAAAGCTCATTGTAAAAAACGAAATTTCGGCCAAAATTGACCGAAACAGCGAAATCGGTCAATTTCGATGACATAATTAAAGATTTTGCAGCGGAAAAGGCGAGAAAAATTATGTAATGGTTATAATACATTCGGTGTTCCTATAAGTTGTATGTAGATATGTACCGCAATTTGTACTTATAATAAATAATTCATTATTATAAAATTTAGAAGTACATATAAATGCGTTTTTGGCCCCGCAAAAGTTCACGCCGGCCCTGACAAAAACTGTGTGATTTTTTAATTCATTCGTTTACCATATTTGCAATATATTCATCATATCATTCATTTATTCCTATTGCAATGAATATTTAAAAGTTTGAGGTATATTTTAAAAAACACTAAAAAAAAATGCTTTAATCAAAAAAGTGAAATTTCCATTTGTCCAGGGCGGATGAAACGTCACATTTCCTTGATATATTTTCACTTCTAATGGCCCAAACTAAAGATGCAACAGCTTTTTTTAGGTTCCCTTCCCCTCCCTTTATCAGGAACTAAAAATATGTGCGTGCAAAACTAGATCCTTTCTTTTACTGAACGAAAAAAGTAATATCGAAATCGGTTGATTAGTTGCAGAAATATTTAATGCAGACGGATAGACGGTGGGGCCTGGCGATAACATTAGCAAGTTTTGCTTTCATGAAAATGTGTTAAAAATGAAAATTCTTGATTCAAAATAATATCCATGAAATATATATCCATTCAAGCCCAGATCTAAGAAGAAGGGAGGCTAAGACACTCTATTTCTATTGCAGTGAAATATTTTCCCCTCCGTTTCGGAGGTCTTTAAAAAATACCCCTCCTCCCCGATCCGGCCCTGATAACATCATTAATAGTCATTGGCTACTGCACCTTTGGGCGAACGAGCTTTGGACAAATTGGCTTTGGACTAGTTGTCCCATTAGACGAATTGGATTGGACCAACTGGCATTAGACGAATAGTACCAGACCCGGTTCTCCTGCACCCTGGGCCACGGCTTAACGCTCCATCCGACAGTTAGTGGTCTTTCCAAGCCCATCGGTATCCCCTACTGACCGAGGGCAGAGCGGGGAGATGGAACCTGAGAGCTCGGATTATGGCACACTACCGACTGAACCTCCCCCCCCCCCCCACACATACATTGTTAGTGCGATATAGCATTATGGTATATTTGGTAATAATGAGAATAAAACTGAGAACTTCCGATTACAAGCAAGGCGTAGCAACCTTTAGAGCACCCAAGCTCTTGGACCTGCTGACTTGACTCGGTCGGTCGCACACCTGGCTCGTAATCTGCAGTTCCCAATTTCGAATTCTCGGCTATGCTAGCTTTGAGATTTATCTCCTCTAAACCCCACCCTGCCCTCAGTCAGAAAGGGAACATCGATGGAATTGGAAAGGACACCATCCGTCGGATGGGACGTTAAATTGCAGCTCCATGGGCAAGGAGAGCTAAACCTTGTATATTTTGAAGAACACACTGGATGACCTTGATGGGAGACAGCTATCCAGTGGGTCCCCTTCTCCAACCTTCTCTGAGCCTTTGGGGTGCTTCTAACCTGGCCATTTAGTTCATCGTGTGAATAAAAGTACCGCTCAGAGGTCAATCAAATCTAGCCTCACAGTAAGCTGGAGTATGGGTGTGTACACCTCTATTGTTGGTAATGGTTTTGTTGAAGTCTCCAGAAAGTTTGGTGATGTAAATAACGTTGAACCGCTTTCTGTGTGGACTTAACATCATCTGCTGCTTTCAATTCCTTTTCCTGTGATTTATCTTTCTTGCAAATAAGGCAAAGGAAGAACAAAGATATTTGCGTAGTTCTCCATGAGGAAGTAATCACCATTAGTGAGCAGAAAGAGCTGGATTTTAGCGATGCAAGGAGAGATTAGGGACAAGGTCTTCGTAGATGGAAAGGCAAAACCCATTGGAGGGAAATGGGAGATGAAGAGGAGAAAGGGTCAGAGACAACGGAATGAGATGCGGTGAGGCGAGGAGGGGAAACAGAGGATGATGTCCAAGGCCACTGAGATGAGTGCCAATGATGATCCTCATCCCAGTAGAGCGTGCAGTGCTTTGGGCCATGAAACGAATGGCCCTGCAGTATGGTCAATGAACGACATGACGATGGCTGCATCCGAATGACAAATAAAAGGCGAAGTTCAAGCTCAAATTCATTTCAAACTGCACGACGCAAGTGTCGGTTTTGATTAATGTTAATTCCAAATCTGTCTGCTAGTCAAAGCTTGTGTTCAGCCATCCAATATCAACGACCTGAATCGAAAGAATTAACTATTCATTAAATAGTTAATTCTTTCGATTAAATTCATATAACGAAAGATTAAAGACCATCAAGTGATTTAAAATCTGTGGACAAAAATTTCTCTGCATACTGTTTTGCGAATTCAAATATTTTAAATCCCCTCCGGCTAAAGATCGTTTAAATTACAAACAGGCATTTCATCATTAGTTTTAACCTATTGTAAGCATCATTAGTTGGGTTGTTTCACCTCTAACGATACTTTTGTGCCCCCAATTGTCCAAATAGTGTGGTCACATAGCCTCAAAAGGGCTCAGAGCTGAATAGGGAAGAGAACCCACTTGAGAGCTGTTAGGAGCCAGATGGGGAGGCTACCATCTATTTCCCAACAGCTGTTCCAGTGGGTCCCCTCCCTCAACCTTCTCTGAGCCTTCGGGGTCCTTCTGACCTGGCCATTTAGCCCCCCTGTGTGCAAAAAAAGTGCTGCTCAGAGGTAAAACAACCAACCAGCCAAAGCAGCCAGGTTGAAAGCTCCCATTGTGGCCATTCAGAGTATTCTTTGAGTGCACGGAATACGGCTCTCCTGCACACGAGGCCAGAGTTTAGCACCTCACCTATGTAGGACGACGACCTATCTAATCCCATTGGTGACCTCCTTCCTCACTGAGAGCACACGGAGGGTTAACGGAGAAAATCACAACTCAGATTCATTTGGGACTCTGACCTGGGAGGAGGGACGTATCCTATAAAATCTGATCGTCTGCTTTGAGTTGTCTTAGTATAATTTCATTTTAGCCAACCGTGTGCAGTACCGTCTGAGCTAAGCGTCACCGTCACTTCACCAGTAGGATGCATTTCTACAACAATAGCACTGGAATCTTTTTTTTTTAATTTACGCCACTTTGAAGTGAAATGTATCACTTAAAGAAGATGCGAGTTATCTTCTTTAAGTGATTGCCATTTATTTACCTGCATTGTTACGCAAATAATATTTAAAATAGCTTGATGATTCCAATAAATAACAGGGTAATTTAGTGTCCAAAACAAAATCATTCCAGTGGCGGGATAAGTAGGTCCTGGGGCAAGACACTTTTTCAGTAGCAGTAATTGTGTATGCTGCTAAATATTGCCCATTACATTATATTCCTTATTTAAAACATTTTTTTTAAATTCCATTGATTTAAAGCTCAATTCAAATTTCATGCTGTTAAAACAAAAATCATGAAAGTAGTGTGAGCTGGAAGGTTCCAAGGATTTTGACCAATGTCAAAATCCTTCGAACCTTCGCCCTGTACTTTTATGGAACTTATTTTAATTTCATACTTTTTTCCCCTCAATTGACTTCCCCCACTCCGCCCTCAGAGATAAAGAGGACACGATGACCTTGGAAAGGCTGCTGTCCATCAGATGGAATGTTAAACCATGACCAGGTCTTTAGGAGCTCTCGTTAAAGACAACGCTGTATGACCTTAACCAGAGGCTTCCATCTGTCTACCATCAGCTGTCCAACTTCGACTCTTCTCTCAACCATTGGGATCCGCGTGACCTGATCATTTACACTCATTATGTGCACGAAAGCGGCGCTTACAGATTAAGCAATTCAATAAACCAAATCCTTATATAGCATTATTCAAAGTTTACAATGTCATGAAACAGCTGTCGAATCTTCCAAACATTGACAATCAGTTCGG
The DNA here is from genome assembly GCA_038380435.1 of Ryuthela nishihirai. Lineage (NCBI taxonomy): Eukaryota > Metazoa > Arthropoda > Arachnida > Araneae > Heptathelidae > Ryuthela > Ryuthela nishihirai. The sequence goes on from JAWZYU010000017.1 coordinate 19,405,566, forward strand.
TTGGATTATTTTACATCTGAGTAGCAGGTCATAATGAGCTAAATAGTCAGGTCACAAGGACTCCCCAGGGTCCCAGAAAGTTTGAGATGGGGATACCCTGGTTAGCTGTTAGGAAACAGATGTAAATCCCCCTTCAATGCCATCCAGTGCATGTGTGTTTAGAGAAAAATTATTTTCATCCGAAGTCACGGCTGTCTTTGCAAGTCCATCACTTTTCTTTTGAAGAATTTAAATTGATTTCAACCCTCACCGCCTCTGGAATCTATTTTTTTAGAAAACCTGCATTGTTTATATTTATTTTTCATATGGCCGAGTGGTTAGCACGCTTGGCTACTGATCTAAGGGACCTGGGTTCGAGCCCCGGGTAAGGCATGGCTGTTTGTGTCGTTTTTCTGCTGAGGTCCTGCCATCCTCTCAGACCTTCTACTATGGCATATAAACTGACTGGCTCCTGTCAGACCTCTGTGGCAGCAGCGCTTGAGGGGGTATTTATTTATTTATTTTTATTAAACTAGCGTGAAGCTGTGGAACAATGTTTTGAATACTGTCCTCAGGAAATATTTCCAATTCCTAATTTCGCTTCCTTTTCTTTCAGGTGAAGTGAACAGCGCTTTCGTTGCTGACAACCAATCCAGTCCATCGCGGAAGTCAACTAACCTTCAGCCCGTCATGGTGGTGCCCCCTGGTGACCCCGACCACTACTCCGACTTTTCCCATCACACATTGCGATCAGCCAAAGGATTCCGCCAAGACTACACCCAATCGGTCGGAAACTTCCAGTTGTGAGAGAAAGGACATCCAAAGGAAAAGGACACTGGCAAAACTCTGTGATGATTTGAGATATCTTTCATGGGTGTCTGCGTCTCATTAATTAATGCCTTACGATCCAGACCCATCGCCGGAAGTGGAAAAACACGACGACCAAAGACTGCATCATCCCTTCCGGTAGATGTCGCTTGCATCTCTTTAGTTGCCATTGCCAGATTCAGCCACATGTGGTCAATCGGGTTGGCAGGACAAGTGCAAAGCAAAGTCTGAAAGTGATTTTGTTTATAACAAACTCTCTTCCGGTGTTGAGGAGAAAGGCCAGAAAATTCAAGGGACAATTTAATTGCTATAAATGTTTGCAAAGGAGCGAACAACAAAGGCAATTTGGAAGATCGTCTGTAGGAATAGGCATGCATATAGAGTTTACTTTTCAAAAGTTTACTTTTTAGAAATTTTGTCGAAATTTCAATGATTTGAATTTAATTCGTTCCCAATCATTGCTTCAATACAAATCAAACGTTAATGTATTCGTCATTAAAACATCTGCCATTTTTAAATTTGTTTCTTGCCTAGTTCTGGATGACGGAACAATTTAGAGAAAAAACACGACTATTTGACACAAGTGAAAATTTTCTCAGAAGCTATGAGACGGGCAAAAACAATATGACGAACAAATCGAAATTTTTTGCCAAAATTAAAAGAAATGAATATAAATATTTTCTCTATGGGAAAATGTGAAGAAACGAAATTCCTCAAACTCCAGCAGTGTTACTTTAAAAAAAAAACTTTGTCTTTAGTTCGCTTACTAAGCCGTCTGTGTCATGTGAAGAAAAACTAATGCATGAAAAGAATTATAAATTTAAAATCTGGAGACATTTCATCCACATTCGTATTCATCCTCAGGTCACGGCAAAAGAAAGTGACCTGAAATATTCAAAAATTTTAAAAAATAAGGAAATTTTTCTTCCTCCTGTTTTAAATTTATAAAGGGCGAAAATTGCCATGGACACATTGTCAAATGCATGAATTTTTATAACTTAGCACGAACTTGATATATTTATCAAATGTATATATTTTTTATATTTCCAACAGTGGGTTTTAGGTTGAGGGATAAAAAAAATGGTCTTTTTTTGGATCTCATTATATCTGAACAACATCCTCAGTCTAATACTGGCAAAAAATGTTTTACATATACATCGCAAAATAAAAATAATTGTTTTTTGAAAATATTGGATTATGAGGCTAAATGAAGAAATTATTATTGAAATATGTTTCGCCAATAAAGTGGAAATTTATTTTTCCAGATGATTTTCAATCAGGAGAAACAGAATCTGATCATCTTTGTCAACGGCTCAGAGATCTTGATAAATAAATAAAAATAAATACCCCCTCAAGCAGCTGCTTGCCACAGAGGTCTGACAGTAGCCTGTCAGTTTATATGCCATAGTACAAGAGCTGAGAGGATGGCAGGACCTCAGCAGAAAAACGACACATGCATCCATGCCTTACCCGGGGCTCGAACCCAGGTCCCTAAAATCAGCAGCCAAGCGCGCTAACCACTCGGCCTTGATGGCATGACGATATTGATTGTTCCTCTTAAACTCAGTGACAAGAAAGCTGCTTCATGAGGAGGATTTTTTTATTTTCAGGATAGCTGAAATCAGAACTAAAAAGTGATAAAAGACCATTTGCCTCCCCCCCCCCACTAAATTGTTTTAGCGTCGCTTTGATCCAGACCGAAGACGCAATACACAAAAAATTAACGTTACGGTTTTGTTGTTCTTGTTCCTATCAATGACCTCTGGGTCAACTTGAAGGAAATTGTTTTTTAAGATTTTTAGAGAAGAGGGGAGTATTTGGAATGGGAGCAACGATTTGTAAGCTTTTTCATTTTTATTCCGTATTGTCTCTTTGCTGCATTGAAAACTCTGCACATTTCAGTTTCAACAGTGAATCTTTTCCCACTTGAAAAATTTCCGTTAGCTGGTCGTTTCAATGCGCGTTTCGTAAATGAATGCAAAGAAGAACAAATTCTTCAAGACGAAAGGCGATCATTTTTTAAATGTTTAGGAAAATTAGTGGTTCTAAATATTTTAAACTTTGCCTGTTATTCCACAAGGTGATCATTTTTCACACGCATTTTTATTTTAAAAGTTAAAGTGTATTGGAGGTGACCTTTGAAAGAATAAAGAATCCTTGCAATTTACATTAAACCTAGCTTTTAGTCTGTTCCAAATTTCAGAAAAATGAATGTTTCAAAATCAAAATGTTTTAAATTACATCGATTTACAGCAAAGTTGAGAAATAATTCAAGAATTGTTTTTTCTCTGGACATGGGTATCCCAGGCGCTGGCTGAGAATTCTTCTGGAATGAACTCTTCGATTAAATTCATCCAAAGAAAGTAGAATCTACAAAAAATTCGTGATTAAGATAAAACTGAATTAAAATTTCTTTCTTCCCCAGTGAGACTTTCATTGAAAAATTGCATCTTCTATTCACCCGAGATTTATATAGAGGCTGTATTAAACCATAACTTTAAAATCACGAAGTTAACAATATACTAAGGTAAAAAAAAATCCATCATCCTTTGGTTGAGCTTGAAGTAATAAAATGTCTTATTCAAGTGACAGTGGTCATTTATCGGCTTTTGTGTGTGGCAACGCGCACTTACAAGATCCACTGAACCGGAAATGAGGTCATCAACTGGATGAGAAGCCGAGTCAGCCTCTTTGTTCTCTGTTGGGGAAAATAAAGGACAGATTTTGAGCTTAGCCTCTCTGAGAAAACAATCGCTAACACGGCTAATAAACCTTATTTGTTAGAAGAAAGTTTTCATTGCTTTAGCAATACATAATGGAACTTCAACTTCACAGACATGTGAAACCAAATATTAGGGCAACGGGATAGCTGAGATTCAGTTCTGCCATAAAGTGAGTTTTGGTCATTGTTCTTCTGCCCTCCAAATTTCTCACTCTTTCCCATTTCGCAAAAACAAAATAGAAAAGAAACCAAATTGATTGAATCACGTTTGGAATTTAAATCATTGCAGAAAATTCCCCCAAATACTCTGCATTTAATCATTTTGAAGGAGCAGAGCCAGTTTTCTTATAATAGGTATATTTTAGCTTTAATAGATGAAACAGTTAATGGCTAACACGAAACTTTTGGCTTAATCAAATGAAATGGCAAACACAAAATTTTAATGAATATCGGAATCAAATGATCTGTCACTGTTCCACATATTCTTTGTTATTAAATTTAGATGCAGGTTGTTTTCTTCCAGAAGTAAAACAGTTTTGAAAGCAAATCGAACTCGGCTCATCAGTAGAAAGAAACGAAGAAGTGTGTGGCAACGCGCACTTGCAAGATCCACTGAACCGGAAATGAGTTCATCAACTTCTTTCAGAAGTCAGCAAAAAAAAAAAAACTGGAAGTAAATCAGTAATAAAAAAACTAAGCATCCGACTTTCCCCAAAGGTCTAACAACGACTTGTCAGTATGATGATACGACTTAGAGATGATCTGTGGAAAAGGCGCGATTAAAAAAAATGATCAGAAAGGAAACATCGATACTACTCGAACCCATGTGGTAGCGGCTGTTGATAATTCCTGCGATTCGCATATTCAGAAGCAACTTGGATAAACGAAATTCAGGAGCAAAAACTCTTTATGAAATCCTTCGTCTCCTTAGAAGATTGTTCTCTCTAAAAGTCTGAATCGGTCCGAAAAAGTTGAAGAAAAGCTGGGGGGGGGGGAGTTCCAATTCTAAGATGACAAAGAGTGACAACACCCAAGAGACATCAATCAATATTTCTGCATTTACAGGATGTTGCTCTCTCCACAGAGAAATAAAACTGAATGTTTATTGTATATATACACCACTGCAACAAGAAAGAAAACCACTTTATAGATAAAACGATTCTAAAGCCAACTTCATCGATTCAATTTCTCCGCAAAACTTCCCGCTTGTCCACTGTCAGGTTTGGGAAAGTCTCCCTCCGTCGGATGGGACATGCCGTGGAGCAACACGTGCGGGAGAGCCATTACCCTGTGAATGTTAAAGAACATGCTGGATGGCCTTGACCGAAGGCTACCATCTGTCTCCCTACAGCTGTCCAGTGAGTCCCTTCCCCAACTTTCTCTGAGCCTTTGGGGTCCTTGTGACCTGGCCATTTAGCCCATTGCGTGCAACAAAAGTGCCACTCAGAGGTCAAACAATCCAACCTTTCAAACTGGAATATTATTTTTTCTCTATTTTATGTCTATATATATTTCGCAACATTTTCTGACAATCTCTTCTGCATACAGTAAAGCATTTCTCTCTCCTCGGGGTCATTTCGCAAATAAATAAGATCTCTTTTTAACAGAAGCATCGTTTTTTTTTTTCCTAATACGAAGCACTAGAAAAAATAATATTTCTGTCATTCGGTTGTAGGAAAATCAAGATAATCTGTTTTTGGACTTCGTGAATTGGCTCTAGAATTGTACTTTATTTGCAAACATATAAAATAAGACAGATGGCTTCGTACGATTGCTTCAACACCTTTTTTTGTATATAATATTTTTCTTATAAGAGTCATTATTTCATGTATTATTATTATTAATTGTTTGATGGAATGAATAAAGAGAATATTTTAATGTGTCTCTCTATGTTGTTCAAAAAAGATGCTTATTAGATATTTAATCCGGCTTGATGCATAAATATTAGCTTCTTTAGAAAGAACTTCTGAAAAGAAAAACGTTCAGTTATTCATTTAAGAATATTAATAAATTTTCCTCCTAACCGCGGCCTATAACAAAAGTTAGGATTTAATCACGGTAGTTGTCGTGCATTTTTATTGTCTGCCGGATAAAAGTATCGGTAGTTCTCCTCAAAAGTATTCTAACTGGAATACGAGATATCGCAGTGGGGCCAACGTTATGATAGAAGCGTAGGATTGTTAGGGCTGACTTGCATTGAAGACCACGACATCTTCTGTGGCGTTTGTAAGTCGTCCCCAGACCATGCTCAATAAGTTATTGAAAGGTGGAGCCTCACTCTAATCTTTGGAAAGTTTCACGCTCACCAAAGAGAATTTCATTTGCTGAGTTGTTTTACCTCTGAGCGGCACTTTTTTTGCACACCATGGGCTAAATAGCCAGGTCACATGGACCCCGAAGGCTCAGAGAAGGTTGGGGGAGGGGTCCCACTGGAACAGCTGTTGGGAGACAGATGGTGACCTCCCGTCAAGGCCATCCAGCGTGTTCTTTAACGTGCACAGGGTGTGGCTCTCCCACACACGGGGGTCACGGCTTAACGTCCCATCCGACGGACGGCGGCCTTTCCAAGCCCATCGGTGTCCCCTACTAACCGTGGGCAGAGCGGGGAATTTTGCGGAGATAAATCTCAACGCTGACCCAGCTGGGACTCGAACCTGGAAACTACAGATTACGAGCCTGGCGCGCTACCGACTGAGCCCCCCCCCCCTCATTTGCTGAGTGAAATTTGAATAATAATTATTAAATAAATCCTCACAAGCACATTTATTTGCATAGAACATATATATTTTATTGCATAGAGTAAGGCAATATACTTTTTAACATTTTCTGGCACACAAATTCGCAATAAAATTTAAGTTAACACAAATTCACATAAAAATAACATTAAGTAACACAAATTCACATAAAAGGTTGCTCAAATGAACTCGCGGGGCAAGCCAAGTCATGCACAAGCTCTGGCACGCGGCCCAATCCGGCACATTTAGCAAATTTTTTTCAATCTTCGCGGAAATTGGATAATATAAAATAATTTGGTTATACTAAAGTAAATGGTGTTTTAATAAGACGGAAGATGAGAATTTGGCTAAACTGATTCACCTATCCCTCGACTTACATGGTACTCCGTTTACACGGTCAGAAAAATGCAACCACTTTCATTTTACACGATTATAACCTCGGTTTTACATAGTATGGATTACATTTTTTTTTATTAATGTAGATATACATCTTAATCAGTAGCAATGGTATAGTGTCAAGAGAGATTATATTAGACAGTCCATCCTAAAGGTATAAATCGACTAAATGATTTTAATTGATTTTATTTTTAAGAATAAATAGGTAATAGTAAATTCCTATATTAATAAAATCGTCATCTGTAAAAAGTTTATATTTACATTCCTTCGCTAAAATTATATTCTTTCCGTTGTAATGCAATCTGTCTCGCGACGTCTTAATGAAATGAACCCTGTTTTGAATCGGCAGCGTGATCTGACTTTTCTAGACTGAATTTTTCACCCTAGTGAAAACAGTTTTCTCACATTTTTAGCAAAAAGTTTAATTTTGTAAACTATTATATAGCAAGCCGTCCCGTGGCCGAGTGGTTAGCGCGCTTGGCTACTGATCTACGGGACCTGGGTTCGAGCCCCGGGTCAAGGCATGGATGTTCGTGTTGTTTTCTGCTGAGGTCTCTGCCATCCTCTCAGATCTACTGTGGCATATAAACTGACAGGTTCCTGTCAGACCTCTGTGGCAAGCAGCTGCTTGAGGGGGTATTTATTTTATTTATTATTATATAATTTAAATATAGGTGATTCGCAAATACACTCGTAAAATATATACAGGGTCATAGATATAGTGGAGGGGAGGCTTCTCATCCAAAGTAAATCAGAGTTGGCAAAATTCCAAACGACTTTGTAAAATCCAGGCGAGTTGTGAAAATTCGGAATTTTTTTTGCTGTAAAATTAAGGGGAGTTAAAATCTAGACAGCATGATCTAGGGCAGTTGGCAAAATCGGGACAATTTGGCAAAATTCAAAGCCACAGTAAAATACAGGTGAGTTGGTAAAATCTAGACAACTTGGCAAAATCTTGAGGAGATGTAAAAATTGGGATTCTTTCCTGTAAAATTATGGTGAGTTGACAAAATCGAGGCAACTTAGCAAAATCTACAGCAGTTGGCAAAATTCCAATTCACTTGATAAAATGCAGGCGAGTTGTGAAAATTGGGATTCGTTTTGCGAAATTAAGAAGAGCTGGCAAAATCGAGGGGAGTTTGTAAAATTTGAAGTAACTTGGCAAATTCAGGGAGGCTGTAAAAATGGATTGTTTTTGTGAAATTTAGGAGAGTGTGCAAAATGGAGGCAACTTTACAAAATCTAGGAGAGGCCTGGTAAAATTCAGGTGAGATATAAAAATTGGGATTTTTTCTACAAAATTATGCAAAGTTGGTAATCTAAGGGAGTTGGCAAAATTCGAAGCTACATGGTGAAATACAGGCTAGTTGTGAAAATTGGGCTTCTTTTGGTGCAATAAACAAAATCATAGCGTTCGGATACTTTTTTGAGCGACTGTACAGCCCCAGTGGTGAAAGTAGATTTGATTTCTTACTGGTATGCTTCAAATATAGCTAAGTGTGGAAAATCGCGCACATACGTCACTCGACTGAAATCGAGGCCGACGAGACTGAAATCGTCTTACAGGGGTAATAAAGTGACGTATACGATGAAGGAAGTACACTACGGAATTTTCTATTTCTCGTGTTTTCTGAAAATAGTGAATGAGTTAGTGTTTTTTTAATTCAAACAAATATTAATATAGCTAAATATACTGCTCACAAAAATTAGGGGATATTTCATCGCTTCATATTCATTTTGAAATATCCCCTAATTTTTGTGAGCAGTGTACTTGCGGATTCCGTGCGGGATTGGGGAAAAAAAACTAGCTGCATTAAAAATGGATTGTTATCTAGTATAATAACTCATTTTAGTTCTTGAAAAATTAAAAGCAAAATTTTTAGGGAAAAAAATAAACTTTTCAGTTTATATTTTCATTTTTATCGCTCAACTTTCATATTCTAAACCCAGTTGTCAAATTTAAGTATACTGCTCACAAAAATTAGGGGATATTTCAAAATGAATATGAAACGATAAAAATATCCCCTAATTTTTGTGAGCAGTATATATTTTAGAGTGACTTTTAAATTCTTCAAGCTAATCAAAGATTATACGCCAATTTCCCCTCTGCAATATCCGGGAGAAACAGATGCAAAATTGCTGCTTTCCTGTATCCACAATGAGGTAGGAATTTGCCACTCGAAAAATAAAGGTTTTTTTCTTCCTGTAAGTCGTTTGTTTTAAGAGACCGTCATTGTTTTTCTCCCCTCCCCCTTGTCGATCAGTAAATTTTTTAATTTTCATGAATTTATATTTATAAAAAATTACAAAATCTTAATACCCCCTCCCCCCCTTAAAACTTTCAATGCATTGCTTAAATTTTTGGAAGCCGGTCCAATCGCCCCCCATTAAATTGCTTACCGCAATTCTCGGAAATGTTAGATTTTTCAATCAGATTACAAATATCTGTTTAGGAGACGGAAGCATGAGGATCTATACGCATCTCACCACAAATCGAGCTCCGCAAAATTCCCCGCCCTGCCCACGGTCAGTAGGGGACACCGATGGGCTTGGGAAGGCCGCCGGATGGGACGTTAAGCCGTGGCCCCGTGTGCGGGAGAGCCATACCCTGTGCACGTTAAAGAACACGCTGGATGGCCTTGACGGGAGGCTACCATCTGTCTCCGAAACAGCTGTTCCAGTGGGTCCCCTACCCCAACCTTCTCTGAGCCTTCGAGGTCCATGTGACCTGGCCATTTAGCCCATGGTGTGCAAAAAAGTGCCGCTCAGAGGTAAAACAACCCAACCCACAAATCGAGTAAGAGTTAAGAATTTGAAGAAATTCCTTTCTCTAGTTCTGCCTCTGGTGGTAATTAAGACCGCAACCAGATAGCTAAGGCGGATGTGAACGTGATCCAAGAGCGCTTCGTTGGAGTCGTCTTTGCCTGTCTACTTCTGATCTCTTTATCCAGCATCCTTGATAATCATCGTTCAAAGAGAGAAAGAATTATTTCTAACATATATCACTCCCTCTCCCCGACGCTCCCTGTCGGCAGAAATGGAACCTCAAGTATGCGGTTTTTCAAACAGCTTGGTATCTAAAAGGTTAAATTATAGTAATAATGTAGTTAAAAATCGTGGAATTTTTCTTTAAAAAAAAATCAGATGCTCGGTTAAAAGAATATTAAAGTGTAAAAGAAATCGTTAACTGCGCTACTACTGAACAATGTCTTACCGGTACGCCGTATCTGCAAATAATTTCTTGCCGGTACCAGTCTACTTTCACCACTGGCATACCCACGGGGCGGGGGTGGCTCAGTCGGTAGTGCGCCAGGCTCGTAATCTGTAGTTCCCTGTTCGAGTCCAAGCTGGGTCAGCGTTGAGATTTATCTCCGCAAAATTCCCCGCCCTGCCCACGGTCAGTAGGGGACACCGATGGGCTTGGAAAGGTCGCCGTCCGTCGGATGGAATGTTAAGCCGTGGCCCCGTGTGCAGGAGAGCCATACCCTGTGCACGTTAAAGAACACGCTGGATGGCCTTGACGGGAGGCTACCATCTGTCTCTCAACAACTGTTCCAGTGGGTCCCCTCCCCCAACCTTCTCTGAGCCTTCGGGGTCCATGTGACCTGGCCATTTAGCCCATGGTGTACAAAAAAGTGCCGCTCAGAGGTAAAACAACCCAACTTTAAAGAACACGCTGGATGGCCTTGACCGGAGGCTACCATCTGTCTCTCAACAACTGTTCCAGTGGGTCCCCTCCCCCAACCTTCTCTGAGCCTTCGGGGTCCATGTGACCTGGCCATTTAGCCCATGGTGTGCAAAAAAGTGCCGCTCAGAGGTAAAACAACCCAACCCGGCATACCCACTTAAAATAGATGCCAGTTTTTCTTCCCACTGCATCAGTCGAGGCCAACAGGAATGGAAAGTCCCTCTTTTCCCCTTCGTGGTCAGTTGATTAACGAAGAGTTAACTTTCCTTTCTCCAGCGCTTTAAAGATCAAATTTTCCATTTCTGCTCACCATGGAGGGGCCTTGGTTAAGTAGATTTCAATTTGATCACTTAATTGATCGAATCGTTGGACTTTCTGTTCAGCCATTTATTCAACAGAGCTGGAATTGCTGCAAACAATGGGTCAACGCATTCGAACCTCATTCTCCAAGTTCACAAATCCTAATATATAAGTTGAATAGTCTTATCCCTTAGCACCACTTTTATGCACCTAATGGATTAAGCGGACAAATCACAAGACTTTGGGGTGGGGGTGGCTCAGTCGGTAGCGCGCCAAGCTCGTAATCTGCAGTTCCCAGGTTCGAGTCCCAGCTGGGTCAGCGTTGAGACTTATCTCCGCAAAACTCCCCGCCCTGCCCACGATCAATAGGGGGACACCGATGGGTTTGGAAAGGCCTCCGTCCGTCGGATGGTACGTTAAGCCGTGGTGCTGTGTTGGAGAGCCATTCCCTGTGCACGTTAAAAAACATGCTGGATGGCCTTGACGGGAGGCTAGCATTTGTCTCCCAAAAGCTGTTCCAGTGGGTCCCCTCCCCCAACCTTCTCTGAGTCTTCGGGGTCCTTGTGGCCTGGCCATTTAGCCCATGGTGTGCAAAAAAGTGTGCTCAGAGGTAAGACAACTCAACCCACAAGGACTCAGAGCTGAGTGGGACTCACACTCACACTGGACAATTATTAGGAGATAAAATGACATTCCATCCGTGTCTATGTGCCTCTAAGGCAAGAATGCGTGATTTTCTATTGCACGTTGCCTCTCTGCTTTCCTACAGATCTTTCAGATGGCTAATGATTTCGATAGGATCCTCTCAGATGTCTAGAGCAAGTGAATAGCTTAAGGAGTAATGTTTTTTTTTACAGTACAATACTGTACGCACAAAAATTGAACAATATACTTTATTTCGAAATGGAAGTTGTTTTTTTTTTTGTTAAAATATTAATTAAAATATCAATCCTCCAAAACGATCTATGGTCTGATATCAGCTGATGATTCATATATATTATACATTGCAGAGATAACAAAATTTGTTTCAGGATCCTCAGTACGATTTTGGTGATGAAAGAGGGGACGACGGCTGAGTAGGCTTGTTTTACCTCTGAGCGACATTTCTTTTGGACACAATGGGCTAAATGGCCAGGTCACAAGGACTCCGAAGGCTCGGAAAAGGTGGGGAAGAAAAAGCTGTTAGGAGGAAGATGGTAGCCTGCTGTCAAGGCCATCTAGCGTGTTTTTTAACGTGCACAGGGTATGGCTCTCCCGTACACGGGGCCATGGCTTAATGTCCAATATGACGGACGGGGACCTTTCCAAGTCCATCGGTGTTCAGAGGGCAAGAGGGTTGGGTTGTTTTACCTCTGAGCGGCACTTTTTTGCACACCATGGGCTAAATGGCCAAGTCACAAGGACCCCGAAGGCTTAGAGAAGGTTGGGGGAGGGGACCCACTGGAACAGCTGTTAGGAGCCAGATGGTAGCCCCCTGTCAAGGCCATCCAGCGTGTTCTTTAACATGCACAGGTATGGCTCTCCCACACACGGGGTCACGGCTTAACGTCCCATCCGACGGACGGCGGCCTTTCCAAGCCCATCGATGTCCCCTACTGACCGTGGGCAGGGCGGGGAATTTTGCGGAGATAAATCCCAACGCTGACCCAGCTGGGACTCGAACCTGGGAACTACAGATTACGAGCCTGGCGCGCTACAGACTGAGCCACCCCCGCCCATCAGAGGGCAGGAGGATCAACATGAAAGGATTAGGTGCAGCCGAGGATAAAAACTCGATCCCGAAGTTCACATCTTATATTTTCCATTCATTAACACAGTATAGACATATAAAGAGGCGCTGATCTATAAAAAAAAAAGTTATGAGGGGAGGGGGGAGTGCCTGGATTGAAATGAAACGGGCCAAAACGTCATTCCGTCAAATATGCCAGATATATATCGAGTGTAATTCTAGTTTTTTTCTTTGCGTTCTAATGGTTTTTTTAAAGGTTTTTTCCAAACTGGCTAATATACAGTATATATTGACTATCTATGGTAAATACGCAGATTATCTGTATATATAGAAATTCAATGAATAATGAAGCGAAAAAATTTAATTTTGCCGAGGGTGCGGCACTCGAACCCACGTCTCTCCACATTCATGCTAGATTGTTCTAACCAATAAATGAGCCGCTGGCATGGATCTGGAGAGACGTGGGTTCGAGTCACGCATCATCGGCAAAATAAAAATTTTCCGCATAAGAATTTGTATATTTACTATATTACCTCACAAGAATCTATTTACCATTTTTTCCTCATAAGAATTTGTATATTTGCCCATAAGAATTATATATATATAATTATAATTTTTCCGCATAAGAATTTGTATATTTACTATTTTTGCGACTCAATTCCGGTTATCAAGATTCTCTACGGGGATCATTCAAGTAATTCATTTAGTAGTTGTACTGAATTTTCAAATGGGAATTTCTATCCAGTCCCAAAGATCCTTTCTAACTCCTTCGCTTCCTCCTAGTTTCTATCTCTGAGCCATCTCTCTGAATCGAAATCAGAAGAGCTCCGAGATCATTGAACGACGCTAAGTGTTGCCTCGCAGAAAGTCTCTTGATCAGAATCAGAGTTAAGAATTCCTTTCCGTCATTTGTTCCACCAAGCCGAGGGTAAAAGTCTCACCGACGGGCCACGCGCTGCTGCCTCCATTTTGTCAGGAGACACTTCGGAGACTTTCTCCTTGCAAGGTTCCGTGCGCCTCGAGCTGCGATCCAACATGGCTGCCAAATGGTGCTTAAAGAGTCGCATGCCTGCACAAAGGTCAACCCATTCCCGACGGCAGAATTAAAAGCACCACTCGCAGGTAGACACGAGCCATTGTAATTTTTTCTCTCTTTTTGTAACAATCGAAAGTAAATCGGTTGCTTGCGAATTTGTTCACTAGACAATCGATTGCCGTTTAAAATGTCAATCTGTGGCCGAAGGAACTCTGCAGTCGAAAACGTAATCAAGAAATAATCTATGCAATTGTTTTCTTTTTAGGTAGGCGTCGGCATTTTTCTGCTCTAACACGCGACACATTAAAACAGTTGTTTACGGAAAGTTAATAATTTTCCAGTGGCCGAGTGGTTAGCACGCTTGGCTACTGATCTAAGGGACTTGGGTTCCAGCCCCGGATTAGGCATGGATGTGTGTGTCGTTTTTCTGCTGAGGTCCTGCCATCCTCTCAGATCTCCTACTGTGGCATATAAACTGACAGGCTCCTGTCAGACCTCTGTGGCAAGCAGCTGCTTGAGGGGGTATTTATTTTATTTTATTTATTATCCAGTTCGAATGTCCGATGGCTCCGCTTGTGATCCAATGGCCTGCTCACTGCCAAACTCCAATCGAGTCATTCCATAGGCCATGGGACCGCAAAACTTCCCGCCCTGCCCACGGTCAGTAGGGGACACAGATGGGCTTGGAAAGGTCGCCGTCCGTCGGATGGGACGTTAAGCCGTGGCCCGTGTGCGGGAGAGCCACACCCTGTGCACGTTAAAGAACACTGGATGGCCTTGTCGGGAGGATACCATCTGTCTCCCAACAACTGTTCCAGTGGGTCCCCTCCCCCAATCTTCTCTGAGCCTTCGTGGTCCATGTGACCTGGCCATTTAGCCCATGGTGTGGAAAAAAGTACCGCTCAGAGGTAAAACAACCCAACCTTGTGACTTGGCCATTTAGCCCATGGTGTGCAAAAAAAATGCCGCTCAGAGGTAAAACAACTCAACCCATAGCCATAAGAATATTGTCTCCCAATCAATTTTTCCTTTTTTTCATTTTCACTTCTTAGCGGTGTGTTTGGCAGAAGCGACTTGTAGGAATTTCAAAGCCATCGATCTTTCTTTCTTTCTTTTGCCTCTCCTATGAGGTCTCGCCTTCCTCACAGATCTTTCTTTCTTTTGCCTCTCCTATAAGGTCTCGCCTTCCTCACAGATCTTTCTTTCTTTTGCCTCTCCTATGAGGTCTCGCCTTCCTCATAGATTTTTTTCTTTTGCCTCTCCTATGAGGTCTCGCCTTCCTCACAGATCTTTCTTTCTTTTGCCTCTCCTATGAGGTCTTGCCTTCCTCACAGATCTTTCTTTTGCCTCTCCTATGAGGTCTTGCCTTCCTCACAGATTTCTTTCTTTTGCCTCTCCTATGAGGTCTTGCCTTCCTCACAGATCTTTTTTTCTTTTGTCTCTCCTATGAGGTCTCGCCTTCCTCACAGATCTTTCTTTTGCCTCTCCTATGAGGTCTCGCCTTCATCACAGATCTTTCTTTTGCCTCTCCTATGAGGTCTGGCCTTCCTCACAGATCTTTCTTTCTTTTGCCTCTCCTATGAGGTCTCGCCTTCCTCACAGATCTGGTGGTGGGGATTCAATCAGTAGCGCGCCAGGATCGTAATCTGCAGTTCCAAGGTCTGACTCCCAGCTGAGATTTATTATCTGCTAATTCCCGTTCTGCCCTCGGTGAGAAAGGGGACGCCGATGGGCTTAGGAAGGAAGCCTTTTGGCTGTGGCCCCATGTACAGGGCAGCCAGACCTTGTGTACAGTAAAGAACACGCTGGGTGGCCTTGACGGCAGGCTACCATGTCTCCTAACAAATGTCCAGTGGGCGCCCTTCCCCCTAACCCTTCTCTGAGTCCTTGGGGGTCCACGTAACCTGATCATTTAGACCATTGTATACAAAAAAAGTTCCGCTTAAAGATAAAACAATCTTCACAGATTTCCATGGCGCATATGGCCGAGTGGTTAGCGTGCTTGGCTACTGATCTAAGCCCCGGGTAAAGCATGGATGTTTGTGTCGTTTTTCTGCTGAGGTCCTGCCATCCTCTCAGACCTTCTACTATGGCATATAAACTGACAGACTCCTGTCAGACCTCTGTGGCAAGCAGCTGCTTGAGGGGATATTTATTTTTTTATTTATTATAATGATAGGGCTGCTGCCAGACATTCACGTGAAATGTGCTGCATGAGGAGAATCTTATTTTGGCCTCTTCCTATTTTCTTTTCGCTTCCCATTTGGGCTTCTGTTTGTCGTTCAGTTTTTTCTCGATTTGTCAGTTTACCAATTTGGGGATTTGTCAAAACGGTTGTGGCGCCATCTCTTGCCGACTCGAAAAATAGCACAGATCACAGTCAAATTCAATCAGAATTTAAATCTATAATTATTTTATTTGTGAAAAAGAATTAAAATAGATAAAATTTTTGATTGTAATTTTAATTTAACTAGTCTTCAGCAATTAAAAATGAGCAATATTCAGCTTTTGTGTTTTAAAAAAATATATTTTCTCTCTTTTATGAAATAATGGCTCTTAGCTTTAAAATGACGTTACTCAGGAATATTAAGTATCTGCGAACTATTTCTAATATTTTTCGTTCCGGTCCAAATAACATTAACTTTATAATTTTCTCTTCAAATAATTATAATCATTTTAAAGTTCGTAATAGCCTGGAATGCAAAGAATTATAAAAATGATTCAACGGCATGCTTTTCTGTAACATAAATCTTATGGGTTGGGTTGTTTTGCCTCTGAGCGGCACTTTTTTGCACACCATGGGCTACAGGTCACAAGGACCCCGAAGACTCAGAGAATGTTGTGGGAGGGGATCCACTGAAACAGCTGTTAGGAGACGGATGGTAGCCTCCCGTCAAGGCCATCCAGCGTGTTCTTTATAAGTCTTATGTGTCAGATAAATTGTTTTTCTCTAAACGGTTTCGAACTCAGTAATTATCCAAAACGTCGGCTCACGCTTAAAACATTTAAGCCCAAACTCATCTCTAGTATCTATACACCAAAAAAAAAATCTTTTTTTCATTTTTATTTATCTCTTAAAGCAAAACGTTGGTTTTACCAGACCCTGAGGGCGGGGGTTGATTCAGTCGGTAGCGCGCCAGCATTTCACTTCCGGTTCCAGTCCCAGCTGGGCCAGCGTTGGGTTTATCTCCGTTAACCTTCACCGTGTCCCCGGTCAGTAGGGGACACCGATAGGTTTGGAAAGGCTGCCGTCCGTCGGATGGGACGTTAAGCCGTGGCTCAGCGTGCGGGGAGAGCTATACCATGTGCACGTTCAAGAACAAACTGGATGGCCTTGACGGGAGGCTATCATCTATCCCCTAACAGCGTCCAGCGGGTCCCCCGAACCTTCTCCGAGTCCTTTCGTCCATTTCACCTGGCCATTTAGTCCATTGTGTGCCGCTCAGAGGTAAAATAACCGACCCTAGTGTTAAGTGGAAAAATCTCTGTTATCAATGTAAGCCCTTTAACTCCCATTTTCTACCACTAAAATTTGAAATTTCTAACTTAAACAGACTTTTACAATATTCGATTAAAATTTCGCCATTTTCCGACGATGGATTCGAAAACACAAATAATATTTTATCACCACGTACCCAAACCAAAAAGTTTTTTTTTTATCTAAAAAACAAAGAAGTTGAATATTTACAGGCGGACAAAGTAAAAACAATAGCTAGTTTTTTTGAAACGAGTGGTTGCTTGGCTATTGATCAAAGGGACCCTGGGTTTGATTCTCGGGTAAGGCATGGCTGCTTGTCTTTCTGCCGAGGTTCCGCCATCCTCACAGACTTCCTACTATGTCGTATAAACTGACAGGCTCTTGTCAGACCTCTCTGGTAAGAAACTGCTTGAGGGAATATTTTATTTTAAAAGTAAAAAAATATCACCCTCGCTTCAAGTGAATTTTTTTTTCAAATGTTATTCTATGTACATTCAGCTCACTCAGAGTTTGAGCAAAGCTCCATAAATTTGGTTATTGGTTATACATTTTTGAAAGCTTTAGTGACATATTTGAATCATATCAAAAATTGGGCAAGAATTTTGCGAAAGCAGTTTCAAGATCTTGAAACTTGTGCTTGCTGACCTTACCCAAGCGGCCTGCGAAGCAGATTTATATGAAAACATTAATTTATTTACATCCAAGATAAACTATTTATATTAATAAACTCTTGAACCTTTAGTCTCCTTATAATTCATCAGTATAACTAATTCTTTAGTTTGCAAAAAAATTTTCATTTACGGACATACCTGTCTTCGAATAATGAGCTGAAAAAAGTTGGTTGTCCTGGCTGCGATTCGAATCCAGGTCTCCCAGAAGCATGCCGGCTGTCTTAATCGCTACTTTTCCTGTGATCATTTATTACTGAATATCTGTCTTCATTTATCACCCTATGCAAATGCATCTCTGTGTTAAGTCGACTCTGAAAGAAAAATTTAAAAGGTAAAACAACTTCAACATTACCTTAAACAGTATTTCCAATGTTTCATGTAGCAAACGCTAAGATTTCGTATTACAATCGACACGTGATGCCAACAGATTCGTGAAATTTCAATATTCCAGAGTGTTGCCAGACAAGAGAAAAAAAAAACAAATCAGATATTGAAGAAATGTTAAATTGAAAAATTGATAATGAAAAATTGATTTCTTCTCCGAAATTCCTGCAACTCATTCATGCCTAAATTTCGCACGAACAGCCCTATTATTACTGCCGATGCAACTATTTTCAGTTTATAAATATTTCCTTGAAAGCAGCATTACAGGTAAAAGAGTAAATATATTTTCAAAAATAAGGACAAATGTGTTCGGGAGAGCAAATATAGTACAAAAAAAAACGTTAAAAGAGGTCACTTCCAAGTTGAGAACCAGATTTAGTGGCAGAGGCTGTTAAAACTTGGCTGCTGAGATTCCAATTTTTTTTTATCCCACTTTTTATTTTCATTGTGAAGGGTGTCGTTTAGAATGTTGTTTATGATTCTGCTCTGAGTTCGCAGGTCTTTTTCTCTGCCTTATCACAGAACAAGGTCCTCAGATTGTTAGGTGGCCATTCGCGGGTGTAATTTGGAACGAAGGCTGAAACTTATTCAAGTTTCGTTCGCATAAGTGCTCGTAAAATTTCTACAATTGTTCATTTTTTTCCCGCCATGAAAACAGAAACAGGAAGTGGTTGACCCTCGCTACCGTCAGGGTTGTAATCTGCGGCATAGGTTGCGTTGAATCCTGTCGGTTTTCAGTTTTGTGTAGGCATAGCTTATATGAGAAAAAATTAAAATACCGGATGGTTTCCTTCTGCCAATTCTTTTCTAAGTAGGAAAGATATTAAAAATATACGGAGAGATCAAATCGTATCTCTCTTTGATCATAAAATCTCACAACTGTTACTATTGTTATTGCAATTTAACAAACGAATTACTGTATATTTCCGCAGAGAAGACGACCTTCAGATAAGACGAGGTATAAATTTTCGTCAAAGTTTTATAGTTTTAGCATATATCTGTCCTATAAGACGACCCCAAACTATCAAAGGCCTATGAATTTAGTTTCGATCGGCGATCATCATCTGGATAATAATACTGTATAGCGTATACGGAATTATGTCCTATTCGCAAACATTCGCATGATTCGGGCATTCGGGTAATGACCTTGACTATTCACAAAAGCGTCGTATGGGCTATTCTATTTTGTGGACATACCCTACTCTGTACTAGTAAATAATTACGGTTTGTCCGTTTTTTCCTCAGTAGCTCAATAAACATAACTTATAATATTTATTTTGTTTTAATATTGTTTTACTATTACAATGTAGTGTATTATTTATTATTACAATGTAATGTATTTGAATAATATGATAGATTTTTCGATAAGTTGTAGTAATAACGGTTTCAATTTATATAAATTTCAATCTAATTTTCTTTGTATCTGTTCTATAAGACGACCCGGATTTTGGAGGCCTTTTTTTATGATTCAACTATCGTCTTATCTGCGGAAATATACGGTATTTTATTTTTTAATTTTCACCTTCTCATAGGAAGTACAAAGTGAATATTCTGATTAGATTTCAGATTCTCTGAATTCGAAAAATTAATTTTCCCAACGGATTTTTTTTTCTGTTCCTGAGACAAGTGCCTTCGATAGCTGAGATTGTTGAAATTATTTTTTATACTTTGCGAATACATGGACCTTGTAACACATTTCGATACGGATCCTTGACATAGACGAATTTTATAAAATAGAGACTTTCAACAAAATTGTTCAAACGATTTTCCGCAAATTTTGCCTATTAATATAAGGAGGTTCTTAAAGTTTGTACTTTAAGGGAGAGCACATTATTTTCAGCCATCATAAGTTCCTTAATCTGAAGACTTGGAAATGCCTATGAGACTGCATTCTGCGTTGATTAACGATATAAGGATAGTGTTCCTGAGAGGCAGGACAAATCTAGGATGTCAAGGGAGCCATGGCTTTTTCAGAAGGTTGATAACATTATCGGGAAGGAGGTTGGCTCCATCGGTATATATAATTCCAGAGTTCGAGTCCCATTTGAACCAGCATTGAGATTAATCTCCCCTAAATAATCGCCCAAGCCCGAGGCAAGGGTGATAAATCTCCCCTGCCTCGGGCTTGGAAAGGCGGCGTCCTTTGGAAGGAATGCTAAGCCATGGTTCTGTGTCCAGGAGAGCCATACCCTGTTCAAGCTAAAGAATATGCTAGGTGGCCTTGACTGTCTCCTAACCCCCCCCCCTCCAATAGGGGACCACCTTGTCGTGGTGGGGGGCCTAGGGTATCCAGCAACCCAGTCGAAGGCTGTGCCGACCGGCGTGGCTGCACCGGTTGGACACAGCCAAGACCAACCGAGGTTGACGATGCCGCTGACCGGTTCCCTAAGCCGGTTGGATGGTGACGGTGTCTGAGACCTCACCTATCAGGTGCTCTGGGTGAGCAGTTCGAGGACTCTTCTGAAAAGATTTGTCAGTCCTCACCAAAGTCTTCACCAAGTAGATCGAGTCCTCACCAAAGTCTGGGCCTTACTAAGAGTCTCCACCCCGGATGCCGAACGAACTTGGATCTATATATCCTTGTTCATGGCTAACCGGGGAACAGATTAAAGTTAGGTTTCTTCCGGTGGTTAGCTTTCCTTCTATAGGACTGCTGCCATGTGAGGCTGGGGTTGAGGTGCGCCTATAGGGCGTATTCCTTGCCCCCGGCTCTAGATAGCACGGCTTTTCATAACTGGTAGTGTCGTATAGGCGGAATCGGGAATTGCCGTGGTTGCTTAAGATCGCAACAAAATAGAACGACTGTCTCCTAACAGCTGTCCTTTGGATCCCCTTTCTTCAACCTTCTCTGAGCCCTTGTGACCTGGCCATTTAGTCCGCTGTGGGAAAAAAAGGGCCGCTCAGAAGTAAAATAACTCAACCCATGATAACATTATCATAATGATGAATTTTATTAATCGGCAAATAGTACAAGGGGGTTCAAAAAGTTCTTGACATGCATCTGCAAAACGAAAACCATTGCACTTACCTCGACAAAACTTCAACTGTCCTTCAAAGTACAGTCGCTCAAAAAAAATCCAAACACTATGGTTGATTACAGAGTTTAGAAAAATGTCTGGCAACGATTTTTTTTTTATAAATTAGTGATCTGGCAATCTTCGTTTACGTACACGAAGGTTGCCAGATCACTAATTTCTAAAAAATTCGTTGCCAGATATTTTTTCTGATCACTAATTTCTAAAAAAAAAATCGTTGCCTGATATTTTTTTTGAATTCTGTAATCAACCATAGTGTTCGGATATTTTTTTTTTTGAGCGACTGTACTCCCCTCCAATATCTATGCAAAGTTGCAGACGTCTACGCCACATCTGGAACGCTTGGTGATACTCCTGTTGGGGAATATCCGCAACTCTAAATGAACTCATTTTGCAAAGTCTTGTACCCTTGAAAAAGACTTCCCAGCAAGTTCGTTTCAATTTTCGGGAATAACCAAAACATCCCATGGTGCAAGATCGGGTGAATATGCAGGATAGGATACCTGTTTGATTCTTTCCTCTTCCAGACAGGACGTAACTTGCTAGGTTTTGTGAGCATTGGCGTTCTCATAAAGTTCACAAACAGCCGGGATGGTTCTCTCGTTCACGACCTCCTTCTGTCTTCTGCACGAAGGGGTTCATCGAAGCTCTGCAGTCCTTCTCTGAAATTTGCGCATCCATTCCGTAACCGTGCCATATGAACAGGAATGTCTGCACGAAGGAGTTCATCGAAGCTCTGCCGTCCTTCTCTGAATTTGCGCATCCATTCCGTAACCGTGCCATATGAACAGGAATGTCTGCACGAAGGGGTTCATCGAAGCTCTGCCGTCCTTCTCTGAATTTGCACAACCAATCCGTAACCGTGCCATATGAACAGGAATGTCTGCACGAAGGGGTTCATCGAAGCTCTGCCGTCCTTCTCTGAATTTGCGCATCCATTCCGTAACCGTGCCATATGAACAGGAATGATCCCCATATACTTGTGATAGAGCGACATGATTTTTTTTCGCTTCGTCCCCATGCTGCATCCTTGTGAAAATGTAAATATTTTCCCGCGTTTAATAGGCTCCATAGCAACTTGGGTTGGGTTGTTTTACCTCTGAGCGGCACTTTTTTGCACACCATGGGCTAAATGGCCAGGTTACATGGACCCCGAAGGTTCAGAGAAGGTTGGGGGAGGGGACCCACTGGAACAGCTTTTGGGAGACAAATGGTAGCCTCCCGTCAAAGCCATCGAGTGTGTTCTTTAACGTGCACAGGGTATGGCTCTCCCGCACGTGGAGCAACGGCTTAACGTCCCATCCGATGGACGGCGGTCTTTCCGGTCATCGGTATCCCCTACTAACTGTGGGCAGGTTGGGGAGTTTTAAGGAGATAAATCTGAACACTGACCCATCTGGGACTCGAACCTCAGAACTGCAGATTACGAGCCTTTACCGCTACGGACTGAGCCACCCCGGCCCAAAAATGGGGGGGGGGGGATGGGGGATGGGATCGAGCCCCAAGAGCTGATCTTGACCCTGGACGGTGATATGCATCCCTAAGCGACAGGATTATATTTATTACCCCAATATTACATTTCTGTTGTATTACTTTTCTCGGATGAGTAGGTTGTTGAAAATATTTGATGTTCACTAAGTTTCTCCTTTGACCCATTGGTGTTTGTCATGTCCATCTTGGACTTTTTTGCAATTTCCCAAAAAGGTTGCGGATCACTGTCCTAGACCATGACATTTCTTCTACCGGGTGCCCTTTCTATGCATGCATTGCACATAAGATCCATAGCCCCCTGCTCTTTTGCTGTTTATCTGCATGGGGCAAAAAGAAACGAGATTCCTTCGACCAGCAGATCGTTTCCCAATCGTCAATGGCCATACTCAATAATCCCAATCTCAGTGGGGCGGGGGTGGCTCAGTCGGTAGCGCG
This sequence comes from Ryuthela nishihirai, assembly GCA_038380435.1. Taxonomy (NCBI): domain Eukaryota; kingdom Metazoa; phylum Arthropoda; class Arachnida; order Araneae; family Heptathelidae; genus Ryuthela; species Ryuthela nishihirai. The sequence continues at coordinate 19,428,473 of JAWZYU010000017.1, forward strand.
CCAGGCTCGTAATCTGTACTTCTCAGGTTCGTGTCCCAGCTGGGTCAGCATTGAGATTTATCTCCGCAAAATTCCCCGCCCTGTCCACGGTCAGTAGGGGACACCGATGGGCTTGAAAAGGTCGCCGTCCGTCGGATGGGACGTTAAGCCGTGGCCCCGTGTGCGGGAGAGCCGTACCCTGTGCACGTTAAAGAACACGCTGGATGGCCCTGACGGGAGGCTACCATCTGTCTCTCAACAGCTGTTCCAGTGGGTCCCTTCCCCCAACTTTCTCTGAGCTTTCGGGGTTCTTGTGACCTGGCCATTTAGTCCATGGTGTGCAAAAAAGTGCCGCTCAGAGGTAAAATTGTTGCTGAATTTTCATCATGTGCCCTCTTTGTAAAATATTTTTATTATGAGCCCTCCCTGTCATATTTTCCAGATTTCGCCACTGCTTCCGCTCAATAAATAAATATGAGTCGCTTTTCTCTTTGCTATAAGGAGGGGGGGGGGAGCGATAAACTCACTTTACTAAAATGCACCTTTTCTATTCCTCTTAATCGTTATATTGCCAATTATGACCAAATGAAACCGGTTTATTGTCTCAGTTATGTTACTGTGGGGATCTACTCCGATATCTCTAACGATTAATTGTCCTATTGGGGAACGGTTGCGACTGTCTAGCATTGTATATGCAAGTGATTGTTTCAACTGTTGGCTTGCAGAAAGTGTTGGCCTTGTGTCTCATCTCATAGAGTCATGTTGCGTTTCCTATTAGCGTTGGGTTGTTTTAGCTCTAGCAGCACTTTTTTGTACACCATGGGCTAAATGGCCAAGTTACCAGGACCCCGAACGCTCAGAGAAGGTTGGGGGAGAGGATCCACTGGAACAGCTGTTGGGAGACAGATGGTAGCCTCCCGTCAAGGCCATCCAATGTTTTTTTTAACGTGTACAGGGTATGGCTCTCCCGTACACGGGGCCACGGCTTAACGTCTCATCCGACGGATGGTGGCCTTTCCAAGCCCATCGGTTCCAAGCCCACTGACCGTGGGAAGGGAGGGGAATTTTTCAGCTGGGACTCAAACCTGGGAACTACAGATTACAAGCCTGGCGCGCTATTGACTAAGCCACCCCCGCCCCCTGGTGATTGGATGGGCTTGCCCTAACCTCAATAAGAAAGTGCCATGAAAACAAAATATCTTTTCATAATTTTGCTAGTAAATATATATACTATAACCCACTGGAATAGCTGTTGGGAGACAGATGGTAGCCTCCCGTCAAGGCCGTCCAGCGTGTTCTTTAACGTATTTATTTTTTCTTTCCAAGCCCATCGGTGTCCCCTACCGACCGTGGGCAGGGTGGGGAGTTCTGCGGAGATAAATCTCAACGTTGACTCAGCTGGGACTCGAACCTGAAAACTACAGATTACGAGCCTGGCGCTCTACCGACTGAGCTCCCCCCCCCCGCCCCCCGAGCTTCTAAGTCGGTTTCTAATATAAATAGGGATTTAAATTTCAAGCTCAACAGGATAGGAAATTTGGAAAATTATCGGTACCCAAATGTGTTTAAAAAGTGAGCAGAATCCAATCAGCCAAAAGCAGCTCATTTCTTCACTTTCGAAATCTACCAAGAGAGCTAACTCATTGTCACAGCATTGCCTGGAATAAAAACTTTTGCATGCATAATTTTTCCTATTAAAAATAACTACTAGACTTGGGAGTAGGACTTTTTTTTTTCTCTCTAAATCGGGAAACAATAGTCTAATCTACTCAAAATCCGAAAACGAATTGTCCAAAAACGATTGTCTTAGAATTTTCTGCTTCCGAGAACCTAGCGTTACAAAGGATAGGTGCACCTATGAACTCATATAACAGAGAAAGTGAAGAATGTTTAGGGTCGGTAGCGCGTCAAGCTCGTGAATCTGCAGTTCTCAGTTTCGAGTCCCACCTGTGCTAGTGTCGAGATTTATTTCCGCTAACCCCTCCCCCTGGTCAGAAAGGGGTCACCAATGGCCTTGGAATGGCAGCCGTTAGATAGGATGCTGAACCATGGTCCGTATGCAGGTTGGGTTGTTTTACCTCTGAGCGGTGCTTTTTTTGCACACCATGGGCTAAATGGCCAGGTCACATGGACCCCGAAGGCTTAGATTAGGGGAGGGGACCCACTGGAATAGCTGTTGGGAGACAGATGGTAGCCTCCCGTCAAGGCCATCCAGCGTGTTCTTTAACGTGCACAGGGTATTGCTCTCCCGCTCACGGGGCCACGGCTTTACGTTCCATCCGACGGACGGCGGCCTTTCCAAGCCCATCGGTTTCCCCTACTGACCGTGGACAGGGCGGGAGTTTTGCGGAGATAAATCTCAACGCTGACCTAGCTCCGTATGCAGGGGAGCCATATCCTGTGCACATTGAAAAATACTCTGGATGTACTTGACCAGGGGGGGGGGGACTTCCATATGTCTCCCAACAATTATCCACCGTGTCAGCTTCTCTGATCTCCGGATGATTACAGAATTCAGGAAAAATATCTGGCAACGATTTTTTTAGAAATTAGTGATCTGGCAACCTTCGTGTCACGTGATTACAGAATTCAGGAAAAATATCTGGAGCGTGTACAGCAACTGTACACGCTCCAGTTGCCGTTCACAGCAAACTGGAGCGTGTGCAGCACACGCTCCAGTTTGCTCTGAACGGTAACTGCACACGTTCAATATTTCCGTGAGTGAGCCCACACGATCTAGTATCAAAATAATACGACCACCTGCAGTCGCTCAAAAAAGTCTACAGTCGCTCAAACCCGGACTTGGCCATTTATCCCATTGTGTGCAAAAAAAGTGCTGCCCAGAGGTAAAACTACCCATTTTGGACCAAAAGACGTCCCTCTATGAGGTAAAACTCCTCTCAGAATTTGTTGATCAAAAATATTCTAAGGAAGTACAATTTGCACTGCTATTATTACCAAAGCTAAAAATTAATAAACTTATCTGTGGCAATTAATATATTATTGAACAAAGACATCCGCATTTGAGTTGGGCTCGCGATAGGAATGTCTGCCAGAGTTGATTCATTATCCTTTGTTGCCTAATAACTTCCCGAAAAGCATCGACCAGGTGACGCTTCGAAAACAAATGCAACTCGCTTCTTCTGTGATGCCGGACCATTTGTCCTCCTCTGTCATTCAAATGAAACTTCGCGCCGTCGTTTTATCGCTAATCAAGAGAGCAGCAGCGCCACCATTGGCGAGCCTCTTCACTAATTAACGGTCAAAGCACGCGAAGAAACAATAGCCCGGATGTGCACTCACAATGGCGCATGGACGACGCAATGCATTTGCCAGATACGCTAACATCAGATTCGGGAAAACAAAGATGTGACGTCAGAAATGAACCCGAATATTATTAGGAGAATCACTTATCGGCAATTGGATAATTTAGGACACATAACACTCATTCGTTTAAGATAAGAACAATGAGATGTTTGCTTGCTAAATTCTTTTCCTTATCATCACAATGGTTGCGCACTGGCCTAGTGGTTAGCACAATGTGGTGACGCAAGTTTTTAGTTTACGCCCGAGGTGTAAAAAAACCATTTCAACTCTTCTTGTCTCAATGAAAAAAAGAATCTAGTTTCATAATGAGACAATAAACCGGTTTAATTTGGTCATAATTGGCAATATAACGATTAAGAGGAATAGAAAAGGATGTATTTTGGTAAAGTGAGTTTATCGCCCCCCCCCCCCATAGCAAAGAGAAAAGGGACTCATATTTATTTATTGAGTGGAAGCAGTGGCGAATTTTGAAAAATATGACAGAAAGGGCTCATAAATAAAAATATTTTACAAAGTGGGCACATGATAAAAATTCAGCAACAATTTCGAATTGTCAGTGAATGGAATGAATGCTGAGAAGGAATTTCTTAATTTCATAAACTTTCAACGGGAGGGGAGGGGACACTTGTTTGAATCCCCCCCATCCACTCTGGATTCGCCACTGAGCGGAAGAAATATGATTCAATAATAAAGTACCAGAGGAAAACGTTTTGTGGACAAAAGATGTTTGAAATAATAAGCTGAAAAAAATAGATTGCCCTGAATAGGATTCGAACCACGTCTCGTTTTTCTCTACTTTGGGCCAATAGGGTTAAGCAAATGCTAATAAGGGCAACAGAGGCAAAAAAATTATTTAACTGTTTATGTATAATTCAGTTTTCAAGAATTTTTTTAAAAACATTTAACCCCCCCCCCCCCCCCCTATATTTTTCCTGGGTAGATATAGTTTCTTGGACTCCTCTTTTGTTTTTTTTTAGATCGGGTCTGTTTAAAAGTATTTTTTTACCAGGTCTCACCGGAGGTAGCCTTCGACCCAACCACAAAATCTACGGGGGGGAAAATATCAGTTTATAATATGTCATTTCTTATTTCGCTTTAGAAATATCTCATGTTACTGATTTGATGGATGATCTCGTTTCCGCTTCCCGAATAAAATTCGAATTTATAAGATAAAAATTAAAAAAAATATCAAAATCCAATGTCGAAATGCAGTAGTTCTTCGTAGAGTGTAAATGTGTCCCAATTGGAACAAGAAGTGCGATGAGATTTTTTTATATGAAAAGAAATATCATCCTTATTATAAAGTGCCAAATGGCATCACAAGAATGGCATTCATCGCTACGCAGATCCCAGTATTATATATGTTACCGCTAAAGTGCAGAAATCAGTTATTCTACAGATTATCTATGTATTGTGCAGATTAACTAGGGTGATCCATTAAAGTGCGGAAAATTGTTTCATTTCTCAAATTACCTTGGTAATCTGCAAATTACCTGGATAATCTGCACATTACCTACTAGGCACTCGTTAAAGTGAAAATAAGATCTTTGCTGGAACAACAGGAACGTTTCTGTACGCTTAAATTAACTTAATGTTACTTATCTAGTGTCCGAGAGTAGAGTTGAAACCAGGGTCATCCCTCTGTCAACATGAATCAGTCGTCCGAATTATAAAAAACGCCCCCAAAATGAGCAGGCCAAGTGAGAACGAATCATTTTAGTGATTCGTTATCAAGAATGAATCACTTTACCGATTCGTTCTCACTTGGCCTCCGCTCATCCGGTGCGTTTTTTATAATGCGGACGAGTGAATCACGTGCCACGAAGATTCATATTCAAGAGATTCACCACTATGAGAGAAACAAACTTTTGAACTTTAACGATACGGAAGCCGTTAATGTGCACATTACCTAGGTAAAATGCGGAAAACTCTTGATTCCGCACGTTAACGGAGCAAATCAGTTAATCTGCAGATTAGCTAGATAATGTGCACATTAACGGCTTTCGAGCTTTAGCGGTAACATATACACACAGAAACGATTGAATTATGATAAAAGCTGCTGTATGCCGCATTTAAGTTCACAGTGAAGTGTGAATTAAGAAAGTAACGCAAATAGTTGGCAAACGGTGGATTTTATCTAAAGTTGAAAGAAACATGATTCGTAGTGCCAGTGGGAGATATTTCAGGAACATTATGTCTCGCCGGAAGTACCCTAATTAGCCGTTCTTGCCCCCTAGGTAAGATTTTCCTTTCGCGCCCTGTTTCACGATAAAAGAAAACGAATCAGATATTAAACCATTTTATTAATATCGCAATTGCTAATAGAAATGGGGCGGGGGTGACTCAGTTGGTAGTGCGACACGCTCGTAATCTGTAGTTCCCAGGTTCAAGTCCCAGCTGGGTCAGCGTTGAGATTCATCTCTGAAAAATTCCCCGCCCTGCCCACGGTTAATAGGGCACACCGATGGGCTTGGAAAGGCCGCCGTCCGTCGGATGGGACGTTAAGCCGTGGCCCCGTGTGCGGGAGAGCCATACCCTGTGCACGTTAAAGAACACACTCGATGGCCTTGACGGGAGGCTACCATCTGTCTCCCAACAGCTGTTTCAGTGGGTCCCCTCCCCCAACCTTCTCTGAGCCTTCGGGGTCCTGGTGACCTGGCCATTTAGCCCATGGTGTGCAAAAAAGTGCCTCTCAGAGGTAAAACAACCCAACCCAACTTAGAAACTCGAATCATTTTTTCTTCCCTTTTTATAATATATCGTTTGGACTTTTAATTTACTGTCACCATGAATTTCCCCCCCACTTTCACTCCCCTACACACACTTCAATCTGTAACTTTCCAAAATTGGACCATCCTATCTGAAATTTCTTCTGAGGGTTGAACCCTTTTCCCTTGGGTTACGATAAAATTTCAAGTCTCCATCTGCGATTGACTCGAGTTCGAATTTAAAACCAATCTTATTTTCTGCTTCATTAGGTGTGTGTATGTGCTAACCCGGTGGCTAAGTGGTTATAGCGCTTGTTTACTGATCCAAGGGACCTGGGTTCGAGCTCTATATATAAAGCATGGATGTCTCTCTGTGTTGTCTTTCTGCTGAGATAACATCTTCTCTCTAGCAATATAAACTGAAAGGCTCTTGTCAGACTTCTGAAGAAGCAGCTGCTTGAGGTGGGGGAGGGGGGGGGTTAAGTAACTTTTAAATTTCAACAGGAATCTGTTTCGTTAAAATCTCCAAGGCCCATAAGTATTACTGAACTCGATTTCGAAACCTAGAACCATTCCATGTCTCTGTTTAGAATTTTCAGTTGTCAGCCGTCCAATAAAACACTCAAATGATTATTCCATCTTTCCGTCATTATCTTTGTACAGTCGCTCAAAAAAGCATCCGACGCTATGATTGATTACAGAATTCAGGAAAAATATCTGGAGCGTGTACAGCAACTGTACAAGCTCCAGTTACCGTTCACAGCAAACTGGAGCGTGTGCAGTTACTGCACACGCTCCAGTTTGCTGTGAACGGTAACTGCACACGCTCAATATTTCTGTGAGTGGGCCCACACGATCCAGGTTTTTGTGAGCTCACACGATTCAATGTGCTGTGAACATTAACCGCAACCGGTCCAGTTTGCTGTGAACGGTAACTGCAGACACTCCATATTCATTGTATTATATATTCATACGCATAATATATATTAAAAAAAATCCGAACACTATGGTCGATTACAGAATTCAGAAAAAATATCTGGCAACATTTTTTTTAGAAATTAGTGATTCTGGCAACCTTCGTGTCACGTGACACGAAGGTTGCCAGAATCACCAATTTCTAAAAAAAATGTTGCCAGATATTTTTTTCTCTACACTGCAATCAACCATAGCGTTCGGATACTTTTTTGAGTGACTGTACAAAGATTTTAGAGCGTTCGGATACTTTTTTCAGCGACTGTAGCGTTCTCTCTCTATCTCGGTTATTTTTAATCCTATCGACCTGAAAGTTTCGACACGAAGTCACGTGACACGAAGGTTGCCAGATCACTAATTTCTAAAAAAAAAATCGTTGCCACATATTTTTTCTGAATTTTGTAATCAACCATAGCGTTTGGATACTTTTTTGAGCGACTATAACTCTCTCTATTTCGGTCATTTTTATCCTATCGACCTGAAAGATTTGCCTGTAGACTTTTATTACGGTGTTCGCAAAACACGTATGCAAATTAAGGGCAATTCCTGGACTCTTTTTTTTTTCATAACACATTTGGAAGGCTGAAAATCAAAGAGACTGAAAGGACGTTTATGATCACAGAAGACTGACACGGAACATTGGGATTAAAGAACTTTTGAGAGATGATAATGTGATATCAGATTTAGAGAATTAGAAATTTTGAATAAAGTTTTATAAAAATAAATTATGAAAAAAATTAGTGATCTGGCAACCTTCGTGTCACGTGATTACAGAATTCAGAAAAAAATATCTGGAGCGTGTACAACAACTGTACACGCTCCGGTTACCGTTCACAACAAACTGGAGCGTGTGCAGTTACTGCACACGCTCCAGTTTGCTGTGAACGGTAACTGCACACGCTCAATATTTCCGTGAGTGAGCCCACACGATCTAGTATCAAAATAATATGACCACCTACAGTCGCTCAAAAAAGTATCCGAACAGTATTAAAATATACTAAAAATTATTAAAAAGCAATTTATTTCCTTGAATATTGATTAAAAAGTTAACGAAACCAAAAAATCACGGCCGTTTCAACCGACTTAATTCTGTGGACTTCTATTACAACTGATTGCTTCTGTGAACTTCTATTACAACTGTTGTACAAACTCTGCTTTCTTTCTTTAAAGGATTTATCTCCGCAAAACTCCCCCCCCCTGCCCATGGTCAGTAGAGGACTCCCATGCACTTGAGAAGGTCGACTCAGTAGGATGGGACGTTAAGCCGTGGCTCAGTGTGCGGGAGATCCGAGATCTATGCCCTATGCACGTTAAGGATGTTACTATCTCTCCTAACTAAGGAGTCCAGTGTTTCCCCAACCTTCTCTGAACTCTCGGGGGTCCTTGTGAACTGGTCATTCATCCCATTATGTGTTAAAGAGTGGGGCGGGGGTGACTCAGTCGGTAGCGCGCCAGGCTCGTAATCTGTAGTTCCCAGGTTCAACGCTGACCAGCTGGGTCAGCGTTGAGATTTATCTCCGCAAAATTCCCCGCCCTGCCCACGGTTAGTAGGGGACACCGATGGGCTTGGAAAGGCCGCCGTCCGTCAGATGGGACATTAAGCCGTGGCCCCGTGTGCGGGAGAGCCAAACCCTGTGCACATTAAAGAACACACTGGATGGCCTTGACGGGAGGCTACCATCTGTCTCCCAACAGCTGTTCCAATGGGTCCCCTCCCCCAACCTTCTCTGAGCCTTCGGGGTCCATGTGACCTGGCCATTTAGCCCATGGTGTGCAAAAAGTGCCGCTCAGAGGTAAAACAACCCAACCAACCCAGCCCATTATGTGTTAAAGAAGTGTCTCAGATATAAAACAACCCAGCCCATTCTTTAGCAATGATTTTTAACGGCGTTAATAACATTTTTGTGTTTTAATTGCAAGATCTCTTCTTTGTTTCCTTCCCTTCCTTCTCGAGAAGAAATAGATTTCTCAACATCTTTATAAGCTTCATTTCCGCTTCCTGTTTCGTCATTAGAAAAAATCTCTTCTCTCTGCACAATATTCTCCTCTCTATCTTCCTGAAGTGAGTTCACCCATTCCATAACTCCCTTCTCTTCCAGATCTCCTTCCTCAACAGATGAATCTGTCTCTCTGCAACTACCGATTCCATATCTCCGATTGACCTAGAGTCTGTTTCCCAGTTGACCTTAATCTCGCACCCTAAAGCATTCCGTGGCCCCACCGCCGAGCAGACACAGACGTCGCTTGCAAATCAAATCTTTTTTATCTCTCCTCTCGTGTCGCTTAGCAAAGGTCAAGCTGACAGGGGATGTGGAGTGCCCCCCCCCCCGTCTCCTTTGAGGCGCGAGCTCTCTGCTCCATTTCCGAAAGAAGTGCTTAAGGCGCCCATTAGCATCGCCTCCAGACGTGTCATAATTCGCAGGCGACGAATTTAAAAAGCGGGTGCAGGCGCGCGATGTTCCCGCCTTCGCACAAGGGGCAGATTGTTTGTCTAAGCGCGTGGCACCAATGCTGCAATTTAAATACGAATTTGAATTTCTTATTTTTTTGTAAGAATGTTTTGAGGTCAATGTTCGTAGACACACCGCTTTCAAATCTCTCTGCCCTACAAAAAAACAAATGCCCCCCTTTTATTTTGATTTAAATATCCCTAAAGTTCTAATTTAAATATCCCTGAAGTTTTTCCCTTACAGTGCGGCAAAAGAAGTTCACTTTTTCCAGGAAATGGGAAAACTGTATTCGACAAACGATGAAGACTTTTAGGGCATAAATTGCAAAACACCGTAGCAAAAGAAATTGTCAACGGTAAATAAAAAAAAAATACCCTCTCAAGCAGCTGCTTGCCACAGAGGTCTGACAGGAGCCTGTCAGTTTAATACGCCATAATAGAAGGTCTGTGAGGATGGCAGGTCAGCAGAAAAACAACACAAACGTCCATGCCTTACCTGTCCCAGGGTTAAGCGGCAAATTATGTAGTGTGTATATGAAATAAATTATATTGAAAATTTTAAAATGAAGTACTTAAATTTATAAAAGTAAAGAACTACTTTTCGAATTTCAATCAATTGTAATTTAATCAAATGCATGATTATGAATGGTTGCTTTCTTCATCAACACATCTTATCAGAAGAATTTCTAATTTTGAACATAAATATATCTTTTGTAATATTACTTCAAGTTTTACATTTTCTACATTTAGCGCCCTCTAACGATGGTCAATTAAGCCATTTGGAGGATTTAAAAATTGTGAATCATCATATTTTGTTAGTACAGTGGCTCAAAAAAGTATCCGAACACTATGGTTGATTACAGGATTCACAAAAAATATCTGGCAACGAATTTTTTTAGAAATTAGTGATCTGGCAACCTTCGTGTCACGTGATTACAGAATTCAGGGAAAATATCTGGAGCGTGTACAGCAACTGTAACGCTCCAGTTACCGTTCACAGCAAACTGGAGCGTGTGCAGTTACTGCACACGCTCCAACTGTGAACGGTAACTGCACACGCTCAATATTTCCGTGAGTGAGCCCACACGATCTAATATCAAAATAATATGACCACCTACAGTCGCTCAAAAAAGTATCCGAACACTATGGTCGATTACAGAATTCAGAAAAAATATTTGGCAACGATTTTTTTAGAAATTAGTGACACGAAGGTTGCCAGAATCACTAATTTCTAAAAAAAATCGTTGCCAGATATTTTTTCTGAATTCTGTAATCGACCATCGTGTTCGGATACTTTTTTGAGCCACTGTACCTAACCAACTCAAAATGATTTTCTCTTTAATCTCTCAAAACAAAACCTTGAGTTTTCCCACCCACTTTGGGGGTGAAGGGTCAAACGGTTGCTGCCAAAGTAAACTCTTGATCATCACACTCCACCAATAAAATTTTAAATTTCTAGCTCAAAAAGATCGTCTGCAATAGTCGTAAGAAATTTTTTAATTTCCAAAATTTTCCACGGTCAGAAGGGCTCAATTTAAAGCTTTGGGGAGATTCTATTGGTGTAAATCAGTGGTTCCCAAACTTACTATGCCCATGGACTCCTTCTTATAGCAAAAACCTGACCATGAACCCCCAAGTGAAATAACTCTATATAACTGCATAATAGAAAAATTTCAAATTTAACTTTCATGTCTTGTATAGTAAATGGTGATTAAAAATAAAATATAAATAAAACATTTTGATATTTAAAGTAGTATTCATTGAAATTATAACTTTTGTTTTAAAATACAAAAACACATTATTTTTTTTTTTCAATGAGATGGGTGAACCTGATGGGATGATAGGAGATTATCCATGTTCGGCTCTAGGTTTGTGAGTAACATTCGTAAGTCTCCACGAGCACTAATTTCCAGTCGGTTTCTTTCTTTCGTGATGAGGCTCATAAGTGCACTAAATCCACGTTCTGCTAAATAGGAAGACGGGAAAGCAATCAACAGTTTCTGTACAGTGACCCATAATGCAGGATATAAAATTGGTATCTGTTTTTGTAACCAGAATTTGTGGTATCCTTGTTCAAAGATTGGTTTCATCTCCGCATTTGTGGATAATTCAATAAATTGCTCCTGTATTAGGATGGATTCATCTGAGTTTGTGGGTCTACTTGCAAAAGGGTCTATAGGGCAAAAGGGGATTCATCTGAGTTTGTGGGTCTACTTGCAAAAGGGTCTATAGGGCAAAAGGGGATTCATCTGAGTTTGTGGGTCTACTTGCAAAAGGGTCCAACACCCAATCGGGGATAACCAAGTGAAGAATGTCTTCAAATCTTTGGCTGAGGTCAGAATGAAGAGCCGTTAAGTGTTGACAATAAGCAAGCAAATCTTCATCTCGTTTTTACAATTTTGAAAGATTTGGAAACTGAGAGCATTCTCCTCTCCCCAAGTTTTGGTTGTATAGAAAACGTTTTGCAACAAACGCAGATATTATACTTTTAGTTTTGATTAAATTTAATTGATCACCTTGTAGCTTCAAATTGGTTTCGTTAAATTTGGCAAATAAGTCAGTCATATAAACTATGTCATTTTTTGAATTAATTAAATTGAACCGCAAATCATTGTCTTTACTTACCAGGAATTCCAACACTGAATCAAAGAGTGCATAAAATCGATCCAAACATGCACTTTTAGATAACCAACGAACTTCCGTGTTAAGTAGTAAACGATTATAATCTTCATCATTTTCCAAACCAAGTTGAGCAAATAATCTCTCATTTAAGGCATTCCTTTTGATTTTATTAACTGCTCTAATGACATAATCTAGTGAGCCATGCAAGCGTCCACTAAGTTTTTTGGCGACTAAATGTTGTCGATGAATCACACAATGTACAGATAATACATTCGGTATAGCTTGTTTTAAGTATGCCAGAAAGCCTCGGTGTCGTCCTACCATTGCCGGAGCACCGTCAGTAGCAACGGAGAGGATATTACTCAAGGGTACAGCTTTTACATCGAAAAATCTTTTTAATTCATTAAATATTGTTTCACCTTTCGTATCAGTTTCCAAACATTTGGCAAATAGCAATTCTTGGGAAATTTTTTCTTCTTTTCCAAAATCTCACCTAAGCTAAAAGTAAAGCTTCGTTTCCTGGCAAAGTTGACTCGTCAAGCTGTAGAGAAAATTCAGATGTTTTTAAGTACTCACATAAAGAATTTTCTACGCACTGAGCCATTTCGTCAATCCTTCTTTGTAATGTATTATTACTCAGTGGTTTATGCAGCACGGTGCGTATTACCTCACTTACATAAAAATACCCCCTCAAGCAGCTTGCCACAGAGGTCTGATAGGAGCCTGTCAGTTTACATGCCAAAGTAGAAGGTCTGAGAGGATGGCAGGACCTCAGCAGAAAAACGACACGAACATCCATATCTTATCCGGGGTTTGAACCCAGGTCCCTGAGATCAGTAGCCAAGTGCGCTAACCACTCGGCCATGGGACAGCTGGTAGAAAAAGTTCTTCACCAATGGTGTGCGGCTTTCCGGACTTTGCAATCAGTAAAGAAATGTTATAAGAAGCACGCAGTCCATCGTCATCTCGCTCAGATGTTGTCGCTAAGAGTTGTCGCAATGACGGTGTTTTCAAACGTTGCTCTTTGACTATTTTAAAAAAAAGTTAAATCTTTATCTTTTTTTGTCGCTATGGACTTTGTCAAATGTTCCTTAAGCTTAGAAGGTTTCATTGAATCGTTTGACAAAGTTTTATTGCATAGAAGGCACATAGGTAAAGTATTATTTCCTGGTAACGGAATAAAGCCCTATTTTAAATATTCAACACTATATTGTCTGCATTTTTTCTTCGGCTCACTCATACCGTTATCTGTAAAAAAAGGCCACAAATTTAAGATATAAGAAAATAAAACAAATTATTTCTTTGCAAAAAAACCACTATTTATTAATATTTTGTTTTATTTTGAAAATGGAATGCCACAAAGTAACGCTCGCATCAATTAATTATTCAAGATATAAAAGGATAAAATTTTAAGTAAGTACGTAATTTTAAGTAAAATTTAAGTGTCACATATTGTATAGGTACGCATTTTTTACTAATTTAATTATTTATTTTTCTTGAAAAATAAATAATTCAATTATTATCAAATAACTTAATAAATAACAAAATATAATATTGATAAATATTATAAATTAAACTATTTTATAAATTAACTTTAACAAAAGTATAACTTTGCTTAAATAAATTTAATATACAAGAAGATATCAATTGTATTAAAAAATACTTACGCAACGTACGCTATCTTCGTAACAATGCAAAAAATGATACTGTTTTTTGCATAAAACTAGGAAAATTTGTTGCATGCCTTCACATCACGCACAAAACGGAACTGAGTTGTTGATTAGATGCACGACTCTTCCATACTGCCATATTTTAGACAAGTTATTGCATGTAGCCGCGAGATACCGTTCCTGTTTAAACCTGCATAGATATATAGATAGACGGCCGCCGGCGGCCCTACTCCCACCGTGCGATGCTTGTCATTACTTGTATTTTATGTACCTATCTATACTTATATTTTACTCAGGACGTAAAAATCGCTACCAATTTATTTATTGCTATTTATTTTAACTTTCATAATAATGAAAATGGGTCACAATTATTTTACTTTATATTAAACCTTTCGCGGACCCCCGACGTTGTCCACGCACCCCCAAATTAATTTTAATTTGCCGCAGACCCCCTCAGCGGTCACAAGGACCCCTAGGGGTCCGTAAGAACCACTTTGGGAACCACTGGTGTAAATCATAAGAATTTATAAATATCTATTGAACGTAAAAAATTTTTTTCAATTTGTTTAAAAAAACAAGCGCTTTTTGCTTAAAATATGAAAATTTGGTCTCCCCCCCCCCTCTTGGTGTAAAGGTGAAAATGATTGTTGTTAGTGCCACCTTCATGATATTCCCATTTCACATCCAAAATTTCAAATCTCTGCCGTAATTACATCGCTTGCAATATTAGTTTGACATTTTGCAATTTTATTTTTTGTTGTTGTTGTTAGAGGGCGCAATTACATCTATATGAAGATACCGAAAGTAGGAATCGTACTATTTCGTGAATACCTGAAAAGAATTTTTATCTATACCTAACAACTAAAAAGTCCGGCTCGCAATCTGTAGTTCCCAGGTTCGAGTCCCAGCTGGGTCAGCTTTGAGATTTATCTCCGCAAAATTCCCCGCCCTGCCCAAGGTCAGTAGGGAAACCGATGTGCTTAGAAAGGCCGCCGACCGTCGGATGGGACGTTAAGCCGTGGCCCCTGGTGCGGAAGAGCCATACCCTGTGCACGTTAAAGAACACGCTGGATGGCCTTGACGGGAGGCCACCGTCTGTCTCCCAACAGCTGTTCCAGTGGGTCCCCTCCCCCAACCTTCTCTGAGCCTTCGGGGTCCATGTGACCTGGCCATTTAGCCCATGGTGTGCAAAAAAGTGCCGCTCAGAGGTAAAACAACACAACCCAACTAAAAAGTCCGATGTCTACAGAAGACAAAGCGTAAAAAAAATTGCTCGTTTTTTCTAAAAAAAAAGCATTTTATGTGAAGCAAACGATCTTTTTGCAAACAAAGCAGAACATACGTTAAAAAAAATTACTCCAGTGTTACATAAAAGACTGGAATCAAATCTGAAAATTTCCATCTTGTAGATCGCGAAACTCATTTACAGAGTGAAATGTAGAGGGTTGGGTTGTTTAACCTCTGAGCGGCACTTTTTTGCACACCATGAGCTAAATGACCAGGTCACAAGGACCCCGAAGGCTCAGAGAAAGTTGGGGGATGGGACCTACTGGAACAGCTGTTGGGAGACAGATGGTAGCCTCCCATCAAGGCCATCCAGCATGTTCTTTAACGTGCACAGGGTATGGCCTCCCGCACACGGGCCACAGCTTAACGTCCCATCCGACGGACGGCGGCCTTTCCAAGCCCATCGGTGTCCCCTACTGACCGTGGGCAGGGCGAGGAGTTTTGCGGAGATAAATCTCAACGCTGACCCAGCTGGGAAAATATAGAGGGAGCTTCTGGGTAAAGAAAAGGACTGACTTTCCATAATCGCTGATAACTGCATTTAAAAAAAAAACATAATTTTGCTTTTTATAATTGTAGTTATCAGCGATGAACAGTTTCAAAAAATTTTCATCTAAGTGAATTTTTAAATGAATGCTTAGTGAGGTATATTTTTTTTAAAATGCAAGCTAATTTCTTTATTACAATATACATTCTGTTGCAGATCTGACAGCTCGTGATCCTGATGTGATGAATCTGAATGATTTTTTTCGACCCTTGGCTCCAGTGTCGTGCCCGACCGTCCTTTCATCTCGGCAGAAATGTGTGGCAATTAGATGGATAGACCATCTGGCTTCACACAGAACCACAATCGGACCATGCTCAAATGCGTCCAAATATTGATGTGGTTGGCTAAAAGTGTCATTGTAGACTCCATATCTGCTATCAACATTCTTTCGTATCTTATTGCAGACAACTATAACGCTTAAAACATTTGGTTTAGCTGTGGGATACATTTACGTGCAAATCCCACAGCTTCTGCTGGGTGGAGCAATTTCAATGTCGAGCAGTGTATATCACGTGTGCACAAACAAACGAAATAAATTAAACGTTTTCCGATAGATGGCACCACCAATCAAAATAATAATCGAGCAACGTAAGAGTTTTTAGACAAGTAATCATGAATTGTGTAATCAACCATAGTGTTCGGATACTTTTTTGAGCGATGTAGGTGGTCATATTATTTTGATACTAGATCGTGTGGGCTCACTCACGGAAATATTGAGCGTGTGCAGTTACCGTTCACAGCAAACTGGAGCGTGTGCAGTAACTGCACACGCTCCAGTTTGCCGTGAACGGTAACTGGAGCGTGTACAGTTGCTGTACACGCTCCAGATATTTTTCCTGAATTCTGTAATCACGTGAGCGACTGTACCCACTGGGGCCGTCAAGCAGCTGCTTGAGGGGGTATTTTTTTTTTATTAATCAGGGCAGGACTTTGACCTTCCGATGCCCTAAGTTACGAAAAGTTTAAGAGTCTGAATATATATTAATTGCTCTGCTTGATGGGAAAATTAAAAAATAAGCATGTAAGTGATATGGTGAGAATATTACAGACGAATTAGTATACAGTGATGATATTTGCACATGAGATTAGGGTTGGGTTGTTTTACCTCTGAGCGGCACTTTTTTGCACACCATGTGCTAAATGGCCAGGTCACATGGACCCCGAAGGCTCAGAGAAAGTTGTGGGAGGGGACCCACTGGAACAGCTGTTGGGAGACAGATAGTAGCCTCCCGTCAAGGCCATCCAGCGTGTTCTTTAACGTGCACAGGGTTAAGGCACACTCTCCTGCACACGGCGCCACGGCTTAACGTCCCATCCGACGGACGGTGACCTTTCCAAGCCCATCGGTGTCCCCTACTGACCGTGGGCAGGGGAGGGGGAATTTTGCAGAGATAAATCTCAATGCTGACCCAGCTGGGACTCGAACCTGAAAGCTACAGATTACGAGCCTGGCGCGCTACCGACTGAGCCACCCCCGCCCCTAACATGAGATTAATTCGAATGTTAAAAAATTTTTTGCTTGATCTAGTAAAACTTGAAATGCATTTCTTAGGGGGCCCCTTACATCGCTGCAGCATAATTAACATATGGGTAAGAGAAGCCATCCCAAATTCTCTTCACCAATACTCCACAATACGTGATCCATATATCACGTCTGGTGTTCGTAAAATTCTGTGCATCAATTGAAGCAGTTAATGATAATAATCAATGCTTCTATAAAAGAAAAGTTGTAAACAAACTACATCTTGTCTCTTGTTATTAATCAGGTTGTTTGTAGAGTCGTAATTAAGAAAAAGAAACTAATAATTTTATTATCGAAATAGAAGAAAATGTATTTTTTAACCTTGTACATTTTAATAGGCAACGATTTTTTTTAGAAATCAGTGATCTGCCAACCTTCTTGTCACGTGATTACAGAATTCAGGAAAAATATCTGGAGCGTGTACAGCAACTGTACACGCTGAAGTTACCTTTCACAGCAAACTGGAGCGTGTGCAGTTACTGCACACGCTCCAGTTTGCTGTGAACGGTAACTGCACACGCTCAATATTTCCGTGAGTGAGTCCACACGATCTAGTATCAAAATAATATGACCACCTACAGTCGCTCAAAAAAGTATCCGAACACTATGGTTGATCGTACATAAAACAGGGATCTTCATCGGAAGATTAAGACTTATAGCAAAATAGTGTTGTACTGAATAAGTTCTATTCGAAGGGTTGACAAGTTTGAGTGTAATGCTATTTTCTGCTATTTTCCGAACTGCATTAGTAAATATATGCTATTCAAGATGGGTGGGTGTGTATGTGTGTGTGTGTGTGGGGGGGGGGGGGGGTAGCATGATCACTCTTCCCTGTGGGTTACTCCCTCTGAATTACGCTACCTCTGTATTTCTTCCCTCTGAAACTTCGTATGGACAGGTTCCTTTGGAAAAGAGAAAACCGGTTGAAACCAAGCAAGCACTAAATGTGATTTTTTTTGCTAAAAAAGTCTTTTATGTTAAAATTATTTTCATATTATTAAGCTTTAGTTATTTCTTAATAAATTATTAAATAATATCTTTACAAAAAGCTTCAATTTATTTATAGTGTCAATGAAGCTCGTCAGATGGCAGCACTAAAGCAAGTAGTTTCGCAGTCGAGATTTTAAAAGAATCTTTTCAGAGAAGGTGCAACGTTTTCAGAAACGCGCAAAAATTTTTTTTTTTAAATTGTTAAATTTCTTTTTGAACGTTTCGTCTAGAACAATGCCTCTTAAACTTTTCCCATTCGCGACCCCTTTTCGCCCGAGAAATTTTTACGCGACCCGGGTATATAAAATAGGTATAAAAATCAAACATTTACTGATAATAAATCATAAAAAAATTTATTTTAAAACAATTCTTTGGTATATATATAATTTTACCACTTATTAATAAAAGCAATAAATGTAAAGACAAAAACAAATTGGCTTACTAATGAGATGGATGTGTTTGGTTATTTTCGCATAAAGAATTAAATCTTGGCTGAATATTTGACACTGCGGGACGTGGAGCATCTTCAACGTTTTTCAGAGTTGATCGATATTTTGATTTTATAATCGTCAATTCCGAGAACGCCGCTTCGCATAAATGCGTAGTACAAAATGGGAGAAGTATGTTTAGGGCCATTTCAAAAATTGTTGGAAATTCTGTCCTAATCCCAAGACAAAATTCATTTAACGATTTTACATGAAACCCAAGTTTTAAACCTGTGTCACTTGACAACTCGGCAAATTCTTCTTGAACTTTTAATGGCAGATGACTGACGTTTTTGATTTCAGTTGAATATGATTTATGAATCCAACTTAGTTTTTTAGAATCAAAATTTAAAGGGAAGTATTTCTGAAACTGTGTCTCCGGACATTTCAGATGATCAATTAGAACTCTTACAATTAAATCTTTGGGAAGGTTATTTTCAATTATAAAATCATCTGTAGCTGTAAACATTTCTAAAGAGCCATTTTCCACCCTATTCTTCCATATGTTAATTTTTTTAGCAAAACTTTCAATTTTATCTTTTTACATAAATGTGTTACAATTTTTTCCTTGAAGCGACATATTTAAATCATTGAGTTTTTAGAAAATATCTGACAAATAACACAGTTTTGAAAGCTATAACTCATTATGAAAAAATTAACAAAATCGGATTTCTGCTCAGTCTAAAATATAACAATTTCATCTTTCAATTTCAATCATCTGTTTAACCTTCTCCCTCTTGAGAGCCACCTTACCTCTGCATGCAGTAATAAGCTTTTGTAATCGGAGTCCATATCTTTGCCAAGGTTTGAAAACAAACGACTGTTAAGGGCACGGCTTTTAATGAAGTTAATGATTTTGATAGCATCGCGAAGCACAGAATCTAACTCTGGTGATATTTTTTTTGGCTACGAGTGCCTCTCGATGGATCGTGCAGTGACTAAAAGTGATAGGTTCATTGCCACCAGCTTTAACTTTTGTTAGAAATCCAACATTCTCGCCCATCATTGCTCCAGCAGGTACAGATTCCAACGCAATGTTTCCACTGTAAACCTTCATTTGTGAAAAATTCATCGACTTTAAGATATATATCTTCCCGTCTTGTGTGTCCTTCCAAAGGGCGACAAAACAATAATTCCTCATGTATTCCTTCCTTCATAAACATATCTTACATAAAGTAACAACTGTGCCATGTTAGAAATATCAGTTGTTTATTCTAACTGAATTGCAACTATGGACTGCCCTTAAACCTGGGGCGGGTGTGGCTCAATCGGTAGCGCGCCAGGCTCGTCCCAGCTGGGTCAGCGTTGAGATCTGTAGTTCCCAGGTTCGAGTCCCAGCTGGGTCAGCGTTGAGATTTATATCCGCAAAATTCCCCGCCCTGCCCACGGTCAGTAGGGACACCGATGGGCTTGGATAAGGCCGCCGTCCGTCGGATGGGACGTTAAGCCGTGGCCCCGTGTGCGGGAGAGCCATACCCTGTGCACGTTAAAGAACACGCTGGATGGCCTTAACGGGAGGCTACCATCTGCCTCCCAACAGCTGTTCCAGTGGGTCTTATCCCCAAATCTTCTCTGAGCCTTCTTCTCAGAGGTAAAACAGCCCAACCCTTAAGCCTGGTAATAAGCTGCTGCAATTGGTATTTACTAATTTCAGAAATTCTTTTGGAAACAGTATCATTCGATAAAGGAATTTTACGAATTTCATCCACATACTTTTTCCCATGAACTATTTCTGACATTTTAATAGCAACAGGTAACACGAAATCTTCTATCACGTAGGGCTTTTAAGTTTTTGCAATTAAATAAAAAATTTCGTAAGATGCAAGTAAATACTTTTCGTTGACAATAACAAATTTCACAAAACATTGTTTTTCTTTATTTGAAGATTTTACAAGTCGTTCAAAATTTCCTTTGGTTTATTGCAGTACGCTGCATGCTTGGTATTAAGATGTCGTTTTAGTTTGGCTGGTTTCATGCTCTCCACAGTCAAAAACTTCATTACAAATTAAGCAAAGAGGTTTTTCCACAGCATCTTGATTATTAGAAGTAAATTCACATTGCAAAAATGATTCGACATATTTTCTTTTTCTTTTCAATTTAGGTGTACTACAACCTGGCAGCGAAGACTCCGTTAAGCGAAGTCCGCGTTGTGATAAGTAATTTTACCTCTTCTGTCTAAATTTAACCACTTATCCCTAATCCAATACAATCCAAAGATATACTATTTTGATACAGTCGCTCAAAAAAATATCCGAACACTATGGTTGATTACAGAATTCAGGAAAAATATCTGGAGCGTGTACAGCAACTGTACACGCTCCAGTTACCGTTCACAGCAAACTGGAGCGTGTGCAGTTACTGCACACGCTCCAGTTTGCTGTGAACGGTAACTGCACACGCTCCAGTTTGCTGTGAACGGTAACTGCACACGCTCCAGTTTGCTGTGAACGGTAACTGCCCACGCTCAATATTTCCGTGAGTGAGCCCACACGATCTAGCATCAAAATAATATGACCACCTACAGTCGCTCAAAAAAGTATCCAAACACTATGGTTGATTACAGAATTCAGAAATAATATCTGGCAACGATTTTTTTTTAGAAATTAGTGGTCCGGCAACCTTCGTGTCACGTGACACGAAGGATGCCGGATCACTAATTTCTAAAAAAATCGTTGCCAGATATTTTTTTCTGAATTCTGTAATCAACCACAGTGTTCGGATACTTTTTCTGAACCGACTGTACATGCTGAGGAATGACGGTACTAAAATATTAAAAGTCCTTATTTTCCGTAATTAAACTATTATGTTTTTTATAAGAGCAGAAAACTTTATATGTACAGACAAAAATAAAATATGTACAAAGATAAAATAAAATAGTCTCGAATCCGAGGTGTTTCTGGCAGCGTCGTTGACGTTGCGTGGCGTGACGCCATGTGCAGTTCAAAGTGCGCATGTTGTGTGCAGTGAAGTCGCCCCGCCAGAAACACCTCGGATTCATTAGGGTTGGGTTGTTTTACCTCTGAGCGGCACTTTTTTGCACACCATGGGCTAAATGGCCAGGTCGCATGTACCCCGAAGCCTCAGAGAAGGTTGGGGGAGGGGACCCACTGGAATAGCTGTTGGGAGACAGATGGTAGCCTCCCGTCAAGGCCATCCAGTGTGTTCTTTAACGTGCACAGGGTATGGCTCTCCCGCACACGGGGCCACGGCTTAACGTCCCATCCGACGGACGGCGGCCTTTCCAAGCCCATCGGCTCTCCCGCACACGGGGCCACGGCTTAACGTCCCATCCGACGGACGGCGGCCTTTCCAAGCCCATCGGTGTCCCCTACTGACCGTGGGAAGGGGGGGGGGGAATTTTGCGGAGATAAATCTCAACGCTGACCCAGCTGGGACTCGAACCTGGGAACTACAGATTACGAGCCTGGCGCGCTACCGACTGAGCCATCCCCGCCCCAGCGCTGCCAGACACACCTCGGAGTCATTATGAGTTTCATTCTGAATTAATTTTTGGTCGTTGCGCGTCCATAAACCTTTTACTGTTGCCAAATTTTTCGCGACCCCTACATTCAGTTACGCGACCCCATATGGGGTCGCGACCCATAGTTTAAGAAGCTATGCTCTAGAGGATCTTCAGAAGGAACCGAATCGTAATGGAGAGGCAAAAAACTAATACTGTTAGGGGGGGGGGGGGAAGAGAAAAAAATAAATACTCCTGGGATTATGTCGTCAGCACGTTTTCTTGTTCCTAGAGGAGGGGAGCGAGGGGGAAAATCCTTTCAGAAGCAGGCAAAATATTTCCAGGAAGGAGAGGGGCGAGGGTGGCTCAGTCTGTAGCGCGCCAGGCTCGTAATCTGTAGTTCCCAGGTTCGAGTCCTAGCTGGGTCAGCGTTGAGTTTTATCTGCGCAAAATTCCCCACCCTGCCCACGGTCAGTAGGGGACACCGATGGGCTGGGAAAGGCCGCCGTCCGTCGGATGGGACGTTAAGCCGTGGCCCGTGAGTGGGAGGGCCATACCCTGTGCACGTTAAAGAACACGCTGGATGGCCTTGACGGGAGCCTACCATCTCTCTCCCAACAGCTGTTCCAGTGTGTCCCCTCCCGCAACCTTCTCTGAGCCTTCGGGGTCCATGTGAACTGGCCATTTAGCCCATTATGTGCAAAACCATTATGTGCAAAAAGGTGCCACTCAGAGGTAAATCAACCTAACCCTGTTGGAGCAGCAACTGGAAATCTTATGGCGTCAGGATGTCTGTGACGTCATTGGATGCGTTTGCCAATGGTTGCAAATCACTGCTTCCTCGAGCTCGCTGACTTTTATTGTCCTGTGTATAATTAAGACGGACGCCTAGCTGATTAAAGCCGCAATTTTTTGACTCGCATCGAAATCCGTTAAACGTCGTCATGTTTATGTCGCAGCGACATCGGGTTTTTTTGCCGCGTGCCGTTCGCTGTTCTGCATTATCGGCGTTCTGCTTGAAAAGCCGTGCAACCAAGCAGGTGTAAATGTTGCCCTTCAGTTGAACGACGGAGCATTAAAGTGTCGGGGCCCTCCCCCGATAAATGAAGGGGATTCCCTCCGTCGCATCGAAGGCCTCCATTGGAAGGAAGTCCTCTTCTCACGCTCGCCATGCGGCAATTGATTGGCGCCGCGGGGATCGCCTACAAATTTAGAAGAGATTCCAAATCGAAAACATTTCAAGATGAAAACATTGAGTACGATCGCTCGAAAAGAGTTCGATCCAGATTTAGCTCAGTCGGTACTGCGACGGGGGTGGCTCAGTCAGTAGCGCGCCAGGCTCGTAATCTGTAGTTCCCAGGTTCGAGTCCCAGCTGGGTCAGCGTTGAGATTTATTTCTGCAAAACTCCCCGCCCTGCCCACGGTCAGTAGGGGACACCGATGGGCTTGAAAAGGCCGCCGTCCGTCAGATGGGACGTTAAGCCGTGGTCCCGTGTGCGGAGAGCCACACGCTGTGCACGTTAAAGAACACACTGGATGGCCTTGACGGGAGGATACCATCTGTCTCCCAACAGCTGTTCCAGTGGGCCCCTCCCCCAACCTGCTCTGAGCCTTCGGGGTCCATGTGACCTGGCCATTTAACCCATGGTGCGCAAAGAAGTGCCGCTCAGAGGTAAAACAACCGAATCAGTCGGTACCGCTCCGGGCTCTTAATCAGATGCTCCGAAGGTCGAGTCCCAATTGTGCCAGCGTTGAGATTTATCTCCCTCTGATTCCCCCCCCCCTCGTTTTGAGAAAGGAACACTTGTGAACTTGGAAGGTCCCCATCCGTCGGATAGGGGACTTGAAGCAGTTGCACCGTGTAGGAGAAGGGGGCGGGGGTGGCTCAGTCAGTAGCGCGCCAGGCTCGTAAGCTGTAGTTCCCAGGTTCGAGTCCCAGCTGGGTCAGCGTTGAGATTTATCTCCGCAAAATTCCCCGCCCTGCCCACGGTCAGTAGGGGACACCGATGGGCTTGGAAAGGCCGCCGTCCGTCGGATGGGACGTTAAGCCGTGACCCCCGTGTGCGGGAGAGCCATACCCTGTGCACGTTAAAGAACACGCTGGATGGCCTTGACGGGGGGCTACCATCTGTCTTCTAACAGCTATTCCAGTGGGTCCCCTACCCCAGTCTTCTCTGAGCCTTCGGGGTCCATGTGACCTGGCCATTTAGCCCATCGTGTGCAAAAAAGTGCCGCTCAGAGGTAAAACAACCCAATCCAACTCGTGTAGGAGAGGTCAATTTCGAGGCAGGAAAGCAAAAAATATAGCAGAAGAAATTTCAACCTAAGGGAAATATTCGATACTTTTTGCACACAGTGGGATAAATGTGTGCAAAATAATTTCAGGGCACAAGTCCCCGAGAAGGTTGGAGGAAGGGGACTCATCGGACATCTGTTAGGAGAAAGATGGTAGCCTCCCGTCAAAGCCATCCAGCGTGTTCTTTAACGTGCACAGGGTATGGCTCTCCCGCACACGGGGCCACGGCTTAACGCCCCCATACTGACTGAAGGGAGAGTGGGGAGTTTTTCGAAAATAAATCTCAACTCTGACCCAGCTGGGACTCGAACCTGGGAACTGCAGATTATGAGCCTTGCACACTATGATTGCTTATAACAGAACAAACATTCAATCATTCGTTCATAAAACGCGATATGTTATACATGAAGAGAAAAGTTTACTTTTTTAAATCGTAATCTTTCAAAGGGTGGAACATTATTTGAGATAAAGAAATAAGAAATCTGATTTAAGAATTTAATGTTGATATTCACTTTAAAAAGAAAAAAAAATGCATTAGAATATAATAAATATAAATACTCCCTCAAGCAGCTGCTTGCCACAGAGGTCTGACAGGAGACTGTCAGTTTATATGCCATAGTAGAAGATCTGAGAGGATGGCAGGACCTCAGGAACGTGTACAGCAACTGTACACGCTCCAGTTACCGTTCACAGTAAACTGGAGCGTGTGCAGTTACTGCACACTCTCCAGTTTACTGTGAACGGTAACTGCACACGCTCAATATTTCTGTGAGTGGGCCCACACGATCCAGGTTTTTGTGAGCTCACAAGATCCAATGTAAATAAAAATAAATATCCCCTCAAGCAGCTGCTTGCCACAGAGGTCTGACAGGAGCCTGTCAGTTTATATGCCACAGTAGAAGGTCTGTGAGGATGACAGGACCTCAGCAGAAAAAGACATACACATTCATGCCTAATCCGGGGCTCGAACCCAGGTCCCTTAGATCAGTAGCCAAGCGTGCTAACCACTAAAGCGACAAATTTGAAAAACCTATCCTATGTGAAAAAAGGTGATCTTTTTGCTGACAAAATATTTAAATTAAAAAAAACTCGAGTTGTTTGCTTAGAAAAGTGGAATTAAATATGTGAAAAATATCAATTGGAGGAGATCGCGAAGTTTACTGAGTGAAATGCGTCGTGGTTCTGGTCAGTTAAAAGGAGAGCCTTTCAATAATCGCTGATAACTGCATTCAAAAGAACAAAATTAACTCAGAAGATTACATTCTGGTACTTTTCATTTAATAAGGCATATTTTTCTGAAATGGAGGCTTTTTTTTATCACAGAACACTGATCCCTAGATTTACAAGATAGATAGATTACGGGAAATCATCGTGTAAATTGAAACCAATAACTTATGGAAAAAGGAGGGTTGGGTTGTTTTACCTCTGAGCGGCACTTTTTTGCACACCAGGGCTAAATGGCCAGGTCACATAGACCTCGAAGGCTCAGAGAAGGTTGGGGGAGGGGACCCACTGGAACAGTTGTTGGGAGACAGATGGTAGCCTCCCGTCAAGGCCATCCAGCGTGTTCTTTAACGTGCACAGGGTATGGCTCTCCCGCACACGGGGCCACGGCTTAACGTCCCATCCGACGGACGGCGGCCTTTCCAAGCCCATCGGTGTCCCCTACTGACCGTGGGCAGGGCGGGGAATTTTGCGGAGATAAATCTCAACGCTGACGCAGCTGGGACTCGAACCTGGGAACTACAGATTACGAGTCTGGCGCGCTACCGACTGAGCCACCCCTGCCCATGAAAAAGGAGGAATAGGTTCTGAAAAAAAAACCTTGTTTTTTTCTGAGTGACTGTGCATTGAGAGTTTTATTTATTCATCTTTATCTCGAATTTCAGTTCAGTAGCAATAATATGCATTAATGTAACATAATTTTGTACTTTTTTTGCATTAATTGGGATAAGCTTAGATTAATTTCTCATACAATTTCTTTTTTGGTCATGGGAAATATTGATCGTTAATGTTTTTGTTAATGTTAACGTATATTATCGAATGTGAAGACGAAATTTGGAATAAGGTTATTTATGAATTGTATATATTATTAGGTCTGTAAATTATTAGGTCTCTTCCGTCCTCATAGACCTTCTATTATGGCAAAAAACTGACAGGCTCCTGTAAGACCTCTGTGGCAAGCAGCTGCTTGAGGCGGTATTTATTTTACTTATTTTAAAATGGTAGCTAGGTAGTCACTGGAAGGAGAGCTATGCACCAATCCCCTGTGATGATGCATAGAACCGGCCAGGCCTAGCACCTAATGTCCGACCCCGCCTTCTCGTGGTGCAGACCGTTAGTACCTTTCAAAAGAGATACTCTCTTGTGGAAGTGAACGGAAGGGGAGGGCTGCCAGATTAGTTGATCTGGACAACTATGGCTACTTTTCTTTTTTTTCTACCCTGCTGAGGTGTGGTCAACCACACAGGGTCCTGGTGCTGACCATATAAACCTACTGGACTGGACAGATATATGGCTCTGAGCTTGATTATGGATCCTGATTTTGCTGCACTGGTGGGCTTCTGTGGAGGGAAAATCTTCCGCTGTGTTTTCTGTTTTTTTGTGGGTTGACAGCCCCAAGTGAATAGATTCACAGGATATGTTTATCAGCTGGTGGACAATCCTGAGCAGAAGTCATCGCAGGCACCTGAACTCTTTGCTTCTATTGGCATCGTCAAATTCTACATTGGAGGAAGTCTTCCAGTGCAGATGGCTTCAGCCTTTAGTAGTGGGGGAACGGGTCTATGCCCCATGTCTGCGATTAGGGGGCTGTTTGATATTGTCGGCATTCCCTCTCTCAATAAACATAGTTTCTTTAAACATCCCACTAACCGTTTTCTCTCCATAGGTAGTTGGAATGTGAGGACTCTGCACAGAGCTTTTTCTCTTGATGTCCTCACACAAGAATTCCACCATTATAATTTAGATATTCTCGGCTTGCAAGAGACCAGATGGACAGATAAAGGTCAGATTCTTAAAAATAATCTTAAATTTCTCTTTTCAGGGAGGGATGACAATAAACATCACCAAGGCGTGGGTCTGCTTCTCAGCAGACACGCTAGTGATGCTCTTCTAGGATATGAGTGCATTAATGAAAGGTTTCTTACAGCAAAATTTCAGACAAGCATTAAAGACTTGAATGTTATCTGCTGTTATGCCCCCATTGAGGATGCCGATGAGGATGAGAAGGATAGGTTTTACGAACAACTTCAGGATATTTTGAATTTTGTCAAGAAAGGAGATATTACCCTTGTTCTAGGTGACTTCAATGCCAAAGTTGGTACTGACTCTGACCTTTGGGGATTGGTGATAGGCCCTTTTGGTATTGGTAGCTGCAATGGCAATGGGCAACGTCTCCTACAGGTAAGTAAACTCAATGGTATCAGAATAACTAACACATATTACAAACACCACGACATACATAAGTACACATGGGTTTCACCTGATGGGCTGCATAGGAATATGATTGATTACATATTAATTAACAGCAAATGGGCTAACTATGACAGGTTACTTAGTCATTATGACAGTCATGGTATGCTTACTACTGAAGTGGAGCAAGAATGGGATCATTTTAAATAGGCTCTTTTGGACACTAACAGTACTCTTTTAGGAAAAAAAGGAGCAGAAGAGACAGAATTATTTAAGTGATAAGGCACTTGAGCTTATTTCGGAAAGAAAGAACTGCAGGAATGTCCTTAATCAATACCCTACTAGTCCTAATAGAAATCATTACAGAGAGCTTAATAAATGTGTAAAGGATCAGTTAGCTGCTGATAAGAATCTTTGGCTTGATGGCTTGGCTGACAAAGCCGAGGAAGCAGTTAGAAAGCACAACAGCAGAGAGCTGTACCAGATAGTTAATGTTTTGTGTGGTAGAAAACGGACAGGTATGCAGGAATTGAAGGATAAACAAGGTAAGGTTATAGAAGGGGAGGACCATAGTGTTAGGATATTTTTTTTTGAGTGACTGTACACTAAAGTGAAAAAGGTCGCTTAACAGTCTCGGCAGAACACATTGATTCAAGTAGCATTAGGGAATTCTCTGCCCCAAAGACTGCTAAGAATGGTTAATCACCAAAAGTATTATGATGTTTATAGGATGGTAGGTACCTTGAAAGAACTCGATATTATAAGTGCGAAGTGGATATGTGATGTTATCTCTTTATATACGAGGGAAACGAAAATCCAAGGCGTAGAAAAGGATTTCATTTATCGTTAAATAAGTGATTTCTCCGTCTCATTGTGAAAGGAATCACTCATAAAATGCTATTAAATTAAAAACAAATGTAGTGATTCAAGTTTTCGATAATTAATAACAGTGAAGTATGAAAGTTATCTGTTTTATAATTGTTTATTTTAACAATTGTTGGAATCTGATTTTTAAAATTATGTTCAGAGGATATAAACGTGCAGTGTGTGAGAATTCCAAGTGTGAATCATTTAATTCGGGGACTGCCTGTCGCTCGTCAACAATTATCTGCTTTTCGTACGAGTTAATCCACGATTTGTGGCAACAGATCCATTCATCAAGGGTTGGGTTGTTTTACCTCTGAGCGGCACTTTTTTGCACACCATGGGCTAAATGGCCAGGTCACATGGACCCCGAAGGCTCAGAGAAGGTTGGGGGAGGGGACCCACTGGAACAGCTGTTGGGAGACAGATGGTAGCCTCCCGTCAAGGCCATCCAGCGTGTTCTTTTACGTGCACAGGGTATGACTCTCCCGCACAGGGGCCACGGCTTAACGTCCCATCCGACGGACAGCGGCCGTTCCAAGCCCATCGGTGTCCCCTACTGACCGTGGGCAGGGCGGGGAATTTTGCGGAGATAAATCTCAACGCTGACCCAGTTGTGACTCGACCTGGGAACTACAGATTACTAGCCTGGCGCGCTACCGACTGAGCCACCCCCGCCCGATTCATCAAGGGAACGCAGCAAGTTGCGATAGGAACTGCAAGTAACAGCAGAACATCAGTACTTAGTCTCTGGGGTTTTCTTGCTGTAGAAAGATGTTCACTTTTGTGTGTGATGTTTTTTCCAAGCTATGATCTGGAAATTGAGAAGCGGTAGGTCCTACCATCCTCACAGACCTTCTACTGTGGCATATAAACTGACAGGCTCCTGTCAGACCTCTGTGGCAAGCAGCTGCTTGAGGGGTATTTATTTTTATTTATTTTATGTGATGCTCGGCGAGGCTTAAAATGCTGCACAGACAGTCTCAGAAATGACTCGAATGTAGGAAGAACAGAGTTTGAAACGAAGCGCCATTGTTAAGCGGCACAAGGGCATCACGGGACGGAGCGATTCTGCTTAGGACGTACCAAGATTTGGGCAATCCAAGACTCTTCTCAATGCAATTGAGTCCTTTCTGAGAGTGTATCAATTTATGTGCCAATTTATGTCTCGCCATAAACAGCGATTTATCAGATATCGATGCTCCGTTTCAAGAGGGGCCATGACCTGCAAATAATCACAAACAGAGAAACGAACTCCTTTTCAAAAGAAGTAAACGAAAGAGAACTTCTCCTTCTGTTACTTGCGATACGATCGCAACGTGTTTCAATTTGCACGTACTGCCACGTGCCCCCTCAAGAATCTGTGTGGCAACTGATCACGTATTAAGTCGTACGAAAAGTTGCCAATTGTTGGCGAAGGCAGTCCACGAATTAAATAATCCATCTGAATATATTAAGGCAGTCGACGAATTAAATAATCCATCTGAATATATTAAGGCAGTCCACGAATTAAATAATCCATCTGAATATATTAAGGCAGTCCACGAATTAAATAATCCATCTGAATATATTAAGGCAGTCGACGAATTAAATAATCCATCTGAATATATTAAGGTAGTCCACGAATTAAATAATCCATCTGAATATATTAAGGCAGTCGACGAATTAAATAATCCATCTGAATATAAGTGAGCTCACAAAGACCTGGATCGTGTGGGCTCACTCACGGAAATATTGAGCGTGTGCAGTTACCGTTCATAGCAAACTGGAGGGTGTGCAGTAACTGCAAACACTCCAGTTTGCTGTGAACGGTAACTGGAGCGTGTACAGTTGCTGTACACGCTCCAGATATTTTTGTGTAGCGACTAAATTCTTAAATTTTGTACATTGTTGAAAATACTTGCTCAAAAAAATATATTAGTTTTAAGTTCTTGTTAATATTTATTCAAAATTCAAAATTTCGTTGGACCTTAATTTTCCTTCGAGAGTTGAAATAGAAATGTTTAGGAGCAAGAATTAAACCCCAAACGCTGATTTTCAATTTTCGAGATGGAGGGATAAATTCGAAGCTCTTTATCTTTTGAAATGAATTTTTTTCCAAAAAATGCGAGATTTGAAGACAGATTTCATTTGAATCTTTGATTTGGGTTCATAAGAATTTATCGAAGATGTGACTTAAAATCTGAATAATGTTGTGTTAAGCCTTTCAAAAAGTTGCCGTTTTGGATGTTTGCACAATTCTTCTTTAACGTTTTGTCAATTTTGAATTAATTTTTGGGGAGATTGTTGCTGATGTTAATTATTTCAACTCCCACATTATTATAATCAAGATTTAGATAAATTTTATTTAATTATTTATCTTCAGTCTCAGTTTTCCGCGAACTGCACATTTTACAGCTCACAGAGTTTTAAATTTGCTTTTTTATTTCCACAATAGGGAGGTTCTGTGGTCATTTGGAAAACGACTCTATAACTCAATGTAACGTAGGCAATGTTTCGAAATAATTCAAAAGACTCCATAATAAATTTATTTACATAATAATTTATTATTTCCTTTTTTTTTCGTATATTTTTGTACAACGTTTGACAATGTGGAAGTGCAATCCATTAATGTCCACTTATAACATTTGAGAGTCGACACAAGAGTTTTATGTACAGTCGCGCAAAATAATATCCAAATACTATCGTTGATTACAGAATTCAGAAAAAATATGTGGCAACGATTTTTTAGAAATTAGTGATCTGGCAACCTTCGTGTCACGTGATTACAGAATTCAGGAAAAATATCTGGAGCGTGTACAGCAACTGTACACGCTCCAGTTACCGTTCACAGCAAACTGGAACGTACTGCACACGCTCCAGTTTGCTGTGAACGGTAACTGCACACGCTCAATATTTCCGTGAGTGAGCCCACACGATCTAGTATCAAAATAATATGACCACCTACAGTCGCTCAGAAAAATATCCGAAACACTATGGTCGATTACAGAATTCAGAAAAACTATCTGGCAACGATTTTTTTAGAAATTAGTGATCTGGCAACCTTCGTGTCACGTGACACGAAGGTTGCCGGATAACAATTGCTAAAAAAAATATCCGAATAGTGTTCGGATATTTTTTTTTGAGCGACTGTACACACTTGAGATACAAACGGACAGAATTCATAGATGTTTGCTTGTGTTGCATTTATTGAAGTTTTCATTTATCGAAAAAACATAAATACATCCAGACGTATACAGTATTAATGACTGAAGGCAGCTGAACGACGGAGCCAGGTATATTGAAGCATAGAAATTAGATTAAAGCAGAATTTTTAAGTTTATTCTCGGCTATCATGCAACACCAACAGTGATGTGGA
Source organism: Ryuthela nishihirai (assembly GCA_038380435.1). Lineage (NCBI taxonomy): Eukaryota > Metazoa > Arthropoda > Arachnida > Araneae > Heptathelidae > Ryuthela > Ryuthela nishihirai. Next base: position 19,460,423 of record JAWZYU010000017.1, read on the forward strand.
ATTTAGAGTGTTTTATTACATTATAACTGCTATTAACCTTATATTTACACGTCTTTGTACGTCTCAAAAGTATTAATAATTAACTGATATGAACATCACTGCCGGAACATTCCCTTCAATAATATACTTTTTCTTAACAGAAAACGTTCCTTTGAAAAAATAGAAAGGAACTTTTTCATAATAAGACCTTAAAAATCTTCACTGAGACGTGGCTGACACAGCGCCATCTATACTCAAGGAGATGCAACTTTTTTCCAATCGTTTCTATTGATTTTAAGATGTTAATGGTAAGGTCGATAACGCTCAAGTGTATATATGATTAAAAATCGATCGATAGTAAATACATAGATTACCTGTAGAGATAGACTTCAAACATTAGTTAAAAGATTCATCGCCGACACGGCGGGAATCGAACCCGCAACTCTTCAGATTCATGCCAGAGAGCGCTACCGTTACACCACGCATCGGAAGAGGAAATTTTTCAGAATAAGACCTTATAAATCTTCACTGAGACGTGGCTGACACAGCGCCATCTATACGCTTTTTTCTGAAAAATATCCTTGTCCGATGCGTGGTGTAACGGTAGCGAGCTCTGGCATGAACCTGAAGAGTTGCGGGTTCGATTCCCGCCGTTTTGGCGATGAATTCTATTCAGAAGTTTTTAACTAATGTTTGAAGTCTATCTTCACAGATAATCTGTGTATTTTCTATGAAAGGAACTTGTTTAAAATTATGTTGTTTCAATTTCTGAACTTGTGTAATTTGAGATAATGTTTTTTTTTCCATAATTGTTTTTGGTTATCCATGTAATCATCCTCACTCTTAATACGAATAATGGAAAATTGTGGAACTAAATTGTGTTTAATGTACTATCATAAAATTGAGTTTTATGTACAGTCGCTCAAAAAAATATCCAAACAGTATGGTTGATTACAGAATTCAGGAAAAATATCTGGAGCGTGTACAGCAAATGTACACGCTCCAGTTACCGTTCACAGCAAACTGGAGTGTTTGCAGTTACTGCACACGCTCCAGTTTGCTGTGAACGGTAACTGCACACGCTCAATATTTCCGTGAGTGAGCCCACACGATCTAGTATCAAAATAATATGACCACCTACAGTCGCTCAAAAAAGTATCCGAACACTATGGTTGATTACAGAATTCAGAAAAAATATGTGACAACGTTTTTTTTTAGAAATTAGTGATCTTCGTGTCACGTGACACGAAGGTTGCCAGAATCACTAATTTCTAAAAAAATCGTTGCAGGATATTTTTTTCTGAATTCTGTAATCAACCATAGTGTTCGGATACTTTTTTGAGCGACTGTAGGTGGTCATATTATTTTGATACTAGATCGTGTGGGCTCACTCACGGAAATATTGAGCGTGTGCAGTTACCGTTCACAGCAAACTGGAGCCTGTGCAGTAACTGCACACGCTCCAGTTTGCTGTGAACGGTAACTGGAGCGTGTACAGTTGCTGCACACGCTTCAGATATTTTTCCTGAATTCTGTAATCACGTGACACGAAGGTTGCCAGATGTACTTGCTGATTGGTCAAATGACGTCAAGTGTCTTCACCCCCAGATGTACTTGCTGATTGGTCAGCATCATCCTCATCGACGTCACTTCCGTCGCGCTGAACTTCACCGGTCACATCTGCTCCGCCAGGTGGCGCCGCTTCGTCGGAGTTCAACCGCAAGCGTCCCTTACTTCGGGACGCACTCTTTCCTGACAGCGTAGACAGACGGGTAGAGTCCCGACGACGTCATGCCCACGTGAGGCAGGGAAGTGGAAGAGAAGTAAGGGCAGGGGAAAGTCACCACCCCGGGGACGAAGCGAGGGAAGGGGAAGGCCGAGAGTCCAGCTCCGGGAGTCGAAGTCCAACAGTGAAGGGGTGGACCTCCCTGACTGAGGAGGTACGGCTGGGGGAGGAGATGCGAGCTCGACTCGGATCCCATCACGTCTGCTGGTTCCAGACGAGCAGGCTTCGAGCCAGTTGTTCCTAAGGAAGAAAAAAAGATGAAATTAATTCAAACAATTGCTCACCACACTGCCATAAATAAATAAATAAAAATAAATAAATACACCTTCAAGCAGCTGCTTGCCACAGAGGTCTGACAGGAGCCTGTCAGTTTATATGCCAAAAGTAGAAGGTCTGTGAGGCTGGCAGGACCTCAGCAGAAAAACAACACGAACATCCATGCCTTACCCGGGCCTCGAACCCAGGTCCCTTAGATCAGTAGTCAAGCGCGCTAACCACTCAGTCACGGGTTGGGTTGTTTTACCTCTGAGCGGCACTTTTTTGCACACCTTGGGCTAAATGGCCAGGTCACAAGGACCCCGAAGGCTCAGAGAAGGTTGAGGGAAGGGACCCACTGGATCAGCTGTTGGGAGACAGATGGTAGCCTTCCGTCAAGGCCATCCAGCGTGTTCTTTAACGCGCACAGGGTATGGCTATCCCGCACACGGGGCCACGGCTTAACGTCCCATCCGACGGACGGCGGCCTTTCCAAGCTAATCGGTGTCCCCTACTGACCGTGGGCAGGGCGGGGAGTTTTGCGGAAATAAATCTCAACGGTGACCCAGCTGGGACTCGAACCTGGGAACTGAAGCTTACGAGCCTGGCGCGCTACCGACTGAGCCACCCCCTTCCCCTCAGTCACGGGATGAATATTAAATTTCTAGCACAAATGGATTGTAATATTAATTCATTTTTCATATTTTCAATTTTAAAAAGTCATCAATATTTCCTTCTCCAGGAGGTTGAGCGTTTCACCACAGAGACTGACTTTTTTGACCTGACCACAAGGAACCCGGCAGCTGACACTATTTCTCGATAAAGTGAACCCGCGAATAACGAATTCACGGAAACTTTCGTCATCCGAATTTGGGAAATACATGTCAAAGCTCTATTTCGTCCCAAGACATAAGGAAACCTTTATGACTTTAAAAACCATAGTTAATGAAATTTGAACACTAAAATTTAACAATAAACTTTTTAAGAACATGATAAAAGATTAAAATTAATAGAAACGTAGAAAATAAGTCAAAAAAGAGCATAAAAATCACAGTAAGCCAACCTTCCTTAGGCTAAAAAAAAATACTGGCTTAGTGAGTTGACGGGTTATTGGACTGTTTTACCTCTGAGCGGCACTTTTTTGCACACCATGGGCTAAATGGCCAGGTCACATGGACCCCGAAGGCTCAGAGAAGGTTGGGGGAGGGGACCCACTGGAACAGCTGTTGGGAGACAGATGGTAGCCCCCCGTCAAGGCCATCCAGCGTGTTCTTTAACGTGCACAGGGTATGGCTCTCCCACACACGGGGGTCACGGCTTAACGTCCTATCCGATGGACGGCGGCCTTTCCAAGCTCATCGGTGTCCCCTACTGACCGTGGGCAGGGCGGGGAAATTTTGCGGAGATAAATCTCAACGCTGACCCAGCTGGGACTCGAACCTAGGAAATACAGATTACGAGCCTGGCGCGCTACCGACTGAGCCACCCCCGCTCGTGAGTTGACGGAGAAGTTGAGGTAGGACGAAATTAATTTCTGAAGGATAATTTCCTTCTGTTGCGACCTCTGGATAATCTAGAGTAGGTGCAGGCAGACAGATTTTTTAAATTTGCTGGGTGATGATAGCTCCAGCAGAGAGGTTGTTTTATCTCTGAGCGGGACTTTTTTGCTCACTAAATGGCCAGGTCACAAGGACTCCTTGGGCTCGGAGAAGGCTGGAGGAAGGAGTCCCACGGGATGGCTGTTAAGGGTCAAAGAGCAGTCTCCCGTCAAGCCCATCCAGTGTGCTCTTTAGTCTGCACAGAGTATTATATCTTTCTCGCACACTGGATCAGAGCTTAACGTCCCGTCCGACGGACGGCGGTTTCCAAGGATTGGATTGTTTTACCTCTGAGCGGCACTTTTTTGCACCCATGTGCTAAATGGCCAGGCCACAAAGACTCCGAAGGCTCAGAGAAGGTTGGGGGAGGGGACCCACTGGAACAGCTGTTGGGAGACAGATGGTAGCCTCCCGTCAAGGCCATCCAGCGTGTTCTTTAACGTGCACAGGGTATGGCTCTCTCGCACACGGGACCACGGCTTAACGTTCCATCTGACGGACGGCGGCCTTTCCAAGCCCATCGGTGTCCCCTACTGACCGTGGGCAGGGCGGGGAAATTTTGCGGAGATAAATCTCAACGCTGACCCAGCGTGGATTCGAACCTGGGAACTACAGATTACGAGCCTGGCGCGCTACCGACTGAGCCACCCCAGCCCCCGGTCTCCAAGGGAAGGGATGTAAAACTTCAGTCTTGATTAGTCAATCAAACTATTGAACAAAGTATGTATGTATTGCAAATAATTTTTTTTTTCCATACCAGAATTTCCGCAGTTGCTTGTGGTCGAAGCATCCTCATCTTCGGATTCGGATCTCCTCCTCTTCGCCCTTGTCTCCGCTCCCGCCGTTCCGTGCCTCGGCTTCAGCAGTTCGTCGATGGAGTAAGAAGTTGACCTCTGCTCCGTCGCCGTCTCTCTGCTCTTGCTCTTCATGGCAGCAGCATCCGAGCCACTGGGATTCGCATCGCTCACAGCAGATGATCCAGAAGGACGCAAACTGACGCCGCCGCAATCGGAGAGGGAAGCAGACGACATCGATGTCCCGGGAAGCAAGTAGGGGGAGGGAAAGCAAGGCAAGGGACCCAGACTCGATTGAAGGGGGCCTGAAGGGGAAAGAAATACATTTCACATAAACAATGAGTACAGTCGCTCAAAAAAGTATCCGAACACTATGGTTGATTACAGAATTCAGAAAAAATATCTGGCAACGATTTTTTTTTAGAAATTAGTGATCTGGCAACCTTCGTGTCACGCGATTACAGAATTCAGGAAAAATATCTGGAGCCTGTACAGCAACTGTACACGCTGAAGTTACCGTTCACAGCAAACTGGAGCGTGTGCAGTTACTGCACACGCTCCGGTTTGCTGTGAACGGTAACTGCACACGCTCAATATTTCCGTGAGTGAGCCCACACGATCTAGTATCAAAATAATATGACCACCTACAGTCGCTCAAAAAAGTATCCGAACACTATGGTTGATTACAGAATTCAGAAAAAAATATCTGGCAACGATTTTTTTTTAGAAATTACTGATTCTGGCAACCTTCGTGTCACGTGACACGAAGGTTGCCAGAGCACTAATTTCTAAAAAAAATATCATTTCCAGATATTTTTTCTGAATTCTGTAATCAACCATAGTGTTCGGGTACTTTTTTGAGTGACAGTACAATATATAAGACATCATCATCATCATCATCCTCAAGCAGCCATGGGCTACGGAGGTCCAACCAGACCGTGCAATTTAGTTCTCCAAGCAAGTCTATCCTGAGCTACATCTACTGCATCTGACCACTGCACACCAATTCTAACAAGGTCCTGTTTGACATTGTCTGCCCACCGCATCCTAGGTCTCCCCTTCTTTCTGAGGTCTTTAGGCACACTGTTCATAACCCTATTCGACAATCTATAATTATTCATACGGGCAACATGGCCAAACCAACGGAGTCTCTCTCTGCACAATATGCTGCTTAAAGGAGGTTGCAGACTCCTTTGCCTAACCTCATCATTAGTTACAAAATTGAACCACCTAAATGCCCAAGATACTGCGTAAGCATCTGGAATCAAAAGCATCTAGTTTCCTGTTATCTTGTTTACAAAGTGTCCAAGTTTCACTACCATAACTAACCCTAGAAAGAACCAAACTATTATACAGTCTAATTTTATTCTTTAGGTGTATACGCCTATTTCTCCACAATCTCCATAGATTCTTAAAAGTCCCGGCAGCAATCCCTATTCGTCTGTTAATCTCATGCCGCACATCGCCATTATCTGTTATATAGCTCCCAAGATAATTAAACTGTGACACCTGCTCAAGACTGCAACCATTCAGATTAACTGAATCACAACCTGCCTGACCAATTTTCATCACTTTAGTTTTCTCTCTGTTTATAACCAAACTACTCTACTACCAGTCTCATCAACAGCTCGAATGAAAGAGTTCATCTCATCAACATCATTTGCCAAAAGGGCTAAATCATCAGCATAATCTAAATCAGAAATTTTCGTATCTCCAGCCCATTTAAGGCCAAAATCTATCCCTTGAAGTGAATTTCGCATAACATAATCAATAACCAAACTAAAGAGAAAAGGAGACAAAATGCACCCTTGTCGAACACCAGAAGTAATGCTAAACCAATTGCTACAAGCCTTACCAACTCTCACACACGACTCAGCGTTATTATAGAGACTTTCATTATGTTAACAGACTTGTCTGGTATACCATATGATTACACAATCAACCACAAATTATGACGATCAACAGAGTCGAAAGCCTTTTTGAAATCAACAAAGCTAGCAACCAGAGGTTTCTGAAACTCTAAACATTTCTCAAGAATCTGCCTAAGTGAAAATATCTGATCCACACATCCCCTACCACTTCTAAATCCACATTGCTCATCATGCAATTGCCTGTCAACCAGATTCTTAATTCTATTTAGCACAATCATGGAAAGAACTTTACCTGGAACAGAGAGTAGGCTGATACCCCTATAGTTATCACAAGAACTGCGATCACCTTTTTTGAAAATAGGGATAACAATAGCTCTGGTAAAATCCTTAGGAACCATGCTTTTATCATAAAAGATATTCAGAATTTCAGTCATCCAAGTGGTAACCGAAACATTCCCAGCTCTAAGCATATCCGTAGTAATTTCATCTACCCCTGGGGATTTATGTAGTTTAAGTTTAGAAACAGCCAAAATAACTTCAGATTGTGTTATAGGGCCAACATTAAAGCCACCAATGCATCTATCATCATTGCAAACAATGGGAGTAGAGCTAACTACATTGTTTAGAACATCACTGAAATGCTCAGCCCACCTAGCCATAACAGAATCTTCCCCTTCTATAACCTTACCTTGTTTATCCTTCAATCCCTGTATGCCTGTCCGTTTTCTACCACACAAAACGTTAACTATCTGGTACAGCTCTCTGCTGTTGTGCTGTCTAACTGCTTCCTCGGCTTTGTCAGCCAAACCATCAAGCCAAAGATTCTTATCAGCAGCTAACTGATCGTTTACACGTTTATTAAGTTCTCTGTAATGCTTTCTATTAGGACTAGTAGGGTATTGATTAAGGACATTCCTGCAGTTCTTTCTTTCCGAAATAAGCTCAAGTGCCTTATCACGCAGATAATTCTGTCTCTTCTGCTCCTTTTTTCCTAAAAGAGTACTGTTAGTGTCCAAAAAAGCCTGTTTAAAATGATCCCATTCTTCCTCAACTTCAGTAGTAAGCATACCATGACTGTCATAATGACTAAGTAACCTATCATGGTAAGCTTTGGCTATAACAGGATCTTTCAGAGCTTCAGTATTAAAAGTAAATTTTTTAACCCTAGCACAACACTTTTTAAGTTTAAGTTGCAAGACACTTTTAACAAGGAAATGGTCAGATCCAATTTCAGCTCCCCTATATGCCCTGGTATTCCTAACAGAACTAGCCCATTTGCTGTTAATTAATATATAATCAATCATATTCTTATGCAGCCCATCAGGTGAAACCCATGTATATTTATGTATGTCGCGGTGTTTGTAATAAGTATTAGTTATTCTGAATCCATTGAATTTACTTACCTGTAGGAGACGTTGCTCATTGCCATTGCAGCTACCAATACCAAAAGGGCCTATCACCAATCCCCAAAGGTCAGAGTCAGTACCAACTTTGGCATTGAAGTCACCAAGAACAAGGGTAATATCTCCTTTCTTGACAGAATTCAAAATATCCTGAAGTTGTTCATAAAACCTATCCTTCTCATCCTCATCGGCATCCTCAGTGAGGGCATAACAGCAGATAACATTCAAGTCTTTAACGCTTGTCTGAAATTTTGCTGTAAGAAACCTTTCATTAATGCACTCATATCCTAGAAGAGCATCGCTAGCGTGTCTGCTGAGAAGCAGACCCACGCCTTGGTGATGCTTATTGTCGTCCCTCCCTGAAAAGAGAAATTTTAGATTATTTTTAAGAATCTGACCTTTATCTGTCCATCTGGTCTCTTGCAAGCCGAGAATATCTAAATTATAACCGTGGAATTCTTGTGTGAGGACATCAAGAGAAAAAGCTCTGTGCAGAGTCCTCACATTCCAACTACCTATGGAGAGAAAATGGTTAGTGAGATGTTTAAAGAAACTATGTTTATTGAGAGAGGGAATGCCGACAATATCAAACAGCCCCCTAATCGCAGACATGGGGCATAGACCCGTTCCCCCACTACTAAAGGCTGAAGCCATCTACACTGGAAGACTTCCTCCAATGTAGAATTTGACGATGCCAATAGAAGCAAAGAGTTCAGGTGCCTGCGATGACTTCTGCTCAGGATTATCCACCAGCTGATAAACATATCCTGTGAATCTATTCACTTGGGGCTGTCAACCCACAAACAAACAGAAAACACAGCGGAAGATTTTCCCTCCACAGAAGCCCACCAGTGCAGCAAAATCAGGATCCATAATCAAGCTCAGAGCCATATATCTGTCCAGTCCAATGGGTTTATATGGTCAGCACCAGGACCCTGTGTGGTTGACCACTCCTCAGCAGGGTAGAAAAAAAAGAAAAGTAGCCATAGTTGTCCAGATCAACTAATCTGGCAGCCCTCCCCTTCCGTTCACTTCCACAAGAGAGTATCTCTTTTGAAAGGTACTAACTGTCTGCACCACGAGAAGGCGGGGTCGGACATTAGGTGCTAGGCCTGACCGGTTCTATGCATCATCACAGGGGATTGGTGCATAGCTCTCCTTCCAGTGACTACCTAGCTACCATTTTAAAATAAGTAAAATAAATACCCCCTCAAGCAGCTGCTTGCCACAGAGGTCTGACAGGAGCCTGTCAGTTTTTTGCCATAATAGAAGGTCTATGAGGACGGAAGAGACCTAATAATTTACAGACCTAATAATATATACAATTCATAAATAACCTTATTCCAAATTTCGTCTTCACATTCGATAACGTACGTTAACATTAACAAAAACATTAACGATCAATATTTCCCATGACCAAAAAAGAAATTGTATGAGAAATTAATCTAAGCTTCTCCGAATTAATGCAAAAAAAGCACAAAATTATGTTACATTAATGCTTATTATTGCTACTGAACTGAAATTCGAGATAAAGATGAATAAATAAAACTCTCAATGCACAGTCACTCAAAAACAAACAAGGTTTTTTTATTCAGAACCTATTCCTCCTTTTTCCTGGGCAGGGGTGGCTCAGTCGGTAGCGCGCCAGGCTCGTAATCTGTAGTTCCTAGGTTCGAGTCCCAGCTGGGTCAGCGTTGAGATTTATCTCTGCAAAAATTCCCCGCTCTGCCCACGGTCATTAGGGGACACCGATGGGCTTGGAAAGGCCGCCGTCCGTCGGATGGGCCGTTAAGCCGTGACTCCGTGTGCGGGAGAGCCATACCCTGTGCACGTTAAAGAACAAACTTGGTGGCCTTAATGGGAGGCTACCATCTGTCTCCCAACAGCTGTTCCAGTGGGTCCCCTCCCCCAACCTTCTCTGAGCCTTCGGGGTCCATGTGACCTGGCCATTTAGCCCATGGTGTGCAGAAAAGTGCTGCTCAGAGATAAAACAACCCAACGTTAAAGAACACGCTGGATAGCATTGACGGGAGGCTACCATCTCTCCCAACAGCTGTTCCAGTGGGTCCCCTCCCCCAACCTTCTCTGAGCCTTCGGGGTTTCTTCGTAATGTCCGGTTTGTTTTTATTTGCAATGTTTCCCTAAATGTTGAAAAATCCGAATGCCCTTTGTGTTATTTCCCTTCGCCATAACTTAGGAATTGAATCAGTAGTTTCGTATTGAGAGGAAAACTCCTTTACGATTCAGAAGGAATGTTCACCTGCAATAGAGATTGCCATTCATTCAATGGAGTTATTCACCAGCCACGTGTGAAGCCCAATGGGAAGACAGAGACAAAGGGCCATAACATGAAAATACACATTTTTGGAAAAAGTATCATTGATGATAAATTCAAAATATGAATTTTTTTTAAGCAATATCCTTTAAAATTTTAAAAGTTACTGAAGGTGTAGCATTTAACACTAGTGTTCACGTTCAGAAAAATCTATTTAAACACGAATAAAAATCTTATTTACAACTGTTTATTAAAACATGCTTTTAGCTTTTTAGAAGTTTTTACAGAGATAATTAAATTCTTCGCGAAATTTTAAAGAATTTTTAAAAGTTTAAAATTTTAGCAGTTTATTTAATGTTAGATCTGCACAAGTCTTTAAACATTAAACAAATACTTTAAAAAAATCAAAGTTAGAGAGATTTGATTAATATCTTAATCTCCAGTTTTCCGATTAAAATAAAAATGATTTTGAAAATGCCGCCCCTTGAATGTTGGCTTTCTTAGCATGCGAGTGTCGCACACACTTGTGGCCAATGCACACGAGTATAGAGCTTAGATGATATCTGACCTGTGGGCAGCAGTCCGTCATCGAGCACCACGTGACCACTGTTCCTGAGGATCCTGTTGATGGAAGAGACGCTCGGGATGGATTGCTCGTCGCAAACCCTCTGGCTCCTCAGCAGGTCCCGGATCTCCCAGGCGAAGATGGACGGGTTCTCTTGCTTGTAGCGGAGGATCTTACGGACGACGTGCGGCGTGGCCACCTGCTGCAGGGACGAAGAAAAAAGGGAAACACCGCGTCAGTATCGAGGGAGGCATTCGGACAGAGGCGACAGCTGCCTCGCGCCTCAGAACAACACCCTCATTAATCGGAACCCGAAACGGAGGGGGTTTCGTGCTTCACACGATCCGTCACGTGACCGACGTAATCCGTTTCGTGATTAGCAGACGTCAGCAGCCATCCCCCCACTTTCTCCCCTCCCCCAACACTCTTCCCTCCTAACTGTACCCACCCCGGGAGAAAGAGAAAGAGAGAAATGACCGCAGAGCGATGACTTTTCTCTTTTGCAAATTAAGAAGGGATGGAGAGATTAGACCATTGCCAAGGGTTAAATGAGAGGGGGTGGCTCAGTCGGCAGCGCGTCAGGCTCGTAATCTGCAGTTCCCAGGTTCGAGTCCCAGCTGAGTCAACGTTGAGACTTATCTCCGCAAAACTCCCCACCCTGTCCGAGGTCAGTAGGGGACACCGATGGGCTTGGAAAGGTCGCCGTCCGTTGGATGGGACGTTAAGCCACACCTGTACACGTTAAAGAACACGCTGGATGACCTTGACGGGAGGCTCCCATCCGTCTCTCAACAGCTGTTCCAGTATGTCCCCTCCCCCAACCTTCTCTGAGCCTTCGGGATCCATGTGACCTGGCCATTTAGCCCATGATGTGCAAAAAAGTGCCGCTCAGAGGTAAAACAACCCAAGTCCTTTCCAATTCTGAGGTCCAGTGAGTTGGTCTTTCGGTCAATGTTTTTTCTGTGAATAAAAGTCACACTCAGAGGTAAAATTACCAAATCCATCGTAACAGTTGTCCAGTGAATCCTCAATCTTTTATGAGCCCATTTTCCTTGTGCTCATTAAGCCCATTATGTACAGACAGAGTCGGATGTAGGGGGGTGGGGTGGGGGTTCCATCCACACCCATCCAAATCTCCTCTCCTGTCGCCTTCCTCCCCGCTCTCCTTTTTTTCTCAATCCATGCATGTATTCAGAGAAGTGAGCTCATAGATAAAGAAAAAAGCAGCAAAACAAAATGTTAGATATTATAGACAGATTTATGCAGTTAACTGATACAAGTGAATAAATTTGCGTAATAAATAATTAAAACAGTTTAAATCTTCTATTTATGTTAAGAGTGATCATTTAGATCACGTTTTGCCTATTTGCTAAGAATCAATTAGAGCGCTAAAGGAAGAGCAGACGTGAAGCCACAAAATATTTTCGATAGCTTCGTGGGTGGGGGGGGAGGGGGGAACACAGTGAAGCAAAATGGGTGGAGCGGGGAGCAAAATGAAGCAAAAAAATGGGTGGAGGGGGGGTGTAAATAGGGTGGGGGAGCACAACGAAAACAAATCGGGTGGGGGAGAGAAAAAATGAAGCAAATGGGAGTGGGGGGAAAAAATAAAGCAAATGGGGGTGGGGGAGGGAAAAATGAAGCAAATGAGTGTGAGCGGGGGACCAAAATGAAGCAAATGGGTGGATGGGGGAGTAAATGGGGGTGTGGGTGGGGCAGCATAATGAAGCAAATGTGGGTGGGGAGAGAAAAATGAAGCAAATGGGGGTGGGGGAGAGAAAAATGAAGCAAATAAGTGTCAGCGGGGGGGGGACCAAAATGAAGGAAATGGGTGGATGGGGGAGTAAATGGGGGTGTGGGTGGGGGAGCATAATGAAGCAAATGTGGGTGGGGAGAGAAAAATGAAGCAAATGGGGGTGGGGGAGAGAAAAATGAAGCAAATGAGTGTGAGCGGAGGGGAGACCAAAATAAAGGAAATGGGTGGATGGGGGAGTAAATGGGGGTGTGGGTGGGGGAGCATAATGAAGCAAATGTGGGTGGGGAGAGAAAAATGAAGCAAATGGGGGTGGGGGAGAGAAAAATGAAGCAAATGAGTGTGAGCGGGGAGAGGGACAAAAATGAAGGAAATGGGTGGATGGGGGAGTAAATAATGTGGGTGTGGGTGGGGGAGCATAATGAAGCAAATATGGGGAGTAAAAGAGTGTCATCCAGAAAAATGAAGCAAATGGGGGTGGGGGAGAGAAAAATGAAGCAAATGAGTGTGAGCGGGGAGAGGGACAAAAATGAAGGAAATGGGTGGATGGGGGAGTAAATAAAGTGGGTGTGGGTGGGGGAGCATAATGAAGCAAATATGGGGAGTAAAAGAGTGTCATCCAGAAAAATGAAGCAAATGGGGGTGGGGGAGAGAAAAATGAAGCAAATGAGTGTGAGCGGGGTTGACCAAAATGAAGGAAATGGGTGGATGGGGGAGTAAATGGGGGTTTGGGTGGGGGAGCATAATGAAGCAAATGTGGGTGGGGAGAGAAAAATGAAGCAAATGGGGGTGGGGGAGAGAAAAATGAAGCAAATAAGTGTCAGCGGGGGGGGGGACCAAAATGAAGCAAATGGGTGGATGGGGGAGTAAATGGGGGTGTGGGTGGGGGAGCATAATGAAGCAAATGTGGGTGGGGAGAGAAAAATGAAGCAAATGGGGGTGGGGGAGAGAAAAATGAAGCAAATGAGTGTGAGCGGAGGGGAGACCAAAATAAAGGAAATGGGTGGATGGGGGAGTAAATGGGGGTGTGGGTGGGGGAGCATAATGAAGCAAATGTGAGTGGGGAGAGAAAAATGAAGCAAATGGGGGTGGGGGAGAGAAAAATGAAGCAAATGAGTGTGAGCGGGGAGAGGGACAAAAATGAAGGAAATGGGTGGATGGGGGAGTAAATAATGTGGGTGTGGGTGGGGGAGCATAATGAAGCAAATATGGGGAGTAAAAGAGTGTCATCCAGAAAAATGAAGCAAATGGGGGTGGGGGAGAGAAAAATGAAGCAAATGAGTGTGAGCGGGGTTGACCAAAATGAAGGAAATGGGTGGATGGGGGAGTAAATGGGGGTTTGGGTGGGGGAGCATAATGAAGCAAATGGGGGTGGGGGAGAGAAAAATGAAGCAAATGAGTGTGAGCGGAGGGGGGACCAAAATGAAGGAAATGGGTGGATGGGGGAGTAAATGGGGGTGTGGGTGGGGGAGCATAATGAAAAAAATGTGGGTGGGGAGAGAAAAATGAAGCAAATGGGGGTGGGGAAGAGAAAAATGAAGCAAATGAGTGTGGGCGGGGGGGGGACCAAAATAAAGGAAATGTGTGTGGGTGGGGGAGCATAATGAAGAAAATATGGGTGGGAGAAAACTATCAATAAGCGAAATATTTTTATTTACTGTTGTCAAACAATGGCCGAGTGGTTAGCGCGCTTGGCTACTGTTCTAAGGGATCTGGGTTCGAGCCCCGGGTAAGGCATGGATGTTTGCGTTGTTTTTCTGCTGAGGTCCTGCCATCCTCTCAGACCTCCCCCCCCCCCCACTCGATAGGGGACCACCTTGACGTGGTGGGGGTTTCCGGCCTAGCAACCGGTCAAAGAGTTTGCTGACCGGATTGGGTCCCCGGTTGGACATAGCCAAGACCATCCGAGGTCTAAGACATCGCTGACCGGTTTAATGGTGGCCCGGTTGGACGGTATCAAGACCTCATCTCAAGTGCTCCGTGGAGCAAGTTCAAGGGCACGGCTAAACGGATTTGGTCCCCTAGTAGGCACGAGCCCTTTTCAAAGTCTGGGCCCCACTAAGAGTCTCCATCCCGGGTGCCGAGCGAACTTGGATTTACATATCCTTGTTCATGGCTAACCGGGGAACAGATTAAATTTCAGGTTTCTACCGGTGGTTAGCTTTCCTTCTATAGGACTGCTGCCATGTAAGGTCGGGGATGAGGTGAGTCTATACGGCGCATTCTTGCCCCCGACTCTAGATAGTCACGGCTTTCTGTTAACTTGGTAGTGTCGTGAGAGGGAACCGGGGATTGCCGTGGTTGCTGAACATCTGGCAACAAATAGTACATCCTCTCAGACCTTCTACTATGGCATATAAACTGACAGGCTCCTGTCAGACCTCTGTGGCAAGCAGCTGCTTGAGGGGGTATTTATTTTATTTTTTATTATAAACAATTTTGCTTAACAACAAAGTGATTACAAACTTTATACGCACAAAAAAATTCGTTTTTAATCTAATTAACCTGACGCCTGGGCTACCTGCCTGGCTAAAAAAAAAATAAATACCCCCTCAAGCAGTTGCTTGCCACAGAGGTCTGACAGGAGCCTGCCAGTTTACGCCACAGCAGAAGGTCTGAGATAATGGCGGGACCTCAGCAGAAAAACGCTATTACATCTATGCCTTACCCGGGGCTCGAACCCAGGTCCCTTAGATCAGTAGCCCAGCGTGCTAACCACTCGGCCACGGGACGGCTCCTGTCTGGCTACGTGTACTACATTCATGCCTTACCCAGGGCTCGAACCCAGGTCCCTTAGATCAGTAGCCCAGCGTGCTAACCACTCAGTCACGGGACGGCTCCTGTCTGGCTATGTGTACTACATTCATGCCTTACCCAGGGCTCGAACCCAGGTCCCTTAGATCAGTAGCCCAGCGTGCTAACCACTCGGCCACGGGACGGCTCCTGTCTGGCTACGTGTACTACATCCATGCCTTACCCAGGACTCGAACATAGGTCCCTTAGATCAGTAGCCCAGAGTGCTAACCATTCGGCCACGGGACGGCTCCTGTCTGGCTACGTGTACTACATTCATGCCTTACCCAGGGCTCGAACCCAGGTCCCTTAGATCAGTAGCCCAGCGTGCTAACCACTCGGCCACGGGACGGCTCCTGCCTGGCTACGTGTACTACATTCATGCCTTACCCAGGGCTCGAACCCAGGTCCCTTAGATCAGTAGCCCAGCGTGCTAACCACTCGACCACGGTACGGCTCCTGTCTGGCTACGTGTACTACATTCATGCCTTACCCAGGGCTCGAACCCAGGTCCCTTAGATCAGTAGCCCAGCGTGCTAACCACTCGGCCACGGGACGGCTCCTGCCTGGCTCCGTGTACATAATGTAAATGAATTCCGCATTATCATTAAGAAAGTCGCAATTAGATTGCAAGAGCACTTACTTTGGGTTTGCTTCCTCCAATGGAGCCTGGTTTGATGGAGCCAGTCTCATAGAAGCGAGTCAGAATCTTCGAGACGCATCCATGAGACACGAGCAGTTGCCTGGAGATGTCGCACGGCCTCACTCCCATCAGCGCCAGTTCCACGATCCGTCGCCGGACGTAGTCGGGCAAGGGTCGGCCGTTCACAAACACGCCGCCCAGTTGGTTGACTCCTGCCTGCCCTGGAAGAGAAATCATCTCTATCATCATTCATTCTTCGATTCCTGAGGAAGTGTGGGGATCGAAACTGCTGAAGATGGAAGCGTCAATGAATTAAGAAAATTATTTTCTTGTATTTGGTCTAAAGAGTAAAACTTAATGCCCATGATGAAATTTTTAACTTTATTTATATTTAAAGTATGACAGTGAGCGAGAATTTTTTAGCTGGTTAGTGTTAGAGATATCAGTTGAAATCATCACATCTTCTTTCAAATTAATATCGGTTGAGTAAAAGATCATTGTAATTCTCCTATTTCTTTTAATACTATTTCTGATGAATTAGTTATAATGATTTAGTTTTAGGGTATGTAATGTATAGGAAAACAAGTGATTTTTTTGATCTACGTAATTTATTTCTGATTTTAGTTGGGTTGGGTTGTTTTACCTCTGAGCGGCATTTTTTTGCACACCATGGGCTAAATGGCCAGGTCACATGGACCCCGAAGGCTCAGAGAAGGTTGGGGGAGGGGACCCACTGGAACAGCTGTTGGGAGACAGATGGTAGCCTCCCGTCAAGGCCATCCAGCGTGTTCTTTAACGTGCACAGGGTATGGCTCTCCCACACACGGGGCCATGGCTTAACGTTCCATCCGACGGACGGCGGCCTTTCCAAGCCCATCGGTGTCCCCTACTGACCGTGGGAAGGGTGGGAAATTATTGCGGAGATAAATCTCAACGCTGCCCCAGATGGGACTCGAACCTGGGAACTACAGATTACGAGTCTGGCGCGCTACCGACTGAGCCACCCCCGCCCCATATTTTTTTGAGCGACTGTAGGTGGTCATATTATTTTGATACTAGATCGTGTGGGCTCACTCACGGAAATATTGAGCGTGTGCAGTTACCGTTCACAGCAAACTGGAGCGTGTGCAGTTACTGTACACGCTCCAGTTTCTGTGAACGGTAACTGGAGCGTGTACAGTTGCTGTACACGCTCCAGATATTTTTCCTGAATTCTGTAATCACGTGACACGAAGGTTGCCAGATCACTAATTTCTAAAAAAATTCGTTGCCAGATATTGATTTTAGTAACAACTATGCAAGGACTTTGTCACAAAAAACGCCTATCTCCTCTGCATTGGAAGATACAACAATTGATTTACACACATCCCTCGATTTACACGGGAAATAGGTTCACGAAAATCATCGTGTAAATGGGGACCAATAACTTATGGAAAAAAGGGTGATAGCTTCCGTAAAATGCTTTTTTATCTATAAAATGTATATTGAAAGTTTCATTTGAACAAATTTATTTAAGATTTCAGTTCAGTAGTAATAATAAACATTAGTGCAATTTTCTTTTTGTATTTTATTTCTCTTAATTCAGATAAGTTTAGATTAATTTTTCATTCATTTCTGTCTGGTTACGAAAAATACTCATCGTTTATGGAGACGGATGATGTCGAATTGGAAGACGAAATTTCAATGAAGGATATTAATCAACTGAATATGAATTAGAAACTAAGCATTTGCACAGTCGCTCAAAAAAGTATCCGAACCCTATGGTTGATTACAGAATTCAGAAAAAATATCTGGCAGCGATTTTTTTTAGAAATTAGTGATTCTGACAACCTTCGTGTCACGTGATTACAGAATTCAGGAAAAATATCTGGAGCGTGTACAGTTGTTGTACACGCTCCAGTTACCGTTCACAGCAAACTGGAGCGTGTGCCCTAAAACCACCTGATTTGATTCTACTTTAAGGAGATTGACGACCTTCTTGGTGATCTGGCCCCGCAGCCCATTTCATGTGATCAAAGATACACCAATCCAAATCCACGTCCTTGTAAAGTGTGCACTGCCCAGGATTATAGATCTGATTTTACACATTGATTCAAGTTCATTGCCTCAAGATTGCGATGAGCCATAAAGGTTTAAATATGACATTTAGCCTTCTAAGAAAAACTTTTCAGTATAAAAATTCTAGCAACCGACTGCTGCGAGTGCAACGCAACGCTCGTAATCTGTAGTTCCCAGGTTCGAGTCCCAGCTGGATAGGCGTTGAGATTTATCTCCGCAAAATTCCACGCCCTGCCCACGATCAGTAGGGGACACCGATAGGCTTGGAAAGGCCGCCGTCCGTCGGATGGGACGTTAAGCCGTGACCCCGTGTGCGGGAGAGCCATACCCTGTGCACGTTAAAGAACACGCTGGATGGCCTTGACGGGAGGCTACCATCTGTCTTCCAACAGCTGTTCCAGTGGGTCCCCTCCTCCAACCTTCTCTGAACCTTCATGATCGTTGTGACTTGACCATTTAGCCCATGGTGTGCAAAAATGTGCCGCTCAGAGGTAAAACAACCCAACTACGAGTGCAGTAAGTGCACCCTCAACAACAGACAGTTTTGATTGGAAACGCCACAAACTTTGAAAACGTTAATAACGTTAAACGCTTTCTGTGTAAGCAAACTCTTTCGCCAATCACTTATAACCAACCGATAGATTTTTTCCTATTCTCTCTTTTAAACTCAGCCATTTTGATTCAGTTGATAAAAT
This sequence comes from Ryuthela nishihirai, assembly GCA_038380435.1. Taxonomy (NCBI): domain Eukaryota; kingdom Metazoa; phylum Arthropoda; class Arachnida; order Araneae; family Heptathelidae; genus Ryuthela; species Ryuthela nishihirai. Next base: position 19,478,888 of record JAWZYU010000017.1, read on the forward strand.
GAAATAAAAAGAACCCTCGAACAGCTGCTTGCCACAGAGGTCTGACAGGAACCTATCTTTGGGTTGGGTTGTTTTATCTCTGAGCGGCACTTTTTTGCACACCATGGGCTAAATGGCCAGGTCACATGGACCCCGAAGGCTCAGAGAAGGTTGGGGGAGGGGACCCACTAGAACAGCTATTGGGAGACAGATGGTAGCCTCCCGTCAAGGCCATCCAGCGTGTTCTTTAACGTGCACAGGGTATGGCTCTCCCGCACACGGTGCCACGGTTTAACGTCCCATCCGACGGACGGCGGCCTTTCCAAGCCCATCGGTGTCCCCTACTGACCGTGGGCAGGGCGGGGAATTTTGCGGAGATAAATCTCAACGCTAACCCAGCTGGGACTCGAACCTGGGAACTACAGATTACGAGCCTGGCGCGCTACCGACTGAGTCACCCCCGCCCCAGGAACCTATCAGTGGTCTGTGAGGATGGCAGGACCTCAGCAGGAAAACAACACGAACATCCATGCCTTACCCGGGGCTCGAACCCAGGTCCCTTAGACCAGTAACCACGCGTGCTAACCACTCGGCCACGGGAACCATGTTTAAAAAACAACCAACAGCAGAAGCCATCTGTCGGCTCTACTGCAATTCACAATTGGATGGTTGTTTATTTTTCTGTCCAGGAAAAGAGAGAGACGCCATCTTGCAAACGAGGGGAGATTGAAAGAGGTGTGACTTGTTCTCACCTCGTCTGTAAAAGCCTCTTTTTTAATGTCTGACGGAAACTTTGTATTTCGTTTGCGTCGTTATCTTAGCGACCCATTGCAATCGATTCTTCCTGCTATAATCACCAGAAAGGGATTGTCCCCGGGGGAAGGGGAGGGGGAATGAAGTGCAAAGGAGAAAAAAACGTCGGCAATAATTTCGGGTTCTGCGATGCCGGGAGAAGAGGAAACAGCACACTTCTTTGTAATTGGCCAGCATAGCTAAATAATAGAGCAAGTGAGAAAGCTGAAATTGCCGACCTTGAAGCAGGAAGGTCTTCAGGCTGTCAGCTTAGATAAATGACACGAATGTTCGACGCAGATTCGTTTCGAAAGAAGTCACCCTCCATGTGGGGCGGGAGTGGCTCAGTCGGTAGCGCGCCAGGCTCGTAATCTGTAGTTCCCAGGTTCGAGTCCCAGTTGGGTCAGCGTTGAGATTTATCTCTGCAAATTTCCCCGCCCTGCCCACGGTCAGTAGGGGACACCGATGGGCTTGGAAAGGCCGCCGTCCGTCGGATGGGACGTTAAGCCGTGGCACCGTGTGCGGGAGAGCCATACCCTTTGCACGTTAAATAACACGCTGGATGGCCTTGACAGGACGCTACCAGCTGTCTCCCAACAGCTGTTTCAGTGGGTTCCCTCCCCCAACCTTCTCTGAGCCTTCGGGGTCCATATGACCTGGCCATTTAGCCCGTGGTGTGCAAAAAAGTGCCGCTCAGAGGTAAAACAACCCAACCCAACACCCTCCATGAAACGGCTCACAGTTAAATTCGTTTTTGTTATTGTTTTTCTTTTAAATCAGTTGCGTGCGATCGAATCGGACGAGGAAGGATGAGGACGGATCGCGAAATCGCTCTTCTTGGGATTCAGTGACGACAAAAACCTTCTACTTTCGAAGGAACGGTTTTTGTAAGGAAAGATTTTGCAACATTTCCGATGAGGACGCAGCAACTGTAACGAAGATGAGCGACACAATCGAAATTTATCATATTCCAATCTGTGAATTTGAAAGTGATGTTCGTGATTTAATTCTCACTTGGAGCTCATTAATGAAAGAATCTCTCATGATTGACATGGGGTGGGGGCGGCTCAGTCGGTAGCGCGCCAGGCTCGTAATCTGTAGTTCCCAGGTTCGAGTCCCAGCTGGGTCAGCGTTGAGATTTATCTCCGCACAATTCCCCGCCCTGCCCACGGTCAGTAGGGGACATCGATGGGCTGGGAAAGGTCGCCGTCCGTCGGATGGGACGTTAAGGCCCGTGTGCGGGAGAGCTATACCCTGTGCACGTTAAAGAACACGCGGGATGGCCTTGACGGGAGGCTACCATCTGTCTCCCAACAGCTGTTCCAGTGGTCCCCTCCCCCAACCTTCTCTGAGCCTTCGGGGTCCATGTGACCTGGCCATTTAGCCCATGGTATGCAAAAAAGTGCCGCTCAGAGGTAAAACAACCCAACGTTAAAGAACACGCTGGATGGCCTTGACGGGAGGCTACCATCTGTCTCCCAACAGCTGTTCCAGTGGTCCCCTCCCCCTACCTTCTCTGAGCCTTCGGGGTCCATGTAACCTGGCCATTCAGCCCGTGGTGTGCAAAATAGTGCCGCTCAGAGGTAAAACAACCCAAACAACCAACATAATTGTCATTTCAAATTTTCTAAACCTAGCAGAAACTAAAAAGTAACAAATGAGGTTCACATACGAATAATGTTAGAAGCCATTATGTAGATTTATTTGCATTCAGAGGTGGGCTGATACTTTTTATTTTGGCAGAGACGTTGCTTTTGTAGGGTGACGAGGGATGCGTTTAAAAAATTTATTTCGACTTTTTATAAGATTTCAGTACTTATTCCGTTAAATTATAGGTTGATAGTTCGAATTTACCGCTCAAGGTCGTATCTACTTGGAGGGAGGGAGATTCTAGCCTCCATCAAGTTTCCACAACTAACATTCTGGTAAACTACCTTTCCGTCAGTGGAATATCTAATTATTCACTGGAATATTAATGATATCAATTGATATCAGGCAGTTCTTGGATCATTTACAATACTGACCTCATATTTGCGCTACACATCGCACCGAAAGCTAGAATTATATAATTTGCAAAATTAGACCCGTTTCAGAATCAACAGACAATTATAGGATGATTTCTTTTACCTCTTAGCGGCATAGTTTTCCCACGCAATCTACTAAATAACAGGTCACAAAGACCCAGAAGAGGTTGGGAAATGGGATCTACGGCACAGCTTTTAAGAGACAGATAGAAGCTTCGATCAGATCAACTCCATTCAGCGGGTTCTTTTACGTTCACAGAATAATAAAAATAATTTGTTTCATGCAGGGAGTTACAGTAAAGCCAAGATACAGGTAATTTTGGATATTAATTTAAACTTTCAAGTGGCTTGGTGCCCCAGTACATTTCAGAAATTAAAAAGAAATATCGATAGTACAAAAATAGAAACATGTTTACAGGAATTGCATAATTATTTGATACATAAAACAAAATGACAATTTGCACAGAGAAGATAATATATAATATGAAATATGATTACAAAACAAAACTTAGGGGGAAGAAAAAGAAGGTTTAAGACAACAGAGAGTAATATTAAATGAATGAACAGGGGGGGAAAGGATTGCGGATAATCCCGACAAAGGGCAAAGATAGGGGGTGGGAATAGGGGTGAGGAGATGTTGTTGATCAAACGTTTCAATATTCTAACAGGAGTGGAGAAATATAGGTTTTGAATTTTGTTTAAGAATTTACAGAAGTGATATCGCTCTGTTGAGAATTCCAAGTTGAGGTTGTTTGAAAGGCCAAAGCAATTTCACCATATTTAGCCTTTGAGAATCATGGGAGTAGAAAACATTTTATTATCAGAGCGAAGGATGTGGCGATGTCGTAATTGAATATAAGGGGTAAGAATCGAATGAAGGGGATGAGACTTGTTATTAATTGTGTCGTGAATAAAGCTAATAAACCGCAGTTTTCTTCTGGATTCAAGAGTGGGAATTTGATAGTTGGAACGAATATCAGTAAGAGAATCTCGTTTGTTAAAAGAGATTTTGCTGATGATTTTGAGAGATTCATTTCGAACTTTTTCTAATTTATAAGAGTTCTTTTTATTAATAATGGTGGAAGCACAGTATTCGAGTTTCGGTCGGATGTAAATTTTGTAGAACATTGGGGCATTGGAGGATATATAGTTTCGAATGTATCTCAATATAGAAGTTCTTTTAGAAACTGAAGCGACGTATTTATTAATGTGAATTCCAAAGTCAAGATTATTATCTATCATCATACCTAAGTACTTCATGGAAGTGGAAACTGTAACATGGGTTTACTAATTTTAATGTTTGTGTCAGGTGGGGGAGAATTTGGAGTTGAAAGAAAATCAATATTGGTTTTCTTGATATCGACAGTGAATCCATTTTTAGTATACCAATGAAGCACATCATGAATATTGTTTTCTATTTCTTGTTTTAGAGAAATGAAAGAACTTGAAGTAAAAGAAGAAGACAATCGTCTGCATACATAAAAATATTGTAGTTGGTGGAGGATTGTAAACGCTCATTAACAAAAAAGTTCAAGGGAAGTTGGCTAAGAATGGTTCCTTTGGGTACTCCCGATTGATTTTAAAACGCGCAGAGATCTTATTACTGTTTAATTTAGTTCGGATAACACGGTCGTTGAGATGATTTTTAAACCAGGAAAGAGCTGAGAGAGATAGATTAAGATTAGAGCAGAGTTTTTGCAAGAGAAGTTTGTATTCAACTGAATCCAATGCCTTTGAGATGTCAAGGGCAACCACTCCCACAACCGTTTTCCCTTTGCTCTCTAAAGCCAATCTCCACTGATTAACAAGAAGTGTCACGAGAGTTTCAGTTGACCGATTTTTCCTAAACTCGAATTGTCTGCACGAGAGTATATTACATTTTTCAAGAAAAGTCGATAATTGTCTTTCGACGACTTTTTCTAAAAATTTGCTTAAAGCACGTGTAACTGAAATAGGTCGATAGTCCAGAGGTTTAGAAGGATTTGAAATTTTAGGTGTAGGTGAGATGATGGCTTCTTTCCATGGAATTGGGAATTGATTAGTGTTAAATGAACAATTAATAAGATCACAAAGGGATTAACAGGATTAAACAGAAGGATTAGCAGAAATTAACGGGAGTAGAATTTTTAGTTGAAAGATAGGAATTCCATCTGGTCCGACACTGCGAGTGTTTTTTAGCGAATTTATAAGGTTAAGAACTTCTACTTTGGTAACATTTTTGAGCTTAAAAGTTTCCAGATTATTAAATGATTTATTGGAATAGGACAATAGCTCATTTGCGTTGGCATAATTTTCTGTAGAAGTGCAGGATTTGCAGAATACATTATTCAAAACATTGGCAATGCTTTTATCATCGTAGAAGGAATTGTCATTGTAAACGATCTTATTAATTTTGGTTTGGTTTCTTAAATTACCAGTAATAGAATTAAAAATTCGAAATATTTCATTTCCATTTGGATTAATAACGGAAAGTCGATTAAGGAAATATAAACGCTTGGCATTCTTAATACCAGTGTTGACCAGATTACGGAAAGCTTTATAGTCCTCGCATGTGTATGGAGATTAGGGTTAACAGCATTCTTAAAGTGTTTGTTTTTTAATGAGATCCTTTTCAGAAGTTCTTTTGCAATCCAAGGCTTTCGAGAAGAGCGAACCCTGAAAGTTTTATAAGGAGCAGATCACAGGGCAAAATGGGTTCAACAGGAGAGATGTTGTGCCTCTGTGGTAGGGGTTGTGCATTCGGAAATACTCTTCTGCGAAGGGAGATATTTTGCAAACTCAAAAAAACTCACCATTGTTGAAATTTTTAAAGGATCGTTTTGAAATTAAAATTTTAGGTGCACGAGGTCTATATTACGGAAGTGCTAATAATAAAATGATCACTGATGTCTTCGAAGAGAGTCAGTGTATGCTTGTGAAGCGAAGATCTATTGCAGAAAATCGTATCAATGAGAGATTCACTGCGATCAGTCATGCGCGTTGGCAATTTGTTTAAGCGTATATGTCCGAATGTTTTTAGGCAGAATTCAAGCTTGGAATACGCCGAATTATGTTTTAAAGCATCTGTATTAAAATCTCCCGTAAAAATGGAAGTAATGTTTCAAAAGAAGCTTAAATTCTATAAATATATATTCCTTTTAGCTTACGACTGATGACCAATGTTGCAAACCTTAAAAATGTTTCAGCAGATTTTGTGACTCTTTGTAGGCAGAGTTTCTCATCAATGGCAGAGTGGGAAATATGGAGGTAGAGTTTCTTACTGAGGGCAGAGTGGGTTGAGTTGTTTTACCTCTGAGCGGCACTTTTTTGCACACCATGGGCTAAATGGCCAGGTCACATGGACCCCGAAGGCTCAAAGAAGGTTGGGGGAGGGGACCCACTGGAACAGCTGTTGGGAGACAGATGGTAGCCTCCCGTCAAGGCCATCCAGCGTGTTCTTTAACGTGCAAGGGGTATGGCTCTCCCACACACGGGGCCACGGCTTAACGTCCCATCCGACGGACGGCGGCCTTTTCAAGCCCATCGGTGTCCCCTACTGACCGTGGCAGAGCGGGGAAATTTTGCGGAGATAAATCTCAACGCTGACCCAGCTAGGACTCGAACCTAGGAACTACAGATTACGAGCCTGGCGCGCTACCGACTGAGCCACCCCCGCCCCGAGGGCAGAATGGGAAACGTGAATTTGACCCTGAGGACAAAGTGGTTCGTGGGGATTAAAAGAAAAAAATCACAACGCAGCTACAATTGAGACTCGAAATCTTGTATCGCAAGCCTTGCGTGCTAGCCATTTAGGTAATCCCCTTCCAATTGTGCAACGTACATTAAAGTGATTTACCTGAAGTTTCTGAACCATTTCATTCGAAATTCACCAAAAATCCAAATCCGTTAAAATTAAAGCCAGATTTCAATTCACTTCGTCACAGAAATCTCTTTCAAAGGTTTAGAGTTATTCACATTAAGAATTTTTGAAGCATCTTGGAATCATTATCATCAATGGGATCGGCATCATAGTCCAACTTAGTCAAAGAATAAATTGCTTTTAATAACATATGGGTATTATTACTGAACCAAATTAAATGACAAAAAAATTTTAAAAATAAGCGTACCGCACTGGTAATAAAATAAATGATAAATAGAAAAATTGAACTACAGTAATCTTTCGGTTTTCTTCATTCGCTCCTGCAAAACTACTCCTAAGATGGAAACATAAAATGAATAAATTTCAATTTTTCGTTTCGACAAACAAACGAAACGAAAAAGAAAAATCGGAGTTGAAATAAAAAATTGTCTCAAACATATACACCGAAGAGCCAAAATATTATGACCTACCTGCCAAATATGATGTTGGTCCTCCACGTGCCGCCAAAACAGCTCTCTCCCGGCGAGGCATGGACGCTACAAGATTTCTAAAGATGTCTTGTGGTATCTGGTACCAATTGGGTTGGGTTGTTTTATCTCTGAACGGCACTTTTTTGCACACCATGGGCTAAATGGCCAGGTCACATGGACCCCGAATGCTCAGAGAAGGTTGGGGGAGGGGACCCACTGGAACAGTTATTGGGAGACAGATGGTAGCCTCCCGTTAAGGGCATCCAACGTGTTCTTTAACGTGCAAGGGGTATGGCTCTCCCACACACGGGGCCACGGCTTAACGTCCCATCCGACGGACGGCGGCCTTTCCAAGTCCATCGGTGTCCCCTACTGACCGGGGCAGGGCAGGGAATTTTGCGGAGATAAATCTCAACGCTGACCCAGCTGAGACTCGAACCTGGGAACTACAGATTACGAGCCTGGCGCACTACCGATTGAGCCACCCCCGCCCCGGTATCTGGTACCAAACGTTACCAGCAGATCCTTTAACTCTTGCAAGTTACGTGGTTGAGCCGCCATATTGTTTATGCTGTACTAACACAAACCACAGATGCTCGATTGGATTGATGTCTAGGGAATTTGGAGGCCAGGGAAATACCTGGAAGTCTTTCTCATGTTACATGAACCATTCTCGAACAATATCGGCAGTGTGGCATGACCTATTGTTCCACTGAAAGAAGGCAAAACCAGATGGATATACCGTTGCCATGAAAGGATGTACCTGGTCTGCAATGAGGTAGGTGGTAGATGTCATAGTTCCCTGCACATGAAAGACTCCGTGTGCGGGAGAGCCATACCCTGTGCATGTTAAAGAACATGATGGATGGTCTTGACGGGAGGCTACCATCTGTCTGCCAACAGCTGTTCCAGTGGGTCCCCTCCCCCAACCTTCTCTGAGCCTTCGGAGTCCTTGTGACCTGGCCATTTAGCCCATGGTGTGCAAAACAAAGTGGCACTCAGAGGTAAAACAACCCAACAACTTTTCTACCATCAGATTGCGATTTCCGAATGGATGAATAACCTTAATCCAGACGGAGCCACTTTCCCAAAAATCCAACAATCTACTCGGAAGGAATCCAACAATCTACTCGGAAATCCAACAACCTACTTTTCATCCTGTCTCCCAACGTATCTATCCACCCCATTATCATCATCATGATACTGATTTGCATGGACAGATGTTTCTAAGATCTTCGTACCTCGTCAGATGTTACATGATTGCAACTGACATCAGTGCTTATTACGAGTCTTGACATAATCATTGTTTAATGGAACTCATTTCCTGCCCTAATCCCTAGACTCGACAAACAAACGAAACGAAAAAGAAAAATCGGAGTTGAAATAAGTCGACCACTTTCCACACGAATCCTTTTCACCTGTCCTATTAACTGCAAAGAGTTGAAAGAAATTACTTTCCTAAAAGGTAAATTTCTTACTCCATTTATTTCGATTGAAACACCCCGTCGCCTTAAGAAAGCTCGGAGTCATGTTCTCTCTCTTAGTTTGCAATTTATTTCCAATTAGCGATGATTTCATTCGCTTAGTCCGACTACTGTTTCCATCATCACAGGCGATGACTACATTCTTATCTCTCTAAATTACATCCGGAGGACGAGAAAAACGATAAAAAACATCATGTCGACATCAACAGCTGCAAATGTCCAAAGCGAGTGAGTGAGACGCGTGTGCGTGAGATGACTTCACAAATCCTTGAGCATTTAAACGGTCAAGGAACGCGCGGCCCGTGCGAGGCAGGTGCTTGGACACCGATGGGTATGGCCTCACAGGAAGCGGTTTAGCGTTATTAATATTTACAAATATTGTGGCGTCTTAAAATAAAGCTATTATTAGCATCGGAGATGGCCTCACTACAAATTGAAGCGTGTACAGTCGCTCAAAAAAGTATCCGAACACCGTGGTTGATTACAGAATTCAGAAAAAATATCTGGCAGAGATTTTTTTTAAAAATCAGTGATCTGACAACCTTCTTGTCACGTGATTACAGAATTCAGGAAAAATATCTGGAGCGTGTACAGCAACTGTACACGCTCCAGTTACCGTTCACAGCAAACTGGAGCGTGTGCAGTAACTGCACACACTCCAGTTTGCTGTGAACGGTAACTGCACACGCTCAATATTTCTGTGAGTGAGCCCACACGATCTAGTATCAAAATAATATGACCACCTACAGTCGCTCAAAAAAGTATGAACACTATATTGAACACTATGGTAATATTGAACACTATGGTTGATTACAGAATTCAGAAAAAATATTTGGCAACGATTATTTCAGAAATTAGTGATCTAGCAACCTTTGTGTCACGTCACTAATTTTTGAAATAATCGTTGCCAGATATTTTTTTCTGAATTCTGTAATCAACCATAGTGTTCGGATACTTTTTTGAGCGACTGTAGGTGGTCATATTATTTTGATACTAGATCGTGTGGGCTCACTCACAGAAATATTGAGCGTGTGCAGTTACCGTTCACAGCAAACTGGAGCGTGTGCAGTAACTGCACACACTCCATTTTGTTGTGAACGGTAACTGGAGCGTGCCAGATCACTAATTTCTAAAAAAAATCGTTGCCAGATATTTTTTCCTGAATTCTCTAATCAACATAGGGTTCGGATACTTTTTTGAGCGACAGTACCTACACTTTCTTACATTTTGAAAAAGTGATGCTATTCATCTAAAAGTTTATTAACTATGCATTCCAAACTCAAGTAATGCTTCTGTATTGCCTTTCTGCCGAGGACTTCCTCGCACACCTCCACGTATATTCAACTCTTAGGCTCGAGTCAGACTTCTTTGACAAGCAAGATGATTGGAGGATAATTTTTATTCATTATTTTTTACTTGCCATTTACAGATCACAGAATTATATTTTCAGAATTCAGTGTTGAATGAATGAGCGGACTGCGGCCTTTCCAAGCCCATCGGTGTCTCCTTCTGGCCAAAGGCATTGCCGAGAGTTTTGTGGACAAAATTAAGGACCAGAATACACTGCATAATACATGTGAAAGAATATATTTTATAATTTATAATATTTTCACTTCAGGTTTCAACAAATGGGAAATGTGTAAGATCATTCGTGAACAGATACCTTCGAGCACACAGTGATTGCTACAGAACTTGGGGCGGGGGTGGCTCAGTCGGTAGCGCGCCAAGCTCGTAGTCTGCACTTTCCAGGTTCGAGTCTCAGCTGGGTCAGCGTTGAGATTTATCTGCGCAAAACTCCCCGCCCTGCCCACGGTCAGTAGAGGACACCGATGGGCTTGGAAAGGCCGCCGTCCGTCGGATGGGACGTTAAGCCGTGGCTCCGTGTGCTTGAGAGCCATACCCTGTGCACGTTAAAGAACACGCTGGATGGCCTTGACGGGAGGCTACCATCTGTCTCCCAACAGCTGTTCCAGTGGGTCCCCTCCCCCAACCTTCTCTGAGCCTTCGGGGTCCTTGTGACCTGGCCATTTAGCCCATGGTGTGCAAAAAAGTGCCGCTCAGAGGTAAACCCAAGCTCCAAAACCCAACGTTCAAAACCCGCTCAGAGGTAAACCCAAGCCCCAAGCTCCAAAACCTATTCAGAAATACAAACACATTTGCTCATCTCTTTTTTTTTTTCCTGAAATCTCAAATTCCGTTCATTAAAGTCCTTTCCGAATGTGAATCTTGCCTGCGAGTTATCCCTCGCAAGCTACCATTAATTGTACAATAATATTGCACCAAAAAACGAGTGATTTATAGCAGCTCGCAAAGACCGTCAAGCAGCTGCTTGCCACAGGGATGTGACAGGAATCTTTAATCTTATGCTCCAAAGTAGAAGGTCTGTGAGGAGGAGGAGACTCCAGAAGAAAGAGAACATCCGATTCTCGTCGTCTAAAAAAAATCGTTGCCAGATATTTTTTTCTGAATTCTGTAATCAACCATAGTGTTGTGATACTTTTTTGAGCGACTGTAGGTGGTCATATTATTTTGATACTAGATCGTGTGGGCTATTTTGATACTAGATCGTGTGATCGATTCTTCGCTTTTACGACCATTTTTTTTCATTCAAAGAGCCCCTAATCGCCCAATTGACGACCACAACTTACGATGGCATACGATGTAGATTAGACGAGTCTTTCCAAAAAGAGAATCGCACAATTTCAGTCAGACTAACTCTACCAAAATAAATATCTCAATGAACTCACGGAACTTGCCTTTTGAACTCACTCGTCTCCGTCACATCGTTCTTCATTTTGAAGTTACTTTTCATGTATTGTTTGAACCATTTTTGCTGTTCATTATACCTCAGAAAAAGAAGATGATGAACAAAGTTTAAAATCTAGACAAATGAATTCACAGCTCATCACTGATTTAATGAATATTTAGTCACTATTAAGCTGTTTTAATTAATAGGATGAAATTAGGTGTAGAAGAAAAATTATCTTGAGCCGGCTGGGAATATACACCAATCAGGTCAATCGCTATCGTTTGAATGCATTTGGGAATTCCTGTATAGCATAACATCAGCAGCAGAGGAGAGATTGAACAACATCAGCAGCAGAGGAGAGATTGAACAACATCAGCAGCAGAGGAGAGATTGAACAACATCAGCAGCAGAGGAGAGATTGAACAACATCAGCAGCAGAGGAGAGATTGATCAACACCAGTAGCAGAGGAAAGACTGATCAACGTCAGCAGCAGAGGACAGATTGGTCAACGTCAACGTCAGCATAAGAGGAGAGATTGATCAACATCAGCATAAGAGGAGAGATTGATCAACATCAGCATAAGAGGAGAGATTGATCAACATCAGCATAAGAGGAGAGATTGATCAACATCAGCATAAGAGGAGAGATTGATCAACGTCAGCATAAGAGGAGAGATTGATCAACGTCAGCATAAGAGGAGAGATTGATCAACGTCAGCAGCAGAGGAGAGATTGATCAACGTCAGCATAAGAGGAGAGATTGATCAACATCAGCATAAGAGGAGAGATTGATCAACATCAGCAGCAGAGGAGAGATTGATCAACATCAGCATAAGAGGAGAGATTGATCAACGTCAGCAGCAGAGGAGAGATTGAACAACATCAGCAGCAGAGGAGAGATTGAACAACATCAGCAGCAGAGGAGAGATTGAACAACATCAGCAGCAGAGGAGAGATTGAACAACATCAGCAGCAGAGGAGAGATTGAACAACATCAGCAGCAGAGGAGAGATTGAACAACATCAGCAGCAGAGGAGAGATTGATCAACACCAGTAGCAGAGGAGAGACTGATCAACGTCAGCAGCAGAGGACAGATTGGTCAACGTCAACGTCAGCATAAGAGGAGAGATTGATCAACATCAGCATAAGAGGAGAGATTGATCAACATCAGCATAAGAGGAGAGATTGATCAACATCAGCATAAGAGGAGAGATTGATCAACATCAGCATAAGAGGAGAGATTGATCAACGTCAGCATAAGAGGAGAGATTGATCAACGTCAGCATAAGAGGAGAGATTGATCAACATCAGCAGCAGAGGAGAGATTGATCAACGTCAGCATAAGAGGAGAGATTGATCAACGTCAGCAGCAGAGGAGAGATTGATCAACGTCAGCAGCAGAGGAGAGATTGATCAACGTCAGCATAAGAGGAGAGATTGCTCAACGTCAGCAGCAGAGGAGAGAATGATCAACGTCAGCATAAGAGGAGAGATTGATCAACGTCAGCAACATATTTATATTTGATATTTTCCAGAATATTGTCTCTGCATTTTATAATTATTCATTAAATTTTAATAATCAAGATCTGTTCAAAGTATGATTGTTCCTAGATGCGAAGTCCCTTTTTATTTTCCCTTTCAGAAATTTTACAACGATCCTCGTTATCGGAGCGATCCTTCGGAGCAGGCTTGATGGGAAGGCGCTCACCTGATTCAGCCCTCTTGTTAACAATCATATATCAAGCCTCATAATCAGAAGCATACTGCAACAATTATTACTTGCGGGTGTATTTTAATAATGGTGATGCACTTAGAGTGGCAACATAACTGAAATTCATATTCGATTCCTTCATTTCCGGTCACCGTGAAAGGAGGCCGTTGGAACAAATCAAATGATGAAAAACACCTCGTTGCTGCTTTTCTATGACACAATTTTGAACTCATTTTGAAATAAGTATTTGGAACAGTTGTTTGTTGATAGCATTAAAGATGAGATCACATTCAATTGAAAAGGGCAGATCGTATTCAATTCAAGAGATGAAATTGCCATCATGCAGTTACAATGTCACGTATTCAAATCAAAAAATAACATCCTATCCCAATAAAAATAAAGCATGGTATTCAAATCGAAAGATGAAATCATATTCAAATCAAAAGATAAGATCGTATTCAAATTAAAAGATGAGATCTTATTGAAATAAAAAAAGAGATCATATTCAAATCAAAAGATGAGACCGTATTCAACTGAAAAGCTGAGATCGCATTCAACTGAAAAGCTGAGATCGCATTCAACTGAAAACCTGAGATCGTATTAAAATAAAACGATGAGATCACATTCAAATTTAAAAAATGAGATCACATTCAAATCAAAAGATAAGATTCTATTCAGATCAAAAGATGAGATCACATTCAAATCAAAAGATAATATCATATTCAAATCAAAAGATAAGATCATATTCAAATCAAAAGATGAGATCATATTCAGATCAAAAGATTATGTCACATTCAAATCAAAAGATAAGTTCATATTCAAATCAAAAGATTAGATCATATTCAAATCAAAAGATGAGATCATATTCAGATAAAAAGATGAGATCACATTCAAATCAAAAGATCAGATTCTATTCAAATCAAAAGATCACATTCTATTGAAATCAAAAGATCAAATTCTATTGAAATCAAAAGATCAAATTTTATTGAAATCAAAAGATCAGATTCTATTCAAATCAAAACATCACATTCTGTTCTAATCAAAAGATGAGATCACATTCAAATTAAAACATGAGATCGAATTCAACTGAAAAAACCACATAATATTCAAATCAAAAGATCAGATCATATTGAAATCAATAGATGAGATCGTATTCAAATGATATCACATTCAATTCAAAAGATGAGATCGTATTTAAATGAAAAGGTAACGTGATATTTACATCAAAAATGAGATCGTATTTAAATGAAAAGATAACATGGTATTCAAATAAAAAGATGAATCACATTCAAATCAAAAGATGAGATCGCATTCAAATCAAAGTATGAATCACATTCAAATCAAAAGATGAGATCACATTCAAATCAAAAGATGAGATCGCATTCAAATCAAAGTATGAATCACATTCAAATCAAAAGATGAGATCACATTCAAATCAAACGATGAGATCGTTTTCAAATCAAAAGGTGAGATCATATTCAAACCAAAAAATGATGATATTCAGACCAAAAGATGAGATCATATTCAACTGAAAAGCTGAGATCGCATTAAAATACAACGATGAGATCACATTCAGGTCAAAATATGAGATTGCATTCAAATTTAAAAATGAGCTCATATTGAAATCGAAGATGAGATCATATTCAACTGAAAAGAAGAGATCGTATTCAAATCAAAGTATGAATCACATTCAAATCAAAAGATGAGATCACATTCAAATCAAACGATGAGATCGTTTTCAAATCAAAAGGTGAGATCATATTCAAACCAAAAAATGATGATATTCAGACCAAAAGATGAGATCATATTCAACTGAAAAGCTGAGATAGCATTAAAATACAACGATGAGATCACATTCAGGTCAAAATATGAGATTGCATTCAAATTTAAAAATGAGCTCATATTGAAATCGAAGATGAGATCATATTCAACTGAAAAGAAGAGATCGTATTCAAATCAAACGGTGAAATCACATTCAAATCCAAACATGAGATCGCATTCAAATCAAACATGAGATCATATTCAACTGAAAAAGATGAGATCGTATGAAAATAAAACGATGAGATCACATTCAAATCAAAAGATGAAATCACATTCAGATAAAAAGATCAGATTCTATTCAAATCAAAACATCATATTCTATTTTAATCAAAAGATGAGATCACATTCAAATTAAAACATGAGATCGAATTCAACTGAAAAAACCACATAATATTCAAATCAAAAGATCAGATCACTTTGAAATCAATAGATGAGACCGTATTCAAATGATATCACATTCAATTCAAAAGATCAGATCACTTTGAAATCAATAGATGAGACCGTATTCAAATGATATCACATTCAATTCAAAAGATGAGATCGTATTTAAATGAAAAGATAACGTGATATTTAAATCAAAAAATGAGATCGTATTTAAATAAAACTATAACATGCTATTCAAATCAAAAGATGAGATCGCATCCAAATCAAAGTATCAATCACATTAAAATCAAAAGATGAGATCGCACTGAGGTCAAAATATGAAATTGAATTCAAATTTAAAAATGAGATCATATTAAAATCAAAGATGAGATCATATTCAACTTAAGAGATCGTATTCAAATCAAACAATGAGATCACATTCAAATCAAACATGAGATCATATTCAACTGAAAATACGAGATCGCATTCAAATCAACAGATGAGATCATATTCTAATCAAAAGAGGAGATCATATTGACAAGAAAGAAGAAGTCGTATTCGTATCAAAATATGAAATCACATTCAAATCAAAAGATCAGATCGTATTCAAATCAAAAGATGATATCACTTCAAATCAAAACCTGAGATCACATTCAAATCAAAAAATGAGATCACATTCAAAAATGAAAGATGAGATCGTATTTAAACGAAAAGATGATATAGTATTTGAATCAGAAGATGAGATCGTATTCAACTGAAAAGCTGAGATCGAATTAAAATAAAACGATGAGATCACATTCAAATCAAAGGATGAGATTGCATTCAAATTTAAAAACAAGATCATATTCAAATCAAAAGATGAGATCATATTCAAATCAAAATATGAGATCATATTCAACTGAAAAGAAGAGATCGTATTCAAATCCAAACATGAGATCGCATTCAAATCAAACATGAGATCATATTCAACTGAAAAGATGAGATCGTATTCAACTGAAAAGCTGAGATCGTATTAAAATAAAACAATAATATCACATTCAAGTCAAAAAATGAGATTGCATTCAAATTTAGAAATGAGCTCATAAATCAAAGATGAGATGATATTCAAATCAAAGAAGAGACCGTATTCAAAACAAAAGATGAGATCACATTCAAATCTAAACATGAGATCGCATTCAAATCAAACATGAGATCATATTCAAATTAAAGATGAGATCATATTCAAACCAAAATCTGAGATCATATTTAACAGAAAAGAAGAGATCGTATTCAAATCAAACGATGAGATCGCAGCAAATCAAACGATGAGATCGCATTCAAATCAAAAGATGAGAGCATATTCTAATCATAAAAGAAGATCATATTGAAATGAAAGAGGAAATTTTATTCGTATCAAAAGATGACATCACATTGAAATCAAAACATGAAATCACATTCAAATCAAAACAAGAGATCATATTCTAATTCAAAAGAGGAGATCATATTGAAATGAAAGAGGAACTTTTATTCGTATCAAAAGATGAAATCACATTCAAATCAAAGATGATATCATATTGAAATCAAACGATGAGATTACATTCAAATCAAAAAAATGAGATCCTATTCAAATGAAAAGGTGACATCATATTCAAATGAAAAGATGAGATCATATTGAAACATAAAGATAAGATTGAATGAAAAGTTGAGGTCGCATTGCAATCAACAGATGAGATCGTATTGAAATAAAAAAGAGATCGTATTGAAATAAAAAAAGAGATCATATTCAAATATAAAGGTGAGATTATATCCAAATTAAAAGATGACATCCTATTCGTATCAACAAATGAGATCATACTGAAGCCGCTCTCTCAATTCCGCTCCCCCCCCCCCCTTTCCCAGTCCGTTTACAGAGGAAAGCATTTGTGGCAAAATCGTAAATCAAATGCACAGAAATGGAAACCGATGAAGCATTGTTGTTTTAAATTCTTATTATTGCAAGCTTCGCAAATTTTGACGTCACTGTAGTCACGTGAAGAAAAAATAAAAAATCTCAGTGTTAATTGGAGAACTAATAATACTAGAAATAATGTGCAGGAAAAAAAATCATTATATAACCTGAAGAAGGAAAAAAAAACTAAATACTCTCGATCAATTTTAATAACTAAACGCTCATTAAAATGTTGAAATGATCATCGAAAGAAACTACTTTTTATCACAAATAAAGTGTAAGTAAAATTGGAAAAATGCTTAGCACAATTTCTCAGCAAGTATACAATTGTCTTAGAATATAGAAATATCGTACATGTCACAGAGTGGTTAGCGAGCTTGACTATTGATCAAAGGGACTTGGGTTCGAGCCCCGGAGGATAAGGTATGCATGTTTGATTTTCTGTGATAACTCCCAGACATGCTCTGTGGAGTATTATACTGGCAGACCCCTGTAAGAGGCAGCTGATTAAGAGTGCTTCGCTACGGATCTAAGGGACCTGGGTTCGAGCCCCGGGTAAGCATCGACGTTTGTGATGTTTTTCTGCTGAGGTCCTGCCATCCTCACAGCTCTTCTAATATGGATATAAACTGACAGGCTCCTGTGGCAAGCAGCTGCTTGAGGGGGTATTTATTTTTTTATTTATTTTTGTTTTCTAATTAGCTTATTGACATTACCTCTGTTTGTCTAAGTGTCGTCCTCTCTTTCCAGCGATTCAAGTGAATCCACTCAAATCATTCAAATGCTTTCCTCTGTAAACGGACTGGGAAAGGGCATTAGGACTGGGAAAGGGCATTCTGTAAACGGACTGGGAAAAAGCATTAGGTCTTCAGTATGATCTCATCTGTTGATACGAATAGGATGTCATCTTTTAATTTGGATATAATCTCACCTTTATATTTTTGAATATGATCTCATTTTTTATTTCAATACGATCTCATCTGTTGATTGCAATGCGACCTCAACTTTTCATTCGATCTTATCTTTATGTTTCAATATGATCTCACCTTTTCATTTGAATATGATGTCACCTTTTCATTTGAATAGGATCTCATTTTTTTGATTTGAATGTAATCTCATCGTTTGATTTCAATATGATATCATCTTTTGATTTGAATGTGATTTCATCTTCTGATACGAATAAAAGTTCCTCTTTCATTTCAGTATGATCTTCTTTTATGATTAGAATATGCTCTCATCTTTTCAAACACTTTGCAAAGTGATATAATTCGTGAAATAAAATATGTTTTAATTGATTGAAAACAAAGATGGTTGCTGAAGGATTTGAATCGTTAGTTTATATTTGATTTTGCATTTATCTTCATTCCTTGTTGCGTTCGATAATGTCTCTAAATTTCAAATGCAAAGCAA
This sequence comes from Ryuthela nishihirai, assembly GCA_038380435.1. Classification (NCBI taxonomy): domain Eukaryota; kingdom Metazoa; phylum Arthropoda; class Arachnida; order Araneae; family Heptathelidae; genus Ryuthela; species Ryuthela nishihirai. The sequence continues at coordinate 19,497,478 of JAWZYU010000017.1, forward strand.
TGAAAAACTTTTGCTTTCTTTCCCTCTTAAAAGATGATGCAAACTGATTAAAATATTATTCCCAACGATTAATGAAATTGCGCTAAATATTCGCCTGTGATAGACTTTCTACTGTGACGTATTGAACTGGTAGACTCCTCTGAAACCTCTATGACAAGCAGCTGCTTGAGGAAATATTTATTTATTATTATTTAGCCAGTTCAGATAAATATCGAACTCTCAATAATAAATCGAAAACTTAAAGAATATTCAGTAGAACTTTAGCCTCTAAGCTTCGTTCTTTCCTTGGTATTTTTATGAGAAAGAAGATGGTTAGTGTTCATATTCAAATTAGAAACAATACCTTCTTTTCGAATTTTTGTTGGTACAGTCGCTCAAAAAAGTATACGAACACTATGGTTGATTACAGAATTCAGAAAAAACATCTGGCAACGATAATTTTTAGAAATTAGTGATCTGGCAACATTCGTGTCACGTGATTACAGAATTCAGGAAAAATATGTGGAGCGTGTACAGCAACGTACACGCTCCAGTTACCGTTCACAGCAAACTGGAGCGTATGCAGTTACTGCACACGCTCAATATTTCCGTGAGTGAGCCCACACGATCTAATATCAAAATAATATGACCAACTACAGTCGCTCAAAAAAGTATCCGAACACTATGGTTGATTACAGAATTCAGAAAAAATATCTGGCAACGATTTTTTTTTAGAAATTAGTGATCTGGCAACCTTCGTGTTACGTAACACGAAGGTTGCCAGATCACTCATTTCTAAAAAGATCGTTGCCAGATGTTTTTTCTGAATTCTGTAATCAACCATAGTGTTCGGATATTTTTTAATATATATAATGCGTATGAATATATAATGCAATGAATATGGAGCGTGTGCAGTTACCGTTCACAGCAAACTGGAGCGGTTGCGGTTAATGTTCACAGCACATTGGATCGTGTGAGCTCACAAAGACCTAGATCGTGTGGGCTCACTCACGGAAATATTGAGCGTGTGCAGTTACCGTTCACAGCAAACTGGAGCGTATGCAGTAACTGCACACGCTCCAGTTTGCTGTGAACGGTAACTGGAGCGTGTACAGTTGCTGTACACGCTCCAGATATTTTTCCTGAATTCTGTAATCACGTGACACGAAGGTTGCCAGATCACTAATTTCTAGAAAAATAGTTGCCAGATATTATTTTCTGAATTCTGTAATTAACCGTAGTATTCGGATACTTTTTTGAGCGACTGTACACTGGGATTAGAGAACTGTTGAGCGATGATAATGTGATATCACATTTAGAAAATTACAAAGTTTTAATAAAGTTTTATATTAAAAAACAAATTATTTCTTAAATATTGATTGCCCGTTAAATTAAAAACAAAAAAATGAAAGAAAAAGAACACGACTTATTTCGAACAGGCTTGGTCTGCTAGTTTTCAAATAAAACTTCACGAAAATCGCATTGAGTGACTATAAACGATAAAAAGTATCTCTCTGTCGTATTCTGCAACTAATAAATAACCTACAACTGAATTTGTGCTTATTGAACACTTAACCGACGGCTACGACTTGTTAAAATTGCCACTTACATGCAACTTCGGGAATCTATATGCAGTCAACAAACACGCGCCCATCGTCTTAATTGTTTTGCGGGTCATCAGAGTGGGCGTGGCCTCGGCTCTAACTAATCATAGGCTGCGCGCGATTTGAAAATGAGGCGGCGTTGATGAAAACATCACCTAATCACATCGCTGGAAGGACTGTGACTCCGCCTCCATTTCCACTGGGGGGCAAGCCGCTGCAGCTCTTCTAACCCCTTAATTTGCGGTCTGCGACAGGTGAGGCGATGGAGTTGGGGGGTCAAGTCAGCTAATGAAGGCATGGCTCCATCGCCACCCAGCAGCTGCATCCGGTGTCATGACACGACGGGGTCCGACCCCCGGGGCACGGAAGCCAGACCCCGACGTGGACAGAGGTCAATCGCTGACAAAATACGCACGTGGCACCGTGGATATCGGAGAGCAAGCCAAGTCATCGAGCTGGTGGCTGGAAAAACGTGATTTGTTGCGAAATCGCGTGCAGTTGGGTCGCCAGGTAGCAGAGCCAATTGTTCATGTCGAAATCGTGAATGGGAATTAATGGCCACTTTGAAAGGTAAACCGTTGCCGAAAGAGGTAGACAATGTTTCAGCTTTGGAAAATGTTCTTGCTGCGGCTGTTGTTAATCTTTCGTTGACATAAATGGCGCGTCGAATTGTTTACAACAGGGCGAACTTGCTTTGTAGGGACAGAATTCAGTTCTTCCAAGTGAGAATTTTGAAAATTTCTCACATCATTATGACCTGATCTAAAATTCACATCTTTTGGACCAGGGCATTGAATTTGGTGACATTCAATCTTAATGCTGAAATGATTTTTTTTTCCTCATTTGTAATGTGAAGCGATCATAAACATCCGTCAGCTATCTGAGAAAATGATCTATTTTGGACATGCAGGAGGCAACGCCATGGCAAAACAAGCTAGGCATGTGCCTAGGGACCCTCATAATTAGGATATCCTTTTTATATGTACAGTCGCTCAAATAAATATCCAAACACTATGGTTGATTGCAGAATTCAGAAAAAATATCTTGCAACGATTTCTTTTTTAGAAATTAGTGATTCTGGCAACCTTCGTGTCACGTGATTACAGAATTCAGGAAAAATATCTGGAGCGTGTACAGCAACTGTACACGCTCCAGTTACCGTTCACAGCAAACTGGAGCGTGTGCAGCAACTGCACACGCTCCAGTTTGCTGTGAACGGTAACTGCACACGCTCAATATTTCCGTGAGTGAGCCCACACGACCCAGGTCTTTGTGAGCTCACACGATCCAATGTGCTGTGAACATTAACCGCAACCGCTCCAGTTTGCTGTGAACGGTAACTGCACACGCTCAATATTTCCGTGAGTGAGCCCACACGACCCAGGTCTTTGTGAGCTCACACGATCCAATGTGCTGTGAACATTAACCGCAACCGCTCCAGTTTGCTGTGAACGGTAACTGCACACGCTCAATATTCATTGCATTATATATTCATACGCATTATATATATTAAAAAATATCCGAACACTATGGTTGATTACAGAATTCATAAAAAATATGTGGCAACGATTTTTTTAGAAATTAGTGATCTGGCAACCTTCGTGTCACGTGACACGAAGGATAACACCTCAGTTGACTTATTATAAGGCAAGGTTACTTTTTAAAAAATCAGTTGTAATAAAAAAAGAGGATCTCCTTACATCAATGAGATAATCTCTGAAGCAAATGTCTGTTTATAAAACAAGGTTTCTTTTGGTACATTCAAAAACAATTATTTTTTAAGCTAAGATATGCATAAAATGAAACGCGTGAGTAATTTATTAGTTTAACGTAAAATTTATCAAACTAACTTAACAGTATTGTTGATTCATTTTTTATGGAGGTCGTTTTATAATTGAGCAAATGCGATATTTTCGTACATGAACTTAATTTCTCTTTAAAGGCATTTTTGACTGAAATTTCAAAGTGTATCTGTAAATGTGAGAAATCTTTTGTGTCTAAGTGAAATTGGTAAATAACAACTAAATCGTGTACTAGCGATTTTGGTGGTGTTCAATTTAATAAGAAAAGGGCAATTTCGTGAAATATTCTTTTGCGAAATGTGCCTACAGAGCAGATCTTTTTTTAGGTTGGTTGTTTTACCTCTGAGAGGCACTTTTTTTGCACACCATGGGCTAAATGGCCAGGTCACCAGGACCCCAAAGGCTCAGAGAAGGTTGGGGGAGGGGACCCACTGGAACAGCTGTTGGGAGACAGATGGTAGCCTCCCGTCAAGGCCATCCAGCGTGTTCTTTAATGTGCACAGGGTATGGCTCTCCCGCACACGGGGTCACGGCTTAACATTCCATCCGACGGACAGCGGCCTTTCCAAGCCAATCATTGTCCCCTACTGACCGTGGGCAGGGTGGGGAATTTTGTTGCGGGGATAAATCTCAACGCTGACCCAATTGGGACTCGGACCTGGGAACTACAGATTACGAGTCTGGCGCGCTACCGACTGAGCCACCCCCGCCCCCTGTTCGCTTTGTACTTAAAGAGTTATGGACTTTGAATATTTAACAGCAACAATGCAAGTCTTTGGGAAATTGAAAGATCCAGTGATCACTATAAGCGTAGGATACCATTTCTTGCTCCGCGTTATCATCTACAATTCCATCCCTTCTTACTGAAATTCAGCATTCAGTTAATTGCATGCTTTCCTGAAGGATAGAGAGCATTTTCAATCATTAGCTAATAAATTCTCACTATAAACTTTTATTTACTTCTTATTTCAGGAAAACAGAAGAAAACATCGAATTTTAATTACGTTAAAAATAACATTCAGAACGGCGTTCCCGTAGAACAACAACCTATTTTTATTGATTCATTTATTTTTTATTGTGGTGTTACAAAAAATTGCTCAGAATTTTTTAATATACCGTGAACGAAAATAAGTTGGCGGGAGAGTGCCTGCATTACAGTGATCTTTCGTTGAAGTGGTTCGCAACTTTTTCGCCGCTACGGTCCCATGGCCGAGTGGTTAGCGCGCTTGGCTACTGATCTAAGAGACCTGGGTTAGGCATGGCTGTCTGTGTCGTTTTTCTGCTGAGGACCTGCCATCCTCTCAGACCTTCTACTATGGCATATAAACTGATAGGCTCCTGTCAGACCTCTGTGGCAATCAGCTGCTTGAGGGGGTATTTATTTTTATTTTATTTACGGTCTCTCACAAAGTTTCGTTCTTTCTGAGAATCCTCTTTTTCTCATTACTTCATACGATTTCTTTCAATTAAAATGTAGATCCTCGAAACGGGGATTCATTGAACGTCACAAGAATGGCCATGTTAATAATAATGTCCGGTAAATTTGATTAATTAAGTACAATTTATCATATTTACTTATGACATGATGCATAATCGTCAGTCTAGGATTAACATGGCCGTCTTTACTAATTCGTTCTCACTGGGCTTAAAAAAGTTTTGGGGCTTTTTTTTTATAATTAGGCGACGGATTCCTGTTTTAGACTTTACATTTTAGGGGTGGAAAGTGTCTTTTTCACCTTTTCTGTCTTTTTTGGTTTCTCAGAGGTCAGATTGCGTTTCTCACGGTTTTTACCCTCTAACTCGGAGAATATATCAAACTTACCAAATTCATTTGGGAATTAGACATAATCGCCGGTAAAAGTGAGAAATTCTGGCATATTTATCAAATTTACCAACTTCATTTTGGGAATTATGTACAATCGCTCAAAAAAGTATCCGAACACTGTGGCTGATTAAAAAAAATCAGAAAAAATATCTGGCATCGATTTTTTTAGAAATTAGTGATCTGGCAACCTTGGTGTCACGTGACACGAAGGTTGCCAGATCACTAATTTCTAAAAAAATCGATGCCAGATATTTTTTCTCAATTCTGTAATCAACCATAGTGTTCGGATACTTTTTTGAGCGACTGTAGGTGGTCATACTATTTTGATACTAGATCGTGTGGGCTCACTCACAGAAATATTGAGCGTGTGCAGTTACGTTCACAGAAAACTGGAGCGTGTACAGTAACTGCTCACGCTTCAGTTTGCTGTGAACGGTAACTGGAGCGTGTACATTTGCTGTACACGCTCCAGATATTTTTCCTGAATTCTGTAATCACGTGACACGAAGGTTGCCAGATCACAAATTTAAAAAAAAAAACGTTGTCAGATATTTTTTCTGAATTCTGTAATCAACCATAGTGTTCCGATACTTTTTTAAGCGACTGTACTTGACATCACGCTACGCTAAAAATAATTTTTTTTTCACCTACATTCAACACTAGTAGAGGAAACAATGAAGATAGTGGCTTTAAGTAAACCTGATGATCGTTGTGAATGCAAAACAAACTTTTTTAAATGAGCAAAGAGTCACAAAATCTGCAGAAATATTTTTAAGGTTTGCAACATTGGTCATCAGTCGTAAGCCAAAAGGAATATATATTTATAGAATTTAAGCTTCTTTTCCAACATTACTTCCATTTTTACGGGAGATTTTAATACCGATAAATCTAAAACATAATTCGGCGTATTCCAAGCTTGATTTCTGCCTAAAAACATTCGGACATATACGCTTAAACAAATTGCCAACGCGCATGACTGATCACAGTGAATCTCTCATTGATACGATTTTCTGCAATAGATCTTCGCTTCACAAGCATACTCTGACTCTCTTCGTAGACATCAGTGATCATTTTATTATTAGCACTTCCGTAATATAGACCTCGCGCACCTACAGTTTCAATTTCAAAAAGATCCTTTAAAAATTTCAACAATGATGCGTTTTTTTGAGTTTGCAAAATATCTCCCTTCGCAGAAGAGTATTTCCGAATGCACAACCCCTACCACAGAGGCACAACATCTCTCCTGTTTAACCCATTTTGTCCTGTGATCTGCTCCTTAAAAAACTTTCAGAGTTCGCCCTTCTGGAAAGCCTTGGATTACAAAAGAACTTCTGAAAAGGATCTCATTAAAAAACAAACACTTTAAGAATGCTGTTAACCCTAATCTCCATACACATTAGGAGGACTATAAAGCTTTCCGTAATCTGGTCAACACTGGTATTAAGAATGCCAAGCGTTTATATTTCCTTAATGGACTTTCCGTTATTAATCCAAATGGAAATGAAATATTTCGAATTTTTAATTCTATTACTGGTAATTTAAGAAACCAATCCAAAATGAATAAGATCGTTTACAATGACAATTCCTTCTACGATGATAAAAGCATTGCCAATGTTTTGAATAATGTATTCTGCAAATCCTGCACTTCTACAGAAAATTATGCCAACGCAAATGAGCTATTGTCCTATTCCAATAAATCATTTAATAATCTGGAAACCTTTAAGCTCAAAAATGTTACCAAAATCGAAGTTCTTAACCTTATAAATTCGCTAAAAAACACTCGCAGTGTCGGACCAGATGGAATTCCTATCTTTCAACTAATAATTCTACCCCCATTAATTTCTGCACCCCTTTGTGATCTTATTAATTGTTCATTTAACACTAATCAATTCCCAATTCCATGGAAAGAAGCCATCATCTCACCTACACCTAAAATTTCAAATCCTTCTAAACCTCTGGACTATCGACCTATTTCAGTTACACGTGCTTTAAGCAAATTTTTAGAAAAAGTCGTCGAAAGACAATTATCGACTTTTGTTGAAAAATTTAATTTACTTTCGTGCAGACAATTCGGGTTTTTAGAAAAATCGGTCAACTGAAACTCTCGTGACACTTCTTGTTAATCAGTGGAGATTGGCTTTAGACAGCAAAGGGAAAACGGTTGTGGGAGTGGTTGCCCTTGACATCTCAAAGGCATTTGATTCAGTTGAATACAAACTTCTCTTGCAAAATCTCTGCTCTAATCTTAATCTATCTCCCTCAGCTCTTTCCTGGTTTAAAAATTATCTCAACGATCGTGTTATCCGAACTAAATTAAACAGTAATAAGATCTCTGCGCCTTTTAAAATCAATCGGGAGTACCCAAAGGAACCATTCTTAGCCAACTTCCCTTGAACTTTTTTGTTAATGAGCGTCTACAATCCTCCACCAACTACAATATTTTTATGTATGCAGACGATTGTCTTCTTCTTTTACCTCAAGTTCTTTCACTTCTCTAAAACAAGAAATAGAAAACAATATTCATGATGTGCTTCGTTGGTATACTAAAAATGGATTCACTGTCGATATCAAGAAAACCAATATTGATTTTCTTTCAACTCCAAATTCTCCCCCACCTGACATAAACATTAAAATTAGTAAACCCATATTACAGTTTCCACTTCCATGAAGTACTTAGGTATGATGATAGATAATAATCTTGACTTTGGAATTCACATTAATAAATACGTCGCTTCAGCTTCTGAAAGAACTTATGTATTGAGATACATTCGAATCTACATATCCTCCAATGCCCCAATGTTCTACAAAATTTACATCCGACCGAAACTCGAATACTGTGCTTCCACCATTATTAATAAAAAGAACTCTTATAAATTAGAAAAAGTTCAAAATGAATCTCTCAAAATCATCAGCAAAATCTCTCTTAACAAACGAGATTCTCTTACTGATATTCGTTCCAACTATCAAATTCCCACTCTTGAATCCAGAAGAAAACTGCGGTTTATTAGCTTTATTCACGACACAATTAATAACAAGTCTCATCCCCTTCATTCGATTCCTACACCTTATATCGAATTCCCTGCTGAGGAGTGGTCAACCACACAGGGTCCTGGTGCTGACCATATAAACCTACTGGACTGGACAGATATATGGCTCTGAGCTTGATTATGGATCCTGATTTTGCTGCACTGGTGGGCTTCTGTGGAGGGAAAATCTTCCGCTGTGTTTTCTTTTTGTTTGTGGGTTGACAGCCCCAAGTGAATAGATTCACAGGATATGTTTATCAGCTGGTGGATAATCCTGAGCAGAAGTCATCGCAGGCACCTGAACTCTTTGCTTCTATTGGCATCGTCAGATTCTACATTGGAGGAAGTCTTCCAGTGTAGATGGCTTCAGCCTTTAGTAGTGGGGGAACGGGTCTTTGCCCCATGTCTGCGATTAGGGGGCTGTTTGATATTGTCGGCATTCCCTCTCTCAATAAACATAGTTTCTTTAAACATCCCACTAACCATTTTCTCTCCATAGGTAGTTGGAATGTGAGGACTCTGCACAGAGCTTTTTCTCTTGATGTCCTCACACAAGAATTCCACCGTTATAATTTAGATATTCTCGGCTTGCAAGAGACCAGATGGACCGATAAAGGTCAGATTCTTAAAAATAATCTTAAATTTCTCTTTTCAGGGAGGGACGACAATAAGCATCACCAAGGCGTGGGTCTGCTTCTCAGCAGACACGCTAGCGATGCTCTTCTAGGATATGAGTGCATTAATGAAAGGTTTCTTACAGCAAAATTTCAGACAAGTGTTAAAGACTTGAATGTTATCTGCTGTTATGCCCCCACTGAGGATGCCGATGAGGATGAGAAGGATAGGTTTTATGGACAACTTCAGGATATTTTGAATTCTGTCAAGAAAGGAGATATTACCCTTGTTCTTGGTGACTTCAATGCCAAAGTTGGTACTGACTCTGACCTTTGGGGAGGAGTAATAGGCCCTTTTGGTATTGGTAGCTGCAATGGCAATGGGCAACGTCTCCTACAGGTAAGTAAACTCAATGGATTCAGAATAACTAACACTTATTACAAACACCGCGACATACATAAGTACACATGGGTTTCACCTGATGGGCTGCATAAGAATATGATTGATTACATATTAATTAACAGCAAATGGGCCAGTTCTGTTAGGAATACCAGGGCATATAGGGGAGCTGAAATTGGATCTGACCATTACCTTGTTAAAAGTGTGTTGCAAATTAAACTTAAAAAGTGTTGTGCTAGGGTTAAAAAATTTACTTTTAATACTGAAGCTCTGAAAGATCCAGTTATAGCCAAAGCTTACCATGATAGGTTACTTAGTCATTATGACAGTCATGGTTTGCTTACTACTGAAGTTGAGGAAGAATGGGATCATTTTAAACAGGCTTTTTTGGACACTAACAGTACTCTTTTAGGAAAAAAGGAGCAGAAGAGGCAAAATTATCTGAGTGATAAGGCACTTGAGCTTATTTCGGAAAGAAAGAACTGCAGGAATGCCCTTAATCAATACCCTACTAGTCCTAATAGAAAGCATTACAGAGACCTTAATAAGCTTGTAAAGGATCAGTTAGCTGCTGATAAGAATCTTTGGCTTGATGGTTTGGCTGACAAAGCCGAGGAAGCAGTTAGACAGCACAACAGCAGAGAGCTGTACCAGATAGTTAATGTTTTGTGTGGTAGAAAACGGACAGGCATACAAGGATTGAAGGATAAACAAGGTAAGGTTATAGAAGGGGAGGATTCTGTCATGACTAGGTGGGCTGAGCATTTCAGTGATGTTCTAAACAATGTAGTTAGTTCTACTCCCATTGTTTGCAATGATGATAGATGCATTGGTGGCTTTAATGTTGGCCCTATAACACAATCTGAAGTTATTTTGGCTGTTTCTAAACTTAAACTTCATAAATCCCCAGGGGTAGATGAAATTACTACGGAAATGCTTAGAGCTGGGAATGTTTCGGTTACCACTTGGATGACTGAAATTCTGAATCTCTTTTATGATAAAGGCATGGTTCCAAAGGATTTTACCAGAGCTATTGTTATCCCTATTTTCAAAAAAGGTGATCACAGTTCTTGTGATAACTATAGGGGTATCAGCCTACTCTCTGTTCCAGGTAAAGTTCTTTCCATGATTGTGCTTAATAGAATTAAGAATCTGGTTGACAGTCAATTGCGTGATGAGCAATGTGGATTCAGAAGTGGTAGGGGATGTGTGGATCAGATATTTTCACTCAGGCAGATTCTTGAGAAATGTTTAGAGTTTCAGAAATCTTTGGTTGCTAGCTTTGTTGATTTCAAAAAGGCTTTCGACTCTGTTGATCGTCATAATTTGTGGTTGATTGTGAGATCATATGGTATACCAGACAAGTTAGTTAACATAATGAAAGCTCTCTATGATAACACTGAGTCGTGTGTGAGAGTTGGTAAGGCTTGTAGCAATTGGTTTAGCATTACTTCTGGTGTTCGACAAGGGTGCATTTTGTCTCCTTTTCTCTTTAGCTTGGTTATTGATTATGTTATGCGAAATTCACTTCAAGGGAAAGATTTTGGCCTTAAATGGGCTGGAGATACGAAAATTTCTGATTTAGATTATGCTGATGATTTAGCCCTTTTGGCAAATGATGTTGATGAGATGAACTCTTTCATTCGAGCTGTTGATGAGACTGGTAGTAGAGTAGGTTTGGTTATAAACAGAGAGAAAACTAAAGTGATGAAAATTGGTCAGGCAGGCTGTGATTCAGTTAATCTGAATGGTTGCAGTCTTGAGCAGGTGTCACAGTTTAATTATCTTGGGAGCTATGTAACAGATAATGGTGATGTGCGGCATGAGATTAACAGACGAATAGGGATTGCTGCCGGGACTTTTAAGAATCTATGGAGAGTGTGGAGAAATAGGCGTATACACCTAAAGACCAAAATTAGACTGTATAATAGTTTGGTTCTTTCTAGGGTTAGTTATGGTAGTGAAACTTGGACACTTTGTAAACAAGATAACAGGAAACTAGATGCTTTTGATTCCAGATGCTTACGCAGTATCTTGGGCATTAGGTGGTTCAACTTTGTAACTAATGATGAGATTAGGCAAAGGAGTTTGCAACCTCCTTTAAGCAGCATATTGTGCAGAGAGAGACTCCGTTGGTTTGGCCATGTTGCCCGTATGAATAATTATAGATTGGCGAATAGGGTTATGAACAGTGTGCCTAAAGGCCGCAGAAAGAAGGGGAGACCTAGGATGCGGTGGGCAGACAATGTCAAACAGGACCTTGTTGGAATTGGTGTGCAATGGCCAGATGCAGTAGATGTAGCTCAGGATAGACTTGCTTGGAGAACTAAATTGCACGGTCTGGTTGGACCTCCGTAGCCCATGGCTGCTTGAGGATGATGATGATGATGATGATGATATCGAATTACGACATCGCCACATCCTTCGCTCTGATAATAAAATGTTTTCTTCTCCCAAGATTCTCAAAGGCTAAATATGGTGAAATTTCTTTTGCATTCCCATGGCCGAGTGGTTAGCGCGCTTGGCTACTGATCTAAGGGACCTGGGTTCGAGCCCCGGGTAAGGCATGGCTATTTGTGTCGTTTCTCTGCTGAGGTCCTGCCATTCTCACAGACCTTCTACTCTGGCATATAAACTGACAGGCTCCTGTCAGATCTCTGTGGCAAGCAGCTGCTTGAGGAGGTTTTTTTTTTTTTTTTTTTTCAAACAACCTCAACTTGGAACTCTCAACAGAGCGATATTGCTTCTGTAAATTTAAACAAAATTCAAAACCTATATTTCTCCACTCCTGTTAGAATATTGAAACGTTTGACCAACAACATCTCCTCACCCCTATTCTCACCCCCCCCCCCCCCATCTTTGCCCTTTGTCGGGATTATCCGCAATCCTTTTCCCCCTGTTCATTCATTTAATATTACTCTCTGTTGTCTTAAACCTTCTTTTTCTTCCCCCTAAGTTTTCTGGATTTTTTTTATCATATTTCATATTATATATTATCTTCGTCTGTGCCACTTGTCATTTTGTTTATATGTATAAAATAATTATGCAATTCCTGTAAACATGTTTCTATTTTTGTACTATCGATATTTCTTTTTAATTTCTCAAATGTACTGGGGCATCAAGCCACTTGAAAGTTTAAATTAATATCCAAAATCACCTGTATCTTGGCTTTACTGTAACTCCCTGCATGAAATAAATTATTATTATTGTTAACTTTCTGATAGATTGAGACATTCGTAAGTCAATGTCAAATATCCGTAACTGCCGAACCCATGTTCTCTGAACTTCTTCGAACCTATATTCGTCAATTGAATACCGAGTCACAATCGTTTATCATGTAAAATGTTTGTAAGTACGAATTGTTCACAACTTCAATGTGAAAGTCCACCTTTATAAGCTTTATAAATAGTTAAGGCTATCTTCTTCAGTGGCAATAATAAAAATATCATTGTTCATTCTATTTTTGTTATAAATAAAATCCCTCAAGCAGCTGCTTGCGACAGAAGCCTGTTAGTTTATACGCCATATAGGTCTGTGAGGAATGAGAGACCTCAGCAGATAGACAACACGAGCATCCATGCCTTATCCAGATCCCTTTGGTAAGCAGCCAAGTGTTCTAAACACTCGGCCACGCGATCAGTGATTCCTTAATATTCATCATCATCATCATCCTCAAGCAGCCATGGGCTACGGAGGTCCAACCAGACTGTGCAGTTTAATTCTCCAAGCATATCTGTCCTGAGCTACATCTGCTGCATCCGGCCACTGTACACCAATTCTAACAAGGTCCTGTTTGACATTGTCTGCCCACCGCATCCTAGGTCTCCCCCTCCTTCTGAGGCCTTTAGGCACACTGTTCATAACCCTATTTGCCAATCTATAATTATTCATACGGGCAATATGGCCAAACCAACGGAGTCTCTCTCTGCACAATATGCTGCTTAAAGGAGGTTGCAAACTCCTTTGCCTAACCTCATCATTAGTTACAAAGTTAAACCACCTAATACCCAAGATACTACGTAAGCATCTAGAATCAAAAGCATCTCGTTTCCTATTATCTTGTTTACACAGCGTCCAAGTTTCACTACCATAACTAACCCTAGAAAGAACCAAACTATTATACAGTCCAATTTTAGTCTTTAGGTGTATACGCCAATTTCTCCACAATCTCCATAGATTCTTAAAAGTCCCAGCAGCAATCCTTATTCGTCTGTTAATCTCATGCCGCACATCACCATTATCTGTTATATAGCTCCCAAGATAATTAAACTGTGACACCTGCTCAAGATTGCAACCATTCAGATGAACTGAATCACAACCTACCTGACCAATTTTCATCACTTTAGTTTTCTCTCTGTTTATAACCAAACCTACTCTACTACCAGTCTCATCAACAGCTCGAATGAAAGAGTTCACCTCATCAACATCATTTGCCAAAAGGGCTAAATCATCAGCATAATCTAAATCAGAAATTTTCGTATCTCCAGACCATTTACGGCCAAAATCTTTCCCTTGCAATGAATTTCGCCTAACGTAATCAATAACCAAACTAAAGAGAAAAGGAGACAAAATGCACCCTTGTCGAACACCAGCAGTAATGCTAGACCAATTGCTACAAGATTTACCAACTCTCACACATGACTCAGTGTTATTATAGAGAGCTTTCATTACGTTAACTAACTTGTCTGGTATACCATATGATCTCACAATCAACCACAAATTATGACGATCAACAGAGTCGAAAGCCTTTTTGAAATCAACAAAGCTAGCAACCAAAGGTTTCTGAAACTCTAAACATTTCTCAAGAATCTGCCTAAGTGAAAATATTTGATCCACACATCCCCTACCACTTCTGAATCCACATTGCTCATCACGCAATTGACTGTCAACCAGATTCTTAATTCTATTAAGCACAATCATGGAAAGAACTTTACCTGGAACAGAGAGTAGGCTGATACCCCTATAGTTATCACAAGAACTGCGATCACCTTTTTTGAAAATAGGGATAACAATAGCTCTGGTAAAATCCTTAGGAACCATGCCTTTATCATAAAAGATATTCAGAATTTCAGTCATCCAAGTGGTAACCGAAACATTCCCAGCTTTGAGCACTTCTGTAGTAATTTCATCTACCCTGGGGATTTATGAAGTTTAAGTTTAGAAATACCCAAAATAACTTCAGATTGTGTTATAGGTCCAACATTAAAGCCATCAATGCATCTATCATCATTGCAAACAATGGGAATAGAACTAACTGCATTGTTTAGAACATCACTGAAATGCTCAGCCCACCTAGCCATGACAGAATCCTTACCTTCTATAACCTTACCTTGTTTATCCTTCAATCCTTGTATGCCTGTCCGTTTTCTACCACACAAAACATTAACTATCTGGTACAGCTCTCTGCTGTTGTGCTATCTAACTGCTTCCTCCACTTTATCAGCCAATCCATCAAGCCAAAGATTCTTATCAGCAGCTAACTGATCCTTTACAAGTTTATTAAGGTCTCTGTAATGCTTTCTATTAGGACTAGTAGGGTACTGATTAAGGACATTCCTGCAGTTCTTTCTTTCCGAAACAAGCTCAAGTGCCTTATCACTCAGATAATTCTGACTCCTCTGCTCCTTTTTTCCTAAAAGAGTACTGTTAGTGTCCAAAAAAGCCTGTTTAAAACGATCCCATTCTTCCTCAACTTCAGTAGTAAGCAAACCATGATTGTCATAATGACTAAGTAACCTATCATGGTAAGCTTTAGCTATAACTGGATCTTTCAGAGCTTCAGTATTAAAAGTAAATTTTTTAACCCTAGCACAACACTTTTTAAGTTTAAGTTGCAACACACTTTTAAGAAGGTAATGGTCAGATCCAATTTCAGCTCCCCTATATGCCCTGGTATTCCTAACAGAACTAGCCCATTTGCTGTTAATTAATATGTAATCAATCATATTCTTATGCAGCCCATCAGGTGAAACCCATGTGTACTTATGTATGTCACGGTGTTTGTAATAAGTGTTAGTTATTCTGAATTCATTGAGTTTACTTACCTGTAGGAGACGTTGCCCATTGCCATTGCAGTTACCAATACCAAAAGGGCCTATTACTCCTTCCCAAAGGTCAGAGTCAGTACCAACTTTGGCATTGAAGTCACCAAGAACAAGGGTAATATCTCCTTTCTTGACAGAATTCAAAATATCCTGAAGTTGTTCATAAAACCTATCCTTCTCATCCTCATCGGCATCCTCAGTGGGGGCATAACAGCATATAACATACAAGTCTTTAACGCTTGTCTGAAATTTTGCTGTAAGAAACCTTTCATTAATGCACTTATATCCTAGAAGAGCATCACTAGCATGTCTGCTGATCAGCAGACCCACGCCTTGGTGATGCTTTCCATATTCCCTCCCTGTAAAGAGAAATTTAAAGGTATTTTTAAGTATCTCACCTTTATCTGTCCATCTGGTCTCTTGCAAGCCTAAAATATCTGGGTTATAGCGCTGGAATTCCTGCGTTAGGACATCAAGAGAATAAACTCTATGTAATGTCCTCACATTCTATGTTCCTGCAGAGAGAAAATGATTAGTAGGATTTTTAAAGAAATTAGGTTTATTGAGATTGGTAGGGCCAACAATATCAAACAGCCCCCTGCTCCTCCGCTAAAGGCTGAAGTCACCGATTATGGTTGGAACTTCAGGCACCACCTTTTCAAGTGGACTTTTTCAAGAGCCATATGGCCTGCTGAGACACATTACTCCAGTTTAGGCTTGACGATGCCCAACTAGCTAAGTGAGGTTCAGGTACCTGCGATGGCCTCTGATTAGGATTATCCACCAGCTGATATAAGGTATCCCATGCCTCTGTTCACTTAGGGCTGGCAACCCAGAAGCAAACAGAAAACACAGCGGCAGATTCTCCCTCAACAGAGGTCCACCAGTGCAGCAAGTCCAGGATCCATAATCAAGCTCAAATTCATAAACAAGTCCAGTCTAGGAGGTATAAATGGTCAGCACCAGGACCCTGTGAAGTTGACCACTCCTCAGCAGGGTTGAAAAAAAGGAAAAAGTGGCCATAGATGACCAGATCAGTAGGCCATACTGAACTTGCAGCCCTCCCCTTCCGTTCCCTTCTAAAAGAGAATATTTCTTTTGAAAGGTACTAACGGCCTGCACCACGAGAAGGCGGGGTCGGACATTAGGTTCTGTGCATCATCATTAGGGATTGGTACACAGCTCTCCTTACAGTTTATTATTAAAGTTACGAATTAAATGGATGAACACTGAGCGTGAGTGCAATTCAATAGTAAGTGTATAAAAATAATAATTCTAAAACAATGTAATTTATTGCAAAAGTATGGATGAAATCATTTATACAAACTAAATTCAACCAGTGTTTATCATATATGTGAACAAATTTACAATCTATCGAGAATAACCGTAAAAAATCTTACAAACAACTAAATGGAATTATATACCAAGAGATGAACTTTTCTTACCTAAAAGTTAAGACCAGCTCTGTCTATTCGAGTAACACAGTGGTTGTCAACCTTTTATGCTTCACCTACCCCCTGCAAATGTGTATGTAACTGGCGTACCCCTTGTATAGATAGATAAAACTATAGTTATAGTATAACAATGGGAATAATATAAAACATATATATCAGTGGTTCTCAACCTTCTATGCTTCACGCACCCCCTGGAAATGTGTATGTAACTGGCGTACCCCTTGTATAGATAGATAAAACTATAGTTATAGTATAACAATGGGAATAAAATAAAACATATATATCAGTGGTTCTCAACCTTTTATGCTTCACGTACCCCCTGGAAATGTGTATGTAACTGGCGTACCTCTTATATAGATAGATAAAACTATAGTTATAGTATAACAATGGGAATAAAAAAAAAACATATATATCAGTGGTTCTCAACCTTTTATACTTCACGTACTTCCTGGAAATGTGTATGTAACTGGCGTACCCCTTGTATAGATAGATAAAACTGTAGTTATAGTATAACAATGGGAATAAAATAAAACACATACATCAGTGGTTCTCAACCTTTTATGCTTCACGTACCCCCTGGAAATGTGTATGTAACTGGCGTACCCCTTGTATAGATCGATAAAACTATAGTTATAGTATAACAATGGGAATGAAATAAAACATATATATCAGTGGTTCTCAACCTTTTATGCTTCACATACCTACTGGAAATGGGTATGTAACTGGCGTAAACCTTGTATAGATAGATAAAACTATAGTTAGAGCATAACAATGGGAATAAAATAAAACATATATATCAGTGGTTCTCAACCTTTTATGCTTCACATACCTACTGGAAATGGGTATGTAACTGGCATACCCCTTGTACAGATAGATAAAACTATAGTTACAGTATAACAATGGGAATAAAATAAAACATATATATCAGTGGTTCTCAACCTTTTATGCTTCACGTACCCCCTGGAAATGTGTATGTAACTGGCGTACCTCTTATATAGATAGATAAAACTATAGTTATAGTATAACAATGGGAATAAAAAAAAAACATATATATCAGTGGTTCTCAACCTTTTATACTTCACGTACCCCCTGGAAATGTGTATGTAACTGGCGTACCCCTTGTATAGATAGATAAAACTATAGTTATAGTATAACAATGGGAATGAAATAAAACACATACATCAGTGGTTTTCAACCTTTTATGCTTCACGTACCCCCTGGAAATGTGTATGTAACTGGCGTACCCCTTGTATAAGTAGATAAAACTAGGGTTATAGTATAACAATGGGAATAAAATAAAACATATATATCAGTGGTTCTCAACCTTTTATGCTTCACGTACCCCCTGGAAATGGGTATGTAACTGGCGTACCCCTTGTATAGATAGATAAAACTATAGTTATAGTATAACAATGGGAATAAAATAAAACATATATATCAGTGGTTCTCAACCTTTTATGCTTCACGTACCCCCTGGAAATGGGTATGTAACTGGCGTACCCCTTGTATAGATAGATAAAACTATAGCTATAGTATAACAATGGGAATAAAATAAAACATATATATCAGTGGTTCTCAACCTTTTATGCTTCACATACCTACTGGAAATGGGTATGTAACTGGTGTAAACCTTGTACAGATAGATAAAACTATAGTTACAGTATAACAATGGGAATAAAATAAAACATATATATCAGTGGTTCTCAACCTTTTATGCTTCACGTACCTCCTGGAAATGTGTATGTAACTGGCGTACCCCTTGTATAGATAGATAAAACTATAGTTATAGTATAACAATGGGAATAAAATAAAACATATATATCAGTGGTTCTCAACCTTTTATGCTTCACGTACCCCCTGGAAATGTGTATGTAACTGGCGTACCCCTTGTATAGATAGATAAAACTATAGTTATAGTATAACAATGGGAATAAAATAAAACATATATATCAGTGGTTCTCAACCTTTTATGCTTCACGTACCCCCTGGAAATGTGTATGTAACTGGCGTACCCCTTGTATAGATAGATAAAACTATAGTTATAGTATAACAATGGGAATAAAATATATATATCAGTGGTTCTCAACCTTTTATGCTTCACGTACCCCCTGGAAATGGGTATGTAACTGGCGTACCCCTTGTATAGATAGATAAAACTATAGCTATAGTATAACAATGGGAATAAAATAAAACATATATATCAGTGGTTCTCAACCTTTTATGCTTCACATACCTACTGGAAATGGGTATGTAACTGGTGTAAACCTTGTACAGATAGATAAAACTATAGTTACAGTATAACAATGGGAATAAAATAAAACATATATATCAGTGGTTCTCAACCTTTTATGCTTCACGTACCTCCTGGAAATGTGTATGTAACTGGCGTACCCCTTGTATAGATAGATAAAACTATAGTTATAGTATAACAATGGGAATAAAATAAAACATATATATCAGTGGTTCTCAACCTTTTATGCTTCACGTACCTCCTGGAAATGTGTATGTAACTAACGTACCCCTTGTATAGATAGATAAAACTATAGTTATAGCATAACAATGGGAATAAAATAAAACACATATATAACATATATCTAGCGACTTTTGAGCTCTCACGGCGTACCCCAAAAAATTTAATCGCTTACCCCCACGTTGAGAACCCCTAGACTAACATATTACCCCTTTTTTTTATTGCCACGTCTCTTGTGTAACCCATCACTTCGGCGTAAACAATCCTTTGTCTTTTCTTACTAGTTTCACTAACAAAATTCTACACTAATCAACTCTTTTATCCCCCCGCGCACTCACCACGTAAAACATCGATTCTTTATTTTTTTTTGTCACGTAAAAACTTAAACTACATTTCCTTTTGCACTCCAACTGCACTTCTTAACAAAACTTTTTTCTTGATTCTTTTTAATCGAGTCGTTCGATGGCGTTGGTGACGTAATTCTCACGCTCAAGCATACGCGAGCGTTCATGACGCGTTGATCATAAATTCATTGTAGCACGTTCATCTGCCATAACAATGTTATTATTTCTTCTTGTCTCTGACAGATATATTTTAGTTTTTAAAAAGTCTATGATTATTTAATTTCTGTTTTCTGTCATCAAATAAAATATTTTATCTGAAAATTGTTATCGTCAAAACTATCAGTTCAATGATCCGTTCCATTTCAACTGTTTCAGACAGAAAAGAATTTCGATTAAAAAAAGTGATTATGTTGAACAGGCCAAGATCTAGAAAAAAATAAAAGAAATGGGAGGGAGGGGGGGGGGGGGGGGTGATTCGATCGAACAGGGAAAAAATAAAATGGGGGGAGACGAGAATTCCAATGTAGTATAACATCTTGCTGTCCCGTGGCCGAGTGGTTAGCGCGCTTGGCTACTAATCTAAGGGACCTGGGTTCGAGCCCAGGGTAAGGCATGGATGCATGTTGTTTTTCTACTGAGATCCTGCCATCCTCTCAGATCTTCTGCTATGGCATATAAACTGACAGGTTCCTGTCAGACCTCTGTGGCAAGCAGCTGCTTGAGGGGGTATAACATCTTTCTTCCATCCTTTTTCGAAGTCTTTAAAAACGTTTTCTATTACCCTTGCTAAAATTCTCAAGGGGGGGGGGGGATCAAGACCCCTATCTTTCCCTTCTTCCCTCCCCTTATCGTTAACATACGATGATGATCTATCAGCAGCTAGAAACCGATTCCATTTCAAAGAATTCAAACTGTTGGAAAATAATTACTGACTTCTAAAACTACACTCTAATTTTACATGTAAAAATTCCACAAAAAGCTTTACCTTGGAAGATATTGGCCCACACGACAAATGACTTCTGATCTCTGCAAACGGCTTTCCACCCTTGGCAAGGGATCGAAGTTTCCTCCCTTTCCCTCTCAGTGGTCCTTCTCCTCTTCCGAAGTGAGGGATCTTCAAGAATCGTCCAAAGGAAGCGACCGATGAGAATGAAGCCATTACAGAACTCGAGGCGCCAATTACCAGTAAGCTTACCCCTCACCAGATGTCGTTTCAGTTATAAATAATTATCTGCGCGTTCGCAGTCGGAGAGTTTGGGGAGATGCAGGGAGAGAACGTCAGGAGATAATTACGTCACGCAAAGTCACACCTGCTCCCATTGCAAGCACTTTCTCAGTTGAAGACATGGAAGAGAGCGATTTTTCTTTTTCTAATCATTGTATGTTGACGGCAGGAGCGGGATTGCCTAACGGAGAGTGGTGCCAGGGATGCAAGAGGAAGATTTCTCTCTTTCACAGATTCCCCTCAACTCAGTGACGGTTTGGACTCTTTCATCCTTCAACTTCACAATGGGATCAGCAAGTCACAAAAAGCCCCAGAGCACTGACGTAAACAGAGAGAGATTTTGGGGTGATCCCAATTTCCATATCGTTAGAATCATTTGGGAAATGAAGTCCTTTCATTTTTATGGGGGGGGGGGGGCTACATCAACCCTCTCTTTAGTTTCGCCCCTGACCTTAAAGGGGAAAGCTATCCACTAGAGCAGTGGTTCTCAACCTTTTATGCTTCACGTACCCCCTGGAAATGTGTATGTAACTGGCGTACCCCTTGTATAGATAGATAAAACAATATATATAGAGAGTATAATATATATATAATAGTTAGAGTATAACAATGGGAATAAATTAGCGATAACAATGCCAGCCACAAAAATTGACTTCAGAAGTTAATTAAAACTTAGTAATAAGTTTTGTATCAAAGTGTTTAATAAAAGAAGTTTGTATTTTAGAACTTTGTGTAAAGAATTATTTCACTATTCTTCAGCTTTGTATAAGTTGCTTAAGACTGGCATTGCTGTTGTTAAATATTCAAACTTCCATAACTCATTAAATACTGAACGAATATTGTTGAAAATCCAGATATTGATTTATTTGATTGAGATATTTATCTGCAATCACATTTTTCAAAACAAAAAAAACTTAATTTAGAAGTTATAGAGCTTTGACGTTAGCTTGCCATTGACTTAACATAGGGATTTTCCTTAATTTGTGGAAACCAGCGTATTATAGCGTATTAAACCGACCTCTGTGGCAAGCAGCTGCTTGAGGGAATATTTATTTATTTTTAATAATAATCTTACATCTCAAAATAAAATTGAATAATAAACTCACACTATAGTATTAGGTTCAAAATAACAAGAGGGTATTGTAAGTTGAGGTTAATAATAGTAAGCACACAATTAAAAACATTGTGTAGTAAGCTCATATCTCAGACAATAACAGAGAGTAAGTACAGTAGCTCAAAAAATATTCGAACACTATAGTTGATTACAGAATTCAGAAAAATATCTGGCAACGATTTTTTTAGAAATGAGTGATCTGGCAAGTTTCGTCTCCGTTGCCGTCTACGTACACACGAAGGTTGTGGTCATATTATTTTATAGGTAGATGGTCATATTATTTTGATACTAGATCGTGTGGGCTCACTCACGGAAACATTGAGCGTGTGCAGTTACCGTTCACAGCAAACTGGAGCGTGTGGAGTACCTGCACACGCTCCAGTTTGCTGTGAACGGTAACTGGAGCGTGTACATTTGCTGTACACGCTCCAGATATTTTTCCTGAATTCTGTAATCACGTGACACGAAGGTTGCCAGATCACTAATTTCTAAAAAAACCGTTGCCAGATATTTTTTCTGAATTCTGTAATCGACCATAGTGTTTCGGATACTTTTTTGAGCGACTGTAGGTGGTCATATTATTTTGATACTAGATCGTGTGGGCTCACTCACGGAAACATTGAGCGTATGCAGTTACCGTTCACAGCAAACTGGAGCGTATGCAGTTACCGTTCACAGCAAACAGGAGCGTATGGAGTAACTGCACACGCTCCAGTTTGTTGTGAACGGTAACTGGAGCGTGTACAGTTGCTGTACACGCTCCAGATATTTTTCCTGAATTCTGTAATCATGTGACACGAAGGTTGCCAGATCACTAATTTCTAAAATAAATCGTTGCCAGATATTTTTTCTGAATTCTGTAATCAACCATAGTGTTCGGATACTTTTTTGAGCGACTGTACCCACTGGGGCCGTCCCGTGGTCGAGTGGTTAGCACGCTTGGCTACTGATCTAAGGGACCTGGGTTCGAGCCCCGGGTAACGCATGGATGTATGTGTCGTTTTACTGCTGAAGTCCTGCCATCCTCTCAGATATTCTGCTATGGCGTATAAACTGACAGGCTCCGGTCAGACCTCTGTGGCAAGCAGCTGCTTGAGGGGGTATTGATTGATTGATTGATTGTACCCACTGGGATTCCTTCCCCTCCCCTCCCCCTCATCCTACCTCGCATCTGCGCGGTTCTTCTGATGAAATTATTCACCTCGCTCATCCCTCTCCTCACATCATTTCGCATTCATATTGTCAATAAAAGAAACATTTTTCTAAATTTCAGTTGCGTCAACTTTCTTTACTTTGCGTCACCATTTAATTTATTTCTGTCCCTGTCATAACGTCATTTATCAGCATCATTAACAAGTTATTTTTATAAATGAACCATCTTGATCTTCATCTTCCTACTCAAGTCCTTCATCTTCCTCTTGCATCTTCTTCTCGATGGATGTCAGTTTTATGTTTCTGTCAAAGAGAATATCAGAGAAGCGAAGAGATGCTCTAAGTCTTAGACCGCAAAACTCCCCGCCCTGCCCACGGTCAGTAGGGGACACCGATGGGCTTGGAAAGGCCGCCGTCCGTCGGATGGGACGTTAAGCTGTGGCCCCGTGTGCGGGAGAGCCATACTCTGTGCACGTTAAAGAACACGCTGGATGGGTTACCATCTGTCTCCCAACAGCTGTTCCAATGGGTCCCCTCCCCAACCTTTTCTGAGCCTTCGGGGTCCATGTGACCTGGCCATTTAGCCCATGGTGTGCAAAAAAGTGCCGCTCAGAGGTAAAACAACCCAACGTTAAAGAACACGCTGGATGGCCTTGACGGGAGGCTACCATCTGTCTCCCAACAGCTGTTCCAGTGGGTCCCCTCCCCCAACCTTCTCTGAGCCTTCGGGGTCCAAGTGACCTGGCCATTTAGCCCATGGTGTGCAAAAAAGTGCCGCTCAGAGGTAAAACAACCCAACGTTAAAGAACACGCTGGATGGCCTTGACGGGAGGCTACCATCTGTCTCCCAACAGCTGTTCCAGTGGGTCCCCTCCCCCAACCTTCTCTGAGCCTTCGGGGTCCAAGTGACCTGGCCATTTAGCCCATGGTGTGCAAAAAAGTGCCGCTCAGAGGTAAAACAACCCAACTTTAAAGAACACGCTGGATGGCCTTGACGGGAGGCTACCATCTGTCTCCCAACAGCTGTTCCAGTGGGTCCCCTCCCCCAACCTTCTCTGAGCCTTCGGGGTCCAAGTGACCTGGCCATTTAGCCCATGGTGTGCAAAAAAGTGCCGCTCAGAGGTAAAACAACCCAACCCAATCTAAGTCTTAGAGTATGGTTACACAGAAAACAGTTTCAGAGATTCAGTTTCATCAGCGTTTACAAGTTTTTAGCGTTTTAAAACTGCTGCTGATGCTGAAGCGTTCAGTTCAAGTTCAGCAATCAACTGCCCATGCTCCAGTTTCCTGTCGGGCCTCACCTTGTCGCTAAGATTTTAAGACGCCAGAACCTTTGGAAGCGTTAATAACGCTAAACCTCTGAAACAGCTTTCTGTGCGGCCGACCTCTTAAAACCCTAAAAACTTGGTTTTTGGCTCATGAATACAATGTCCTCAAATCC
The DNA here is from genome assembly GCA_038380435.1 of Ryuthela nishihirai. Classification (NCBI taxonomy): domain Eukaryota; kingdom Metazoa; phylum Arthropoda; class Arachnida; order Araneae; family Heptathelidae; genus Ryuthela; species Ryuthela nishihirai. Next base: position 19,521,972 of record JAWZYU010000017.1, read on the forward strand.
CAGCAGTTCTGTAAGGGATGAAACGGGGGGGAAAAATCCATCAGCGTTAAAAAAGAGGGGGTTTATATTTTTTGTTTTTTTCCCCTAACTGTCAAAGTAAATCCCAAACTGTAAAGCTGTCAAGGAGTCAAGGGGAGGCAGGGGGGGGAGTGACAAAGAGAAAGAGAGAATTTGGAAGGGGGGGGGGTCGCATTGCGCCACTTTGGCAATAGATGGGGCGTGGGATCTGCCGCGGCCGTAAAGTTTTAGAGAAACCAGAAAACGCCTTTGTCACCAATGGCTCTGATATTGCGGACGTTGGCCGCAGCTAATCAGGCAGAAGTTATGTGTGGGCGCCGTGGGCCTTCTTATTGAATGCGGGAGAATTGTGACTCGGACTGAGGCCATCGGAGCGCCACGGCTCGGTGGAGAGCGAAGTCGGCCATCGCCACCCTCCATCCCACAGCGAGGACGAGTTTTGCGGCCAGCTGAGGAGAGTCTGGCGTTGCCATGGTGATGGGCCACTAACCTGTTAGCGTCGTGACGTGGCAGCGGGCTGCGGACCCAAACGGCGACGATAAAGTCGGAACCCCCCTCCACTTGCCGAGTATGAGGTGTATAATGCGGTCCGGGGGAGTGTGATTTGTGGCGGCCGGAGCGACCCGAGCCGGGGACGGCGGGCTTCTCAGAGGACAGCCAGCAAGCTCGCCAATGAAACCAGGCGCCTCGTGGCAGTTATTAGACCGAAGCCCTTGGACGGAATTTCTTTAACAGAGAGACGAAACAGAAAATGGGTTCGACTGCTTTGTTTCGCTTGTCTCTCTTTACTGACTAAGTCGAAGGATTTCCGCCTGAGCGCCATTCGTACGATCGAAGTTCGTAAGGTATGTCCCGTCATAAAGAGATTGCTCAGCCGACAGCTGATGATGCGATCCATGTGGCCGAAACAGAGACAAGATGCTTAAATAGAAGCAGGATTTCTTTGCCGCTCTCAGAGAGTAGAAGCAATAATAGTAAATTTTGATACCTAATATCTTTTCTCCGATATTCTATTAAAGTCTGTGGATTTCAGATCTCCTCTCTTTCGGGATAATAAATACCCCCTCAAGCAGCTGCTTGCCACAGAGGTCTGACAGGAGCCTGTCAGTTTATATGTCATAGTAGAAGGTCTGAGAGGATGGCAGGACCTCAACAGAAAAACGACACAAACAGCCATACTTTAATCCGGGGCTCGAACCCAGGTCCCTTAGATCAGTAGCCAAGCGTGCTAACCACTCGGCCATGGGACGACCTTATGGGGATATGAAAAAAAAGGAATTTCTCTTCATGCACCAGCTTACCATTGAGGTCTGAAAGGAGCCTCTCTTTAGAGAAGATCTGTTAGGAAAGGAGATCTGAGTTAGATCCAGATCATTCTGATCAATACCCAGTGCGCTAAACACTCGCCCACGGAGACGGTGAGGGTTGTAGATAGGGATGTCGGAATTAATTGATGAGGGGGACATCGTAAGGCGGTCCTTTCTGGTGAAGGGATCATTTTTCTCTCTCTGCTCAGAATGTTTTCGGTTAAGTTCACTCCTCATATTTTCCTAGATTATTGTTTTTCCAATCTGTTTTGTTTGAGGAATCCTGTAATATGTTGCGTCATCTTGAGGAAACCTTTCCTCCTTTACAGGAAGTTCAATTTTCTGTTTTATTTTTAAAGGACGGAGATCACCTGTAAGCTTTTGGCTTGTGTTGATTTCTCGTACACTCTGCAAATACCTACACTGGGAATACAACATATAAAGACTTACACTAGGACACACCCGCTGGAATAGTTGTCATACCCGCTGATTGGGTTGTTTTACCTCTGAGTGGCACTTTTTTGCACACCATGGGCTAAATGGCCAAGTCACATGGACCCCGGGAACTCAGAGAAGGTTGGGGGAGGGGACCCACTGGAAAAGCTGTTGGGAGACAGATGGTAGCCTCCCTTCAAGGCCATCCAGCGTGTTCTTTAACGTGCACAGGGTATGGCACACGGGGTCACGGCTTAACGTCCCATCCGACGGACGGCGGTCTTTCCAAGCCCATCGGTGTCCCCTTCTGACCGTGGGCAGAGCGGGGGATTTTGCGGAGATAAATCTCAACAGTGACCCAATTGGGACTCGAACCTGGGAATTACAGATTACGAGTATGGAGCGCTACCGACAGAGCCACCCCCGCCCCCGCTGGAATAGTGGTCAGGTACGCTAACTCTTATAGACCAGATATGGCTTAAGTACATTCATCGCATACACTGTTCCTGATTCTTGCGTTTCTGGAATTCCTTTATTAATTCAATACTCAATTCCCAATGATTAAAAGAAAGTCACTAAAATAGAGTGGAGCATGAGCAATTGTACTCTTACAAATGAAGTGGGACTTACTGACCTTCTTCATTTGTAAGAGTACAATGGTGAAGGGAAGAGACGGCATTGGCTCTTACGCTTCTTTTTGCTATTGCCGTTGTACATTCACTTCTTTTTTTGGAAAAGAGATCCTTCGATGTATAATATCAAAGCAATGTTTTTTCAAACGTGCTCTTAGAAGATGCTTTTAAAAACCCTTTGAAAAACATTGTACTGGGCGAGCTGCCTCAAATTTCTACTAATGTGTAAAAAAAAAAAAAAAAAAAAATTACCCCCTCAAGCAGCTGCTTGCCACAGAGGTCTGACAGGAGCCTGTCAGTTTATATGCCATAGTAGAAGGTCTGTGAGGATGGCAGGACCTCAGCAGAAAAACGACACACACATCCATGCCTTACACCGGGGCTCGAACCCAGGCCCCTTAGATCAGTAGCCAGGCACGCTAATCACTCGGCCATGGGTCAAAATCATCGGGGCCATTTTGACTGTGTGGTGTAAAATTCATTGAAACTGTAGGAACTGTGGACCAAACTAATCGAGGCCACAATGATATTCATCGAGACCGTAATAATGATATTCATCGAAACCGTAACCGTAATAATGATATTCATCGAAACCGTAACTGTAATAATGATATTCATCGAAACCGCAACCTTAATAATAATTATAATTTATCGAGATCGTAATAATAACGATAATTCATGGAGACCGTAATAATAACGATAATTTATCGAGATCGTAATAATAACGATAATTCATGGAGACCATAATAATAACGACAATTAATCGAGACCGTAATAATAACGATAATTAATCGAGACCGTAATGATGACGTTCCTCGAGACTTTAATGATGATGTTCATCGATACCATGATAATATCTCGGCCATATGATCCAATGTAAGAGTTTCATTTTTCAGCTACTTTCGTATAGTAAAAAACTTAAACATAAAAAAAAGAGAATCTCGTTTAATACAAGTGGGAAATTCCTTTTCTATTTTTGCTACAGCACAATTAATTACAGTTTAAAAATTACTAAAATCGTCATCTGTAAAAAGTTAGATTCCTTCGCTAGAATTCTATCCTTTCCGTTACAATGCAATTTGTCTCGCGACGCCTTGGGGCGGGGGTGGCTCAGTCGGTAGCGTGCCAGGCTCATAATCTGTAGTTCCCAGATTCGAGTCCCAGCTGGGTCAGCGTTGAGATTTATCTCCGCAAAATTCCCCGCCCTGCCCACGGTCAGTAGGGGACACCGATGGGCTTGGAAAGGCCGCCGTCCGTCAGATGGGACGTTAAGCCGTGGCCCCGTGTGTGAGAGAGCCATACCCTGTGCACGTTAAAGAACACGCTGGATAGCCTTGACGAGAGGCTACCATCTGTCTCCCAACAGCTGTTCCAGTGGGTCCCCTCCCCCAACCTTCTCTGAGCCTTCGGGTTCCGTTTGACCTGGCCATTTAGCCCATGGTGTGCAAAGAAGTGCCGCTCAGAGGTAAAACAACCCAACTTTAAAGAACACGCTGGATGGCCTTGACGGGAGGCTACCATCTGTCTCCCAATAGCTGTTCCAGTGGGTCCCCTCTCCCAACCTTCTCTGAGCCTTCGGGGTCCATGTGACCTGGCCATTTAACCCATGGTGTGCAAAAAAGTGCCGCTCAGAGGTAAAACAACCCAACTTTAAAGAACACGCTGGATGGCCTTGACGGGAGGCTACCATCTGTCTCCCAATAGCTGTTCCAGTGGGTCCCCTCTCCCAACCTTCTCTGAGCCTTCGGGGTCCATGTGACCTGGCCATTTAACCCATGGTGTGCAAAAAAGTGCCGCTCAGAGGTAAAAAAACCCAACCCAACTCGCGACGCCTTTTAATGAAACGAAGCCCGATTTCAATCGGCAGCTAGATCTGATGGAGAGCTCTGTTTTATCTCATTTTTAGCAAAAAGTTTAATTTTATGGACTATTATATAACCTAAATATAGGTGATTCGTAAGTACACTGTTTCATAAAATATCATATAAATAAATACTAATTTTACCAACATAAAGCACTAAGTGTTGATACAAATGCTTAATTTCTAATTTATATTCAGTTCATAAATAACCTTATTCCAAATTTTGTCTTCACATTCGATAATATACGTTAACATTAACAAAAACATTAACGATCAATATTTCCCATGACCAAAAAAGAAATTGTATGAGAAATTAATCTAAGCTTATCCGAATTAATGCAAATAAAGTGCAAAATAATGTTATATTAATGCTTATTATTGCTACTGAACTAAAATTCGATATAAATATGAATAAATAAAACTTTCAATGTACAGTCGCTCCAAAAAAGTATCCGAACGCTACGGTTGATTGCAGAATTCAGAAAAAATATCGGGCAACGATTTTTTTAGAAATTAGTGATCTGGCAACCTTCGTGTCACGTGATTACAGAATTCAGGAAAAATATCTGGAGCTTGTACAGCAACTGTACACGCTCCAGTTACCGTTCACAGCAAACTGGAGCGTGTGCAGTTACTGCACACGCTCCAGTTCGCTGTGAACGGTAACTGCACACGCTCAATATTTCCGTGAGTGAGCCCACACGATCTAGGTCTTTGTGAGCACACACGATCCAATGTGCTGTGAACATTAACCGCAACCGCTCCAGTTTGCTGTGAACGGTAACTGCACACGCTCAATATTTCCGTGAGTGAGCCCACACGATCCCGGTCTTTGTGAGCTCACACGATCCAATGTGCTGTGAACATTAACCGCAACCGCTCCAGTTTGCTGTGAACGGTAACTGCACACGCTCAATATTTCCGTGAGTGAGCCCACACGATCCTAGGTCTTTGTGAGCACACACGATCCAATGTGCTGTGAACATTAACCACAACCGCTCCAGTTTGCTGTGAACGGTAACTGCACACGCTCAATATTTCCGTGAGTGAGCCCACACGATCCAGGTCTTTGTGAGCTCACACGATCCAATGTGTTGTGAACATTAACCGCAACCGCTCCAGTTTGCTGTGAACGTTAACTGCACACGCTCCATATTCATTGCATTATATATTCATACGCATTATATATATATTAAAAAAATATCCGAACACTATGGTTGATTACAGAATTCAAGAAAAATATCTGGCAACGATTTTTTAGAAATTAGTGATCTGGCAACCTTCATGTCACGTGACACGAAGGACTGTACGTTTTATTTATAGCAAGTTTTTTTTTTTTGCTCTTTGTTCATAAGAGCTGTTGTTCTCGATTTCCACGGTTTCGAATTACGTGGCGATTTTTCAGAACCTATCTACCGTGTAAATAGAGGGATGAGAGTATAATAACCTTTACTAACGCTTCCCGAAAATAAATTTTTAGTTTTATTGATTTGAAATTCCCCGTTAACAAACGCCTGGCCATATATTCCACGTATTGCAAAAAAAAAAATGGCCTCTGATGACTATGGAATGATGATTTTTCAAAGACAAAAATTGTGTTTTTTCACACATAGAGTCCTCTAATGATGGAATTTAAACTAATGGAAGATTCTAAAACTATGAACAGTATTATTTTATCAGTCTGCATTTTTTTTTAAATTAAATACCCCCTCAAGCAGCTGCTTGCCACAGAGGTCTGACAGGAGCCTGTCAGTTTATATGCCATAGTAGAAGGTCTGAGAGGATGGCAGGACCTCAGCAGAAAAACGACACAAACAGCCATGCCTTACCCGGGCCTCGAACCCAGGTCCCTTAGATCAGTAGCCATGCGCGCTACAACTGAGAAAATATTTTTCATTATTCTTAAAAAAACTTCATCTTAAATTGTTTCTTTTTTTCGTTTTTCCATCCTTGAATAAAGAGACGTAAATATTAATGCGACCTCTAACGGCTGAAATTCAAACTACCTGAAAATTCGGAAAATGTTTCTCTTATTTTATTTATACCTATCCAACGTAAAAAAACAATCTTTCATTTTCTCTTTAAATAATTAAATTACTAAAGACGGAGAAATTCACAGATGATAAATGAAAAACGTAAACAACATTATTTGTTTTTTTGAAACCGAGCTAAAAAAAATTATCCCGCTCCGCTTAAAATAATCTCGTAGTCAGTATGTTTGAGAACCGTGCCTATCACTCAGAAACGGGGTTTCAAATTTAAAACGAGGATAGAAATCATGTAGCCAGAAAATATTGTCAGCGGAAATCCTAAATTTCGGAGACCCAAATTCGAAAAAAGAATAATATAAAAAATTTAAAAAAGGTGATAATAGGAATTAAAAATTGATATAAATGCCATATTTTTTATTTACTGCTGATCAAAGATATTTCGATTCTAGACCTGATGTTTTTTATAATGTCAGTCTGCTATGGTCTCGTTTTCATCACAGGCCTTCTCCATCAAGACTTCTTTGACAAAGAAGCTCTTTCAGGGATAAATTACGTTATTTCGTTTATTAAAATATTTAATGACGTGTAACAAAATAAGGCCGTCCCGTGGCCGAGTGGTTAGCGCGCTTGGCTACTGATCTACGGGACCTGGGTTCGAGCCCCGGGTAAGGCATGGATGTGTGTGTCGTTTTTCTGCTGAGGTCCTGCCATCCTCTCAGATCTCCTACTGTGGCATATAAACTGACAGACTCCTGTCAGACCTCTGTGGCAAGCAGCTGCTTGAGGGGGTATTTATTTTATTTTTATTAACAAAATAATAAACGAGTTAAAAGTAGTTTAACATGCATAAAAAATTTCATTTCATAAATGTTAATATTCTAAAAAATTTTGTTTTTTGTGGTGTCTAGTAAGATCCTGTTTGATGTATTATATACAAATACAACCCAACGTTGTGAAGAACCACGAAGTTGGGTTATTTTTATTTTACCTCTGAAGACACTTTTTTTACACTCAGTGGGAGGTCACAAGGACCCCGACAAGTTTGAGGGAGGGGACTCACTGGAACAGCTGTTCCAGTGAGTCCCCTCCCTCAACCGAGAAGTTTGAAGGAGGGACTCACTGGAACAGCTGTTCCAGTGAGTCCCCTCCTTCAAACTTCTCGGGGTCCTTGTGACCTCCCACTGAATGCAAATATACAGGTGATAGTTTCCCTTCAAAGCCATCCAGCGTTTCTTTAAGGTGCACAGGGTATGGCTCTCCACCACACGGACCACGGCTTTACGTCACACTGACGGACGCCGGTCTTATCCAAGCCCATCGGTGTCCCCTACTGACCGAGGTCAGTGAGGGCAATTTTTGCGGCGATAAATCTGAATCGTGGCCCAGGTGGGACTCGAACCTGGGAACTGTAGATTACGAGCCTGGCGCCATACAAACTGAGCCATCCCCGCCACCTAGCCACTAGGTGGGAGGGGGACTATATCCTTAAAGAGCCGCAAGAAAAATCCTCTACTCGAAAAATGTACTTTCCTAATGAGTAATAATAAACTGGGAAACAATGTTACATTCTTAAGAAATCAAGAAAAAAAAAGTCTTGATTGAAGATCAAAGCCATACATTTTAATGAGTACTATGAACTGGTAAAATCATTTAATTATGCACCTAATAATATTTGGTCCAAAAATTGGTAGAAATGAGATAGATTCACTATATTGATGATTGCTTTATGAGGTGCAAGTTCTTTTGGACGGGCCTAGTCTAGATCAGTTCTCAACGTGGGGTACGAGGTAAAATTTTTGAGGGTACGCCGGGAGAGCTCAAAAGTCGCTAGATCTAGTAACAGAGTCACTAAGTTGGCATTATTATACTATAACTATAGTTTTATCTATCTATACAAGGGGTACGCCACTTACATACACATTTCCAGGGGGTACGTGAAGCATAAAAGGTTGAGAACCACTGATCTATATGTTTAATTTTATTCCCATTGTTATACTATAACTATAGTTTTATCTACCTATACAAGGGGTACGCCAGTTACATACACATTTCCAAGGGGTACGTGAAGCATAAAAGGTTGAGAACCACTGATATATATGTTTTATTTTATTCCCATTATTATACTCTAACTATAGTTTTATCTATCTATGCAAGGGGTACGCCAGTTACATACACATTTCCAAGGGGTACGTGAAGCATAAAAGGTTGAGAACCACTGATATATATGTTTTATTTTATTCCCATTATTATACTCTAACTATAGTTTTATCTATCTATGCAAGGGGTACGCCAGTTACATACACATTTCCAGGGGGTACGTGAAGCATAAAAGGTTGAGACCACTGATATATATGTTTTATTTTATTCCCATTATTATACTCTAACTATAGTTTTATCTATCTATACAAGAAGTAAGCCAGTTACATACACATTTCCAGGGGGTACGTGAAGCATAAAAGGTTGAGAACCACTGATATATATGTTTTATTTTATTCCCATTATTATACTCTAACTATAGTTTTATCTATCTATACAAGGAGTAAGCCAGTTACATACACATTTCCAGGGGGTACGTGAAGCATAAAAGGTTGAGAACCACTGATATATATGTTTTATTTTATTCCCATTATTATACTCTAACTATAGTTTTATCTATCTATACAAGGAGTAAGCCAGTTACATACACATTTCCAGGGGGTACGTGAAGCATAAAAGGTTGAGAACCAGTGGTCTAGATTTTGAATTGCTATCAATATTTAAAGAATCACAGTAACTAAAACGGTTAACAGAAGGGTCACTAGCTCTTAAAAAGTTTCGCCAAAATTGGCGAATATTAAAATAATCATTAGACGAACTTCTACATTTACAAATAGTTTGGTTAACTGTTTAATATAACAATTATTTCCTTTATTTCAATTAGTTTCAGAGATTTAAAAATAGACCCTAAATCGCATCTCTTGGTGTTAAACATTCTAACTTTCATAAATCTCGAAATATTCAACAATTATTCCTGAAATTCAGTATTTAGAATCTAGACACACTTGATTTTGAACTTTAATTTACCTCCAATTTCAATCTAATAGATGAGCGGTCTTATAAATGTACAAGACTTAGGCAAAGATTGTGTTGAGGTCCTAAGAAAAGTTGGTTTAGATCAGAGGTTCCCAAACTTATTTGTCCTACCGTCCCCTTTTCAGAAAAAAAAATTACTCAGCGCCCCCCTGGAAATCTACCTTTTTTAAGCGAACAAACAGAAAGATGCAGTGACAAATTTGCGTTCTTTTATGTATCTATATTTCTACCTACGTCCTACAACAGAGTAAAGAAAGATGTTGTTGTAAATAAGACACCTTGAAGCTTGAAATTATAAAATTATTTATTAAAATTAACCATAGTAACATTCGCATTACACACAGAAAATTAAGATAACGAAGGAGAATTTTATATGTTTATTTGGAAAATAATCACTACGACTTTAACTCTATGTTACACAACAGATGAAACATGTACGAACGGTTTTTCGAAATTTTTTTATCTTTCCTTTTTTCTTTATGCTTCCCCGCCCCCCAATTGCACCCGAGGCTGCTACCGACCCCCTGGATCATTCCAGCGCCCCCCAGGGGGCGGTGTCGCCTACTTTGGGAAACATTGGTTTAGAAAATCCTTTATTTGTTAATAAATTTTTCTATTTTCCACAAGCCATTGTAATGAATACAACTGCAATGTATGCCGCTGCTATTTTAGGAAAAACACTCGCATTTATTTGGAATTTTCTTATATGAATAAAACTAAACAAGGGTATCATTTAAATAGCAAATAGCAAGACAAAAATTCATTCATTTCCAAAAGGAACATCGGCTGGAAATAAGAAAGACAATCAACAAGTCACCGAGGCGAAATAGGCCCATAAAAAACACCAGAGATTATTTTTAAATAATCAATGGATATTTAGCTTGTACAAACTATAAAATTTGCTTTTTTGTTGTTGTTGCTAAAAAATCCGATGTTAAATCAGATTAACGAATTGGACTGGTCATAGTCCTCGTCACGGTATCATTATCCATAAAAAATTTCTTCTTCAAGATATTGAATTTCTAATTTTTCCTTCCATTGACATAACATGTAAACTGTTTAATAATTTGGTAGGTCTTTGAAGCAGACATGCTACAAAAAACGATGCGCCAAAATATAGGCAAAAATCACCCTCTGTATGACCTCTTCTTCAACTCGATGCACTCTCTTGTATGGCGCCCCCAAGCGAACGACGAGAATTCATTCATATCGAAAAGGAACATCTTCTGGAAATTAGGAAGGAGAGTCCCCAGGCGAAACAAGTCGAGAACAACCAGCACATATTATTTTTAAATCATCAGCCTCTAATTAATTCCACATTATACTATTACTCTTGCTTTTATTACTATAGTTTATCTAAGAATAATGCATTACCGCACAAGTTAAAATAATTGCCCTTCTTTGTTCCTTGGCTTGTCGTCTGTCGTCCCCGAGGCGAAGGACCGATCGCCTTCTGTGCCTTTTGGTCCCCCATCCCCACCCCCAGTTCCGCCTTTCGGGCAGACGACGATTACGCGGGTTTCCCTTCCCATCGTCCATTGCTCCAGCAACAAAAATAATGTTGAATTGATAAATTGGCGAATCATTCCAATCGGCCATTAATATTCAACAAAACAAACGAACAAACGAGGTTCGAAGATGCCATCCCTTCAGGTAACGGAAAAGCCTTGAGGCTTTACAAAGGAGCCTTTCGGAAGCGATCTGTTATTAACTGGAAAAAGATCCATCATTCATTTATCAGGGAGGGAATTGAAATATCCAAGGGCAAAATGCAATTGTGTACCGATGATTGATTTTTAGGTTCTCAAAACTCCTCTGCACTTTTGTCCAGAACTGTTCGTGACATTGAAAGCTTCGAATATGTAATAAACTATAAACTGTGTGCTGTAAAGAAGAGAAAATATCACAGGAAAATTAAGGCTCATTTTCATAAATTCGAAGTTGTTGGGTTGGGTTGTTTTACCTCTGAGCGGCACTTTTTTGCACACCATGGGCTAAATGGCCAGGTCACATGGACCCCGAAGGCTCAGAGAAGGTTGGGGGAGGGGACCCACTGGAACAGCTGTTGGGAGACAGATGGTAGCCTCCCGTCAAGGCCATCGAGCCTGCTCTTTAACGTGCACAGGGTATGGCTCTCCCGCACATGGGGCCACGGCTTAACGTCCCATCCGACGGACGGCGGCCTTTCCAAGCCCATCGGTGTCCCCTACTGACCGTGGACAGGGCGGGGAATTTTGCGGAGATAAATCTCAACGCTGACCCAGCTGGGACTCGAACCTGGGAACTACAGATTACGAGCCTGGCGCGCTACCGACTGAGCCACCCCCGCCCCATAAATTCGAAGAGGTGGATATCATTGCTTAGAAATGGAAAATGGTAACAACCATTCAAAACGTTTTTTGATAGATTTATGACCATGTAAATTGGCAGAAATTTTTATAGGGGCGGAGAGTAAAAAGTTGCTTCAGGTTTAAGGACAAAATAAAATTAAAAAAAATCAATATTTCAAGATAGAAATATTTATGTTGAGCTATTGATTAATGAGTGCAGCTGCAAATAAACTCTCATGTATACAATCGCTCAAAAAAATATCCAAACACTATAGTTGATTACAGAATTCAGAAAAAATATCTGGCAACGATTTTTTTTTTTTTTAGAAATTAGTGATTTGGCAACCTTCGTGTCAGGTGACACGAAGGTTGCCAGATCACTAATTTCTAAAAAAAAATATCGTTACCAAATATTTTTATCTGAATTCTGTAATCAACTATAGTGTTCGGATATTTTTTTTGAGCGACTGTACATCGTACCATTATACAATTAAGGATGTCCAGAAACAGAATGAAAAAAAAAAATGGAACGTATTGTTAAAAATAGAAGCGCAATTTTTTCATCATAATAAATAATATCCTTCCAAAAGAAAAATGAAAAATGAAAAAAAAAACAAGATTTATATTTCATTAAAAAAACATTAATTTTTGGTACATTAAATGTCATTTCACATAAATTAATTTTTCCAGTGGAAGAGGAAGACAGCTGATACACAAAGATGGAATCTGTTAAAGTATTCCCATATTAAATGACGCAGATTAAAATCTCCCATAAATATAATAATGTGGCCGAGTGGTTAGCACGCTTGGCTACTGATCTAAGGGGCCTGGGTTCGAGCCCCGGATTAGGCATGGATGTGTGTGTCGTTTTTCTGCTGAGGCCCTGCCATCCTCTCAGATCTCCTACTGTGGCATATAAACTGACAGGCTCCTGTCAGACCTCTGTGGCAAGCAGCTGCTTGAGGGGGTATTTATTTTTATTTATTACCATGGCCGAGTGGTTAGCGCGCTTGGCTACTGATCTAAGGGACCTGGGTTCGAGCCCCGGGTAAGGCATGGATGTTCGTGTTGTTTTTCTGCTGAGGTCCTGCCAGCCTCACAGACCTTCTACTATGGCATATAAACTGATGGGCTCCTGTCAGACCTCTGTGGCAAGCAGCTGCTTGAGGGGGTATTTATTTTTTATTTATAATTAATTACAACTGAATAGGTGCGAACTTATTTACCTGTGTGTGGCATTGCAGGGCTTATCTTCTATCTCTGCTCTCAGCTGTATGCCTGAAACAGGGAAAATATTTTAATGTTCAATAGTAAATATTTCAAACATTTTTCGTTATGAAATAAAAATCCTCAGAGAAGATAACATGAAATTTTAAATTAAATGCGTTTTTAACATTAAGGATTGCAACGATATTTTTCATTGCAATATATGCCAAGGATCAGTGACGTTGAGAGATTTATAAGAGCCATGATACATTTAGTAGGGGGGGGGGGGGGGGACCGCGACTCATTCACGCTAATGTAATTTATTTGAAAAAGAACCCTTGACGGCTTATATAGCGATGCTCTATGATAAGTATATTTATCAAGCGATTTTATCAAGCCACGATATCTTTGCAGTGCGGATAACATACTCCCAGGATTTTGTTAATCGTGAATTCTGAATAAAACTTTTTGAAACTCGGTTTCTGGAAGGCTTAGTAACAACTGCTATCTGAAATCTGTTACACTTCATTAACGATTAAAGTAGACCACCCCACTTTGATCACCACAAATGCGAGTGTAATTTACACTCAGTAACGATTGAACTGTGACCACCCCTCTCTATGCTGAAGAATGAACTGTGCGAGCGGAATAAAAACTGATGTACTCCAACAGCGGCGGTATTTAAATTCCATTTTAATGATTGATCATAAGCTTTTACTCTATGATATGATCATCAGAACGGTGATTCTCTATGCTTCACCCATATGGGCGAATACTACACCCACCAATATTCGTAAGATTCAGGTCTTACAGAACAAGATTTTGAGAACTGCGGTCGATGCCCCCTGGTTTGTCACTAACAGACAACTCCATAAAGACCTGGGCATCGACCATATATATATACACATATAAAACGCACCTAAAAAGATTATTTTGAGGCTGTAAGCAATAATCCCAATGAGATTATTTATCCTCTGATTGTTTACGATCATACTGTTTTGAACAAGTACAAGAGGCCTAAAACGGTAGCGTTCTCTGAGGAGACCTACCCGTTTTAGGTTTCTTATATAATTTTTCTGCTATTTTTAGCTTTTCTTATGTTTGCCCTTAGGGGTCCACCTAAGGGTGGCTTACTTATATATTTTGTCTTTACTCATGCCAAATAGACATATCTTTATGATGGAGATGGTTAGAGGTAAAATTATTATCCGGTACATCGAATATGATTCTACGATCTACGAATGGCCGTATTTAAGTTCACAGTGAAGTTGGTTAATCGTGTTGCCTCCAGATAAGAAATTTTTTCTTTATAAGACTCTTCTGCGGCCAGTCATGATATATGCCTCACCAGTGATATATGCCTCACCAGTGATATATGCCTCACCAGTGATATATGCCTCACCAGTGATATATGCCTCACCAGTGATATATGTCTCACCAGTGATATATGCCTCACCAGTGGGGTAATACTACCAATACCAATGTCAGGAGGCTTCAGAACTTCCAAAATAAAATCCTCAGATCTGTGCTCAGTGCTCTCTGGTTTGTGAAAAACAAGACCATTCCCACTAATTTGAGCACTGACCACATATACACCCATATTCGGAAGCTCGTGCTGAATTTTTTCGAGGCAGTGGGAGATCATCCTTATGATATAATTAAACCTTTGATTATGATTCATTGGTTTTGAACCAATTGAAGCGTCCTAAGATTGTGGTGTATGACACCCGCATTTTTAACTTATAGTTGCCTCTTTGGGGTTTATGTGTTTTACTTTTGTTATTGCAAGTCAGACACTATTTTAGACTTCGAGATATAAGCCATTGGCTTGGAGCTCTTAATATTAATTAAAGATATCAGATAACAGATATCCGGTTAATCGTGTGATTTTAAAAAGCAACACAAATAATTGGCAAAAAGTGGATTCTACCTGAAGCTAAAAAGACACAAGATTCTTAGTGCCGAGTGTGAGAGGCCTCTATCTAAAAAACATCATGGCTCATTGGTTGTTTCATAGAAGCTGTTGTAAAGGTCACCTTTGCATTCACAGTGATCGTCAGTTTTCTTTGAAGCCACTTTGTACTCTGCTAATACTGGATATAGGAGGGAAATTGTCTTCAACCGGATCCGAAACCACCACCTCCTAATAATAAGTTAGGTGCAGTCGCTCAAAAAAACATCCGAAAACAATGGTTGATTACAGAATTCAGGAAAAATATCTGGCAACGTTTTTTTTAGAAATTAGTGATTCTGGCAACCTTCGTATCACGTGATTACAGAATTCAGGAAAAATATCTGGAGCGTGTACAGCAACTGTAAACGCTCCAGTTACCGTTCACAGCAAACTGGAGCGCGTGCAGTTACTGCACGCGCTCCAGTTTGCTGTGAACGGTAACTGCACACGCTCAATATTTCCGTGAGTGAGCCCACACGATCTACTATCAAAATAATATGACCACCTACAGTCGCTCAAAAAAGTATCCGAACACTATGGTTGATTACAGAATTCAGAAAAAATATCTGGCAACGATTTTTTCAGAAATTAGTGATCTGGCAACCTTCGTGTCACGTGACACCAAGGTTGCCAGATAACTAATTTCTAAAAAAATCGTTGCCAGATATTTTTTCTGAATTCTGTAATCAACCATAGTGTTCGGATGTTTTTTTTGAGCGACTGTACTCTGACCGCTGAGCTACGGGTCGCGATCAAGGTTTCTCCTATTGCAGTTGTTAAGTCTCAAGCAGATGTTATGATTGCAGATAAAGTCTCCATTCCATGGAACTATTTCAGGATCGTGCCCAGTAGTCATGCACAACGAAGCAGTAGATTTATGACACCGAAGGTAGTGGCTTCAAATGAACCTAATGATCTCTGCGAATGCAAAAGAAGATGACTATAGGTTACCAACATAATCCAACATGCATTGACAGATGTTAAAATCCCAGGTGGGATCGCTTCTGGTGTTGTGCTCGATCCTGAAATAGCTCCATTGAATGGAGACTTTATCTGCTATCATAACATCTGCTTGAGACTTAGAAACACCAACAGGGTAGCTCAGCGGTCAGGGTAAAGAAATAAATAAATAAATACCCCCTCAAGCATCTGCTTGCCACATAGATCTGACAGGAGCCTGTCAGTATGTATGTATGTATGCCAAAGTAGATCTGTGTGGATGGCAGGACCTCAGCAGAAAAACGACACGAACATCCAATGCCTTACCTGGGGCTCGAACCCAGGTCCCTTAGATCAGTAACCAAGCGCGCTAACAACTCAGCCACGGATGACCAGCCTTATATCTTAGTCCTTGAGTATCTGTGAGATGTGGAAAAGCAATCCGATTGGATGAGGATATATCAGTTGTGGGATGATTTGCAGTCAACATATATCTCCAGAGATAACCTAGTAGCATTACTGTCACATCGCATTCACGAAGGTTAGAAATTGTAAAAAAAAAATCAATAAATGTTTTGGCTTTTGAACAGTTTTTTTCGTCTGAAATACGAACCAAACTTTCGGCAGTATAATTCAAAAAAAAAAACTCAGAAATTTCTTCCAGTGCTTAAAATCTTTGAAAGACATGTGATGATGATAATGGATCCAAAAATCATTTTCGTCGAAGGTAGACCCAGGAAGTTAATTACAAACAAATACAATTAAGTGTGAACAATCGTGAGGTAAAATTATCTTGAGCCGAGTGCGATCCGAACCCATGACCACCTGATAACATGTCAAATGCTCTGGCCACTGAACAAAATTTTCTCTCTTGATGGCTTTAAGCATTATACCAAAGGGCCAGTCATTGGAAGTTGTTTTCACTGAAGACAATTATCTGTCCATTTTTATACTATTAACAACCTACAGGTATCTACTTATTATTAAACGTGGGAGAGGACCCACTGGAACAGCTGTTAGAAGACAGATGGAGCCTCCCGTCAAGGCTATCCAGTGTATTCATAACGTGCACATGGTATGGACCTCCCACACACGGAGCCAAGGCTTAACGTTCCATCAGACGGACGGCGGTCTTTCCAAACCCATCGGTGTCCCTTACTAATTGAGGGAAGAGGTGAGAGTTTTTCGGACATAAGTCTCAACGCTGATCCAGTTGCGACTCGAACCTGGAAACTGCAGATTACGAGCCTGGCGCGCTACCGAATGAGCCCCCCGCCCTCATTGAGCGTGACTAGCTAAAAAGTAAAACACAACTACGTCAAACAACACTTGAAGTGTGACTGGTCTGGCACACATACTTGGGAAGTGCTTCGTCGACAAGCATCTTCAATTGCAGTGAGGGGCGGGGGGGGGGGGGGGGGGGGGCTCAGTCGGTAGCGCGCCAGGCTCGTAATCTGTAGTTCCCAGGTTCGAGTCCCAGCTGGGTCAGCGTTGAGATTTATCTCCGCAAAATTCCCCGCCCTGCCCACGGTCAGTAGGGGACACCGATGAGCTTGGAAAGGCCGCCGTCCGTCGGATGGGACGTTAAGCCGTGGCCCCGTGTGCGGGAGAACCATACCCTGTGCACGTTAAAGAACACGCTGGATGGCCTTGACGGGAGGCTACCATCTGTCTCCCAACAACTGTTCCAGTGGGTCCCCTCCCCCAACCTTCTCTGAGCCTTCGGGATCCATGTGACCTGGC
The DNA here is from genome assembly GCA_038380435.1 of Ryuthela nishihirai. NCBI lineage: Eukaryota > Metazoa > Arthropoda > Arachnida > Araneae > Heptathelidae > Ryuthela > Ryuthela nishihirai. Next base: position 19,539,460 of record JAWZYU010000017.1, read on the forward strand.
CATTTAGCCCATGGTGTGCAAAAAAGTGCCGCTCAGAGGTAAAACAACCCAAAAACAACCCAATTCAATTGCAGTGAAGACAAATTCTAATGACTGCCCCCCCCCCCCCCCCCACACACACACACACGTAGTATAAAGCTTAAAATCATCCATAAAGTAGTTCTTGATCGGGCCATTAGGTCAACGGTCAGGGCCCCATTTTGGGTTCGTGTTCATTTATAAGCATTAATTTAATAGTCCTTTCATTTGCATTAATTTCAAAAGAGCAGGATTATCAAACATTTCGACTTCCAAGACTTTTTAAGCATCTAATTAATACTACTGAAAGTCAAACTTTAGATTTGTGACACATGTTTCCATAACTCGTATCTTTCTGTTATTAATTTGTTTAGAAATTGCTGAGATTCGAATTCAGTTGCCACCGCATCAGAAGGATTACTTTTATAATCAGATCGCAGAATACGGAGGCAGAGAATTTTGTTTGTTTTTAATGAATTATCTCAATTTTAAGTATTGTTTCCAACTCGGTAATCCACAACACTTGGTACAAATAATCCACCATTGAATAGTTAAGATTTTAACGAGGGCTTAGGATAGGGGATTAGGGTTAGAGAAGAAAACTTTTCACTCGTTTATTATCATGGAACAAAAAATAATATGGAAGAATAATAAGCTTCAAGGGAACAATATTAATAAGCATCAAACTATGAAACTCAATATTTATTTAAATTATGAAATTCACTTCTCATTTAAGACATCCTTTTCTACATAAATTTAAACATCTTCAGAATATCATCACAATAGTTCTTTCATTTTGTTGAAAAGGACTGAGGATCACATGAACTGGTCTTTGAGGGTCACATGCACCTTTAACATAGGTTTAAAGACTACTGATCTCAACGCTGACTCAACTGATGTAAATGATTTTAACTTCTGAAATTCAATCTAGTAGTACTTGTGGCATCCCGTAGAGACATTTATTTTCCCAGCTTCATTTGTAAATTAATTAAATAATTTCAAAATTGGTTGAGGGATAGATGACAAAACCAATAGCAATGATGATGATGCATCATCATATGTGTATGAAACATTTCCTGTAGTCAGAACCAGTGTCGGATCTAGAAGGGGGGAGGGGAGCGTATTTTCCATTTTGAAACGTTTAACAACCGGAACGGAAGAACAAAATGCATAGTAAGAATATATTACGCTTATTTTTTAAGAATATTATCTTTTATAAAGGACCACCAAGTTTTGGGTGTCTTAATGATTATTGAGCAGGGTTCCAAGTTGCCGATCTGAGTTGTTGTGTTATTATGATGCTCTATATCAGTGGTTCTCAACCTTTTACGCTTCACGTACCCCTTGGAAATGTGTATGTAACTGACGTACCCCTTGTATAGATAGATAAAACTATAGTTATGGTATAACAATGGGAATAAAATAAAACATATATATCAGTGGTTCTCAACCTTTTATGCTTCACGTACCCCCTGGAAATGTGTATGTAACTGGCGTACCCCTTGTATAGATAGATAAAACTATAGTTATAGTATAAAATTGGGAATAAAATAAAACATATATATCAGTGGTTCTCAACCTTTTATGCTTCACGTACCCCCTGGAAATGTGTATGTAACTGGCGTACCCCTTGTATAGATAGATAAAACTATAGTTATAGTATAACAATGGGAATAAAAAAAAAACATATATATCAGCATAAAGGTTCTCAACCTTTTATGCTTCACGTATCCCCTGGAAATGTGTATGTAACTAACGTACCCCTTGTATAGATAGATAAAACTATAGTTATAACATAACAATGGGAATAAAATAAAACATATATATCAGTGATTCTCAAACTTTTATGCTTCACGTACCCCCTGGAAATGTGTATGTAACTGGCGTACCCCTTGTATAGATAGATAAAACTATAGTTATAGTATAAAATTGGGAATAAAATAAAACATATATATCAGTGGTTCTCAAACTTTTATGCTTCACGTACCCCCTTGAAATGTGTATGTAACTAACGTACCCCTTGTATAGATAGATAAAACTATAGTTATAGTATAACAATGGGAATAAAAAAAAAACATATATATATCAGTGGTTCTTAACCTTTTATGCTTCACGTACCCCCTTGAAATGTGTATGTAACTAACGTACCCCTTGTATAGATAGATAAAACTATAGTTATAGTATAACAATGGGAATAAAAAAAAACATATATATCAGTGGTTCTTAACCTTTTATGCTTCACGTACCCCCTTGAAATGTGTATGTAACTAACGTACCCCTTGTATAGATAGATAAAACTATAGTTATAGTATAAAATTGGGAATAAAATAAAACATATATATCAGTGGTTCTCAACCTTTTATGCTTCACGTACCCCCTTGAAATGTGTATGTAACTAACGTACCCCTTGTATAGATAGATAAAACTATAGTTATAGTATAACAATGGGAATAAAATAAAACATATATATCAGTGGTTCTCAACCTTTTATGCTTCACGTACCCCCTTGAAATGTGTATGTAACTAACGTACCCCTTGTATAGATAGATAAAACTATAGTTATAGTATAACAATGGGAATAAAATATATATATATCAGTGGTTCTCAACCTTTTATGCTTCACGTACCCCTGGAAATGTGTATGTAACTAACGTACCCCTTGTATAGATAGATAAAACTATAGTTATAGAATAACAACGGGAATAAAATAAAACATATATATCAGCGGTTCTCAACCTTTTATGCTTCACGTACCCTCTGGAAACGTGTATGTAACTAACGTACCCCTTGTATAGATAGATAAAACTATAGTTATAGTATAACAATGGGAATAAAAAAAAAACATAAATATCAGTGGTTCTCAACCTTTTATGCTTCACGTATCCCCTGGAAATGTGTATGTAACTAACGTACCCCTTGTATAGATAGATAAAACTATAGTTATAGTATAACAATGGGAATAAAATATATATATCAGTGGTTCTCAACCTTTTATGCTTCACGTACCCCCTGGAAATGTGTATGTTAACTAACGTACCCCTTGTATAGATAGATAAAACTATAGTTATAGTATAAAATTGGGAATAAAATATATATATCAGTGGTTCTCAACCTTTTATGCTTCACGTACCCCCTTGAAATGTGTATGTAACTAACGTACCCCTTGTATAGATAGAAAAAACTATAGTTATAGTATAACAATGGGAATAAAATAAAACATATATATCAGTGGTTCTCAACCTTTTATGCTTCACGTACCCTCTGGAAATGTGTATGTAACTGGCGTACCCCTTGTATAGATAGATAAAACTATAGTTATAGTATAAAATAAAACACATATATCAGTGGTTCTCAACCTTTTATGTTTCACGTACCCCCTTGAAATGTGTATGTTAACTAACGTACCCCTTGTATAGATAGATAAAACTATAGTTATAGTATAAAATTGGGAATAAAATAAAACATATATATCAGTGGTTCTCAACCTTTTATGCTTCACGTACCCCCTTGAAATGTGTATGTAACTAACGTACCCCTTGTATAGATAGATAAAACTATAGTTATAGTATAACAATGGGAATAAAATAAAACATATATATCAGTGGTTCTCAACCTTTTATGCTTCACGTACCCCCTTGAAATGTGTATGTAACTAACGTACCCCTTGTATAGATAGATAAAACTATAGTTATAGTATAACAATGGGAATAAAATATATATATATCAGTGGTTCTCAACCTTTTATGCTTCACGTACCCCTGGAAATGTGTATGTAACTAACGTACCCCTTGTATAGATAGATAAAACTATAGTTATAGAATAACAACGGGAATAAAATAAAACATATATATATCAGTGGTTCTCAACCTTTTATGCTTCACGTACCCTCTGGAAACGTGTATGTAACTAACGTACCCCTTGTATAGATAGATAAAACTATAGTTATAATATAACAATGGGAATAAAATAAAACATATATATCAGTGGTTCTCAACCTTTTATGCTTCACGTACCCCCTGGAAATGTGTATGTTAACTAACGTACCCCTTGCATTGATAGATAAAACTATAGTTATAGTATAAAATAAAACATATATATGAGTGGTGCTCAACCTTGTATGCTTCACGTACCCCCTGGAAATGTGTATGTAACTAACGTACCCCTTGTATAGATAGATAAAACTATAGTTATAGTATAACAATGGGAATAAAATAAAATATATATATCAGTGGTTCTCAACCTTTTATGCTTCACGTACCCCCTGGAAATGTGTGTGTAACTGGCGTACCCCTTGTATAGATAGATAAAACTATAGTTATAGTATAACAATGGGAATAAAATAAAACATATATATATGTTGTTCTCAACCTTTTATGCTTCACGTCCCCTTGGAAATGTGTATGTAACTGGCGTACCCCTTATATAGATAGATAAAACTATAGTTATAATATATATGAATGGTGTAATTAACTGGAAATGTGTATGTAACTGGCGTACCCCTTGTATAGATAGATAAAACTATAGTTATAGTATAAAATTGGGAATAAAATAAAACATATATATCAGTGGTTCTCAACCTTTTATGCTTCACGTACCCCCTGGAAATGTGTATGTAACTAACGTACCCCTTGTATAGATAAATAAAACTATAGTTATAGTATAACAATGGGAATAAAATAAAACATATATATCAGTGGTTCTCAACCTTTTATGCTTCACGTACCCCCTGGAAATGTGTATGTAACTGGCGTACCCCTTGTATAGATAGATAAAACTATAGTTATAGTATAACAATGGGAATAAAATAAAATATACATATCAGTGGTTCTCAACCTTTTATGCTTCACGTACCCCCTGGAAATGTGTATGTAACTGGCGTACCCATTGTAAATAAAAAAAAATAAATAAATACCCCCTCAAGCAGCTGCTTGCCACAGAGGTCTGACAGTAGCCTGTCAGTTTATATGCCATAGTAGAAGGTCTAAGAGGATGGCAGGACCTCAGCAGAAAAACGACACAAACAGCCACGCCTTACCCGGGGCTCGAACCCAGGTCCCGTAGATCAGTAGCCAAGCGCGCTAACCACTCGGCCACGGATAGATAGATAAAACTACACTTATAGTATAACAATGGGAATAAAATAAAACATATATATCAGTGGTTCTCAACCTTTTATGCTTCACGTACCCCCTGGAAATGTGTATGTAACTGGCGTACCCCTTGTATAGATAGATAAAACTATAGTTATAGTATAACAATGGGAATAAAATAAAATATATATATCAGTGGTTCTCAACCTTTTATGCTTCACGTACCCGCTGGAAATGTGTATGTAACTGGCGCACCCATTGTATAGATAGATAAAACTATAGTTATAGTATAACAATGGGAATAAAATAAAACATATATATCAGTGGTTCTCAACCTTCTATGCTTCACGCACCCCCTGGAAATGTGTATGTAACTGGCGTACCCCTTGTATAGATAGATAAAACTATAGTTATAGTATAACAATGGGAATAAAATAAAATATATATATATCAGTGGTTCTCAACCTTTTATGCTTCACGTACCCCCTGGAAATGTGTATGTAACTGGCGTACCCCTTGTATAGATAGATAAAACTATAGTTATAGTATAACAATGGGAATAAAATAAAATATATATATCAGTGGTTCTCAACCTTTTATGCTTCACGTACCCCCTGGAAATGTGTATGTAACTGGCGTACCCCTTGTATAGATAGATAAAACTATAGTTATAGTATAACAATGGGAATAAAATAAAACATATATATCAGTGGTTTTCAACCTTTTATGCTTCACGTACCCCCTGGAAATGTGTATGTAACTGGCGTACCCCTTGTATAGATAGATAAAACTATAGTTATAGTATAACAATGGGAATAAAATAAAATATATATATCAGTGGTTCTCAACCTTTTATGCTTCACGTACCCGCTGGAAATGTGTATGTAACTGGCGCACCCATTGTATAGATAGATAAAACTATAGTTATAGTATAACAATGGGAATAAAATAAAACATATATATCAGTGGTTCTCAACCTTCTATGCTTCACGCACCCCCTGGAAATGTGTATGTAACTGGCGTACCCCTTGTATAGATAGATAAAACTATAGTTATAGTATAACAATGGGAATAAAATAAAATATATATATATCAGTGGTTCTCAACCTTTTATGCTTCACGTACCCCCTGGAAATGTGTATGTAACTGGCGTACCCCTTGTATAGATAGATAAAACTATAGTTATAGTATAACAATGGGAATAAAATAAAATATATATATATCAGTGGTTCTCAACCTTTTATGCTTCACGTACCCCCTGGAAATGTGTATGTAACTGGCGTACCCCTTGTATAGATAGATAAAACTATAGTTATAGTATAACAATGGGAATAAAATAAAATATATATATCAGTGGTTCTCAACCTTTTATGCTTCACGTACCCCCTGGAAATGTGTATGTAACTGGCGTACCCCTTGTATAGATAGATAAAACTATAGTTATAGTATAACAATGGGAATAAAATATATATATATCAGTGGTTCTCAACCTTTTATGCTTCACGTACCCCCTGGAAATGTGTATGTAACTAACGTACCCATTGTATAGATAGATAAAACTATATTTATAGTATAACAATGGGAATAAAATAAAACATATATATCAGTGGTTCTCAACCTTTTATGCTTCACGTACCCCCTGGAAATGTGTATGTAACTGGCGTACCTCTAGTGCAGATAGATAAAACTATAGTTATAATATAATAATGGCAACTTAGCGACTTTGTTACTAGATCTAACAACTTTTGAGCTCTCGCTGCGTACCCCTAAAGATTTTACCGCGTACCCCACGTTGAGAACCCCTGGCCTAGAATATTTTTTTCTTTCTGAATTTAATTAAGTGACTAGTGGCGCTTTTATCAGAAAATGAGTAGCCTTATGAAAGAAGGGGTGTTACTATTTTTCTAGTAGTTGGTAAATCAAAATTCAATGCAGTATACCTGAACCTTTCAGAAATATAACCAGGTATCTAAAAGTTCCGTTAGCTTCACGGTTCAAGCCAAAAACAATCCATTTCATTTTGTTTTAAATAATATTCCGATAGTGAAAAGACTAGAATTGACGAAGTTGGATTCATTATTATTCGTATTAACTATTTTCATTCTCGTCTTGTATCAATAATTGCGTCGCAATTCTATGAAACATTTTGCAATGAAATTCATAGAACCCAAAAGTATCTAAATCCATAAAAATAGAAATCTAAAGGAATGAAATAAATTTTATCAATTCAACGTAGATATAGAGTTTCGGTTTATTAGAAAAAATATTTCGGATAATCATAAAGGTTTCGGTTTATTAAAAGCAATATTTCATGCAATCATAAAGGCTTCGTTTATCAGAAAAAAATATTTCGTGTAATCATAAAGGTTTCGGTTTATTAGAAAAAATATTTTTGTATAATCATAAAGATTTCGGTTTATTGGAAAGAATATTTCTTACAACCATAAAAGTTTCGGTTTATTAGAAAGAATATTTCGTATTATCATAAAGGTTTCGGTTTATTAGGAGGAATATTTCACATAATAAACTGAAAACAATGAATATTTTTTCCTGTGGAAACCAGATAATACTTTGGTCAAATTACTGATCCAATGAAGCAACTGAAACAATTTTAATTCAGTTACAAATATTGTATTCTAAACTCCCTAATTTAATAAACCTAAATAATTTTCAAAAGCCATTTAAAAGAGAAACAGATAAATGATGATAAAATCTATTTCCGTCACTCACCAAGTTGTCGTCCTCCGACGCTCTTCCGTAGCCTGAGGGATATATCCTCCATCCAGAGCCCTGCGGCCAAGTTTTATCCGACCTCGCGCGCTTTGCGTGCACCTCCCCCACTATTGGCCCATAGCGCACGGGCGGACCAATGGGGGAACTCCGTCGTTCCGGAATGTGCCACTTGTCCCTGCCACGCCTCATCAATCTTGCAGCGCGTGCTGTCTCCGCCATCGATCGACCGGGAGGTGGGTCCGGAGCTCTGATGTGTGTGCGCGCGGCGAACACCTGCCCCAGCTCGGCAACCGCAAAGCCTCTCGCCACGAACTGAGAGGAACCGAGCGCCATTAATCAAGAAGTGCTTGGCTTTAAGAATTGCAGACGGGCAAATTTTCTGTTTCTGCAGGCTTGGCGAGACCGGCACGCTACGCTCAGAGACTTTTGTCGCTTGATTAAGGGGGATTTAGGTGTTCGTCATTAGTGGACGGCCCGCCTCGCGACGCCGACGTAGCAGGTGGTCAGGCCCGCCGCTGGCTTAGGCGCTGGTCACGCACATGGAGACTTCTTGGCCGCTGAGTCGACTTTGTGGCCTGTCATCGGCGATCGAGGTTTTTTCCCCGTTTCGATAACTATGTAACTGGCAGAGCAGAGGAGAAAAGAGACTGTGAAGAACGTGCATGACGTGGATCGCGTGGAAGAGCCCTGAAAACGTAATAAGAGGGTAAATAATGAGCCATTTATCAAGTATCGAAAAAGGGGAATAGAAATGTTTCAAAGTTGATGGAAGTTAGATTGTAACAGTCAAATGACTTTCACAGTTACAATTTGAATTTTGAGGAGAAAAAAGGGGGGGAAAAGCGTTTGTTTAAAGATCTTGCACCTTACGTTGCCAACTCTAGTGTATAAAGAGATAATTTTTTGCGATGGCGTTTTTAGCTCATTATTAAGAACGAGCGATTATTTTCACTTTTATCCGTCCATCTGTAGACATTTAATTTTTTTTTTTTGTTTTTGAAATATTCTTTTCTGTTTTAAACAGGTGCTAAGGAAATATTAGGATTCGCATTTTCAGAACTCTCTCAATAGTTTCAAGTTACATCTTTAGAGGGTGCTGAACCCGAAAAACGCAAAAGTTTAAGGGCCTGTTCTAAACGACCTGTTCTTCCTAGAAATTTAAAATTCTCGTTGTGGAGCTTGGTGGCCAAGAAGTTTACATGTACATCAGAGGTTTGTCCTCTTCCCCTCAGGAAGTTTCTCGTAAAAGGACATATGTAGAAGAGGAGATGTTATTCTTCTAATTGTATACAGTCGCTCAAAAAAGTATCCGAACACTAATGGTTGATTACAGAATTCAGAAAAAATATCTGGCAATATTTTTTTTAGAAATTAGTGATCTGGCAAACTTCGTGTCACGTGACACGAAGGTTGCATCACACAAGGTGTCACGTGATCACGGTGTCACGTGACACGAAGAACGCCAGATCACTTATTATAAAAAAAAATCGTTGCCAGATATTTTTTCTGAATTCTGTAATCAACCATGGTGTTCGGATACTTTTTTGAGCGACTGTAGGTGGTCATATTATTTTGATACTAGATCGTGTGGGCTCACTCACGGAAATATTGAGCGTGTGCAGTTACCGTTCACAGCAAACTGGAGCGTGTGCAGTAACTGCACACGCTCCAGTTTGCTGTGAACGGTAACTGGAGCGTGTACAGTTGCTGTACACGCTCCAGATATTTTTCCTGAATTCTGTAATCACGTGACACGAAGGTTGCCAGATCACTAATTTCTAAAAAAAACATTGCCAGATATTTTTTCTGAATTCTGTAATCAACCATAGTGTCCGAATATTTTTTTGAGCGACTGTACATCACATAGTAGTCATCACTAGTTATATACACGGAAGATTCACAGAATGGTAATAGTTTATTACTGCCTTTCTAAACCAGAAAGAATCTTTCTATTTATTTCTTAAAGCAAATAATAAACGTTGCGTTTTTTCACCCATCATTTGTGGTAACGGATCAAGTGTTGGTGTCAGGTGCAAATTCTTCCACCATCCCACCTCAATTTCAGATTTTTAGCATCAGCAGACTTTTTATAATATTCATTTCACATTTTACTCTTTTCTTCAATTTTAGTGACCTCTAATGGTAGAAATTCGAAACATGTGGAGATTCTGAAAACGTGAATCGTAATATTCATGAATATTAAAAGTTCACGCTCATGAATATTAAAGAACTTTTAATTAATCTGCTAAACCTAAAATATTTTGAATGTCTACAAACTGATAGACAGATAAAGGACGAAGTGAAAACAGCTGCTTTTTTTTTAACACGAGTTCAAAATGTTGCTCAAGACAATTAGCTGGATGTTCTTAATTAACAGCTCAGTAGAAATTAGCAAAAAATGTTTGTCCTCAATTTTGAAGTTTAAATATTTGCACTAAATCAGAGTTATATAGCAAACCTTTGTAACCGACGTTCCCCTCGGAATGTTAGAAGATGGCATTATAACTATTCACTTTCCCTTGCATCGCAGTGTATTTGGCCTCTGAGCGGCACTTTTTTGCACACCATAGGCTAAATGGCCAGGTCACATGGACCCCAAAGGCTCAGAGAAGGTTGGGGGAGGGGACCCACTGGAACAGCTGTTGGGAGACAGATGGTAGCCTCCCGTCAAGGCCATCCAGCGTGTTCTTTAACGTTGGGTTGTTTTACCTCTGAGCGGCACTTTTTTGCACACCATGGGCTAAATGGCCAGGTCACATGGACCCCGAAGGCTCAGAGAAGGTTGGGGGAGGGGACCCATTGGAACAGCTGTTGGGAGACAGATGGTAGTCTCCCGTCAAGCCATCCAGCGTGTTCTTTAACGCGCACAGGTTATGTCTCTCCCACACACGAGGTCACGGCTTAACGTCTCATCCGACGGACGGCGACCTTTCCAAGCCCATCTGTGTCCCCTACTAACCATGGGCAGGGCGGAAAGTTTTACGAAGTTGTCTCAACGCTGACCCAGCTGGGATTGGAACCTGGGAACTGCAGATTACGAGCCTGGCGCGCTACCGACTGAGCTTTGACTGAGCGCCCCCCCCCCGCCCCCATCGCAGTGTAAGATGTCAGAATGGCGATGTAGCACTGCCTACTAGAGATCAGCTCGAACCCGCAGTTATTGAGACCTAGTCCGTCCGAGCCCTATTTGGAAAAAATTTTATCTGACGCATCATAGGATATACATACAGAAATGCATGTCGCTAATCATTTATGTTATTCTTATATTATTAATTCTAATAATTTTGTGACAAAATTGAAATGTTAATGCTGTTTGCAACGAAAAATATTTAAAACTCTCAGTAGAAACTGAAATGCTCAGAGAAATGCGCAGTAGAAATTTCAGTCCGAAAATCCGTGGCAACTTCGTTATAAAAGCAAAGAGCTTTTCATTTATCAAAGATACAGAATGCACAAAGAAAGAATCAGAAGCGTCATAAAGACTTATTTTTTCATTACTAATAAATAAATACCCCCCCCCCCTCCCCCCAAGCAGCTGCTTGTTACAGAGGTCTCACAGGAGCTTATCAGTTTATATGTTATAGTAGAAGGTCTGTGAGGATGGCAGGACCTCAACAGAAAAACAACACACAGACATCCATGCCTTACCCGGGGCTCGAACCCAGGCCCCTTAGATCAGTAGCCAAGCGTGCTAACCACTCAGCCAAGGGACGGCTGCATTACTAATAACTGATTGCAAAGTTGAAATTATAATAAAAAAAAGTATTTTTAATTTCTACTTATTTTCTTTTACATTTACAAGAATTCAATTTTTTCGAAATTTTGATTTAAACCCAAATTTTTCTCTGCTGAGTGCTAAAGGCTCCTACCGATGATTCTGTGTCAGCCAACATCCCCCCTGACAATGCACCCTCTCCTTGCTATAATACGTATATCACACAAATAATTTTACATGAGATAAAAATTAAAATTGATATTGTTGAAAAAAGTTAAAATTTTACTCCTAAAATCATGTTAAAAATCACTAAGAAACTTTCCATAGTGCAAATGTTTAAAAAGCATCTTAATACACCGTGAATACACTGAAGTGCCATTGAATTAGGGATAGGAGACGTTATCCAAATTCAGTCCGCAAGTCACGCATTTGCGCGCATGCGTGGCTGAAACTCTGGTCATATATAGCTGTCAGCTTCGGCTTCCCCAAGCATTCGTCATGAGAAGCGTAATGGGGAAAGATGCGGGATTTAGATGCATTTGACAGAGGGCAGATCATAGGTGCCGACAGATGGACACTCAATCTCCGAAATTGTCAATGAACTTGGATTTTCTCATAAGATAGTTTCAAGAGTGTTCCAGGAATATGAAAATTCCGGCAATAAAACAAACATCCAGCAAACTGAAAAGGACAACCAGCCTTGAATGATCATGGGCTTCACCGTCTGACCCGCATTATATGGACTGATAGGGGCCAGACATTATCTGAAATCACCTCCCATCTGAACACGGGTTCCAGCCGGGAAGTCAGAGCATGAACCATTCAATGTTCATTTCATCGTCTCGACTTCCGGAGCCGCCAACCTACGAGAGTCCCACTTCTAACAACACGACACCGGCTCAATGCCTTGCCTGGGCTAAAGAACATCGAAAATTGGCAACAGATAGCCTGGAGTGATGAATCCCGATTTAAACTTCATCATGCCAATAGGACACTTAGGGTATGGTGTCAACCCCATGAAGCCATGGATTCTGCATGTCAGGTCAGAACAGTACAAGCTGGTGGTGGCTCAGTGATTGCCTGGGGTGTCTTCAGTTGGACGTCTGTGGGACTTTTGATACTTGTACCGACGACTCTCAATGCATCCCGGTACGTAGAACTCATGGCTGACCATTTACACCCATTTATGGCCATCATGCATCCAAATGGAGATGACGTCTACCAGCAAGACAACTGTTCATCTCACAGGTCCAGGTTGGCTACTGCATGGTTGCAGGAGCATTCTGCTGACTTCGAAATAATGAATTGGCCACCTAGAAGCCCAGATTTAAATCCCATCGAAAATCTTTGGGATACCGTCGAGCAGAGTGTTCTGTCCCATAAGCGACGACCATGAGAGAATTGTGGACAGCTCTGGAGGATGCATGGATCGCCATACCTGTGGAACATTTACGCAAGCTTGACAGGCTCCTGTCAGACCTCCGTGGCAAGCAGCTGCTTGAGGGGGTATTAATTTTTTAATTAATTGTGGAGTCCTTGCCTCTTTGTGTAGCGGCCGTTATCAGGGCCAGGGGGGTCCAACACGTTACTAGGTTGCTATCCCTAATTCAATGGCACTTCAGTGTATAATCGCATATGAAAAAAATGTTTTAATTGTAAAAGTCGGGATTACTAGATTAAAAATTTATTTAAAAAGTTAAAAAATATTTTTACGAATAATTGAATGAAAGGTTCTTTGACAGTGGCTATGACGTCATTCAGTAGTAAAGCAACATTGATTGTTCTTGCCACAGCAAATCGTTTGGTTTAAGGACGTTTTTGAATGAAGATAACTTTTAATAGAATAAAATTTAATGTTCGTAAAGACAAAATCTATAACTATCTGAAAAGTAGCAATATCAGATATTAAAATAATTTTCATATTAGTGTGTAATATATTTAATACAATTTCTTCGAATACAGATCTGAATTCGACAAAGACTTCTTTATTGGTCATACACTTCTGGAACCCAAGTAGCAGACAATCAGCAGATTTTCGGAGGAAGTCTCACTGGAATGTTTTCGATAACATCTGGAATCTTCTTTTCGAATTCATCAAGGATCTGAAATCGTAAAATTCCTCCGTTGGCCTCCCCAGCCTCAAGAATAAAAAGTCCCAAAGGGTGAGAGTTAGGCTTCGTGCAGAGATATACCTCGCATTGAGCTGGGATTTTCGAATCCTCTTTGAGCCTTTGTCAGTCATGATTTCCTGAAAACAAACAAAATGGATCCAAATGGAAAAAAATCCAAACAAAATGGAAAAAAATCCAAACAAAATGGAAAAAAATCCAAAATGGATTATTCCATCAGTGGATGGAATAATTGGGGTCCTTTTTCTGTTCAGGAGAAATGACAAATGACAAAAAGCTAAAAGTTCAACCAGTTCTGGTGACTATGAAATGCTCGTTTTCAAAGAAAAAAGGGTTGTAGACTTTCCACTATAGCGTTCTCTAAAAATAAAATAAATAAATACCCCCTCAAGCAGCTGCTTGCCACAGAGGTCTGACAGGAGCCTGTCAGTTTATATGCCACAGTAGAAGATCTGAGATGATGGCAGGACCTCAGCAGAAAAACGACACAAACAGCCATGCCTTACCCGGGGCTCGAACCCAGGTCCCGTAGATCGGTGAAAATTCAGACTAATGAGAGAATTCAAAAACATGAATCGTAATTCCGATACTAAACTGATAGAACTTTTCCATTTAACTCTTAGCATAAAAAGTTACATTTTTCAATCTCCTGTAAGGCGACAAGTTTTGCTGTAAGGCAAACTCCTTGACCACTACACTCGGTTACCTATTATTTCAAACTTCTAGAATGTTTCTAGTATATTATTTCACCATTACATTAATTATTTAAAGTTTTGGAAATTCTAGAGGCCCTGTATAGGTAGAGGTTGGCCATCTCAAAATTGGACGCCATGTTTTGTCGTCTCTCGGATTGTTTAGCGTGCCTAGCTGAATGGTATTCCACGGCACTTATGGATTCCGGAGAAAGATAGGGTAATATTTAATACAGAATTTAGTGTTCATGATTGGAAACACTTTAGAAAACGGTTAAAATGGAAAATTAAATTTTAGGGCTTTTTTTTAAAGAGATACAATTTTGCTTTGCTATCTGTCTGTCTGTAAACATCGAACTTTTTTGTTTATATAGATAAATAAAAAAATATTTTTGTGTTAGATAGGTATTACTGATATATTACAATTTGCATTTTTCGAATCTCCTAAAAGTTATAACTGCGCCCTCTAACGGTGGAAAAAGTTGGAAATTCCAAAATATCAAACGAATATTTCAAACGATGTACTTATGTTAGAAGTTTCAAATTTTGGTGTTGAAATGTAAAGATTACGAAATTAGCATTGGCAACAATCACTTGATCCTTTAGACCCAAGGGTGGGGGGGGAGGTGAATGCAACAATTTTTTTTTTTGTTTTAACAGAAAAGTGTATGTTTTTAGAGATAAATTAAAAATTCTTTTTTGGTTGCACAGGTATTGATGAAATATTACAATTTGCATTTTGCGAATTTCCGAAAAGCTATAATTGCGCCCTCTAACGGTGAAAAAAAAATCGAAAAATCTCAAAATTTAAAACGAATATGGCAAATGATGTAGTTAAGCTAAAAATTTGAAGTTTTGGTCGTGGAATATGACAGTCTTCAAAAATTCCATTGACAACAATGAGTTGACCCTAAGCCCAAGGTAGGAAAGAAACGGAACGGTTTTAAGAGATAATCGAAAATCTCTTTTTTTAGTTGGTTACTAATGAAATGCAATTCGCATTTTCAAAGGTAGTTTTAATTTATATTATCAGAGATCACTAAATATCGAAACGGCAAAACTTTTAACGAATGTTTAAAGTTTTGCCGTTCTGATTTAAGTGATCCGTTTATTCGTAGAAATTTCGGCGTGTAGAGTTCTGTTATGGTAGAAATTCCACTGACAGCAATGATCTGCCCACTATTTTCAGAGGAGCGAGAGAAAAGCAACTTTTTTAATTTAAGAACTAAAAGACAAATACCTTTTGTTTTATAATTACTAATAAAATACTACTGTGTGCATTTCCCCTCATCATATATTAAAAAATAAATAAATATTCCCTCAAGCAGCTGCTTGCCACAGAGGTCTGACAGTTATATGCCATAGTAGAAGGTCCATAAGGATGGCAGGGACATCAACACAAAAACAACACGACCATCCATAATTAAAACTTTTAAAGAGTGAAAAAGTAGGCAAAGGAAGAACTTCATTTTCTTTGAAAATGAGATTCCCATATGCGCCAGAGGCGATATGCGTCCTTCTAGTGATTTTACACTTTCAGTACCCTCTGACAGTGGAAATTCACAATACTGTATAATTGAGAAAATAAACTATTAATATTTTATTAGTACTTGCAATGTACAAAAATTTTTTTTCCTACATCGCTTAAAACAGAAAAGTTCCATTTTACCAACGGGACAAATCATTACTATTAGTGTAAACCACTTTGTCATTACACTCTATGACCAAAACTTAAGTTTCTAGCAAAAAATCCTTTGCAATATTTATTTAAAAATTCGGCATTTTTGAGCTTTTTTTTACCAACAGAGGTCGCCTCTCAAGTTTTTATTTACCGCCTTTAGCACTCTCTAACACTGGAAACTCCAACTGATGGGGATTCGAAAAATCTAAATATTAATATTTTTGTGGAAAAAAATTTCGTCGACATACGGGATTCGAACCCGCATCTCTCCAGAAACATGCCAGAGTATTCTAACCTGTTGAACTAACTCCGGCGTTTTTCACAAGAAAACATTTATTGATTTATAGACGTTTAAACGACTACAGGTAACGCTGATATTATCAAATATAGTTTAAATCGTTAATAACTCTAAATAGCGTGATGTGACTTCATTATTTATATCAATCTTACTCAGAGCACTGAAAAAGAAATAGTTGCCATCCAAGATCATAGATGGTGTCAAAGGTGGCGCCCAAAATTCACGGGAAGAGTAATAGTCATTATTAGTGGAAAAAAGACTGAGATGGCATTAGTTCAACAGATTAGAATACTCTAGCATGTTTCTAGAGAGATACGGGTTCGAATCCCATATGTCGGCAAATTTTTTTTCACAAAAACATTTATTGATTTATAGATGTTTAAATGTCTACAGGTAATGCTGAGATTATCAAACATTGTTTAAATCATTAATATTTTGTTAGGGCCTGTAAAACAACAACAACAAAAAAATGCATATATATTGTTTTGTTTATCTCTTAAAAAAAGTCATTTTCGCACCCCTTTCTAGTTAAGAGGGCAAAGCCTTGTTGTCATTGTAAACCTTCTGACCATAACACTGTACTATCAAAATTTCGGATTTCTAGTTTATATAGTTTATTTGCAATATTCTTTTAAAATTTTAGTATTTTCCATCATTTTCCACCGCTATAGGGCGCTATTAAAGCTATTGAAGAATTTTGAAATTGCGAATAGCAATATTTGTTCGACACCTATCAACCCAAAAAGAATTTTTCGCTTAGCTCTAAAAGTAAAAAAGTTAATTGTCTTTAGACGGATAGACAGGTGGAAAGACAGATGGACAGACAACAGTTAACAGAGAGACGGACAGACAGACGAACAAATACTGGCATAGGCAGACGACAAAGTGAAACATTAGCTCGTTTTTTAAAAAACCTTAAATATTTTGTTGATTTTCAGTTAGCTCGTTTCACTTTTTCAGCCGATTGCCGTCTTCTGATAGAGTTTCTCGGACAAAAATATTCATTAATTTATTTCTTTGAGTGAAATGTTTACACCTTAAATGCAGCGCAGTGAGGCATTCATAAAATATGACAGCTTTTATAGACAAAAAAAGTGGTAGAAATATGTAAAACTATAACATCTGAGAAGTTTTAACTTGGTACATACACTAACCCATAGGCTTTCGTCTCACGGTAAGCCAAAACATGGCGTCCATAAGCCACGTGACTCAACCAACCAATGGCAGTGAATCACCGAGATCGCCAACCTCTGACTTTTACAGAACCTCTAGGAAATTCCCAACTTTAGCGACCTCTAACAGTGGAAATTCCATACGGTTCTGTGAGCAGTAACATGTTAAAGCCAATAAAGGCCATATTTTCAGTGATACATCCGCTTATACGAAAAGTATTGGCTTTAGGCAACCACAAAATAGATGTTCTATGAGAAGGTTGAGATCATAAGTCTGTTCCCATTTTCGTGAAATAACTGACGATCGTTTCAGGAAATATCTGTTATATCGAAGACTCTCGTGTTGGAACGTTTGCAACAATTTCCACTAGAAGGGAAGATGCGGTAAGGAACTGGATTTAACCGGAATAGACACAGCGCTCTTCTAGTGGTCTTATTCCCAACGTTGTGTCAGTTTTAAAAGAATTTCGATGAATATGTGCATTACATATATTGTGCTTTCTGTTCTTTGCTCTCCATTCTAGTTGTTAAAATTCTCAAGGAAAGTGTTGAGTACCCATTTTTATTTCCTACCTTGAATCCCTCATATTAATTTTGTTCAGAAGATTGAACTTATCTTCTCAAAGTTCATTTATTGTTCTATTTCTCGCATTGCATGAGACAGTTACATCAATCAATCAATCAATCAATTTTATTTCATCATCATATACAATTTATAAACAGAAAAATATGAGTGAACCCAAACCACATGGTTTGTCTGGGCCACTAAAGGAAATTAATTAAATTCAAATATCTATTTCTTAGAAGTTTTTAAGTCTGGATGATGGTTCGAGTTAGCATCAGTAAGTTTTCTTCTTCACTATTTTTTTCGCCTACCACGCAGTTAATAATTTCCTCAAAGTCTTGGGTGCATCGAAATGAAGTAGAAAACATTATTTTCTGTTTCTCGCTGTGCTTTAAGGTTTTAATTAATAGGTGCAACATCATAAATATTTAAAAATTAATTAGAGTATGAATTCAGAAGGGTGTATCTCCACACGGAGAGAGGTTTTATCGGACAAATACAAGTTTTGGTAAAATTATGCAAGATCATTATTTTCGGACCTAAGAGTGCCACGCCTTTTGAACTGCTCTTAATAACATGTCGTTTCCACAATCTATGCACTCTGCAGTAATGTGGTAATAACGACGAAAACTTTTCAAATGTTCTCAGGTAAAATGAAGGTTGGCTGGATTCGGTTGTTTTTCCTCTGAGCGGCATTTATTTGCAAACCATGGGCTAAATGGCCAGGTCATAAAGACTCCGAAGGCTCAGAGAAGGTTGGGGTAGGGGACTCACTGGAACAGTTGTTGAGAGACAGGTGGTAGCCTCCCGTCAAGGCCATCTAACGTATGCTTTAACGTGCGCATGGTGTGGCTCTCCCACACACAGATCATGGCTTAACGTCCCATCAGACGGACGGTGGCCTTTCCAAGCCCATCGGTGCCCTCTACTGGCCGTGGGCAGGAAAGAGAGTTTTTCGGAGATAAGTCTCAACGCTGACCCAGCTGGGACTCGAATTTGGGAACTGCAGATTACGAGCCTGGCGCGCTACCGACTGAGCTACCCCCGCCCCATAAAATGAAGGAAACCGAGATACACCCTTTTGTCAGGTACACGATAACATGTGCAATTTATAAACCTCAATGTTTCCTATTTTCTTATGCCTCCGTTCTGATTATTAAAATTCTCAAAGGGAGGAGGGATCATGACACTTTTCTCTCTTCATTCCTTAGATCCGGTCTTCATAACAAAGATATTAAATGTGTAAGCAAGGGAACATAACCTTGTCTTCATCCATCAAATATTCATTTTCGAAAACAAAATCAATATATATAGGTTAAACCTAAAGAAATTATTCCATAACTTTACAAGTCAACAATCATTCAATAAGTAAATAACGTTTCGACATTCAGTTAACAAGCTTAAATTATTTCAACGCATATTTTTTGTCTTTTCGTGTCACGTGATTACAGAATTCAGGACAAATATCTGGAGCTTGTACAGCAACTGTACACGCTCCAGTTACCGTTCACAGCAAACTGGAGCGTGTGCAGTAACTGCACACGCTCCAGTTTGCTGTGAACGGTAACTGCACACGCTCAATATTTCCGTGAGTGAGCCCACACGATCTAGTATCAAAATAATATGACCACCTACAGTCACTCAAAAAAGTATCCGAACACTATGGTTGATTACAGAATTCAGAAAAAATATCTGGCAACGATTTTTTTTTTATAATAAGTGATCTGGCAACCTTCGTGTCACGTGACACGAAGGTTGCCAGATCACTAATTTCTAAAATAAATCGTTGCCAGATATTTTTTCTGAATTCTGTAATCGACCATAGTGTTCGGATACTTTCTTGAGCGACTGTACCACAGATCGAGAATCATTCCACAGCTGACACGAAGAATTAATGTAACAGCCACGAGATCATTCTGAAGAGCGTAGCTACGCCTGTAGTGGCTGCAGTCAGGGCAACCGAAGAGTTGGACACGGTAGCATTTGTTACGGGGCAAAGATTCCGCTCGCAGCATCTACGACGGGGGTTCGCAATGGGAAGGGAGTCTCAATCGACTTCGAAGAGAATGAAGCGAGCTAGAATTGACCTCGAATGACATGAAACTGATCAACAACACCCCGGTTTTCATTTATCTAAAATTATTTTCACAAAATAGTGCAATGCTTTTCTGCCTCTCTTTCTTGCAGTTTTGATTTAAAGCAAAATTCTCTTGTAAAATAGGTGTAATGTATACAGTCGTATCAGAATAATATGACCACCCCCATTATTAGGTAGGAGGTCATATTATTCTGATACGACTGTGTATGTGTTAATCTTTTGCATTCGTCTTATTAAAATTCCCCCAGAGTTACATTCGTCTTATTAAAATTCCCCCAGAGTTACATTCGTCTTATTAAAATTCACCCAGAGAGTTCTCAAAAAAATATCTGGAGCGTGTACAGCAACTGTACACGCTCCAGTTACCATTCACAGCAAACTGGAGCGTGTGCAGTTACTGCACACGCTCCATTTTGCTGTGAACGGTAACTGCACACGCTCAATATTTCTGTGAGTGGGCCCACACGATCCAGGTCATACCCAGAGTGGTATGTCCCTTTCAGGTATAATACTGGTAATTTCTACTGCAAGAACAGGCATTCATTTACCGTAACTCATAAGAAAAACCTTCTAAAGAATCAAAATGAATTCACTTAAATAGGCCTTTTTTAATTAACAGCATTAAAAAGTCCGTGAGTGAATGAAAGTGATGAAAGCGTCTGGCAAAGCTGAGTCAAAATTCGCTTTACCCATCACTGCCGTCTGGTAATTAATTCACTGAAAATAGATACAAACGCTGTCCAGTGATGCCAGCGTATACAGTCGCTCAAAAAAGTATCCTAACACTACGGTTGAATACAGAATTCAGAAAAAATTTCTGGCCAGATATTTTTTCTGAATTCTGTATTCAACTAGTATTCAGAAATAAGTATTCTAGTGTTCGGATACTTTTTTGAGCGACTGTAGGTGGTCATATTATTTTGATACTAGATCGTGTGGGCTCACTCACGGAAATATTGAGCGTGTGCAGTTACCGTTCACAGGAAACTGGAGCGTGTGCAGTAACTGCACACGCTCCAGTTTCCTGTGAACGGTAACTGGAGCGGGTACAGTTGCTGTACATGCTCCAGATATTTTTTCCCAATTCTGTATTCAACCATAGTGTTTGGATATATTTTTGAGCGACTGTACATCAATCTTGAAGTTTTAACGCTGCTGCATTCAACAAAATAGCAACGAGTGTGTCTCGCGAATATTTCAGAGTTCTAAACGAGATTTCAAAAGGACGCTTACTTAACATCCATTTTGAACTCCTTGAAATCCATTTTTTTTAGTATAAATTAAGCTTTAAGACTCTGGGAATGATTCGTTAGGTCATTTGACATCGAAAACCGAAACTGTTCTGTGGAACAAAAAAAATTCTTTCTTGGGGCATATATGCTGTGCAGGTTTAGTCTGCGAGGTATATCTCAGCCTACAGCAGCTGCAAAAAAGCGAGAGACGTAGACTCTGCTCTTCTCTTCGAATGGAGGAAACAGAAAAGCAAAGAACCAATGCTAAAAGAAATACAGAACTAAGAATCCAATTATAATAAACGACCGAGCCCAACAGTACAGAGTCAACTAAATATTTCAGCACACATTTCACTGTGTGGGTTGTTTTACTTCTGAGCACATTCTATTGGCTACAATCAAGTTTCTTGAAGACCCTGGAGAAATTATAAAATCAGAAGTGGGGCGGGGGTGGCTCAGTCGGTAGCGCGCCAGTCTCGTAATCTGTAATTCCCAGGTTCGAGTCCCAGCTGGGTCAGCGTTGAGATTTATCTCCGCAAAATTTCCCCGCCCTGCCCACGGTCAGTAGGGGACATCGATGGGCTTGGAAAGGTTGCCGTCTGTCGGATGGGATGTTAAGCCGTGGCCCCGTGTGCGGGAGAGCCATACCCTGTGCACGTTAAAGAACACGCTGGATGGCCTTGACGGGAGGCTACCATCTGTCTCCCAACAGCTGTTCCAGTGGGTCCCCTCCCCCAACCTTCTCTGAGCCTTCGGGGTCCTTGTGGCCTGGCCATTTAGCCCATTGTGTGCAAAAAAGTGCCGCTCAGAGGTAAAACAATCCAATCTAAAATCAGAAGCTGCAGACTGCGATTGTAGAGATGTGTTGTTTCGATGCAGGTCTCGGTTTTGCTAATTATTATTATAATTGCAAGACATTCAATGTTTTTCAGAAATAATTTCATAAAATTCATTGAAGGGTCCTTTCAATTCATTTTGCCTTCCCCATGAGGAAGGAAGCGGTGAGTTTAATCCTAGTCATCCCCTCCTAAGAGTACCCTATTCAAATATTTCTTTAAAGCTATCTTACTAAACTAGGGTCTAAAGTTCTTGGATTCCTCTAGGAGAAAGGTCGTCAGTTTTTGTGGCAGACCAATTATCATATTATATATCAGTGTTAATCAAACATTCAAGTTCAAATTCCATTTGGAAGCTTCCTAGGTTTAAAGTGGATCAAATCCACCCTGATAGTTATGCCCCCCTATGTCCCTTCCTTCCCAAGAATACAATTACAATTTATTCGCCTCCATGTTTTAGAGCGTAGGAATAGGATAGACAAACGAACAACACAAAAAAGTTGAAAGTGCAAGAATAAGAGTAGATGCCAAAAGATTTCGCAGCGAAAAGTTTTACACCATCTCTTTATCGCACACATAATGAAACATAAAATATTTGCAGATATTTTTGTCCTATTTTTTTACTAAAACTAATCATTATAGCGAAGCATACGATTTCGAAAAGTGAATTCTCCTATTGGCAACAACAAGCTACACGTGCACACATACTTTACCTAATGGAGGTAGGAATAGAGGATTTGGGTTGGGTTGTTTTACCTCTGAGCGGCACTTTTTTGCACACCGTGGGCTAAATGGCCAGGTCACATGGACCCCGAAGGCTCAGAGAAGGTTGGGGGAGGGGACCCACTGGAACAGCTGTTGGGAGACAGATGGTAGCCTCCCGTCAAAGCCATCCAGCGTGTTCTTTAACGTGCACAGGGTATGGCTCTCCCGCACACGGGGCCACGGCTTAACGTCCCATCCGACGGACGGCGGCCTTTCCAAGCCCATCGGTGTCCCCTACTGACCGTGGGCAGGGCGGGGAATTTTGCGGAGATAAATCTCAACGCTGACCCAGCTGGGACTCGAACCTGGGAACTACAGATTACGAGCCTGGCGCGCTACCGACTGAGCCACCCCCGCCCCAGGAATAGAGGAAGGCGCCCTTACTATCAGTTAGCAGAGTTGGCTAGTGTAGCCGAAATACCGCGTTACCCCTACACTGAGTGTCGCTATGAAAGGTCAGCTGTCATCACGTACGTGTGAATGTTTTGTACGGTCGCTCAAAAAAATATCCGAACACTATGGTCGATTACAGAATTCAGAAATAATATCTGGCAACATTTTTTTTAGAAATTAGTGATTCTGGCAACCTTCGTGTCACGTGACACAAAGGTTGCCAGAATCACTAATTTCTAAAGAAATTGTTGCCAGATATTTTTTCTGAATTCTGTAATCGACCATAGGGTTCGGATACTTTTTTGAGCGACTGTAGGTGGTCATATTATTTTGATACTAGATCGTGTGGGCTCACTCACGGAAATATTGAGCGTGTGCAGTTACCGTTCACAGCAAACTGGAGCGTGTACAGTAACTGCACACGCTCCAGTTTGCTGTGAATGGTAACTGGAGCGTGTACAGTTGCTGTACACGCTCGATATTTTTCCTGAATTCTGTAATCACGTGACACGAAGGTTGCCAGAATCACTAATTTCTAAAAAAATTGTTGCCAGATATTTTTTCTGAATTCTGTAATCGACCATAATGTTCGGATACTTTTTTTGAGCGACTGTAGGAATACTAAATAATATAAATAAATACCCCCTCAAGCAGCTGCTTGCCACAGAGGTCTGACAGGAGCCTGTCAGTTTATATGCCACAGTAGATCTGAGAGGATGGCAGAACCTCAGCAGAAAACAACACGAACATCCATGCCTTACCCGGGGCTCGAACCCAGGTCCCGTAGATCAGTAGCCAAG
Source organism: Ryuthela nishihirai (assembly GCA_038380435.1). Taxonomy (NCBI): domain Eukaryota; kingdom Metazoa; phylum Arthropoda; class Arachnida; order Araneae; family Heptathelidae; genus Ryuthela; species Ryuthela nishihirai. Next base: position 19,563,677 of record JAWZYU010000017.1, read on the forward strand.
CGCGCTAACCACTCGGTTACTGGCACAATTAAATCGTAATAGTTCCTATTAACAGTAGTAGTACTATTATTATTAGATGCACGAGACTTTACTCCTTTTTTAATTCCTTTTTGTGTTTGCAAAAACTAGTTGAACTCTATGAACAAATTTCTCTGTGGTTTTTAAAAACCATTTTTTGAGGTCCATATTGGACTTCTATCGTAATAAATTACATCAAATAAAAATTCAACAATATTACCTTCTAGTCAAAAAAGGGAGTGAGGGAACCTTCCAAACAAGTAGAAGCAGTTCTTTACGCTACTTTCCAATATAATTAAAATAACGAAAGGTTTAAAAATTCCGAAACAAAAACTTTATTTCAACTTCTTACCAATTAAATGCCATTCCTTTTATCCATTTTACAGGTTAATTTCTGCAGGAATATGCTATATAAGAGCTAATGTCTTTCCACAATCTCGTTTGTTAACATAGACAACGCACACTTCCAAATAAGAGCAATATGGCGACCTGGGTTACGGTTTTCAAGCGATAGGGCATCTCCCTCTCTTACCTATGCTACGTTGATGCCAGATGTTCAAATCCCGAAGTAAGCGCCGAAAGAGATAAATTAATTTCATTTTTCAAACATTGTTAGCAACATCTTCAGTACTTAGCCAAGACAGACTATTTCTAATAAGGTTCCTATTTAACATTTTCCACCCTTCTCATTCTAGTTCTGCCCTTTTTACCTTAAATCAGCAGTCTGTGCAAATTCATAACTACAGGGTGATTCAGAATTCATCATCAATATTTGGTGGGGAGGTAGGTAATAAGAAACGAAGGAGATTTCACATAGGAAAGCATGGGCGCATATGCCATGTAGTAGGGCAAAATGACCCCAGTTCAATGATGGAAAGAACACATAAGAAGGAAGTGGTAAGGAAAAAACATTTATTATCTTACATGTAACATTTCTTTGCATTGGTTGTACAGACTTACAAGAGGTGCTCGAACTGCCGACCATGTGCTAGAATGCATGACTCACAACGGCGTTGCATGGACAGCCGGACCCTGTGGAAGATGCCTGGCATTTCCCGGATGTTTGAGGCAGCAACTGATATGCGTGCTACAAGATCCATAGCACTATCAACAGGGGTCTCGTACACCATGTTTTTCATAGCACCCCATACAAAGAAATCGATTGGAGATAAATCCGGTGAACGTGGTGGCCAAGAAACCGGTCCACTGCGGCCAATCCATTGACCACCAAACTGTCTGCGTAGGTAAGCACGCACAGCATTTGCGAAATGTGCAGGAGCGCCGTCATGCTGGAACCACATTCGCCGGAGACTACCATCAGGAACCTCGTTCAGAAGATCCGGTAACACAGTCTGAAGAAATGTTAGGTACTTGGCACCGTCCAAACGGGATGGTAGTAAATACGGGCCCAACAAACAGTCACCGACAATCCCAGTCCACACATTGACAGCAAAACGTTGTTGCGCAGCTCCAGGTCTTGTACCGTGTGGGTTCTGATGAGCCCACACATGCCAATTGTGTGTGTTGAAGACACCCTCTCGAGTGAACAACGCCACATCGGTGAAAAGAACATACGTTGGGAAATTGGGATCAACGGCTGTTCTCTGCATGAACCACTGACAAAAAATAACACACTTGGGATGGTCGTCTGCCGCCAATAATTGCACTCTTTGCAGATGAAACGGATGTAACCCTTCATCGTGTAATATCCGCCACGCTGTTGCTTGCGAAATTCCAAACTGCCTAGCCATACCTCGTGTGCTAGCACCAGGTTGTTCCTCGATTTCCTGTAGGACAGCTTCCTCTACTGCTACTGTCCAGGCCGATCTGCGCCTCCCTCGATTAACATTACTAGCAGCAAACGATCCTGTTTCACGCAGTTGGCGATGAATACGTGAAAACATTTGATGCTGTGGCACACGGCGGTTTGGGAAGCGCGCTGCATACAATTGCCTGGCTCGAAGACATCTTTCTCCTGCCGCACCGTAAGTTACATGCATATCTGCACATTCATTCCACGTATACCTGTTCATGTTACTTCTGCAAATTCACCTTGTCGAATGAGAACTGACTGCACGCGTCAAACAGCTGTGCTTCTGTATGAGAGGTGTGTACACACAGCGCCCTCTACACCACCATGCGTTCGTCTGCCCCCATACTTTCCTATGTGAAATCTCTTTCTTTTCTTATTCCCTTCCTCCCCACTAAATATTGATGATGAATTCTGAATCACCCTGTATATTCGGTAACCCAAACGCATTAAGCCTATTCAAATATAAAACGCCTGAAACATTTAAAATATTTCCTGGGGGTGGGGGGGAGCAAACAATATTTATGGATAAGCTAAAAAAAAAGACGCTATTTTGTAGAGAGGAATATATTATTCGATAAAGGTACAATAATAGTACATATTGATGGTAATTACATATGATACAAAAATAAATGAGTTGTCTTGAGTGTTTTACCTCTGAGAGGCACTTTTTTGCACACCATGAGTTAAATGGCAAGGTCACAAGGACCCCGAAGGCTCAGAGAAGGTTGGGGGAGGGGACCCACTGGAACAGCTGTTGGGAGACGGATGGTAGCCTCCCGTCAAGGCCATCCAGCGTGTTCTTTATCGTGAACAGGGTATGGCTCTCACGCACACAGGGTCACGGCTTTAACGTCCCATCCGACGGACGGTGGCCTTTCCAAGCCCATCGATGTCCCCTACTGACCGTGGGCAAGGCGGGAAATTGTTGCGGAGATAAATCTCAACGCTGATCCAGCTGGGACTCGAACCTGGGAACTGCAGATTACGAGCCTGACAAAATAAATGAGTAAAAGCAACTAAATATTCAGACAAAATTCTTTTCTTAAATCATAATATTCTGAATATTTCAAAATCTTGGAGTTTCGGGGAGATGGGCGTAGGAACAGATCCGAAGATAATTCACAGCTCTGATGGCTCGCAATTGGCCAAAACCAAATCATTCCCTCCCCCCCCCCCTACAATAAGATGCTTTTTAAAGGCAGTTGATGACTGCTTCTTCTAACGAAATCATTATTCACCAATCCAAACTTTTCCATCATGATGACGGGTGGGGGGGGGGGGGAAGAGATAAAATCTAGGGGGAATGAAATGTAATTCAAATTCAACAAAAAACGAACTACTTCAACTCACACAAAATCATGTCTCTTTTACAGTAAAAACTTAATATTAAAATTGTTTTTATTCTCAAACAGTTAAAGGAATACAGTCGCTAAAAAAAGTATCCGAACACTATGGTTGATTACAGAATTCAGAAAAAATATCTGGCAGCAATTTTTTTTAGAAATTAGTGATTCTGGTGAGTTCATTCACGTGACACGAAGGTTGCCAGAATTACTAATTTCTAAAAAAATTTCTGCCGGATATTTTTTCTGAATTCTGTAATCAACCCTAGTGTTCGGATATTTTTTAATATATATAATGCGTATGAATATATAATGCAATGAATATGGAGCGTGTGCAGTTACCGTTCACAGCAAACTGGAGCGGTTGCGGTTAATGTTCACAGCAAACTGGAGCGGTTGCGGTTAATGTTCACAGCACATTGAATCGTGTGAGCTCACAAAGACCTGGATCGTGTGGGCTTACTCACGGAAATATTGAGCGTGTGCAGTTACCGTTCACAGGAAACTGGAGCGTGTGCAGTAACTGCACACGCTCCAGTTTGCTGTGAACGGTAACTGGAGCGTATACAGTTGCTGTACATGCTCCAGATATTTTTTCTGAATTCTCTAATCAACCATAATGTTCGGATACTTTTCTGAGCGACTGTACTTGACCATATATAATCGTAAAAAAACTAACTAAATGTATTTGATTTTGAATGGAAATATTTTAAAAGTTCCGGATTTCAAGGAGGACATTTCTACTCCTCCCCCTTCCGTCAGCTCAGAGCCATCTTAGACCTCACCTAGGTCCCCTGGGCAAAAATTAAATATGAGGCCCACCCCTCCCACTTCCGGAGAAATTTTCCCTCTTGTCACGATATGTGGTAATGAAAATGGACCCCAAAAATCACGGGCCTCCAGCATTTGCCTTCATTGCCTAAGCCAAAAGATCACCCTGCCCTGCTCTGACTTTAAGCTTCCACGTCCAATGATTTGAAAATGAAATTGAAAACAAACTCTCAGCAGCATTTGTTACCAATGTCAGGTGGATAATGGTATTTAAATTTAAGAATTGTCTCGAAAATCAATTGCCAAACTCTTTCCTAACAGGTAAAATGATTTTATTACAAGCTACTTCCATTTCCAACCGAAGGAAGTTCTGTCCTTCCGTTTCCCCTTCGGGCGCCATCTTTCTACACCCAAGCATTGCCAATAATCGAGTTTCTAGTTCGGAACGTGCCCCCCCCCCCCACCTCAGAATGGAGAACTCACTTCTGCTGGTACGGCTCGATAGGCCGAACCAGTGGCACGTGACGATCGCGCGCAGTGACGAGTGTATATCCGTGCTGCCTATAGGTCCTCTGGGGGGTCCCCGTGGCTCGTGCAGCGCACGGGCCACTTGGGACTTGACGAATGGCTTTTCGATTTAATTAGCAGCTCGCGCGGCGTGCCACGTGCGACACGAGCCAGTTAATGATATGTGAATGGTCCTTTTATGCGGCCACCGTTACCGTCGTCGGCCGTGGCTGGCCGTAACGTTTTTGCGGCTCGCTGAACCTGTCAAGCGGCCGGCCGCGACTGCCACGTGTGGAACAACAATGAGCCGACACGGGGCACGACCCCGTGTCGCCGCGCAAATCCACGGCAGACGGGGAGACCCGTGAACGGTCGCGGACTGCATGTCCTGTCCCAATAGGCTAAAGCGAGCCAGCCAAGTGCATTATCTCTGCGTCTGCAGCTGAGGCGAGAACTCGGCTCTGCTCGCAAGCAGAGCTTTAACTCCTTCGCGTCGCAAGGCAGGCGGAAGCTCGATAGCTCAGTTATCGCTGCTCTCGAAACAGCGGGACTGAAGTTGAAATCTTCTGAGGGAAATTGCATCATCACCCCCCCCTCCCATTCTTCCTTCCCCTAACTACAGAGAGCAAAAAATGAAGTTCTCTCCTTGGAATTTCAGAAAAAATATTTTAAATATGTATAAATAAATGCAATAACAAAACAAAAAAACTGTTAATGAAATGTTTCTTTCACAGGAATCTTCTTCCTTTTTTTTTCCTAAGCGCCTGTTACCCAAACGATTGATGCGGGGGTGGCTCAGTCGGTAGCGCGCCAGGCTCGTAATCTGCATTTCCCAGGTTCGAGTCCCAGCTGGGTCAGCGTTGAGATTTATCTCCGCAAAATTCTCCGCCCTGCCCACGGTCAGTAGGGAACACCGATGGGCCTGGAAAGACCGCCGTCCGTCGGATGGAACGTTAAGCCGTGGTTCCGTGTGCGGGAGAGTCATACCCTGTGCACGTTAAAGAACACGCTAGATGGCCTTGACGGGAGGCTACCATCTGTCTCCCAACAGCTGTTCCAGTGGGTCCCCTCCCCCAACCTTCCCTGAGCCTTCGGGGTCCTTGTGACCTGACCATTTAGCCCATGGTGTGCAAAAAAGTGCCTCTCAGAGGTAAAACAACCCAACTGTTATCAATTAATTGAGATTTTCTCTGCCAACCTCTCCCTCCGCCTTCGGTGACAACCGATCGTGTTGGAAAAGCCATCTTTCTTCGGCTGGGATGTTAAGCATTGCCTTCCTGTGCATGAGATCCCGAACCTTCTGGATAACCATGACAGAAGGCTTCTAACAGCTATCCCTAACAGCTGTCCAATGAATCTCTTCTTCGGCCATCTCTGGGCCTTTGGGATCCTTGTGATTTGGTCATTTAGAACGTTATAGGCAAAAAAAGGCCTTTCGAAGTTAATACAGCACATTTTCAAATGAATTTTTTTTTTTCGTTTCCTGTTTCAAGATGCTTTATTCTTATTAAAAGGAAATACGAATAAAGTACAGTCGCTCAAAAAATATCCGAACACTATGGTTGATTACAGAATTCAGAAAAAATATCTGGAAACGATTTTTTTTTTACAAATTAGTGATCTGGCAACCTTCGTGTCACGTGATTACAGAATTCAGGAAAAATATCTGGAGCGTGTGCAGTAACTGCATACGCTCCAGTTTGCTGTGAACGGTAACTGCACACGCTCAATATTTCCGTGAGTGAGCCCACACGATCCAGGTCTTTGTGAGCTCACACGATCCAATTAGGGATCTGGCAACCTTCGTGTCACGTGACACGAAGGTTGACAGACAAAATTCAATTTTTTGAACGACTGTACAAGGTACTTTATTCTTCTTTCAAGGGGGTGTCATTTTAAATAGACTTTATTCCGTAAATCAATATATTTAAAACGGATCTGGATGGAAGAGACTTAAAAATGCAGAAAAAATGTTTCAAACAATTTATAATATAAAGTTTCTGATCCATCAGAATTTAGGGGTCTGAGGTTGGCCCAGTCGGTAGTGCGCCAGGCTCGTAATCTGATGTTCCTAGGTTCGAGTCTCAGCTGGGTTTGAATTGAGAATTTTCTCCACTAATCCTGTTCTGTCTTCGGTGAGAAAACCGACATCACTGAGCTTGCAAAGGATGCCGTCCGTCGATGGGATGTTAAGCCTTGGCTGCGTGCATAGGAGAGTCACACTTCTGTGCACATTAAATAACAAGCTGGATGGCGTTGACGGGAGAGTTCCACCTGTCTGCTAAGAGTTGTCCAGGGGTCCCCTTCCTTAACCTTCTCTGAGGCCTCGGGGTCCTTGTGACCTGACCATTGTGTACAGAAAGCAGGGCCGGATTAGCATAAGGGACTAGGGTAGAGGGGGGGGGAGATCACATCCTCAAGAAGGGCCTCACTTTTAAGAAGAATAAATAAATACCCCTTCAAGGAGCTGCTATGCCACAGAGGTCTGATCAGTTTATATGCCATAGCAGAAGGTCTGAGAGGATGGCAGGACCTCTGCAGATAAACAACATGAACACCCATGCCTTACCCGGGGTTCGAACCTAGGTCTCTTAGATCAGTAACCAAGCGCGCTAACCACTCGGCCACGGGACGGCTAAAAGGGGAAATGTTTAAAGTTTTTGAGAATGATCCCAATAGAACAGAAAAAGAAGCGAGAGATGGAAGAGTGGCAATTCTGAAGTAAGAGAGTCCCTCCCCTCCCCCCTGTCCCTTTTATCTCTATAAAATCCCTAATAAAAGTTCCTTATTCGACTAGCTTCAAAATATCTGAAACTTCTTAAAATTTAATTAATAATTTTTAACTATGTAAAAATATTGACTTGGTATTTGTAATTCTTGAGTGAAATTGTAGATGTTATTTGAAAAAAAATAAAAAAAAAAGTAATAGCATAATAAATGTTTGGTTTAGTAAATCTCTCCCATCTTTACTTCCTCTCATAACAAAATTTTTAATTTTTTATTATTGTTACGAGAAATTCCTGATGAACTAAATTTTTCCCTCTCTATTAGGTAACTTGTCACTGATCGAGGGGTGGGGGGGAGAGCTCAATTTTAGATTTTCCGGGAGCGAAATAATTCTCAATCCGGCCCTGCAAAAAAATGTCCCTCAGAGGTAAAACAATCAAACGGCAATGATCATAATTTATGCTAAGATATTCTGAATTGCCGCCAGAATGAAGAGAAGAGCGCGTGGAGTGACGACCGAACGTAACGGTTCAGTTCATTTCGGAGTTCCATGATCCACCTGATGACGTCATCTGCTCAATGTCAGCATGCACTAAGCCTATAGATGAAATTGCTCTGTTGACTCTTCAGGCTCGGTCAGACACTTTTCACCATTTCAGAACTTATGCTTTAGCCACACGATTTCAAGCCTCCTTGCATGACGTCAACCTGTGGCACGCTTTACTAAGACAACAGATGCAGCTCTCGTCATCATTGGCGGGAAGCCACGAGACCAGAGAAGACCCGATTGGCTGTTTCTCCTTCCTCACTGTAACGCTTCTTGAACGTGCCTCGTGCTCATTAAACAGCTATTGGAAGTGGCTGGTAGGGGGCCGCAGCTGCTTATCTTTCGCGTGCTGCCAGATGAAGTCATCAAGTTAGGTGTTTATTAAAAAGGTTATCGCACCGCGATGCCTTTCTAATTCCCTTCGAACGCCATCTTTCTTGAATATTCAAACAATATGCAATGCCAATTGATGACCCAGATGAAGTGATAGATTTGGTATACCTTACTCATTTTACCCATTATCTCAAACCTTAATTTATCACCCCGAAAGCTGAGGCCTTCACGGATGCAGATCCGCATTTAAAAAGTCTCGAGGGATAAAAGATTTTCCTCAACGCGGATAAACCCGCGAATAAAAAAATTGATGTTGACACGGATAGCGGTAAAAACAGCAGAAAAAAATTCTCGTATTTGAGAATAATATAATAAATATGAGCAAACATTGCTGCATTACTGATGGTTGACATGGGTTGGGTTGTTTTACCTCTGAGCGGCACTTTTTTGCACACCATGGGCTAAATGGCCAGGTCACATGGACCCCGAAGGCTCAGAGAAGGTTGGGGAAGGGGACCCACTGGAACAAGCTGTTGGGAGACGGATGGTAACCTCCCGTCAAGGCCATCCAGCGTGTTCTTTAACGTGCACAGGGTATGGCTCTCCCTCACACGGGCCACGGATTAACGTCCCATTCGACGGACGGCGGCGTTCCAAGTCCATCGGTGTTCCCTACTGATCGGGGCAGGGCTGGGAGTTTCGCGGAGATAAATCTCAACGCTGAGCCAGCTAGGACTCGAACCTGGGAACTGCAGATTACGAGTCTGGCGCGCTATCGACTGAGTCACCCCCATCCCGATGGCTGGCATGAGTGAAAAAACTGCTTCAGATAATGTTAAAAGAAACCTGATTAAAAATTCAATAATGATATTCAGTCTAAAAAGAAGAATTCTATGTGTAAGAAGCAATCTTTTTTTGCTGGCAAATCAGAATATAAATTCAAAAAATTCCTAGGGGTGTTACGTCGAAAACGGAAATTAGATATCAGTAGAATGAAAATTTCAGTTTGGGAGATCACAAAGTTTCAAAAGAGACCTGCTGGGAAATTTAAAAGAGTGTCTTCCATAAATTTAAGAAAGCAATATACGTGGATGCTGCTAAAGGTTTGCTGATGCGAATAATACCTCGCGGATGAGACATTGCGGATAGCACTTCTAGTAATAACTAAATAATTTAAATTGAAAAAATTTTGATGTATCATTGTTTAAAAGGTTACTTTAAATTGGTGGATAGAAAAATTGGTTTATGGCAACTTTAACTTTAGTTTTTCCCCTATTCAGAGAAAAAAAACTCCCTTTGCATGCTCATTTCGAGTAAGGGAAATGCTCTGGTAGCTGATTGGTGGGCGTGGGCGCCAAACACCTATGAAGCGGTCAGCGTTTGCCGAAAGTTTGAAAAGCACTGAACACGAAGGATTGTGGTGAGGGGAATTTGGAAGGAGTGACAACAAGTCGAAAGAAATTTAAGGGCGAAGTGTGACTTTCATGAACAAAAGAGATCAAATTATTTAGTGAGGGGCGAATGGAGGCTGGATATCTGGCAACGATTTTTTTAGAAATGAGTGATCTGGCAATCTTCGTGTTACGTAACACGAAGGTTGTCAGAATCACTAATTTCTAAAAAAAATCGTTGCCAGATATTTTTTCTGAATTCTGTAATCAACCATAGGGTTCGGATACTTTTTTGAGCGACTGTAGGTGGTCATGTTATTTTGATACTAGATCGTGTGGGCTCACTCACGGAAATATTGAGCGTGTGCAGTTACCGTTCACAGCAAACTGGTGCGGTTGCGGTTAATGTTCACAGCACATTGGATCGTGTGGGCTCACTCAAGGAAATATTGAGCGTGTGCAGTTACCGTTCACAGCAAATTGGAGCGGCTGCGGTTAATGTTCACAACACATTGGATCGTGTGAGCTCACAAAGACCTGGATCGTGTGGGCTCACTCACGGAAATATTGAGCGTGTGCAGTTACCGTTCACAGCAAACTGGAGCGTGTGCAGTACTGCACACGCTCCAGTTTGCTGTGAACGGTAACTGGAGCGTGTACAGTTGCTGAACACGCTCCAGATATTTTTCCTGAATTCTGTAATCACGTGACACGAAGGTTGCCAGATCACTAATTTCTAAAAAAATCGTTGCCAGATATTTTTTCTGAATTCTGTACTCAACCATAGTGTTCGGATATTTTTTTGAGCGACTGCATCTTTGGCAATGACCAAGTGGATATCTTGGCGAAAACGGCTGTCTATAAGAAAGAAACAGCTAACTAATGTGAATTTTAGCGACTCTTAACGTAAAATCATGAAATAAAGAGAGCTGAAGTAGATTTATTCCAAGAACATTTAATTACTTTGTCTAAATGGAGGGAATTTACATAGAAGACAAGTTCAAGATGTAATTCATCCAGTTATTGGCAGACATTGGACAGAATACAAGGGTACAAAGTTAATAAGCTTAGGTACAGGTTCTTTACATTTAAAAGATCTCTCCATAAACGTAAGAAAAGTGAATCCTCCAATTGCATTCGCTGTGATTCTGCAATTGTTAAACCTGTTACTTATCGTTTAAATACAAAAAAAATGCTAGATTCATCTGTATTAGATTGTCTTTCATATGTACAAATATAAATGCATAAATGTAAATTCACAGTTATTCGTAATATTTATAAGTAACGAGATTGTGCAGTTAACCTAGCTACTATAACGATGGAAAGAAGAGGTATCCCTTTTCTATTCAGTGACCAGCCCCGTTAGCCATTATTTCCACATACTGTATTTCAAACGAGCACAGACTGCTATATTTCTACAGCTTGTCAACGGTTTCGGGTGAACCGCAATGACAACTTTCGCAGCAGGGGAAACATTCGATGATCCCCAGTGAACTTCCCATAGGTGACTCCCGTCCCGAGTGATGAGTGGGACTCTGCAGGGGTCCCGCGGTGTCATGCTTGACGGGTGACGAACGGCGTGGCGGCCATTGTAGTCCCGGCAGGCGACCGCAGCATGCGGCGTGAACTGTTGCCACTCTCTATTGCGTAAAATGGCGTTCCCTTCGGTCATAATTCAACCCTGGCCAAACTAACTGCGACAGAATGGTCTTCGGAGTCTAAAATACTCTAAAAGTGAGCTTCGATGTTTTTCTCCACTTGGTCGCTTCTAAAGTCGGTCTTTATTAAGTGTCTGAAGCATAATGACGGCAAAAGCAAGTTAATGGCGACAGAGAAGAATCCTTTTGTTGCTGAAGTGAGCTGACGGTCAACTATTCACCACACAAGGTTGAGCAAAGGCCACAAATGCTTGTGAGGAGCACGCCGAGAGCTGAGCTTCCATTTAGGGGAGTGAGTTATCGCTGTCGCTCCTTTTCTGCATTTTAAGAGTAGAATATGGTAGAGTCTGCTGGGACACATCGTAAAATAAAGATGGGATGGAAGAACGGAAGGAAAAAATGAAAATATGCCTCACCAAGAGAAACAGGAAAGACTATCCATTTTATTTTTTTTTTATTTATAGCTGGGGAATGACTTTTTTTGTGTCTGCTTCTTCCCTGTGAAAAAAATATTATTCAACAGAAGGAGAATATAGATTTTTGTTTAAAGTGCATGGTTTTTAACACTGCAGTTACCTGAAATTCAGCCAACCATTTTATCGATATCATTAAATTTAAATATCGTTACAAATTATTTTTTATTCTACTCATTTTACATTTTGACACTGAAGAGACGAACCGCAGAGCGAAAAATTGAAACAATAATAGTTAAAAATAAATAAAAATAAAAATAAATAGCCAGAATTTTTTTGGAAGGAGAGTTGGAAGGAACAATGCAGAAATGCAGGCACGTAGCCTGCATTTCTGCATTGAGGCTTCAGTTACCAGATCAGGTAATCGTTCTGTTAAGCGTTGTTGATCTTTTTCTGACCGTACAATGAATTCTTCTTGAATTTCTTATTAAGTCTGCATTAATAATTCTCTTCCGTTCTTCAGATGCAGAAATGCAACTTTAGAAAAAATTTTCTCATTTGGATTAAAACGTGTTAAACTTGAAAGTTAAGGCGATATATTACACGCCTTTGCGTTTTTTGTGAAAAGTTTTCATGCCACATCTAAACAGGAACGCATCCAGGATTTAGTTTCAGGGTAGGGGGTTGGGTTGTTTTACCTCTGAGCGGCATATTTTTGCACACCACGGGCTAAATGGCCAAGTCACAAGGACCACCAAGGCTCAGAGAAGGTTGGGGGAAGGGACCCACTGTAACAGCTGTTGGGAGACAGATGGTAGCCTCCCGTCAAGGCCATCCAGCGTGTTCATTAACGTGCACAGGGTAAGGCTCTCCCTCACACGGGCCACGCCTTAACGTCCCATCCGAAGGACGGTGGGCTTTCCAAGCCCATCGGTGTCCCTTACCGACCATGGGCAGGGCGGGGAATTTTGCGCAGATAAATCTCAACGCTGACCCAGCTGGGTCTCGAATCTGGAAACTACAGATTACGAGCCTGGCGCGCTACTGACTGAGTTCCCCAGGGTGGGTGGGGGGGGAGCTTCTGAGAGTAAGACTTGAGTAGGGTTCGACAGTTGCTAAAATATTACACCGAACCGAAGAGTAAAAATGGAATGAGCATAAGACGATAAGACGACCGGATTTCCGGGGAGAGCGCGAGGGGGGGGGGGGGGGGGGGCCTTGGATACGTCCCTGCCTATAAGATTCATATTCTTGGAACGTTTGCAATCTGTATTGTACTAGATGCAAGAAGGAGCATGAGTTGTTTTCTGCTAATTCTTCTTAAGCTGTTCTGTTAGTTCCCAATTTAAATTTCTATTCTTTTTGATAACATTACCTAACACCTACAGTACGCATCGCCAGTTAACTGAAACGACATTTAGTTTAATGTAATCTAGAATAATTTCATTGCACGTGTGATTTAAGTTCTGTCTGATAATTAGACATTCAAATTAATGTGACAAATACTTGAAACACGAAACGTATTATTGAAACTTCCAAGGGAATCCAATGATGCATTGACAACCTCCCAAATGTCACTTACTGCCATCTATCGGGTTCATTTCAAACTAAAATAAAGTCTCAAGTGAATTATATTCAAATATATTCACATCTTTTCAGCTAATCTCTATCTGGGAGCTCAATTCAATTGTTACAAAACTGAATCTTTAGATTTAGGGAACGGAATTTCTATAATGACAAATGGCTTTATCTCTTTCTCATATCAACAATTAAAATCGACTTTTATTTTTATCAATGATTACCGATCCTTTTAAACATCTTTCGTATCGATTAATATTAAGAACCGGGGAAATCACTCAACGAAAATTTTGATTGTAAACAGTGATTTCGAAATAAAATGAACATTAAATCGCAGCAGGCAAAACGTTGCATAAGTAACATTTTATACGTTCGAAACGGGGAAAGAAAAGAACTTCAACATTGGTTGATACTTTCTGAAAAAAATTATCGCCGACACGGCGGGAATCGAACTCGCAACTCTCCAGATTCATGCCAGAGCGCGCTACCCAGCGCGCTCTGGCATGAATCTGAAGAGTTGCGGGTTCGATTCTTGCCAGAGTTCGATTCATGCCAGAGCGAATTTGATGCCAGAGAATTTCATGCCAGAGCGATTCATGCCAGAATCGAGTTCGATTCATGCCAGAGCGAATTTGATGCCATGAATTTCATGCCAGAGCGATTCATGCCAGAATCGAGTCAGAGCGATTCATGCCAGAATCGAGTTCGATTCATGCCAGAATCGAGCATGCCAGAATCGATTCATGCCAGAATCGAGCCAGAGCGATTCATGCCAGAATCGAGTTCGATTCATGCCAGAGCGCGCTACCCAGCGCGCTCTGGCATGAATCTGAAGAGTTGCGGGTTCGATTCCCGCCGTGTCGGCGATATTTTTTTTCAGAAAGTATTAACTAGTGTTTAAGTCTATTTCTACAGGTAATCTGTGTATTTATTATGAATAAAAAAGGACTCCATTTTTTTTTCGAAAACAACACAATTATATATGCAAGCCCAAATATAGAAAAAAAAAAGAGGGGAGGGGGGGGGCAAGTGACTCGATCGATTGAAAAAAAGTAAAAGGGATGGGTTGTTTTACCTCTGAGCGGCACTTTTTTGCACACCATGGGCTAAATGGCCAGGTCACATGGACCCCGAAGGCTCAGAGAAGGTTGGGGGAGGGGACCCACTGGAACAGCTGTTGGGAGACAGATGGTAGCCTCCCGTCAAGGCCATCCAGCGTGTTCTTTGACGTGCACAGGTTATGGTTCTCCCGCACACGGGGCCACGGCTTAACGTCCCATCCGACGGACGGCGGCCTTTCCAAGCCCATCGGTGTCCCCTACTGACCGTGGGCAGGGCGGGGAATTTTTGCGAAGATAAATCTCAACGCTGACTCAGCTGGGACTCGAACCTGGGAACTACAAATTACGAGCCTGGCGCGCTACCGACTGAGCCACCCCCGCCCTAAAAGTAAAAGGACAAAAAAGCAAAAGAATAGAATTCCATTTAGAGTATAGTATTTTGCCCTCAATTTTAGAGGCTTTAAAAAAAATTATTGAAAAAATGCATGAAGTCTACATAAGCTTAATAATCTTTCTTTATTCGATTACCCGTATTAACATTTTCAAGGTAGAGTCGCAAACAGTTAGCATCCCATCGTCCTACATCTGACATTGTGTATAGGTTCTAAGGCATAGGAATATCAATCAAGCGTTGTTTTATTCATTCCGCGTAAAACAAATGCGAGATACGGTTACGGTCCCAAGTAAGAAATCGTTCAAGAATATAAATGCACTGACTTGGGGGAATGGATTGTATTACCTGCTAACAGCACGTATAAATATGCATGCGCCATATATTCAAATGTATGCATTTAAAAACTTTATTCTTTATTAATATACTGCAAAGTAGAAAATAACGTCTTTAAATAATACTAAATTACAATTGACGTTCAGAAAAGCGTAGTTTTTAGAAATATTCTCCAGCGTATTTTTCTAATTTCATATTTTTGAATATGGCCGTTATTATTCCTGGGCCCTAAGAAAAAGGGAACCTCCCCTTTGGCTACTAATAAACTAATACCAAGCATTATTTTAAATAAAATTAACATATTTTTGAACTTATGCAAAATTTTAAATTGGTAATAACAATATTATACTACAAAAAAGTTATAAGCTCGATGTTTTTATTTATTGGCCCATTTATTAATGTTTGAATTCTGTTAATACGAGGGAAGGCGGCGGGCAATCCTGTAAGTGTTCCAGTTCCCAGAATTCCTTAATCCGGTCTTGTTTTTGAAATCTTTAATTGAAAATAAAAACTGTTATTCGGAAAAGATTGAACTACTTGTCAGCAGACGATTTGTTTCGGCTCCACGGCGCTGCAGCTACATCGTTTGGATCTCAAAGGAGCAAGCAAAATTTTTGGTTGTTGTATTTACGATAATTTCAGTATTAAAAGCGCAAATCTTGCACTTACATTATTTCAATAAATAAAAATAATTCTTATCATATAGTGTACAAAATACCTAACAGTCTAGAAAATTTGCTAGGAAGGTGTAAAAGCATTTATTTTCCAGCCGCCATGTAATTTTAATATAAACACATCAATTAAATACTTAAATATATTTAAAAAGTTTTTTCTTAAATGTTCCCTGCTGAAATGGGGGTGCGTCTTATATGACGTAAAATACGGTAATTATTATTATTTATTAAGGCTCAGGGAAGTTCGGGGGAGGGGACCCACTGGAACAGCTGCTGGGAGACAGATGGTAGCCTCCCGTCAAGCCTATCCAGCGTGTTCTTTAAAGTGCAAAGGGTATGGCTCTCCCGCACAGGGGGTCACGGCTTAAAGTTCCATCCGATAGACGGCGGCCTGTCGTCATTCCAAGCCCATCGGTGTTCCCTATTGACCGTGGGCAGGGCGGGGAGTTTTGCGGAGATAAGTCTCAACGCTGACCCAGCTGGGACTCGAACCTGGGAACTGCAGATTACGAGCCTGGCGCGCAAACGACTGAGCCACCCCCGTCCCATGAAAATGAGGCGATAGGTTATACCACCATATCTTAAGACGTCAGCAGCAGAGTACTTACCGCTTGGTAAATGATCGAAAGGATTTGGGTTCGAGCCCCAGATAAGGTACAGATGTTTCATTCTTGTGTTGACTTTCTTCTTGTTTTGCTTTCCTCATAGATCTCTTCTATGGCGTCTTACAATGACAGGCGGGTTCTTGTCAGACCTCTGCGGCCAGCGGCTGTTTAAAGGGTAGTTTAAATATATATATTTCCCACATTTTGAAGGGCGGGGGTGGCTCAGTCCGTAGCGCACCAGACTACTAATCTTCAGTTCCCAGGTTCGAGTTCCAGCTGCGCTCAGCGTTGATATTTAATCTCCGCAAAACTCCCCTCCCTGCCCACGGTCAATAGGGGACCAATGGGCTTGGAAAGGCCGCCGTCCGTCGTATGGGACGTTAAGCCGTTGCTCCGTGTGCAGGAGAGCGATACCTTATGCACATTAAAGAACACCATGGATGGCCTTGACGGGAGGCTACGATCTGTCTCCCAACAGCTGTTCCAGCGGGTCCCCTCCCTCAGCCTTCGGGATCCTTGTGCCCTGGCCATTTAGCCCACTGTATGCGAAAAAGTGCCACTCAGAGGTAAAACAACCCAACCCATATTTTGAATCAATATTTGAAAATGTCGAAATTACTCTTTGAGCAGTTTCTATTCCATGCAGTCGCTTGGCCCTCCTGAATTTTTTTCTGTTGTACTGGAGAGAAAACAGCTTTCCAGAAAAAATAATGGCTTTCCATTCCAAAAGCTGTTGGTAGTGAAGCGTGGATGACAAATCTGAGAGTATGCAACTATGCAATTGACGCATCCACACTTCTCATAGATCATTGGTGTGGCGGGGGTAGCTCAGCCGGTAGCGCGCCAGGCTCGTAATCTGTAGTTCCCAGGTTCGAGTCCCAGCTGGGTCAGCGTTGAGATTTATCTCCGCAAAATTCCACGCCCTGCCCACGGTCACTAAATGACACTGATCGGCTTGTAAAGGCCGCCGTCCGTCGGATGGGACGTTAAGCCGTGGTTCCGTGTGAGGGAGAGCCATACCCTGTGCACGTTAAAGAACACGCTGGATGGCCTTGACGGGAGGCTACCATCTGTCTCCCAACAGCTGTTCCAGTGGGTCTCCTCCCCCAACCTTCTCTGAGCCTTCGGGGTCCATGTGACCTGGCCATTTAGTCCATGGTGTGCAAAAATAAGTGCCGCTCAGAAGTAAAACAACCCAAACCATAGATCATTGGTTGAAAGAGCTTTCAATCATTTGTTATTCAAACATGTTTAGAACACTAACGAAAATGTTGTGATGAAAGAATATTGTTTTCTGCTGAGTATGAGTTTCAAGCACTATAAATAAAAAATAAATAAATACCCCCTCAAGCAGCTGCTTGCCACAGAGGTCTAACAGGAGCCTGTCAGTTTATATGCCATAGTAGAAGGTCTGAGAAGATGGCAGGCCCTCAGCAGAAAACCGACACAGACAGCCATGCCTTACCCGGGGCTCGAACCCAGGTCCCTTAGATCAGTAGCCAAGCGCGTTAAGCACTCGGCTATGGGACGGCTTCAAGCATTGGGAATCCCTAAAAAAATCTATTTAGCAACTTCCATGAAAAAAAAATGAATAATCTGTGTATAAAAGCCTACAGAACATTATTGGTGGAAACTTGATATGAATCGCATGTCATATTCGATTATAATGCTGCTTGTAAACAAGGTCTGGCGTTGGGCACGTGTCGCCCCAAGGACAGCGTACAAAAACATATTTGCTTTCCTGTTGTTTTTCCTGCTTCAGAGGTCATCGAACTATGACCAACACAGCTTTGGCGATGTTTGCATTCCCCTCTGGCGCAATTTAGCCTGGATCTGAGATGAAAAATAAAGCGTTTAGTAAAGCCAGAGGCTTATTGTCCGATTGTCTGTGTGGGACCGAAAAATCTGTGTTTACATCACTTGTTGCTAGTTTTTGTAAACATGTGAACTCGAAATTGTGGACGTCTCTTTACTTGGCATTTTGAACACGCGCCTTTCGAAACCTGTTACAAAGGACGCACGTACACTAGGAGAGATTTTTATGATCCGTGTGGCACAAATCTAGACAAAATACGTTGAAAGAGGGAAGTGATTCGGTGAAGCGAGAAAGAAAAAGAATGAGCTCTTTTCTCACCACTCTTATCTCCGCAAAATTCGCCGCCCTGCCCACGGTCAGTAGGGGACACCGATGGGTTTGGAAAGGCCGCCGTCCGTCGGATGGGACGTTAAGCCGTGGCTACGTGTGCAGGAGAGCCATACCCTGTGCACGTGAAAGAACACGCTGGACGGCCTTGACGGGAGGCTACCATCTGTCCCCCAACAGCTGTTCCAGTGGGTCTCCTCCCCAACCTTCTCTGAGCCTTCGGGGTCCATGTGACCTGGCCATTTAGCCCATGGTGTGCAAAAAAGTGCCGCTCAGAGGTAAAACAACCCAACCCAACTCACCACTCTAGTCGTCTTTTTAGAAAAATAGTCTTGAGAAGTCTGGCGAAATGTATATAGGAGAAGAATTCAAATGGCCAGGTCACAAGAATCCCGATGGCTCGGAGAAGGTTGGGGGGGGGGGGGGGGGGGGGGCTCCACTGGACAGCTGTTGGGATACAGATGTCACGTGCACAGGGGTATGGGCTCTCCCGCCCATGTCAACGTGAACAGAGTATGGGCTCTCCCACCCACGGGGCCACGGCTTAACGTCCTAACCGATGGACAGCGTATCGCTTCCATTCACAAGCGCATGTCCTCTACTGACCGAGATCAGGCGAGTGTTTTTGGAAATAGATCTCAACGTTGGCCGGGACGAACTCGAACCTGGGAACTGCAGATTACGAGTCTGGCGCGCTACCGACTAAGCCACTTTGAGTCACCCCCACCCCACTACGTCATAAGGACCCCAACGCTCAAGATGCTTGCGTGCGTGAGAAGAGGGGCGGGGACAAGTCGCTTGAAATGGCGTTCAATTCAGGTGAAATGACTAGGGCGAGGGAGGGGAGCAGGACCGGATAATTCTGGATTGAGCACTTGATTGAGGGAGTGCAAGGGGAGGTAAAGGGAAAATCAAGTGTAGGATTGATGCTGTAAAAGATAAATTGCTCAATGGTTGCTTTGTTTTGAATACTAGTTTATTCGCTCTTCAAACAGCAGAGAGCATTTTAAGCGGATCTCCCTAAGAGGCAAATCAAAAGTTGAGCGCTTTGGAAGTAAATCATATAATTAAAAAACATTAACTACAATTTAAATCAAATATCGTGTTCTTCTATACCCATATACAGAACATATATTTCACGAATGGGGCGGGGGTGGATCAGTCGGTAGCGCGCCAGGCTCGTAATCTGCATTTCCCAGGTTCGAGTCCCAGCTGAGTCAGCGTTGAGATTTATCTCCGAAAAATTCTCCGCCCTGCCCACGGTCAGTAGGGGACACCGATGGGCTTGAAAAGGCCGCCGTCCGTCGGATGGGACGTTAAGCCGTGGCCCCGTGTGTGGGAGAGCCATACCCTGTGCACGCTAAAGAACACGCTGGATGGCCTTGACGGGAGGCTACCATCTGTCTCCCAACAGCTGTTCCAGTGGGTCTCCTCCCCCAACCTTCTCTGAGCCTTCGGGGTCCATGTAACCTGGCCATTTAGCCCATGGTGTGATATTAATTAGGTCAATACATGAAATGCAACATTGTTATTTAACGAAGTGGGCCTATCTAGGAAAAGGGGGAAGGTAACCCCCACCCCTCAATTTCGAGAATGCTAATAACGGGAAGGGAGCAAAAGAAATATTAAAAATATATTATCCGTATTTTTCAAGAAAATTTCCTACTGACAATTAAAACGGTGCTGACTTTAAACACACTACACCGCACTTCGACGACATTGCTTTTTAAAAGTAATCAAATAATGTTCTTCGGAAAAACAATTCCTCCTTAAAAACAAATTCTTCATACTGATATACAACGATCATCTAACTTTAATTAACTGGCGCATCATCGTTCAAAATTCATCAACCCAATACTTCAACTGATGTTGAGAGCTATGCTTCTACAAAAGCTTAGAGAGTATATATTTCATCAATAGCTGGTTAATGTAACTATGATTTAAAGAGTTTTATTTATTTTAATGGTACAGTCGCTCAAAAAAGTATCCGAACACTATGGTTAATTACAGAATTCAGAAAAAAATATCTGGCAACGATTTTTTTTGAAATTAGTGATCTGGCAACCTTTGTGTCACGTGATTACAGAATTCAGGAAAAATATCTGGAGCGTGTACAGCAACTGTACACGCTCCAGTTACCGTTCACAGCAAACTAGAGCGTGTGCAGTTACTTCACACGCTCCAGTTTGCTGTGAACGGTAACTGCACACGCTCAATATTTCCGTGAGTGAGCCCACACGATCTAGTATCAAAATAATATGACCACCTACAGTCGCTCAAAAAAGTATCCGAACACTAGGGTTGATTACAGAATTCAGAAAAATATATCTGACAACGATTTTTTTTTACAAATTAGTGATCTGGCAACCTTCGTGTCACGTGACACGAAGGTTGCCAGATCACAAATTTCTAAAAAAAAAATATTGCCAGATATTTTTCTGAATTCTGTAATCAGCCGTAGTGTTCGGATACTTCTTTGGGCGACTGTACATTTTTTCCTGTAGAAAAAAAAAATCATTATTTTTCCCATGATCCCTGGTCTCTTAGTGACAACCTTGCTCTCCAAAATGCCGCCCTGGAAACTTTCGTTTTTGCTTCTAGACGATTTCCCGCGTTTTTCCCTCCTTTGCCAGTTTTTTTGATTTGTCATTTCTTTACTTAGGGATAAAAGGCGTAATGGACATAAATCCCAGATTTGGTCCTCTTCACGTGGACACACTCACTCACTCATTCACACTCACTCACTCATTCACTTACACTCACTCACTCACACTCACACACACACACTCACACTCACTCACTAATTCACTCACTCACACTCACTCACTAATTCACTCACTCACTCACACTCACTCACTCACTCACACTCACTCAGTAATTCACTCACTCACTCACTAATTCACTCACTCACTCACACTCACTCACTAATAGTACATTTTACAAACATGATCGGATCTTACATTTGGCAAACGCAGTAGCATAAATGAACTAAAGTTAATTTTAGAAACGAAACAGAATTTTAAGGAAAAAAATCATGTTGACAAATGGATTACTTTATTTTTGTTGCTATATATATATTTTTTGTGGGGGGAGGGGGAGCACATTTGGGGCCCTTTTAGCAATCTCTGATTTTATTAGCACTAGCTGCATCTTTACTGATAAAAAAACTTGATGATATTCAAAATTTTGAAATATTGATGATATTTTACTGTGTTGCCATAGATAGAGAAAAAAAGTATAAATTAAAAAAATAACGAGATAAAGAAATGCAAAATTTGTGTTGAATTCAAGAGAGAAAGAAAATTTAACTACAAACCGATTTTTAAATAAGGATTAAAAATTCGCATTATCCAAATTCATAGTGCTTGTAAGCTGTTGATTTTCTCCTATCGGTTTGGAAAGTTTTTGTTGCACAAAGTCTACAAATTCTTAGGTTGGACTGGGTTGTTTTACCTTTAGGCGGCTCAATGTTGGCACACAATGAATTTGGGTTGGGTTGTTTTACTTCTGAGCGGCACTTTTTTGCACACAATGGGCTAAATGGCCAGGTCACCAGGACCCCGAAGGTTCAGAGAAGGTTGGGGGAGGGGACCCACTGGAACAGCTGTTGGGAGACAGATGGTAGCCTCCCGTCAAGGCCATCCAGCGTGTTCTATAACGTGCACAGGGTATGGCTCTCCCATCACACGGGGCCACGGCTTAACGTCACATCCGACGGACGGCGGCCTTTCCAAGCCCATCGGTGTCTCCTACTGACCGTGGGCAGGGCGGGGAGTTTTGCGAAGATAAGTCTCAACGCTGACCCAGCTGGGACTCGAACCTGGGATGGCACACAATGAACTAAACGGCCAAGTCATAAGGACTTCAAGTGGGCAGAGAAAGTTAGAGGATAAATGGATGCCTCTCGTAAATGTCATCCAGCACGTTTTCAACGTGAATAGGGAAAGTCTCTCCTGCACGGTGCCACGGCTTAATGGCCCATCCGAAGAAAGGGGGCTTTTCAAAGTCCATCGGTTTCCTCTCTTTTACACTAAAGTCTAGGTAGGGGTCAGCCGACATGCATCTCAACGTTGGCCCAATTGGGACTCAAATCCCAGAATTGACTATTACGAACCTGGAGTTCCATCTTAGCTGAATAGATTGGGTTGGATTGTTTTACCTCTGAGCGGCACTTTTTTGCACACCATGGGTTAAATGACCAGGTCACAGGGGCGGGGGTGGCTCAGTCGGTAGCGCGCCAGGCTCGTAATCTGTAGTTCGCAGGTTCGAGTCCCAGCTGGGCCAACGTTTTATCTCCGAAAATTCCCCCCCCCCTGCCCACGGTCAGTGGTAGACACCGATGGGCTTGGAAAGGCCGCCGTCCGTCGGATGGGACGTTAAGCCGTGGCTCCGTGTGGGGGACAGCCATACCCTGTGCACATTAAAGAACACGCTGGATGGCCTTGACGGGAGGCTACCATCTGTCTGCCAACAGCTGTTCCAGTGGGTCCCCTCCCCCAACCTTCTCTGAGCCTTCGGGATCCTTGTGTCCTGGCCATTTAGCCCATGGTGTGCAAAAAAGTGCCGCTTAGAAGTAAAACAACCCAACCAGGTCACATGGACCCCGAAGGCTCAGAGAAGGTTGGGGGAGGGGACCCACTGGAACAGCTGCTGGGAGACAGGTGGTAGCCTCCCGTCAAGGCCATCCAGCGTGTTCTTTAATGTGCACAGGGTATGCAGGGTATGACTCTCTCTGCACACGGGGCCACGGCTTAACGTCCCATCCGACGGACGGCAGCCTTTCCAAGCTCATCGGTGTCCCCTACTGACCGTGGGAAAGGCGGGGAATTTTGCTGAATAGATTTTTGTTTATTGTTTCGTAAAGATGTATTATTAAAATAAATATTTGAAAAATGATATTTCGATAAGAAGTCGGACTATTTTTTTTAGCAAGGAATTTTTAAAACCTTTATTTCTGTAAGCCGTCCCATGGCCGAGCTTGGCTACTGATCTAAGGGACCTGGGTTCGAGCCCCGAACACTATGGTTGATTACAGAATTCAGAAAAAATATCTGGTTGCCAGATCACTAATTTCTAAAATAAATCGCTGCCAGATATTTTTTCTGAATTCTGTAATCAACTATAGTGTTCGGATATTTTTTTGAGTGACTATATGCGTCGTTTTTCTGCTGTGGTCCTGCCATCCTCTCAGACCTTCTACTCTGGTATATAAACCGATAGACTCCTGTCAGACCTCTGTGGCAAGCAGCTGCTTGAGATGATATTTATTTTTAATTTCTGCAGTCCCTTCGCGATAGTTTTTCTTTTCATAACATTCCACAGAGAAGAGGGGGAATCTCCCTTATCCTCGCTGCCATCTTCTGTGATGTAATTACGGTTGGATCCGTTGATTCCGTGAACTCCGTTTTCTTCATTGTTTCGTCAGAGCTCTTCGTTCTCGCTCTTCGTTTCTGCTTCAGTTGGCTGAGTCGAAAAGTTTGCACTGAACTGAATGAGAAAATTAAACGCGAAGAATGGGAGTTGCGATTGAAGAGTGCGACTCGGCTTTCACTTCACGACTCGAAGAAGGCGAATGAAACCGGGCCCCGGCTTAGATGTTTAAAGGGATGTGAAATTACTGCAAACCCAGAGGCGGATCGGGAAAGACGACCCTGCCGGTCCCGACTAGATAAGGTCGCGGTGGCAGAACTCCGCTAATTTATCAGCGGTAGCTCGTCGGCTTGCTGTTGCAGTCGTTGAGCGGACGGGCTTCTGCTGTTCCGTGTGCCTCCATGCATTAATAGGAATGCGGCCGACTCCGGCGCTACGGGAAAGGTCGGCCTGATCCGGCCGTGCGAGGAGCGGCGAAAAGAGGAGAAGCGAATGAGGCAGACGCATGGAGTGAAAAGGTGTGTGTGTGCATATATCTGTGGCGGCGTTACGGGGAGGCAGCCAGGATTAATCTGTCAGCGGGCGAGCGGCGGGCGTGCTGGCTGCCGATAGTCACACTCGATGGCCGCCGCCGCCGCCGCTGTCGCCTGCCGTGAGCATGTCGCGCGTCGTCCCGCGAGAGCGACGCCTGCGCCACTTTATTGGTTGTTTTGGACGCACTTTCAATCCAATTCTGAGAAATCATCTGAGGGCTTCTGCGGTCAAGCGATAAAAGTTGGCGTGGGGTAGAGAGGGGTTGGGGGGGAGGGGGAGTGGCGGAGGGACGGGGAGAGGACAGGATGAGGAAGAGAAGCCACCGAAAGAGGAGCGAGAGCATCCTATAGAAGCGCTTTCCCCATTCCCACAGTCCTCTAGAGAGAAGCCGGAAATTTCCCACAGTGCAACTGGGACCGTCGGATTGCTAAGCGGAAGGCGGTGCTGCTGATAGCGGTGCCGCTAATAAGGCCTGGCTGCAGAAAAGAGGAGGAGGCCGCCGCCGACTCACTCTGGAGATGAATCGATTTTATAGCGATACAGATGGAGGGAGGAAGAGGAGGAGGAAGAGAAAGTGGCTCGCTTTGTGCCCGGCGCAGAATGAAGTTTTAGCGAAAGTCTCGAGAAATGGTATTAATAAAGGGAGAGAAGAAGGAGAACTGGAGAAGAAGTTCAAGGAAAGATAAGGAGGGAGTTTGAGCAGACATTTACTACGTAGAGAGACGAGGGTTAAAAGGGAAGAAGATGCAGGGGGAGGTTGTGAGGGGGCTAGGAACAAAAGGAAGGAAAAAGTTCAAGAAACAAAAACAAAGTTGGCAGCTGAAAGAGAGATGTGGACTTTCTCGAATTAGAAATAGCCACCCGTCTGGCTCTTTCTGAAAGGTTGATTCGCAGAAGCAGCTTTTAGGAGACTTCATATTTTACTCAGAGATAAAAATACTTCGAAGATTGCAGAACTGTTTATGTTTTATTTAGATTCGCTTTATTAACACTTTAAGTTCTATTGGTGTTCTCATAGTCCTCTTTTTTTTTTTTGGTCAAAAGTAGTTGATAAACCTAAGTGATGCCACTTTATTCGTCAGGACCGGAAAACGCAATTTTTTGGCTTTAAATTTATGTACGAAGGACGGAGAATACGTGTAAGTTTTATTTTTGGTTCCTTATACAACTTATAAACATTTATTACAAGGGCATACCCATTGACTTAGAAGCCAGCTTCTTTAACTACTACACCAGTATAGTTATGCACCAGTTTATTGTTTATTATTTAGACATTGAATGCAGCGTGTACAGCAACTGTACACGCTCCAGTTACCGTTCACAGCAAACTGAAGCGTGTGCAATTACTGCACACGCTCCAGTTTGCTGTGAACGGTAACTGCACACGCTCAATATTTCTGTGAGTGAGCCCACACGATCTAGTATCAAAATAATATGACCACCTACAGTCGCTCAAATAAATATCCGAACACTATGGTTGATTACAGAATTCAGGAAAAATATCTGGCACGTGTACAGCAACTGTACACGCTCCAGTTACCGTTCACAGCAAACTGGAGCGTGTACAGTAACTGCACACGCTCCAGTTTGCTGTGAACGGTAACTGCACACGCTCAATATTTCCGTGAGTGAGCCCACACGATCTAGCATCAAAATAATATGACCACCTACAGTCGCTCAAAAAAGTATCCGAACACTACGGTTGATTACAGAATTCGGAAAAAAATAGTTAATGCATTTAATTTTAATTTTTATTAAGTTAATTAGTTAATTTTTTAAATTAAATAGGCAGTGCATTTAATGAAAACACAGTTCTGTTCGTCGATGCAAGTGATCAAAATATTCAAACAACAGATGTTCCCCGAGTCACTGGTCACATGGTCTCCGAACGTTGAAGTCGCTTCAACTTTCGAAACAGGTCAGGATTTTGTCGTATTTTGGGGAAGGAATCGGCTCAGTCGGTAGCGCACCAAGGCTCGCAATCTGTAGTTCCGGGTTCGAATTACACCTGTGCAAACTTTGAAATTCATCTCAGCAAAACCCGCAGCCTGCTTTCGGTTAGAAAAGGGACATCGATGGACTTGGAAAGGCCGCCGTCCGTTGGATGGAGCGTTAAGTCGAGTTCCTTATGCAGGAGAGAGAGGGCCATACCCTGTGCACGTCAAAGAACACGCTGAATGACCTTAACGGGAAGCTACCATCTGTCTTTTAACAGTTGTACAGTGGGTCCGCCCCCCCAATCACAATACCTAATCTATCGTATTAAATGCAACTCCAAGAGAATAAAGTTCATATTAAATCGAAACGAATAGAGGATTCGGAAAATGTTATTACCGATGTTTTATTAGAACCTGTTAGAGATCAGTTTAGGTTCAAATTTTGAGCCCTTGCCAGAAAATTATTTGAGATTGGGCCAGAACCATTTTCATAATCACTGAGCCCGAACATCGTAAAATGAAAAAATTCTCTGACGCATTCCAAAACACAGAAATGGGTATTACAAAAAAATTTTTTAAATTTTTTTAACTTTAAGCTATTAAAAGTTTAATTATATTTTTTTGAGACAAAAATCACTAAAGACCGAAATACTAGGAATAATTCACAAAAAACTGAGAAAGTTGGGTTGGTTGTTTTACCTCTGATCGGCACTTTTTTGCACACCGCGAGCTAAATGGTCAGGTCACATGGACCCCGAAGACTCAAAGAAGGTTGGGGGAGGGGACCCACTGGAACAGCTGTTGGGAGATTAAAGATACCTCCAGTCAAGGCCATCCAGCGTGTTCTTTAACGTGAACAGGGTATGGCTCTCCCGCACAGGGGGCCACGGCTTAACGTCCCATACGACGGACGGTGGCTTTTCCAAGCCCAGCGGTGTTTCCTACTGACCATGGGCAGAGCGGGGAATTTTGCGGAGATAAATCTCAACGCTGACCCAGCTGGGACTCGAACCTGGGAACTGCAGATTACGAGCTTGGCGCGCTATCGACTGAGCAACCCCGAGGGTTCAAAGAAGTTGAAGAAAGGAAACCCAATGAACATCTAGGAGCCAGCATATTCTTTAACCCATAAAAGGTCTGGCTCTCCTTCACAAGGTCATCGTTTAGCGTCCTTTCTGAAGGGACGGCGGCCTTTTAAAAATCCCATCGGCCTTCGCTTTCTCATCGAAAGCAGAAGAGGAATTAGAGGAGAGAATTCTCAACGTTGGAGGGGCGGGGGTGGCTCAGTCGGTAGCGCGCCAGGCTCGTAATCTGTAGTTCCCAGGTTCGAGTCCCAGCTGGGTCAGCGTTGAGACTTATCTCCGCAAAATTCCCTGCCCTGCCCACGGTCAGTAGGGGACACCGACGGGCTTGTAAAGGCCGCCGCCCGTCGGATGGGACGTTAAGCCGTGGTCCCGTGTGCGGAAGAGCCATACCCGGTGCACGTTAAAGAACACGCTGGATGGCCTTGACGGGAGGCTACCATCTGTATCCCAACAGCTGTTCCAGTGGGTCCCCTCCCTCAACCTTCTCTGAGCCTTCGGGGTCATTGTGACCTGGCCATTTAGCCCATGGTGTGCAAAAATGTGCCGCTCAGAGGTAAAACAACCCAACCCACTACCTACCCAGCAACTCCCAATTGCTATTCACAGTCTCCTCACGGGCAGAACAAACTTTTATAAAGATCTCTTTATCATTAACAACGCCCCTTCTGCCCTCTGCCCTAACTGCAATGTCATAGAGGATATCCCTCACTTTTTACTACACTGCACACTTTACACTACACAAAGAAACACCCTCTATCACAAACTTGCACTCATTGGAGTTCATACCTACACCACAAACCTTACTAAATCCTACACACAAACATAAAAAATCCCACTTCACTGCCCTTGTTTCCTACATATACTCCACTGGAAAACTTATTTAACCCTTCTTTTCTCCTGACCATGCACCAAAAATTTTTTCTATTGGTTTTTCCAACCTATCTCATTCACTTCTGTAAAGATCCACATGGACAATTAAAAAGATCCAGAAGCCAAAAAGATCCAAAGGGACAAAAAAGATCCAAAATAGGACACAAAAGATGCCTTGTATAAAATATGCTGAGATGGTGGAAAGTGCGTCAGTCGGTGCCTGGGGAGGTGGGAAGTGTAAGGTGAAGGAAGAATGTGCAGAGTGACAACCAAATAAAAATTGTGTCCAAAAAATAAAAATTGTGTCCAAAAAATAGAGTGGGAAGACGACAAAAAATGTGAAAAATCAGCCTAAATTTAAAAGTCCCCCAGAGGGGCTGGGAGGGAGGGAGGGTGATCAGATGGGGGTGGGAGTAGGGGATGGGGTGGAGGGATAAGATGGTCAAGAAAAAAAAATAAATAAATACCCCCTCAAGCAGCTGCTTGCCACAGAGGTCTGACAGGAGCCTGTCAGTTTATATGCCATAGTAGAAGGTCTGTGAGGATGGCAGGACCTCAGCAGAAAAACAACACATCCATGCCTTACCCGGGGCTCGAACCCAGGTCCCTTAGATCAGTAGCCAAGCGTGCTAACCACTCGGCCATGGGACGGCTCGGTCAAGAAAGGGGGTCTCTAAATATAATTCTCTAAGGGGGGGGCAAGAAAATATTTTTTTCTTCTTAAGTTGTCCCCCCCCCCCCCTCAAGATACAGATAATAAAGAGGGTATAATTGCTAACTCAAAGATGAGCTATTTAATGATTAATGCAATGTGCCATTGAAAGATGAGCTATTCAATGTACCAAATACGGGGTATTTATTCGCAAATCCAATATGAACCGTCATATGAAAACTGCATGCACATCTCGCACATTTGAAAAATGCGAATTTTGCAATTCCAGCTTTAACAGAAAAGACAATTACAATCATCATCTGAATCAATATCATATAAATAAAGCAGTGCTTTTCGGAAAACGTTTCGCACGTATAAAATTGATAACATCCAAAAAATCAGAGAAGACATAAAAAGTTTTCTGGAGAAAAATAACAATAAATGGAAACAAATAATTCGCAAGAAACTCAGTCAGTCTCTAAAAGTTAGATTCATATTACAAATAAAATTTAAAAAGCAAACGGATCCTGAAGGACGGAAAGAAATATGTGCACATTTTTCGACATGTAACGAAATAAGCAGTTTGTCTATCTATCTCAATGAATTACTGAAAAATGCTTAAGAGAAAATTGGCAACGACTTTGAAAATTTTATATACGAAAGGGAAGTGGATGGGTGTTTGACAAAATAATTTCTATGGAAATTCAAATGTCTCAGTATAATGCAGTTGAAGCATCTGCTTTCGTAAATTTACCAGAACATTTGAAATCTACAAAAGGAATAGTGAATGTTAAAAACTACGACAACAAATGTTTCTTGTGGTCAATATTATCAGCTCTACATCCCGCTAAAGACCATCCACAACGTGTGGAAAAATAGAAAATATTTGAAAACGCCTTAGACACATCTTCATTGACTTATCCAGTAACCCTCGATCAAATCCCGAAGTTCGAGGTTTTAAATAATATTTCTAAAAATGTTTTCAATTCTAAGAAAGATGGTTTACATACGTTATACAGGGTGATTCAGAATTCATCATCAATATTTGGTGGGGAGGTAGGTAATAAGAAACGAAGGAGATTTCACATAGGAAAGCATGGGCGCATATGCCATGTAGTAGGGCAAAATGACCCCAGTTCAATGATGGAAAGAACACATAAGAAGGAAGTGGTAAGGAAAAAACATTTATTATCTTACATGTAACATTTCTTTGCATTGGTTGTACAGACTTACAAGAGGTGCTCGAACTGCCGACCATGTGCTAGAATGCATGACTCACAACGGCGTTGCATGGACAGCCGGACCCTGTGGAAGATGCCTGGCATTTCCCGGATGTTTGAGGCAGCAACTGATATGCGTGCTACAAGATCCATAGCACTATCAACAGGGGTCTCGTACACCATGTTTTTCATAGCACCCCATACAAAGAAATCGATTGGAGATAAATCCAGTGAACGTGGTGGCCAAGAAACCGGTCCACCGCGGCCAATCCATTGACCACCAAACTGTCTGCGTAGGTAAGCACGCACAGCATTTGCGAAATGTGCAGGAGCGCCGTCATGCTGGAACCACATTCGCCGGAGACTACCATCAGGAACCTCGTTCAGAAGATCCGGTAACACAGTCTGAAGAAATGTTAGGTACTTGGCACCGTCCAAACGGGATGGTAGTAAATATGGGCCCAACAAACAGTCACCGACAATCCCAGTCCACACATTGACAGCAAAACGTTGTTGCGCAGCTCCAGGTCTTGTACCGTGTGGGTTCTGATGAGCCCACACATGCCAATTGTGTGTGTTGAAGACACCCTCTCGAGTGAACAACGCCTCATCGGTGAAAAGAACATACGTTGGGAAATTGGGATCAACGGCTGTTCTCTGCATGAACCACTGACAAAAAATAACACGCTTGGGATGGTCGTCTGCTGCCAATAATTGCACTCTTTGCAGATGAAACGGATGTAACCCTTCATCGTGTAATATCCGCCACGCTGTTGCTTGCGAAATTCCAAACTGCCTAGCCATACCTCGTGTGCTAGCACCAGGTTGTTCCTCGATTTCCTGTAGGACAGCTTCCTCTACTGCTACTGTGTGTGCCGATCTGCGCCTCCCTCGATTAACATTACTAGCAGCAAACGATCCTGTTTCACGCAGTTGGCGATGAATACGTGAAAGCATTTGATGCTGTGGCACACGGCGGTTTGGGAAGCGCACTGCATACAATTGCCTGGCTCGAAGACATCTTTCTCCTGCCGCACCGTAAGTTACATGCATATCTGCACATTCATTCCACGTATACCGGTTCATGTTACTTCTGCAAATTCACCTTGTCGAATGACAACTGACTGCACGCGTCAAACAGCTGTGCTTCTGTATGAGAGGTGTGTACACACAGCGCCCTCTACACCACCATGCGTTCGTCTGCCCCAATACTTTCCTATGTGAAATCTCTTTCTTTTCTTATTCCCTTCCTCCCCACTAAATATTGATGATGAATTCTGAATCACCCTGTATATTTCACAGAACCTGTTAAAGAACCCATACAACTTTTACTTTTAAAAGGCGGCAGTAATTCTCACTATTGTTGGATTAAAAATATTAGTAGGGTTGCAGCATATCTTTCAAGACATAATGGTAAATCCTATCGCTGCCCATACTGTCTTCATAATTTCACTCGCGATGATTTATTAAAGAATCACGTAGATAATTGCAAATCAAATACTTTACAATCAAGTTTCCCGAAGCGAATAGTACGAAATTCCATACAATTAAAAACGGTTTGAACCACCCATATGTGATTTATGCAAACTTCGAATGCTTTTCGAAATGTAGAAGAATTGAGAATGATCCATGTAGGGTGCGAACTAAGTATTTAGTATCGTCAGGATTTGCATATATTGTAGTTGGACCCGAAGGTAAACTGATCAAAACCAGAATGTACAGAGGAAAAAATGTAACAGAACAATTTTTGAATGAAATGATCGAAGCCGAAAATTTGATCAATGATTTGAAGAAAAGAAATGTTAAGATGACTGATTTTGATTGGCAAATTTTTACTGGAGCAAAATATTGTAATATTTGTGGGAAAATTCTAGGAACTGATAGAGTAAGGGACCACGATCACTTAACTGGAAAATACAGAGGTGGTGTTCATAACAATTGTAATCTTCAATACAAATTCTCACTTGAAATACAACTGTTGTTTCATAATCTCAAAGGATTTGATGGCCATTTTATGGTAAAAGATTTGTGGAAATTTAAAGATAAGAAGAAAATTTCTTGTATTCCACAAACTACAGAAAAATATATATGCATTAAATTCGGTCAAATTAAATTTATTGATTCATTCATGTTCCTCAGCTCTTCACTGGATTCACTGTCGAAAAATGTGGAAAATTTCTACTCCCTAAGTCAATACTGTAGGCAACATAATCTGAATGACTCAAAGAAAGAACTTTTGAAAAGCAAAGGAAGTTTTCCATATGAGTACTTGCAACAGAGTGCTCAGTTTTTGCAAACGTCACTTCCATCCAAACAGAATTTCCAAAACAACGAACAATACGACAGAGCTCAAATTTTGTGGAAAGCCTTTTCTATTGCTACCTTTGGGGAATATCACGATCTGTATATGATCACTGATGTATTACCGCTAGGAGATATATTTGAAAACTACAGAAATTCGTGTATGAATAACTACCAACTCGATTCTTGCCATTATTTTAACTCTCCTGGCTTATCCTATGCTGCCTGTTTAAAAATGACAGAAATTGAGCTGGAACTTATAAAAGGTGATATGTATTTTTTCACAGAAAGAGCTCTGCGAGGAGGAATATCTTTAGTGTCTAAGAGATTTGCACAAGCGAACAATCTTTTAGTAGATCCATATGAGAAAAATAAACCCCAAATCTATATCATGTACTTTGATGCAAACAATTTATATGGCTGGGCAATGTCTCAACCTCTTCCAACTGGTAATTTCAAATGGGTAAATGATATTGACTTGTTTAATATTCCAGACGACAGCAAAAAGGGTTATTTCTTCGAAGTTGATCTAGAATATCCGGAATATTTACACGATTTACACAATGGACCCTTGGCTCCTGAAAAATTGAAACTCTCTGATAGTAATGTGTCATTCTTGATTCCAAATCTGTTCGACCCAGCAAAATTATGTCGTTCACTATAGGTTACTTAAACTCTATGTGGAACTGGGATTGAGGGTGAAACAGAAATTTAGAATTTGATCAAAAACCATGGCTGAAACCTTACATAGATTTTAATACAATAAAACGAATTAATGCCATAAATAATCTTGAAAAAGATTTTTTCAAACTGAAGAACAATGCTATGGCAAATGTTTAGAAAATAAGAGAAAGAGAATAAAATGCCACATTGTGAATACTGAAGAAAAGCTTAAAAAATTCATTGCAAATCCTAGGTACGTTTCTTGTGCTAAACTTGCAGAAAATTTCGTAATTCTCCACGAAAAAGAAAAAATAAAGATTTAAATGAATAAAATTAGAAAGAATAAAAGAAAAATATTATATTAGATAAACCATATTACATTGGTGTAACGATTTTGGAGTTGAGTAAATTACACATGTATAATTTCTTCTACAACTTTCTGAAACCAAAATTTAATGCTGAATTGTTTTTTACCGATACCGATTCCTTCTGTGTTGATATCCAGACAGATGACATATAGGAGAAATTTAACTCAGACTACTTTGATATCTCAAATTACCCTACAAACCATGCATTATACAATAAATCAAATAAAATGGTTCCAGGAAAATTTTAAGACGAATTAAAAGGTCTCCTAATCAAAGAGGTTGTTGCGTTACGTCCAAAATTGCATTCTATAGATTCTCCAATTCCTAAAAAAGCGGCCAATGGAGTTATAATTGAATTTAGTCACGAAGATTATCGGGAATGTCTATTTAATGGAAAAATCGTATATACGCAACAAACGGAATTTCGATCGGAACAACATGATATACATGTATACCAAATTAAAAAAATTTCTTTATCCCAAGAATAAACAAAACGACATATATCAATGGAATTCAAACTTACGCTTTTGGAAATCATAGAATCTCAGATGTGTATGGTAAAAGCAGGCAATACCATTTACAAAACTTTGAACTGAAAATAAATGCAAAAAAAATTAAGTACTAATAAAACATTTTGAAAACTGTACCAATTTGTAATTCTTTAGAAATGCTAATAATCGGTGTTTATTATCTCTCTCAGTTAGAGGAGGAGACATAGGGATTCAAATTTAAGTGGTCTCGACTCAATTTCTGTAAAATCCTATGGTCTGAAACCCTTTGTAATAAAATTAAGGTAACAAACTGTTTAGAACAACTTTGTACAAACGACAAAGGATTAAATATCCCAGCAGTTTATCTAGCTAAAGTCAAATATAGATATATTTTTTATTCGGTCAACACTAATTATTTTTTGTCAGATTAGAGAACTTGATAAATCATAACTATCAATGTTAAAACCAAGCTTCTAGCTCGATTAGAACAAAAGTTATTGTAACACAAAATCTAAAAGTACTGAACCTGCAAAACTTAAAATAATGGGTCGAGACCGCTTCCAATACATTTAACGTATAGTATTTGCCGAATGGGATACAATGATATTAGTTTGAGTTCTGTAGCTCCATTAGAAGCAGAGTTATGAAACCGCAAAGTTAAGAGGGGTTCGACCCACTTTGTCGGCTAGAAAACGGTTTCAGACCGATTATTCTTTCGTCAGATTATAGAACTTGATAAACCCCATCTATTAAATTTGAAACCAAGATCCTAGCACAATTAGAATGGACGTTATAATTCGATAAATTCTTAAAGTTTCGAACGCAGAAAACAAAAACTAAGAGGTCGAGACTGCTTCCAATATGTTAAACGTGTAGTGCCTCTCGAATGTAATCTAAAGACATTGGTTTGAGATGTGTGACTTAATTAGAAGCAGAGTTATAAGGATTCAAATTTAAGAGGGTTCGACCCAATTTCTAGGCTAGGAAACGGGTCCGACACCTTTTCCAGTTGAATTAACGAAAATGAGTTCCAATACTAGAACGTGATGTTGATGAAAAAACCGAAAACATTTCGAAATATTAAATGAGAATCAGCAATGTGTGGTATGCAAAAGGTTTTGAACCCAGAAGACCTAAGTAACAGGGTCGAGACCAATACCCACATGTTCAAAGTGTAGTACACCCCGAATGAAATCCAACAATATTAGTTTCAAATCTGTAGCTTGATTGCAAGACAAATTATGAGATCATAAATTTAAGAGGGTTCGACCCACTTTCTCGGCTAGGTAAGCGGTTAGTTCATTCTGATCAGTTCCGATTCTGATCAGTTCAGAAAATAGTGTCTGTTTAGTATTATTGAACAACACCAGAATGAGCTCTGTAGCATAATTAGATCAAAAGTTATTTCAACTTTTGTAAATTGCAAAGAAGGTGGCAATTTCTGGTAGTTGAAAAGAGAGTGTATCGAAAAACGTTTGCATCTACTTTGATATCATTTTCATAAATGAAAACTGAAAGAACAGTTAGATTATACACTACAGAAGTTTCTGAAATACATGTTTTCTAGTGGATTGTTTTATATCTTATTTATGTTATAATATGTTTAACAAATGAAACACCAATAAATTAATAATATAATGAATACTTTTTATAAAAGAAACTCATATCATGTAGCCGAGGAAAATTAACATTCAATCAGAGGTTACCATCTTAAAGAGATCAATAATACAAAGCAAAATCAACTCCACAGTTCCTCCCAATATATATTTCTACTACTTATTGTCTATACATAATTATGTATAATAATTATATATAATAGATAAATATGAGTAGAGTATTATGCATAATTATGTATAATACTCTACTTATCAGCAACATAATAAATTTGATATCAGAATCAGGCATTTTAAACTTTATTTAGAAAACGTGATAACAATATTGCTTGAAGGTTTTATATGCCATGTAACGCAATTACTTTTTAGACTCGATCTTTTCTAGAACTGACGATGGAAAAATCGTGTTGATCCATTTACATCATCAAACCCAAGATATAAATATACTTAAGATTCTAATAAGTGGTGAACAAATAATTAAATTAATGAGTACAAATAAAGTGTTCATCACAGAGATCAATCAAAAGAAATTATATTAAATACATTATATTCATTGAATTGATGGAAATGACACATTTACCTATTTTTAAGCTTTGAACTGAACCTAATTCAAAAAACACTGTTCCAGATATAGTTACTATATCACATGAATGCAGGTCCCTATAAATTTTATCACTTCTTGGAAATGTTACTACTGACACCCATGCATATGATCTAACTTTGAGACTGAGCTATCGTTGGTAATTGATATAGTTACCTTAATAATTAAGAATATTGACACAAAAGCCAACATTAACTTAGGAAAATCATAGTTATAGATATTACAAATAGCATTGTCTTTCAACCTGATTGTGTATTGGCCAAATAAAATTGTTAACCTTTTTAAATGTAAAAAAAATGTAACCCATTGAAAATGTGTCGTCCAATCGGTGTGCTTCGTTCGAAGGAAGTGATGAAAATTTACTTTTTTTTAATATCATGTGTTCCTCTTTTTACACATGGACACGAGACATATTACCATGTTTCAAATCGAGAAAATTTGAAAAAAATATGCTCTAGAAATTATTCATATTAAAAAGATTGTAGTTTTAAATCCGAATGCAGAAAGCACTCAATTGAAAACCTATATAAACAACAGGGTTGTTTGTCCTGTATAGTAAGAGGTAGAGGTCCTGTATATTAGAGGCTGGCCTTCTTCTTCTTCTTATACATCCTTCTTTCTAAGCTGGACCTATTTGTAAAGGAGGCCTCGGCCCCCTTATCATCAGGTCCATAGGCATAAAGGGCAGTGGGTGCGGATGAAAACGGCAAAGACTGGCTAGCACAGTGAAGGCTGGCAATCGTACATATTGGCAATTGAGCTTTAGGCCGCAGGCCGCCAAGTGGTGGAGAGGCTGATGTTGAGGGTGAAGGAGAATAAATACCAGTTGCATGTCATGTGAAGGGGGGTGGAGAGAGATGGAGGAAGAAGTAGTGCATATACAGGGTGAATCTGAAAAAGTGGGCAAAACTTTACGGGGTGGTAGAACGCAGCTATACGAGCAATATTCGTCATAGAATGTCTGGGCGGAACGCAAACGGCGAGCCGCTAGGTGGCGTTGGAAATGGTATAAAAGGGTCGGTCCTCGCACCCAACGGTCCCTATCCCGCAGGTGTGAAGCCTGCATTACAGCTGGCGGCAGCTCTTTTGAGCAATTTCTTTGAGCATGTACCTCAATTACATTCCTGTTAATAAAATGTTTTCTGAAGTATCTCCTCTCCTTCTTGTGTTCATTCTTTAAATGTGACAGTGGAAAACTACCTTTTAACTTCTCACCGCTTGCGTTCCGACCATACATTCTATGACGAATATTGCTCGTATAGCTGCGTTCTACCAACCCGTAAAGTTTTGCCCACTTTTTCAGATTCACCTTGTATATATATATATTTTTTTACAATTTTCCGAGTGGCGAATGTTGTGTTATTTTTTGAAGTTGTGGCCATGGTTGGTTGCCAGTATGGTAGATTTGAGTCAATCAAAATTGACCCCTACTCATGGGGGGGGGGGTAAATGGGGGGTGGGCGAGGGTGGTCATGTCCATGGAATAGATGAGACTTGGTGTGCTAGGGAGAAATCCCTTTGTGTGGGGGGGGGGCGAATAGAAGAGAAATATAATTTTTTTTCTCTTCTTTAAAGTCATCCCAAGATGGGTTGCAGAGCATGGAGGGGGATGAAATATTTGGTGGGGGGAGCTGAGACGGTGGGATAGGTAATACTCCTATGTCAGGAAGATGTAGGAGGAAATATTTATGGTTGCTTATCTAACTCCAGAGG
This sequence comes from Ryuthela nishihirai, assembly GCA_038380435.1. Classification (NCBI taxonomy): domain Eukaryota; kingdom Metazoa; phylum Arthropoda; class Arachnida; order Araneae; family Heptathelidae; genus Ryuthela; species Ryuthela nishihirai. The sequence continues at coordinate 19,601,404 of JAWZYU010000017.1, forward strand.
TTAGCACTGGGTTGCCCTGCCATGCAGTGAAATGTTGCGCAGGGGTGGATCTGGGAAAAGTCTTAGCTCAGAGACAGCCTTATATATGGGAAGGAGTATGATAAAGATAATTTTTTTTGGAGGAGAAGGGAGGAAAATGACATAGCTACGTTATATGAGTTGGAAATCAAATTTATGTGTTCAGTGTGTGGTGGTCAGTGTTTAGTTTTGTAGAGCCAGTGGAAGGTCAGCCATGAGCTTGGGGTGTGTGGCAGGAGTGCAGTTTAAGGTTCCCATCAAAGAGTAGTGGGAGATGTGGTGAGATTCCATATGTATATTAGGTATGATAATGTGTATAGAGATGTTATGCTCTGGGAGAGATTCCATATAAGTTATTGGGTTAAAGAAAAATATAAAAGTTTCCAATATAGAAATAAAGTTTTCCTTTATGTGACTTTATTTTTGGTAGTTAGATTGATTTTTTCTTTGATGATTTTATACTATATATTTATTTTTATTTAGTTTCTATGGAATAAGTTGTCCAAAATGCGTCTTTTGATGTCCTATGGGGATCTTTTATTGGCATCTGGATCTTTTAGTGTCCCAAGGATCTTTTAAAAGTGAGGTAGAGGCCTTTGGAGAGGCAGAGAGGCTTTAGGGGAATCTCCCAGTGCTGTTGATATATAGGGCCAAGGCCCTATAGTGGCTTTTTATATTATTATGAGTAGGACCAAGAATTGTTTGGGCTGAGAAATAAGTGGTTCCCAGTGTGGTGAGTGTCTGGAAGAGGGTAATTCTATGTATTGTGTATTTGGTGCAGTGTAGAAGGTAGTGTGGAATGTCTTCTATCATTTGGCATGTAGTGCAAAGAGCAGATAGTACCTTTTGTATCATGAAAAGGTCCTTGTTGAGATTTGTTCTGCCAGTGCGTAGTTGGTGAATTGCTGTTTGGGCTCTTCTTGATAGGTAGTTGAGATGTAGTGTGTGTGGGATGGCAGCAATGGTGGCTCTGAATGTATTTTTAATTGTGGCCTGTTGGATCCAGTTTTGTGTCCATGTGGAGTGGAAGAATTTGTTGATTTCAATTAGATGATGATTATATGTCTCAGGGGTGTGATAATTAGGTGTAGGGATATTGTGTCCTAGTTTAGCAAGGTGGTCAGCAGTGTCATTATGGGTTATGCTACAATGAGAGGGTATCCAGTGGAATGTTAGTGTTTTGTGAGTGGCAATTATATTGTGTGAAATTCTGTGAATATGGAAAAGAGAGTAATTTTGTGACAGGTTGTATCTATGTTTGTTGATGCTGTGTAGAGGCTGGCCATCTCGGTGATTCACTGTCATTGGTTGATTGAGTCACGTGGTTTATGGGCGCATGTTTTATCGTACCGTGAGACGAAAGCCTATGAGTTAATATATGTACCAAGTTAAAACTTCTCAGTTGTTATAGTTTTATACCTTTCTACTATTTTTTTTTGTCTATAAAAGCTGTCACACTTCATGAATGCCTCACTGCGCTGCATTTGGGTGTAAAAATTTCACTCAAAAAATAAATTAATGAATAAATTTTTCTGAGAAACTCCATCGGAAGACGGCAAACGGCTGCAAAAGTGAAATGAGCTAACTGAAAACCAACAAATAATTTCTTTTAAGATTCGTTTGAAAAACAAGCTAATGTTTTCACTTTGTCGTCTGTCTATGCCAATATTTTTTCGTCTGTCTATCCGTCTCTCTGTTAACTGTTGTCTGTCCATCTGTCTTTCCACCTGTTTGTCCGTCTACAGACAATCATTTTTTTTTACTTTTAGAGTTTCTTCTTTCTTTACTGTCGTTTTTCTGCTGAGGTCCTGCCATCCTCTCAGATCTCCTACTGTGGCATATAAACTGACAGGCTCCTGTCAGACCTCTGTGGCAAGCAGCTGCTTGAGGGGATATTTATTATTTTTTTTAGAGTTACCTTCTTTTTGGGTCGGATAGGTGTCGAACAAATATTGCGATTCGCCATTTTGAAAGTTTTCAATAGCTTTAATAGCGCCATCTAGCGATGGGAAAAGATGTAAAACGATAAAATTTCGAATGAATATTACAAACAAACTATTTACCCTGGAAATCTGAAATTTTGGTAGTAGAGTGTTATGGTCAGAAGGTATATAATGACAACAAGGCATTGCCCTCTTAGGCAAAAGAGAGGGCGTAAATGATAATTTTTTGAAGAGATAAACGAAACATCATATAAATATTTGTTTTACAGGTACTAACAAAATGTTAATGATTTAAACAATATTTTATAATCTCAGCGTTACCGGTAGACGTTTAAACGTCTAATATTTTTTGTGAAAAAAGCCGGCGTTTGTTCAACAGGTTAGAATACTCTGGCATGTTTGTGAAGTGATGCGGGTTCGAATTCCGTATGTCGGCGACATTTTTTTCCACAAAAATATTAATATTTACATTTTTCGAATCCTGATCAGTGGAATTTCGAGTGGTAGAGAGTGTAAAAGAGGTATATAAAAATTCGAAAGGCGATCTATAGCACTGAAAAGAGCTGAAAAATACCAAATCTTTAAATAAATTTTGCAAACGATCCATTTTTGCTAGAATCTTTAAATGTTTGGTCATAGAGTGTAAGGATCAAGTGGTTTACCTAAGACTAATGATTTGTCCCATTGGTAAAATGCAACTTTTCAGCTTTAAGAGATAAATGAAAAACCTTTTTTTTTAACAAATTAAAGGTATTAATAAAATATTAATAGTTTATATTCTCAATTATAGAGTAGTTCGAGTTTCCACTGTCAGAGGGTACTGAAAGTATAAAATAACTAGAAGAATGCGTATCGCCTCTGGTGCACATGAGAATCTCATTTTCAAAGAGAATGGAGTTCTTTCTTTGCCTACTTTTTTATTCCTTAAAGTTTTAATTATGGATGTTCGTGTTGTTTTTCTGCTGAGGTCCCGCCATCCTTATGGACCTTCTACTATGACATAAATTGACAGACTCCTGTTAGACCTCTGTACAAGCAGCTGCTTGAGGGAGTATTTATTTATCTTTTAATGTATCATGGGCGAAATGCACATAATAGTATTTTATTAGTAATTATAAAACATAAAAAGCATTTATCTTTTAGTTCTTAAATTTAAAAAGTTGCTTTTCTCTCGCTCCTCTGAAAATAGTGGGTAGATTATTGCTCTCATTGGAATTTCTACCATAACAGAACTCTACACGCCGAAATTTCTTACATAAACAGATCACTTGAAACATTCGTTAAAAGTTTGGCAGTTTCGATATTTAGTGATCTCTAATGATATAAATTAAAACTACCTTTGAAAATGCGAATTACACTTCATTAGTAACCAACTAAAAATGAGATTTCCAATTATGTCCTGAAACAAAACGGTTCCATTTCTTACCTATCTTAGGCTTAGAGTCAACTCATTGTTGTCAATGGAATTTTCAAGACTGTCACATTCCACCACCAAAATTTTAAATTTTTAACATAACTAGATCGTTTGTAATATTCGTTTTAAATTTTAGGACTTTTCGATTTTTTCCAGCGTTAGAGAGCGCAATTATAACTTTTGAGAAATTGGCAAAATGCAAATAGTAATATTTCATCAATGCCTGTCTAACCGAAAAAGAATTTTTAATATATCTCTTACAACATACACTTTTCTGTTAAAAAAAAAGCTGCATTCACCCCCCTCCCCTGGGTCTAAAGGGTCAAATGATTGTTGCCAATGGTAACTTCGTAACTTTCTAAGGGACCTGGGTTCGAGCCCCGGATTAGGCATGGATGTGTGTGTCGTTTTTCTGCTGAGGTCCTGCCATCCTCTCAGATCTCCTACTGTGGCATATAAACTGACAGGCTCCTGTCAGACCTCTGTGGCAAGCAGTTGCTTGAGGGGATATTTATTATTTATTTTATTTATTATATTAGTTTGATATTTTGGAATTTTCAAAATTTTCCGCCGTTAGATGGCGCAGTTATAACTTTTAGGAGATTTAAAAAATGCAAATCGTAATATATCATTAATACCTAGCGAAATAATATCTTTTTTTGAAAAGAAAAGCGCTAAAATTTACTTTTCCTTTTTAGCCGTTTTCTAAACTGCTTCGAATCATGAACACTGAAATCTGTATCAAATATTACCCTACCCTTTTCCGGAATCCATAAGTATCCGTGCAATACCATTCAGCTATGCACGCTAAACAATCCGAGCGACGACAAACATGGCGTCGAATTTTGAGATGGCCAACTCTACGTAGAGGTCCTGTATAGTTAGAGGATGACCTATTACATTTCCTCCTTCCTTTCTGGACCATTTTGTAAAGGGGGTCTCAACCCCCTTATCATCTGGTCCATAAGCTAAATATGCTGTGGGTGCTGCAGAATACAGAGAAAAGGGGCCAGCATAGTGACGTGCCAGTAACTTTACATTTTGGCAAGTGGGCTATTGGCCACAGTCCTCCCAGTGAGAGAAGAGGAAGATGTTGGATGATGGGGATCCAATTGCAGGTCGTTAATTAGGTGGAGGGGCCTCTAGCTTGTATATAGGGCCTCTAGTTTGTTTGTAGTATTTGCGCGTCCTCTTGCGGAATTTCTTTGCATCGGAGTGACAAGGGAAACCTCGAACCATCAATGCCTCGAGCTGGGTAGACCAGTTGCCAGTTCGAGTTTGCTAAATTGTTCGTTGCTAAGCAATTCCCACAATAGAACTACCTTATTCTCCATGGCACTGTAGTAGACGGTTAGTAAGTGATGTCGAAGAGTACCTAAATTGATGACGACGATGCCGGATAAACTGGGTTTAGAGGAATTGCAAGGTTGAAAGGATGATCTAGTATTAAAGAGGAAACGTCCAACGTTTGTATATACCTCCTGTTAGAATATTTAAGTTGGATGGGGTTTTACTGATTTCTTCCACGATTCGTGTGATGCCAGCATAATACGGTAAGGATTATTGTATTAAATTAAATTTTGAAATGGAAAAAAATTCCTTAAATAACTAATTTTCACGCAGATCGTAACAGGAAATGGGTGTAATACACCATGGACAAACTTTACGACGAAATAAATTTTGATACGTGTTCGTTTGATATGATGTAATTTAAAATGTTTTTACTATAAACATGCTGTTTAATGTCATATTCCAAAGCAACTATTGCCGCCGCATGTATGCATTTTCCTAACTTTGTTTACTTTCATAATCAGTCCCTGATTTACGAAAGACAAAATTGGTGGGAGCACAAGAGATGATGCCAATTATAATATGCCACCCCCCACTGATTTAGAGGTCTTTTAAAAAAATGCACAATATATACATAAGCATAATAATTGTTGGGCAGTAGTGTAAATCACGGTCCTCGGCCGCATTTTTTTACACGCAAATAATCTTATTTGAAAAACACAAAAACAAGAAAATCAGTAACAGTGTACTGCCGATCCAATTATAAAAAAAGACCCCGAAACCAAATAACCTTATTAGACAACAATAAACAATATACCCCCCACATCATATAGCTCAATAAACCCTCCTCTAAATTGCTCATTAACCTTCCTGACTCCATCAAAAACTGCTATTTTCCACACCAACAATTCTACAATACCCAGAATTTCTATATAAAAAAAGCAGTCAAATGCTTCCAGATATTAACAATAAAACATAGTAACTTTAAAAAAACTCCTAAATATCTAACAAAATTAATATATCATTATAATACATTAATAATTATTATATTATACATAACTACTAATAATCACTCAATTCATCTCAAATTACCATAACGAAATATACGTGTTTGTTACTACTGCCATGTTCAGTCCACATGCAAAAATTTCCAACACTCTTCCCCCCAAACATACTTCCCCTTTCTACATTAGAATCCTCTGAAAACTCTATACACATTTCACCAAAAACTTTTCCTAAAACCCTAACACCCCATAAAAACTTTCTCATTTTTACCACCTAATTTCCCCACATTCTAAACTTTTGCCATTTTCTTCCATACTCACAACAAAACACATACTATATCATACAAAATACAAAAAAAAGATTTAAAATAATTCTAACTGGTTCTAACTACTCCTCCCTTCCCATTCAAATGCCTCTCACTCCAAAGAACTTATGAAAAACAACCCCCCACAGACATAGCCACAAAAAGCTACTGAACTCCCACTTTAAAAAGACATGGCCATAACATTACAAAACGGTTGACTAACACTTTCAACAACAGTCCTCCTAATATTAAATAATTTCAATTCCTAAATATCTTAAATAACTTATTATTTACCGTTGCTGTCCCATGGCCGAGTGGTTAGCGCGCTTGGCTACTGATTTAAGGGACCTGGGTTCGAGCCCCGGGTAAGGCATGGTTGGTTGTATAGTTTTTCTGCTGAGGTCCTGCCATCCTCACAGACCTTCTACTCTGGCATATAAACTGACAGGCTCCTGTCAGACCTCTGTGGCAAGCAGCTGCTTGAGGGGGTATTTATTTATTTTATTGACCATATTTTAACCAAATTAAAAAAATTGAAAGATATTAATTTCCCCTATTTTCCCTATCATTAAAAATCCCTCATTAAATATATATTACACATATCCACCTACTGTGACTGCATCAGCATGCTATTCCAATGAGTTATCCAGTAAAAATGGTGAAAAAAAGCAAACATAACCTCACATTCATGTCAAATCATACATATGACACATGACTTCATGTTACCTACCCAAAAGAAACAAATCATAGAACCACAGGCCACCAACAACCAATGGTTACATTTCTACATCATACTTTACACTTTGATGTCATATGTTTCTTGAGCAGTACCATCTGTTGACTCAGGACTGTGAACAATGCACTGACTAATTGTTGCTTCCTTTACTCTTACTAGCATTCTCAAAGGGGAGAGGCAGTGCCCTCTAGATCTGACTTATTGCATAACTATATCCGGAATTGCTCTACTTTCAAATCAGCCAATTCTATTCACATATAAATTCAAATGTATACGTTTTATATATGGTATATGTCACTTTATGCTAAAGTATATGATGAATTGTTGGGTTGTTTTACCTCTGGGGGACACTGTTTTGCACACAATTGACTAAATGGCCAGGTCACAAGGGCTCGGAGAAGGTTGGGGGGATGGGGACCACCGGTTAGGAGACAGATGGAAGCCTCCCATCAATGCTATCCAGTGTGTTTCAGGTGCATAGGGCATTCTCTCCTGTGCATGGCTTTACTTCCCACCTGATGCACCATGCATTATAGGCACAATATTTACAGGGCACTGAAATCTTTTGATGAAAATTTCTCATTAATTTGTTTAGTACATTTAAGCTAGTGTAGGTGCTATCATCATCATTCCTTAGAAGAAATCTATATTGGTAGCCATCCTTCCATGTATGTATATGATGGTTCTAGCTTTCATTTTTCAGACACATTACTGACCGAAATTTTTTATAACAGTGTGCTACTACTATTTTGCTAGCAAAAGATCTGCTCATGATGTACAGTTAATTTAATATTTAAAAAATATCTGAAAGCAAATTACAGGGATGTTTATTCATTGGGACCAGAGCATTTCATCCAGAGACTGTCTCCAGGAAATGGATATGTCTGATCACCATACTTTTGATTCTTTTTTTTTACTGTTTTTTATTTGTTTATATATTATTGAAAGAAAATTAAAAATATGATAATATAGTTATTAAACATTTTGACATGTTAATAAAAATAAAATAATACAGATAGAAAAGATACACTTACAAAAGAATAAAAAAATTGGAAGTTACATTGCCAATAGTATTGACCCTTTGACTTTCAGGACTCTATGTTATGATAGCTATGAATACCATTTAAGATTCTCTATTACAATAAAATGAAAAATGTGCATATGCAGACATTTTAGTGTGCCCAACCATGAAAATTTTAAATACTCTAAATGTTCAAATACTAGTCCATATACAATTTGAGCCCAGTCTACAAATTAAAACTAGCAGAGACCTACACAATTATTACATGAAGTGTTTTCAATGACTAGGAACATGTGATTATATGAAAAAAACCACAAAACTGCTTGTTTTTTATGTGAATATTTTAATATACTTTCCATGTCAAATGAAAGTCTTTTCTGTACAATTCTGTTTTTACAAAAAGAGAATCCACACATTGATGTTAAAACAATTGTATTCAGTGGGTGGGGGTTAATTATCAGCCAAATTTTTTTCAACTATAGGTTAAAATTGTGTCAAAAAAATTAATCCAATATTTTAAAATTTGAACAATGATTCAAATTAGAATAATCTAAATTTTCAGGTTATCATCATCATCATCACCATCAAGCAACTATGGGCTACAGAGGTCCAACCAGATTATGCAATTTAGTTCTCCAAACACATCTCTCCTTAACAACATATGTTGCATCTCACCACTGTAGACCAATTCTACCAAGGTCCTGTTTGACATTGTCTGTCAACCACATCCTAGGTCTCACCCTGTTTCTGAGGCTTTTAGGCACACATCTATAATTATCCATATGAGCAACATGGCCAAACCAATGAAGTTTCTCTCTGCACAATATACTGCTCAGAGGAGGTTGTCGACTCTTTTGCCTAACCTCATCATTAATTGCAAAGTTGAACCACCTAATTCCTAAGATATTGTGTAAGCATCTAGTTTTCTGTTATCTTGTTTACAAAGTATCCAAGTTTCATTACCATAACTAACCCTAGAAAGAACCAAACTATTATACAGTCTAATTTTAGTCTTTAGGTGTATACGCCTATTTTTCCACACTCTCCATAGATTCTTAAAAGTCCTGGCAGCAATCCCTATTCATCTGTTAATCTCATGCCACACATCACCAGTATCTGTTACATAGCTCCCAAGATAATTAAACTGTGACACCTGCTCAAGACTGCAACCATTCAGATGAACTGAATCACAGCCTGCCTGACCAATTTTCATCACTTTAGTTTTCTCGCTGTTTATAACCAAACCTACTCTACTACCAGTTTCATCAACAGCTCGAATGAAAGAGTTCACCTCATCAACATCATTTGCCAAAAGGGCTAAATCATCAGCATAATCTAAACCAGAAATTTTAGTATCTCCAGTCCATTTAAGGTCAAAATCTTTCCCTTGAAGTGAATTTCGCATAACATAATCAATAACCAAACTAAAGAGAAAAGGAGACAAAATGTATCCTTGTCGAACACGAGAAGTAATGTTAAACCAGTTGCTACAAGCCTTACCAACACTCACACACGACTCAGTGTTATTATAGAGAGCTTTCATAGGGTTAACTAACTTGTCTGGTATACCATATGATCCCACAATCAACCACAAATTATGACGATCAACAGAGTTGAAAGCCTTTTTGAAATCAACAAAGCTAGCAACCAAAGGTTTCTGAAACTCTAAACATTTCTCAACAATCTGCTTGAGTGAAAATATCTGATGTACACATCCCATACCACTTCTGAATCCACATTGCTCATCACACAATTGAATGTCAATCAGATTTTTAATTCTATTAAGCACAATCATGGAAAGAACTTTACCTGGAACAGAGAGTAGGCTGATATCCCTATAGTTATCACAAGAACTGCAATCACCTTTTTTGAAAATAGGGATAATAATAGCTCTGGTAAAATCTTTAGGAACCATGCCTTTATCATAAAAAATATTCAAAATTTCAGTCATCCAAGTGGTAACCGAAACATTCCCAGCTCTAAGCATTTCCGTAGTAATTTCATCTACCCATGGGGATTTATGAAGTTTAAGTTTAGAAATAGCCAAAATAACTTCAGATTGTGTTATAGGGCTAACATTAAAGCCACCAATTCATCTATCATCATTGCAAACAATGGGAGTAGAACTAACCACATTGTTTAGAACATCACTGAAATGCTCAGCCCACCTAGCCATGACAGAATCCTCCCCTTCTATAACCTTACCTTGTTTATCCTTCAATCCCTGTATACCTATTCGTTTTCTACTAAACAAAACATTAACTATCTGGTACAGCTCTCTGCTGTTGTGCTATCTAACTGCTTCCTCCACTTTATCAGCCAATCCATCAAGCCAAAGATTCTTATCAGCAGCTAACTGATCCTTTACACATTTATTAAGTTCTCTGTAATGCTTTCTATTAGGACTAGTAGGGTATTGATTAAGGACATTCCTGCAGTTCTTTCTTTCTGAAATAAGCTGAAGTGCCTTATCACTCAGATAATTCTGCCTTCTCTGCTCCTTTTTTCCTAAAAGAGTACTGTTAGTGTCTAAAAAAGCCTGTTTAAAATGATCCCATTCTTCCTCAACTTCAGTAGTAAGCATACCATGACTGTCATAATGACTAAGTAACCTATCATGGTAAGCTTTGGCTATAACTGGGTTTTTCAAAGTTGCAAAACACTGTTAACAAGATAATGGTCAGATCCAATTTCAGCTCCCCTATATGCCCTGGTATTCCTAACAGAACCAGCCCATTTGCTGTTAATTAATATGTAATCAATCATATTCTTATGCAGCCCATCAGGTGAAACCCATGTGTACTTATGTATGTCACGGTGTTTGTAATAAGTGTTAGTTATTCTGAAACCATTGAGTTTACTTACCTGTAGGAGACATTGCCGATTACCATTGCAATTACCAATACCAAAGGGGCGTATAACCCCTCCCCAAATGTCAGAGCCAGTACCAACTTTGGCATTGAAGTCACCTAGAACAAGGGTAATATCTCCTTTCTTGACAGAATTCAAAATATCTTGAATTAGTCTGTAAAACCTATCCTTCTCATCCTCATCAGCATCCTCAGTGGGGGCATAGCAGCAGATAACATTTGTGTCTTTAATGCTTGTCTGAAATTTTGCTATAAGAAACGTTTCATTAATGCACTCATGTCATAGGAGAGCACTAAGTGAAAGGAAATTTCTTCCTGAATACTATAATCTTTTCCTGAAACATGATTTTTATTTCTTTTTTATGATTATTTCCAGTGTGTTGTATTTTTAAATATGGGCCAGTGTTATACAGGGTGACTTTGAGTTCTTTGACTGTTAACAATGGAATTTTCTATCCTGTTTGTGAAATGGGAGAACACTTACTTGGCTGTTTTTTTTACTAAATATTATGAAATTTTTCTTTGGATGTTGAATTTTGGGGATCTTGGTTAAGTAGCTAAAAGTTAATGCATCAAAGCAGAAAAAAATTGTCTGTATTGTCAGAGTGGCACAGCAAAAATATTGGGGGAAGGAGATAAAAATATTTTAAAACCATTCAGTATAAATTTAAAAACTTGTAACTTTTAAGAAACTAAAATTTACTGGGGGGGGGGGGGTGAAAAACACTTGCCAAAATTACCCACCCACATTAGGACTGGTTTCCATGTTAAAGGATGGGGGCGGGAGTGGCTCAGTCGGTAGCACGCCAGGCTCATAATGTGCAGTTCCCAGGTTCAAGTCTCAGCTGGGCCAATTGAGATTTATCTCTGCAAAACTCTCCAAAGTCAGTAGGGGACACTGACAGGCTTTCAAAGGCTGCCATCCATCAGATAGGACATTAAGCCATGGCTCCATGTACAGGAGAGCCATACCTTGTGCACATTAAAGAACACACTGGATGGGAACACTGGAAGAACACACTGGATCTCTCCCCAATAGCTGTTCCAGTGAATCCCCTCCCCAACCTTTTCTGAGCTTTCGGGGTCCTTGTGATCTGGCCATTTAGCCCATTATGTACAAAAAAAGTGCTGCTGAGAGCAGCAGCGTACTGGAAAATCTTGGGCTTCCCTACAAGAAATGTCGCTATAGGGCCCCTTTTGTTATATGTGCACCATTATATACTTGACCGATGAGCTTGGAAAGGCCACCGTCTGGAAGATGGGATGTTAAGCTGTAGCCCCGTGTGCGGGAGGGTCATACCCTGTGCACATTAAAAAACATGCTGGATGGCCTTGATGGGGAGGCTCCCATCTGTCTCCCAACAGCTGTTCCGGTGGGTCCCCTCCCCCAACCTTCTCTGAGCCTTCGGGGGCCATGTGACCTGGCCATTTAGCCCACAGTGTGCAAAAAAGTGTGCTCAGAGGTAAAACAACCCAACATATACTTGAATTTTAAATTTTTGAAAGCATATATATAAATATCTGACATATGTTTTGGATTTCGTAATTGATAATTTTACATTTTGAATCAATCAGGGCCAGATCTAGGAGGGGTGGGAGGGGGCATGAGCCCACCCCCTGAGAATGCTAATATATGTAATGGAGGCTAAATTTTATTACATTTGGCATATTTCACACATTTTTCATGATTTTTTTAAAAACCTAAAACAAAGGGAATGTTGCACTGCAATGGAATTCCTATGTCTTGGCACCCCCCCCCCCCCCCCCCCCCCAAATTTTTTTCTAGCCCCTGGCTTGGAATGAATTATTTTTACCACTTTCTCCATAAAATATTGCTTCAGTTGTTTTCAAATGAGCATAAAATTTTTTGTATTAAAATGCTTGCATAGTTTCAACTTAAATTATTTTGAACATAATTCATTTTCCCCTCTGTTGAGAAATTAGAAGCAATACAAGTCACCTCTGGCAAATATGGGATGCTCATTTTTAGAGAAAAGGAAATTTTCCATTTTCCAAATTTTGCACCCTTTGGCAGTAATAATTCGTACTAATGGGTGATTGGAAAATTAAAAAGCAATATATTATTAGCCCTATTAAACTCTGTTAACTTCATTTATCCCTTAAAATGAAAAGTTGGATTTTCTTACCCCTAAGGTAAGTCATCATCAAGTGCATATAAAATAAAATTATTTATTTATTATTACTATTCTAAAATATTTTTAGAATTTCAATATTAACTACTAAATTGATAAAAATAAGAAGAACCAGTCGAATTTTAATCAATTTAATTAAAACACACATGGCTCAATAATTCCTTTCCTTATAAGCACATTCACCAGAATTTTTAATTTCTAACAAATGTATCATTTACAATATTACTTCAAGTTTCATATTTTTTTGCATTAGCAACCCTCCCCCCAATTTTTTTGGGGGGGTGCTAATGTTCAAAAATGTTCAAAAGGTGTTAATGTTTCTCTAACGATGGTAAGTCAATTTTTATATTTTTTTTTACCATTAGAGGGTGCAATTTTAGTTTTTAGGAGATTTTGAAAGTGCGAATCATAATATTTTGTCAACACCTATCGAAACCAAAAAGAATTATTTATCCCTAAAAAAAATTTGAGATCTACAGGTAGACGATAAAGCAAAAACATTAGCTTGTTTTTTTTAAAAAACAAGTTAATATCTGTATTGTTAATGTCATATAAAAAAGTTAAACTAAAGGAGGTTGGATTTATCGCTAGCCAGACAGAAACAATGAAGTCACACACAACTGTCATAGTCTTATGTTAATGAAGTTCAGGGCCAAACTCAATCTTTAAGACAGAGTTCTGGCCCATAAAAAGCAAGGGGAGGAATTTATAATAGGGGAAATAAAGCTAATGATCTGTTATTATTCATTCAAAACTAGAAAAAAAACCCGGTCAACCCATGTTATGAAAGTCCTTTTTGCTTCCATATCCAAGACTTCAGTCATTTTGCAGAATTGATACAAAATGCAAGTTTTTTACTAGAAAATGAAGAAATAATAAAAGAAAGTTAACATATAACCTATACAATGTTAATTCAAATATCCACAGAAACAAGTTGTAAGCTGGCCATCCAATGTATCATAGCTGCAAAAAAATCAATAATAATCAATCGACCAAAAAATTGGTAATTTATGGAAATAAATCTAAATAAATGAAAACTAAGATTTAGTGATATAAAAGGAAATAAAATACTAACTTTATGAAGGGAGATGATATCCAATATATGGAGAGGAAGTATTTGGACTTAACATGTAAATAACTACCATGCAGCTCCTTAGCAGAAGGCTCTCTTCACCATCATGGGTGTGAGTGAGCAAGAGTAGTTGCAGGTGTTACCTGCAACTTTTTCTCCTGTGAGGGAGAGCTCTGAAAGCAACTGAGTGTCTCAATTGGTAGTGCACCAGGCTCGTAATCTGCAGTTCCCAGATTCAGTCCCACCTGAGTCACTGTTAAAATTTATCTTCTCAAAACTCCCTGCCCTTCCCTTGGTAACTAGGGTAATGGCTTCCAATGGTCTTGGAACTTCCTTGGTTCCAGTGGACTTGGAAAGGCTACTGTCTGTCAGATGGGACATTAAGCCATGGCCCCTGAGAGCCATACCCTGTGCATGTTAAAGAACACACTGGAAGTTGTCCAGTGGATCCCCTCTCCCCAACCTTCTCTGAGCCCTCAGTGGTCCTTGTGGCCTGGCCATTTAGCCCATTGTGTGCAAAAAAGTGCCACTCAAAGGTAAAACAACCCTCTCTCTCATGATTCAGTGTGCTGCAGCCAGTCTTGAAGAAACTCTGCTGTGAAGGCTTTTTTTTAGTTATAGTTTTGATTTGATTATGTTCTTCAAAAATGCATATGTTCATTGGAAATATAAAATATTGCAAATAAAAGGATGAAATTTGAAATCACTGAGGAATTTGGTGTGTGAATATAATTTGAGGGAATTGATGTGTGAATATAATTTGAGCGAGCCATTTATTTTTTGACTGTCATATATTTTGCTTGCTTTTTAACCCCATAGTTTGAAATTTTATTTGTTGCACAAAAAAGCTGATTCTGTAAACCAACTCATGCCACTGCCACCTTGGTGCTGCAATGTTTGTATTGGCATTGAAACTACTGGGGTCTGGATTCAAGCCCTGAGATGGCATGTCATTTGTTCTGTCTTAACCTGTAAATAAGCTAGTAGCTTTGCAGATCTGATTACAAATTGAAAAAAAAAAATCGAGATAGGGCCTGTTAGAAATCAGTTGCCAGATAAGGTCTGGCAGCTTGCTGTTTGGCTGACCTTTCTTAGAAAAAATACATTGGGATTGTAAAGAATGTTAATTAAATTGCATTGATTATGCAGCAGAATAAACTGTTTAGTTTGTGTTTGTAATCTTAATAAATGTGTTTCATGGTGATAACAAGTAAATCCATCCTTATCTTAAAAACTGGATTTTTTTTCAAACGTCTGAAAAGTCACATTTTGGCACATTGCAGTAGATTTTAAATGGTGTTTTTAAAAAAGTAAATAACCAGCATAAAATCTAAATGCTTATTTGCTAGTAGTATTATGGGATGTATATGTATTTACATTTTATTGTGATTTTTATAGATAATGTTTCAATTTCATATCTAATTTAAAATTATGCTATGTAATCAAAAGGCTGAATTCAAGTAGACAAAAATATTATGAAGATTATTCAGATAGTGGCTAAGCTGAAACAGATTGATTTTTAGTACACATGCAAGAGAATTTTATACTCTCTTTAAACAACTTTTTTTGTCATAGATTTGTTTTAAACAAACATTTTGGAAATTTAAATATTAAGAAACTCTCCAAATAGTTTGACTCCAACTGCTTAAAAAAAAGTAACACCATGTAAATTTAAAAATTATAATTTAGTTCTTGAGATGAAATAATAGTAATAAAATGTTCTTGAAATTTGTGATTTCATGTAAGAAAACAAAATATGATGTAAAAAGTATCATTTTTAAAACTTTTTGGTGTAGTCTATGAATTTATACATATTTGCTTTAAAAAAACAGGCAAAAGAAAGGGCAATCATTCAAGTTTCATGTTGCTGCAACAGATTAATTGATGGAAATCACAAAAGGAAAAGTTGTATGCCAAAAACTAATAAATCCAGTTTTTCCTTCATGGAACTTTCAAGGACAAGCTATTTGCTACTGAACAGAATAACAGGTTTTATGCATTCACATCACATCTGACCATGACTTGCTTTTCAACATGTAATTATTGCTGATGATAAACAATTCTTTTAGTAATGCAGAGACATTGAAAACTAAATATGTAATCTAGTTCCATAATATCAACATCTTATAAAATAATTTCAGGTTACAAAACCAGTGCTCTTCATTTATGTTAATATTTTCCATATAATAATTGTATGATATGTGACAAACTTCAAGCTTAAGGTAGAGCATCTAATAATAAGCACATTTTAAGAATATTAACTGCTTTAATCATTTAAAATTAGATCCTGAATATCTGTGTCTAATATGCTTAAAAGTTGCATTGATATAATTTATCATTTCAAAATATTACATCTTAATGAAAAAAAAAGCCTAGTATTTATCAGATGATGTAAAAAATATTTGGAATTCTGAGTCTGACCTGACCATTTAGTCCTTAATAAAAAATGTGATGCTCAGGGATAAAACAACTTAATATTTTGAAAATTTGAATACTTATATTGCTTGGAAGAATACCACTCTATCTTTGCCCTGGTTCACAGAAACACTTGTCTGAATCCCAGGTTCAAATGCTAGTGATGGCTTCAACATTATGATCATATGTAAAAACTATAAAGAGCTTCTGGACTTATTAAATATTTTGGTTATAATATTCATATGTGCTCTAAATTATTAAAAAATAGTTAAAAGCCTAATTGTAATAAAATATACTATAAGCGCTATTATTTCATGGTGCATAGATATTTTTTTTATTAGTATATTTATTTAATATGTTTGAATCTATTTCATGTAATTGATAATTATTTACATAGTAAATGTTTAAAACTGATTTAATATTTTTTATTGTTTACGTGTTACTTTTTTTTGTGTTTTTATACAAGAAAGTCTATTTAGGTATTACAGTTTCTTGAGTATAAACTCTACAACTGTCATAAAAAAATGGATTTAAGTAACAGCAAAAATAGATTTTGAAAGTTAAAATTTATAAAAAGGAAAAAAAAAATTGACTTTACCATTATCAAGGAAGATTCAATCAAGCTAGTTTTTTTTAAATGTTTTTGTTTACTTGTTTCAACCAGTGTTATATGTAACTTAGCAATTAAAATTTATTATTTCTTTGATATTAACTATTTTTTAATTTTAATAAATATTAATATATAACTCTTTTTCTTTTAGTACAAACAGATTATTTTTCTGAGGTATTTGTTTTAAAATGGGAATATTTGAAAACCCTTCATGACAATGACAACGATTTGGAAAACTATTGCAAGTTATGTTTTGATTATCTTAGAATTTATTATATTGTTTCATGATGTGAAAAGTATGCCACAAAGGGGTAAGTACATCTGTTCAAATTTTCATATTTGTTCTTTACTTTGATTCACATATGGTCAGGCCCAGAAAGAATTGTCAGAAATTTTTTTGATGCACACACAAGAACCACTAAACTCACTCAATTCATGCCTCGAATTAGTAGACAACATGAAACATTTTAGCCACCAACCCAGAAAAAATAAATATAAAGTTGTAAAAATGTAAGCTGATTGATACTGATTTTTTTTAGTTATTCCTTAATCATTCCATGATCCCCATAATCTGCAGATGCTGAAAAATTATGAAACTGAGACTAGAGATAAGCACTGATATTTTTATTGCAACACATAACATTTTAGTTAATTTAAGGATAAAATTACCCTACTAGTCACATGGTATCAGAAAAAAGTATTAGCTCATTGACAACTAATGGAGTTACTGATAGTCTATATCAGTGCTGCAAAATTCAGTTTAATTAGTTGGGTTTTTGTTTATTAGTTTGTTTTTTTTAATGTAAATATATGTTTGAATTGCTTTATATACATGCTGGAAACAACTTCAATGCTTATCTGCCTAAGTTTGATCAAATATCATAAGGGGACAGAATAGACAGGTTCTAACTTTATATCATACTGCTTACTAAAATAACTTATAACTGTATTTTTAAAGTTTTTATGATGAGTTTTGTGTCATATTTCTTACTAAATAGCTTTATTTTTAAAAGTTTATGTAATGAGTTTTTATATTTAGTATTTTCTCCTTATTTTGTATATTTTTTTGGGTATACAACAATTGGGTAGATTCAACAACTAGGTGGAAGGCAATTGGTAGGTTGCAGCAGTAGGGTGGATATGACAATTGGGTGGAAAAAAGAAATTGCTAGAGATAATTTGTGATTACTAACACTATCTCTAAGCAAAAAAAAAAAAACGATTTATAGGAAGTCTGTACAATCCTCTATTCTTGTGAACCTTTCCAGGTATGTGCACAAAACCAGCCATGCCACAAGAGCCTCCTGGCTAATACTGTTTTTTTTTTATTTGTGAGGCTCATGTGGCATGGCTAGTCATGTGCACATGCCTAGGAATGTTCTGAAGAATAGAATCCCCAAATGCAGTCAAAGACAGTGATTGACCAGATGGGGTATAACATCAGCAGTTGAGGATAGGTTGGTCAGCAGCTGGTAGCTCAGTAGTCAGAGAACCACTGGCTCAAGACAATTTTTCCTCTACACCTATCTTCATTCTGTTACTTAAAACAGCTTAATAGTGGTTAAATACTCAATAAATCAAAGGAACTCATACAGGAAATTGAAACAGCCCATATTAACATTTGTTCTCAATAATCTGATCTAGGTTAAAAATATCATCATTAAGCAGCTATGGGCTACAGAAGTCCAACCAGATTATGCAATTTAATTCTCTAAACACATCTCTCCTGAGCTACATCTGCTGCATCTTGTCACTGTAGACCAATTCTAACAAGGTTCTGTTTAACATTGTCTGCCCAACACATCCTAGATCTCCCCCTCTTTCTGAGGCCTTTAGGTACACTGTTCATAACCCTATTCACTAAACTATAGTTGCTTTATATAGCATACAGGTTGCCATATAACATACAGGCAATATGGCCAAACCAATGGAGTAACCCTCTGCACAATATGCTGCTCAAAGAAGGTTTCTTACTCTTTTGCCTAACCTCATCATTGCTTACAAAGTCGAACCACCTAATGCCCAAGATACTGCATAAACATCTAGAATCAAAAAATATATCCTCAATAATCCAACTCTTATTAACGTGGATTTTTACCAATCTTTCTATTGCTTTTGGCTTTGACATACGTTGGTTGGTCTATTTGTGGATTTGACAAAACATTGTTCCACCATATCTTTTGAACGTGATGGACAAACTTAATCATTTTGTGGCGAATGAAAGCTTGTGATACAAGGAGTGTCATAGTCTATAAAAAATTGACCCCATGCTTTCTTCCCCCCCTAAAAAGAAGAAACATGAAAACTATTCTTAAGCTTAAGCTATATCTCAGGAATGCGAATGCCTAAAGTAACACAAGCTATACGTTGAATGAAAGCTTCTGATGTGGGGAATGCTGGGGCTACGAAAAATTGCCCCCCCCCCCCCCCCCCCCCCCCCGTGATTTATTTTCCTCCAAAAAAGGGAGGGATGAAAATGATTGTTCCCGTATACCATATATCTCCTGAATGCTAGTGGGGAAAGTAACAAGCTGTGTGTCAAATGGAAGCTTATGACGCAGTGAGTGTCATAGGCTATAACAAATTGACCCCCCATGCTTTCTTCCCCCCTAAAAAGGGGGAAATGTGAAACATTTATTCCCCTATATCTTCAGAATGTGATGCCGAAAGTAACAAGGTATACATCAAATGAAAGCTTCTGACTCCAAGAGTGTCGTAACATATGAAAAATTCACTGCCTATGCTTTCTTCTCCCATAAAAAAGGGAGACAATGTGAAAATGATTGTTCCTCTATATCTCCTGAATGCGAGTGCAGAAAGTAATGAGCTATGTGTAAAATGAATGCTTATGAGCTGGGGGTGTTGTAGGCTATTAAACATTGACCCCCATGTTTTCTTCCCCCATAAAAAATGGGAAATCTGAAAGTCGTTCTATATCATCCAAACAACAGGGCCTGCAGTTATGAGTTAGGTGTCAAATGAAAGCTCGCATAATGACGGTAATATAATACCCTCACTATTCCCCCCTGATAAAATGTGTGGGGTGCAGATTTTTTTGGGGGTTGACTTTAACAAGTTGTATCTTAAAGCTTGTGATGTCTTCAATGTTGTGTCTACTTCAAACATGACTCTGAAAGGAAAGGATAAATGTATTTATGTTTTTGAGTTGTATCAAAGTTTTTGGAGGTAGTTGATTTTAGTGACAACAAAAAATATAAATTTACAAAATACCTATCTTCCTATAGGGTCCTAAAAAGTAGAAAATTAACCTAAAGCATATCAATGGTGCAATCAATCACCGAGTTTGTATTCACTTCGAATGAAATTAGGGCGCCGATTTACCTACTCGACAAGATTGCTGTGCCATATCTTCCTTTGAAGTGAATACAAACTCAGTAACGGATTACACCATCAATATGCTTTAGGTTTATTTTCTACTTAGCCCCTGTTGATAGGTATTTTTTAAAATTTTTAATTTATACTTTTTATATTTCCATTCGTGGTTGCTCCTTCTACAGGAAACTATTAGAAACTGAACAGCCAATATTTACATCTGTACCCAATAATCCAACTCTGAATAAAACTGAATTTTTATTTCTATTTATTTATTCTCCTTCTACAGGAAACATTGGAAATCAACAGAACTCATACACAAAGCTCAAGCAGCTGATATTTACATCTGTTTTCAATAATCTGCCTCTACCTAAAATGTATTTATATATTTCTATTCATTTCTGCTCCTTTTAAACAATAACAAAAAAATAACAATCCACAAATGGAAAAAAAAAACACTGGGAATTCAAAATAATTCGTACTGGAAACTGAAACAGCTAATGTTTATATCTGTTCTCAATAATAGTGGATGTAAATGAAAATCTGTTTACTGAATTAAAGATAACCGATGCAAATTTTGTCTGTGATTGTAGTGTTCATTGTACATTTCATTTGTGATTTCTTCCTTTAGAAGGAAGCAACTTATAAGAAAATATGTTTTATTGAAAGACCTATTAATGGGAATACTTATAGTTTTACATGGTTGATTTTCTGTAGTGCATTATTTTGGCATTCAGTTTTTGTGCTCTTAGAATGTAGTAGGAAATTATCTACTTAATAACAAAAATATATATTTCTAATGTGTAAAAAGTGGAAAAAAAATCTACATTTTTTTACTGAATGAAGAAATGATTTTGGTTGAAAAGAAAAAACTATATGTAAGAAAATGAATATATTAAAGAAAATATATGTAAATATTTTACTGAATGTCAGGTGGTGTAAGCAGAATAGAAATATAAAATTCCATTTTGTTCAGAGTTGAATTATCAAGAACTGGTGTAAATATTGTCTGTTTTAGTTTCTTGTATTCATTCCTTTGATTTCCAATTGTTTCATGTAGAAGCAGCAGTCATGAATGGAAATATAAAAGTACATTTTAATAAGAGTCTGATTATTGAAGACATACATATGATAAGGCAACTAAGTGGATAAATGACAGAGCTGGTGAATGGCTCTGTGGTTAAAGCACCTTGCATGTAACTGGGAGGTGTGAGTTCAAATCCCACTCATCAGTGAATTATTTTTTCCTACAAAATTGTTTCTTGAATTATATGTTAACAAGTACAAAATTTTCTCCTAAAGAAACTTTTAATATGCAAATAGTTTGAAGGATAAGCTAAAAAATTTTATTGTTCAATGACAGAGAATTTTAATGTTATTTTAATATGTGAATTTATTATTGATTAATTCTTTGCATTAATAATGCTTTAGCATGAATGACTTCCTAATTTAACATCTATATATTGAGTAATATTGGATAAGTTGCCTTTCCTGATCACAGATGTCACCATGAGATTTAAAAGTCACAACTACATGGATAAATGACAAAGCTGGTGATAGCTTAGTAGTGTTAGAGCATCTGAAATGTAACTGGGAGGCATAGGTTTGAATCCTACTCATCGACAAATCATTTTTTCCACAAAATTGTTTACTCAATTATATATTACCAGGTAATGTGTGAATTCATTGTTGATTAATTCAAGAGGTATATTTTAAAAGTGAAGATTTAGATATTTAATTTCTTATATGATGCTTTTTAAGATCATCATCATCCTCAAGCAGCAATGGGCTACGGAGGTCCAACCAGACCGCGCAGTTTAATTCTCCAAGCATATCTGTCCTGAGCTACATCTGCTGCATCCGAATTGGTGTGCAGCTACAGCTGCTGCACACCAATTCTAACAAGGTCCTGTTTGACATTGTCTGCCCACCGCATCCTAGGTCTCCCCCTCCTTCTGAGGCCACTAGGCACACTGTTCATAACCCTATTTGCCAATCTATAATTATCCATACGGGCAACATAGCCAAACCAGCGGAGTCTCTCTCTGCACAATATGCTGCTTAAAGGAGGTTGCAGACTCCTTTGCCTAACCTCATCATTAGTTACAAAGTTAAACCACCTAATACCCAAGATACTACGTAAGCATCTAGAATCAAAAGCATCTAGTTTCCTGTTATCTTGTTTACACAGCATCCAAGTTTCACTACCATTACTAACCCTAGAAAGAACCAAACTATTATACAGTCTAATTTTAGTCTTTAGGTGTATACACCTATTTCTCCACAATCTCCATAGATTCTTAGAAGTCCCAGCAGCAATCCCTATTCGTCTGTTAATCTCATGCTGCACATCACCAGTATCTGTTATATAGCTCCCAACGTAATTAAACTGTGACACCTGCTCAAGACTGCAACCATTAAGATGAACTGAATCACAACCTGCCTGACCAATTTTCATCACTTTAGCTTTCTCTCTGTTTATAACCAAACCTACTCTACTACCAGTTTCATCAACAGCTCGAATGAAAGAGTTCATCTCATCAGCATCATTTGCCAAAAGGGCTAAATCATCAGCATAATCTAAATCAGAAATTTTCGTATCTCCAGCCCATTTAAGGCCAAAAACTTTCCCTTGAAGTGAATTTCGCATAACATAATCGATAACCAAACTAAAGAGAAAATTAGACAAAATGCACCCTTGTCGAACACCAGAAGTAATGCTAAACCAGTTGCTCCAAGACTTACCAACTCTCACACACGACTCAGTGTTATCATAGAGCGCTTTCATTATGTTAATTAACTTGTCTGGTATACCATATGATCTCACAATCAACCACAAATTATGACGATCAACAGAGTCGAAAGCCTTTTTGAAATCAACAAAGCTAACAACCAAAGGTTTCTGAAACTCTAAACATTTCTCAAGAATCTGCCTAAGTGAAAATATCTGATCCACACATCCCCTACCACTTCTGAATCCACATTGCTCATCATGCAATTGCCTGTCAACCAGATTCTTAATAATGTTAAGCACAATCATGGAAAGAACTTGACCTGGAGCAGAGAGTAGGCTGATATCCCTATAGTTATCACAAGAACTGCAATCACCTTTTTTGAAAATAGGAATAATAATAGATCTGGTAAAATCTTAAGGAACCATGCCTTTATCATAAAATTTATTCAAAATTTCAGTCATCCAAGTGGTAACCGAAACATTCCCAGCTCTGAGCACTTTTGTAGTAATTTCATCTACCCGTGAGGATTTATGAAGTTTATGTTTAGAAATAGCCAAAATAACTTCAGATTGTGTTATAGGGCCAACATTTAAGCCACCAATGCATCTATCATCATTACAAACAATGGGAGTAGAACTAACCACATTGTTTAGAACATCACTGAAATGCTCAGCCCACCTAGCCATGACAGAATCCTCCCCTTCTATAACCTTACCTTGTTTATCCTGCAATCCTTGTATGCCTGTCTGTTTTCTACCATATAAAACATTAACTATCTGGTACAGCTCTCTGCTGTTGTGCTGCCTAACTGCTTCCTCAGCTTTGTCAACCAAGCCATCAAGCCAAAGAATCTTATCAGTAGCTAACTGATCCTTTACACATTTATTAAGCTCTCTGTAATCCTTTCTATTAGGACTAGATGGGTACTGATTAAGGACATTCCTGCAGTTCGTTCTTTCTGAAATAAGCTCAAGTGCATTATCGCTTAAATAATTCTGCCTCCTCTGCTCCTTTTTTCCTAAAATAGTACTGTTAGTTTCCAAAAAAGCCTGTTTAAAATGGCCCCATTCTTCCTCAACTTCAGTATTAAGCAAACCATGAGTGTCATAATGACTAAGTAACCTATCATGGTAAGCTTTAGCTATAACTGGGTCTTTCAGAGCTTCAGTATTAAAGGTAAATTTTTTAAATTTAGCACAATGCTTTTTATGTTTAAGTTGCAAGACACTTTTAACAAGGTAATGGTCAGCTTTTAATTTAGCTGCCTACTGACATAATATGGAAACTAATGATTAAAAAGGCTCTATATATGGTTTGCTTATATATGTAGTTATGTTTTTGTTATATATGTATATACCTTCTTTTAATTACTATGGAATTTATAATTCTAGATATAGCATAGAATGTTGCATTCATTTTTTAACAAATAAACGATTTGAATGCTAATAATGTGTTTGTTTCATTTCAGGTGAAAGTGAAAAGGGTGAATTACATCTTGAACCAACAGAAGCAGTAGCTGTTTCAGGAAGCAATGTAACGTTTACTTGTTCGTTAAATACTATTCACCATGTGTCATTTAGTTGGAAGTTTAGTGATGATAGCATTAAACAATTTATAGTTACTAAAGGAACTACAACTATCACTGGTAGTGATAATCCTGAGCAATGGAGTAAACTTACCATCTTCTTTGTTAGAAGGTTTATGACTGGTGAAATAAGGTGCTTTGTTAATGGCATTCGAAAAGCTTCATCTCTTTTAACTGTTTATGGTGAGTTCATTAAATATTCTTATATTCAGTAATATTACTTCTAAAGAAATGTAATTAGTGGGTTTAATTCAAATTGTATATCAAACAAGGTTTTGCTAAATCTGGAAAACTTTTTTTTTCTTCAATGAAATATTACGAGGTAGTGTTTATTTTAGCTCAACATAATTTTTTTTTCTTTGAGGTCATTTTAGTGAACAGTTTTAGGAAACTGTTTTAAACAGAGTCAGTTTTAAATATAATGATATTAAAATCATAAAATGGCTAAAGTTTGTGATAGCAAAACTAAGTTAAGCAAGCTATGTGGAATAAATGTTACAGTAAACTTTGTAAAGTTGATCATTTAGAAATTGTCAAAAAACAGACAATTTCTTAAAAATATTTCAGGAAAAAAATCTCAAACTTGTTGTTGATACTCCCCAAACTAGATAAGATTTCTTTACTTTTTTTTTCTTTTATTCCTTTTAGTAATCAATTAATAATGTATTTTAATTGTTTTCAAGAAAGTGTACAAATAAGCATAGAACTCACAATTGTGAAACCAAGGTACTAATGTATGTGAAAAAAATTCACACCACACACTTTGCTACTTGGACTTCCTGTGGTTATGCACCAGTTGCTTGAAACAGACTATCAGAAACATGTTTCTGATTGATAGCATCATCTCTTCCTCATTAATATCTTGGTTATGATTAAACATTTTGGTGTATATATGTATAAGGGTCATTCAAATGAACACTCCTGTATCTGGGTAATAGAATGAGTGATCTTTTTCATCCTCACACAGGGAAATGGTTATACATAAAAGGGACTCACGAACAACACAAAATTAGTGGCAAGTATTGGCTTGAACGTGATAAATGCTGTATGAATTCCGGACAAACCTGCAAGGAAGCATCCAAAGTTGAACTAAGTGTGGTATGCTGATATTTTAATATGATTATCAGGTTAGCTGTTGATTGAGTTTATGGACTGTGGTTATACCATCAACTCAAAATAGTATTAAATACTTTGGACCAATAAGGCAGACAATAAAGCCAAAGTGTCCAGAACTTCTGAGCAGATAGGTGTTTTATTTCATAACGATGCTCACCTCCATATACTCCCCAATTAACAGTAACAATGTTTAACAGGTATCACTTGGAATACTCTATACAATCCTGACATCTTCCACATGATTTTCACATTTTTGGCCCTCTGAAAAAGCCGTGAACGTAGGTTAAAGTTGAATAAAGTATCTATAGATAAATAAATTCTTTATTTTTGACTTGTCCACTTTTCCTTTGAATGACCCTTACATATACATATATGCTTGATGTATAAATATTTATCAAGTTCCTGACCAGTTTAAATCATGATTGTATTTCAACCATTTCAATTACTACGAAGTTGCAGCCCAACACAACTCTGGCTACATTTCTTTTTTTTTTCTACCCTGCTAAGGAGTGGTCAACCACACAGGATCCTGGTACTGACCATATAAATCCACTGGACTGGACAGATATATGACTCTGAGCTTGATTAGGGATCCTGAATTTGCTGCACTGGTGGGCTTCTGTTTGTTTGTGGGTTGACAGCCCCAAGTGAATAGGTTCACATGATATGTTTATCAGTTGGTGGATAATCCTGAGCAGAGGTCATCGCAGGCACCTGAACTCTTTGCTTCTATTGGCATCGTCAAATTCTACATTGGAGGAAGTCTTCCAGTGTAGATGGCTTCAGCCTTTAGTAGTGGGAGAACGGGTCTTTGCCCCATGTCTGCGATTAGGGGGCTGTTTGATATTGTCGGCATTCCCTCTCTCAATAAACATAGTTTCTTTAAACATCCCACTAACCCTTTTCTCTCCATAGGTAGTTGGAATGTGAGGACTCTGCACAGAGCTTTTTCTCTTGATGTCCTCACACAAGAATTCCACCATTATAATTTAGATATTCTCGGCTTGCAAGAGACCAGATGGACAGATAAAGGTCAGATTCTTAAAAATAATCTTAAATTTCTCTTTTCAGGGAGGGACGACAATAAGCATCACAAAGGCGTGGGTCTGCTTCTCAGCAGACACGCTAGTGATGCTCTTCTAGGATATGAGTGCATTAATGAAAGGTTTCTTACAGCAAAATTTCAGACAAGCGTTAGACTTGAATGTTATCTGCTGTTATGCCCCCACTGAGGATGCCGACGAGGATGAGAATGATAGGTTTTACGGACAACTTCAGGATATTTTTAATTCTGTCAAGAAAGGAGATATTACCCTTGTTCTAGGTGACTTCAATGCCAAAGTTGGTACTGACTCTGACCTTTGGGGAGGAGTAATAGGCCCTTTTGGTATTGGTAGCTGCAATGGGCAACGTCTCCTACAGGTAAGTAAACTCAATGGTTTCAGAATAACTAACACATATTACAAACACCGCGACATACATAAGTACACATGGGTTTCACTTGATGGGCTGCATAAGAATATGATTGATTATATATTAATTAACAGCAAATGGGCCAGTTCTGTTAGGAATACCAGGTCATATAGGGGAGCTGAAATTGGATCTGACCATTACCTTGTTAAAAGTGTCTTGCAACTTGAACTTAAAAAGTGTTGTGCTAGGGTTAAAAATTTGCTTTTAATACTGAAGCTCTGAAAGACCCAGTTATAATCAAAGCTTACCATGATAGGTTACTTAATCATTATGACAGTCATGGTATGCTTACTACTGAAGTTGAGGAAGAATGGGATCATTTTAAACAGGCTTTTTTGGACACTAACAGTACTCTTTTAGGAAAAAAGGAGCAGAGGAGGCAGAATTATCTGAGTGATAAGGAAGTTGAGCTTCTTTCGGAAAGAAAGAACTGCAGGAATGTCCTTAATCAATACCCTACTAGGTCTAATAGAAAGCATTACAGAGACCTTAATAAACTTGTAAAGGATCAGTTAGCTGCTGATAAGAATCTTTTGCTTGATGGTTTGGCTGACAAAGCCGAGGAAGCAGTTAGACAGCACAGCAGCAGAGAGCTGTACCAGATAGTTAATGTTTTGTGTAATAGAAAATAGACAGGCGTACAAGGATTGAAGGATAAACAAGGTAAGGTTATAGAAGGGGAGGATTCTGTCATGGCTAGGTGGGCTGAGCATTTCAGTGATGTTCTAAACAATGTAGTTAGTTCTACTCCCATTGTTTGCAATGATGATAGATGCATTGGTGGCTTTAATGTTGGCCCTATAACACAATCTGAAGTTATTTTGGTTATTTCAACACTTAAACTTCATAAATCCCCAGGTATAGATGAAATTACTACAGAAATGCTCAGAGCTGAGAATGTTTCGGTTACCACTTGGATGACTGAAATTTTGAATAAATTTTATGATAAAGGCATGGTTGCTAAGGATTTTACCAGAGCTATTGTTATACCTATTTTCAAAAAAGGTGATCACAATTCTTGTGATAACTATAGGGGTATCAGCCTACTCTCTGTTCTAGGTAAAGTTCTTTCCATGATTGTGCTTAATAGAATTAAGAATCTGGTTGACAGTCAATTGCGTAATGAGCAATGTGGATTCAGAAGTGGTAGGGGATGTGCAGATCAGATATTTTCACTTAGGCAGATTCTTGAGAAATGTTTAGAGTTTCAGAAACTTTTGGTTGATTTTAAAAGGCTTTCGACTCTGTTCGTCATAATTTGTGGTTGATTGTGAGATCATATGGTATACCAGACAAGTTAGTTAGCATAATGAAAGCTCTCTATAATTACACTGAGTCATGTGTGAGAGTTGGTAAGGCTTGTAGCAATTGGTTTAGCATTACTTCTGGTGTTCGACAAGGGTGCATTTTGTCTCCTTTTCTCTTTAGTTTGGTTGTTGATTATGTTATGCGAAATTCACTTCAAGGGAAAGATTTTGGCCTTAAATGTGCTGGAGATACGAAAATTTCTGATTTAGATTATGCTGATGATTTAGCCCTTTTGGCAAATGATGTTGATGAGATGAACTCTTTCATTCGAGCTGTTGATGAGACTGGTAGTAGAGTAGGTTTGGTTATAAACAGCGAGAAAACTAAAGTGATGAAAATTGGTCAGGCAGGCTGTGATTCAGTTCATCTGAATGGTTGCAGTCTTGAGCAGGTGTTACAGTTTAATTATCTTGGGAGCTATGTAACAGATAACGGTGATGAGCGGCATGAGATTAACAGATGAATAGGGATTGCTGCCGGGACTGTGGAGAAAGAATCTATGGAGATTGTGGTGAAATTGGCGTATACACCTAAATACTAAAATCAGGCTATAATAGTTTGGTTCTTTCTAGGGTTAGTTATGATAGTGAAACTTGGAGACTTTGTAAACAAGATAACAGGAAACTAGATGCTTTTGATTCTAGATGCTTACGCAGTATCTTAGGCATTAGGTGGTTCAACTTTGTAAATAATGATGAGGTTAGGCAAAGGAGTTTGCAACCTCCTTTAAGCAACATATTGTGCATAGAGAGACTCCGTTGGTTTGGCCATGTTGCCCGTATGAATAATTATTGATTGGTGAATAGTGTTATGAACAGTGTGCCTAAAGGCCTCAGAAAGAAGGGGAGACCTAGGATGCGGTAGGCAGACAACGTCAAACAGGACCTTATTAGAATTGGTGTGCAGTGGCCAGATGCAGTAGATGTAGCTCAGGACATACTTGCTTGGAGAACTAAATTTCTCGGTCTGGTTGGACCTCTGTAGTTCATGGCTGCTTGAGGATGATGATAAAATATAATATTGTCGGGATGAATTTTACTTTCAATTAATGTGTAATTTAACTGTTTTTATTCAACACATTTTCCAACGTTAAGCCTTTCTTGCATAATTTAATCTTTTTTCACCATATGAACGTGAAAACGTCTTATTAATATTAATATGCTTGTAAATTTGTTTAAATTTTTCATTTTCAGAAAATTTGGAGTTAAATTCTGTTTAATTGGTATATAACATGATCTGTTTTTGTTGATTGGTTATTTTAAAAAAATTCTACAGTTGACTTGTTTTTCTGACTCAGCATGATTGGCCAAAAGCCTGGGCTTTTCTCAAAGTATGGTACCAAGAAAAAAATTACAAAATGGGAGAAATATTTACTTGAAACAAGAAAATTAACTTTTTTGTTATACAGAAATAAATAGCCTTTCTATTCATTATAACCATATCTATTCATTAGTTGTTTTTTTTTTTATTAAATTTTTATTTGTATTGCCAGATGCATTTTTTCCTATAGGACTCTAAATATTATTAAAATAAAACTAGTCTACAGGACTCTAAAATCATATTAAAATAAAACTATTGTTTTTTGTTAAATATTTCATTTTTGAGAAAATCAAGAACTAAAAACTGATTAATTTGGCATAAAACATACCACAATTCCTTTCATTAGTTATTTGGCAAAAAAGTTTAAAAATTTTTTTTTGCTGAGCATAGGGAAAAAATAGCTTGGACTCTGGATGTAAACCAGTTTTTCAGGCTGGATACTGGAAGGGTTAAGGGGGATCAAGATTTTTTCCTTGTGCATTATGAGGCCAATAAGATATCTTGAATTACAACCACAATATTTCTTGTTTTAAAACCATTTTGTAGTCAAGGTTCAAGCCAATTGTTGAGTGGCCAGGCTTCTCATGATTACAAGATAGTGTTACTGCTGTACAATTGACCTGTACTCCTAGCTGCAGAAATCCTTGTGAATGTCAGTTTTAGCTTGTGCAAGCAGTTTATTTGCTTCCTAATTGTACATCTCCAATACAACCTATGGATCAAAGTACTCTCTATTCTTTCAAATGTAGGTACAGGGACAAATTTATGTGCAAAATATTTAGCAAATGCAATAGTGGCATGGAAATTGAGGCATTCTGAAACGAATTTAACATAAAGCATGTGCTATGGAGAGCTGAAAAAGCATTGGCTAGTATACCCTAGGAAATTTGTGAAATGGATGGTATAAGTTTGGGCTTTAACCTTCTTGTTAGACAATGAAGATGACATCACTCCAAATTTCAGAGGTTTTATGTTTCTCATGAAAAATGAGAAATAAAATTATATGAAAAAGTTGTCAAGGAGTGTTTGACTGTATATAATGATGCTCTGGTTGTTCTTCAACTCATATACAATGGAATTGTTGACACAGTGATGCATCCTGATAAAACTGATGACAGTGATAATGAAATGTTAAATGACAAAAGAAAATAAATCAGTTGACAAGTACATCAATGTAACTGAACTAATTTGTGAACTGGAGCAAAAAAAGTTTCATAACTGAGCAACATATCCTGTGGGTGTATTAAATATGAGAGGTTTTGTAAAAAGAAAAACCTAAATATATGCAATTAAATATTTAAGACTTGTTTTAAAATTGTGGACCATTTTGCTGTGAAATCAAGTGAAAATCCCAGGACCTTCAATGTTCAACATCCTCAGGGTTGGTTGGTTGACCTCTGAGCGGCACTTTTTTGCACACCATGGGCTAAATGGCCAGGTCACAAGGACCCCGAATGCTCAGAGAAGGTTGGGGGAGGGGACCCACTGGAACAGCTGTTGGGAG
This sequence comes from Ryuthela nishihirai, assembly GCA_038380435.1. Classification (NCBI taxonomy): domain Eukaryota; kingdom Metazoa; phylum Arthropoda; class Arachnida; order Araneae; family Heptathelidae; genus Ryuthela; species Ryuthela nishihirai. The sequence goes on from JAWZYU010000017.1 coordinate 19,632,629, forward strand.
ACAGATGGTAGCCTCCCGTCAGAGCCATCCAGTGTGTTCTTTAATGTGCACAGGGTATGGATTTCCCGCACACGGGACCACGGCTTAACGTCCCATCTGACAGACGGTGGCCTTTACAAGCCCGTTGGTGTCCCCTACTGACCATGGACAGGGCAGGGAATTTTGCGGAGATAAATCTCAACGCTGACCCAGCTGGGACTCGAACCTGGGAACTACAGATTACGAGCCTGGCGCACTACCAACTGAGCCGCCCCCATCCTCAGGGAGCACAGATGATCTCCTGCCTTCAAGCAAGTGTAATGGAAGTGAAAAAAAGTTATTACATTGGTAAGCACCTATAAAATACACCTTATATTAATTTTTATTATGTTGTGTGTATTGCACTTCCTCTGCATAAGAACCAAAAATCTAGAAAGCCTTAGGTCTGAATCTTGCTGGGACTAACTGAACAAGGGGTCTGATACTGTATATTTTTAGAAAGAGATCTTATTATGATTTTCCCACACAAAAACAATATGCCCACTTCTCTATAAATCTTCCAATATATATATATAGGGTAAATAAAGTTCAATGGCTACCTGAATAAATTGGTTATATTTTTCAAGAATGAACATGTTCAATTCATATAATTATTTTGCTTATTAATTTGTTCTGTATACTGATGCTTTTTTAAAAAATATTACCTGTAAAAAAGGAATGCAATCACCTTTTCTTGTTTTTAAAGGAATAAAGAATGGAGGCTCTTGTCAGTCTGGTGATGAGTGCATCACAGATAAAGCTATGTGCATTCAAGAAAAATGCAAGTGTTCCCAAAATAGTGTTCTGATACGCTTGATGGAGACTGGATATGAAGTGTGCAGAGAAATGAGTAAGTTCCAAAAATCATTCTGTGTATGGAAAAAAGTTTGATGTGTGATTATAAATTTCATATATTCAATTATTAGTAAGACTACAATCCAGTGGCACAGTGTGAGTCTGATAATTCGTGATCCTGAAAATGTGACGTCCTTTGACATCCATTACTGTTGGAAAAAAAGTAAAGCATAATCAGAATATTAATAGCCTTCAGCATTGAAATATTCAAGCTGATATATTAATCAAAATTTCACTTACCTCTCAATCCAGATATATTTCGGTTTGTTGTATATGTAATCAAAGTTTACATTTTAGGACAAAGTATAGTATTGATTTGGTGTTTAAATTGCTCTAGTACATGAAAATAAGTTTTTGGCTTATTAAATAAACACAAAAGCTTAAAATGAAACTCTAAATAATAAGGCAGTGTAGCATCGGTTTCTTTAAAACTCCACTAACCATGCTCTTTTCACATGTTCATGGAATGTGAGAATTCTGCACAGAGATTAGTCTTTTGATGTCCTCACGCAAGATTTCAGCGTTATAACCTTGATATTCTGGGCACACAAGAGACCAGATGGAATTTTAAATTCCTCTTTTCAGGGAGGAATGATGAAATTTATCTCCAAGGTAATAGGTTTGCTTCTCAGCAGATATGCCAGCAATACTCTTCTAGGATATGACTGCATTAATGAAAGATCCCTTACAACTAAATTTAAAACTAAGATAAAGACTTTAATAAGAACCGTATATCACAATCTCAGTTTGAGGAGTGGGAACTATGAATAAAATGCTGGAATAGATGATAAAAATTATTCTAGGAATACTGAAATAGGTTCATAATGGAAAAGAGAGAGTAAAGTGAAAAATTTACTTCAAAAATCTTCCTATAGCAGTTTTTGGTTAATTTTCAGGAGAATTTCGAAACTTTAAGAAAAAAAATTGTTGATAATATTTCAAATCAAACTTATAAGCTTAAATCAGAGGTTTGCCTCAGCACAGAGTAGCATTAACAAACCCATGAAACTCTCAACCCATGCCCTCAGTAGGAGATACCAATAAGCTTGGAAAGGCCATCATCCATCAGATGGGACATCAAGCCATGGCCTCATATGGGATAGTCATACCCAGTGCAGTTAAAGAACATGCTGGATGGTCTTGATGGGAAGCTACAGTCTGCCTCCTAACAGCTATCCAGTGAGTCCCCTTCCTCCAATCTTCTCTGAGCCCTCAGGGTCCAAGCGACCTGGCCATTTAGTTTTTCAAAATAAAACTAATTGTTGGTAATATTTCAAATCAAACTTGTAAGCTTAAATCAGAGATTTGCTTCAGCACAGAGTAGCATTAACAAACTCATGAAACTCATTTTAGGCCAAATTTTATAAGATTTTTTTTTGTCTTAATTTTGGTAATAAGTTTTTAACCCTTTGCACTCAAAGTTTTTTTTTTTTATAGATGTTACTAGTTACTCAAAGCAATATTGATAAAAAATAGTTTTTTCATATTGCAGCTTAAAATTTTTTAAATATAAATATTATCAAAATACTTGCCTGCAAAAACTTTTTTATTGATAAGAACCTTTATACATATTTATTGAACAAAAATAACAGTGATTTGAAAATAAATAAATAAATACAAAACAAACAAACATCACAAAAAAAAACAATAAGAAATATACTTATACTAAAAGCTACGACTTATAATTTTTTAACATGTTTTCCGCTTTCATCACAGTTGAAAACAAATTCATAGTCACTGCTATTAATCATGCTATAACTTCTAGCACTGGTATTTATTTTATCTGCCATGTTTATGGGTAAAAATTATGATTACGAATAATAATATGGAGCACAGATATGACACACAACCATCCGCCATGGACATTAGCGTCAAACTGACCATAGCATGTCGCTGCAATGGGACCCATGAGTTTTATGAGAAAATCAAGATGGTGTTGCTATGGCACCCTCGGGTGCAAAGGGTTAAATTTTCAGGATTAAAAAATTCCAAAGTGGGGATTTCTACCAAAGGAAAAAATTAAAACAAAAAAATATTGCATTAGGAACTGGTTTCTTGAGAGATATGAAACAGCATTTGACTCTGAGACCTTGGGATCTTTTGGTATGTAAAGTATTAACCATTTGCTAAACTTAACACAAGATTCTTGTACCCCACATAAAATGAAGTTGATTCTCATATCAGTAGGACCATATAATGGTAGAGTCTCAGTTATAGATTTCCATGTATGCAGAGTATATTCCCATATCTGCTCCTCCATTATTGCAGAGGAAACAAACACATTAACAAATAAATAGGTTGGATAGAATCAGAAAAGGTTGGATCCATCTTTTAAATTAAAAGCATCTCTTCACTTAAATGGGGCTGTTTCATTCAATATAAAAATGTCATTTGACTTTGCAATACATGGGTGTCTGGTTCAATATCAGCAGTGGCCATCTCAGTATTTTTTTTTTTGTCCTGGTGGCAGAATGGTTAGTGTACTTGGCTATTGTTCAAAGGGACCTGGATTCGAGCCCTGGGTAAGGCATGGATATTTTGCATTATCTTTCCGCTGAGGTCTCACCTTTCTCACAGATCTTCTCTATGGTGTATTAAAAAAAATTAAAAAGACTCCTGTCAAACCTCTGTGGCAAGTAGCTGCTTGAGGGATAATTTATTATTTTTTTAAATACAAAAGAACAAAAAGAATAAGGAATTCCAAAGGATGTTCTAATCTGCTATTCGTGCAATAACACTTTCTCTTATTATGTTAGGGGCAAGGGTGGCTCAATCGGTAATGTACCAGGTTCGTAATCTGTAGTTCCCAGGTTCAAGTCCCAACTGGGTCAGCATTGAGATTTATCTCCATAAAACTCCCTGCTCTGCTCACGGTCAGTAAGGAACACCATAGGCCGCCTTCCGTCGGATGGGATATTAAACCAGGGCCCTGTGCGGGAGAGGCCATACCCTGTGCAAGTTAAATAACATGCTGGTTAGCCTTGATGGGAGGCTACCATCTGTCACCCAACAGCTGTTCCAGTGGTTCCTCTCCTGCAACCTACTCTGTGCCCTTCGGGATCCCTGTGACCTGGCCCTTTACCCCAGGGGTGGGCAAATAGCGGCCCGCTAAGAGTTTTTTGTGGCCCGCCAAGACAGTCAGAAAAATCCGCCTAGAACCGAGATTTCCTTCCCGTGCGCAACCGAAGATTTGTCTCGTATTTTCCTCTAGGATGGCCACATCAATATGCATGCGCAGTGTAGATACGAAAACAATTGCCCACCCCTGCTTTAGCCCATTGTGTGCAGAAAAGTGCTGCTCAGAGATAAAACAACCCAACCTTATATATACTTGTGTTGGCAAATTTTCAAAATCAGCTAATACTTTATATACTATTGTTTAAAATAAATGCTTTAAATTTTTAATTATTGTTAAGTTGCACATTAATAGCATATTAGATGTTTATTCATTAAACTTGATTACATATTTTTGTTTGATAATATTAATCTGAATAATTCAGTGAAGATAAGTTCCCAATTTATTTCAGTTCACAATCTGTATGATCCATGTGAATATTCTGAACAGTGTTCGCATTTTGTTGATAGTAAATCATATTGTTCATCAGCTGGTATATGTACATGTGCTACTTGGGCAACAGAAGTACGTGGAAAATGTGTTGCTAAAGGTGAGTTTTTTTTTTCTCAAATTTACTGACTCTTTATACTTTTCCTGAAATGTGAGTTGTTGCTTTCAGGGCTGTGGAGTCAGCACACAAAAACTCTGACTCCAACTCCTCTTTTTAAATTTGATGCTCTGGTTGGTGCATTTTTACCAGAGCCACTAAAACCACCGATTTGTGCTTGGCATATTTTTTCACCATCATCATCTTCTATCATACACTGACACATGAAATGTTTCCCATCTGTGGTTATTGTAAAATATTCAAAAACTGCAGACCATTGGAACTCTCTTTGCCATTGTGAAAGGGATTTTAGACTTGAAAGTTTAAAACTTATGAAATTTAGAAGGAACTCAAAATTAAATAAGCATTGAAAAATCAAAAATATTTTCTGAAAAGAAAAAATTAATTAATTGCATTAGTGTCTGAAATTGAAAACATTGTGTTTATTATTTAAGTGGTTTAACCACCATAGCTGCCATTGATGTCACACACAAAAGCATATTTTATTAAAATTTATATTGAGATCGAAATCAGAGTCGGTAAAAATGTGATGACTCCGACTCTAGCAGCACCAAAATTGCTTTTGACTCTGACTCCACAGCCCTGATTACTTTTCATATGCATATTTATTTTATGACTGTTTAATTATACTGCTGTAGCATGAAAGATTCATAATGTTAATATATATGTAATAAAATATGCAAAATCATACTATTGGTAATAATTTTTTAAATGTACTTTTTTTCAAAACTAGTAGCTTCCAACTCAGTGAATGTATAGAATGCATAAAAGTGCTTCATTTGCAGATTCTTTCTAAGTGAAAGACTTCTTTATGGGAGTAATAATTATATATCAAGGGATGCTAAGACACCTACTTAATAAATGTAATCTTTGAAGTGTTAGGTTTCTGAAACTGAGCATGCCCTTGTGGCTAAGTTAATTTTGTAATGTTTTTAGAAAGTAAGTAACTCTAGAATCTTATCCTGAAGTAACTAAATAATAGAAAATATCTAGTAATATATCAGAAGAAAAAGAGTTAACTGTGAGTGATATATCAACACCAAAAGAGCAGCAGGTAACGCTGTGATTATCATCTCTGTTCAAATAAAATAGCAATAAATAAAGATAAGGTAATTTTTCATGCATTTCTTTAAATAAAATGTCAAAATTTTTATTTTATATTTTCATTTTAGTAAAACTTTTTCCATTTTTTACTATATTATTTTGTTATTCCAGTATAAATATTTATATTTCTGTTATTACTTTAACCTTTCATATCTTTAGTTTTTAAAAAAATGTTTACTCTTGCAAATAATTTTTTCCCCATTAGTTAACTACAAGGGGGGGATCATTTAATTTGTGGACTAATGCCATAAGTACTCGTACATAGCACTTTTTCCGAAGTAACACTAGATGGCACTGTGTTTGACTGTTGCAAAGGAGGCTCCACATGGCAAGGTCATTTGGCATTGACTGCTGTTTAGACTGTGATTTGAGTTGCATGTCGTAGACATTCATTCAGAATGTCAGAAATTTGGACAGAACAGTGGTATGTTATTGTGTTAGGTGAGGCCTAAGTGCTGCTGCGACTGTTGAAGAGATGAGTGAAGCCTATGGTAATGACTGTCTTTATAGGTCTGCCATTTTTAAGTGGCATAAGCAATTCAAAGAAGGACACGAATCTGCTTCTGATGACCCAAGACCCAGCCAGCCTTTTTCCTCAATAACTCCTGATCAAATCGAAAGAACCCTGGCAATCCTGAATGAAGACAGACGAATAACACTTTGTGAAGTGGCTGTAAAAATGTCAGTTTCATATGGAAATGCTCACACAATTGTGAAAACCCATCTGAAAATATCACGAATCTGTGCTCAATGGATTCCACACAGTTTGACTCCAGAACAAAAACAAAAAAGGGTGTAGATGTGCAAGGAGATGCTTAATCATTTTGAAAGCCAGGGTCTAACCTTCATCTATATTCATAAGTCAGGTGCAACCTTCATGAGTCAAATTGGGACTTGTGATAAAACTTGGATCTTTCACTATGATCCTGAAACAAAACAACAGTCGCGTCAATGGAAGCATTCTGATTCACCGAGGCCCAAGAAAATTCGTGTTTCTCTTTCAGCTGGGAAACAAATGGCTCTTGTGTTTTTTGACATCAAAAATCTTCTTATTACTCACTTTGTGCCTCGTGGAACAACCATGAATAAGGAAGCCTACTCGAAGGTTCTCAGAACCAAACTTCAGCATGCCATTCGTGAAAAACGTCCTGAACGTCCTTGACTTGGTTTCTCCATCACGACAATGCCAGGCCCCATACGGATAATATTGTGCAGCCAGTGATCACTGCCACAAGTGCTAAGGTTCTGCCACATCCTTCATATTCCCCAGACTTAGCACCCTGCAATTTTTTCTTCTTTCTGCGACTGAAGAAAGCTTTGAATGGGAAACATTTCTCTTCCGACAATGAAGCTTGCAGAGCCACAATGACAACACTTCGCACGCTTTCGAAAAATGTCTTCAAAGACACTTTTAATGCATGGATACAACAATGGCAAAAATGTGTGAAGTTCAAGGGAGAGTATTTTGAGAAAGACAAATGCCAGGAAGATTCAGAGGATGATATTCAATGTAACTTTTTGCTTCTGTCCACGAATTAAGTGATCATGCTCTATATAAGACTAAAGATTAGTGCCAGAAAAATTTTATTTTGATTTAAAAACAAGATGATTTCAATAAAAAGTGGAAAAAATTTCAAAAATGGACTAAGAACTGCAGAGTTTTGAAAAATAAAATGACTGGGATACTTTTCTACTATTCCTTATATCATAGATTTATCAGAGACATACTATATCTACTCTGTAGCTTTAAATGTGCAGAAAGTGTCTGACTTTATTGTAATATTATTTATATTTTTATTATAAAGTTATTTATATTTATTATTCCTGGAAATAGTGTAGAACATATTATTATAACTATTAGTATTTGTATACTGCTATTATTATTTATATTATGGTTAATAGTGTAAAACTGATACTGAAATGGGATGTTTTTATGCAGATTCTTTTTGAATTTCAAAGGAAAATCTGCAAATTGTATACAAATGTTAAAAACAAGTCAGAAACAATAAATTCGGCTTTACCATTATTTGAATTTTGATAAGCAACACTAGCTTAGTCAATGCTAATAGCTACTTTAATTTCACATTCAAAACTTTCTGATTTATAAAAGTTACTTTTTCATGTGATATAATGACAAATATTAAGTTTTTCCCTTGCCCTTTTATAACATTGATATTTTATTATTATTACAGTTAGGAGCTTAATTTAAGCTTAAAAATAGTTAATGTATTAAAAAAAGATAACAATATTTTCTTACAACTTCTTCTGCTCTACTGTTACTAAATTTTAATACATTTTTATTTGCCTTTTGAGTATTTCATACGTTTTTATTAAGTTCATTAAACAATATATTACTTATATTAATAATCACTGATAAAAACTTACATTTTATGAATGTTTTATTGTCTTACCTACAATTTCATTCAATATAATAGAGCGGCTACACTATACGCTGTGGATATTGTGCATTCCCAGTGGTTATGCTCATCTGCAGAGCATTACGAGTGAAACCTAAATATTTATTTTATCTTTCTGTCGAGATCTCACTTCCACCACAAGTTTTAAAGGAGTTATACTGACAAGCTTCTGCTAGACCTCTGTCGTAAGAAACCTGTTAAAGTTCTATTTTTTTGCCTTCCATTAAACCTAATTATATTTCTCAGAAGTGGTTCATCTTTTATTCGTGTGTAATAAAACCTCCCAATGTACAAAGCTTAATGCCAAGGCAACATCCTAGTTTCTCCAAATTATTATCTAAATATTAAATATTAATAATAATGACTTTCCAAATGAAATATTACAATCAACTTATAAATCAAGGTTTTTACTTGTATTATTGGTTATTACACTGAAGTGCGATTGAATTAGGGATAGGAGACGTTGTCCAAATTCAGTACCACAAGTCTCGCATTTGCGTGCATGCATGGCTGAAACTCTGGTCATATATAGCTGTCAGCTTTGGCTTCCCCAAGCATTCGTCATGAGAAGTGTAATGGGAAAGTCGTGAGATTTAGATGCATTTGACAGAGGGCAGATCATAGGTACCCGACAGATGGGACACTCAATCTCCGAAATTGTCAACAAACTTGGATTTTCTCTTATGACAGTTTCAAGAGTGTTCCAGGAATATGAAAATTCTGGCAAAAAAAACAAGCACCCAACAAACTGCAAAGGACATCCAGCCTTGAATGATCGTGGGCTTTGCTGTCTGACCCGCATTATATGGACCGATAGGGGCCAGACATCTGAAATCACTTCCCATTTGAACACAGGTTCCAGCCGGGAAGTCAGTGCATGAACCGTGCAACACTCACTTCATCGTGCGGCTTCGGGAGCCGCCGACCTACGAGAGTCCCACTTCTAACAGCACGACATTGGGCTCAATGCCTTGCCTGGGATAAAGAACATCGAAAATTGGCAACAGATAGCCTGGAGTGACGAATCCCAATTTAAACTTTATCACGCTGATAGGACACTTAGGGTATGGCGCCAACCCCATGAAGCCATGGATCCTGCATGTCAGGTCAGAACAGTACAAGCTGGTGGTGGCTCACTGATATCCTACGGTGTCTTCAGTTGGACGTCTGTGGAACCTTTGGTACATGTACCGACGACTCTCAATCCTATAACTAATCTTGATATAGAGAATAGTAGTATATATCTAAATCTCTGATATAAGGAATAGTAAAAAAGTATCCCAGATTTTTTTTTTTTTTCAAAACTCTGCAGTTCTTAGTCCATTGTCGAAATTTTTTACACTTTTTATTGAAATCATCTTATTTTTAAATCAAAATAAAATTCTAATCTTCAGTCTTATATAGAGCGTGATCACTTAATTCTGCATCCCAGTACTCGTGGCTGACCATTTACACCCATTTATGGCCATCATGCATCCCAATGGAGATGGCATCTACCAGCAAGACAACTGTTCATCTCACAGGTCCAGGTTGGCTGCTACATGGTTGCAGTAGCATTCTGCTGACTTTGAAGTAATGAATTGGCCACCTAGAAGCCCAGATTTAAATCCCATCAAAAATCTTTGGGATACTGTCGAGCAGAGTGTTTGGGTCTGTGTCCCATCAGCGACAACCTTGAGAGAATTATGGACAGCTCTGGAGGATGCATGGGTCACTATACCTATGGAACATTTATGCAAGCTTGTGGAGTCCTTGCCTCGTCGTGTGGCAGCCGTTATCAGGGTCAGAGGGGGTCTAACATGTTACTAGGTTGCTATCTTTAATTCAATGGCACTTCAGTGTAGATGTTAGGTGTCAACTCTTGTGCTGATAACACTCACTAAGAATGACAGATGCATTTCCATTAACAGTGATCTCATCGGTTTTTCTTTTCATGAGTGATAAAAAAGTTCAGAATAGTAAGTACTGCTGAGCATTTCACATGTTGAAATCTGTGGGGATCTGCAATAAGAATAAAAGTCAGGGGGGGGGGGGTCCAACACGTTACTAGGTTACTATCCCTAGTTCAGTGGTACTTCAGTGTGTTAATTGACAGTTAAGGATCGATAAAAGTGTTGTGAGAATAACCATTGTGAGCCAAAATGATTATAAAGTTTCTAGATATGAATTTTAACTTTTAGTTTAGTTTTATTAACTGTGCTGATTTTTTTTTTATTATTATGAGTAATCTGAAAAATATTTTGAAACTGGTAATAGTACCTTTTAGTTAGGGAAATCCATAAAAATATTTTCTAAAGATAATATATACTAGTAGAATTATCATTATTTTATAAGTAAAATTAACTGAAAACTATATCATTTCTGTTGTATATAACTCATTTCTGATTGTATGAAAAAAATTTCTTTGAGCAACTATATGTTTTGTTTTGTCTGTGAATAATATGATTTATTTAACTATTGCCATCCCATGGCTGAGTGGTTAGCGTGCTTGACTACTGATCTAAGGGACCTGGGTTCGAGCCCCAGGTAAGGCATGGCTGTTTGTGTCGTTTTTCTGCTGAGGGCCTGTCATCCTCTCAGACCTTCTACTATGGCATATAAACTGACAGGCTCCTGTCAGACCTCTGTGGCAAGCAGCTGCTTGAGGGGGTATTTATTTTTCATTTTTTTATTTAACTATTATTATTTATGCATTTTTTGCTTTAGATGAAGTTTCATACAGCAGAAATCAAGAAATGTATAGAGTTGGATTAGTTGCTGTAACCTGCATTATCATTGCTATTGTAGCTGTGTCTTTATGGTTGACCCTCAAAAGGTAATTTTGATGCTTTAGTATTAATTCATTGAAATTTATCTGCTTCTTGCTTTCCTCTAAGATGTTTCATGTACTACAAATTGTATTAAAAAAAGAAGTCTTTGCATATTTTTTGTGGTGGGGGTGGCTCAGTCAGTAGTGTGCTAGGCTCATAATCTGTAATTCCCAGGTTTGAATCCCAGCTGAGTCAGCATTGAGATTTATCTCCACAAAACTCCCCACTCTACTCACAGTCAGTAGGGGACACCAATGGGCTTGGAAAGGCTATTGTCCATCGGATGGTAAGCCTGTGTGTGAGAGATCCATTCCCTGTATGTGGGAGATCCATACTTTGTGCACGTTAAAGAACATGCTGGATGGCCTTGATGGGAGGCTACCATCTGTTTCCCAACAGCTGTTCTATGGGTCCCCTCCCCCCAACCTTTTCTGAGCCCTCGGGGTCCTTGTGGCCTAGCCATTTAGCCCATTGTGTGCAAAAAAAGTGCCACTCAGAGGTAAAGCAACCCAGCCCTGTATATTTTTAGAAAAGCTGAGTAGGAAACAAATACAGGACTGTTACCAAGATTAGTTTCAAAATCCTGCTACTGACATTAAAATAATCCTGTATCATGTAAAATTGGATACACAAATTAATCCTCAGCACTTTTGATTTACTAAGATTTAATCACTATTAGGCTGCTTAAATATCACGATGACAATGGGTATTGAAGAAAATATAGAAGAAAAATTGTTTTGAACCAGGTGGGATCTGGCCCCACAACCTTCTGATTACGTGTCAAAAAGAAAGATATAGGACAAATACTAAGAGTATAGAGACAAAATACTAAATGAATTGGATCCCACCCAGCTCAAGACAAGTTTTCCTCTGCACCTATAGTCATTGTGATACTTATATAACATCTAATAGTTATAAACAGCCTAATAGTGAATAAATTCTTTTGTAAAATTAGAGTTTGTAACAATATTTTGATGTTAATTTTATTTACAAAGTTAAAAACAATAAACTGAGAAGAAGAAAAATGCTTACCTAAATAATGCCTCTATCTTACAAATATTGGTAGATTATGTCCTTTTCCACATTCAACAATAAAAATTTAACACACTAAGTATCAACAATGCCACTTCTTCAAATTTCTTCCTTTTATGGAGTACATAAGCTAGAAAACTAATTTTTAAAATTTCCTAAGTAAAACAGAACATAAGCTTTGGCGTCATTTCTCCAGATTTCTTACTTAAAAACAGTACTTCTTAATGTCTCTTCTAACTTCACACATCTTTCATTTTTCCTCAACTCCTCAGTTGGTTTGAAATCTTTCCCCAAAATTTTCTGCAATGCATTTTAACCATCATCAGGTTGCTGAATACTCTTTCTTATGATGTTTCTACAGCAGCATTGCTATGTGACAGAATTGAAAATGAATAAAATAAATTTATCCTCAGCATAGTTAAAATGGTGATTAAGTATCGGGAGTGTGAGGTGACACTATATGGCCAGTCACTACAGTATCTTCCACCTGCAGATGGATGTAAATAATGCATATGTTGAAATGTAAATATTTATGTTTATGAAACTAAAAAGGTCCATAAAACGACAAGCCTAAATTAATGTATATAAAGAGTATGCATTTGTCTGTCTCTGTTTCCTAAAGATCTAGAGACACAAAACTTTGTGTGAAATTTCCTTCACCCAGGGAAAGATTATAGGGTATGTCAAACCTGCTGGAATCACCCAAAGGCCCTGTGACTGGGCTGAATTCCTCAAAATACTAATATTGTGGGGACCATGTCATATTTCTCTGCTCTTAAATGGTATATCTATAACAGCAGCAGAATGCCATCAAGTTACCCTAGCCATTTATTGCTGGAATGTTACAAACCACTAAATAATTTTCAGTTTGATTTTTAGGATTAAGTTAACGATTTTGCTAGTACCATCAATTGAGTTTTCAGTTTTTCTGTGTGTCAAGCATTACACTAACTCCTAATACCTAAATGTGTTTCCTCACAAGTCTGTAGTATAGTCAAAGATATTTTTAGCACTCTAAATTTTTTGCATTTATGACCAATCAAGCAATTTGTCACAGTATTATGATTAATGAGGATTTTGTTGTAAATGACTTCTTGAATAAATACAGAGGAAAAATTGTCATTAGATTGTGGACTCTGAACCAACGCCCTCCTGATAACATGTCAGGTGCTCTAGACCACTGAGCTACAAGCCGTGAACATCATTCTCTATTAGTAGCTTTAAGTATTATACCATAGAGTTAGTCATTGGAAATGTATCTGACTGTAATAGAAGATGCTGGTCTAGAAAACACTTTCTAAGTTAGTGCATACAACCAGCCCACATCAAACATCAATAGGTATGGTATTTTTTAAAGCCAACTTGCGTTGTATCAAGCGTAAGGATTCATGTTGAAATAATAGAAAATATATCTGTATCTGATTGTAATTTAATACTGGTCACATGAATCCTTATGCTTGATACAAAACGTGTTGGCTTAAAAAATACCATTCCTATTGATGTTTGATGTGGGCTGGTCATGTGCAGTAACCTGGAAAGTGCCTTCTAGACCAGCATCTTCAATTACAGTCAGATACATTTCCAATAACTAACTCTATGGTATAATGCTTAAAGCCACTAATAGATTATGATTGTTCAGCAGCTGGTGGCTCAACAGTCAGAGCACCTGACATGTTATCAGGAGGTTGTGGGTTCAAATCCCACCTGGCTAATGATAATTTTTCTTCTGTATTTATTCAACATACTACCGACACATGGTGCATATCTGTGATTTCCCATTATTTTAAAATGACTTCTTATTTTCTTCAAAAGTCCTTCATTATTAGTTATTTTAGATTTAACTGCCACATCCAACAATTCTTATAAATATTGTTGAAACACTTTTCATTTTCTCCAGAAAAAACAATAAACCTCAATAATATAGTTTTGTATAGTCAAATTCAAATGTTTTGTGTGTGATTTGTATTTTTTATTTATTATAATTCATTAAATTTTATATTTAATTACATCTAAACAATATAGATCATGTCGAGAAGCTAATTCCCAAACTCAAAGATCAAGTGTGCCAAATGAAAATAATGAAAGTCATCGTCTTTCTAACGCAAGTACATTTGATATTACTGCTGACAAGCCACCATCCTATGATGATCTTGTGAAAACTGAAGAAAATGTGAGTTACAAGTTTAGGTTATATTGCTAAAAAGTCTTCAAGAAATGATAAATATTATGTATTCCAGTTCAAAAGTAGAAGTTCATTGATTTAGTATTTAATAGTGTTAAAAGTTGTAAGTTCGTTTTTCTTTTCCTTCATTCATGTTATGCTTTAAGTACCAAATTAAAAATATTACATTAGGTATAATTTGAACTGAAACTATGCATACCTTAATGTTTAGGGTAAAACTACTATAATGAATAAGGGTTTTCCAGAGCATTATCAGTAGAAGCAATGTTTTTGAAGCAATTTTTTCATAGCAGTAGCATTCTAACTCTACAGCCAAATAATAGACACTGGTCACTTGATATGACCCTGTCAAAATCAAAAAATATTAATGGCCCTGTCAAAATTTCTTCCTGTTACCCATGACTTTTTATTTAATCTCCAATGAATTGACAGCTTGATTATGAAAATATTTTTAAGGCTGTCTGATTTTGGGTCTTAAGCTGTATTATCAGAACTCCAAATGTGCAAGTGTGGCTTTGCACACCTCACATTCAATGCGTTGTATTAGAAGTGGAAAGGGACTGATGTCTGTTCCTCACTGATAGCTATGATGAAAAGGTTTGAGGACACTGGCAGTTTGGAAGCATGTGCAAGAAGCGGGAGACCCAAAAAAACTATTTCAGTTGTGCACGAGGCCGACACACAATCGGCAGCTTTGGCACATGGGGAATGCAGTACGCATGAAATTTCAAGATGAACTGGCATTTCGTACAAGACTGTGTGACGATCACTTACAAAATCCAACACGTACAGGAACTGAAACCAACCGATTTCGAGAGACATCATGAATTTGCAAATTGGGCTTTTCAACAGATGGAAAGCAATGCGGACTAGCTGTCAATGGAAGTGTAAATGCACAAAACTGCCGCATCTGGGCGAGAGATAACCCACACGCGATTGTGGAAACCCCTTTGCATCAGCCGAAGGTGACAGCGTGGTGCAGGTTCACTGTGTCATTCATTATAGGCCCCTTTTTCTTTGTGGAAGTCCACAGCGGTACATTTCGAACTGTTACTGTCACAGACGAGCATTATGAAGCGCTTTTAAGAGACAGCATCATTCCCTCCTTGCAAGAGAGGCAGGCGCTCCATAGGGTAATATTCATGCAGGATGTAGCGCATCTGCACATCACAGGTCCTGTCCAGCACCTGCTGCGATCGACATTTGGTGATGACCATGTCCTCGGTCGCTCTTTCCCGCACGAATGGCCACCAAGGTCTCCAGACCTTACACCTTGTGACTTTTGGTTATGGGGCTACTTGAAGTCACAGGTGTATAGATGGCCATGTTGAAAGAAGCTATTTGCCATCATGTGACAGGAATTACAGCTGAAACCCTCTTCGATGCTGTGCAGAGTGTCGTGCCATGTCTGACGGCCATTCTCATGAATGACGGCCGTCACATTGAACATTTGTAATCCTAGCTGCATTGCAAACTGTGCTGCATTACTGTACAAACTACTGACACAACTGAAGTGCCACCTGTCGGTGACAAATGTAACTATTCTGGCAATAAAATTTTTCGTTATTAAAAAAATCCCATGTCTTTCTGTGCATTTCTGTGAAAATTGCATCGTGCTACTGTCTATACTTTTCGAATTATTGCATTTTTACTTTTTCTATTACTTTTGGATCACTCAGTATATATACTGACCCATGACCAAATGTCCCATCAGATGGATGGCAGGCTTTTCAAACACATCAATGTCTTCCTTTCTAACCAAAGACAGAACAAGGGATTAGTGGAGAAAAAAATCAACATAGTCACAATGAGGATATTTCTGTGCTGCAAATTGGTCTTAATTCTTAACTTTTATTTTATATAGTGACACCCATCCACCTCATAACTATGGTTCCCATGTTAGTCTCCCAATAGGGTGAATGATCTCCACTAACCTCCATTCTGCTCTCAGCAAAAAAGACACCATTGTGCTTAAGAAAGTTGCCATCCATCTGATGAAGTTCTTGTAGGGTATGGCTCTCCCACACACTGGACCATGGCTTTACATCCCCATCTGATGGACAACGACCTTTACAAGCCCATTGGTGCCCTCTTTCTAACCGAGGGCAGGTGGGGGTTTAGCAGAGATAAATCTCAGTGCTGCCCAGATGGGCCTCATATCTAAGACTTGATATTATGAACTTAGCATGCTGCCAGGATCATGTTGTACACATGACCATGAAAGAACTTCCTATCATATGAATGGCAGCATTCCCAAGCACAATGGCATCCTCTTTCTTGCTGAGAGCAGAATGGAGGTTAGTGGAGATCATTCACACTATTGGAAGACTTCATCTAACATGAGAACTGCAGATTATGGGGTAGGGGTATACAAATCTGTATATAACACTGAGTTAAAAATAAGATCAATGTGCAGCAATGTTCCCATTGAGAATGTGTAGGTTTTCTCCACTAAACCCTTGCTCTCTTTGGTTAGAAAGGGGGGACATTGATGAGTTTGTGAAGCCTGCTGTCCATCTGATAGGCCTTAAGTTGTGGGCCAGTTTGTATATATCCTTGCATTTGGCTTCCATCTCGCTTATTAACAGCTGGCATTTTGAGCATGATCATCACAAAAGTGTTGCTATGGAATTAATATAACCCAGATCATGTTTCACATGTGTAATTCATGTTTCTGGAATCACAATGGAGAGAAATTATGAGGTAGTGCCCACCACTCTTCTATAGTCCTTATTTTGCCACTGGATACGATAAGAGATCACACTGAAAAAACAAATTGGTCATTTATTGCAGACTTAAATAAACAAATTCAATCCCCTTGTTATTAAGTAAATATTTCATTGATGGTCAGCTAATGGGAGTCGTAAAATGACCATCCTTTGTTGAGCTTTGATGGTTTTCATGGGGATGGGAAGGCCAAATACTGGATTCTACCCACAATGGTTTGAAGGTGGGTGGGACCAGCCCAGTGTACGACCCAAGTCCACAGTGCAATAATATATTTGCAATTGACGTTAATCACCAATAATTAATAACTAATAATCCATCAGTGAGCACTAATTATCTGTTAATAATTGTTTAATCAATTTTTTGCTTAAATTAGAACATAAATAACTGTTTTGTAGGCTCTTTCCATGCTTTTCTGAAAAAATGCTTGGACTGTGGTAGTGTCAAACCTTGTCATATGGGAAGTGGTAGCTTGCAGCAGGGACGATTGATATTGCGTCATACTGTAACAGTCCATCTATTATGATGAGAATGCATATGTACACCTTTGGGGCATATATATTATACACCCTTTGGAGCTAGCCTCTTGGTGTTGTGGATTAAGTCATCAACTCTCAGCAGTGCTTGCTGACTTGCCTTGAGGTCCCAAGTTCAATCCCAGTTGCAGAAAACATCTTTTTCGTGGTATGTTCTCTTCTCTGAATGGAGTTGCCTAAGTCTGATTTGGCTGATAAGCAGTGATGTTCCGAGATTCAGAAAGATTTCTCTCATGAAGTGAGTATTAATTGGATAAAAATTAAATAGGTGAATTCAGATGTTGGTTCCCTGCTCTGTGCCTAGACGGCAACACAAATCAAAAAGATGGTATCAGAAGAACTCTCCTTGTATAAGAAGAGAAGGACAGTCACAAGCATGTGACTATAACAACATTAGTACATTTAGTCTTCAGATGGCTGCCTTCCACTTCATGATGTAACCATGTGGCCTTGCTGGTGTTGATGAATCTCTGAATGATGCTGAATCATGAGATTTATCTGGCCTATAGAAGCCCTTTGAGATGATTAGCCAGAGATTAGGAATAATTTATAAGGAGAAATTATATAGATTATTACAGAGGATTTATATAGTTTATTTGAGGAGGTTTATAAGAGGTTTATTTGGGAGATTTAATGAAGATGTCACCATTGTGAGCATTGTGGCTGTAGAAGGTTTAAGAATCATTGTAGAAGGAATCATTCCTGAATCATTGTAGAAGGTTTAAGGTGAGATTGTTACAGTATGTATTTTATGACACTAATGAGAAGAAAAATAATCTCTAATAATTAACAACTAATAATTGATACCTAAACAACATCAGTCATTAGCTTCTTGTTATTAGGTAAAGATAATATTTCATTGATAATCCATTAATGGGAGCCATAAAATGGCCATTCTTTGTTAAGCCCTAATCATTTTCGTGGGAACAGAAAGGCCAGTATTGGATTCTACCTGTAATGATTCAACAGTGGAATGAAGCTAGGCAAGTGCATGACCCATGGCATTATAATATGTTTGCAATTGAAATTAATCGCTAATAATTAATAACCATTTAATCAATGTATTGCATAAATTAGACAACAGAAATAATTATTGTGCAGCCCTTCCCATGCTTTTACAAAAAAAGTTCTTGGACTTCGGTAGTGGCAGACCTTGTCATGCCTCACAAGAAGTGATGGATTGCAGCAGCGATGATCAAAGTCCCAGTCATGCATATTTTATCATATTAATGAAAATAAAAAGTCTAAATATTAATAACTAATAATAATTCAATAATCGATTAATAATCACTTTATCGATTTAATGATTAAATTAGCATATAATTGCAGAGAGAACAGAAAGAATTTCCATTCAGCCTCTACTATGCCTTTCCAAGAAATTGTTTGGACTCTAGTAGCGGTGGATCTCATCATGCTGCCCGTGAAGTGATGGGTTGCGGTAATGATGATTGAACTCCATGTCATGCATTACTTTGTGATATTACTGAAAATAAAATTAATTTCTAAAAATTAATAACTAATAATCAATATTAGACAACCTTAGTCAGTTAATAATTAATTGATATATCCAATGAATTTCACACAATTTACACTCAAATACAGTAAAAATAGCCTTATTTTTGTGTCACAGGACACCACTTTCAATGAAAAGCACACTAAAGCATGAATCAGCCAGCGCCCAAGCTATTAGACTAGCAGCAGTAATGAATATCTAGGAAATAATTATACAGTTAATCTGTGAAACTGGTGCACATATTTTAACCTAATAAAATTATTTGATTACAAACCCATCAGTTATCTGTGATGACAGGCAGGCTCTAAAAAAATCATATTTAAAATATTAAGAATCATTCTAATTCATTAATGCTGGAAGTTATGAGCTGAAACATTTGAAAGTGTCTAACATATTGGTCATTAAAAGATATCACAATTCCCATTCTAACCAAAAGATAATGCCCCTGTTATTTAAACAGGTAGTCTAGGACAGGACATGCAAAAAAAATTTAAATCAGGCCATAAGGGGCTAACCTAATTTTAAAAAATTTTGCTTTTCATTTTTATGCTCAAATAATTATTGCAGTAATACTCTTTTCAGATTGTAGCTCCACCAGATTTCAAAGATGCTCTAAAGAACAGTATGACTGCTCGACGATTGCTAAGACAAGTATCAGCACCAGCTGGACAACTTCTTTCCAGGTTTCCAAATACAAACCTAATATTAGATAATAAGGCTGGGTCTATTAACCTTGGTTTTACATCAGAGAAGTAAAATTGCTTTGGTTTTTGTTATTTTAAATATAGTAGCATTTTAAAGTTAGACTCAGCACTAATTTTACACTTCAATTTTTTTCATATCAAAGTATTTTAAGGAATAAACTAAAACTTTTTTAGTTCCATAATTGCAAATTTGAAATTTTACAACATTGTGTGTATGATTTTTATATTGTTTATCATAGGCATTTCTGTGGTAGTCTCTTTTATTTGTTAGAGCAGTGCTGTCCAACTTCTCTAAGATCGCAGGCCACTTTTCTTTCGCCAATATTTCGTGGGCCAAAAAAAGAATACGACAGGATAGGTAATTGAAAAGTCAGTTCATGTCACCTCAAAAAATTATTTATACGAAAAATAATAAGTAATAATAAACCAATGTAAATTTTCTAAACCTTATCAAATATTTAATAAATTTAATGGGAGCATTGTGGCTGTAGTTGTTGGCCAATAAGAATAGAATGAGTAAGTTGAAATAATGCAATAATAATTGCAAATAGAACGAGTAAGTTGAAGATTACATATCAAGTAAAGTAATATAAGTTGACAAAAAATTATAAGGTGGATTACAGATATTTATTTAAAATTTCAAGTAAAAACTTGATTTTGTTCGCAGGCCACAAAAATCTTTATGCGGGCCACTAGTTGGACAGCGCTGGTATAGAGAAATAAAAAATGATGGATCTTTAATTTTCATCAGAAATCAAAATGTTATAATTCTGTATATGTATGTGTATATATATATACATTGTTTTCCTAGAAGCTCTAATTGTATAGTGAAATATTTTTACACTTTCTAATATTTTTGATAAAAATGTGTCAATATAAATATATTTTTTGCACAAGATTAAGCTAATTCTAAACATAATGTATACACTGTGCAAATATTAGTATAATATTTTAACTTGTATTAGTCGTAATTAATATTGTATATATAACTGAACTGAGAATGTAAAACCTTATAATACAAAACTATTGTAGTTTATGTCTTGCCATAAGCAAAGTTTATCTTAAGATGGAAATTTATAGCCATATCTATAATGTGTGATGAATCAAAGAATTCAAGCTGTGAGTATTAATGTTATAAAGTACAGACAGTTTTTATTAGAGTAACATCTTTCATCAAAAATATGGGAAAGTATTAATGTAAAATAAGACATAATTATGAAAGTTACATGTTGATGTCCAATTTCTCTTCTGCTATTTACAGTATGTATTTGGCTATATTTATATTATATTTGAATTATATTCTTCAATCAATAATGATAATTTTACTTCTATAATTTTTATGAATACAGATGTATGTTGATAGAATATGTTTACATTCATAAACATATAACCTACATTTTACATATGAGTATAACTCTTATAGGTCAGTAGGAAGTTAAATTCCAAGCTGTGCATTTTCTGAAATTTAACCCTTTAATGAAAAATTCCTTGTATAAGTATTTATAGCATGGAAAACCAGAACAAACTACATAAAGCTTCTAGGTTATCTCTGCCCTTTGTGTAGAGGAGTACCTACTTCCCTCTTAAAAATAAAATTATATGAGGGTATTGCTATAATTTTTGGCATATGATTCACAGATTATATGTTAAAAGTGAAAAAATTGTGGGCTGCATATGTGTAGCTTTAACAAGCTCAACCTTCTCCCTCTCAGTTTCACATGGGTCCTGCTGAAACATAACAATGCTGATTGATCAGGTGCATTTTATGACTTTTTGCTGTTGACCATGATTCAAGATGTCCTAAATTTCGGGATTCAGGTTACTCATTTCTGCTGAACACTGTGTACATTCTTGTTAACGTTTATTATTTCCAATATCCCCCCCCCCCCTCCATAGGGAATATTGTGAAAATGAAAAAGTGTTAGTTAGACCTCTGATTTTAAATTTAAAGTCATGAAAAAGTCTGAAGAAATCATTAATAATGATGGGGCTAAGATGACTCGGTTGGTAGCACAACAGGCTCTAACCTGCAATTCCCAGTTTCGAGTCCTTTCTGGGCCAGCATTGAGATTTATCTCTGCAAAACTCCTTGCCCTGCCCTTGCTCAGTAGGAGACATTGTTGGTCTTGGAATGGCTGCCATCCATTGAATGGGACATATCTCTGTGTTCAGGAGAGCCGTACCTAGTACTTGTTAAATAACATGATGGATGGCCTTGACGGGAGGATACTATCTGTCCCCTAACAGCTGTCCAGTGGGTTCCCTCTCCCAACCTTCTTCTGAGCCCTGGGGGGGGGGGGGTGCTCAGAAGAAGTTCAACCTTTCTTCTGAGCCTTCTGAGACCTTGTGACCTGGTCATTTAGCCCATTGTGTGCAAAAAGTGTCACTTGAGGGTAAAACAACCTGATGTTAATCATAAAATAGTAAAATTATTTAAAATCATCAAAAAAAATACATTCGTCTTTGGAGAAAAAGTAAAAAAAGTTTGCATAAGTAGACGATGACGAATGCATCACCATGGACTTCCAGCCTGGCCATTCTTAGAAGAAAACCTTGCTAGATGGATTGTTTTCAATACGATGTTCAGGTAGATGACAGCTGTCAAAGTTTGCTCTACAGAGATAATTAGTCCAAGTGTTCCCCAAGAAAATATTGTCCAGACTATCACACTTCCTCCAGCCACCTGATCCATCCCACAGTACACCCAGGTGAGAAGGCTTCTGTGGGTAAACATCGCACACAAGCTCATCCGTCCACATGGTGTAACAGAAAACGGGATTCATCTGGCCATGTGACCCTCTTCCAGTCTTCTATGGTCCAATGTCGATGATTACGTGCCCACTGCAACTGTTGATGACAGTGAACAGCTGTGAGAATAGACACACAAATGGGTCTGTGGCTGCGGAGATCCATATCCAAGAGCTTATGGTGAACTGTGTGTTCAGACACATTGAGCCCTTTACCACAATTGAAATTATGGGTAATGTCAGCTACAGTAACCTTCCTGTTTCTGCGGACAAGATGAGATAGACTGCACTGACCTCTGACATCAATGAGGCATGGCCAGGCCACACCTTATCGACAGCTCAAAGTGTCACCTGTTTCGGACCATCTTTGATAGGTACTACTGCATAGTGTGAGCAGCCTACAAGCATTGCTGTTTCAGAGATGCTCTTACCAAGGTGCCTTGCCTTAAGGATCTGGTCTTTATCGAAATCAGATAAATCCTTTGCTTTTCCCATGTTGAGACTAAACGAAATACTGCCTGTGAGAACTCCGAGCCAGGTATTATATATATATATCATTTGCGACCTTGGCACGGCGTCCATTTGTGATTGGCTGCATGCACTCTTTGTATAATGCAGAGGTGGTGTTTATTGGCTGATCAGTGTATGTGACTGTAATGTGAAACAGAAAATTAAAAATGTACTCATACAATCATAGGCAGGGGGGTGGCTCAGTCGGTAGCACACCAGGCTCGTAATCTGCAGTTTCCAGTTCGAGTCATGCCTGGACCAACATTGAGATTTATCTCTGCAGTACTCCCCGTTCTGACCACGGTCAATAGGAGACACTGATGGGCTTGGAAAGGCTGCCATCCATTGAATGCGATATTAAGCCATGGCCCCATGTGCAAGTGAGCCATACCCTGTGCACGTTAAAGAACATGCTGGATGGCCTTGACAGGAAGTTACCATCTGTCTCCCAACAGCTATCCAGTGGATCCCCTCCCCCCAACCTTTTCTGAGCCCTCAGGGTCCTTGTGACCTGCCAGTTTAGCCCATTGTGTCCTAAGAAGTGTTGCTCAGAGGTGAAGCAACCCAACCCATATAATCATACACCTTTGGTTAATATAAAATTTTATTGTCACCATAAATTGCGGTCACTGAAAGTTTACTAAAATCTGGCAGTAATATTTTATATTATAGTACTTTCTACATTTATGTCAACTTTGCTTTTAGTCTACTCTTATATAATTTAAAGCATGTTGTTTTACACAGTGAATAAAACTTCCAGTTATGTTTTTTTAATCTGAAGGAAGTTTAATATTTGTTATTGGTGTTTTTCTTAACATTAATTGAAAAATGTTTAGACAGTTGTGTAATTTTGTTAATAATAAAATATTTCTGATGTGATGCAAGATATATATTTTTATGTGGGTTCATTATAATTGATTTATAAGGTACTGCAAGCATTTGCATTATTGTACTGATTAACAGTTGGGGTTGTGTTATTTTACCTCTGAGCAGCACTTTTTTGCACACAATGGGCTAAATGGCCAGATCACAAGGACCTTGAAGGCTCAGAGAAGATTGGGAGAGGGGACCACTGGAACAGCTATTGAGAGGCTGATGGTAGCCTCCCATCAAGGCCATCCAGTGTGTTCTTTAACATGCCCAGGGTATGGCTCTCCCATACATTGGGCCACGGCTTAATGTCCCATCCAAAGGATGGTGGCCTTTCCAAGCCCATCAGTGTCCCCTGTTGACCAAGGGCAGGGTGGAGGAATTTTTCCGAGATAAATCTTGACGCTGACACAGCTGGCACTCGAACCTGGGAACTGCAGATTACTAGCCTGGCATGCTGCTGACTGAGCTACCTCTGCCCCTAACAGTTGGGGAAAAAGATAGTAATGCACTAGTTATTTAATTATTGCATACTGAATTTTCTTGAAATTCAAACTTTCTAGCTTGTAATACTTTCAGTCTCATATTCAGAAATATAGATTATCTGACAAGGGGCTGACATTTATCCGAAAACAAGTATTTGTAGTTAAAAAATAATGGCAATAAACAGTTTGTTGACATAAATTCAGATTTTTGGTATAGTAAATATCATCCAGAATTGAAAGTATTAAATATTTGACTCTTGTTTTCACTGAGATAGTTATGAAAATAGTGAACAGTTTACAGCCATTAAAGAAACTCTTGTTATGCATTCTCTGAAATGTTGATATACTGAATATGTTCTTTTTCCTCTTCTACTCAATGGGGAAAAGACCCACTTAATTAGATGCAAAGTGTTAACGTTCATTATTCACTATAAAGACTTAAAGCAATGAAAATTAATGTATATAGCTTTCAACTGAGTAGTATTTATTGAAAGTTAATTAATAAAATTATCACAGTAATATATTGGCATTCAACTGGAAAGAAACCAAAATATTTTTCAAACTTTTAAAGAAATTGAAATATGTTTTTGTATTATTATTATATGATGCTGAGTCTGCTACTGGAATATGATTTCATATATTTCTTTGAAAATGAAGATTGTATTGATCAGCTGATTTATCTTAAGTGCTTCCTTAAACTAAACAAATTTAATCTGTAACTGTAGAGATATGAACATAATTCTCATTTAACAAAAAATGATTTTAAGTTACTAATTTCTTCAAATTCTGTTGCAATTTTTTTAAGTGCATAAATTGCCAAATTCTTAGCAAGGTGTGTTCAGTGGAAAAAAATACCACTGTTCAAGTAATGGTTTGCAAAATGGAGACAGAACACTTAGTGTACTTTACTATTAACTTGCCTCATTGAAGACTGACATTTAGGCAGTACTAGTGAAAGAGCTTATACTGCTAGGTAGGTAGGTCTATTGAGCATAGAAGTAAAACTTATGTAAACCCCTTTTGCAGTTTTCTAATTAAGCTGAGATTGATATGTATTACTAATTCAAGAGTATTACTGTAATGTTTGCCAAAGCCATTTTAAATATTTTTCATAATGTTTCATCATTTGGTCATCCATTATTGTATCATGTGTATATATATATATCTACTATGAATATCCATTTGCTGGGTCATAAGGGATCATTTTAAAGTTCTTCATATTTTTGAACTGAAAGTTATTAAGTGGATAAAATTTATTTTGTGGTGTATATAATTACATTGATTTGGTGTTTGTATCATGTAAAATGTGCTGTGTTAAGTATTTCTTTGATATTTTTAATATTTTTATGCATTTTTAATCATGTAATGAGGTGTCTAAAATAAAAATATTAACTGTTAATTGTATGCCTAATGTAAAGAGCTGTAGGCAGAGTTAATAAGAAACATTTAATTTAGATCCATGATAAAGTTTTTCTAGAATGAAAGTTAGAGAACAAAAATTTATTTTTATATGCTACAATCAACAGTGTAAATTATATATATCTTAGATCAGTGTTTCTCAACTAGTGGCACACATATCCTTAGGGATACATAAGAAATGTCTGGGAGAAATTGGTATTCTCTTTCATTTGGCAGGGAAATGTCTGAATTTTTATTTTAAGTTTTTAATTTTTTTTTTTTGTACATCCAAAACCAACTAGTTACAATTGTTTAAACTGATTTGTTATAATGGTAGAAAAAAAATTGTGTGTTTGAAAATTTTAGGTAACTTAAAGTACTTCAGAAAATTTTACTAATAACAGGTGGTACTTTATATACGAAAAAGGGTCAGAAACACTGCCTTAGATCATAACTCCATAAATATTTTCTATTGTTTTGTTTAAGATATAGCAGTAAGAATGCTTCTTCATCATTAAATGGAATTTATCTCAAAAGACATATTTCCACTCTGTACAGTTTTTTTTTCGACTGATATCTGTTGTGTGCAGTTTATATTATTATTACAAACTACACATCCTTCTATTGAAATTGCCCAGCCAGAAGGAGAGATCGGATTTGCATGCAAATCAGCATGTGAGTGCAGGGCAGTGATATATATGCAAATGATTAGGTTTCCATGACAAACACAGTATCTGTGGAAGATCACAGGATGAATGCTAAGCTGCTATGCCAAATGCCTCGAGCTCTGTAGTTCTTTGCAACAAGCTACAAAAGAGTGCTGATAGCAGATATTGAAGATGAAGTATAGAAGATACCATGATAACCCTTTGACTAACTATGTTAGCAGCTGGAAATGCTTGAGCATGGTCGGATTATAGGGCTGTGTGAAAATCGATGATCTGCCATAACACCATACATGAGGGCTGCAGTGCAAGGACAGCCTGACATCCTTGGCACCAATGATTTTAAGAAGGTACTCGGCTTCATTGTAGAGGGTCAGACATTAACAGTCACACAACAGCACTGGTGAATCGCTGAATTCTTCAACAGCTGATAGTAGACTCCACACATCTGTAGATACCACTCAACAAACTGTAATTACTACCATGAGATCCCATCACGGCCAGTACGATTGCCAGAGACTGGCAGATGCATGACTTGATATCCATTGCCTAAACTGCCCTTGACCAGACACCTCTATCAGGCTTGATTGAACTGGTGTCAGGTTAGTGCTCCCTGAAGGAGGAATGTAGCCCAATGCATCCTGTGTAATTGATTCCTGGTTCTGCCTGGGTGCCGATGATTGTTGCATCCACCTCTGGAGACAACATGAGAAGAAAGTAGATCCTGCTGTCACCTACAAATGCTATACTTTTTCCCCACAGGGTGACCTTATTTGGGGAGCCATCAGTTATGACAGCAGGTCACCTCTGGTACTTGCATTTGGTAATGTAAATTTAAATTTTCTAATAATTCTATTACCTGGCAATACATCAATATCAGTGACCATTTTTGAGGGGATATCTCTAATGTCATCCTTTCAGCAAGATAATTCTCTCCCACATACTACTGACATCTCCAGGACTTGTCAACAAGACACTCAGACGGTTGTGACCTGCCATATCCCCAGACCTGTCACCCATCGAGCATGTTTAGGACAATTGGTTATTGCCTGCAAGCCCACCCTCAAACAGCCCGAAATACAACCATGCTGAGGGACCACATACAAGTGGCATGGTGGGGCATCTGTAATAACACCATTAGAAATGTTGAAGCTCCTAAACTGCAATGTGTAACAAATATATTTCGAACCATTACAGTTTCATTATGTATTAAAGGACGTACATTTTAAACTGTATGCCATATGTTGAGCTGTGAGGAAATCATGTCATGTCTCTGATCATCTCTGTCTGTCACGAGTTTCAGAAGATTCCATCTACTCTTTCTAGGTGGAGCAATTTCAATGGCAAGCAGTGTGTTTTAAACACATAAAATTGTATAACATTATTACAGAATGAAGTTGGAGTTTAAATTCTTGCCTTCTTGAGTTTGTTCTTTTTATTTTTACAGTATGATGCACCCTATTTAAAACATTGTAACTTTATCCCATACACTGTGTATAGAAAAGTGCATGATGTAGTTAACCCTTAGTAGTTCTATATGTTTTCATTGCCATATTTAGTAGCAAAAATTTCAACATTTAACTTCTTTTAAAATATTTGATTTTAAAAAATTTGTTAACTCTTTTACTCTAATTGTATTTAAAAAAGTTTAGGGGGTTGTACTAGTTATGGAACATACTAATAACTCATGGTCATTTTAGCTTATTCTACTATCTGCATTATGCAGCTTTAGTTCCACCCATTACAAACTTTCTCATTTCAAATCATTTGCATATTGCAGTAAACCAGTATCTGATACATTTCTTATGTCTATTTATAAATCTCACCAAATACAAGCATATAAACAGATAGCAAGCATTTTGTGATCCAACTGTATACAACTGAGGAAGAGGGGTTTGGCTCAATTGTTAGCATGTCAGGCTTGTAATCTGATGTTTGCAGATTTGAATCCCAACACTGTGTTGAGATGTTCTCTGCTAACCTCTATTCTGCCTTTAGTGGGAAAGATTACACTGATGGGTTTGGAAAAGTTCTCATTCATCAGATGTGACATTAAGCATGTCCCTTTGTGAAGGAGAACAATATCATGTGTAGTCTTCATTATTGATCAATTGTAATGATGAGAGGGAATACATTTGGTGAAAGAATATGTCACTTTATTAGTAGACAACTAGATTTGATTGTTCATCCTGTTAGGAAAGCACAGTCACTATGTCCAATCCACATAACCTTTTCACTGCCTAATTAATCCTCCATTATCTGTGGGCGAGGGTGGCTCAGTCAGTAGTGCGCCAGACTCGAGGGGCGGGGGTGGCTCAGTCGGTAGCGCGCCAGGCTCGTAATCTGTAGTTCCCAGGTTCGAGTCCCAGCTGGGTCAGCGTTGAGATTTATCTCCGCAAAATTCCCCGCCCTGCCCACGGTCAGTAGGGGACACCGATGGGCTTGGAAAGGTCGCCGTCCATCGGATGGGATGTTAAGCCATGGCCCCGTGTGTGGGAGAGCCATACCCTATGCACGTTAAAGAACACGCTGGATGGCCTTGACGGGAGACTACCATCTGTCTCCCAACAGCTATTCCAGTGGGTCCCCTCCCCCAACCTTCTCTGAGCCTTTGGGGTCCATGTGACCTGGCCATTTAGCCCCTGGTGTGCAAAAAAGTGCCGCTCAGAGGTAAAACAACCCAAACAACCCAAATCATTTTTTGTTTATTACTGAAGCCAATATAGCAAAATAATATACAAAAAGCCAATATAGAGCAGTGCACTCAAAAATAAAGATCGTGTTTTCTGCATGCATTAACTTTAGCTGAATGTGGCAATTAAAGAGCATTGAAATTCTGATAATATGGGATAAATTTCATAGTGGTAAAAAGATAAAAGAGGAATTCAATTGCTGTAGGTAAAATGGCAGCCAAAGGGTTAAACCACTTGTGAAAAGCTAAATGTAATTAGCAGCTTTTAGTTTGCCATGTCATCTCTCATCTGTTGTTTTTTTGCATGCCATTTGTTTGTGTGTCAGTTTGAGATATAACTTCCATACTACTGGGGAGGGCAATTGGAACGCATTCTGCAACAAATGGTGAGTGATATATTTCTAAAAATAAAAATTCCTCTTTTCCTTCTCAAAAGAAGAAAACATAAGCCTTATTATTTTAACCATAATGCTTTTGAATTCTATACACATGAATGTGGCAGAAAAGAAACAAGACTGCACATATAAACTTATATAATTCCCCCTCACCAATGAAATAGATTTGATACCTGCTTAGGATGATTTTTTTCTTGTTCTAACAACCAGTCATATTCAGATCTGGTGAATAGTATTTGTATAATAAGACATGTTATTGCCCTTGCCAAAAAAAAAATGTGATCAACACAATGTGTTTGTCACGACAACACTCTTTCTCATTCCATATTATCAGTGAAGCAGTTTTTGATCCAAACCAAATCACAATTAAGGAACACCAAACAATAAGAAGTTTAATGAAAGGGACCCATTTTGACAATATGAATCAAACAACGGGGTGTAATGACAGAGCACCTAAAGAGCCTTCCCAAAGAGGACTTTCAAAAATGTTTCTAAAGCATGTAGAAGTGCATTAGGGAAAATTGGGAGTACTTTAATGGAGCAACTTTTTTTTTACCACACTTCATATGGTTGTAGTTATAATTGTATTCATTTCTTAAAAAATTTCACCACTGATCCCTTGTTTCTTTATATATATACATATACTAAACTTATGATGTTCCTCACACAACCAAATCATAATTATTTGAAATTCCCTGCCATTCCAAAAATATTAGACCTTACAGACCCAATCTAAAGTCCTTAAAGACCCCAATCTAAAGCAGAAGTTATGGTGAAATAAATGCCTAGCTATTGGTATATTTCATTGCCTTTTTTTCTTATTTGTAAACATAGACACATTTGAGTGTTGAAGGCATTTATAAAAAAAACTCTCTAAGTTAATAATTTTCTAAGAAATAGTCAAGCTGTTGGTATGCTTGACCATAGAGAATGAACCTCAGTTCAAATCCTGGATAGAACATGAGTTTTCTTCTGATGTCTTTCCACTGAGGCCTTCCTTTGTAGGTCTTCTTTATGGTGTATGATACTGACAGGCTCCTGTCTGGCCTTTGTGACAAGTGGATTGTGCGAAAAGTAATTTTTTTCACATAAAATATTTTTGTGATGGTTCATAAAACCATTAAATTATGCATTTATGTAGTTTCTTATTTTCCGTACTATTGAGATTTGTGTACAATGTTGAATGTAATTTTACAATATGTTTGACTATTATATACTAAGGTAGGGGATGTAAATAGCGGTTTTGGAACTGGTTTTATACTGTGGGGCAAACCAGTGCTCAAATATACAAAGTGCAGTAGTATTTGACACCAGAAGAAATGTTAAATTGTATTATTCTTTCCACGTTTGGAAATTTATAGGGTAAGTATTAGCACTCTAATAAAATCATTCAGAATGTTAGTTTAAAGCAGTAGATGTATGGACAAAAGTAGTATTTTGTCCTTAAATGTAAATTACTGCACAAGTAACCAACCCTCCACTCTATTACGATACCATTGAACATAAATATGATTGTACATCATTCCAACATGCTCTCTAAGTGCCTTATAATGTTAATATATTTACATTGATTGAGATTTATGTATTTTATGCAGATACAAATATAATGTAAAAATGTAAGTAAATTGTTTACTCTTATGTAAATGTCATGGAAGTCATTACACTATTTCTAGTTATTTCATATAAAAGCTATATTATATGTATCGTAAAATAATTGCAGTCACTTCTCCATAGTGATATGAAAAAACATTTTTAGCAGCATATCTAACACACATTGGATAAGTTCAGAGTTGTATTTTATAAACCTTTCACAAAGAACTAAAAATCTAGTAACAATGAACATTAGTTTTGCCCCACTCTTGAATTTTTATCAATGTAATAATGTTGCTAATGTCATCATCATCATCATCATCCTCAAGCAGCCATGGGCTACGGAGGTCCAACCAAACCGTGCAATTTAGTTCTCCAAGCAAGTCTATCCTGAGCTACATCTACTGCATCTGGCCACTGCACACCAATTCTAACAAGGTCTTGTTTGACATTGTCTGCCCACCGCATCCTAGGTCTCCCTTTCCTTCTGAGGCCTTTAGGCACACTGTTCATAACCCTATTCGCCAATCTATAATTATTCATACGGGCAACATGGCCAAACCAACGGAGTCTCTCTCTGCACAATATGCTGCTTAAAGGAGGTTGCAAACTCCTTTGCCTAATCTCATCATTAGTTACAAAGTTGAACCACCTAATGCCCAAGATACTACGTAAGCATCTGGAATCAAAAGCATCTAGTTTCCTGTTATCTTGTTTACAAAGTGTCCAAGTTTCACTACCATAACTAACCCTAGAAAGAACCAAACTATTATACAGTCTAATTTTAGTCTTTAGGTGTATACGCCTATTTCTCCACACTCTCCATAGGTTCTTAAAAGTCCCAGCAGCAATCCCTATTCGTCTGTTAATCTCATGCCGCACATCACCATTATCTGTTACATAGCTCCCAAGATAATTAAACTGTGACACCTGCTCAAGACTGCAACCCTTCAGATTAACTGAATCACAGCCTGCCTGACCAATTTTCATCACTTTAGTTTTCTCTCTGTTTATAACCAAACCTACTCTACTACCAGTCTCATCAACAGCTCGAATGAAAGAGTTCATCTCATCAACATCATTTGCCAAAAGGGCTAAATCATCAGCATAATCTAAATCAGAAATTTTCCTATCTCCAGCCCATTTAAGGCCAAAATCTTTCCCTTGAAGTGAATTTCGCATAACATAATCAATAACCAAGCTAAAAAGAAAAGGAGACAAAATGCACCCTTGTCGAACACCAGAAGTAATGCTAAACCAATTGCTACAAGCCTTACCAACTCTCACACACGACTCAGTGTTATTATAAAGAGCTTTCATAATGTTAACTAACTTGTCTGGTATACCATATGATCTCACAATCAACCACAAATTATGACGATCAACAGAGTCAAAAGCCTTTTTGAAATCAACAAAGCTAGCAACCAAAGGTTTCTGAAACTCTAAACATTTCTCAAGAATCTGCCTAAGTGAAAATATCTGATCCACACATCCCCTACCACTTCTGAATCCACATTGCTCATCACGCAATTGACTGTCAACCAGATTCTGAATTCTATTAAGCACAATCATGGAAAGAACTTTACCTGGAACAGAGAGTAGGCTGATACCCCTATAGTTATCACAAGAACTGCGATCACCTTTTTTGAAAATAGGGATAACAATAGCTCTGGTAAAATCCTTAGGAACCATGCCTTTATCATAAAAGATATTCAGAATTTCAGTCATCCAAGTGGTAACCGAAACATTCCCAGCTCTAAGCATTTCCGTAGTAATTTCATCTACCCCTGGGGATTTATGAAGTTTAAGTTTAGAAACAGCCAAAATAACTTCAGATTGTGTTATAGGACCAACATTAAAGCCACCAATGCATCTATCATCATTGCAAACAATGGGAGTAGAACTAACTACATTGTTTAGAACATCACTGAAATGCTCAGCCCACCTAGCCATGACAGAATCCTCCCCTTCTATAACCTTACCTTGTTTATCCTTGTATGCCTGTCCGTTTTCTACCACACAAAACATTAACTATCTGGTACAGCTCTCTGCTGTTGTGCTGTCTAACTGCTTCCTCGGCTTTGTCAGCCAAACCATCAAGCCAAAGATTCTTATCAGCTGCTAACTGATCCTTTACAAGTTTATTAAGGTCTCTGTAATGCTTTCTATTAGGACTAGTAGGGTATTGATTAAGGGCATTCCTGCAGTTCTTTCTTTCCGAAATAAGCTCAAGTGCCTTATCACTCAGATAATTTTGCCTCTTCTGCTCCTTTTTTCCTAAAAGAGTACTGTTAGTGTCCAAAAAAGCCTGTTTAAAATGATCCCATTCTTCCTCAACTTCAGTAGTAAGCAAACCATGACTGTCATAATGACTAAGTAACCTATCATGGTAAGCTTTGGCTATAACTGGATCTTTCAGAGCTTCAGTATTAAAAGTAAATTTTTTAACCCTAGCACAACACTTTTTAAGTTTAAGTTGCAACACACTTTTAACAAGGTAATGGTCAGATCCAATTTCAGCTCCCCTATATGCCCTGGTATTCCTAACAGAACTAGCCCATTTGCTGTTAATTAATATGTAATCAATCATATTCTTATGCAGCCCATCAGGTGAAACCCATGTGTACTTATGTATGTCGCGGTGTTTGTAATAAGTGTTAGTTATTCTGAATCCATTGAGTTTACTTACCTGTAGGAGACGTTGCCCATTGCCATTGCAGCTACCAATACCAAAAGGGCCTATTACTCCTCCCCAAAGGTCAGAGTCAGTACCAACTTTGGCATTGAAGTCACCAAGAACAAGGGTAATATCTCCTTTCTTGACAGAATTCAAAATATCCTGAAGTTGTTCATAAAACCTATCCTTCTCATCCTCATCGGCATCCTCAGTGGGGGCATAACAGCAGATAACATTCAAGTCTTTAACGCTTGTCTGAAATTTTGCTGTAATAAACCTTTCATTAATGCACTCATATCCTAGAAGAGCATCGCTAGCGTGTCTGCTGAGAAGCAGACCCACGCCTTGGTGATGCTTATTGTCGTCCCTCCCTGAAAAGAGAAATTTAAGATTATTTTTAAGAATCTGACCTTTATCTGTCCATCTGGTCTCTTGCAAGCCAAGAATATCTAAATTGTAACGGTGGAATTCTTGTGTGAGGACATCAAGAGGAAAAGCTCTGTGCAGAGTCCTCACATTCCAACTACCTATGGAGAGAAAATGGTTAGTGGGATGTTTAAAGAAACTATGTTTATTGAGAGAGGGAATGCCGACAATATCAAACAGCCCCCTAATCGCAGACATGGGGCAAAGACCCGTTCCCCCACTACTAAAGGCTGAAGCCATCTACACTGGAAGACTTCCTCCAATGTAGAATTTGACGATGCCGATAGAAGCAAAGAGTTCAGGAGCCTGCGATGACTTCTGCTTCAGTTCCTAAGCAAGTTAATTCAAATATAAACATGGTCTACTGAACTTTTTACTATAATGAAAATATTTATGTAAATTTCTTATTCTGTTTTTCCCGTGGCCTCCATTTTTGTTAAACATAGGCCCCAACCCTGAAGTGATAGTGCCTTATTCATCATGGCTGTATAAGTATAGCCATTTGTTAGCATTCAACCTAAACAATTAATCCCTCCTTCCCTTTTTGATCCTGTATCATCATTTTTGGTCTCTACCCATATTAGCCAAATTTTGGATGGAGTGCAAAAGGAAAATTGATGAATTTTGACCAGAAGTAGGAAGCACAACTTTAATATTCATAGCATTTACGTTTTTTATGTATATTTCGAAAAAAAATATTAAAGAAGGGAATTCGTTTGGGAATGACCATACTTGATGAAAAAGGTTGCATGTATGGGTATAAAAAAAATGTGATACAGTAGTTAGGAAATCAGTAGGTCATATAAGAAGCCCATGTTCTTTGCTTCAGTTTATTTTGAATAGTTTTAATTTGAAGCACCAGTCTGTCCTACACAATGTGTATCCTTAATTCAATATGCTTTGGACATTTAGCATATTGGTCAGTAAAAACGTTCCTCTCAATTTTAAAAACTTCTAGTATAACTCTAACTTTATATAGCGTATATACACAGTATTATTCAAATCAACTGCTCCTAGCATATGTCAAGGGCAGATGTAGATTTTTTTTTAATTGGGTTGAATTGTTTTACCTTTGAACAATAGTTGGGTGACACTGGGCAAATTACCTTTTCCCGCCCACCCAATGGTGCAGAGCTGGGTAGAGGACCTACTGAATGGCTGTTAGGAGAAGTAAGTCTCCCATCAAAGCCATTCAGCATATTCTTTTTAATACAGACATGGTGTGGCTGTCCTTAACATCCCATCTAATATGTGGTGGCCTTTTAAAGCCTATTGTGTCCCCTCTCTCTAAACTAAGGTAGAATTAGGATTAGCAGATAAAATCTCAACCCAGGTTTGAGGTATGGATTTGAGTGAGTATGGATTCCTGCTGACAAGCCATAAGGCTTAGCGGGGTAATCTGTGTATATAACCATACTAAGGCTTAATAAAGATATTATTATTATTAGTCTCAACTAGGTTTAAGGTAGGAACTCGAACCTGGCACACCACCGTGTGAACCAACAAGCCACACCCTCCTATTTTTTTTTAAGGAAAAGCAATTATGTCACATTGAAAATACCACTGAATTAATAATTTTTCCTAATGACAACAAGCTGTTGAAATATCTAACAAGCATTACATCTGATTTTAATCTGAAATTATGTATTCTGCATTATGATTATTTATGAAATTTTTTGTAAGAGAAACAATGTAATATGATTCAAATATTTCCAATCACTTAATAACTGATCTAAACTTGTGTATATCAGTGCACACCACTGAGTGACCTACATTCTTAAAAATGAAGGTAGAAAGGAATGACTGAGGTGATCAATCACTCATCCTGGATCCACCATTGTTACATACTCATTTACATACATGTAATACATTCTCATTTTAAAAATTACCATTTTTAATTATATTTCTTTTAAAGGAGTATTTCATAAGCATTATTAGTCTGCAACAAAAATGAAACTATCATAAATTTTGTATAAAATGAGATTATTGATAATGTTGTGCTCTTTAAAATACATAAATATGCAATTCTCAAATCAATTCACAAAAAAGTCAAATCGGAGTATACAATGTCGTTCACTGACATGGAACCAGAGCAATTGCATTTGGCTACGAAAGGCCAATTGTACTGGAATCCTGTTTGACATTGTTCATTCATCACATTCTAGTTCTACCCCTTTTCTTGAAGCACACTGTGCATAAATCTATTTACCAATATCATTATACATGCATTGTAATATGGTCGAACCAACATGTTTTCTACTATATAAGATCCTTTGACTGACTGAAGATGCCTGTTTGTTTAACTTCAGCATTATTTACATAATCAAACCACCAACATCCAAGATACTGCATAGACTGGAATCAAAAGCATCTTGAAAGGGATCTAAGAGTCTGTCATAATATGATAATCTCAAGGTGTGTCCGGGGGAAGGGGTGGATTGGAACATTCTCTTTACCCACCACCCCAAAAGGCTAAGAAAGGAAGTCATAAAGAGAACCGTTGTAAATATTTGTGTTTCCAATTTTTTCCATTGCTTATTCTCAGCTGTGTCAGCGTTGAGATTTATATCCACATAACTCCCTGCCCTGCCCACGGTCAGTAGGGGACACCGATGGACTTGGAAAGGTCGCTGTCTGTCGGATGGGACGTTAAGCCGTGGCCCCTTGTGCGGAGAGCCATACCCTGTGCACGTTAAAGAACACACTGGATGGCCTTGATGGGAGGCTACCATCTGTCTCCTAACAGTTGTTTCAATGGGTCCCCTCCCCCAACCTTCTCTGAGCCTTCGGGGTCCTTGTGACCTGGCCATTTAGCCCATTGTGTGCAAAAAAGTGCCACTCAGAGATAAAACAACCCATCCCATTGCTTATTTTGTAGATGAGAGCATTGTAAAAACAGCACTTATATTGTCTTGTCAAAGTTTCTTCACCTCGAAGACAGATGCTTTATTGTGATTGTTAGTAAATTGTTTCTAATACCCCTCATTAACACAAAGAAAAAAAAAAGTTGTTTTTGTTCGAAGTTAGAGCTATTTCGACAATTTTTTTTTTCAGATTAGACTGAAACTCACCTATTTTATTCACGTTTTTCAATATACAGGGTGTCTGAAAAGTAATGGTGAGGTTTGGCCGAGTCTGAAAAATAATGGTGAGGTTTGGCACGCTTGATGTAAAGGACCTGGGTTCGAGCCCCGGATAAGGCATGGACGTTTGTGTTGTTTTTCTGCTGAGGTCCTGCCATCCTCTCAGATCTTCTACTATGGCATATTAACTGACAGGCTCCTGTCAGACCTCTGTGGCAAGCAGCTGCTTGAGGGGGTGTTTATTATTTTATATTTTATTCATGAATCAATTTGAAGAAAAATGGACACTAAGGAGCCCTGATTTGACACCCTTGATTTTTTTTTTAATGGGGTTTTGTAAAGAATTATGTTGACATGGACAGAATTCGAGACCTAAATCATCTGAAAGCCAGAATAAGAGAAGCAACTGAGCAGGTAACAAGAGATGCTGCAACGTATGTGGCAAGGAGTGGAATACTGATTGCACATATACAAGGCCACAAACTGTGCACAAAATGTTCAAAACTCTAAAGTATACTTTCAGTTAAAATATTACTTTTTTTAATATGTAGCCTCGACTGGCATAATAAGTAGGGAATTTGGGAGACTATTGTTCCAGCAGGGCAAACTTTGTGTATTGTGTTAGCTCTAACTGAGGCACTGTCAGCAGTGACTTCAGTCTTAGTAGGGCATGTCTTTGTGTGAGAAGGCCTGTAAAGCTAAGAGTAGCATCTAGGATTCTTCTATGTCCTATAACCTATATGTTGCAAATCAAAATTAAAAAAAATATATATTATTTTTCGTGCATATTGGTTCTTACCCCCCCCCCCCCCCCAGCGATTTTTTTTTTGACACCCTGTACTTACCAGAGAGTTGTTCACCGACCATCCCACCGAAAAAAACTTCCGAGTACTCCCAATGCTATCATATCAAGTGTTACAGAACTATTATAAACTTGGTCTTAAGGTCTATCCATATATTTTTCCTATGCACTCCACAGACCTTGAAAACTACAGCAAATCACTTTAAAATTAATTTTAAATTTAGATTTATAAAAAAAATGTAAAGAGTATTTTTTATCTTTGAACATTTTGGCCTTAAACAATACTTAACTGCAACACGCACATAAATATTGTATGTACTTATTATAATACATTGTATGTTGTTGAAATAGTGTTTCGTTATGACTGCGAACCTTGTTCAGCTTTTATATATTTGTTATCTGTTGTTGGTGCACTTTTATAAAAAAAAAGAATTTTTGATAATGGGGCTGTGAAAGAGGAGTGTATGTTCATAAATAAAAACTTTCCATAATAAAATTGCCTTTTTATTGCAACAATTTACCAACATCTACACAACTTTGTTTTGTTTAAGATAAGATGGTGCGGTTTTTTAACTCTTTTTTTTTGTCTCGTTTTTAATGTTTTTGGAGATAAATGAAAACTCTTTTTGAGATGTACCAATGAAATGTTAGGATTCGCATTTTTAGAATCTTCCAATAGTTTAAATCCTACGTTGAAATATGGCAAAAAATTATTCTAAATGGTGTATAACCATGTTAGAAATTTGTATGGTGTATCTGGTGGTTAAAGGGTTTCTATTAACACCACCGATCCATTAACTCCTGGTCGTCGTCGTCGTCGTCCCCCCTCAACTTTTGTCGGAACCTTGTGACCTGGCAATTTAGCCCGTTGTGCGCAGAAAAAGTGCCGCTCAGAGATAAAACAACTCAATTTGTTTTTATTTACTTAGTTGCCTTTTTTCTTTATAAGAATTGAAGAAAGGTATGAAAAAATCTCGTATATATGATGATTAAATTTCAGTATCCAAATCTACAGTTTAGAAACTAATACAACTACCTTTATTGGATTGCTTACAGAACTTCGAGTTCTATGATTTGAGAATAGGAACGAATCATTGTAATTAAGACACCAATCAATGCATCGTCTTTCCATAATTCACTAAGTGAAAAAGAAATAGGAAGATTTATTGAAATCGCTGATTTATTGCATTTAAGGTACACTCTTGGTAACAATAATGTA
Source organism: Ryuthela nishihirai (assembly GCA_038380435.1). Classification (NCBI taxonomy): domain Eukaryota; kingdom Metazoa; phylum Arthropoda; class Arachnida; order Araneae; family Heptathelidae; genus Ryuthela; species Ryuthela nishihirai. The sequence continues at coordinate 19,671,769 of JAWZYU010000017.1, forward strand.
GAATATTTTATCACAAACTGGAAAGAAATGTGCATCTAATGTTATTCTCGGTATTAGAGGTTGACCTTTGTAAGCTTCCGTCCGTATCAAATACATTTAAACAAGTAGAAAACGTTCTGAAGGTTGCGAATCATTAAGGATAAATATTTACATCAGTGCAACAGTTCAAGGTTAGCATGTCTCGTAACAAATGGCCTTCAATCTGCAGTACTTTACCAAGCAGCTTATTTCCGTTTTTTCAGCATTTTAAAACTCTGCCATCCCATGGCCGAGTGGTTAGCACGTTTGGCTACTGATCCGTCCTTGTGGCCAAGTGGTTAGCAAGCTTGGCTACTGATCTAAGGGACCTGGGTTCGAGCCCCGGATAAGGCATGGATGCGAGTGTCCTGCCATCCTCACAGACCTTTTTTCTGCTGAGGTCCTGCCACCCTCACAGACCTACTATGGTGTATTAACTGACAGGCTACTGTCAGACCTTTGTTCTGCTGAGGTCCTGCCATCCTCACAGACCTACTCTGGTGTATTAACTGACAGGCTACTGTCAGACCTTTGTTCTGCTGAGGTCCTGCCATCCTCACAGACCTACTATGGTGTATAAACTGACAATAGTATAGACCTACTATGGTGTATAAACCTCAGCAGAACAAAGGTCTGACAGTAGTCAGACCTTTGTTCTGCTGAGGTCCTGCCATCCTCACAGACCTACTATGGTGCATAAACTGACAGGATACTGTCAGACCTTTTTTCTGCTGAGGTCCTCTGTGGCAAGCAGCTGCTTGAAGGGGTATTTATTATTATTACAAATAAATATTACCCACAGAAAGCTGAGATTATTAAATATTCTTCGTACGAATAGGAATAGTGTGCATATGCTCGGTCTACAATTTTTAACAAGATAAAAAAATAATCGAAGCAAAACCCTATTGGTAAATTCATCTTTAGTTACGGTGACCATTTGGGTATATTTTTTTTCTAAAATGGCCATTTTGTCCATTTTTTTGTGAAATAGTAAATTGAATATTGACGCGCAGTAGATGGGTTGAAATTTCAAAATATTTAACTGATAAGCACGTATCTTTCAAAAACATTTTAAAAATCGTTCAGATCTAATGCCCCCACTGAACGAGTATTTTCATTAGTGAACAATAATGTGGACCAGTGAAAAAACCAAATTAAACATCGAAAGCATGCATTTATACCAAATGCAACTTTGACATGAATTGTACACATTTTTATGAATTTTTAAAACACAAACCTGATTTATTTAAAAAAAGTTCTTTCTTGTGAAAAGTATCAAAATTAAAATTTTTTAAGTAATATGATTGTTTAAAATGCTATGTATATGCTTATATTTTATAATAAATGTTATAAAGCTTTTTAGTTTAGTGAAACAAATAAACGCAACCTGCTTTTTTTTTTTATTATGAAACAATTTCTGATTTGTCCTTTATTTCCTCCAAAAATATATGGTCACCGTATCTATAGTAGACGAATGTGAAGTGAAAAAAATTGGAACATTGAAATTTAGATATAATTTTTTTAAAGGGGTATAATACAAAAAAAAAATCGAAAATAAGCTCTACTAATTTTAATGCTTAATCATTACACGATTTTTTTTTAATACGGAACTGTTAACACATTGAGCCATCCCGTGGCCGAGTGGTTAGCGCGTGTGTCTTAAACCTTGGCTCTAATGTTCCAGTTGCTCAGTTAATAGTCCAACTTGGACATGCTGCAAATCCACCGTTAATAGTGTATTTTCCTATTTTATTCTTGGCTGTCTGTGTTATTTTGTTTAGTTCTCTGTTTATACACGTGTATAAATATCTATACTGTTGATACCATCACTACTAATTATTACTAGGTCTAAGCCAATACGCCATAAAACCACAAAAAGCAACTAATTATTACTAGCATCAATTTTTGGATAAGAGTAATGCTGTCCTCAAACTGCAAACTCATCATCATCATCATCCTGAAGCAGCCATGGGCTACGGAGGTCCAACCACACATGCAATTTAGTTCTCCAAGCAAGTCTATCCTCAGCTACATCTATTGCATCTGGCCACTGCACACCAATTCTAACAAGGTCCTGTTTGACATTGTCTGCCCACCGCATCCTAGGTCTCCCCTTCTTTCTGAGGCCTTTAGGCACACTGTTCATAACCCTATTCGCCAATCTGTAATTATTCATAAAGGCAACAGGGCCAAACCAACGGAGTCTCTCTCTGCACAATATGCTGCTTAAAGGAGGTTGCAAACTCCTTTGCCTAACCTCATCATTAGTTACAAAGTTAAACCACCTAATACCCAAGATACTGTGTAAGCATCTAGAATCAAAAGCATCTAGTTTCATGTTATCTTGTTTACAAAGTGTCCAAGTTTCACTACCATAACTAACCCTAGAAAAAACCAAACTATTATACAGTCTAATTTTAGTCTTTAGGTGTATACGCCTATTTCTCCACACATCACCATTATCTGTTACATAGCTCCCAAGATAATTAAACTGTGACACCTGCTCAAGACTGCAACCATTGAGATTAACTGAATCACAACCTGCCTGACCAATTTTCATCACTTTAGTTTTCTCTCTGTTTATAACCAAACCTACTCTATTACCAGTCTCATCAACAGCTCGAATGAAAGAGTTCATCTCATCAACATCATTTGCCAAAAGGGCTAAATCATCAGCATAATCTAAATCAGAAATTTTCGTATCTCCAATCCATTTAAGGCCAAAATCTTTCCTTTGAAGTGAATTTCGCATAACATAATCAATAACCAAGCTAAAGAGAAAAGGAGACAAAATGCACCCTTGTCGAACACCAGAAGTAATACTAAACCAACTGCTACAAGCCTTACCAACTCTCACACACGACTCAGTGTTATTATAGAGAACTTTCATAATGTTAACTAACTACTCTGGTATACCATATGATCACACAATCAACCACAAATTATGACGATCAACAGAGTCGAAAGCCTTTTTGAAATCAACAAAGCTGGCAACCAAAGGTGTCTGAAACTCTAAAGATTTCTCAAGAATCTGCCTAAGTGAAAATATCTGATCCACACATCCCCTACCATTTCTGAATCCACATTGTTCATCACGCAATTGACTGTCAACCAGATTCTTAATTCTATTAAGCACAATCATGGAAAGAACTTTACCTGGAACAGAGAGTAGGCTGATACCCCTATAGTTATCACAAGAACTGCGATCACCTTTTTTGAAAATAGGGATAATAATAGCTCTGGTAAAATCTTTAGGAACCATGCCTTTATCATAAAAGATATTCAAAATTTCAGTCATCCAAGTGGTAACAAAAACATTCCCAGCTCTGAGCATTCCGTAGTAATTTCATCTACACCTGGGGATTTATGAAGTTTAAGTTTAGAAATAGCCAAACTAATTTCAGATTGTTATAGGGCCAACATTAAAGCCACCAATGCATCTATCATCATTGCAAACAATGGGAGTATAACTAACTACATTGTTTAGAACATCACTGAAATGTTCAGCCCACCTAGCCATGACAGAATCCTCCCCTTCTATAACCTTACCTTGTTTATCCTTCAATCCTTGTATGCCTGTCCGTTTTCTACCACACAAAACATTAACTATCTGGTACAGCTCTCTGCTGTTGTGCTGTCTAACTGCTTCCTCGGCTTTGTCAGCCAAACCATCAAGCCAAAGAGTCTTATCAGCAGCTAACTGATCCTTTACAAGTTTATTAAGGTCTCTGTAATGCTTTCTATTAGTACTAGTAGGGTATTGATTAAGGACATTCCTGCAGTTCTTTCTTTCCGAAATAAGCTCAAGTGCCTTATCACTCAGATAATTTTGCCTCTTCTGCTCCTTTTTTCCTAAAAGAGTACTGTTAGTGTCCAAAAAAGCCTGTTTAAAATGATCCCATTCCTCCTCAACTTCAGTAGTAAGCAAACCATGACTGTCATAATGACTAAGTAACCTATCATGGTAAGCTTTGGCTATAACTGGGTCTTTTAGAGCCTGCAGTAGTAAAAGTAAATTTTTTAACCCTAGCACAACACTTTTTAAGTTTAAGTTGGAAGACACTTTTAACCAGGTAATGGTCAGATCCAATTTCAGCTCCCCTATATGCCCTGGTATTCCAAACAGAACTAGTCCATTTGCTGTTAATTAATATGTAATCAATCATATTCTTATGCAGCCCATCAGGTGAAACCCATATGTACTTATGATGTCGCGGTGTTTGTAATAAGTGTTAGTTATTCTGAATCCATTGAGTTTACTTACCTGTAGGAGACGTTGCTCATTGCCATTGCAGCTACCAATACCAAAAGGGCCTATTACTCCTCCGCAAAGGTCAGAGTCAGTACCAACTTTGGCATTGAAGTCACCAAGAACAAGGGTAATATCTCCTTTCTTGACAGAATTCAAACTATCCTGAAGTTGTTCATAAAACCTATCCTAATCCTCATCGGCATCTTCATTGGGGGCATAATAGCAGATAATATTCAAGTCTCTAACGCTTGTCTGAAATTTTGCTGTAAGAAACCTTTCATTAATGCACTTATATCCTAGAAGAGCATCATTAGCGTGTCTGCTGAGAGGCAGACCCACGCCTTGGTGATGCTTATTGTCGTCCCTCCTTGAAAAGAGAAATTTAAGATTATTTTTAAGAATCTGACCTTTATCTGTCCATCTGGTCTCTTGCAAGCCGAGCATATCTAAATTATAATGGTGGAATTCTTGTGTGAGGACATCAAGAGAAAAAGCTCTGTGCAGAGTCCTCACATTCCAATTACCTACGGAGAGAAAATGGTTAGTGGGATGTTTAAAGAAACTATGTTTATTGAGAGAGGGAATGCCGACAATATCAAACAGCCCCCTAATCGCAGACATGGGGCAAAGACCCGTTACCCCACCACTAAAGGCTGAAGCCATCTACACTGGAAGACTTCCTCCAATGTAGAATTTGACGATGCCAATAGGAGCAAAGAATTCAGGTACCTGCGATGACCTCTGCTCAGGATTATCCACCAGCTGATAAACATATCCTGTGAATCTATTCACTTGGTGCTGTCAACCCAGAAACAAACAGAAAACACAGCGGAAGGTTTTCCCTCCACAGAAGCCCACCAGTGCAGCAAAATCAGGATCCATAATCAATCTCAGAGCCAAGAGCAGCGAAAAGTACAGACGGCAGTTATTTTCCAAAGTTACAGTTTATTTTGGTTTATCCCAGTCGGTGCTGTTCCAAACTCGCGGTTCCCTTTAGTATTTAATGAATGGAAAATATTGAACATACTCTTTAAATTTAGTTCATTTTAACATAATCATATTGTTAACAAAATTTAAAACAATAAAAATATTTCGGTCGTAAATAATTATAAGACAATATATAATATTTTAAATATTTTATTATTTAAATTTGATCTTGCATTAATGGAAGCAATTAATCCTAGTGGTTAGCACGCTTAGCTACTAATCAAAGAGACCTGGTTTGAGCCCAGAGTAAAATAGAAATATTTGTCTTTCTGCTTAGGTCCCGCCTTCCTCATAGACCTGCAATGGCAAACAGCTGTTTAAGAGGTATATATTTTATCGAGTGAAGTGAAGCGACCCTACATGTTGGCGATGAGGCTGGCCTTCTTCTTATACATCCTTCTTTCTAAGCTGGACCTATTCCATCTCGGTTATTCACTGCCATTGGTTGATTGAGTCACATGGTTTATGGACGCCATGGTTTGTCGTACCGTGAGACGAAAGCCTATGAGTTAGTGTATGTACCAAGTTAAAACTTCTCATTTGTTATAGTTTTATATATTTCTACCACTTTTTTTGTCTATAAAAGCTGTCATATTTTATGAATGCCTCACTGCGCTGCATTTGAGTGTAAAAATTTCACTCAAAAAATAAATTAATGAATATTTCCCCCCCCCCCCCCGAGAAACTCCATAGAAGACGGAATCGGCTGCAAAAGTGAAATGAACTAACTGAAAACCAACAGAATATTTCTTCTAAGGTTCGTTTGAAAAACGAGCTAATATTTTCACTTTGTCGTCTGTCTATGCTAGTATTTGTTCGTCTGACTGTCCGTCTCTCCGTTGTTTGTCCATCTGTCTTTCCACCTGTCTGTCCGTCTATACACAAAGTTCACTTTTATCAATTTTTTTTTTACTTTTTAGAGCTAAATGAAAAATTCTTTTTGGGTTGGATAGGTGTCGAACAAATATTGCGATTCGCAATTTTGAAAATTTTCAATAACTTTAATGGAGCCCTCTAGCGGTGCAAAAAGACGGAAAATGCTAAAATTTTAAAGAATATTGTACACAAACGATTTTCACTTGAAATCTGAAATTTTGATAATAGAGTGTTATAGTCAGAAGGTTTACAATGGCAGCAATAAGGCTTTGACGTCTTAGCCAAAAGGGGGTGCGAAAATGAAACTTTTTCTTAAAGAGATAAACGAAACTATATATTTTTTTGTTTTACAGGCACTAACAAAATATTAATAATTTTAACAATATTTGATAATCTCGGTGTTACCTGTAGACATTTAAACGTCTATAAATCAATGAATGTTTTTGTGGAAAAATTTTCGCTGACGTAAGGGATTCGAACCCCTATCTCTCCAGAAACATGCCAGAGTATTCTAACCTGTTGAACTAATGCCATCTGTCTTTTTTCCACTAATAATGACTGTCCTTCTTCCCGTGAATTTTGAGCGCCTCCATATGACATCTATGATCTCGGGTGGCAACTATTTCTTTTTTAGTGCTCTGAGTAAGATTGATATAAATAATGAAGTCACATCACGCTATTTAGCGTTATTAATGATTTAAACAATATTTGATAATATCGGCGTTACCTGTAGACGTTTAAACGTCTATAAATCAATAAATGTTTTTTGTGAAAACAGCCGGCATTAGTTTAGCAAGTTAGAACACTCTGACATGTTTCTGGAGAGATGCGGGTTCGAATCCCGTATGTCGGCAAAATTTTTTTCGCAAAAATAGTAATATGCACATTTTTCGAATACCCATCAGTTGGAATTTCCAGTGTTCGAGAGTGTTAAGGCGGTAAATAAAAACTCGAAAAGCGACCTGTAGTGGCGGAAAAAAGCTGGAAAATACCGAATCTTTAAATAAATATTGAAAGCGATCTATTTTTGCTAGAAATTTAAATTTTTGTTCACAGAGTGTAATGATCAGGTGATTTACCCTAATAGTAATGATTTGTCCCGTTTGGAAAATGAAACTTTTCTGCTTTAAGAGATAAATGAAAAACTTTTTTGCACATTACATGTACTAATAAAATATTAACAGTTTATTTTCTCAATTATACAGTAGTTCGAAATCCACTGTCAGAGGGTACTGAAAATGTAAAATAACTAGAAAAACGCATATCGCCTCTGGCACATATGGAAATCTCATTTTAATAGAGAATGAAGTTTTTCCTTTGCCTACTTTTTCACTCCATAAAAGTTTTAATTATGAATGTTTGTGTTGTTTTTCCGCTGAGGTCCCTCCATCCTCATGGACTTTCTACTATGGCGTATAAACTGACAGACTCCTGTCAGACCTCTGTGGCAAGTAGCTGCTTGAGGGGGTATTTATTTTTTAATGTATGATGGGGAAATGCACATAGTAGTATTTTATTAGTAATTATAAAACATGAAATGTGTCTTTTAATTCTTAAACATAAAAGTTGCTTTTCCGTCGCTCCTTTGAAAATAGTGGGCAGATAATTGATGTCAGTGGGATTTCTACCATAACAGAAACCACGCCGAAATTTTTACCATAAACATGATCTCTGATAATATAAATTAAAACTACTTTTGAAAATGCGAATTTCATTTCGTTAGTAACCAACTAATAAAGAGATTTCCAATTATTTCTTAAAACAAAACCGTTCCGTTTCTTACTTACCTTGGGCTTAGGGTCAACTCATTGTTATCAATGGAATTTTCAAGACTGCCACATTCCACGACCGAAATTTCAAATTTCTAGCATAACTACATTGTTTGCAATATTCATTCTAAATTTTTGGAATTTTTCGATTTTTTCCACCGTTAGATGGCGCAATTATAGATTTTGAAAAATTCGCAAAATGCAAATTGTAATATTTCATCAATACCTGTTCAACCCAAAAAGAATTTTTTATTTATCTCTAAAAACATACACTTTTCTGTTAAAACAAAGTTGTATTCACCTCCCCCCTGGGTCTAAAGGTTCAAGTGATTGTTGTCAATTGACTTCGTAACTTTCACATTTCAACACCAAAATTTCAAACTTCTAACATAACTACATCAAATTGGAATATTTGTTTGATATTTTGGAATTGTCAAAATTTTCTACCGTTAGAGGGCGCAGTTATAACTTTTGGGAGATTCGAAAAATGCAAATCGTAATATGTCATTAATTCCTATTTAACAGAAAAATGATTTTTTATTTATCTGTATAAACAAAAAAGTTCGATGTCTACAGATGGTCAGACAACAAAGTGAAATTATATCTTTTTAAAAAACAAAAACCCTAAAATTTACTTTTCCTTTTTTTAGCTGTTTTGTAAACTGTTTCCAATCATGAACACTGAAATCTGTATCAATATTACCGTACCCTTTTCCGGTATACTAAGTACCGTGCAATACCATTCAGCTAATGCACGATAAACAATCCGAACGATGACAAAACATGGCGTCCAATTTTGAGATGGCCAACCTCTACCTATACAGGGCCTCTAGTCCTACCTAACCATGACAGAATCCTCACCTTCAATAACCTTACCATTTTGATCCTTCAATCCTTATGTGCCTGTCTGTTTCTTTCCACACAAAACATCGGGAACAACTCCCTGTTATATGCTATTTATCTGCTTCCTCTGCAGCCAAGTTATCAAGCCAAAGATTCTTATCACCTTCTAATTGATCCTTTACACGTTCATTAAGCTCTTTGTAATGCTGTCGGAGGTGTTGATTCCTGCAATTCCTACTTTCAAAAATAAGTTCCATAGCCTTATTAGTCAAATACTTTTGTCTCCTCTGTTCCTTTTTACCCACAATAGTACTGTTAGTTTGAAGAAAAGCATGTTAAACTGGTTCTATTCTTTTTAAACTACAGTAGTATTCAAACCACTACTGTCATAATGACAGTGTAGCTGATCATAGTATGCTTTGGACATATCTGGATTTTTCAAAGCTTCAATGTTAAAGGTAATTCTCTTAACCTTAGCAAAACATTTCTTAAACTTCAGTTGTAAGACACTTTTGACCAGGTAATAGCCAGACCCAATATCGGCTCCCCTACATGATTTGGTATTTCTAATCGCACTAGCCCATTTGCTATTAATTAATATAGAATTAATCATGTTTTGATGCAACCCATCAGGTAAAACCCATGTTTATTTATAAATATCTGTAATGGTCTGTAAATGGTAGATAGGCATACACTGGAAGGACAGCTGTATAGCAATCCCCAGTCATGATGCACAGAATTGGCCAAGCCTAGCACCTAGTGTCCGACGCCACCATCACGTGGTGCAGAACATTAAATAAATAATAATAAATATAAAAATCCCCTCGAGCAGCTGCTTGCCACAGAGGTCAGGAGCCTATCAGTTTATGTGCCATAGTAGAAGGTCTGAGAGGATTGCAGGACCTCAGCAGAAAAACGACACATACATCCATGCCTTACCTGGGGATATATATATATATACATCCATCCCTTACCCGGGGGTATATATATATATACATCCATCCCTTACCCGGGGCTCTAACCCAGGTCCCTTAGATCAGTAGCCAAGCATGCTAACCCTCGGCCATGGGACGGCATTGTATCTTCAAATGTGGTATTCTCTTCTGGAAGGGAAAGAAAGGGAAGTGCTGCTAGATCAGCTTAGCCTACTGATCAGCGTAGGCTACTTTTTTACCTATCTTCCTATTGATTTTGACTCTGACACTTGTCAGTTAGTCAGTTTGTCGGATTGTGAATTTGACAAAACGTTGTTTCACCATATCTTTCGAATGCTGTGGAGAAACATAATGATTTATGTGCCAAATGATATTTACCTCCCCCAATATAAAAGGTGAAATGTGGAAACTATTCTTAAGCTATATTCTTAGAATGTGAAGGCCAAAAGTAACAAACTATGTCTCAAATGAAAGCTTGTGACGTGGGGAATGTCGTAGACTCCTGCGTACACTATTCAAAATTGACACCCATGCTTTCTTCCTCCTAAAAAAGGGGGAAATGAAAATTATTGTTCCCCTAAGCCGAGTGGTTAGTGCTATTGGCTACTGATCTAAGGCACCTGGGTTTGAGCCCCGGATAAGGCGCGGATGTTTGTATTGTTTTCCAGCTGAGGTCCAGCTATCCTCACAGACCTTCTACTATGGCGTATAAACTGGCAGGCGCTTGTCAGACCTCAATGGCAATTAGCTGCTTGAGGGGGTTAAACGAATTAAACGATTCAACTTGTGTAAGTAGAATGCTTAATATCTAAATACCGGCAGCGGAATAAATTGTTTCATTGTCAACCATAAAAGCACAGTCTGAATGCTCCAGTGTTGTGTGCGTTGTAAGTTGATACCACTGCAGTTGATATCTGAGGGCTGGAACTATAATTTAGATTTTAGTCGTAATCTGCAGACAATCTTTCCATAAGCAGAAATGTAAAACCCGATCTGTACCTCCACCAAATCTATGGAAGATCAAGAATCCCTGAAGTTCTGCGCAAAAGAATTTTTACAGCTAAATTTAAAACTAACATTAATGACTTGACTGAGATTGCTCCATACATATGTTGGGATTTATTCACCTTTCCAGAAAATATGATCATTCAGAAGATTGGAAATTATATCAGACTCTCTGATAGATTCGTTAAAAGCTGTCAACTGCAGTTTTAAAACCCGCCTTCCATCTTTATATTGAAAATATTAATCGTTCCTGAGCCATTACATCAAGATTCCTGAAAAAAATTAGTACAGAAGTATTTTGCCGCTGGTGGCGAACATCGCCGAAAGTAATTGGACTGTTTCTACGAGTCCTGCTTCCTGAACTTTTGCTTTTCGTATCACTTGTTAAGGAAGGAAAGAAGGTTATAATTGCGGATAAATTACTTTTGCTCGCTGCTTTTAAACTAACTGTAAATTAGTAATGGGGGATTATCATCGACCTTCCACGAAAACTCTTCAAGACCTGAAAGATATTGCTAATAGGTTAAGAATTCTTAGTATAAAAGCAACTAACGCCAGCAATTCCGGGTAAGTACCGGTGCTCGGACTCGCCATGTGCATGTGAAATGTATTATTGAATAGTAGAGTAACACAGGGATAATATACTTTTAACATGGGACTCGTGAATAGCTAACTTTTCATGATTGTGTATATTGTTTTTCCGTTCCGTTAGAAAAGGGAAAAAAAAACAATCTTTGTAAATATTCAGTTTCTTTGATCATACCTTATTTGAAAAGTAACCCGTAGCAGGGAAAAAGGAGGAGAAAGTAGTATGAAATATATGTAATTAGAATTGTTTAAAAGTTCGTATAGTTGATCAGCTGCGAGATATTTGGGTTTAATATCCTATTTCTATAACGTTTCATATTTATAAAGTAATACAAAAGAGAATTTTCACATTTCTGATTCAACAGTTATTCTAATTTCTTTTTAGTACTGTCGTGTCAGCAGCAGCAAGGCCATGACAGTCAGTTTCGCATCTAGTGCAAGTGAGGGGTGTACGCACCCAAATCAACCCTATTGAACAGTTAATTTTTGCATGTAATAATAAAATAAAAAATAACTATGCAATAACTTGACACTGCACCTTAAGTTTGCACCTGAGATAGATTCCTTAGTGGCACCATTGAATAGCAGTGAGAGTTATATGTGTACATTTGATTTCAAACTGCAACCTTTATTTCTATAAAATTCAAATGTTCCTGCATTTGATAAAGTTGCATGGTTTAAAATTTGAAAATTTAAATTTTGAGGTTTTTGTCTTAGTGGACATGACCTTTTGAGATCAAAAGTAATTGTTCTGGCTTGAACGATTTCCTTATTGTGTAGAATTGTTTTACTGGTGTCTACAGTATATATATACTCACTGTATTTTTTTTTAATTTGACTTTTATTTCACCAGGGATAATTTTATCTACATTTTGGTGCTAATGTACAGTACTAGCATAGCTATTAGAGAAACTTATTCCAGTGTAGAAACAGGCAAAATCTCCCTGGCAGAATAAATAGGAAATATTATAAATGCTGCAGTCCACTATATAGACTTTTTTTTTTAAATTAGCAGGTACATATCACATAGGAACAAATTTTTACCCTCATTTGAATGTATTAGGGATGTGTTGCCAATCACTTAACAAATAAGTTCACTACGTGTAAGAAAAACTGAAGGGATAAAATTGTTTTTTATTGAGCTGAATAGGGATTCATTAATTGTGTTTTTTGTTCATTTCTTATTACTATATATCATTCCATGTAAGTCAACCCATAAAGCACAAAAGTTTTTTTTTTAAATAACTTCTTCTAAATCTTATTTTGAAGTAACTAATGAAAAGAAATAGATCATATTACATACCAAAGAAAAAAAATAAAATAGAATATGGTTAATAAAATAATAAAAAACTGAAAAAAAGAATTTTAAGCATGAAAAACTTATTACAGTTTCCTTTGTAAAGATGTGTAAAATAATATAAAACTGAAAAAAAGAATTTTAAGCATGAAAAACTTATTACAGTTTCCTTTTTAAGGATGTGTAAAAAATCACGTTTTACACTTGAAAGATTAAAAGTACAAAAAATGTAAAATCATCATATACACTGAGTATAAAAGATTTATATTCATTTCAGTATATTTTTTTAAATTAGGTAGCCTGCAGTTCCCAGGTTGGTTCCCTGGTTGGCCAATGTTGAGATTTTTCTCCATATAACCCCCCCCCCACCACCACCACCAAGTCAGTAGGAGACACTGATGGGCTTGGAAATTAGAAAGGTTGTTGTCCATATTGGGTTGGATGTTTAGCCGTGGTCCCATGTGCAGGAGAGCCATCCCCTGTGCATATTTAAGAACACACTGGATGGCCTTGATAGGAGGCTGTTGTCTGTCTCCTAACAGCTGTCCAGTGGGTCCCCTCCCCCAACTTTCTCTGTGACCTGGCCATTTAACACGTGTGCAAAAAAGTGTCACTAGAGAAGAAAAATAACCCAACTTGTTCGACATCTGCTGCAACATAGGATTAAAATTGCTAGTTTTAAATGTGATTAGGCAATTTTATCCTTAAATAATTGTTTTTCTCTGCAAATTCTTTAAATAGGTAGTTCAATACTCCATATGTTCCAACTTATTTTAAGTAGCAGTTTAATTATTTCAGGTTTTCTAAATGCATTTAAAGAGTATATACTTAATATTTTTAGGAACAGAGCTGGAGCTGTTATCACTGAAATTACCATATAAAGTTTCTTAACCTTCCATGGGAAATCACACAACAAAAAAAGAGATTATCTTTGGTTTTCAATACATGCAGATAAAATCAATAAAAAACAAGCATTAGCAAAAGTGTTTAACTCTCCAGAAGTGGCATGGAATGATAGAAATAAAGAGGTGGAATCGGTCTCCCAACCAATTATGCAAAAATATTCTCCAAAAGTTTACAATAAATAAATGGTAAAGAAATTTGAAATAAACTTTGTTTTTGTTTATTTTATGATAATTTAGTTAAAAAAACTCTGATTTTTTTAAAAACAAATCTGACAGATCATATGTCACTTCTAGAAAGTTAAAGAATTAGTGCAATATTGGGTTGTTTTACTTCTGAGTGACACTGTTTTAAACACAATAGGCTAAATGGCCAGGTCACAAGGACCCCAAAGACTCAGAGAAGGTGGGAAGGGGACCCATTGGGACAGCTGTTGGCAGACAGATGGTAGCCTCCTATCAAGGCCATCCAGTGTGTTCTTTAACATGCACAGGGTATGGCTCTCCTGCACAAGGAGCCATGACTTAATGTCCCATTCGATGGATGGCAGCTTTTCCAAGTCCATCAGTGTCCCCTACTGACCATGGGCAGGGCAGAGTGTTTACCTGACCATGGCAGGGCAGAGAGATAAATCTCAATGCTGACCTAGCTGGGACTCGAACCTGGGAACTATAGATTATGAGCCTGGAGTGTGATATTGAATTGATATGCTAGTAGTGTGGTGGAGAAGGGTCAACTCAATCCAGTAGATGTGGTAAACACTGCATCAGGGCACCCTTGACAACACATTATCTTCAAAATATCTGAAAAGTACAGCACTGAAGACTGACAGCATTGGGGCACAAATGTACTTTGATCTGGTCCTGGGTGCGAGAATAAACTCCTTTTTTTTTTTTAAATACAAATATCCAGAACATATTCAGTCAAACCTTAAAAAAGGCTTTTAATAATTAAATATGAAAATCCAACACAATTATTACATGACACTAATAATATTTTTATAATATATTTGTAATATTAAATAATATAGCCGCATATTTTAGGAGTTATCTCAGTCAATAGCATACCTAATTCTTAATCTGCAATTCCCATGTTAGTCTCACCTGTGCCAGCATTAAGGTTTATCTCCACTAAACCCCCACCCAGCCTTAGAAAGGGAACACCAGTGGGCTTGGAAAAGCCACTGTCCATTGGATGGGATGTTCAGTGTGGCCCCATGTGCAAGAGAGTCATACCCTGTACACATTAAAGAACACATTGAATGGGCCTTGACGAGAGGCTTCCATTTGTTTTCTAACAGCTGTCTAATGGGTCCCTTCCCCCAAATTACCCTGAACCTTTGGAATCCTTGTGACCTGGCCATTTTTACCCATTGTGGACAAAAAAGTGCTGCTGAGAGGTAAAACAACCCAACATATATTTTGATATATTGATTGAATATGTTTACCTTATCGGGTTTTGAAACTTGACTGAAATGATCATGCTATGAATTAGCACCCTCTATTGTTAGGTATAAACTGATAGTTCTATTTGATGTTTGTTGGCTATTATATAACATGGTGTTTGTCATACCTTACTGTACTAATGCCAAGTAACTTCAAGATGTTTCCATTTAAGTTTGTTGCCATTTGAGTAAGGTAGACTTATAGGGTGAGTGCTAGCAAAAGTAAATTCTATGTTGAGTGTGCTGTGATATATGATAAATATTATGCTGAATATTTTAAATGAAATTTTTTTTTTGTTTTTTGCTGGCTTATGTGAATGAAATTTTTTGCTGAAATATTTTGCTGGCTTATGCGAGCACATTGCAGCACACCTCAGGTTTTTCAAAAGAATTTCTCAGAGTTTCAAACTCTGAGAAAAGGAAATTAAAGGAAATTTAAACAAGAAAGCAATTGTGAATTAAGATGCCACAATGTAAAATGTGTGATTTCAACATTTTTTTATTCTGCTTTAGTTAACCCTGAAAGCAGTGAGTTTAAGAAAGCAATTCAACCTCACAACTTCACCTTTGAAGTAATTAGTGAACAGAAATAGATCCTTTAATTTTAAACAATAAAATATAAAAAAAAGTGGAAACAATCAGCATAAAAAGAATGTTTCAGCCCTATTTATTAGGATTTTTAAAAAAGTGAAAAATCACCTTCCTCTGTTTTAAGGGTTAAGTAATTTGCTTATGCCAGTTTAATAAGCACATTGGACAAAAAAAAATTAATCTCCCTCCACCATAGACATTAGCATTGATACACTGTTGCAATGCAGCACTATATAGAGGCATGTAATCTGTGTGGTCTGTAGTGTCATCAGTCCCAGCAGAGTGCCAGTTACATATTGTTCCTGCCATGAATCATGAGTCTGAAGCAAGAGTGACTAAGTAGCAAAAGGGTGTTATTGCATTTGATAGGGCTAAAGGACATGCTGTGAAGAAAGTAGCCAAATTTGCCACTATTTTGAAACTAACAGTCCAACTAGTATATAAACAGTGGTTACATCCATTATGAATACTACAAGTCAGTGCTCACAGACAGGGACCACCAATGAGTATCATGGCTAGTGACTGCAAACTGATTTCAAACCAGACAGTTAATGAAGAACCACATCAGCCTATGTCAGAAAGAACATTTTAAAGGGAATTTCATTACATTGGTATTTTGGAGCAGAGTACCTCTGAAGAGATCTATGCTAAAGGCTGCACATAAAGCAGTATGGTTGCAATGAGCTAAGTATATACATTGGGCTGCAAACAACTGGGAAATCATTGTCTTGTCAGAGGAGTCTCATTTCTGTCTGTATTCTAATAATGCAAAGCAGAGAGTGCATTGCAGGTATAATAAAGCCTTTCATCTGGACTGTGTCCAAGGTGTTATTCAAGCTGGAGGTTGTTCTGTGATGTTCTGGGGATTCTTTACTTACCACGAGGGTAGGCCATTAGGTGAGGTATCTATCCATTTAAATCGGGAAGGCTATATACAGACTGTATGACCTGGTTCTTTTGTACTTCATGTGAAGGAAGAACACAACATAGGTACTCCAATTTTGCAGGATGACAACTGTAGGGACACACAAGCCAAAACTGTGACTGGCACAAGGAGCATGAGGTAACATTGGTACACTTCATCCGACTCACAAAATCACCAGATGTAAATCTCATCGAAAACTTTTGGGACTATCTGGATGCAGAGAACTGAAAAGGGCATCCATGTAATCTAGCTGAACTATAACTGCTATTATTGGAGGAGCAGGCTAGAATTGATGTAAACCATATCCAATGACTGGTGGAGTCCATAGTACCTAACAGGATTGCTGCTATAATTCATGTGAAGGGAGATATTACACAGTATTAGGTGAGAAATTACAGAAGTGGCTAATTGTTTTGTCATGTGAGCTTATATTGCAAGCAGATATATAGTATAAAATAATAAACACATAATGTAATTATATCCTGTTCTTCAGACATCCAACATCATGTTGTTCAATGGCAGAAATCATGTCGGTTCTTTTCTTCAACACAATGCGATACAAGGTGCAAGAGCCAAGAGATCCATCAAGTGACCGATTTGTACTCTCCAAGGTATTAGTCTTGCATGTTTTTCATTTTAAAATTGCAATAGCATATTTTAATGCATTATTAGTATATATATGTGTGTGTGTTATGTGTAATAAATAAATAAGTACCTGTTATAAAATTCATCAATTACTATTTATTTAAGCATTACAACTTTTCATTAATATACCACATCAGAGTAGGAAATTCCTAATTCATGCACTCCTTAACTCTGGAGAGGTACTGGAGAATTTTCTACCTCAGTGAGAATTGCAAAGATAGTATTTTTTATATCTCAACTTTTTATATCTGTTCATAATAAACTGCTTGAAAACATTCTGATAAATTAGTTTTTGACAATGCATTATTAGTAAAAGAAATTATTTCAGTGTACTGAAATAATAGGTTGCCCAAGTAAGCATACCATTCCAGGAATAAATTTCCCTTCTAATTTCTGAAAGAACAGAGAAGAAATAATGGAGCATAATTATTAAGGTAACCTATGGCATTCCACCATGTCATTAATTTTCATTTGACACATAACTTTTTATGCCAGTATTTGATATGTAACTTTTTACAATCGTCAACCAGGCCAGGAAGATATTGTGGAATGATTTTGGCAAATCCATAAACAATGGAAGTCATGAATATCAAATGAAAAGTAATAGAGGATACTTAAAAAATAAATTACTCTGAGATCCACAGAAATCTGAAAGGGAGCCTTTCAGTATAATACACAAAGAAAATCTGCGAGAAAGGCAAGACCTCATTGGAAAGCTTTTGTCAAATAGGAAATATTCATACTTTATCCAGGATTCAATTGGGGTCTTTTTTTACCCTAATTCATTTTGCTTTGAATGTGCTACTTGCTATTATATATTGGAATAATACCTGATATAAATTGTTTAAAAATATAAAAATATGCAACATTTACAGATTTTAGCAAGAGAGGTCATATCAATTAAAGTGCAGTTCAGCTAAAGACTGAAGTGAAAAATATTGCCTTAAGATCATTTAATGATGAAACATTCACATTTCTAGTGAGAGATATCAATACTTTTCTTTTATAGTGGCATTGGCGAGAAAGGGGAATTGGTGCATTTCCATCTTGGCATGAACCAATACTGATACACAAGCAATAGCCAAAGTAAATCACCAGAAATAATGAAATCGAACACCAATCAAAAACCAAAAACACCATCGACAATGCATTGCCGACCGGCAATATAAAAAAGCCCCTAAAACTAAATCTCATTGGTCATAAACCACACCAAAAAGCAAAAAAATTGGAAACAGTGCACCGTCGATCAAATTATAAAAAAGCCCCAAAACTAAATCTCATTGGTCAGAACACATACCAAAAAGCAAAAAAACGGAAACAGTGCACCGTCGACCGAATTATAAAAAAGCCCCAAAACTAAATAATGTCCACCTAGGCAACACAAAAAAAAACATGAAAATTGGAAACAGTGCACCGCCGACCGAATTATGCCCATTTTCACAAATTCTTTCAGAAGGTAAAATACATTTCTCTTGGAAAAAGCTATAGCATCTTTTTCCGTCGCTGGCAGATTGAAAATAGTAAGCATATTAAATATTTAACAACGAAAAACTTAAGGCGGAAACGCACCAATTCCCCTTTCTAGCCAAGGCTGCTATAAAAGGGAAGTACCGAGTATCTTTATGCCAAGGTCTCATTTTCCTCCCGGATCTTTATGACACACTGAAAGGCTTCTTTCAATCCTCCATGGCAAGTGGCTATTTGAGGAGTGATTTATTATTTTCTTAGTTCAAGTGAGCATTCTGCCTATGTCTAGAGTATTGATATCATCTTCTTGCTACCATATATTTTAACTGTTCCTTATAATAATGTAGGTGTAGAAATAACAGCTGCATTTCATTTGGTAAACAAACTTTTTAAAACTTGACTTCTTGCTGCATTTGAGGAATATCATCCCATGGAGCTAAAAATAAGAAATGGTGGCACCCTAAACTCAGAAACACTAATAGTCATAACAACCATTACAGATTTGTGTGTGTTTGTTTCATGGTAACTTTTGGACCATTGCCTTTACATTTTCTACACTCTTACATAAAAGTATGTATGAAAATTAGCCATTTTGTAGTAGATAATGGCAGCAGTAATTAACTGAGCAGAATGCAAAATCCATAATAAAATTTATTTAACTCTAAATACTAAACCAAATGTTGTTGTTTTTTATCTCGTACACAGTCATATCAGAATAATATGACCACCTACTTAATAATGGGAATAACCACCCTTGGCCCGGATAACAGCGGTGAGACAGTGTGGCATGGACGCAATCAGGCCCTAGAAGGTTCCCAGAGGCACGCATGCCCATTCAGACTCCAGTAGAGCACAGAGGTTCCGGAGATGTTGTGGGTCCACACGCCGAATCTGTTGATCCAAATTGGTTCCACAAGTGGTCTATGGGATTGACATTGGGCGATTTCGTCAGCCAAGGGAGAGTGGAGACATTGCTGTCATGTTCCTGGAACCCATTACGCACCACCTTAGTAACATGGCAGGGCGCATTGTCCTGTTGGTAGACACCATCAGGGTAAACATCCAACGTGAAGGGATACATGTGGTCAGCAAGGATGGACAGGTAGCCATTGGCATTCAGGGGCCATCCAGTGGTACCAGCGGTCCCAGGTCATACCAGGAAAACATCCCCCAGACATGCACACTGCCACCGCTGGCCTGTACTTGACTGACAAACTGTCCAGGTGTTGGTTCTTGTGTGTCTGATGCCGTATCTGTCACTTCCCGTCACTTTTGTGGAATAGAAACCTCGATTCGTCGAAGAAGGCAACCTTTTTCCACCCTTCCACTGTCCATTGATGATAGTCCCGTGCAAACTGCAGGCATCGTTGCCAATGGATCTTGGTTAGCAAGGGTGCCTTTACGCAGCTTCAACTCCAGAGACCCATGCGTAACAGGGTTTGCTCTACTGTTATTGGGGACACATACCTGGGTGTCCCAGCTTTCATTTGAGTGGTCGATTGCTGCACTGTTGAGTGTCGATTGCCATTTACCAGTTGACAGAGGTGGTGTTCTCCTCTGGGGTCGATGGCCTTTGGGGCTCCACGGTTATGACATCTGGAGGTACTCAGTGTGCCAGCGGTCCATTCTTGGTACATACTACAGCACCACCCTTGGCACGGTAGCTGATGATCATTCTTTTTTGAACGTCCATCAAATCAATACCTCTGCTCATTGTGCTCAATTTACGCACTATGGCTCATTTGTCCTGGCTGGCTGCTTATATCTCTGTGTTGTTGACCTTGTCATGTGCACTCTGTGATGCGCCTGTGTAGGTACACTGTGATTCCATGGGTGGTCATATTATTCTGATACAACTGTGTATGTTCCATTGTTTTTCTGATCATTTCACTTATAGTAATATCTTATCAAATATATGACTACACAGCAGGCTCAGAAATTTCATGTTGAAACTGCACATACATTTGGAGCTTCATACTCATTTCTCAGATTTTTGTTCCTCTTTTATAATGCCACCAGCATTTATAGAGTTTTTGTACAAATTCTAAGAATAAAAATTGTTTATTTTTTATTTGTGATCTTTTGGCATTAAAATAAACTTAAATTTATGGTACAATAAACAATTCTTATGAGACTCCAAACACATGTAGAATTTGTAAATGAAATTTTCAACCTGTTAAGTCATATATTGAGTAAGATAGCCCATACTGTAAGCAAATGAAATAATCAGGAAAGGGAATATGTGATACAGAAAACCATTTTCAAATATCTGTATTGGTTTGGAATTTAGAGTTAAATTTTATTAAGGATTTTGTTCTGCTCAGAAGCTGTCCTGTGGTCGGGTGGTTAAAACACACTTGGCTACTAATCAAAGGGACCTGGGTTCAAGCCCCAGATAAAGCATGGATGTCCGTGTTTTTCTGCAGAGGTCCCACCAACCTTACAGACCTTCTACTGTGGTGTATAAATTGACAGGTACCTGTCAGACCTTTGTGGCAAACAGCTGCTTGTGGTGGTATTTATTTTATTTTTTATTTTATTCTGCTCAGATGATTACTATTGCTACCATTTTGTTCTAATTATCAGATCTTTTTCAAATTTGAACTCAACACTTTTATGCAAAGGAACACTGTATCAAGATGATCAAGGCAACCATTATATACTTATTGTGAAACAAATGCAAGGAAACCTATACCAGTAATGGCTGATATGGCCACAAGGGGGTGTTTACTCAAGAAAACTGGTCACAATTCTGTGTGTAGTACTGATAACTTATGCAGCTCTATTTTTATTCTTAGCTCCGTATATCATCCCTGTTGGTAAGATTTGCAAATGTAACAAACAGTAGCCATATATAATAAGTACCATACTATTGAAACATCATTATTTCTCAAGTACCGTTGATTCTCATTGTACATGAGGTTGCATTTCTGAAATCACTCTCATGACACTCTTGCCTTTTTTCAAACTCCAAATTCCAAACTTCAAACATACTGAAGAAACCAATGTGACATCATCCTTTTAAATCTCTCAAACCTCCTCAAATATACTCAACAAATCCTCCTTAAATATCTTCTCAAATTATCTCTACAAATCTTGGGGTTCAACATCTTCAATGGCGAGGCCACGTGTTACAATGTGTAGTAGAAGGGAGCCATCTGAAGACCCATAACTGTATTAATTTTATTCAGGTCACATGCTTTTGACTACTCTTCTTTTTACAAGGTGAGTTCTGATACTGTCTCTTCTTTATTTGTGCTTCCATCTAGGCACAGAGCAGGGAACCAACATCTGAATTAAACTCATTAATTTTTGTCTAATTCTCGCATTATGAGAGAAATCTCTATTGAATCTCCGAACATCACTGCTTATCAGCCAAATCAGACTGAGGCAGCTCTGCTCAGAGAAAAGAGGGCATCATGCCAAGATGAGGCTCCCCACTGTTGGGATTGAACTTGGGACCCCGAGGGAAGTCGGGACCCCGAGGGAAGTCGGCAAGCACTGCTGAGAGGTGATGACTTAATCCACAACGCCAAGAGGCTAGCCGTGAAGGGCATCATTACAATTAAGTACATATGTGTTCTCTGTCATAAAGGAGGACTGTTACATTCTATGTATTGAATCTTGTAAGATGGGAGACTTATGTAACAGAAGTTGCATTCAGTAATGCACAAGATTTCAACTTTTTAAGATTAAATTAATACACCTACTTTTCCTATATATGACAATGTAAAAGTAGTACACAGAACAATTAGAACAAATGTAAACATTAAAATAGTGCTGTAAATTTAAAATTGATTAATCTTAACTGTTTCTTTTACTGTAATGTTGGCAATTGCTTGAAAGGTAATTTTAATATTTCCTTCACATACCATTCATAAATGTGGTGGGAGTTCATTCAGGCTCAACACCAAGGAGTTCTGTCAGAATTCCTTGATGTTGAGCTTATAAATATCTCATATACTCTTATAAATCATTAAGAAGGTTTGACAACTGGTCAGAAATTTTAGCTAGAAGACTGCAAATCTTCCTCTGTATATGATAGTACTGATTTCTGCCTCTGACAAATATGGGAATTTCATTTTCAAAGAAAATGAAGCTTTTTGTTTTTAGCTACTTTTGCACTCTTTAAAAGTTTTAATTCAATGGATGATTGAACAAATGCAAATAATAATATTTTATTAGTACTTATGTAACATAAAAAGTATTTTTTATTCCTTAATTGAAAAAATTGCTTTTCTCATGCCACTCTGAGAAAAGGGGGCAGATTTTTGATGTCAGTGGAATATCTCTTAACACTACCTCCAAAATTTCTACCATAATCACTTGCAATATTCATTAAAAAGTTTCACCTTTTCTATATTTAGTTCTTTTTAATAATGTAAATCAAAACTTCCTTAGGATTTGAAAAATCAAAATTATAATATTTTATTAGTATCAATCCAACTAAAAAGAATTTCCAGTTATTTCTTAAAACAGTTGTTCTACTATCACATTCTACTATCAAAATTTCAGATATATAGCATAAATACATCTGCAATATTTATTTAAAAGTTTGCAATTTTCAAAAATTTCAACCATTAGATGGGTGCAACTTAAGCTTTTGGGAGATTTGAAAAGTGAATCATAATATTTCATCACTACCTATCCAATGCAAAAACAGTTTTCTCTCTAAAAAAATCTACAGATGGACAAAGTAAAAACATATCTCGTTTTTGAAAATGAGAAAAAAAAATGGCATAATCCCTTGATCTATAGATTAGAGGAACGATGCCACTTTAAGTGGAAGAAACAGTATGTGAATATTTTCATTCAGATCAGTAACATTGATGAGTTACCAAGAGCATAACCTAAAACAATGATAAATTTGAAAGATATCTCTTGAAATGATTTTTCCTTTATCATGAAAGTCATTGAGGAACCAAAAAGAACTGTTAGATAATACCATACTTTGTTGCAATATCGTGCAAAGCTACTATATTTGTCTATTGCAGAGATTTTTAATAGAAATTACTGTTTTTGCAGCCCATTTGTCAGAAAAGTCTGACAGTAGCTTTTTGGTATAATATGCCACAGAGAAGATCTATGAAGGTAATTACAGCACAATTAGAAACTTGCCATATTCAGAAAACTTGCCATATTCAGAATTTCAGTCTAGGCCTCTTGATTCTATAGATGTATATCTTATTATTTTAACCGTATAATTTAACAGCAAAAAAAAGATGCATATTAAGTTTTAGCATAAAAATAGTAAAATACAGTTGCTTTATTTTTTAAATAAAAAAAAATTAAAGTCATGCTTTTAAAGTAATTTTTCCTACAAAAAATAAAATTTAGTTTCAGCAATTAATGCTTTGTACTTTTCAACAAAATTTTAAGTCCAAAATTATGTATTTAAGAAATTATAACTGTTTTTTATTGTGGTGTTTAGGCATTCATAGTCTTGATAGTACTGATTTTTTTTAAATGTTTCACATTGTTTTTAAATGTATTGCATATAGTTTCCTATACAGAAAAGTTACTGTAGATAAATGTGATTGAAAAAAATTAGAATGCTAATAATTTGGAATATAAAAAGTGGTATATTTTTTATGTGAATGCATAAAATGAAAAGTGATTAAATGCAAAAAATTCTAAGCTGTTGAACACAATTATAAAAATAAATTTTGTATTTTTAAAAGTATAGTACTTTATCGAATTTTATCATTAGAAATGTTCTGACTTTACACGATAAGTATAAATTTTTACTGCATGAAAATGTGCAAAGGTAACATGAGGCAATGATAAATCAAGGTTTAACTGACAACCAGGAAAATGAAAATAAACAGAATTATCAGAATTATTTCCTGTGATAAGTGGATCATAGAAGGGCATGACTGGCACATATAAAGGAAGTTAGTCATTATCTCCAAAGCACATATTGTTATAACTTGATAGTGATGATGCAGCATATTTGAAGATAAGGTAATTTTGATGAGAATAAAAAGTAACCCATAACTAACAGCAAAAAAATTTACTTCATTAATTGAGTGGTAAATGCAGAATAAATTTAGCCATAATTGACCAAAATTGTAAATTTAAGGGATATTTTGTACTGACATTTCATTACTCTTTTTTAACCCTGAATTATAGTATTAAGATCGTTTCATAAAAATGATGCTTTTGCAAATCAGAGTAAAAAAATTAAATAGCATAATCTTTATTTCCTGGATGTTTTTGAAATTAAATTGTCTTGAATATACTGAAAAGTTTGAGTGACATTTAATGAAAAATTGTGTTTTAAATTGCTGATCTTTCACATCAAAGCAGATTGGCAGTATTATTTGAGTTAATGATTCAGTTCAATAAAAAGCTTTTATTTGATATGCTGAAAATTATTGTATATGCATTTCCTTTTATAACTCATTGTATTCTAATGTATAGTTATTTTTATTTGCTAAAGACAATGTTGAAAAGTTAAAAAGACAAAACATGTTTCACAGTGTAATTCTTATTAACCCACATTTCAGGGTCATGCAGCACCTATCCTGTATGCTGTATGGGCTGAAGCAGGTTTATTTCCAGAGGAAGATGTATTGAAACTCAGGAAGATTGACACTGACCTTGAGGGCCACCCTACCCCTGTGAGTTTCCTTGTCTGGTTTTTCAAGGCTGTTTCCTATGTTACTAAATGCCAGGAAAGCTATTTGCAATGTATCCTGTTTTGTTTGTTGTTTGCTTTAAACCACAGAGGTAGAAAAACTGGTACTGGAAAGTTTATCCTTGATTTCAGCATGCTTTGGTAGCAAAATGTGCAAATGTAGCTTTAGTTTCTTACACATTAATGCAAAATGCTTTGTTTAATATTAAAATATAAATATATGCTAAGTATAGATTTCTTTATTATTTGTGTGAAATATGTAATATTAATATCAACATATAATAACTCATAATACTTTATCCCTGAATTAACCCTGATAATTGATGAAGGCAAGTTTTTTATCAATCTTGCCTTCCAATATTTATAAAAACATATATTAACTTTAGCAAATGCAATATAAAATTAGTGCCTTGTTCATCAATTTAAAATTTATTGTATAAAGAAATATGCTTCATGATTTATTGATTAATACACATATTAGGTGTTTAATGTGGTTAAAAAAATCAAAAAAATCCATAAGACTGATTTTTCTTAACATAAACACTTGAAATTTCAACCACGCTTTAATTTAGCTCTTCATTAAACATTAGTTATGTGGGGGGGGGACTATTCCACTCATTGAAAAAAAAATTTTTTTTTTATCAATGATTATAAGTGTTTAAGGCCAAAAACAAAAAATATATGCCCTGCACAATTATTGTAAATAACATGCTAAAAGTTTTTAATTTTGATATGCCATTTTAACCCCTCCAGGATCTTGCCTGAAAAACTGGTTTACATTCAGAGACCCAGCTATGTTTTCACTATGATCAGCCAAAAAACAAAGTTTAGAACATTTTTGACAAATAACTAATAAAAGGAATTATGGCATGGAAATGGAAAGGCTATTTCTGAACAAAATAAATTATTTTTTTCAAGTAGATATTTCTACCTTAACCATGCTTTTAAAAAAAAGCCCAGGTTTTTGCCAACTATGCTGAGTCATATCAACAAGTCAACTTTAAGATTAAAAACTGAACTGCAATAGGTCATATTATTAAAAAAAAACTGTTTAATAAGTTGTATTATATAATAAAAAATTTAAATTTCATTTATAAACATATTAATTTTAATTATACTTTTTATTTACAGTGATATAGGAGGGGGGGAATAGATCGGATTATGCAATTAAGGCTTGATTTTGGAAAACCCGATGAATAAAAACAGTTTTATATTTTAATTGAAAGTAAATTTCTTCCTGAATATTATCATGTTTATTTGAAACATTTTTAATTCTTTCAATGATTCTTTTCAGTGTGATGTTTTCAAACACAAACCAGTGTTATACAAGGTGACTTGGATTGCTATGTTAATGAGATTTTTTGTCCTGTTTACGAAATGGGGAAACACTCTTGGGGTTTTTTTGTTTACTAAACATTACGAATTTTTTTCTTTGGGTGTTGAATTTTGGGGATCTTGGGTAAGTGTCAAAAAGTTAGTGCAACAAAGCAAAAAAAAAAAATCTATCGTCAGAATAACAATTAAATATTAACTTAACCCTTTAATGCCCATAATGGCCCAAAACAGCGAACATTTTTAAATGGACTCATCCAAATAGTTCTATTCCTTTGTATTTAATACCCTTTACCCTTTTCAGAAATTTCCTAGGTGTTAAAGGGTTAAAACACCCCTTTTTTATTTATTATTTATTAAAAAAATAAAATTCTGTCAATGAGGCGGTGAAACTCCCCAGTGTTTAAAAACATTTGTCAGAATTGCCTCCCACATGAAGATTGATTTCTGCATCGAGGAAGTTCTTTTTGCTTCTGTATCCAAACCCTTTTTCATTTCCCAGAAACTATATAAGATCAGAGTTTTTTTTACTGGAAAATAGAAAAAAAAAGAAAAATTAACATGTAACCTGCAATGTTAAACCAAATATCCACAGCAACAAGTTTTAAGCCAGCCATCTGATTAGCATAACTGTGAAAAATCTATAATTGATCAATCAAAAGATTGGTAATTTATGGAAATCTGCAGAAATGAGAATTAAGGTTTATTTATAAAGTAGGAAATATAATACTAAGTTTATGAAGGGGACAAACATCCATTGTGTGTAGATGATGCAAGATGGTTTGTATTTAGACGTAAATCAATCAGATAAACAACTACCATGCAGCCACTTAGCAG
Source organism: Ryuthela nishihirai (assembly GCA_038380435.1). NCBI lineage: Eukaryota > Metazoa > Arthropoda > Arachnida > Araneae > Heptathelidae > Ryuthela > Ryuthela nishihirai. The sequence continues at coordinate 19,699,123 of JAWZYU010000017.1, forward strand.
AAGGCTCTTGCCACTCTTGCATATGAGTGAGCAATTAGTAACACCTGCGACTTCCTCCTCTCCCATGGCCAGTCTTTAAAAAGTTCTGGCTATAAAGTTTGTTTTCTGGTTATAATTTGGAACCTCAGACCGCCATTCTTGTTTTCATTGTAGGAGAAACGTGCTATACTTTGTAGAGCGAATTTTGGGTTTAAATGGCACAAAGACAGCATCGCAGATGTGTTAATATGTCAGATAAGTTTCGTTCTGTGTGTGGAAATTATATTTTAAAATTCCTGGTATCGTTCTTTGACAAAGATTGTGAAGAAAGCCTATAACTTGTATTTTGGATGTCATGTTGGAGATCAGGACAAAACATGGGCTCCATGTGTGTGCTGCATTTTGTGCTTTGTTGGCCTGAGTGAATGGTTGAAAGGTAAGATAAAATTAATGCCATTTGCTGTTCCAATGGTTGGCATGAGCCAATTAGTCACTTGCATGATTGTTATTTTTGTTTAACTAAAGAGTTGGGCTTTTCAAAAAAGAACGAAAGCAAAATACAATATACAAATGTGCCTTCAGCCATAAGGCCAGTTCCTCATGATTCCTCATGAAGAAGATCTTGTACCAACACCTCTAACCAACTGGGAGAAGATGGATTCACATTCATTAGAGGAAGACTTTGAGACACATACAGATTCTGATCCTACATACACCTCTAAAAAGTTAGTAGAGTCTCATCTGATTCAGCAAAATGAACTAAACAATCTTGTTCAAGATGTGGGACTTTCCAAACAACAAGCTGAGGTTTTAGGTTCAAGAGTGGAATCTTCTGGCCAAGGGTACCAGAGTTTTTTTGTTCTGAAAGAGAAATTTGGCTTTATCTGCTTACTACAAAATGCAAGATGGTTTGTGTTTCTGCACAGATATTTCAGGGCTGATGGAAGAAATTGGAACAACTCACGACCCTAAGTAATGGTATCTATTTATAGATTCGTCAAAATTCAGCTTAAAAGCTGTCCTTTTGCATAAAGATAACCAAAAACCTTCCATTCCAGTGACACACACTCTGTGGGAAAGAAGGAAACTTATTTAAGCATGGAAAAAATACTGCTATAAAATATGATTAGTTTAAGTGAACATTATGTGGTGACCTAAAAGTCTTATCTCTCTTGCTTAGGCTTCAAGGAGGCTTCACAAAATTTTGCTGTTTTCTGTGTTTGTGGAACAGTAGGGCCAGAAAGGAACACTACAAAACAAAAGACTGGCCCGAAAGAGATGTTTTTATTCCTGGAAAGAGTAATGTGAGGTATAAGCCTCTAGTTGACCCCTCTGATGTTCTGCTCCCAGCACTACACATCAAACTGGAGCTTATAAAAAACTTTGTAAAGGCTATGGACAAAACTGGTAAAGGGTTTTTGCACTTGAAGGAAAAATTTCCAAAACTAAGTAATGCCAAACTCAAAGAGGGATCTTTGTTGGACTTAGTATCATTCAGTAACTTCCTGATCTTCGAAGAAAAACTGAATATGAAGGAGCGCGTTGCATAAGAAATCCTTCATGTCTGTGGTCCATGGTTTTCTGGGGAATCAAAAAGAGGAAAACTACCACCAGCTCATTCAAGTTCTTCTCAAAAACTATGAAAATCTTGGCTGTCGAATGTCTTTGAAGATCTATTTCTTGCACTCACATCTTCACTTCTTTCCCAAGAACATAGGAGCTCTGTCAGTGATGAGCAAGGGGAAAGATTTCATCAGGATATTTGAACCATGGAGAGATACCAAGGCAGATAGGACCCATCAATGATGGGTGACTACTGCTTGTTCTTGCAGAAGGAAGATACCTCAGCACATAAAAGACAAAAATGAACTCCTTTGTAAGTATAAAAGATCCTTACCCCATGTTTTCTTATATTGCATTTCAATATTATTTCATTTGTTACTTTATATTCAGTGGTCTACAACTATGATGTTTCTAATTTTTTCCACTGTAATCATGTAATTAATTAATGAGTTTTAAGTTTCAATTTAATAGTCACATTTTTCATTTTCCAGATATGCGTATTCATTGAAATTTGAAATGCATTAATCCGTAATTAAAAAAAAAACAACTAAGTGCTGCAGATTTTTCGCAGCCACATTTGAATTCAGCACCCCAAAATTAGTTAAAAACTTTCTCTTTGACTAATGTTATAAATAAAAAGTTTCAATTTGTTGCTTAGTGTTATTTATATTGTAGTTTAATAAAATATGCATCCAGTGAAAAAGAAAATATTTTCACACTTAAATTATGTAGTTTTAACCCTTACAGTGTTGGGTTTCTAAACTGAACTCACTATGGTGGCTGGATTTATTTCAAAGTATTTTCAGCAAATAAAATGAACAGCTTTAGAACCTAATCCTGAAGTACTAATGAATGGAAATATTCACGTTTTGTACCAAAAGAAAGAGCATTTAATTGAGATTAATAAAATGACAAAAATTCAGAAAGAAAAATGCTAGGTTAAATTTTTTAAGCATATTTTTAAAACAGTGCAAAATTTTATTGTGTTTTTTCCTTTATTTTTAGTAAAATTTCAAATATATATATATTTTTTCCCCATTTTTTCTATATTATTATTCTAATATTAACAGCTCATAATATTTCTATTATTTCTTAAATCTCTATCTTTAAAAACTGTAATTTAATTAAAAATCGAAAAATATGTCAGAAAATTGATAAGGAATAATGAAAAAAAAAAAAAAATGTTTCAAAGCATTTAAAGTTTTAACTGAAGCACTGAATTTGAGATTGAGTCACTTTATTATGAAGCTGCATAACATTGGTGCCATTATTCATCACTAATAGTTTCACTTTCAATCATCAATCGTAGTATCCATTTAAGAAATAAATGATAATTTTAAAATAAAATTTTAATACTTTTAGAAGCATTAAAGTAAATAAAATATTTTTAAAATCTGAAGTCTGCTTAAATATTGATTGAAAACCGATATGTATTGTTCCTGGATGACGCAATTTCCCATAGTAAACAAATCAATATCTTTATGTTAAAATTTTAGAAAGCATTATAACTCTAGTAGAGCTATAAATAGCACAAAATGCAAGGATTCACAACCAATCGATAATCTAAGCATGGTATGGCAGAATAAAGGCATAAAGTAAATCTGCACTACTTGATGCTGTATGCGGTGACTGAACATGCTCATCTGTTCACTGCAGACTCAAATTTATTTTTAAACTTTATCATTTTTTCAAGTGGAATCAACAGGTAAAAAATATGTATCATAGCTTTAAATGTTATTTTTGATAACTGTTTAGAAACAGTTAAAAAAAAAATTCCCAACCTTGTACTACAGGAGCAAAACCTCGATCTCTGATCACTAGAATGTGAAAGATGAAAGCATTTCTTTGGGCTCCAACATGAAAAGTTTAAAATTTTCAAATGGCAATGTCTATTATAAAAAATTGAAGTTTTTTGTGTACTAAAAGCAAACATAGACATCTTGGCCCTCTCATTATTGATTCTGTTAACATCAATATTTGTCTCTGACCCTGGAAGGGTTAATAGCATACATAAAAACAATAATATAATTTAATATCACTATTTTGCTGTAATTAAAACATTATAGCATCTGAATGCATCAGTAATCCTTAATGAACATATAGATATCTGCTTACAATAAATTTCAGAGCTCTAAATTATGATATCTTCTAAATAATAGCTCCTTTTCATACTGAGCGACTTAATTCTATACCTTTCACATTCATGAAGGTGAACAAGTCTATTATTTTACAGTACTTTAAGTTATAGCCCCACATATGTTTGGGGTGAAACGTGATGCAAAATGCTTTTAGTTTATGTGGTATCGAAACGTTTTTTAACCCTTCCAGTGTCGAGCCTGAAAAATGGATTTCCAGAGGCCAAGCTATTTTCTCCCTATACTCAGCCAAAAAAAACCCTTTAAAATTTTTTTTACCAAATAACTAATGAAAGGAATTATGACATGTTGTATGCCAAATTAATCAGCATTTAATTCTGGATTTTCTGAAAATAAAGTATTTAACAAAAAAAGATTGTTTTATTTTAATAGGGCTTTTTTGGAGTCATTTAGTAAAAAATGCATCTGGCAATGCAAATAAAAATTTATTTAAAAAACTAACATACAGAAATGATTACAATCCACATGAATACAATGGCTATATATTTCTGAATAACGAAAAAATTTTTTTTTAGTTTTAAGTAAATATTTCTTTCGTTTTGTCATTTTTTTCTCAGTACATACTTTGAGAAAATTCCAGGTTTTTAGCCAACTGTGCTGAGTCAGATAAACAAGTCAACTTTAAAATTAAAAAAAAAAAAACCAATCAACAGAAATAGGTCATGTTATATACCAAATTAAACCGAATTTAAGAATTTTATAAAAATAAATAATATGAATAAGTTTCTAAGCATATTGATTTTAATAAGCCTTTTTCAATTTTTTTTTCAATTTTTTCAAATTTATTTTATATTTTATTATTTTAATCTTTATTTAATCTTTATTGAAAAGATTGCAATGCACAATTAAGGTTTTATTTTGGAAAACCTGATGAATAAAAATAGTTAAATTACATATTTATCGAAAGAAAATTTCCTCCCAAATAATATAATAATCAATCTGAAATATGATTTTTATTCCTTTTAATGATTCTTTTCAGTATCATATATTTTAAACACGGCCAGTGTTATACAATGTGACTTGGACTTCTCACATTCATGAGATATTCTAAACTGGTTATGAAATAGAAAAAAATTTCCTTAGTGGATATTTTTTGCTAAACATTATGAATTTTTTCTTTGGTGTTGAAGTTTGGCGATCTTGGCTAAGAGCAGAAAGGTTTTGTGCACCAAAGCGAAAAAAAGCATTATATAGTCTATGTGGCACAGCCTAGGTACTGGGGGGGGGGGGGGGGGGGCTTTGAAATCATTCAATATAAACATAAAAACTCTTAATTTTAAAAAAATTATATTTTTCTAGAGGGGGCGGGGTGAAACTTTCTATGTGAGTTTAGTGGAAGGGACACCTTCCCAAAATTGCCTTCCCACATGATGGCTGATTTCCGTAGCAAGGAAGTCTATTTTGCTTCCATATCCAAGACATTCATTTTCAAAAAACGGTACAAGCTGTTTTTTTACTAAAAAAAAACAAGAAGTAAATGAAAAATTACATATAATCTAATGGGATGTTAAATAAAATATCTGCAACAACTTTTAAGCCAGCCTCCATTCTAGCATAACTTGGAAAGATTGATAAATCAGCTGATCGAAAGATCACTAAGTAACAGAAGAAAATCTACAGAAATGAATTTGCTTCCATATCCAAGATATCATTTATTTTCAGAAAATGTTACTAGATGAAAGTTTTACTGGAAAAATAATAAATAATAAAATAAAAATTAACATATAGCCTAATGCGATGTTAAAATATTCACAGCAACAAGTTGTAGGCTGGCCATACGATGTAACATAACTATGAAAAAAATCAATACTTATCATTGACCAAAAAAATTGCTAATTTCCAAAAATAAATCTACTGAAGTGAAAACTAAGATTTAAATATAAAAAAAATACTAACTTTACAAAGGGTATCCAATATGCTGGACCAAAATTTTAAAAAACACATAGCACACGGAACGGAGATAGCATGTGTCAGCCATCTGCGTCTTGTTTGCCTCAGTGAAGCATAACTAATTAAATACAGCTGCAACCAGAATTTCTAAGAAGGATATGTTTACTTCCAGTTTTGTTTTTAAAAGTGGGAAAGATGCATAGAATTCTGGGAAAAAATGGTAAAAATAACTTGAGAATACTGAAATAGGTTTATGACAGAAAAGAGCTTGAAATGAAAAAAAAATGTCTATACATATTTTTTAATTTCTTTCAAAATGTATCGTTTTTAAAAACAGTTTATTTTTGTTAATTTTTAGATTTTCGAAAATTTATGGAAAAATTGGTTAGTTCAAATCAAACTTGTGAGCTTAAATCAGAAGGTTGCTTCAGCAAATTGGCAATACCGTTTAGTGCTTCTAAGTAATGGCAATCGGATGGCTTTATAAAATTATTTATATTGTAGTTTAGTAAAATATGCATCAAATTAAAAAACAAAATATTATTTTTGAAGCCTGAATTTTATATCTTTATAAGATATATATTAAAAAAATTACAGCAGCAATTTTTTTTATATTAAAAACATATACATACGTTCTTGGCTTTTCAATTCAGATTCTCCGAATGTATACAGACAACGTGGACACTGGAAAGAATAAAATTTAAAGTTATTAGTTAAATATTTGCCTGAATGCTCCATGATGAAACGAATGTGCAACAGTGCTCAGAATGCATTAAATAGTGAACAAATGGGAGTCCATATCAACTCAGTGAAGGTGACGTCATCTCGGCATGGTTTGAACCTGAGTGTAAGCATCCATAGGACATCAAAAACATCTTTAAGCCAGCACAGAATCAAGAAAAGCAGGGTGTCCAAGGAAAACACCACTTTGCCATGTGCAGCTAATCCAGGACTGGTATCTTTTGGAAATCTAATGACTACAACAACATGTGTGCTAGCAGGTATTTAACGTCCTTACAACTTAAAGTATTGTAAAATAATAGACTTCTTCGTGAGTGTGGAAGATTAGAATTAAGTCACCCAGTACGTAAAGGAGCATATTATTTAGATTATATTGGAGCTCTGAAATTTATTGTAAGCAGATATCTGTATGTCCGTTAAGGACATAATAGTGCATTCATGGCAAAATCATGCTTATAGTGTTTTAATTACAGCATAATCATGATATTAAATTATAGTAAATTGCTGTATATTCATTAAATATTAAATGAATAAGAACAGTTATTGCGTAGCTATTTAACCCTAGTACCATTGTGGTTCACAATCAAACCTAAAGTATGTTAAATGGAATATCTGATATTTTACTAAAAGGTTCTTCCACATTTATCCTGTAGCTATTTGCAAATTGTGGATCTGTCCTACAACTTTTTGTGTATGTGAATTTTAGGACTGACCTGCCAGCAAAATAGCTAAGTGTTGATGATGTAATTTTTTTTTAGTAAAAAATAATACAGTTACTGAATTGTTTTACCCTGAGCAGCACTTATTCAGTGCACAATGAGTTTGTTTTTTTATATGTGTCACTTTTGTGCACACAGTGGACTGAATGGTCAGGTCATAAGGACCCCAAAGACTCACAGCTGAGTGAGGTCTGAACCTTTGGTTCAGTTCTGGAAAACGGAAACCGTGAACAGCTGTTAGAAAACAGATGGATGCGTCTCATCAATGCCATTCAGCATGTTCATTAGCATGCATGGGATATCTCTTTTGCAGACAGGGAACAGCTTAAGCATCACATCTGATGGACAGCAGACTTTCCAAGGGTCAGTGAAATAAATAGGCAGATCATGGGGAGTCCAAGGGTCAGGAGATAATGGATGTCTAGTTTAAATTTGATTTATAGACAATTTACATGAACATTACTCATTTGCAGAGATACTTAACCCTAGAAGTGGTAGTATAAATGATCTAAAACATCAGACATTTAGTAGAAGATAAAAAGCAAATTCATTAGGACATAATGTTGAATATTTATATATTTCAATTTACTATTAGATAAATATTTGGACTTCTGTCTCGTGCTATCTGTTGTTAATGACAATAACTTCTTTCTGGGGGAAAAACATTCCTTGAACAACTGTTGAAAAATTGACAACTTTCATTTCCAGAGTTAACATTAACCATATTGAAGCAATATCATATGCAGAAATAAATTATTCTTGAAGCTCTAGATTTGCTGCAGAGGTCTGACAAGAGGTTTAAGTTTGTTATTTATAATCTCTTGATTTAGAACTTCTTGTTCATTTTAAGTAATTTCATATACTCATCATGATTTATAATTGTCTCAGTTTCACCATTTGAACATAGATTATTTTAGATATATGTAATCTTTTTATAATAAGTTAGCAGAAGTAGAAATTTTCTGTAAAATCTTTGAAACAAATATTGATATTTTTCAGCGTCTTTCTTTTGTGGATGTAGCTACTGGATCTTTGGGTCAAGGTCTGAGCTGTGCTGCAGGAATGGCATATACAGGAAAACATTTTGACAAAGCAAGGTAGATTTTTAAGTGCATTTTATTTTCAGATGATATTTCCTGAGTATGAAACAAAAGTGGCATATAAAAATTGTATCAAATTATATTATCTAAGAAACAATTTAAGTTAATTTGTTTAATATGCATTTGATTTATGTATTAATGACTGATACATTCAAAACACAAGTAATATTTGAATCTGTTTCTTGTCATTTTTGTTTATTTTTCTGTTTTTATGTTCTGTTTCTTGTAATTTTTATTGCAGATGGTTGGTTATTTTTAGTATTCACAATATTTTAATTAAGACAGTTTATTGTTGTGTCTACTATTATGAATTATACTTAGTTTTGAAAATATTGAAGATTTTTAATAGCAAATTTAAAATTAAAAGACATGCAAAAATGAAAAGTTATTTAAATGTAAATTAACTAAAAGATTCATTGATGTTCTTGCATAAACTTAAAAAATATCTCTGCTGCATTAAAAAACTTAGAATGTTATGAATAGAATATTTTATTGTTTAGGGTTTTTAATAAATTTTTCAGAGAAAAATTACTTGGACCTAAAGTTACCATTTCTAGTTCATTTAAAAAGGGGGAAAAAATCACTTGTCTTCCTAACTAACTTTATCTTTTCCTTCTTCCTACCCTCCTTTCAATGTTTTTAGAGATAAATATTCTCTATGGGTTGGATATGTACTGATAAAATATTATTTGCATATTGAAAATCTCTCAGAAGTTTTAATTGCACCCTCTAACAGGAAAATAAGTAGAAAAATGTTCACTTAAATTTAAAAATAAAATTTTAAGTAACAGTGAAAACAACGTATTTATGGTAGTAATCTTAAATTTTGGTGATGGAGTGTGAGTCAACAGGTTTGCACTGACAGCAATGATTTTTCCCCTCTTACCCTCAGGGGAGGGTGGGCAAACAACTTTTTATTTTAAGAGAGAATTGAAAAATTCTTTGAGTTGGATAAGTACTAATGAAATATGATTTGCATGTTTCATATCCTTGGGTAGTTTTAATTTCTATCATTGCAGGGAACTAAATCTGAAAAATGCAAAACTTTAAATGACTATTTCAAGCAATCTATGCAGAAAAATGGATGTCAAGAAATGAAAAATAGATTGTCAAGAAATATTGCACTGACAACTCCCTTTTCTAACAGGATAGTGGGAAAAATGCAACTTTTTTTTTTCATTTTAACTCCTTCAGAGTGTACATTGCAATGTATATTACTTTTTAGACTTTTTTTTTAACACAAGGTGAGGTGCATGTGGTCTTGCACTGTTTTAAAAGTAGACAATCTTCAGTATACAGGAATGGACTGAAGTTTGATGCATCTATGGCTACAATCCCCCTCGGTGTGAGCGCCTGTACGCGGTGAGGGGGACCACCCTGTGAAGGTTCTGCTGGCTCGGTTACCTTCGCAGGGTCCTAAACGCTCGCCCGCGTGTTTGCCGTGCGCGGAGACCCGTGTCCCAGGAAAGGAGGATCCTGGTAGTTGCTCGGGGGTCCCCGTCTTCTCTCCTCAGCTCATGACTGGCGTGGTCCCCATTGGCCGTCTTGCCATTGGGGAGCCTGTCCGTCGCGGGGCTGGGCAGCGGATTCCGGGGCCTCTGCTTCCGGTAAACCGGAGCTCCTGGGGTGGCCCCCCCAGGAGCAATCGGCTGGTGGGCAGGTCCTGCTAGGGTCAACCGTGCAGAGCGGTGAGTAACCTTGCCCACGGTTAGGGTACAGGTTTACAAGTTTCCTCACAGATTATTTTCCTTTTGTAGTTATCCTTTCTTTGTGCGGCCAGTTTGGCCAGTCACAATTTTCTTATCTTACGCTTTGTTTCATTTGTGTAGAACGTTTTTGTTCTGCACATTTCTCTTTTTATTTTCCTTCTATTTATTTGTGAGGGCTTGGCTCACTGTCTGTGTGGGTATAGTGCCTGCGTAGCCCTGGCGCCCGACTGGGCGTCCCCTTGTTGGGCTCCGTGGAGGGTGGGGACAGCGGGCACTGAACCACACAAAAATAAACATGAGAGAGAATGAGGAAAATTCGATCACTGCCAACAAGAGGGCTCGACATGAACCCCCGTCTTCTTCGTCTACGTTATCACTGCCGTCGTCTTCTGTGTCTGTGTGTTCGTTCCCAAAGTTCCTGATCATCCACTCCACGGGTGATCAGGTACTTGGGGACATGTCCCCATTTTTTGTAAATAAAGGTTTGAAAGGTCTCGCGGGGGAGCCGAAATCCGTAAAGCGCTTACGATCTGGTGACTTACAAGTTGAGACCGCTTGTTCCAAACACTTGGAACTACTCCTGAAAGTGAAGGAAATTGGTGGGGTGGCTGTCGAAGTCACTCCCCATAAAACTTTGAATTCCTCTCGGGGTGTGATTACCGAGTGGGGCCTCCTCAAAGTCACTGAGGAGGAGATCCTCTCGGAGCTCACACCTCAAGGAGTAACAGCGGTCCACCGGGTTTCGACACGCCGTGATGGAAAATTGACACCCACCAGGGTGCTGATTGTCACCTTTAACTCGCCACGCCTGCCTTCTTCCATCAAGGCAGGTTACTTACATTGTGAGGTACGGCCGTATATACCGAACCCTCTGCGCTGTTTTCAGTGTCAGATATACGGTCATGCCCGCACTGCATGCAGGGGCAAGCCCACCTGTGCTCGCTGTGGCAGTAAGGATCATCTCGATCCTGACTGCACAGCAGAAAAGGCATGCTGTGTGAACTGCAGTGGCGAACATCCGGCGTACTCCCGCGACTGTCCAAAGTGGAAGGAGGAAAAGGAGGTACAACGTCTCAAAGTCATGAACAACATTTCGTATGCTGAAGCGAGAAAGCTTGCTGCACCGCCCGCCCCACCTGGCAAGGTTTCCTATGCCAGTGCAGTCATTGGAAAGCCCATCGTTCCAATGACTTCGGTTGCGGTGCAGACTGACATCAGTGTACCACCTACTGAGTCTTTCTCGCCAGCTGCGAAGTACCTCCTCACGCAGGCGAGACCGAGGGTGGTGTCGACTTCGACATCAACCCCGGTTTCCATTCCTGCAGCTCAGCCTTCCACCTCCACCGGAAGGCCTCCTCCTTCCCGCCCTCAGACAGCAAGACCTTCCAAACTGAAGGGGCCCACACCAGGGCCTAAAAAGAAACTTATCACTCCTCCTCAAAGGGCGGTCACCGATCCATGCCCCTCGGACGATTCCGAGGACATGGATACCGACCGCCCCCTATTCACTAAACCGTCCTCTGCGGCGGTTAAGTTGAATAGAAACACGTCGTCCGCCCACTCTTCTAAGTCCTGAGATGGCCACACTCCTACAATGGAACTGTCGTGGATTCCAGAGGAATCTTGACGACATCAAGGCCCTCCTTCAGGCACATCAGCCCATCTGTGTGTGCTTTCAGGAGACATACTTGCAGCCAGTCACAGATCCCACGATCTGGCACTTTTCACTGGTTCGCCGGGACCGGGATGGAGATGGTCCAGCTCGCGGGGGTGTCGCCATTCTCGTGAGCAACCATTCTCCATTCCAGGTCGTACCCCTCACCACCAACTTGGAGGCGGTAGCCATCCGTCTCTTCGTGGGGTTCTCGCTGACTGTCTGCTCTGTATATCTTCCACCTGGGAGTATCGTCTTCCAGGAAGACCTTGATGATCTCGTCTCGCAGCTGCTGTCCCCCTTCCTCATTATGGGGGACCTCAACAGACACAGTCCACTTTGGGGCAGTGCTGACACCAACGGGAGGGGTGGGGTCCTGGAGCAGTGGCTCCTGGATCCTTCTCTCTCTCCCTGTTGAACACCGGTGTCAGTACTTACTTTCACTCCCCAACCCGCTCTTTCACTGCCATTGACCTCACCATCTGCTCCTCCTCGATCCTTCCACTCTTTACATGGGAGGTCAAGGACAACCCTTATGGAAGCGATCACCTCCCCGTGGTGTGCACCATCTCGCGTGGGGGGCCTTGCAGCCCTTCACGCGTCTCTCGGTGGAGGCTCGATCGGGCTGACTGGGGTGGTTTCGAGCTGCTCTCTGAGCTCGATGACCACTCTGTCAGCCAGGAGCCAATCAATGTGGCAGTAGCGGAGATAATGGACTGTATCGTAGATGCAGCTGCATCAACAATTCCTCAAACTTCTACACGGTTTCCTCGCTTTCCGAAACCGTGGTGGAATCCAGATTGCACCGCAGCTTGTAAGGCTCAGAACAAGGCTTGGGGGGTGTTTCGGAGATATCCGACAACCCCCAACCTCGAAAATTTCAAACGCGCCAGGGCGAAAGCTCATTTCGTCCGACGCCAGAGCCAGAAGGAATCTTGGATCAAGTATACATCTTCTATCACCCGCACGAGTACTTCTAAGGTCGTGTGGGATAAAGTCCGGAAGATGAGTGGGAACTACACGTCCCACTCGTTATCGATCCTGGAGCACAATGGACAGGCAATTGCTGATTCCAAAGCAATTGCCGACACTCTGGGGGAGTCCTTCTCTTCCATCTCTTCGTCTTCCTCTTACTCCCCTGAGTTTATGACCCAGAAGGGCAGGGCGGAGCGCTCTCCACTGTCTTTCCACTCGAATGGCCTGGAGCCTTACAACAGGCCATTCACAGCGGAGGAGCTTCGCCTTGCTCTGCACTCTTCTCGTGCCTCTGCTGTAGGGCCGGACAATGTCCATTATGCCATGCTCCAACATCTTTCACCATCGAGTAAGGATCGGCTGCTCCATCTCTTCAATCGCATTTTTCTCGAGGAGTAGTTTCCGGACTCCTGGCGGGAGGCCATCGTCTTGGCCTTCCCCAAGCCTGGCAAAGATCCCAAGATTCCTTCCAATTATCGTCCAATCGCATTGACGAGCTGCGTGTGCAAGGTGTTGGAAAGAATGGTAAATGCCAGACTCATCTGGTATTTAGAACACACAACCTTCTTTCCAACACCCAGTGTGGCTTTCGCAGGCAACGGTCAACTCTTGACCATCTGATACGCCTCGAATCGGCTATCAGAAATTCATTTTTAAGAAGAGAGCACCTGGTGTCAATTTTCTTCGACATCGAAAAAGCGTACGACACGGCTTGGAGATTCGGCATTCTTCGTGACCTCCACAGCTTCGGCTTGAGAGGTCACATGCCGATCTTCATCTCCAACTTCTTATCGACACGTTCTTTTCGTGTCCGTGTCGGTAACGCTCTCTCGCGGCCATACCCCCAAGAACAGGGGGTGCCACAAGGCTGCGTTCTGAGTGTTACGCTTTTCGCTGTCAAGATTAATTCTATAACTAGACAACTTCCTCCATCAGTAGGCAATGCCCTCTATGTTGATGACTTTAGCATCTTTTGCTCTTCGTCCAGCCTGAGGGTCATTGAAAGACAACTGCAAATTGCCCTGAACAATCTTTCGGTTTGGGCGACGGCAAACGGGTTTCGGTTCTCCCCACAGAAGACCGCTTGTGTGCACTTTTGCCACAAGTGTAATCTTCACCTGGATCCCGAGCTGCGGCTCGGGGGTAACATCATTCCAGTTGTGGTGGAGACCAAGTTTCTCGGTCTCATATTCGATCGGAAATTGACCTTTTTACCTCACATACGTCATCTCAGGTCCAAGTGCACGCGGGCATTGAACATTGTGAAGGTCCTCTCCTCCCTCTCTTGGGGGGCGGACCGATGTTCTTTGCTCCGCCTGTACCGTGCACTTGTCCGATCGAAACTGGACTACGGATCCCAGGTGTATGACTCGGCACGGGATTCGGTGGTGAAGGTTCTGGACCCCCTCCATCATCAGGCCCTCGGTGTTTGCACGGGAGCCTTCCGCACCTCACCGGTCCAGAGTCTTTACGTTGAGACCGACGAACCATCTTTATCTCTTCGCCGTCAGCAGTTGTCCCTACAATATGCTTCTAAATTGCGATCCCTGCCTGGCCATCCCACTTGGGACTGCGTTTTCAGTCTGAAGTGGGAACTACTTTACACTAATTGGCCGACTGCCATTCGTCCTTTCGGAATGCGTGTCCGAGGTTACCTGCGAGACATCAACACCAGTCTCGATAGCATTGCACAGTCGACAGCTGAGCCACTACCACCTTGGCTCGCTGTTTCCCCTTCCTGCGATTTTTCCCTGTGCAGGACCGGGAAGGCCTTTACACCCGACTGTGTGTACCGGTAACTCTTTGCCAGCCATCGTGCTGAGCACCCGGACTTCTTGCCTGTCTTTACAGATGGCTCGAAGTCCGGCACTTCAGTGGGATCAGCCATGGTCTGCTGTGATGTAATCATTGCAGACGACCAGATCCCACTGCAGTGTTCCATCTTCACTGCAGAGTTGCACGCTATCAGTCTCGCCTTGGACCACGTAGCGACTAAGTATCATCGTCGGTGTGTGCTTTACACTGACTCGCTTAGCTCGCTACAGGCTTTGATCTCGGTGAGGCATCGGCCTCACCCTGTTCTTACTAAGATCCGCCAGCAGCTACATCGTCTGGCAGCCACCACCACCATCCATTTCTGTTGGGTGCCCGGTCACGTCGGAATCAGGGGTAATGATTTGGCAGATTCTGTTGCCAGGTCAGCCACGCCCCTGTCCGACTCTCCGTTGCCGGTTCCCTATCTGGATTTCCGGCAACGTTTTACCACCGAGCTACGGGCACATTGGCAGAGATCTTGGTCGGAACAGCTTACGAACAAGCTCTTTGAGATCAAACCTATCATCAAACCATGGCAGTCTTGTTACCGCAGGAATCGCAAGGAGGAAGTTGTACTTGCTCGGCTCCGCTTAGGTCACTCGTATATTACTCATTCGTTTCTTCTTTGGGCGGACAACGAACCTAAGTGTGAGTTTTGTGACACCATTTTAACTATTAAACACATTTTAGTCGAATGCGAAGCTTTTAATAATGAACGAAAATTGTATTTTACCTTTCATGATTTTGCGTCCGAGCCTCTTACACTCGGACATCTTTTAACTGATCATAGCTTTTTACCCTCAGTTTTTTCCTTTTTAAAATATTGTTGTGGTTATATTAATAGATTTTGATTTTACCTAATATTTTGTATAGACCAGGTCTTTTACACCTGGGATTGATCTAACTTATATTTTTGACGTGGATATTTTACTGGATTTTGATTTTATCACCTTATACATTGTATATATATTCCAGGTCACTTACACCTGGTATTCTATTGTTTTACTTTGTATTTTTACACTTGTTCTTTGTTGTTTTACCTTTTTACAATTAGCTCATTTGTTTTAAATTTGGTTGCGGGTTGCACGTCTTTTATCTTTTATATTGTCTTTTGTTTGGCGCATTATGGCCTAGCTGCCCATGCACCATAAAACCCAAAACAACCAACCAATCTATGGCTACAATAGAAACTACATTCAATAACATTGAAGATAACTGTACCTGATATGCAACAAGAGCTATTTTGCTACATTTCACAGGTGTCATTCATCACAATCTATAACCTTTTACCAATGAGCTGCAAGTTTGTAAATGCTACTCCAGTAGAATTCTTGATATTAACCTACAAATTACCACTTTGAAGTCGATTTCCTTATAGAGGAAAAATTGTCTTGAGCTGGGTGGGATATGAACCCACGACCCCCTGATAACATATCAGGTGCTCTGGACCACTGAGCTACTGGCTGCCGATCAAGATCTCCTCTAATTGATGATACGAACCATTTCAACCTACTTCCTATGTAGGAAGTGTTCAGGCAATTTTTGCCACATGCAGCAGACATGCCATATAGATGGAAAGTATTTCCATACAAGTAATACAGTTGATAAATAATAAACTAGTTTATTATTATTATTTATCAACTGTATTACTTGTATGGAAATACTTTCCATCTATATGGCATGTCTACTGCATGTGACCAAAATTGCCTGAACACTCCCTACATAGGAAGTAGGTTGAAATGGTTCTTATCATCCATTAGAGGAGATCTTGATCGGCAGCCAGTAGCTCAGTGGTCCAGAGCACCTGATATGTTATCAGGAGGTCGTGGGTTCATATCCCACCCAGCTCAAGACAATTTTTCCTCTATAATTTAAATCGACTTCAAAGTGGTAATTTGTAGGTTAATACCAAGTATATCGAGTTTATTTATTATTTATAGAACTCTTAATGTTTAGAAATGAAGAAAACAGCCAACTCCATTTACATGCTTCTTGGTTTCGAAATTGTCGGTTGTGCATATGATTGTCCAGTGCCAAGAAAAGATGGTAGTTGAATGGCACAATATCTGGGGAATACAGAGGGTGGGATAGAATTCCCCAACTAAAGCTGTGGAGCTTGTCTCCAGTCACTCACACTGTCTGAGAGCGAACATTGTCCTGAGGGATCACAACGCCTTTGTGACGAACAAGTGCAGGCTGTTTTTGGAGCAGTGCATCCTGCAACCTGTTGTAGCTGTGGCTAGTTGACATCTTCACTGATTGTTTGACCAGTGGCAAGAAGCTCATAATGGACGATACCAGCTGTAGTCCACCAGACACGACAACAAATTTTTTTGTTTGTGTGTAGTACACAGTTCACTAGATGACAACCGATGATATGAATGTTTGGTGTTCCTATAGACAATCCATTTTTCAACACACATCAACAACTTGTCCAAAAATAGCTCATTCTTGTGGCATGAAAGCAGCAATGAGCAGATCACAAGCCACTGGAGTTTGTTACTGGGTCAGTTCATGTGGAACCCATTTGCTCAGCTTCCAGATTTTTCCTAGGCGATGTAAATGAATAGTTTTCATCACTTACGTGGAACCTTTCTGCAAGCCCTTGGAACTTTTGACCTGCATCCAACTCAATGCTGGCCTTCAGTTCAATATTGTCAATGATGGTTGGTGTTCCCTCATGAGGTGCATCTTCCAGTGTCTCATTGCCTGACACAAATGTTCAGAACCCTTTTGGGCTGTCTGTTTGCGTAGGCCAAGAGTGGCTATGTTCTGCTGGGCTGTCTGTTCACTCACTGTGTTCTCTCCAAGTGCCATACATATTTTGTGGGCTGTTTGTACCACTTTAGTTCCTAGTTTAAACTCATAAAGTAAGCATGCTCAAATAATTGTATTCAATGCATGCATGTTTCATCACCCTTCCCAATTTCACTGAACTGTTTTTCACAATTGGTGCAATCAACTGACTCAGTGTGACTGATTAGCTTAGATCAACTGGCCCACCTTTGTTTGCATAGGCCGAGAGTTGTATCTTGACAATGAAGCTAAGGCATTGAAACTCATCAACACAGTGGTTTACTACACAGAGTGAAAAAGTTTAAATAACTCCCTTGGCAATAGGCAATCAGCAAGTGACCGGACACAAGTGAACACCAGTAATAACAACTGTTGGAAGTGGTGATGAAACAAGTGGTCTGCCTAAAACATAAGTATCACACTTATATTTAAGTACACAGACTTAACATAAGTGTTTACTTTTTCACAGTAATTTTATGAATATTAACTTGCTTTATTCTTTTACTATTGATGACTCTGGTGAAAATTGTGAACAGTAAAACTTTCAATTGCACAGACAGCAACAACTGCTAAAAGAAGGACTTTACAGTGTAATAGTGTTATATGTTTGTATATCTTCAACAAAAAATATGTTTATCAAGTTTATTATTTATGCACACCATTAATTCTTGCAAATATTTCAGCTATCGTGTGTATTGTGTAATTGGTGATGGAGAATCAGCAGAAGGGTCCATATGGGAAGCTCTTTCTTTTGCTGGCCATTACAAACTGAATAATCTTGTAGCTATATTTGACATCAATAGACTTGGTCAGAGTGAGCCTACGATGTTTCAGCATAAACTAGAAGTTTATCAACATAGACTGGAAAGCTTTAAGTGAGTTAAATTATAATGCATTTTATTTATTTGCTATTGATCATTTCTTTGTCCATATATTCTAATTGTTACTAGATAATTTCTGCACTTATTTAGATGTGCTAAATATATGTTGAATTTTTATTAATGCATGATGCATAAATCATCAAAGTTTAAATTTTTAATGGAAAATATCGATTTTTATTATGAATAACATTGTTCAACAATATACAAGAATACTATAAATAGATGTTTTTTTTTTTCATAATCCTTTAATTAGCAGTAGCATAACACTCATGTTTTTATTAATCAATCCCAAAATTGCCAAAATAAATCCAATATCCCAAAATTGCCAGACTACTGTTTCAAATGAAGCAAGTTACATTGTCATACTTGATTTTTTGCAATCATTTTGTGAGGTCATTTATGAATTGAAAATGTCTTATAGTTATTTCACTCTTTCCAAGCTCAGTTTATTATTTTCCACTTTTCTGATTCTAATGATACATAAAATGTTTACCATTTCTTAGTGCAAAATTGCAAATTTAATTTTTTAGTAAAATTGGCATTTTTTAAAAATTAATCAAATTTAAAACTATACTTTTAAACAGTATGACTTTTACACAATAATTTTTATCAGTTGATTCTGCTTAAAAAATGGTAAACTTTAAACATTGGTGCTTATAGTGATCTCACTTGCATGCTGGAGTAACCACAAATAGTGTCAACAGTCAATACACACTTGTTATGCTTTCCCTCTGTAGGCTTGGAAAGGCTGGCATCCATCCAATGGTATGTTAAGCCATGGCCCCATGTGCAGGAGAGCCATACCTTTTGCATGTTAAAGAACACACTGGATGGCCTTGACAGAGGTGGGGTGGCTCAGTCGGTAGCACGCCAGGCTCGTAATCTGTAGTTCCCAGGTTCGAGTCCCAGCTGGGTCAGTGTTGAGATTTATCTCCGCAAAATTCCCCGCCCTGCCCACGGTCAGTAGGGGACACTGATGGGCTTGGAAAGGCCGCCGTCCGTCGGAGGGACGTTAAGCCATGGCCCTGTGTATGGGAGAGTCATACCCTGTGCACGTTAAAGAACACACTGGATGGCCTTGATGGGAGGCTACCATCTGTCTCCTAACAGCTGTTCCAGTGGGTCCCCTCCCCCAACCTTCTCTGAGCCTTCGGGGTCCATGTGACCTGGCCATTTAGCCCATGGTGTGCAAAAAAGTGCCGCTCAGAGGTAAAACAACAACCCAAAGCCTTGACAGAGGCTACCATTTGTCTCCCAACAGCTGTTCCATCCCCATCCCTCAACCTTCTCTGAGCCTTCAAGGTCCTTGTGACCTGGCTGCTTAGCATATTGTGTGCAAAAAATGCTGCTGAGGTAAAACAACCCAACTTTCACTCTGCTGTTCCATACATAGATTATACAGGGTGGGCCAAAAGTCCTTTGACAGTTTGAAAATTGAATTAAAACACATTAATTACTAGAAAGACATGTAGTATAATGCATTTGATAGTCCAATTCAAAAAGTTTTTGCTATAATTTTATAAGCATTGCTAGTGCCATGAAAATGGGTCAGATTTTAAAATGGTGAGTCCATTGCAAAAAAAGTTACTTGAGTAGGTTTGTTTTTTTTTAAACATAGACATTCAAGTACAGAAAGATTTCTCCACACAATTCAACAAGGGTCAACCATCCTGTAGCAACATCAGAACATGGCACAAGACATTCTTGGAAATGCAATGTTTTTTTCATGACCATGTATCCTGGAAAGTACAACCTTTATCTGGTGTAGGGAGCCCCTTATTGGAGGCTAATTTCACCAAAACTTACAACACCTTGAACCTTGACAAACTTTATCTCTGACATATCCCCACAAGAAAGAAAAAATAAAGTATACAAATGTATCAAAGGTGTGTGTTGATGACCTGAAAACTCGTATCACAGATGCAATTGCATCTGTAAACATGTTGGAGTGCATATGATTTTAACCTCAGTTAAATGTGTTCTGTGCCACAATGAATGTTCACATTGAAATGCATTAATTTTTCAGAGAAAAACTTTTTGAGTTAGAGTATCAAATACAGCATACCACTTGTATCTGCAGTATTTTTTTAAATTCAGTATCCAAATTGTCTTGTTGGTTCACTTTGTAGATCGGTTTGGGGTTCACATCTGTTGGCCTCATTTACCAGCTAACAAAGTTGTAATGCATTTAAATTTTTTATTAGCAGAACTTTGTTATACAGCAACTAGACACTTCACTTTTGGTCACTATTTTAGTAGACATAATATTAAAAACAGTTGTTTTTACTTTGTTACTTCTGAAATTATTTTATTTTTTTCTCAAAGATGTGAATAATGTGATTATAAAGGGAATGATAATTATTTTGAAACTAACAAAAATAAAACTATAATATGGTTTGTCATTTTTTTGATAACTTCAAATAGCATTGGATTATGGAATTACATTGGAAGCGTTTATATTTAAAAGATAGGATTTATTTCTGTTTTATTCTTTAAGTTCCAATTATTAACTGAAATTTTTTCCATTATTTTTTATGATTCAGTTAAACTTTATATTTTCTTGTTTTTAAAGCAAAATCTTTGTGTGTGTGTGTTACTACTTCCTTAATCTTAAAGTTGTGGATTATCAATATTCTAAGCATATTCATTATGCATTATTTGCATAAATGTTTAAAAAATTGGAATAAACTAAATAAATGGAAAATTTTAATAATCAATAAAAACTTTGCTGACGTACTGGATTTGAACCTGCATTTCTCCAAAAGCATGCCAGAATATTCTACTATTGAACTAACACCAGCTCTTTTTCCCACTTAATATGACTTTTTGTTCTTTCCACGCTTTGGGCACCTACACTTGACACCATCTATGATCTCGGGTAGCAACTTTTTTTTTATTGTGGAGTAAGATGGAAATAAATAATGAAGTCACTTCACTTTGTTTAAATCATTAATAAAGCTAATAGCATGAAGTGACTTTCTTATTTATTTCCATCTTACTCAGCACAATAAAAAATAAATAGTTGACTTTAATTATTAATTATTAAAGATTCAATGGTTCAATTATAAAGATCCATTGGTTCAGTGGTAGAATACTCTGGCATGTTTCTGGAGAGATGCAGGTTCAAATCCCATATGTTGGTGAAATTTTTTCCATAAAATATTTATTGATTTATAGATGTTAAAAAAATCAACAAGTAACTGTGATTGTTACTTATTGTTAAAATTTAAATAATAGAAATATTGTGAACTATTTATATTAAAATAATAAAACAATTAGAAAAGAGCAAAACGAATTTTTTTAAAATTAAAAAATACCCCCCCCCCCAAGCAGCTGCTTGCCGCAGAGGTCTGATAGGAGCCTGTTAGTTTATATGCCATAGTAGAAGAATATGAGGATGGCAAGACCTCAGCAGAAAAACATCCATGCCTTACCTGAGACTTGAACCAGGTCCCTTAGATCAGTAGCCAAGTACACTAACTCCTCGGCCACGAAACGGCTAAATTTTTACTGAAGTTGAAAAAAAAAGCCTTTTGTTGATCACCTTTTATGTCAAAAATGTAATATTTTTCATTAATTTATGTAATGACTTTATTCTCAAAGTGTATAAAAATTGTACCTTAGTTGCATATATACACAGTGTATCAGAATAATATGACCACTACCTAATAATGGGAATAACCACCCTTGGCCCAGATGACAGCAGCAAGACAGCGTGGCATGGATTCAATGAGGCCCTGGGAGGTTGCCAGAGGCACACATGCCCATTCAGACTCCAGCAGAGCATGGAGGTTCCAGAGACGACGTGGTTGTGGGTCTGCACACCGAATCAAATGGTCCTACAAGTGCTCTATGGGATTGAGGTTGGGTGATTTTGCCGGCCAAGAGAGAATGGAGACATTGCTATTGTATTCCTGGAACCAGTCACACACCACCTTAGTGACAATGGCAGGGTGCATTGTCCTGTTGGTAGACACCATCACCTCCAGGGTAAATGTCCAACATGAAGGGATGCATGTGGTCAGCAAGGATTGACAGGTAGCCATTGGCATCCAGGAACCCATCCAGTGGTACCAGTGGTCCCAGGTCATACCAGGAAAACATCCCCCAGACATGCACACTGCCACCACCAGCCTGTACTTGACCGACAAGTGTGTCTGGGTGTTGGTTCTCATGTGTCTGATGCCGTATCCACCACTGCCTATCACTTCCGTGGAATAGAAACCTCGATTTGTTGGAGAAGGCAACCTTTTTCCACTCTTCTACTATTTAATGATGGTAATCCCGTGCAAACTGCAGGCATCATTGCTGATGGACCTTGGTTAACATGGGCGCTTTTACGCAGTGTCGACTGCAGAGACCCATGCGTAACAGGGTTTGGTCTACTGTTATCGGGGACACATACCTGGGTGCCCTAGTGTTCATTTGAGTGGTCAATTGCTGCACTGTTGTGTGTCGATTGCTCCTTACCAATTGATGGAGGTGGCGTTCTCGTCTGGAGTCGATGGCCCTTGGGGCTCCACGGTTATGACATCTGGAGGTATTCGGTGTGCCAGCGGTACATTCTTGGTACACCCTTACTACAGCACCTTGCGAACAGCCCACAAAGTCTGTCATTTCCGAGATGCTTCCACCCTTGGCATGGTAGCCGATGATCATTCCTTTTTGAATGTCCGTCAAATCAATAACTCTGCCCATTGTGCTCATGTTATGCACTACAGCCACTTATATCTCTGTGTGGTTGACCTTGTCATGTGCACTCTGTGACGCTCCTGGGCGGGTACACTGTGATTCCATGGGTGGTCATATTATTCTGATATGACTGTGTATATATATATACCAATTGTTGATATTTTTTAAAAAGTCTTACAAAAGTATCGTGTATTCCTCATTCAGCATTATTATTATTGTTCTTGTTTTTTGGGGGGAAGGGGACTCTGATACCATGCCAGGTTCACAATTGGCAGTTTTCAGGTTTGACTCCCAATTGTGCCTGCATTCAGAATTTTCTCCACTACTATTCTTCCCTCAGAAATTGGACACCAATGGGTGGGTTGGGAAGGCTGTCATCTGTCAGATAGGGATATTAAGCCATAGCCTCATGTGCAGGAAACCATACCCTATGCATGCTAATGAACACATTGGATGGCCTTGATGGAAGACTTTCATCCTAACAGGTGTTCAGTGGATTCCCTTCTCCAACCAGGGTGGGGGTGGCCCAGTCAGTAGTGCCCCAGGCTTGTAATCTTCAGTTCCCAGGTTTGAGTCCCAGCTGGACAAGCATTGAGATTTATCTCCACAAAACTCTCCACCCTGCCCATGGTCAGTAGGGAGTACCAATGGGCTTGAAAAGGCTACCATTAGTCAGATGAAACATTAAGCCATGGTCCCATGTGTGGGAGAGCCATACCTGTGCATGTTAAAGAACACACTTGGTGGCTTTAACAGGAGGCTACAATCTGTCTCCCAAAAGCTATTCCAGTGGGTCCCCTTCCCCAACCTTCTCTGAGCCTTTGGGGTCTTTGTAACCTGGCCATTTAGCCCATTGTGTGCAAAAAGTTCTGCTCAGAAGTAAAACAATATATTTTGTGTATGGTAATATTTGTAGATGAATAAAAAAAACTTATTACCACTGAAATCTTTTAAGTAAAGTTTATTGCTTGTTCTTTTTATATAAGATGAAAAATTTGTAAACAATTTTACCTTGTCAGTTATGCCAAAATGCCTTTTGAGCAAGTACATTATCAGTCAGAAGATGAGCAAACAGTGCTAACCCAGTGTTTCAAGCCTCATTAGAAATTTTGCTGACTTTTTATATTAAAATCTGCTTGATATCATCTTGATTGCTTTGCTGTCTTGGGCATCCATTAAGCTACATAACCATTTAGGTATTATTCCTTTCGCAGCACACTTCACCCCATGTGTTTTGCATGTTACTTATGTTTCATTTTTAACATTTCTACACCTGATTTTACTATTAAATATTGTCTTTTTTAATTCTAAATCATCATTAGAACTTCTTAGCTTCTTCTTAAAAACAAAGTAGCACTGTTGATCTACTGATTACATGCAATGTAATTTCCAGCAAGCCTTATGGGCACCAGCTAACAAGGTACATACTGATAAGAATAAAGAAAGCTTAATTTTGGATTATCTCAATTATATTCAATAATATTTATGGATATTTTGTTTCAAATAATTCTCGATTTACAAATTACAAATTATTTTGTTGTTAGGACATTTAAATAAAAATGTAACTAAATGATATGACTCAAATTATGTTCATTTATATTTTAGTTTCAATACATATGTTGTGGATGGTCATGATGTAGAAACCTTGGTTAAAGCTTTTCATGATGCTGCAAATGTGAAAGACAAACCTACTGCCATTATAGCTAAGACATACAAAGGGAAAGGAATTCCAGGTATTTCTTACTGTCATATTTGAAATGGAAAATATGATCTTTTCATTATTTTTTATGTATAGAGAGGAAAAGACTGGCTAATATATAAATCCCCTCAAGCAGCTGCTTGCCACAGAGGTCTGTCAGTTTAATACACCACAGTAGAAGATCTCTGAGGATGCAGAAATGCAACACAAACATCCATTCTTTACCCAGGGCTGAAAATTCATACTAACCATCAGTACCAACTTTTCGAATTTTATGGAGGACTAGTGCTAAGATATGGATATGGTTTTGCCTTCATTATGGTTAGTATGGGATGGGAGATCCCCTCACCATACTTTGTTTAACATTTCACAAAACTATTGTCACGTTGACAAAACATTCCACACATCATTCCACGAATCTCTCAATTTCGATCTCTTTGACCTTAAGAAACCAATCCCAAAGAGTCTATTTCATGTCTTGAATGACTTGTGGGTCTACTGGCAGAAATCCCAGCCAAAGCCTAAGTTTGTCCTTAGCTGTGCTTGGTTCTCCAGAATAGCTAATGGTTCTGAATATTTTAGGGCACTCTAAAACTATATGTTTATGTTCTCTGGTAGAAGAAATGATTAGAGGACAGACTGGATCTAAAGGCAGAAATTTTTGAAGTTGTTTTTTGGTTTCCAAAGACCTGGTCCTGGCCTTGAACAGCAAACTACTCCTAAGAATGCCATCGTAAAACTTCCCACTTGTGTACAGTTTTTTGCCTATATAATTTGAGGCTGGATTTGTACTTAACTCTCTTCTCCATAATTGATGTACTTTCTCTTTCACCTCGGAATTTATTCTATTTTTTACATTTCCACCTTTACATATAATTGTCTTGACAGAGCTCCATGTGTATTTTACCTCAAGAAATGCCCTTCTTCTCAGCTAGTGAGTTCTTGGACCTTGCATTGAAATATAGACGAAGATTTTTTTTTTTTTTTTTGCAAAGTCTATCATCATTCAGGCCAATAAGTTTCACCATGTATTGTAGTATTGATCGAGTTTTGGCAGGTTTTGAACTTCGAAACCCCAACTTCTCCTTAGACCGCACACATAGCGGGGAGGCTCCGATAAGAGGGGAGGCTCCGAGGGCAAATCTACATATCTCCTTTGTGCTTTCTCCAGATTTAATCATGTGGATTCAGACCAAGTGAGGATATTTACAATAGGCATTACAATAGGATAGTGCTGGTACTGCAACTGATTTCTAGAGAATTCATGTGGCTTCATATTTGTTGTAGAAAAACAGTACACTGTGTTTGATGATCCCATGTATTTTTATGGATTTCTTGCAAATTTCTGCTTTATGCATTTTCCAATATCTTGAGTTATTGCAGAGTTTAACTCCAAGGTAATCATAATGGTCATCCACATTAAAAAGAATGTTTCCCAGGCTAAATGGGGTACTTCCTTCAGCATCAAAGAGCATAGTTTTGGACTTGTCAATAGAAAATTCTAATGCATTTCACTTGACGAAGTCATTTTCCACAGTTAACATTGCTTGGAGATTTTCCGACGATTGGGCCAGTAATACGATATCGTCTGCCAAAAAGAGGGCAAATAAATCGGAAAATGTTCTACCCTCGTTGGTTGTGAAATTTCTAAGCTTGAGTCCCAGTTTAACACTTCGAAGATCCAATTTCAGCT
The DNA here is from genome assembly GCA_038380435.1 of Ryuthela nishihirai. Classification (NCBI taxonomy): domain Eukaryota; kingdom Metazoa; phylum Arthropoda; class Arachnida; order Araneae; family Heptathelidae; genus Ryuthela; species Ryuthela nishihirai. Next base: position 19,725,185 of record JAWZYU010000017.1, read on the forward strand.
CAGATAGCAGTGCTATGAATAATGATGAGAGCGGGCAGCCTTGCACTATTATCTGAGATTCATAGCACTACTATCAAAGATTCCAATTCAGATAGTAGTGCTATGAATAAAGGTGAGAGCAGGCAGCCCTGACACACTCCTTTGTTGCATTGTAATGACAAGGTCTCCAGATCTCTTAGGACCACTTTACAATTGTCCCCCGTATAGATGTTTGACAGCAGAGCCAAAAATGCATTTGGCACACTGAAGGCTTGCAATCTCGACCATAGTTTTCCTCGATGCACCTAGTTGAAAGTTCCTTTGATGTCCAGAAATGCCATAAAAAGTGGTCATTTATTTGATTTACAAATTTCAATGCATTGTGTAATGCAGAAAATGTTGTCCTCAATTCGTCGATATTTTTTCCTGAATCCATTTTGGTATTTTCCCAAGACCTCTGTACTCTCCAGAAATGCATACAGCCGATTCTTCACGATTTCCATGAACAGTTTGTAGCAGGTGTTTGTCACTCTTATAGGCTGGTAGTTGTTTATGTTTTTGGGGTCTTTCCAATTACCTTTGAATATAAGGGGTATTTGAGACTGTTTCTGTGAATCTGAGACAATATCGTTAGTGAGAATTTTGTTTAAAATTATTGTAAGTAAATCTCTGGATATCCATGCTCAGATATGAGAGAAGTTCAGATGGTATACCATCCTGTCCATAGCCTTTTCTATCTTTTAGATTTTGAAATGCCTTATTTATCTCATCCATGGTAATTTCCATCATGAGAATGTTTTTCTGTGATCTCATGGTTATTAATTTTAAATTTCTCTGTCAGCATGCCATATATTAACTTGAAATAATTCTCTTATTGTTTCAATGATTTCTTCTGTCCTTGGTTTCCTGTCCAGCCTTCATTTTCACAATTGTTTCATTATTGCCATGATTTTGTTGTTTTCTGATATAATTCCAAAACTTCTTACCTGACACTCTTCCACCTTTTTTTTTTTATGTTTTTACCAACATTGCTGTTGAATTTCCACAGATTTTTATGGACTAATGTAGCTGATTTAGATTTTGCAATTTTGAATTCCCTCTAAAAGCTTTTGACAATATTTTCTGGGAGAGCAAGCTGTATTGTTTGTCAATGCCTGCGGCAATACTTTTTTCTTTCACTATTGCTTCTTCTACCTCTTGATCCCACCAATCAGAATTCTTTTCATTTATTGTGCTCTTCGGTTTTTGTAATAATTTTTCTGCACAGTTGAGAATAGTTGCTTGAAATTCCTCATATGATAAGTCCTTTACTGTGGTTTCTTCCATCATATTCCTGAAAGTTTGAAGTTTATCCATATTTTGGTGGTCATAGGTGTGTTGCCATGGGATATTTCTTTTAGTCTTAGTCTTAGTGGGGTTGACTTTAACGGCAATATAGAGCCAGTTGTTGGTCGCTACCAATGTCTAAATCTCTCTCTTCATCAACAAACATATTTGAAATAAATGGCAATGCTATGTCATTGCATAGGAAATCGTCTACGCGTCCGAGACTTATGGCCTTGCAATGTGTGCTGTCTTCTGCATTTCTCACTAAGATTAATTATCAACAGAGCATTAGACTGTACATCTTTCTTCAAGCATTAACTGTATCCCCAAGCTCTGCGAGATGTGCATTGAAATCTCCTGCAATGATGAATTGTTTATTGTTATGAGTAAAAAGGTAGATATCTTCAGATAACATAGATAATGTATTTTCATTCCACTGGATATCTGATGGAGTCAGATATATGAGTCCCACTATAAGCTCCTGATGTCCTTCTTTGATCTTAATCCAAGCCATTTCTGTTTTCTTCATTTCTGCGTCTTGTTTGTCTCAGTGAAAGCATAACTAATTAAATGCAACTGCAACCAGAATTTCTAAGAAGGATGTGTTTACTTCCAGTTTCGATTTTAAGAGTGGGAAAGATGCATAGAATGCTGGGAAAAATGCTAAAAATAACTTAGGAATATTAAAATAGGGTTATGACAGAAAAGAGTATGAAACGGAAAAAAAAGTGGTGGTATGTATTTTGCAGTTACCACCATTCCAAAATCTATCATTTTTAAAAATAGCATTTTTTTTGTTGATTTTTTTAGATTTTTCGAAAATTTATGGAAAAAAACTGTTGATAATAGTTCAAATCAAACCAGTGAGCTTAAATCAGAAGGTTGCTTCAGCAGATAGAAATGTTAACAAGCAAATCGGCAATACCGTTTAATGCTTCTAAGAAATGGCAGTCAGATGGCTTTATAAAATTATTTATATTGTAGTTTAATAAAATATGCATCAAATTAAAAAGCAAAATATTACTTTTGAAGCCTGAATTATGTATTTTTATAAGATATATATATATAAATTACAATGGCAAATTTTATTTTTAAAAAATCGATTTTTTTTTTACTAAAAGTGAATACATACATACTTGGCCTCTCAATTCAGATTCTCCGAACATATACAGATGACATGAATACTGGAAGGGTTAACAAGTAAAAACCACAAAATCATGGTTGGATCAAACAATTTATGTTTGAATGTAGTAAAATGTAAGTTTATTTCTTTTTTCAAGTTAAATGAAGTCTTTAGACTAGCAATACAAAAAAAAAACTTATTTGCATTATATTGCAATCAACATATAAAACATTGGGGTTTACAGTTTTAATTTACAAGCATTATGTTATTTAAACAAAATTTCAGAAAAAATGCAAAATTTTCTTAAGATGCTTTTCAATTATATGCTTAGTTGACTTGTAAGGGAAAGGAAAATTGTAATTTAGTTCAATAATTTTTGAATGTCTTTGTTGTTACAATCTTGTTGTTACAACAGTCTTTGTTGTTACAACAGTCTTAAAAATCTTTGTTGTTACAACAGTCTTAAAAGTGTCCAAAGAGGGTTTAGCATTTTTTTTCAAATTGTGCTTGACTTCATTTTAAATTAAATTTCTGTTATTATTCAGAATGAAATGCTCTCTCATTTGGTATGCAACATGACTATATATATGTGTATCTGTTAGTCATTGCAGGATAAAATTTTAAAGTACAGTTGTTGTTGTTGTTTTCTTTGCTTAAATTAAAAATTATCATGGCCACAATTTCATGTATTGGGTGGATTCAACTCTCCTTTGATGGGGAATTAAGTCAATTTAGCTTTTCAAGAGCACAAATCTCAGTTCTAATTCTATTCTAAAATTTGGCTGCATGCTCATTGAGTGTAGTAAAAGCAAAATGCAAAATCAAGTCCAGCTCAACATACAGGGTGATTCAAAACTTATCGTTCAAATTTCGTGGGGAGGTAGGGAATACGTCAGGAAACCGATTTCACATAGGAAAGTATGTCCGCAAACATCATCTACATGAACAAAATGGACAAGTAAAGTGAACACAAGGAAACAGTACAGTTAAGTGGTAACGAATGTGACTTTTATTCCAACAAGGTAAAGTACAGGTTCACAGTAGGTGCTCAAAATTGCGACCATTTACACGGACACAGGATTCACAACGCCGTTGCATTGACTGCCGAACATTTTCAAAAACGGCTGGCATATCACGGACAATGCCTGCGGCGGCCACTATTCGTGCAACAAGGTCCATTTCACTGTCGACGGGGGTCTCGTACACATGGTATTTCATGGCCCCCCACAAAAAGAAATCCATGGGCGATAAATCAGGTGACCTGGGTGGCCAAGCGATCGCTGATGACAGCGGGAGTGGTCGGGCGAGCTGTACACTGGTTGGGTACACACAGCGCCCTCTACATACGCATGCGTACATTTGCGGACATACTTTCCTATGTGAAATCGGTTTCCTGACGTATTCCCTACCTCCCCACAAAATTTGAACGATAAGTTTTGAATCACCCTGTATAAGTGGAAACATTTTAACATAGACTTGTATGCTAATGCAAAATATTGCTATAAATGATTTATGTGCTAATTATAAGTGCATATATCATTTTAAAAACTGAATTATGTATTTTCATGCATTGATACATTTTTAGTTTACCGAGTGGTTAGCGTGCTTGGCTACTGATCTATAGGACCTGGGTTCGAGCCCCAGGTAAGGCATGGATGTTCGTGTTGTTTTCTGCTGAGGTCCTGCCATCCTCTCAGATCTTCTACTGTGGCATATAAACTGACAGGCTCCTGTCAGACCTCTGTGGCAAGCAGCTGCTTGAGGGGGTATTTATTTTATTTATATAAATCGTTCATCAAGAAATAATGGTACATTGAGCCCTTTAAGTTCAAAGTAACTTTTATGAAAACATAAAGTTTTTTACTTATATTTACATATTTCGACATCTGCCTCTGTAAAATATCCATTTTCATTAATAACAAAACATTATATTATAGATTTCCACTATTGTAAATATCAACATGTGATTCAAGTGCTTTGTTTTTAATGTAGAGAATTGCGAACATTTTGTTTCTTCCCTAGTTTAATATTTTTCACTGTCCACAGGAATTGAGGACCAAGAAAACTGGCATGGTAAACCACTTGGTGGCAAAGCTAATGAGGCCATTGATATAATATTGAAGTCAGTTGTTAATAATAATTCTCATCTCCTGCAGCCAAAACCACCTACTAAGGATGATGCTTTGCCAGTAGATACATCGCCTATTGCTTTATCAGAACCGCCATCCTATAAGTTGGGAGAAATGGTTAGTTTCTTCTGTTCTACTCTTACTAAATTAATTTTTCTAATTTAATCTTAATTTTTCTAAATTTAATGAAGTTCATAAATTTTAGGTAATTTAAGGGTTCTTACCAATAAAAACTCAGCATTATCCACATTATTTTTTAAAATATTGTATTCTTATCAATTTAAGATTTTTTTTAACTATGATAAAACCAAGTGTGTTATGGGTCACTGAAATTTTTCATTGAATCAGTGAGGGAGGGGGATGAGATGTTTGAAACTACTCATAGGCTTGAAAAGATTTGAAATATTTTGTTTAGTTTATGTTAACAACTTGACCCTCTTGGCAAATGATCACTTGAATGAATACTATGAATTTTTCATTATTAGAGCTGTTTATAAGACCAGTAACAGAGGGCTTGGTGATAAATGCAAGTTAAAAGTGGTGCAAGTTAAAAAGTGGTTACTTGAATGGCACTGAAATTCAGCATTGAGATTTATCTCCGCAAAACTCCCTGCCCGTGGTCAGTAGGGGACACCGATGGGCTTGAAAAGGCTGCCATCCGTCAGAGGGAGCATTAAGCCATGGCTCATGTGCGGGAAAGCCATACCCTGTGCACATTAAAGAACACACTGGATGGCCTTGACAGGAGGCTACCACGTGTCTCCCAACAACTGTTTCAGTGGGTCCCCTCCCCAACCTTCTCTGAGCCTTTGGGGTTCTTGTGACCTGGCCATTTAGCCCATGGTGTGCAAAAAAAGTGCTGCTCAGAGGTAAAACAACCCACAACCCAACTATACTTGTTCAGTATTACTTTTTTGATTTGGCGGTGGGCATTGTAATGCAACAAAACAACCCTTCTGCTCTAAAGTCCTAGGTGCTTCAATTTTTATTGCCTGCTTTAAATGATCCAAAGTTTAATAACATCATGAGTTGGTGGTGTCTTCAAAGTCCAAAATTCCTATTTTTATAATTAAACCTTAGTTTTCATTTCTGTATATCTACTTTATTTCTGTAAATTGCAGATTTTTCTGTTGGCTGATCTATCGATCTTACTGAGTTATGCTATATCAGATGGCCTGCTTAAAAATTGTTGTGTATATTTTATTTAACATCTCATTAGGTTATATGTATTTTTTTTATTATTATTTCTTAGTTAGTTTTTTAGTAAAAAAAATTGAGCTTGTATTGTTTTCTGATAATGAATGAGTTCTTGGTTAACAGAAGCGAAATGGACTTCCTTGGCCATAAATCAGTCCTCGTGTTGGAGGGCAATTTTGGGAAGGGTCACTCTGACAGTATAACTTTTGCTTTGGTGCACAAACCTTTCTGCACTTAGCCAAGATTGCCAAATTTCAACACCCAAAGAAAAAAAAAATTCACAATATTCAGTAAAAATAATAGCCAAGAAAGCTTTTTCCATTTCATAACCAGTTCAGAAAACCCTGTGAAAGTGAGAAGTTCAAGTCACTTGCCCCCCCCCCCCCCCCTTTACTATTAATAGTATACTTCTTTCAGTATTGTATATTTTTAAACACAGCCAGTGTATAATACTGGCTGTGTTTAAAATATACAATACTGAAAGGAATCATTAAAAGAAATAAAAATCACGTTTCAGGTTAAATATTATGTTCTTTGGGAAGAAATTTCCTTTCGATTAATATATAATTTAACAATTTTTATTCATCGGGTTTTCCAAAATTAAGCCTTAATTGTATAGTTTGATCTTTTTTTCACCATATCATATTGAAAAAGGCTTATTAAAATCAATATCCTAGTAAATTTGTTTATTTTCATAAAATTCGCAATTAAATTCTGTTTAATTTGATATGTAACATGAACTATTTCCATTGATTGGTTACTTTTTTTAATTCTAAATTTGACTTGTTTATCTGATTCAGCACAATTGTCTAAATGCCTCGAATTTTCACAAAGTGTGGTACTGAGAAAAAAAATATAAAACAAATATTTGCTTGAAACAAAAATATTAATTTTTTTGTTATTTAGAAATAGCATTTCTATTCATGTGCATTATAATCATTTCTGTCTTAGTTTTTTAAATAAATTTTTATTTTTGTTGCCAGATGCATTTTTTTACTACACGACTCTACTAGTTTTATTTTAATAGAGCTTTTTTAGTCTTTTGTTAAATATTATATTTTCAGAATTAAATGCTGAATAATTCGGCATATAACATGCCATTTTCCTTTCATTAGTTATTTGTCAAAAAGTTCTAAAGTTAATGTTTTTTTTTTTTGGCTGATCAGAGTGAAAAAATAGCTGAACTTCTGAATGTAATGTACTTAAAAAACATTATCTCCTTATCTAAATACACTGCTGGCCATTAAAAGTGCAACACCAGGAAGAACTCATCAGATTGTCCCAATGTGGAAGATGGGTAGCACATGGGAGAACATGTAAATGATTCAAAGCGCAGCACATACGCACATCGTGTGTGACAGTAACACCCCCTGGGAGTGGTGTAAGAGGAGATTACAAAGAGCTGGTGTAAAGCACTGGAATTGCGTTTGCTCGCAGTTCTTGTGTGCTAAAGGATCAAGTATGCCCTGTCGAAGAACACTGCATCCTACAATCAAGTTTCCAACTTTGATCAAAGGAGAATTGTGGGATTATGAGAAGGCAGATTATCATACCTAGACGTCGGTGCTCGTGTTGAACAGAGTGCTGATACAGTGATGAGAATATGGCATCAGTGGGTAGAGAGGAACAAACTCATCGATGTGAGGGATCTCAAATGGCCCTGTCACACAAACGAGAGGACAGACCTCATGCGCATGGCTTTGAATGATCATACATCCACGTCAAAAACCTTAGCTCAACAGTTAGGGTGTGTTGCACATCAACCAGTGTCCGCATGTACAGTTTGATGTCATCTGCAGCATCAGAGCATCTTTGCTAAGTAGCCATTGCTTTGTTTACCATTGACTCTACAACACCAGGCATATGCGACTGCAATGGGGCCAAGAATGTCGTGCATGGATTTGTGTTTTGGATAATGTAATTAAAATTTGTTGATTTTTGAATAATGTAATTAATATATAATGTTGAGCATGGTTTATAAAAACTTCAGTAATATCTTTTCATTTTCGCTTTTACACTATTGTTTCTTTAAACTAATTTTTGTTTTATTCTGAAATTAATACTTTTCCTACCTACAAAAAATTATATTCGATAGTGCATTTTGTTATCTTGCTATTGTATTTTGTGCATAAATGCAGTTTCTAGGTTATATCCTATACATGCATGTAGAATAATATAAATCAGACACATAAATATCATAATGTTAGTGTCCAAAATGAAAAGTAGATTAAATTGTAGCTGCAAGTTATAGAGAAAGGCACAGTAGTGAATGTAATGAAAGTTACAAATTGCCAATTGGTAATATTTTAGTATATATTTTAATGTAATAATATATTGCATTTTTCATTTTACTCAATGTTGAATATATTTATTATTTCAGATAGCAACAAGACTTGCTTATGGTACTGCTTTGGTCAAACTTGGTGCCAACAGCAAACGCATCATTGCTATGGATGGGGATACAAAGAATTCTACGTTTTCTGAAAAATTTAAAAAGGCATATCCAGATCGCTATATAGAGTGCTTTATTGCCGAACAAAACCTCGTAGGTGTTGCAGTTGGATGTTCCACCAGAGGGAGAACAATTCCATTTACTAGCACTTTTGCCACCTTTTACACAAGAGCATTTGATCAATTACGCATGGCTGCAATTTCTCAGGCTAATATCAAATGCTGTGGATCACATTCTGGAATTTCTATTGGTATGGTCATTTTTATTTCTTCTAGGTAAAGTTTAAAGGTGTGTTTAAAAAATTCATATGGTACTATTTTAATTTAAAATGTAAAACATTACCACCATATACAATGTAAATGCAATAACTGAAAAATATTCATCTTGCTAATTTTTATAGATTTGCAACAAACATATATATAAGCTAAATGGCATACACAGATATAATGATTGGAACAACAATATATTATAAATTAATGCTATTTTTTATCTTTATTATATGAAAGCTTTTATTATTCAGTAGTAAAGAATCACAGGAGAGATGTCCTGTAGACATGGAATTCATGAAATAATAAGCTGAAAAAAATTGGTTTTACCATAAGTGGGATTCAAACTTGCATCTCCTGGAAACATGCCAGTGATGCTAATCACTACACCATCAATTGATGAAGTTATTTCTTCAAGGGGGGGGGGGGGCATAAACTTTCCCGCATTTTTATTTGTTTCATACAGTGGTACCATCTGTCAGGAAATGGACAACTGTGTTGCCTCATATGATGGAATTTAGTATTTGTCATTCACACTCATGGCATTAAATGAATAATTCAGTAGTAAAGAATCACAGGAGATGTCTTGTAGACATGGAACTCATGAAATAATAAGCTGAAAAAGGAGGAGATCTGGGTTCAAATACCACTCACAACAAAACTTTTATATTGTGGGATTTATTGAATCTTGTTGGAAAAAAGAGTAGATGAAGATATGTAACCGTAGGAATTTTTCAGAATCACAATGGCATGCTGCATATTGAACAAAAAAATGTTATTTGAAGTGCTTTTTCTTTCTCTCTCTCTCTCTGTGTGTGTGTGTGTGTGTTTGTGTGTTTGGGGGGGGGGGGTTATGTGATTATATGTATATATTGTTTTAATATGCTAGGAATTATGAAAAATGTTGAATAATAGAAATTTATAAATTTGGTACATGTTTATGTGAAGTTACTTGAATTACCAGTTAAAAGAAATAATTCTATTTTTATCCCTTCCTTTAAACATAGATGACAATCACAGTATTGCCTGCTGACTTTTTGACGTTGATAAATCAATAAATATTTTGCTGACATACAGGACTTGAACCTGCATCTCTCCGGAAACATGCCAGAGTATTCTACCATATGACGCCAACAGTTGGCCTGAAAATCTCAGTGAAGAGTTTAGTCTTAAATTAGCGGAAAAAAGACAGAGCTGGCATTAGTTCAATGGTAGAATACTCTGGCATGTTTCTGGAGAGATGCAGGTTCAAGTCCCGTATGTCGGTGAAATTTTTTCCGCAAAATATTTATTGATTTATCACTTCCTATAGAATTTTTAAAACTGCATAAAAACCACCTAGAGGAAAAAACATGTTATATCAATAGAAAGTGAAATTCAAAGCTCAATAACCTCTAAAATTTTATAAGAAAATGATGAATATAAAACGAACTCCTTATTTTTAAAAATGTGTTTAAACAGTGTTTAAACACATTTTTACACAGTGTTAAACACAGTGTAGTTTAAACACTACAGTGTTTAAACTACACTGATGTCCAAATTTTAGAGTACAACCCCATAATTAATAGCATAGCCACATGTTATGTGAATTTGAAACTGTTATTTCTAAAATAAGTTTTTATGCTGAAAAATCATACTGAAGATGTATTAATCTTAATTTTCAACATTATAAATTTAGTATTAAAAGAATTATAGAATTTAGAATATTTAAGACCAAATGCTGGTTTTCTGTTGTTTTTTTTTACAAAATTAATAAAAACTGGAAAAAAACTTATGAACCTTACAATATAAACTTTCTTTAATTAATAGTTTAACATTGATTATTTGTGTTTCAATTGACTTTAAAAAAAAATCTAATGACTGTTACTCTGCTTTTAAATATCTGGACTGTCATAACTCTTTTTATAGTGAACAAATATTGTAAAACAAGATTTAGATAGCTTTCATTGAGCATTTGATCCAAATTTTCCAATATGCAGGCAACTCTCGATTTACAAACATTTGCTATAATAAATGTCACAATTCACACAAAATTTCTTAAAGTCACCAATAGATAGAGTCACTTATAAAACGAAATGCCAAACATATAGTGAACATAATTGTAAGATTTAAATAAACTTTTAAAAAATGTATATATTACAATAATTATCAGAAAATTATTATAAGATAATTATACTGAACTGTTCTTGGTTAATAAAACTAATCCAGCCAGTAAAAAATGTTGGTTTACATGCCACGCCACATAGAATGTTTTCTCGTGGGAAAGAAATCTGTGATTCCCCCTAGCAGTACTGTGAACACAGCAAAAAATGCACCCAACCTATCTTTCTATGTTGCACAACAACAAATGTGGTTAGTTGTTTTATAGACACTGTTAAGTGTAGTTCTGCATTTGGTGACTTAAAAATATATTTTTGAAAATTTAAGCGATGATAGGCCGAAAGTAAATAGTAAAAAAAATAGTGCTGGTGCTGATAGTGGTAGTAAAAGATGCAGTTTAATTTAGAAACTAAGCTAGACATCATAAAAAGGACAGAAAGAGGTGAGAAGCAGGTGGGCATAGCTTGTCATTATGGTGTGAACTGATAGAGAATTTCAATAATTATTAAACATAAAAAAAAAAGAATTGTGGAGGTGGTTAAGGAAACAACTCCTGTTTTAATTAGTAGAATAATAAAAAATAGTTTTTTGTTGCACGAGATGGAAAAACTCTTAATTTTATGTATTGAGAGGCAAACATATGACCATGAACCTATCGGTACATTAATAATTTCTGAGAAGGCTAGGAGTTTATTTGAAGATTTGAAGAAAAGAGCTAGACCTGAATATGCAAATGACTGTTTTTCAGCTAGCTCTGGGTGGTTTTCACGTTTTTAAAAGGAAGGCTAACTTGCACAATTTGAGACTTCAGGGTGAATTGGTGAGTGCAGATACTCAATCTCCAAGTGAATTCCTGAAGGCATTAGAAAAAATAATAGTAGAAGGAGGTTTCAGTGCTCATCAAGTGTTCAATATTGATGAAATGGAACTTTTCTGGAAAAAAATGCCTTCCAGAACATACATTTCTAGAGAGAAAATGTGCACCTGGACATAAAGCTGTAAAAAAAAGACTAACTCTTTTACTTGGTGGTAATGTAGCCAGTGATTATAAACTTAAACCTTTGCTTGTGTGTTTATCAGAAAACCCAAGGGCTTTAAAACGAATGGTGAAGTCATCCCTTCCTGTTACAGTACTTTGCAAATTAGTTGGGACAATAGGAAAATGCAGTAACAAAGACACAACTAAAATATTTATTTGTTTAATAGTGTAGTTAATAGTGAATGTGACCCCCCCTTAGCTTTAATTACTTCTTCCACCCTCTCAACCATTGATGCCACTAGCTTTCCACACATCTCCTTCACTTCAGGGTCATGGTACCACACTTTCATGACACTTTCTATCATTTTGGTTTTCGTCGTGCAATCCATCTTAGATATGCTCGCTTTAATAATGGCCCACAAATTTTCAATGGGGTTTAGATCAGGTGAATTTCCTGGCCACTCCAATACCTTCAAATGTTGCTGGGTAAAGAAGCTCTTAGCAAGCTTAGAATTGTGGCATGGAGCCAGATCCTGTTGAAATACCCAATCACCGTTAGGAAACAGCTTCTGCAGTGTTGGAACCATTTTTGCCTCCAGAACGCCTATGTACTTTTTGCTGTCCATCATTCTTTCAGTGGGGTGAAGCGTCTGTGGCCCGGAAGCTGTGAAACATCCCGAAAACATGACCTTGGGTGGGTGTTTCGGGGATTGCTGGATGTGGCCGGATCGAAGAGTTCTCCAGGCAAGCGGCGGACGAAATTTGACCTGTAGCCATGCACCTCAAAGTGGGTTTCATCGGAAAATATCACTTTTTCCCAATTCTCCACAGTCCAGTCTCGATGTTTCTTGCCCAGGATAGCCTTTTTTGCTTCATAGCGGGTGTCAAAAGCTGCTTTTTGGAGGGGCACAAGCACGGCAGCCACACTCTAGAAGGCGACGACGTACGGTGGAAGCATCTATATTAACCCCATGAGACGCAATCTCCCTTTTGATGTCTCCACTGGTCTTCTTCGAGTCTATGATACTATTTCTTCGAATTAGACTATCATCTCTAGGAGTGGTTTTTCTTTTTCTTCCACAATGTCCTTTACGGGACGTGTCCACAGACCCTGTCTCCTTATGCAGCTTCATGATGCTTATCCCAACCAATTCACACAGTACTGTATCTGGAAATCTAATAGGAAGGCTTGATTGAAAATGGAACTGTTTGAAGACTAGTTTAAAAACTATTTTGTGGGGGAAATGAAAAGGTATTGTGTATCTAAAAATTTATCCTTCAGAATTTTATTACTGCTTAATAATTCCCCTGGCCATCCATCCTACATAACTGATTTCAATGATAAAATTAAGATCGTATTTTTGCCTCCTAATACAACCTCTATTATTCAGCCAATGGACCAAGGTATCATAGCCTCCTTTAAGGCATATTACCTAAAGCGGATCTTTTCTCAAGCCATTGCTTTTACAGATAGAGAGGAGAAAAACTTCAGGGATTTCTGGAAGGCATACAACATTTATAATACCTTGCAAAACACTGCTGGTGCATATGAAGGAAAAAAACTTAAGTGGTATGTGGAAAAACTTGTATCCACAGTTTGTGAATAATTTAAGTGATTTTGAGGAGCCAGTAGAATCCATGATAGAAGAAATTGTTGAATTGGGCAGTAAAATGGACCTCAGCCTTGATGTGGGAGAGCTTTTGGACTCACATTTTGAGGAATTAAACAACGGATGAATTAATTGAAATAGAGATGCATCTAAATTCTGAAGTAACAGAAGAACCTGATATTCCACTGCCTCCTAGAACATTTGCAAGGCAGAAAATGGCTGTAGCTTTTAAATCAATTTCTGAGAGATTGGCAATCTTTGAAGAAGACGCAAATATGGAAAGAATTGCAAAAGTGAAAAGAGGTATTTATGACTGTCTAGCATGCTACAGTGAGATTTTTGAAGAAAAAAAAACTGTGCAGTCTTCTATGAAAATATGTTTTAAGAAAGTGGAAAACCCAGCTGTTTCTTCATTATTAGATGCCCTTCCATCTGTCATCTGCATCTAGTGTCACTTATGTGGAAAATATGAACTGTGATGAAGATATTGACAAGTAAAAGTTGAATACATATGTATGTACATTGTGTTACATTGGTACTCATTTTATTTCTGTTTTGTAACTCTTTGTTTTTAATTGAAATTAACAAGTATGATATCTTGTTTTTTTATTCTTTTCTTATTTTACATTGCATATTGTATATGTTAAACCATAATACATACATACATTATAATAAAATGTATAAACCATTAGATGTTTAGTACATGATTTTAATGCTTTAAAATGGCTTCTAACATATATGATATGTATATTAAAAGCTCAGGGATGCAAAATGCACATAGTACTGTATCTGGAAATCTAATAGGGAGGAATATCTGTATCTGGAAATCTAATATGAACAAAATGTATAACAAACAACATCTTGGAATTGAACTCGTTCATAAACCAAGCATTGCCTGTACATAGCTATAAATTCAGTTTCCTATAGACATAACTTGGGGTTGTACCCTAAATTTTGGACATCAGTGTAGTTGCATTGTTCAAAGCACTTTCTTGATGCTATTTTAATTAAGAGTTATTGTTATTAACTTTATAGGGGAGGATGGACCTTCTCAGATGGGCCTTGAAGATATCTCTCTGTTTCGTTCACTTCCTGGAAGCACAGTCTTTTATCCAAGTGATGCTGTGTCAACTGAGAGAGCATGCGAGTTGGCTGCCAACACTAAAGGAATTTGTTTTATCAGAACTTCTCGCCCTAATACCCCAGTGATTTATGGCAGTGATGAAAAATTTCAAATTGGAAAAGTCAAAGTAAGTATATTAGAAATTACTAAACTTATTTTAATGGATTTAGATTTTGTGCATTATCTTTGTTTCTAATTTGTGCAGAAATGTTTAGTCCACTTTTGTTTTGGTCACTGAAATGGCTTTTGGTGTATACATGCCCAAGAGGATTACTTTAAAGGTGATAGCAAACATTAGGAAATGGATTTACCCATTTAGTTTTATCACCACAGTCTGAAAAAACTTTCTGATCACTCCATGTATAGTTTACTTTGTTCACAATTAGGCTGTTTAGCAAACTGTAAAAGCAATTTCAATAATAACAATGAAAATAAAGTTTGTTATTCCATAACTTAGTTTAGATATAAGCATAATTTTTTTTAATTCTTCAGTTTTAAATAACTGATAATACAGTGAACTCCCAATTTGTTTTTTAGGTAATAAGACAAAGTGATAAAGATCAGGTTCTACTGATTGGTGCTGGAGTTACATTATATGAAGCATTAAAAGCTGCTGATACCCTGAAACATGAAGGAATCCATGTGAGAGTCATAGATCCATTTACAATAAAACCTCTTGATATAGAAGGTGTAAGAACCAATGCTAAACAATGTGGAGGTCGAGTAATCACTGTTGAAGACCATTATGCTGAAGGTAAGGTAGCATATTTTGGTTAATTTCTAATATACTAGCAAGAATACTGCAAAGAATTAATTTTAAATTTCTTATTTTAAGCTCAGTATCTCTTTACAGAGTTGTTTTTCTGCAAGCTTACTATTAGGGCAGCACTTAATATTGACAGATTATCATTATCTTTTACATAAAGTTGAATAGTAATATTGCTTGGGTGGGAATGTACTTGTGCAAAATCAAAAACTAGGTGAAAGAAATAACCAAGTTAGACTATAGTGACAATAATTAATACTTAATTGCTGTACAGAATATTCTACATAAACTTTTATCTAATCAACTACATTGGTAATTGCATTCTAAAATTGCAGTGCTTAACACTTGCTTGGACATTGTTATATGGTACAAAATCGACAATGGAAATGCCAAGATACACAATATATTGTCTGTGCTTAGACTACAAAGTTGTGATGTGCTTAAAATAGTCAAATTGAAATACTCTTGTTAGCCATTATATTATGTTCTTGTCATTGGTGATTATGTTAATTATAACTCTTACTTTTTCACAAACCTTTTATCTGCTTTGAATAATGTACAAGGAATTATATGTACTGTACTCAATTATATGTACTGTACAAGGAATTATATGTACTGAACTCGCTGATGATTCCAGTGACAGAGTAAAAGAATCGGAATATATCAAAGTCTTCCTTTTTTTCTCATTTCTCAATTGATTAATCATTTGCAACAGAAATCCAACATATGGATGTAAAGTTGGGTTGCAAAAGTGCAACTCACCTCTGAATCCAAATGATTTGAGATGATAGTATTTCACTATTGTTTTCCACAGACAAAATAGTATTAGGATCTTGATGGAACCCTTTGTGGTGCATGTATAATAAATAATAATTTGCAATAGTTTTATAGGTGCTGTAGAGAATGATCAAGATATGTTTTTCCAAATGATTATCTAGAACAGGGCTACTCAATTACATATTCAACTAGATCCATTTATTTATTAGGGACAGGGGTGAAAACAAACGCAGTCACTTTTATAGCTCATTTCATATTTTGCATTTTCCAAACATATCTGCTCTGCACAAAATTTGTTTCACAGGCTTCCATTTAAGTATTCACGATCTGCAAAGAAACATGCACTGCAAAATTTGATCATCAATAAATTTTATAGAAAAAAATATTTGCAGTGGAACTTTCTTATGCTTATCCAGAATCCTTTACTTAAATTTTATAGAGCATACAGTACTCTATAAACTATACTTTTAATATTCATTAATGACAAATTATATCAAAGCATATGGTTAAATATTTTATTAAAAACAGAATTCAGACTAAAATAAAAGCAAGTTAATACCAGCTTATGAAAGTATTTTTTCTCATAAATCTTTCAAAGTTCTTTTATTTGTTTTCATAAGTACAAGTACATATTATTACATTATTTGAGTACAGTACATATTATTACTTTACAAAAAAAAGTGCCTTTAAATTTTGATGAATAAGTTAAAATAATAGATTTTACTCACATCACATATTAATATAAAATTTTCTATAACACTGTAAAATATATTAACTCAACATGGAACGGCAGTCAGTAGTTTTTTTTTTTGTAATGAGAGTATTCTTTAATGGTTCAATTGGAAGATGCAAAAGTGCATGAGGTGAGTATCCTCCTGAGTTAGAAGCAAATGTGGCTCTGTTGGCATACTAGGCTCGTAAACTGCCTTTCTCAATTTAGAATCCCAATTGCACCAATGTTGAGGTTTATTTCCCCTAACCTCCACCCTGCCCTCAGTGTGAAAGGTTACACTGATGGGCTTGAGAAAGGCTGCCATCTGCTGGATGGGGCATTAAAATAATGCTCTGTATGCAGGAGAGCTGTATCCTGTGCTTGTTAAACAATGCATGAGATGGCTTTGATGGGAGGCTAGCAGCTGTCCAGTGGGTCTGCTATCCCCAACTTTCTCTCAGGTCAATCCATTGTGCAAAAAAAAACTCCTGAGTAAAACAATCCAACCTTCCTGAATTGCCAAGTTCTTTTGTTGCCATATTTTCTCACCTGAAGACTTCTAAGAGCAACCCCAGTCCAGTAATCAATTAGATGCATATACCGTATTTCTTTGATTCTAGGGGGTGGGGGTGGCTCAGTCGGTAGCGCACCAGGCTTGTAATCTGTAGTTCCCAGGTTCGAGTCCCAGCTGGGTCAGCATTGAGATTTATCTCCACAAAATTCCCCGCCCTGCCCACGGTCAGTAGGGGACACCGATGGGCTTGGAAAGGCCGCCGTGCCCCCGTGTACGGGAGAGCCATACCCTGTGCACGTTAAAGAACACACTGGATGGCCTTGACCGGGGGGGGGGGGCTACCATCTGTCTCCCAACAGCTATTCCAGTGGGTCCCCTCCCCCAACCTTCTCTGAGCCTTCAGGGTCCTTGTGACCTGGCCATTTAGCCCATGGTGTGCAAAAAAGTGCTGCTCAGAGGTAAAACAACCCAACCCAATCTTTGATTTCTAAGATGCACCCCGTTTTTAGAGACATTTATATGGGGGAAAAAGTGCATCTTAGAATTGAAGAAATATAGTAATATATACAAGTCCATGGAATACAAAATACAATAGCATGGCTTTAGATATGCTTTAGGCCTGTCATAGATGATGATGCAGACAATAAATCTTGCAAGTTAATGGCTGGAAGCAGTATGATTAAATGTATCTAAATTTGCAGTAGAATAAAACTACTTGATAGTCTTCTCAGTGTATTCTCTTTTTATTCCAGTTTCCAAAAATTAAAATCCCCTAATTCATAAAATAGAATTAAGTTTGAAAAGTTAATCCTTGATATTGCCTATTTATTCCATTCATAGTCAGTCACGCTCATTACTTTAGGAACATTCTTAGTGATATTTTCTATCTTATCAAAGCAAGATCTCTCCTTTCACAAACATGACATATGACTCCTTACTAAACTTCCTTATTTCTGATAAATCCAGTTTATTAAGTTCTGAAATATTTTGTGAACATCTAAATCAAGTATAAAGTCTTTATTTTTTAAATATATAATATTGGAAATCATCTAAAATAATATAAACCACTTTTGTTTGAATCAGTTTTGCAGACTTTTTTTTTTATGCACCTCCAGTAAATCTTCATCCTTTTTTTTAAAATTGTAGTCCTGATTACAGCAGCTAGAATAGAGCATTGAAAATATAAGTGTGGTAAGTTTTTTTTCACTTAAAAAACCCTGCTCTGCATTGGTGTGTTTCTTGGTGTTTCTTTGGTGTGTTTCTTGTAAGTATCCTACAGTGTAGCTTAATACTTTTTTTTAATAATGTGAATATTAACTCTCTGGGTGCTTGATAAATGAGCTTTTACTGGTATATAAAGTTTGTAGTACTCGCATGATAGATAAAACTAAATATGTGGGCTTTAGAAAATGTTATTTCCAAGCTGTCATGATTGATCTTGATGGATGAGTAAGATTTAAATAGATATATAACTTTCCATCTACAAAATAAATAATGATTGCTGTTTCAATTCCATAAAATCCTCTTATTTTTGTATTAAAAAAATCCTAAGGTACACAATAGTATCAGTTGGTAAATAGTTTTGTATGTTTTTCTTTAATTTTCATGGCATTATATAGTTTCTACATGTGAAGTATATGATTTTGAAATTTTCAGGTGGATTAGGGGATGCTGTAAGTGAGGTTGTAGGATGTTGCCGTGAGATAATAACCAGACGTCTTGCTGTTAGAGAACTTCCTCGTAGTGGGCCTTCTGCCTGTCTCATGGAAATGTTTGGAATCAGTGCCAAAAACATTGTAAAGGCTGTTCATGACTTCAAAAATATGTAAAAGCAAAAAATATTTATCAAAAGGCATAACTAGACCTTAACCATTCCAGGTAATGCTTACAATTTTATGTTGAAACAATCTATCTAAAAAGAAATAGTTAATAGATTAAAGAAAAGTTTTTAACATTGTAATTAAGAATAGGTTGAAAGTTGAATAATATACATTAAGATGTGGACTAAACTGTTGCCATTGATTGAATACACTGTTATATTCTTAAACGTTTCAGAAGGAAGAATTGTTTAATTTTAAGAAATTGACTGTGGTTATTTTGAATAAGAAAAAACCTTGAAAATTCAGTATCTCTAACAATACAAACAGGTTAAATCAAAGGTCACAAAGGCAGCAATACATTTAATGCTATGTGGGATATATAATGTAAAAACTTCACCTTGAACTGAATTACAAGGTGGAAAAATGCAATAAAGTTCAAAAATGTAACTTTTTGATAATGCTCTTTCTAGCAGGTGATGTTGAAATGAACTGTTCCCACAAGTACAGCTTTAATGTTTTTGCACAGTAATAATCTAACACTCAAAGTGCAGTTTGCATTCAGACAATTTTTTAGGAAAATTAGTTCCTCTAAAACATACGAGGGGTGTTCAAAAAATTCTTCATATGCATCTGCAAAACAAAAACCATTGCACTTATCTCAACAAAACTTTTACTGTCCTTCAAAGTACTCTCCTCCAGAATCTATGCAGAGTTTCAGATGTTTATGCCAATTCTGGAATACTTGGTAGTACTTCTGTTGGGGAATAGTCTGTAACTCTGAATGAATGCATTTTGCAAGGTCTTGCACCCTTGAAAAAAGCTTTGCAGCAAATTCCTTTATAGTTTTTGGAAACAACCAAATATTGCATGGTGCAAGATGGGGTAACTGTTGGTTTTTTTCCTGCTCCAGATAGGCCATAACTTGCTGTTTTATGAGCACCAGCATTGTCGTGAAGAAGGAGAACCCTTGGCATGTATGTTGTTGTATGCTGCTCCTTCATCTCTTTAACCATTTTGGGGGAAACAATGGCACAGTATTGGCCATTTACAGTCATTTTTTCAGATAAGGTGTCCATGACTACCACTCCTTGGGAATCGAAAAAAATTGTGAACATCCTCTTCCTTGAGCAAAAGTCTTGGAAAATTTGGGGATGTTTCTCTTTTGCAACCAAAGTATAGTTGATCTTTCTGGGTATTGTATAGTAATAAAACCTCATCACCTGTGACAATGTCTTTTAACCATCTGGGGTCACTAGGTTCAAACATTGTCAGCATATCCTTGCACAAGTTGATTCTAGCCCCTTTTTTGCTGTTCTGTCAGTTAGTGGCATATCCATTTGGCATAGATGTTCCTGATCTTCAAATGTTAATAAATAATTGTTTTCACAGTGCCAATCGATAGACTGACATCTAAACCTATTACCTGAATGGTGATGTTGGGTTTTCTTTAACGAGTTCGTGAACAGTAGCGATGGTTCCTTCATTTGTGGCCTCCTTCGGTCTTCATGCACAAGGGAGGTTTTCAAATTTACACAGCCATCCCATAACAGTTCCATATCAACAGCCATGATCCTAATGTACTTGTGAATTTTTCATATTGTCCCCAAGCTGCATCTGTGAAAGTGTAAAATCTTTCTCAGTCTTTAGTAGGCTCCATAGCCACAATGTACAGATTTTGCAGACCAAACTTTAGGAAACCACCAGCAAAGATAGGAATGATGATATGGCCTTTGTTTTTAACACAATGACAAGTTTAGACAAGCTTTCAAACAAGTTGTAGCTAGTTAGCTTTGGAGGAACAAGTGCAAATATGCAAACACGTGTTAAGAACTTTTTCATGAATGCCCTCCATAGCCCGTCAAGAACGTCCTCCATAGATGCAGTTCATTTTCAAATAAATATGGTAATTGCATATTTTATTTTAATATGAGTTTAAAGTAACCAAGAGGTTTCATATGCATCTAGCTCCCAACTAATGTGATGATGCATTCTTAAAAAACTTTGTATTAGGTGATATCATATTAGTCAAACAAGAATGTTAAGAAATAATGTAATTAGGTTGGATGGGTTTCAGAATCCTAACCTGATTGGCATATTTTTAATTCTATTCCTCTATTATGACTCGTATCTTTTTAATTTTATTACTTTGGTTAATTCATGTTTTGTATTCATTTATGTATATTTCACACACTTGACTTATTTTTACAGAAAAATAACAATGATGAAGATAGAAACAAACAGATTGTTAAATGCAATTTTATTTTAATACATGGTACATATAGGTAATTGTTGAGTAATGAAGATTGAAAATAAAAAAAATGATTGTTGTAAAAATTATTCTGAGTATTGATGATGATTAAACTGTATGTTGACAAGTGTTTCTATTTTACACCTGACACATTATAATCTAACCAATCAGGAATCAAGAGTGAATCAGAGTGACTTTGTGTATGCAGATATTGTCATTGTCAATTTAAAATGTTCTTTATTGTTTACAAATGTATTAGCCATAGCTATTGAAACACTAATTTGCATAGGCAAATGAAAAAATTTTGAACGTGCTGAATATGAACAAGGATAAGTGAGACTAGAAAAGCAGTGTGTCTTCTTATAGTATGACAATAATATTAAATGATCATAGAGAAGCACGAAAAATCGTTAGATCATCAAATGATCAGTCGTATTCAAAAATTGGTTATACATTAAAAATAGTGTTGAAATTTCCTTAATAGAATTCGAGTTAGAAGGGGCTAGGTGTACTATAATATTATTTTATTAATTCTGTTTCAAAACAAATGAATAAATATGTTCATTTAAACTTATCTATCAAAAAAATGTTTTTAAATGTCTTTTTTTTTGTTTCTCTAGGAGGAAAAAAAATAGAATTGTGCATTTATATATATGTGTGCTTATTTCGTAATCAAGGAGCACAGCTTTGTTACATGTGTGACTTACTCGCTGAAGTCTTTCAGATTGTAGAGCAAAATAATGTTAAAAAAATATTAATTGTATTATGTATTTTTTTATAGTTGCCATTTTGCGCAGTTGTTGCCAATTCTGTATGATAATATAGAAATAAAAGCGTGCTTTAGAAGTTTCTTACATTTTATTACCTGCTACACATATGTAAGAATTTGTGTTTGATCTAAACTGTAATAGATAAGGTCGCCAAATTCAGTATTCAACTTCTTCCAAATATTAATGTAAGCACAACCCCTAGTATTTTTCCCACTCAAAAAGTGCCCCTCCATGTAAAAAGAATAGCTTTCTCCTAACGAGTAAGAATTATGATAGCTGAATTTGGTACAAATCTTTTTCTCATAGTATGCATATGGGGTGGGATGTTAAATTCTTACATTTATTAAGAAGGGAAAGAATTTCTAAACGGTAAGAGTTATGATTACCAAATCGGTTTCAGCTTTCATTCAGTACAAATTTCGCTTGAGGTTATGGCAGCTGTTGATCATGGAGATAGTAAGGGCGCCTTCCTCTATTCCTATCAGTTGGCTAGTGTAGTGGAAACTGCATATTACTCCTACCCCGAGTGTCGCTCTACAAGGTCAATTGTCATGGCATGTGTGAATGTTTTGTACGAATACTGGCACAATTAAATCGTAATAGTTCCTATTAAGAGTGGTAGTATTATTATCAGGTACATGGGAATTTACTTTTTTTTTTTCCTTTTTGTGTTTGCAAAAACTAGTTGAACACTATGATCAGATTTGTCTGTGGTTTTTAAAAACTTTCAGGTCCATATTGCACTTCTATCGTAATAAATTACATCAAAGAAATTCAACAATACCTTCTAGGCAAAAAATGGAGTGAGGGGACCTTTTGAACCAGTAGTAGCAGTTCTTTACGCTGCTTTCCAATATAATTAACGAAAGGTTTAAAAATTCCGAAACAAAAACTTTGTCAACTTCTTACCAATGAAATCCCATTTCTTTTATTCATTTTACAGGTTAATTTCTGCAGGAATATGCTATACAAGAGCTAATGTTTTTCCACAATCTCGTTTGTTAACAACACACTCTTACGAGTAAGAGTAATATGGCGACGTTGGTTAATTTTCAAGCGATAGGGCATCTCCCTCTCTTCGTACCTCCATGCTATTGATCTGTTCAGCGGCGTCCTGGGAAGTGACCCATGTAGCCTTATGTAATCTTTTGTACTGGTATGCAAAATATTTTCATGTGTTATTTCAGAATATGTAGGGTTTACAGATATTTCATTTAGTTTTTCTACAATATTTGTAATCGTCCCGTATTTTAAGAGTTTAAATCCAAGCAATGACGAGTAAATCTGCTAGTAAGATAAGTGTGGGAATAAATATTGTATAAACGATGCAGGGATGTGATGTTTAATAATGAGCAGACACAGGTAAGCACCTGTTAGGTTAGCAATTATAAGTGAAGAAAAATTCTTTGGCTCATACAGAATCTCTAATAATATGTCACTATGGCTCAGCAAATTTCCTTTACTGATGGTTATGCCAAGTGTTATACCATGGGGTCAGCTATTACAAGTCTTAAAGGAAAATTTTAGATATGTATATTGGACTACTCGCCCACTCACCTCAAGTGCTATTTAACTTGAACAAGTGTTTTTACTATGTTTTTTTTTTATATACAAAGTGCAATTTTGATCTAAATTTTCATGTCTGAATTATACATTTAACAGGCTTTTAGAGGAACGTTAAGCCCACATAAATTCATAAGTGTATTCATGATTAATGCGATTTATGTTTTGCCGACAATGAACGACATACATATCTTCCTTCAAAACTAGGCAGTTGTGAACTCGGATCTAGTGTCAAAGTTTAATGATTAACTTCTTGGCTAGGTTGATTCAGCTTATTTATTATTTTAATCAAAATTTAAGCATAGATCATAAAATGCATGTATCTCGAAATACACATGGGCATCAAGTTCCCCCGTTGAAATAACTTTAATAAGTTTAACGTAAGGTTTTCATTTGTATAATATTCGAATTTTTTTGTTATATGTACTATAAAATTAACAAAAGCACCAATCTGCCAAGCTAAGAATGTATGAAGTATCTCGCTTCATCGCTACTGGATTGGTTATCGTATTTTACAGCGGCAGTTGCATCTTCCGA
Organism: Ryuthela nishihirai; assembly: GCA_038380435.1. Classification (NCBI taxonomy): domain Eukaryota; kingdom Metazoa; phylum Arthropoda; class Arachnida; order Araneae; family Heptathelidae; genus Ryuthela; species Ryuthela nishihirai. The sequence goes on from JAWZYU010000017.1 coordinate 19,749,176, forward strand.
ATTCAATGAGCAAAAATTTCATTAGAAGCAGTTTTCCCATTGCTTTGCATAATATTTCACATCCTCTTAACCACTAGAGACCGCCAGGTCGTTAGTAATGGCGCCGACTAACGAGAAGCCGTCGAAGGTAAGCGTAATTTATTATTTTTCTAAAAACGTGTGGAATTCTTTATTTTCCTGTCCGGCTTTCTCATTTCAAATTACATGAATTATGCATTGTTAGTATTGCTCTAGTTCAACGTACGTAAAATGTAAAGTGTATCCTATCGCGTTCTATATCTGTTGGCTTAATTTCCCCCGATTCACATTTGCTGAAGTGGTTTATAACTTCTTAAACTACGTGTTACTGTTCTCATTACCTAATAACTAAATACAAAATGATAGAAAATATACCAAATAATTGAAATATTTTGTGGATAAAGCAAACTACGAGTACTAATACTACAATTCGTTGAGGCTACTTTGTTGGTATACTGTGGAAAATATATATTGCAATACACATCACTCACATCAACAAGTTTAATGTTTTTCGCTTAACTTCTTGTTTTAAAGAATGCATTAACGATGTTAAGCGAGTATACACACTATATTCATATACCTATAATTGATGCATTAAAAATTTTTTGAAAATAGAGAAATATATGAAAATTTGAAATGGAAAATTATGTAAATTCATACTAAAATTTTAAAAACAAAATATAGGCAGTGATCTGGTTCAATTAATATTATTTTTTTTTATAATCTGCGAAGCTTTCCGATAAGAGCAGAAGAAAGTTAAGAAATCTAGGGTGTCTGATACTGGCACAGACGACGTTTACTGATATGATAATGTTTCTCGTCGATCAGAATGCTCCTATGAGTTCGTCCTCTAATAAGCATTACGTGAATGCAAAGTAAAAATAGAAGCTAATAAGTTAATAGTTATCATTTAAGAAGTTTTAATTCAGGTATCAAATTAGCAAATAGCCCGCCAACGCTTGGAGTGGATGGAAATGCATGTCATTCGGCAGTCTCAAAATAGAACTCTGGTTTTCTATTATAGCTTTAGACAGGAGAATGGTAAAAAAAAAAAGCTCTAAAATTCTACCTCCTGTTCTATTAAAGATAGAGACTTGATTTTAGAACGCAATACAGTATTACCCAAGGAAATCCCGTACGGAAAATAAGGGACGGATCAGACAAATCTCTGAAAAGTTTTTTTTTTTCACAAGTGGCGCGACGACCATCTATCAGAAACGAGGTTGCCGTCTTCTGAGAAGGCTTGTACAGAGAAACAGGACTTCCTATGTGCAACAATTGATCAAAGTATTCAATGACGGCTGTTCCCAACCCATATCTTAAGGAATTGAAGAGGCTCGGTATTAGCAGTCGCATTCCTATACGGAAACCACTGATTTCTGCGAACCGGAAAGTTCGTCAGATATGTCATGGTGTCAGGAACACCATGACTGGACACTGGAAAAAAGTCCTGTGGTCCGATGAGTCATGGTAAGCCTTGTTCTGTACTGATGGAGGCAGAGAGTTTGGGAGGAGCTCCATGAAGCAATGGACCCAGCTTGTCTTGTAAACAACAACTCAAGATTCTGAAGGCGGTGTCATGGTGTGGGGAACGTTCTGTTGGTACGGAACTATTGGTACGAAAACACTCGACCTTCCAGTAATATCAGGGGACCCCCCTGATATTGCTGGAAGGTCGAGTGTTTTCCAAGAATTATGCTACTGTCCATCGCATGTGTTCAGCGAACACGACAGCGACTTCCACCATCTTCCCTGGCCACCACAAAGCCTGAACCCCATTGAGAATGTATGGAACTGTTAGAAAAACAGTTCTGGGAGCAAAGTCCTCTTCCGTCAAATCTAAGCCAGTTAAAGGACTGTCTGGTGAACTCCTGGAATGCTGGAGATGTAAAGGCACTCCAACACCTTGTGAAATCTATGCCAAACCGCATCCGTGCTGTTATTCGGGCTAAAGAAAGTCGAACTCGGTATTGAAAATCAAGGTTTCTAATCCAGTTGCCGGTGTGTGTACTTTCTATACTCTTAAAACACTACTAAAATATATAAACATACAGTACATTTCAAAAATATGCTTTACAGTAGTTGTATTATGTAAAAATATATACATCAGTATAAAAAAGGTTTAGACAAGGACGTAAAAGGTTTAGACAAGGACTTCTGTAAAATTGCATAGGAATAATCGTATAAAAATTCTAATTTTTTTTTCATTTTTAAAAATGGCATACAGTAAAACCTGTTAAAACTGACCAACCATAGGCAGATGGCCACTATTCGATCAAAGACAACTGAATATTCAAAGTCGGTGACTTATAGTCTACATATTGCGTACATCGAAAGCTGGTTTTTATGGTAAAGCTTAAATTACGAAATACATTTAAAATACTGTATATAAAGCATTTGCTATTACAAAACATAGGAGTGTTGTTATTTTCTGAATTTACATGTACACTATGGTGTGATCAATTTACATGTACACTATAAATAGTTTACATGTAATGTTTTGTCGTACCGATCACATTTTCCAAACCAAAATTCGAGACACCATGGTATTAAGTTTATTTTTTTCTGATTTATGGTTTTAATGAAAAGTTTCACAAAAGGATAAAAATTAAATCACATATAACTAAACTCCTTCACTGAAAATAAAAAAGCATAAAAAATTGGGGGGGGGGGGGAACAGTAAAACAAATATTTTTTACTTCGTGAACAATGTATCTCGAGTCTGATTCACAACCTGTACATAATCTTTTGTATCACAATTTTGTGATTTTCTGAACTTCCATTTTATGGTAATGCTTACTGACTTGCTTCATTCAGTTACTTCCAAAATATCGTAGTTTAGGTGCATTTCGATAATTTATGGGAAGATAATCTGAAATTGGGAAGTTTGGTCACCATAAACGTATATCTCATATGCTTTGATATATCTTGATCTCATACATACAAAATCCTCATACAGCAATGGATGCCCAACCAGACTGTAATTTTCCTATCCAGACATGTCTGCCCCGAGCTACAGCTGCATTTGGCCACTGTAGGCCAATTCTAGCAGGTCCTGTTTGACATTGTCTGACCATCGCATCCTGTGTTTTCCTTTTTCTGAAGCTTTTAGGCACACTGTTCATAATCCTATTTGACAATCTGCAGCTATGCATGTCAGCAACATGGCCAAACCAATGTAGTCTCTCTGTACACATAATGCTGCTCAGAGGAGGATGACAGCTCCTCCTACCTTATAATTTCAATTTCTTTCTCATAATTATGTCATCTGAAATAATAAAGTGTGAATGGCAACTTGGGTTGTTTTACCTCTGAGTAGCACTGTTTTTGCACACATTGGGCAAAATTGCCAGGTTAAAAGGACCTAAAAGGCTCAGAGGTTTGGGGAAGGGGATCGACTGGACAGCTGTTAGGTGACGGACCGAATTCTCCCATGAAGGCCATTCAGTATTCTTAATGTGCAAGGATATGACTTAAAATACCATGAATAAGATCTTTTCCAAGCCACAAGTTTCCCTCTCTTACAGAGGGCAGGGTGGGGATTAGTGGAGAGAAATGTCAATGCTGACACAGATAGGGTTGGGTTGTTTTACCTCTGAGCGGCACTTTTTTGCCCACCATGGGCTAAATGGCCAGGTCACATGGACTCCGAAGGCTCAGAGGTTGGGGGAGGGGACCCACTGGAACAGCTGTTGGGAGCCAGATGGTAGCCTCCCATCAAGGCCATCCAGCGTGTTCTTTAACGTGCACAGGGTATGGCTCTCCCGCACACGGGGCCACGGCTTAACGTCCCATCCGACGGACGGCGGCCTTTCCAAGCCCATCAGTGTCCCCTACTGACCGTGGGCAGGGCGGGGAGTTTTTGTGGAGATAAATCTCAACGCTGACCCAGCTGGGACTCGAGCCTAACGCGCTACCGACTAAGCAACCCCCCCCCCCCCCCGCCGCCCGCCCAACTTTGGCACTGAAGACACCTAGAACAAGGGTAACATCTCTTTTCTTGACAGAATTCAAAATATCCTGAAGTTGTCCGTAAAACCTATCTTTATCATCCTCATCAACATTCTCAGTGGTGGCATAACAGATAACATTCGTCTTTAACGCTTGTCTGAAATTTAGCTGTAAGAAACCTTTAATGCACTCATATCCTAGAAGAGCATCACTCAAGTATTTGCTGAGAAGCAAATCTACACCTTGGAAATGCTTTTCATCCTCTCTCCCTGAAAAGAGAAATTTAAAATTATTTTTAAATCTCTCACCTTGATTCGCCGATCTGGTCTCTTGCAAGACGAGAATATCTAAGTTATAACAGTGGAATTCTTGCGTGAGAACATCAAAAGAATAATCTCTGTGCAGAGTCCTCAAGGCTGAAGCCACTCTTGTTGGTAGAAACTTCAGGCACCACCTTTTCAAGAATCAGATGGCCTGCCTGAGACACATTACTCCAGTTTAGGATTGGCGATGCCCAACTAGTTAAGTGAGGTTCAGGTACCTGCGATAACCTCTGATCAGGATTATCCACCAGCTAATATAAGGTAGCCCGTGCTTCTGTTCACTTAGGGCTGGCAACCCACAGTGGCAATTTTCCCTCAACAGAGATACACCATTGCAGCAAGTCAGGGATCCATAATCAACTCCAAGTCTTAAACCATTCGTCTAGTCAGTATAAATGGTCAGCACCAGAAGCCTGTGAAGTTGGCCACTCCTCAACTGGACAGAAAAAAAGTGACCATAGATGACCAGATCAGTAAAACTAATCTGGCAGCCCTCCCCTTCTGTTCCCTTCCAGATGAAAAAATCTCTTTTGAAAGGTACTAATGGTCTATGTCACGAGAAGGTGGGGCCTGACATAGGTGCTAGATCTGGCCAGTTCTGTGCATCACTGGGGATTGGTACACAGCTCTCTTTCCAATTTATGCCTAGCTATCAAATAATTTAAATATTTTCCACCATTATGGAATTTTTCTAATGATGAGTTTCATAATTACACTAGTGGTGAGATAGTTCAAAAGAGATATTCTCTTTTGCTTATGAGCTCATTTCAGTTTATAAGAATTTCAACCACAATAGGCCACCTTATAAAAAGAATATATTTCCTTTCAGCTTTAAATTTGACTGAATCATTTAGAATTACATACAAGTCTCTTCTTAACAATCAACAGGAAATGATCCTTTGGTCTTTTCCGAGTGTCTTGTTTATTCTTCCAATGGAGAGCACTCTAGTGTTAATCTTAGCAATCTATCACTATAATTATTTTTGTTATTCCCTACAGTTTTACTGATAAATTTAAGTTTCAATTTCGTCAATGCTATTTTGATGATCTAGTCTTGAAGACAAAATAAAGATCTCAGAAATGTGTTATTTCTGCAACAATTTCCAAAAACTGACAGGAAGAAATCAATGTGCAATAGCATAATTAAATTATGTACTCTCATCTTTGATCCTCAGATTTATATCTGGCCAAAAAAAAAATTACAAGTATAAAAATACAATAAAAAGAGGCATAAATATGGGTTTCTATTTCCATAGTATTTGCCAAAAACAAATCATCGTACTCCATACATAGGGACTAGTAGGCTTATATCCTTGGAAACTTACAATATCAAAAATATATCCATTATTTTAATAAAATAACATTTTGATATTCCCTAGAAAGCAGGCATTTTGCCCACTTCCTCTGAAAATAGCATTTTTCATTCCCTCTGAAACTGTTTCTACCTGCATTTATAGTTATTTCTACACTTCATCAATATTGTAATAACCTGGTTCCTTTAACAAACACTGAGATTACACAATTTAGGAACAGAATTTGAACTTTCTGACATTTTGCTGAAATCAATAATTAAAAGGGCATTTCAACACAAAACTCTCCAACTTCAATTATGCTTTAAATATGAAAACTGTTTGAAATAATTCTTTTTGTTCATATGATTAATTTATAAAACTATCTTGTTCTTTTTTAAATTTTACATTTAGATACTTTTGTCACTTTTTTCATCTTAAAACATAGTTAATTTCAATATGCATCACCATCACTTTTAAGCTTAAAAACTTATACAGAGTTGTACAGTTCAACTATGTTAATAATTTTGCTGTTAATTCTGACATTATATATTTATAAAATTCATATTGTAAAGATTTCAAAATAATATAAATCACATTAACTCTAAAAATTACATATAAAATCTTATGCAATACATTAGACAGACATTTTTAGGAATGTATTAAAATCAGTAAATAAGCCATACATCATTAAATCTTTGTGTTTTCCCATTGACTATGAAGTCAATTCCTAGTTTTAAGAGCATCTTAGAGATTTTTTTTTTTTGATTAGAAGACTCAGTCATCATCAGATGAAAAATATTTCTGGCTTTTATGCTGTTTCATTTTTCGTCTTATTTTTTCATTGTTTCGTGAGGAAATCTTAGCTAATGTCTCAACTGTACGAACAAAAGAATGTAGTGACTCATCTACAATTTTTTCTTTTGATTGTGGAGTACGTGGACGTAAGTTGTATCTTCCAGATGGAGAGTACAAGTTCTGAAAATTTTGATAGAAAAAAATGTAAAATTATTTCATATTATATGAAGTTTATCGGATATTTATATGATGTGAAATTCAAAACATAAAATCATTAAATATAATAGTAAGATATTTAGCAAGTTAATCAATATTTTATTTCTAGTAATCTTTCAACTCATTAAAGGAAATAAAACATTTAAATAGATTGATGTGATGTGTGTAATCAGTTTAACTCAATGTCAAATTCAGAGGATTGAAAGGGGTAAAATTTGCTCAAATTTTCATTCTTTTAACTGCAACTTAACCATCATTTGTTAAAGTGGACAGAGAACAAAAAACTTAAACTTTGCATTGTTTCTGTAAAAAAAACATTGTAAAACAATATATGCATTGTCTCTGCAAAAACAGTAACATAATCTATTGGAAATATTTTCCACCAGTTAAAATGAAATTATCAACAGTTAATTTTAAAGGTCAAAAATAATTTGCACAAAGCTTAAATTTAGCTTTTTCTAATTCCTAACGTTTGACTCAATCATGAGTTCATTTTCATTAACTATTCATTTTTCCTAACTTTTTTCATAACTTTCATTTTTCCTAACGTTTGACTCAATCTGAAATATCTTGAATCCATGTATCCCTGTATTAAATAATTTGATGCTTCAAAATCTTTTCCAGTGATTTACACAGGGTGTCCAAAAACTCCTTAATACAAGCTTGCAATAAATAATGTTGTGTTGAAAATGTCCTCAAACACATTTTGATTAAATATCACACTGGAAAATTAAACACAAATGAAGCTGCGTAATGCAATATCTGGTTGAATGGAATTTTGCAGCACACACAGGAATAAAGGTCAACTGATGCAACATGATAAGGGAACAGCTAATAAAAAAAAACACATCCAATAAGGTAATAATTGTTACCTACATGAATGGTTTATTATGACTTCATTTTTCATAGCACGCATGAGATCATGCAACAAAATTTCATATTTTAATATCGAGTACATCGACATACCTGAGTTGAGGGCACGTGATGGCAATGCATTTGCTCTGCATGCCACTAGACAGAAAAAAATAAGTCAACACTTTGAATAGAATGTCATAATGTGAAATATGGGCTTTGTGAAAGCAGACATTTAAAACATTTGATGAAAAAGATCAAAACCCAGGTTCTGCACTTTATGACTATCACCTCTTCAGTTAGTGTGTGAACTATTGACTACTAGGCATTAACACTCAACAATCTGAAAAATCCTGGACAGTGACCATACTTAGCATATTCAGCATGTACAATTAGAAATCTGCAACTTTCCCCACAAGAAAATTTTATGAACTTCTCTGCCAATAGCACATTTTTAAAAGCATACTTTGTATCATTGAAAGCATTTTCATAAGGTATGGTACTCTAATCACAAATGGACATGAAAGGTGTACTGCAAAGTTTCCGCAACTCACATTATATGTGCATGTTGTGAATGTGTGTTGGTTATGCACTGCAGAAGACAAACTGATGGTAATCTTGCTACCAAGGTTGACAGCAAATACCTTGCTTTCCTACAAAACGAGTTGCTGCAAATCCTGAATTTACCAACATGATCATGCACTTCTACGCTTCAGTCAAGTTCAGATCTATTACTTTGCATCCATCATAATTGGATTAGATAAGAGAGACTAACTTAGTGGCCAGTCTATTTTTCTGATTATAACACTTGATTTCTTTCTGTGGGGTCTTGTGAAGCAAAAATGGATAGTGACAATATATGAGGAGATAATATAACCCCAGTGTGCTTTCTGTGTACACATTTAATCTAATGAATGGAAACATATAACAGCTCACAGTGGTAATCTAGAACACATTCTTTAAGATTTTAAGTACCATTTGTTGCACAAACTCGAAAAATTGTATTTCTGTCTATGCTCCTGTGCATACTGCAAAACTCCATTCAACTGGATATTAAGTCATAAAACTTTACATTTTTCTCAGTAACATCCGAAAAATATTGAGAACATTTTTTTTACCTTTTTCTCACAAGAGTTGTCTTTCTTCATGTGATAGGATTTCCTGAACACCATTTGAGCATGTAGCCATTGGTAACAAGTATTGTAATATTATGCATGATAAATGTTTATCAGAATCTGGTTACTGAAAGTTACACAAAAATACTGCCAAATGACTGTATGAAGTTTTACCTTTTGATTTTCGATTGTGCATTTATCGTAAACCCATCTTCACGATTCTTTTTAGATTATGCTTCGCAAGTCAACTTTTCCCTATTAGCATTCAGCCATAACAATTATTCACCATTTAAAATATAACTTACAGTAATTTTGAAATATAGAGTAGGTCAAGAATGATGAAAAATTGATAGGATCAATATTTACAAACAAAATTAGTATATTTAATCTGATGGATTGGATTATATGTTGAATTGCACCTTTTTTGTGCATAATACACTAAATATGAAGGTCACGAAGAACCTAATACCTCTGAGCATAATCAGGAGAAAGTGATTCATAGGACAGTTATTAGGGGCAATGGCAACAATCTATCAAGGCAATTTTTGTTGCATAGGGATATGGCTCTCCTGTAGAAGAAACTGTGGTCTGAAAATGAATTGTGGAAAAATGTAGTACATGAACTTCACAAGACCCCACAGGAAGAAATCAAGTGGTATGATCAGAAAAATAGATTGCCACTAAGTTGGTCCCCCTTATCTAATGCAGTGATGATGTATGAAACCTAATAGGCTTGCGTCTGATGACCTGTATCATCTAATAATGGTAGCCTTCTCCCACGGCAATGCATAGGCATGTGCAGAAAATTTTAATGCTGGCACAATTACTTTTTAAAAAAAACTGCATTCTTACCTCTTGATTTTTACTTGGAATTTCAACAAGTTTTTCTTCTGATTTCTGATTGAATAGTACTGTGTAGAGCAAAAGATAAATGACAAAAATTAATGTTTTAGAAAATCACGTAGGTCAAGTTCAATAACAAAAGTTTGACTTCATTTTATGGCAATCACTTTTCCACAAATGTTAAAAAAATTATGTTTGAAAGCAAAAATTTCTCATGTTATTTCAAGAAACCATTTAATATTTAGTTAAGGGATTGAAATTATACTAAAGTTTTTATTTTTTTAAATGTTCACATTTAGTATCTATAGAAAAACCTGACATAAGATGCTCATGTCAAACCAAAGTTACTAAAGTGTTGAGAACATCTGTTAATATACCTGATTAAAAAGGCTTGAACTAAATAATTAACTCTATGAAAAAGTATCCAGAATACATGATAGTTTACACAGAAAAAACCTAAATGTTTTTCAAATTCTTAGTTTACTTACTATTCACAAAATCAGAATCCTAACACTAGACTTCCTATGAACCAAAGTACATTTCGAAATGTGCAGGATTTCAAATCTTGCATTTATTTGACCAATAGGTTATTTCTACTTTTGTTTATGCATTTTCCAAAATATTTACATAAATATTATATGCTGATAAATTTGCGTATTCTGTAACTGAAGGACAAAATGACCCACAGGGAAAGTAGAGGCATTATCCCTTTCTAAAGAGATGTTCATTGAGATGGGTCAACATGAACAATAATGATATTTCCACCTAAATATAAAAGTTAAAAATAAAAATGGTTTTATGGGCTATAATATTAACACTGAACATTTATGTAATAAAGCTCTAGTTTGAACGTAAAATTTCCAGATCTAGAAATAATATAAATTATACAATTAAAAAGACCTTCTTGCTAAAAAATTAATTTAAAATAATTTAAAATTCTCTGTCATTGAGCAATAAAATTTTATTGCTCAATGACAGAGAATTTTAAATTATTTTAAATATAAATTATACAGTAGTTTGACCACTGCTACACAGTTCGGCATTAAGAGGATGAGATGTCGGATATGTGTTTGGGGAATGTCAGCATATGCAGTATTGATATGTAGACAAAGTTCATTCGTTGTAGCTGGTGTCTGGTCTGCTAGTCATCATGAGATCATGGACCAGACATGTTCAATTGGGGACAGATCTGGTGAAAAGCAGAAGTGTCACAGGGTAGCTATCCAGGAATTGTTGGATGATGCATGCCACATGTGGTCAGGCATTGTCCTGTTTGTAAATGGCACTAGAGAGCCTCTGACGATAAGTTATGACTACGGGCTCCAACACCTCAGTGATGATGTTCAAAGTTCCAGTAATGCGTACGAGGCACGTGAGTGAGTGGAGTCCAATGGCACCTCATACCATAACACCAGGGGCCGGACCTAGAGGTCCTGTATAGAGGCTGGCCATCTCGGTGATTCACTACCATTGGTTGATTGAGTCACGTGGTTTATGGACACTATGTTTTGTCGTACCGTGAGACGAAAGCCTATGAGTTAGTGTATGTACCAAGTTAAAACATCTCAGTTGTTATAGTTTTATACGTTTCTACCACTTTTTTTGTCTATGAAAGCTGTCATATTTTGTGAATGCCTCACTGCACTGCATTTGGGTGTAAAAATTTCACTAAAAGAAATAAATTAATAAATATTTTTTTCCGAGAAACTCCATCAGAAGACAGCAAATGGCTGCAACAGTGAAATGAGCTAACTGAAAAACCAACAAATAATTTCTTTTAAAGTTCGTTTGAAAAATGAGCTAATATTTCCACTCTGTCGTCTGTCTATGCCAGTATTTGTGCGTATGTCTGTCCATCTCTCTGTTAACTGTTGTCTGTCCATCTGTTTTTCCACCTGTCTGTCCGTCTACAAATAATCAACTTTTTTACTTTTAGAGATATATGAAAAATACTTTTTGGGTTGGATAGGTGTTGAACAAATATCGCGATTCACAATTTTGAAAATGTTCAATGGGGTTAATAGCACTCTCTAACAGTAGAAAAAGATGGAAAATGCTAAAATTTTAAACAAATATTGCAAACAAACTATTTACACTGGAAATCTGAAATTTTGGTAGTAGAGTGTTATGGTCAGAAGGTTTACAATGGTAACAAGGCTTTGCTGTCTTAGCCAAAAGGGGGTGGAAAATGAAAATTTTTTAAAGAGATAAACAAAACAATATATATATATATATAATATTTTGCTTTACAGGTACCAACAAAATATTAATGATTTAAACAATATTCAATAATCACAGCATTACCTGTAGATGTTTAAACGTCTATAAATCAATAAATGCTTTTGTGGAAAAAATTTCGCCGACATATGGGATTCGAACCCGCATCTCTCCGGAAACATGCCAGAGTAATTCTAACCTGTTGAACTAATGCCGTCTCAGTCTTTTTCCATTAATAATGACTATCACTCTTCCCGTGAATCGTTATGGCACCACCTATGATCTCGGGTGGCAACTATTTCTTTTTTAGTGCTCTGAGTAAAATGGAAATAAATAATGAAGTCACATCACACTATTTAGCATTTTTAATGATTTAAACACTATTTGATAATCTCAGCGTTACCTGTTGATGTTTAAACGTCTATAAATCAATAAATGTATTTTGTGAAAAAAAGCCAGCATTAGTTCAACAGGTTAGAATACTCTGGCATGTTTTTGGAGAGATGCAGGTTCAAATCTCGTATGTCGGTGAATTTTTTTCCCTCAAAAATATTAATATTTATATTTTTCGAATCCCCATCAGTTGCAATTTCCAGTGTTAGAAAGTACTAAAGGTGGTAAACGAAAACTCGAAAGGCGACCTCTAGCAGCAGAAAAAGCTGAAAAATACCAAATCGTTAAATAAATATGGCAAATGATCTATTTTTTGCTAGAAACTTAAATTTTTGGTCATAGAGTATAATGATCAAGTGGTTTACACTAATAGTAATAATTTGTCCAGTTGGTAAAATGCAACTTTTCTGCTTTAAGAGATAAATGAAAAACTTTTTTTTTGCACATTACAGGTACTAATAAAATATTAATAGTTTATTTTCTCAATTATACAGTAGTCCGAATTTCCACTGTCAGAGGGTACTGAAAGTGTAAAATAACTAGAATTCATATCGCCTCTGGCGCATATGGGAATCTCATTTTCAAAGAGAATGAAGTTCTTCCTTTGCCTACTTTTTCACTCCGTAAAAGTTTTAATTATATATGTTCATGTTGTTTTTCTGCTGAGGTCCCGCCATCCTCATGGACCTTCTACTATGGCGTGTTAACTGACAGGCTCCTGTCAGACCTATATACAAGCAGCTGTTTGAAGGATTATTTATTTTTTAATGTATGATGGGGGAAATGCACATAATATTTTATTAGTAATTATAAAACATAAAAGTATGTCTTTCAGTTCTTAAATTTAAAAAGTTGCTTTTCTCTCGCTCCTATGAAAATAGTGGGCAGCTCATTCAGTGGTCAGTGGAAGTGCTAAATAGTGGGCAACCCATTCAGTGGTCAGTGGAAGTGCTAAATAGTGGACAGATCATTCAGTGGTCAGTGGAATTTCTACCATAACAGAACGCTACATGCCAAAGTTTCTACCATAAACAGATCACTTGAAACATTCGTTAAAAGTTTTGCAGTTTCGATATTTAGTGATCTCTAATGATGTAAATTAAAACTACCTTTGAAAATGCGAATTACATTTCATTAGTAACCAACTAAAAAAGAGATTTCCAATTATCTCTAAAAAAAATCGTTCCGTTACTTACCAATCTTGGGCTTAGGGTCAACTCATTGTTGTCAATGGAATTTTCGATACTGTCACATTCCATGACCCAAATTTCACATTTTTAGCATAACTACATCGTTTGCAATATTCGTTTTAAATTTTGAGATTTTTCTATTTTTTCCACCGTTAGAGGGCACAATTATAGCTTTTGGGAAATTCACAAAATGCAAATTGTAATATTTCATCAATATCTGTCCAACCCAAGAACAATTTTTAATTTAGCTCTAAAAACATACACTTTTCTGTTAAAACAAAAAAAAAGTTGCATTCACCTCTTCCCCGGGTCTAAAGGGTCAAGTGATTGTTGCCAATGGTGACTTCGTAACCTTCACATTTCAACACCAAAATTTCAAACTTCTAACATAATTACACCATTTGGAATATTCGTTTGATATTTTGGAATATTCAACTTTTTTCACCGTTAGAGGGCGCAGTTATAACTTTTGGGAGATTCGAAAAATGTAAATCGTAATATATCATTAATACCTATCTAAAACAAAAAGAATTTATTTATCTGTATAAACAAAAAAGTTCGATGTCTACAGACAGACAGGCAACAAAGCGAAATTATGTCCGTTTTTTTTTTTAAAGCCCTAAAATTTACTTTTCCTTTTTAGTCATTTTCTAAAGTGCTTCCAATCATGAACATTGAAATCTGTATCAAATATTACCTTACCCTTTCCTGGAATCCATAAATACTGTGCAATACCATTCAGCTATGCATGCTAAACAATCGGAGCGACGACAAAACATGGCGTCCAATTTTGAGATGGCCAACCTCTACCTATATTGGGCCTCTAGCTGGACCTGTATGGCATTGCATCATGCATGTCTCACTGAGCCTGTTGCCGTGGTACCACTAGATACTGATTCGTCCATCATGGTGCTGCACACTGAAGCAGGATTCATCTGAAAAGACGATGCAATGTCATTTGCACATCCATGCACGATGTTCTTGGCATCATTGCAGTTGCATAGCCTGTGTTGTGGAGTCAATGGTAGCCAAAGCAATGGCCACCTAGCTAAGATGCCCTGATGCTGCAATGTCGAACCATACATGTGGACACTAGTTGATATGCAACACACCCTAACTCTTGAGCTAAGGTGTTTGATGTGGCTGTACGATCATTCAAAGCCATGTGCATGAGATGTCTGTCCTTTCATTCGTTTGTGTGATGGGGCTATTGAAATCCCCCATGTCAGTGAGTTTGTCCCTCCTCTACCCATTGATGCCATATTCTCATCACTGTGGCAGCATTCAGTCCAATATGAGCACCGATGTCTCAGTACGATAATACGCCTTCCCGTAATCCCACAATTCTCCCTCAATCAAAGTCTGAAACCTGGTTGTATAGATGCCGTGTTCTTCGATGGGGCATACTTGATCCTTCAGTGCACAAGAACTGCAAGTAAACATAATTCCAGTGCTTTACATTGGCTCTTTGTAATCTCCTCTTATACCACTCCCAGGGGGCGTTACTGTCACACTTGATGTGCATATATGCTGCGCTTTGAATCATTTACATGTTCTCCCATGGGCTATTCATCTTGCATATTTCGGGCAATCTGACGAGTTCTTTTTGATGTTGCACTTTTAATAGCCAGCAGTGTGTATGGGGGAAAAAATGACACAGCATTCAACTAAATTATGATTTATATTAAATATATTTAAAGCAATTTTATAAAATATTTAAAACTACTGTCTTCCAGGTGCAAAAAACAATCCATACCCATAGTAGTCTTTTCTGAATTTTCTGATAGTACTTCTCTTCCATTATTTGGTTGTTGATTTTGCTCATTAAATAAAGTTATTTCATTCACTAGTATGCAGCTGTTATCTGAGCTACTATATACATCAGAAGGTAGATCAAGGGTAGTATCTGAAAAATATCAAATTTAACATAATTCATGAAATACTAAAATTAGTTTTTAACCAAAAATATTAGCAAATTTCATATTTAAAAGCCAATAATCACAAAACCTAAAAGCACACATTACAAAAAGTCCTGCATCAATCATTTACTGTGCCTTGATATACTATTTATAAGAGTTGTGTCAATTATCTATAGTATGTGTATTTCAAAGATAGTGTATTATTTACTTCAAAGGTTCTATGCAACAAGACTTGTAATGAGGGGCAGATATCACTGGTATGCAATACAAATGTTATATATAGATAGATGCTTTACTCAATATGCAGTTGAAATCATACAAATGGACCAAAATGATGTAATGCCTTTAGATTGCTATGTGGTGATGGTGTGTACTGACCTTTCACAAACAGATAGGCCTAATGAAACTACTGCATGTTAGGACTCATATATTAATATTTTAAACATAGGTAACTACACCAGCATTGTTTGGTATAGCTGATAGATAATAGACAATTTCAAGGATAATGGTTAGCAAACCTGACTATTCAGCTAGTCAGTATGAAGTTGTACAGGTGTTCATATGTTGCATGAGAAAACAAGTCCGATAGAGCTACTAGGTTATCCCTGTCCTTTGTGATTGGGGAGCTTCTGTTTCCTTATAAAAAATAATAATGATAAACACTACTGCAACTGCTAGTGAATGAAGGAGGAATATTTAAAGCTGCTGTCTATATAAGATTATCCAGTCATATGATCTGAATTCATTAAATGCAACTGCTAGTGAATGAAGGAAGGATATTTAAAGCTGCTGTGTATATAAGATTATTCAATCACATGATCTGAAATCATTTTCTTGATATTCATTTGCATGTAAGATCACTGTAAATTTCTTTCATATATAAGCTCCATGCCGAAAGAGTCAATGGCCCAGGTAACATTTAATGCCAGAAGAGTAGAATTCATGTCTATTTACTGACCAATCCCCGATCTTTTTCTACAAAAATAGTCCCTGTGTACAGTGGAAGGAACTGGGTACCTAATACCTTATAGTCCACATGAAACAATATGGTGGATCATATTTTGGATGATCAAATATACAAAGTAATCTGGGCGGGGGTGGCTCAGTCGGTAGCGCGCCAGGCTCGTAATCTGTAGTTCCCAGGTTCGAGTCCCAGCTGGGTCAGCGTTGAAATTTATCTCCGCAAAATTCCCCGCCCTGCCCACGGTCAGTAGGGGACACCGATGGGCTTGGAAAGGCTGCCGTCCGTCAGATGGGACGTTAAGCCATGGCCCCGTGTGCGGGAGAGCCATACCTTGTGCACGTTAAAGAACACGCTGGATGGCCTTGACGGGAGGCTACCATCTGTCTCCCAACAGCTGTTCCAGTGGGTCCCTTCCCCCAACCTTCTCTGAGACTTCGGGGTCCTTGTGACCTGGCCATTTAGCCCATGGTGTACAAAAAAGTGCCGCTCAGAGGTGAAACAACCCAACCCAAACAAAGAAATCTTTTCATTCAAGTGGAAAGTCAGATGATGGCAGAGATAGATGTTGAATGATTTCTGGAATCTATCACACAAGGATACAAACATAACTTTGGCTTAAATTTTATTTAGCAGATAATAATGCTTACTCACACTAAGGTCATTGACAATTTCCTTTGAGAGCCTCTACACATTTTTGATGCAACTTTACTTTCTGAATATGAATCCAATGGGAGGTACTCCATAGACTCAAGACGAGGTTGAGTTGTTTTTACCTCTGAGCAGCACTCTTTTGTACACAGTGCCCAAATGGCCATGTCAAAGAATCTCAAGTAGGCTGGGGGAAGGGGACCACTGGACTGTTGTTAGGGGTCATCAAGGCCATCTAGAATGTCCTTTAAAGTGCACAGAGTAGGCTCTCCTGCACTGCACACGGGGCCATGGTTTTACATTCCATCTGATGGGTGGTAGCCTTTCTAAGCCCTTCAGTCTTTCTGACCGATGGCAGGGTGCAGATTAGCAAAGATAAATCTCAATAAACTTGTTTAATCCATGATTATGACGTTTAATCTAAAATATCTTTGAGCAACTAGTTCACATTACACTTAACACTATTTTTACATAGTTAAGGTACGAGTTATTTCAGTTATGGTAATTTTTAACTTAAGGGACTTTTTTTTTTATCAACAAAAGGTTCCCCAGTAAAGATGAAAATTATTACCATTCTGTTGATGTCTGTCAACAATTCTGCTGGCTTCAGCCAGTTGTGCTATCCTTCTGGTAGGTTTTTTTTTTTTCAGTCTATTTTCCAGGATTTTTTCCGAAATGTTGTTTTCACACAGGTGATAGTTGAATTAGAGCACTGATGTTTCATTTTCAAAGTCCACATACCAGTCCGAGGTTAATTACTGATGACATTCATTTGAATATGTTTTCAGCAGTATCACTTAGGCTGAATTACTCATATTCTAAAACTCATTTCATGGCACATAGTATGCTCTAAAGAGGTTCTCCATATTCAACAATAATACTTTACAGAAGAACTTCAACAAACTCCACTTTTAACCCAGAAAAAACACATTTTAAAACACCATTTCAAAAAAGATTTATTCAATTCACATTTCAAGTTAAGAAAACATTAAAATCAAAATAATACAATATTAAAAATTTGGAGAGAGACCCTTCATTTCATAGGGTTAGGGTGACATGTTTCACCCCGACGTGTGCGGGGCTTCATCTGGCAGTAGTCAACTTGATTTTAAGTTCTTAAATAAAAGTATCCCTCTATCGGTGAGATTTAGTTTTTGCATGTAGCTCACGCAACAGGGGGTTCCACACCGCTGGAAGGGGTGGAACCTCCATATTGCATAGATGTTCTTTATGAAGATTAAAATATTTTCAGCGTATTGTAACTGATATTTATTTGGTGGGGCAGCTATAGCTTTATAAGTTAAATTTTATGTTTGCAATTGATTTTGTACTATTGTTTGCAATAATACTGTATTGTTTTATATATATATATATCTTGTTATATATATATATATATTTATATCTTATAACATGTAAAATACATGAACAATGTATGTTAGAACACTAACAAGATATAAAAAAAAATTAATTGTTTTTTTATATTAATTAAGTAAATATAAATATATATCCCATATATGGTAATGGTATGTACAGCACTTTCCTAGTTTGAGAATTACTCCCTGGAAGTTTTACGTTTTAACTTTGTACCACAGCATTATCATGATTAAATCCTTTATAAAGTATAGCTGTGTGTTAACTTATTAGCATAAAAAAATTACCATAACTGAAATAACTCATACCTTAACTATGTAAAAATAGTGTTATGTGTAATGTGAATTAGTTGCTCAAAGGTATTTTAGATTAAACAGCATAATCATGGATTAATAAGTTTATATAACTTGCTATGTATTTTTAAATCATTATAAATCTCAATGCTGACAACAGTTGGGACTTGAGCTTGGTAATTGTAGATAATGAGCCTGGTTGCACTACCAACTGAGCCCCCCCCCCTCCCCCCACAGGACAGAACTACTTTTGACATTGTTTCTGAGTGCTTTTTTTGTCAAAGAGAAAAAGCAGAATAACTTATCTCAAAAGTGGTTCAATAACCTGTCTCAAAGGTTGTCTAGCATCCAGTGTTTCCATGTATGCCACTGTCCATCTGTAGGCTTCTGGGACATTAATTTGCCCTATTTTAAAAAACACTATTTAATCATCACAGACCATTATGTAATCTTTTAGTGGCAGCTGAGACAACATCTATCTTAAAATATTTTCAAAAATCTGACAAATAAAAATCACCTCAAATTCACTACAACTGAAATACATACAATTTCAGATTCAGCCCTAACTGTTTCAACTTCAGCAAAATAAAATGCTTTTAAATTTAAGATAATTTTGTACCTTATTTTACTACTTTGTAACTTTATAAATTCTTATGGCTAATTCTAATAATTGCAATAATTATTATTACACTAAAATTAAAAAAAACCCTGCTTTTTCCTATTACATTACAATTATGGGCCCCTGAGTAGATTATCCAATTGTAGGCTCCTGAGTAGATAAAAAAAAACATTTTTGATAATGCTTTATAACATTTTAATTAGTTCTGAAATAACTATACTGTCCTGATTTCAGTAAGTTTCAATTGACACATTTGCTGATATGTCCTGGTTTACATTAAAAAACAAACAGGGGGGGGGGGGGGGGGTGTTGTTTTACCTCTAAGCAGCATTTTTTTTGCACAGTGGGCTAAATGGCCAGGTCATAAGGACTCTCAAGGCTCAGA
The DNA here is from genome assembly GCA_038380435.1 of Ryuthela nishihirai. Taxonomy (NCBI): domain Eukaryota; kingdom Metazoa; phylum Arthropoda; class Arachnida; order Araneae; family Heptathelidae; genus Ryuthela; species Ryuthela nishihirai. The sequence goes on from JAWZYU010000017.1 coordinate 19,768,580, forward strand.
GCTGGGTAGAGAAAGGAGATCCATTGGACAACTATTAAGAGACAGAAATACAAGGTCACACGATGTGTTTTTTAACATGTACAGAGTATAGTTCTCCTGGCCATGGGGCTTAACATCCCATCCAATGTGAGCCTTTCCATGCCCTTTGGCATTCCCTTTCTTACCAAGGGCAGGGTGAGGACTAAGAGATATAAATCTTAATACTTGCACAGTTGGAACTCATACCTGGTACATCAGATGACTTGCCTAAAAAATGAGAACCTTGCTTTAGACTCATGATAGCTCCACAGGCTACTGAGAGATGACAAACAATAAAACATGCAATGAAATTTGATCAATTAGAAATGAATTTCTTTTGTATGTGTGTGAAATAAATATTAATTCACATTATGTTAGGCATAATAAATAATCTTACTTCATAGCATTTGGAGACTATATACATATCCTTCACCTTGTTTTTCTGTAGGCTTTATATGTTCACAGAAACAATGGACTTAAAAATTTCTTTTATGTGTGTAATTAGGATTTAAGAGTTATGCTTTATTATTTCATTCTTTCTTGGGTACAGTAAATGTAAATTAATTCAAAGCAATCGGATGGAGTTAGTTTTAATGATTGGCCTCTATGTAGTACAAATTCAGGGCTCTAACTAAACAAATACAACTGTTGCACTAGAACAGCATAAAAAAAATTGTTAAGAGTAAAAAATTATTTGCATCATTTCCCTCAACTTTTTTTCACAAATTGTTGAAAGTACTAAATCCCTGCTCTATGCCAAGTTTTACTTTGACCTAAAACTGTTGTCACTGTGTGATAAGTTTTAAAATATTGCTGAATTCTTCAAAAAACTGGTATTCATTTATTTGCATTTCTCTGTGTTATTGTTTTGTTCAATGTACGTGTAATAATTCACCATTTACTACATCTATTTAGTAAATGACAAGATAACCATGAGATCCACAAGACGGATGAATTTTTCATGCTTAACTAAACAGCAATTGTCATTTCAATGAGTCCGCAATTTCATAATTCACATATGCCAAGAAGTGAACTGTTATAATTAGCATAGAAGTATGAAATCTCAGAGCACAACCTATTTGATCAGCATCTTTGCTCAGTGTCAATTTAAGCAATGTGAGTGGAGGTACTCCAATGTAAAACCTACTGTTATGTGCTTGAGCAGATGTAAATAAACACCATCTGGTTCATAACTAGGAGATGGTTGGAAAATGTTTTTCATTTTCAAATGTTTGATTAAAACTTGTCACTGAAGCAAGTTTCTATTCTATGGTATTTTGAATGCTAAAAGTTTGATAATCAAAATTCAACCATTTGCACTTACTTTAGACTGGATCACACAGTCAATATACAACAAATTTATAACACATGAAAAATAAAATAACAATAGAAATTTATTAAAGCTTAATAGAGATATTACCTGATAGTAAGGCTGACTCTAACTGAGGTCCTTTATTCTCCAATACACGATTTATTTTCTCTATATCAGAATTATAGCCATCTGATGCTGAGCTTAACAAATGTCCACCTGAAATAATATAAATTCTTATATCCTTAGTCTGCCTAACTATATTTCTTTATTTTAATAGGTCTTAACAAAAATTTTCATTGTATTAAAACCCAATTTATCAGGTAAAATATCCAGAGGATCATTAATGCACTTTTTCTTTTTCACTAAAAGACAATTTTTTTAAACCTAAACACATATATTAGCAAAGACTTTCCATAATAATAATCTTGGATAAAATGAAATAGGAATATTTTTTTTAATTGAATACATATGCTAATATACAAATCAAATAATCAGAAAACTAGTTTGAATAAATATTGAAAAATATTTAATGAGAGCATAATTCCAAGACTTTTATCATTATGTAAGTATGAAGGGAATCAGCAAATCACAAAGTAAAAAAAGAAGGAAGCAGAAAAATTGTCTGAACATAGCATTTATTTTTCCAACATAATCTCTAAAAACTTTATTAAATTCCAGAAACCTGTTGTATAAAAAGATAACAGTTGTAAATAGTAATGTACATAGTTTCTAACCTCAGCATCATCAGAAAAGTATTCATCACCAAGATAGTGTATAAATGGAACAAACAAATGAAAATCGTTAGGGGTAAGATAAAGAAGTTCTACTCTAGATCATTAATAGTCTCTTGAGCTGCACACACTGTATGCATGCACCACTATGCACAAATTACATGCAGTCAAGTGTAGTCATGCAAGAGCATTCTCATGAGGCTCTTATAAATAGACCAGGACAGACACTTTCTGAAAATTGAGTCCCCAAATGCTTTCAGAACTTTGCATCAAGATGCACCAATCAGTCTCTACAGCCAGTGAAATAGCATGCTGTTCAGTAGTTGTACATTCCTGCAGTATAGTTGCCATTTTTAACCTCGTCACCTTGTAACCATTAACTAAGGAGCATGCAAACAAAACAAAGGTTTATATCACTGTGAAATGTTCTGCTACCTACTGCTAACAACTCACAATCTTTCATTCAGCCTTTATGGAGCAGTATTTGTTTGTGACCTACTTATGCAACTATATAGATAAATGAATTGCATGCTAAAATTAATACTTTTTCTACTAGACCATAGATTACCAAACTTCTTTAAGCATATAACTTTAAAACTGATGGAATCTCAACAAGCTACTTAAGAACTTTCTACATATTGTCTGACTGTTGTAAAGCATGTTTTAGATAAAAATTTTAGCACAAAAATATAGTGTAAAAATTTCAATATTTTTAATGTAATGGATGTGTTTGCTGTTTCATGCAAAGTTCTGGCATGTCAAGTGCAGTGCTTGTTAGCTCTAACCTTAGGAGTTCAAGGAGTGGAATTTATGGAGTTTTAGAACTTCAATTTAAGGGGGCATAGAAGTTTCTCGGGTTAAAAAAAATCGATTTTTTTTTTTTTTTTTGCATTTTCTGTTAATTTTTAGTTTTTATCCCTAAGAATGAGAATCCAAAACCATTTTTAAAATATTGAAATATTACAGAAGATATAACACTTTATGTCGAGCCCCACACATGGGCCTCGGAGAGCCCATTTCACAGCAGCGCATAGGTAGGAACGTTGGACCCATTGAATAATGGTTTCTTTTGTCCTTATTCGAAGAGCAATTATCTGTAGGTAAAGCATTCATATTTTTCTCAACAGATGGTGTTGTAATCGTTTTACTTTCGTGAATGCAGTTTCTAAACTAAGTTCAAAACAGCAATCTCTTATACAGGCTATTCAATTTCTTCAAACTTTCAAACGCGTTTTTCTCGAAACTATGTTTTCAAAGTCGGTACCAGTGATAACTCAATAACAAATCACTCAATTGACTTGTTTCTTTTTTCTACTTATAGCTTATAAAATTCTCTAGTTCTTATCGGATGCTTTTTTGAAAATTTTAATTTTTTAAAATTTTTTATAGTTAAAACTGGAAAAAAAAAGAGCTAAAAATTGACTTTTTTTTGAAAGGTCGCCATTTCGTTAAAAATTCAAAATTTAAAAATCCCATCCGATACAAACTTCAAAATTTAATGTACTTTAAGAATTTCTTTTGTTTGTTTCAGATGAATGTGCAGAGCGATTTTACTGGTACCGCAGACCTCTGTACGGTGTGCAGGCCAGTATAGGCGGAGATGTAGTGGAGCTTTCTTTTGAAAATTTGACTGAATAAAAATTTTTTTATAACTACATGAGATGTACTTTCATTTAAAAAAAAGTCGTTATTATACATTTTTTATTTGCACCGCAAAAAATTATGAAAATTGCCTTTTTTTATGGCTGAGAAACTCCTATGCCCCCTTAAGAACATTTGCACAAGAAATTCCAGAAACATTAAAAAAAAACTACCTTTGGTGGCAATGATTGTGCATAAAGCTTTTATGATCCTTCTCATAAAGGACAGGGGCAGGAGTAGCTCAGTCAACAGCATGCCAGGCTCATAGCCTGCAGTTCCCAGGTTCGAGTCTCAGCTGGGCCAGCATTGAGATTTATCTCTGCAAAATTTCTCACCCTGCCCAGGATCAGTAAGGGATACTGATGGGCTTGGAAAGGCTACCATCAGTCAGATGGGACTTTAAACTATGTGCGTGTTAAAGAACATACTGGATGGCCTTGATGGGAGGCTATCCGTCTCTCAACATCTGTCTAGTGGGTCCCCTTCCCCAACCTTCTCTGAACCTTCGGGGTCCTTGTGACCTGGCCACTTAACCTATTGTGGAAAAAAGTGCAACCCAATCCATAAAAAGATTGAAATCTGGTTTAACTGCCCACTACCTCAGAACTAATTAGCAGTACTGTTCTAGCAGGCACACAAAGTGCACCTGCTAGAACAGTTCCTAACCACTATGTTAGTTAAAGCTTTCACAAGTCAATAAAAAGTTGCTTTTCTAAAAACTTTTAAAGATTTAATAAAACTTTACAAAAGTAAAAAGTTCAGCTGGTCTCTGGAAAAGAGGATAGTGATAAAAATTTATCATAATGGCTAAAAAAAATATCCAATGAAGGAATAACAAACAAGGTTAGTAAAGAATACTTTTAAATTTTTTAAGCGTTTAACATAAAATTATTTCACTCACTATGCAAACATGAAGCAATATTATTCTTCTTACGGAAAAAAAAAGTTATAACAAACTTACCCATGTTCCTGACATAGTTTTTGATTTCGAGATTCTGATTTTGAATTTCCAAAAGTAGCTTATTGTTTATGGCATTATAGTCCTTGTACTTATAAGAACACCAAACCAACAAAAAACATGCCACAGTACATGATACTTTGCGGCAAATCCACACTCGGTGATAAAGTGGTCCCTTGAAGAAATATATTTAAGATTTATATTTTTGTACAAACAATATATTTGTATTGTAATAACTAATGCATTTTATTAAAAAATATTAGCAACTTCCAAGTGACAAAAATCTAACTGATCCCTAAAGATATGCAGAATATACTAGAGGTATACTAGAAATACTAGAGATTTTCATTAAAATGTAATCAGTGTTAAAAATTTCACACAAATTTTGCAATTCATTATTGTGGAAGTTGGGGAGTAGTTGCTAAAAGTGGCTACTTTCCACTGAAGAAAGAAATAGTTCATATATTTTCTACAAAGCATGACCATTCTGTTAAAATAAGAAATGTAGTTATATATATATATATAAATACAATGATATAGCAACAATCAGCATTAAATACTGTAAATAAAAACATGTGATACTTCAAGTCTTGCATGCATCATTTTGCTCTTATGCAATTTAAATGATATAATTTCTTGTGTAGCCTTCTAAACATCTACTTAAACCTGATGATGGATTTAATATATCCAAAATTGCAATATTTGATCAATAATTATAAATATTTGCAGTAAGCTGTGTTCCGATTAGTTTGTGCCATTCTTTCGTATGTTCAGGGTTGGGTTGTTTTACCTCTGAGTGGCACTTTTTTGGCACACCATGGGCTAAATGGCCAGGTCACATGGACTCCGAAGGCTCAGAGAAGGTTGGGGGAGGGGACCCACTGGAACAGCTGTTGGGAGACAGATGGTAGCCTCCAGTCAAGGCCATCCAGCGTGTTCTTTAACGTGCACAGGGTATGGCTCTCCTGCACACAGGGCCACGGCTTAACGTCCCATCCGACGGACGGCAGCCTTTCCAAGTCCATCGGTGTCCCCTACTGACCGTGGGCAGGGTGGGGAATTTTGCGGAGATAAATCTCAACGCTGACCCAGCTGGGACTCGAACCTGGGAACTACAGATTACAAGCCTGGCGCGCTACCGACTGAGCCACCCCCACCCCTTGTATGTTCAGGAAGTGGTGTTTTCTTCTGTGCCCCCCCCCCCCCCCCCCCCAATACACACAAACAACTTTAAGTCTAGTGAAATAACCTGCAAATTACTGTCTCTGGAAAAGTATTATTTTTTAAATTAAGTTGTAAACTCTCATTAATCAGTCTAAAATTATTATAATTTTGGAACGGTGATAAAGGAAAGATGCCCCCCTCCCCCAATTTAATTTTCACTGGAACTAGGTGGGTTGTTTTATCTCTGAGCAGCATTTTTTGCATACAATGGGATAAATGGCGAGGTCACAAGGACCCTGAAGGCTCAGAGAAGGTTAGGGGAGAGGACCCATTGGACAGCTGTTAGGAGACAAATGGTAGCCTCCTGTCAAGACCACCCAGCTTGTTCATTAATGTGCATAGGTTATGGCTTTCCTAAACACAAAGCAAAGGCTTAATGTCCCATCTGATGGACAGCAGCCCTTTCCAAGCCACTGATGTCCCCTATTGACCGAGGGCAGGGTGGGGATTTTTGCGGAGATAAATCTCAATGGTGGCCCAGGTTGGACTCCAACATTGGAATTGCAGATTATGAGCCTGGTATGCTACTCACTGAGCCACCTCTGCCCCAGAAATTGAGGTGAAATAATAAACAATGAGCATATAAATGGACATATATTAGAGAGTTGGTTCGTCTTTTGATTACAAGTTCATGCAAACCATATCAACAAAAAAAAAAACACTGCATACAAAGTAAAAAAAAAGTTTTCCATTAACTGCTACTGGAACTTGGAATTCAAAGCTGAGGTGCATATCAAAATTACTTCAAATTATGCATCATTTACTGCATGAGATAGGATATTTAAGGTGAAAAAAAAAAGTTTGAAATAACCAATATTTTGCATCAAACAATGTTGGCTTATCCAGGCTCCACTGTTTTATCAACATATTTACACTAATATTCTTAGAAATGGCAATTTGAACCATGATTATCACTTTAGAACAGTCACATACAACCTGTGGCTCCCCCCCACCCCCTGCAACTTCAACAATTTACCTTCATGTTTGTTCCATGGACTGTGTAGGACATTTGAGTAATTTGATGGCAGCAAATGTTTCTATGGCATTAATGCAAAATTGAGAAATTTTTTTGCCAAAATTAACCACTTACATAAAAATTCTCCTGAAACACCAATTGCAGTTGTGCAAGTTCACAATACATTTAGAAACCTTGGGAACAGAATACTTAGCAAATAAATTATTATATAAACTTTGAGTGCTAATTCCAGTCAATGGGAAAATTGTGGAGAGAATCTAAATGATATACCGGAAGGAGAAAAAATCTGAATATCATGGAATTTGGAATAATTACTGGTGTATCAGTCTGTAATATACTAGAAAAATGGCAGGAATATATTGAATATTACCCAAATAATTATCATATGTAATACTATTTGAAAGGAAATTTTCAAGAAAAATCTCTCAAAACAGAGTTATCTTGAAATTTTTGTATATTAATTGCTGATGTAAGTCTATAAAATTTTATAAAATTATGTTGGGTTGTTTTACCTTTGAGCAGGACTTTTTTTTGCACACAATGGGCTAAAATTAAAATGGTCAGGTCACAAGAACCCCAAAGGCTCAGAAAAGGTTGGGGGAGGAGACCCACAGACTTTAGTACCATGAATTGGTCCCCCATGATCCCCGATATGAACCCCTTGGAGCATCTGTGGAACACAATGGAAACAAGCTTATGATCCATGAATCACCATCCAATGTAATACATTTCTGGTCTACACTGCAGGATGTGTGGGCTGCTATCCCTGCAGAACGGTACCGGCAACTCGTTGACTCCATGCCTCGACATGTGGCTGCACTGCTGAGGGCTTGAGGAGCACCAACCCATTATTAGGCACATATCCCATGACTTTTGGTCTTTCAGTGTATTACAAAATATTAAGATTTGCATTTTCCAAATTGCACAATAATCATGATAGCACTCTCTAAAGGTTGATATTCTTGGAAAATGAACAAGCTTTAAATGAATATTACAATATAATTATGGTTGGCTCTCTAAACACCAAGGGGTGAGGGGGTAATAATAAATAAAATACTACTATATGCATATTTCCCAATCATTCATTAGTTCAAATTTCCACTGCTAGAAGATGCAAAAGTTGAAAAATGAAAACTTTATTTCCTTTGAAAATGAGCATTCCATATTTGCTAGAGGAAATATTCTTCTAATGGGATGGGAAAAATAAAAAACTGTTTTTGTATTACATAGGTACCAATTAAATATTAGGATTCCCATTTTCCAAATCTTCCAATATTTTTAAATTCCACCATTAAAAGCCTTGAAAAATGCAAAAGTTTAAAAAAATATTCTAAATGATCTAACGATGCTAGAATTGAAATCTTGGGGTTTACAGTGACAGGGATTTCACCCACATCAGTGATTTCCCCCCTTTATCCACAAGAAGGTGTGAAAATGGAACCATTTTGCTTTGAGAGATAAATGAAAATTCTTTTTTTGGAATAGCTATTAAATATTATGAGTTGCAAAATACAAATCATTCATTAGTCACCTATAAAGGCTGCTCAAGTTGTGAATGACAAACTTCATTCTCTTCCAAAATGAGAGTTCTATATTAACCAGAGGTGATATGTTGTTCTAGTTACTTATTAAAGAAATTAAAGTTATTAGTAATGCCACAAAGTTCTACTCATTCACCAGCTCCTGTGTTAATGCTAACAGTATTTTAATGTTGTTTATTGCAAGAAGAATGCTTTCATCACAATTTACACTGGAGTGTCTTCATTCCTGGAGCAAGCAATTAATAATAATTAGTTATTGAAATTAAATATTAGGTCATTATTTTATGAATATTAGGTCATTATTAAATAGGTCATAAAATTAATATTCATTAATTCATAAAATTAATGAATATTAATTTTATGAAAAGGAATTTCATTTAATGAAAAGGAAATCTGAAATCCTGCTGTCCCAAGCTACCACTATGAATTTATATGAATATTATTTCAGTTTTAGAGTTTGGAACATTTGTTTTAATAATTCTTTGTATTAAAATTTTACCCAAGAGCCACCCCACTGAAGCCTCCACCCAAGTGTGGTGCCAGACATCGAACACACATAGAGACAGTTCTATAAATATGGCTCATCCATTTTTTTTTATGAAATATTTTTAGGTGCATAACTAAATAATTCTGCTAATTCATAGTACTCATTAAAATGAATATTTTTGTTTTTGATCTAGATGTTTTCTTGATTTGTCATATAGATTTATTTTTCTAATTCATTACTCATTAAAAATGTGTTTTTTTTTTCTAGTAGAGAATTTTTCCTGTGGCCCTTTAAGAATATAAATTTTTTCTAGTGGCTCTTCACAAACTTTCAATTAGATGAGCCCACCTTAGAACTATTACATATTCACATGTGACAAATAACATGAATACAACATATCTTTTACATGTTCAAGGCATTAAGATCCATACATCATTCTGCCAAGATCTATGGTAATTGTGGTTAGATCTCTTACATTTTACAACTTTTAATGTAATACTCTTTAACAGTGTTATATTTTATTGGACTGATTACTGCAATAACTAAATATAGATGAATGAATGCACAATTTGCAATATATAAAAGCAGAATATGAAATAATCAATGAATACTTTAAATATTTGGTAAAAAAAGTAAAAGCAAAAATAATATTATAGTTATAAACCAAAAATTCCAAACAAGTGTTTTCCTCAATCTTACATTTGAATCCAAAAGTATCTGACTCTCTGTTTCTTCATTCATACTGTAAGAAGCTATTATTCTTTCCAAAACAGCATTTATAGTAACTACCACGAGTAGCCAAAATCTTGCTTCAGATGTTCTAGGTGTTGAGGTTAGCAAATATGATAATATTACTGCAACCAAGTAAAATATAAAGGTGTGAAAGCCACTAAATTCTCCAACAACAACTGACTGGAGCCGTTTTATACGATCAAATATCTCAAATATCAACATACGATGTTCATTGGTTGTTGTTTTAAATTCATCAAATACAGTTTTTACGTTATCTCTCGATTTTTCAAGTTCATTATTTAGATTTTTGCTTGTATTAATCAGTAACTGCTGCTTTTTCAAAGAAATTTGTTGTAGTTCTAAAATTTTACTTTGGGATTCACTGGAATCATGAAGTTGTTTGCTTACTTTAACAGAATTAGCTGCCAGCTTCTGTATTGTATTTTTAGTGTGTTCCTGCCACACTTTATGCTGAAGAAAATAGCAGATACTCTGTGTATGTGTAAAAAACTCTCTATATGTTGTAAAGACCCTATCATTAGTATTTTTCAAACATTCTTTTATAGATTTTTCTGCTGGACAATTGCAACCTTCCAAACCTGACTTTTCAAGGAAACAGTTGGCGAAAGAAAGCGCTAGATGACTCTGAACTTCTTCAGTTAAATGCTTACAGCCGATACGAAGCTCCAATACAGCCTTTTCCCAACAGTCACCATATGTAAACACCTGTCTAGTAATTTCTTCATACAACCGTTTACCTTCTGCGATTTCATTATCCGAATTCGCATAATTTAACTCATGCATTTCAATATTTTGATCATCCAAACACAAAGAACTAGGAAGATTGAACAACGCTAAAAAAAATACATTTAAACAATAAGAAAGCATAAAAGGCGACATTTCGTCAGTTATCGATTGAGCCCTTTAACAGGTCTCCACATGCCTGACAAACATTTTACGTTACACAGTTGCCAGATCCCGCTGATTTCATTCAAACTTGAATTTTCCGCCAGTTAACAAACCACGGATACGGTCGGGCTTTTAGTACAGTAAGTGGGAGTTCTTTTATAGTATAGACTGCGCATGGCAACACTTTGTTGACGCTCACATTCCATAACCATCTCAATGTCTATGTTAACACATGACGGGGGCAAGAAGTGAGCTTATATTGCTGCTCTCAGTGGCGGACTGGCCAGGGTATCAGCTTGCCCGGTGGCAAGTGGACCCCCTTAAACATTAGCCAATATGTTAAAAATGTTAATGACCTTTTAGTAGCTTGAAAATATAATAGAAGTTCCAATATTATTACTATATGCAACTAAAATTTACGTTGTATTCCATTTTAATAAAATCATTTTTCGAGGATACTTTATATTTAAGAATATAATAAATAACTCTTAAAAAATAATTCTGATTCGGATTATGTGAGGCCGACTCATATGTTATATAGTCTCGGATCTTTATTATTGCGACTGCGCAATGAAGCTTAGCTGGGAATCCCAGCCTGGGATCGTGCGTCCAGCCGGAGTCAACTTTGTATCGAGCTATTGCATACATTGCAAAGACCAAATATTTTTCATTGCGTCGGCCTCAGTTTGAGTGTGCTTCGTCCGCTCTTCATCTCGTGCTTGCTGTTGGGTTTGGGTTGTTTTACCTCTGAGCGGCACTTTTTTGCATACCATGGGCTAAATGGCCAGGTCACATGGACCCCGAAGGCTCAGAGAAGGTTGAGGGAGAGGACCCACTGGAACAGCTGTTGGGAGACAGATGGTGGTCTCCCGTCAAGGCCATCCAGCGTGTTCTTTAACGTGCACAGGGTATGGCTCTCCCACACACGGGGCCACGGCTTAACGTCCCATCCGACGTACGGCGGCCTTTCCAAGCCCATCGGTGTCCCCTACTGACCGTGAGCAGGGCGGGGAATTTTGCGGAGATAAATCTCAACGCTGACCCAGCTGGGGCTCGAACCTTGGAACTACAGATTACGAGCCTGGCGCGCTACCGACGGAGCCACCCCCGCCCCGCCCTGTGCTTGCTGTTTTTTTATAAAAGGTATGTATTTAATTAATGTTTTTATATACCCTGGCCCTATGCCCTTTAATTTAAATATAATATATTTTCTTTCATTGTATAAAATTAGTATAAAAATACTAGGTAGTAAATATATTTAAGCTGCAGTCTCAAATAATAATATATACGCATAATGCAAGTTCAATAAATAATGATACCTTTTATTTACTCTACAGTTAAAATTACTGTGATTATTAACCCATTTCTTCCCAGTGTTGCGTTCACGCAACACTTGCGAAGAAATGAGTTAAAATTGTTTTTAATAATAGATGCATCTATAAAACATATTTCCACTGATGTGTCCTTGCAGCGAGGTCTATTATGTATTTCTAGCAGAAATACATAATTGACCTCGCTACCGTACTATAGAAATTTTCTACAATATGTTACAACAGTTCACAAACAAAATGCTGAATACAGCAACACAATAATAATAACTTATTATTATCAAATGCAAACATACAAATAGCCAACTTATGGCAAATGTTGGATTCAACATTTAATTGCAGATGTTCATTTTCCTCAACGTGGAGTATTTTTAATTAAGTTTTAATTTCAGGAATATTACCCCTACTAGTATAGAAAAGAAAAAGCATAAATCTGGATCACTGAAACGCAAAGAGTGACAAGAAGCAGAAAGGCGGGAATTAGCCAACCGATGCAGATCTATTACAGATTTTAAAATACCACAACCACCATCCACAATAAATGTACAGTTCCACAACAAATAGTCAAGAAGCAAGAAACGATACTCATGGTGGTGATGCAATGATTTGTGAGTTACAAGAACAGGAAAGAGCTACTTTGAATGTAGAGACAAATACAATATCATCCTTTACTCACCAACCCAGTAGTTCTTCTACCTCTATTTGCAACATCTGAACACATAACTTAAACTAGTTACGCGGAATAAGATATACCTTCAGGCATAAATGACTTGGTTTCTGAAGCACATCCTATAAATGAACCTACACAAGAAAATGAAAGATCAACTGCTGGAATCTTCCAATCTCCATCACGAGCAAATCTGAAACAGTTTTTTGCTAAACATCCATTTCAGCCACTTGATGATCTGCCATTTGATGCTCGTTTCTATGAGAGGAAAATTATGAATGACTCAGTCCCAAGAAAATGGCTAACATATAACAAAGAAAATAGGTGCTTATATTGTTCATATTGCTCGACCTTTGAGTCTCCCAACACTTGTAATCCATCACCCTTTGTACGTGGTTTTAGTGACTACAGGCGTATTAGCTAGAGCTTGGCTTTACACGAATCGAATCGACAAAACGTCAGAAATGTTCAGGATTTATCATTGTGGTTAATGACGGCACCTTAGATAATTTTTTTGCATCTCTAAAAAGAAAGAAGTGTTGAAGCAGAGGAGTATTATCATGAGGATTATAGACATCATAAAGATGTTACGCAAGCAAGCAAGCACTTCCTTTTCAAGGTCACAGAAATGAATCGGCCTACACTCTGGATAATGAGGTTCTGAATCATGGCAATTTTTTTAGCTGCAGTGCAGTTGATGGCAAAATATAACCCCATTATGGCAGCTCACGTTTCTGAGTACAAAACAAGTCTACATAAGGAATCAAACGATTAGAACAACAAGGAAAGGCTCAAAGGCTATGATGGACTTGTTAAATACCTGGGTAAAACAACCAACATGTTATTGGAAATTAACATTATAGGAAATTAATCATAGGTAAAACATTCAACATGTTATTGGAAATTATGAAGAATATGATACAAGAAAGAATTACTCATGAAGTTTCTCAAGCAAAATATTATTCTAATCAAGTTCATTCAACACAAGATAATTCATCCATCAATCAATTTAGCATTATTCTTTTGGTATGTGTTTAAAGGTGTTATCTGTGAGTGACTGCTTTCAGTTGTGCCAAGTAATGATGGCACAGGACAGGAACTTTTTGATCTATTGACTGAAACATTACAGCATCTTAAAATTGATCCCAAAAAATGTTTATCTGATAGTATAGATGGAGTTGCAAGCTACCATGGCCAGTATAATGGTTTACAAAGTAAAATTACTGATGTGGCTGATCATGGAGGTAGGAAGATAAGGAGACGCCCTAACGCGCTTTCCCTGTCCAAGGAAAATGATGCTTAGGCAGCAGGGCGGTAGCCATATTGTTGCATTCAAAACAAACCGTCTGCCGCTGCAATCAAGCCTACTTTTCACGTGTTATACTCAGTTTTACTGTGCGTTATATACGGGAAGATTTTTTTTTCACGACTAAGAGAAAGCCCATTTAAGCTATTTGGAATTTATATTGTTTTTTTCAGTGTAATGAATATTTCCATACAGAATTACTACATTGCAGAACTATTTATGTATTTCGTTGAATACGACAATAACAAACAATTGCAAGATTTTAAAAGTTTATTTATACTACACTGATAACAGTAGAAAATATTTTATGGATAAAACATAAAAGTTATATGCAATAGCAGCATTTAAACCGCAAAAAATTACATTTGTAAAATTAAGAAAATAGCTGTTTTACGTTAAAAAAATTCTCATTCCACAAAAATAAAAAAAATTTGCTTAACAAAACTAAATAAAGCCAATAGTATAAGAAGCAAAAAAAAAACTAAAAAAATATATATATTTATACAAAAAAAAACGCCCAGATGGTGGCTCGAACCCACCAGCTCTATGTTTGTACCCTCAGCTTCACATCTCTCCCCCATCTCATGCTCATTCTCCTCCCTCAACCAGAGTTAACAATCAATACAAAATACACAATTATTACAATCTCTCAAAAAAAAAATCTCGTAAGGATTGAAATACATCCTTCATCAGCCACAAAGGAAAATTTCAAAATAATATCTGAAAAAACTATATAAAAAAAAAAGCAATTAAAAAATATACTAAGCAAAAATAATAAAAAATTAAAAATATATAAAAAAAAAGAAAAAAAATATATATCCATAGGGTGAAGGGAATACAATATCCATTAAAAAAAAAAAAGGCAACTTCCAGACAGTGGCTTGAACCCGACATCTCAGTGCCTGACTCCTCAGTCTCTCATACCTATCTTCATGTATGCCTAACCTACCCCTCAACCAAAGTAAAAATAAAATAACTACAAGCAATAAACTCTATTTGAAATCCATACAGAATTAAATAAATTCAGCATTCACCTTAAAAGGGACAATTAGAACCCTATCAGAAGAATTAACGAAAAGGAGAAAAGCATTACACTCTCCTCTCCTCTTTTAACTAAAATTATTTAAACAATTTGAAAAATTTTCACCCTAACTAATGATCGCTGTCACTCACCTATGACAATTTACACCATATACATTAAATATTCAAAAATATAAGACTCCAATCCAAGAAAACAAGGGGGCATTTAAGCAAAACCCTTAAATGCTATCCAAATTTTAAAAAAAAAGAAAGATTATATTTCTCACCTTATGAAAATACTTTATTGTAATTTACTTTTCCCTTCTTACACTGAACATATTAAATCATGAAGAGAGAGGAATTTAAACACTGAAACATTTAAACAAAATAATATCTAATACTTCCACCTAAAATAAAATAAAAAACGAAAAAGAAACTCCTTGATATTTTAATCACCTCTATTTAAAAGTATGTAAATTCATCATCCATTAAATAGAATACACACTAATATTCAATTACAGCCAACAAAATTTTTTAACTGAGAATGCCTGCAGAAGGAATTCTTAAATAAGTGTAACGTAAAATCAATCAATCAATAAATCAATATAAGTACATCTTCACATTTATCACTGAGTACAATCCGAAGAAAATAAAAAAAATCTGGTGAAGAATCGAGGTTTGTAACTCGAAATAAAACCGATTTCATAGCGGCGTAATTTCAACACGAAGTTGCTTGTATCATTATATAATTATTTAAACTTTTATAAAAATGACAAACTTACCGATGAAAGGTAATTCCTGGTATCTTTTTTGAAGGGCGATTCGTGCAGTCATAATACAAATGTCGAAAAAAATTAAATTTTTATAGCGCAACACTTCGTTACTCACCTATACTACTGATCAATGTTTTGAATAGAACAACATGGCTGCCGCGCAGTCGCGGAAGTATCATTTTCAAGTGCTTAGGGCTCCTCCTCTTATCTTCCTACCTCCATGTGGCTGATCAACATGTTCATATATGGTGCTATGCCCATGTCTTGAATTTGGTGATAACTGAAGAAACAAAATGTTGCATGCCTGCAGTTTCTATTTTCAATTTGCTACAGAATTTAGCAACGTTTTGTGAAAACATCATACATGAGAATAGCTGTATGGATGTCCTAGATGTTGGAAAACATTTAGGACAAGAAAAAATGAAACGATTAAAGCTAATTGGTGAGACAAGGTCAGGAAAATGCAATGCAGCAACAACTATATTTGGACGTTTTGATGATGCCGCTGTCAGTACTTTTGTAAATCTATTGACATGCTTATCAATGATACAAGTTTGATGCAAAAACAAAACAAGAAGTAAATGTTTTACTTCAAAGTCTTCTAAAGTTTGAAACAATATTGACAGCATTTACTTACTTGTATATATTTGAAACTACAGCCTGTTATTTACAGACAAGTGGCTTAGATATGTTTACTGTATGGAGTTTAGTAGATTCAGCTACAACAAAGTTGAAGGAACAGACAAGAACATTTGATAATGTTCACAACAAGGCATTGGAATTTGTAAATAAATGTAATGACAAGATTTCACAGTTGAATATGGATGAAAATCAAACATTGGGAATTGACTCTTTGGAAACAGCATTGCCAGTTAAGAGGCAAAGGAAGAAGAAAATAATGACAGATGAGCTTATAGGTGATGAAGGAAATTCCTGATTCTCAAGCTGATTTTCGAGTAAATGTGTTTAGCCTTATAATAAACCGTATTGTCCAGATTTACGCTGTGTACAACACAAAAAGTTGTATAAAGATTTATCCTGCTTGGACCCAGAAAAGTTTAAAACTGTTTCAGAGAAGGGCTTTAAAGATGAAGCATTGGAAGGTATTATTAAGCTGTCTCCACAAATCAGCAAAGATCAAGAAATATTGGAATTGTTTTCTTTTGCTTCGAAATTTGATGTATTAAAGCTATTGCTTAATGATGGTTAGAATATGGATTCCAGTTGCAACAAGGGTAAAATTTGAAGCACTTGCCCATCGTCTGTAGTAAAAATTCTGGCATCCAACAGACTTCATGACAAGGCATATGATAACCTTTATGAACTTTATAAAGTCATCTACACACTATCAGTTACTCAAGTCCAATGTGAGAGGACATTTTCAAAGCTAAAGATCATAAAGACAAGGCTGAGAAATTCACTGTCTGAGGAGAATTTGGAATCCATTACTGCTATCCATTGAAAAAGAATTGTTAGATGAATTGGATACAGAAGCAATTATTGACAGATTCGCACAAGCATCTAGTGAATTCAAACGATAACTCTTAATATAGTGGACTGCATGAAATATACTTTTGAACTACCTGTTAACATGTAAAATGTTCAGTACAAGCAAACTATTTAAAAATATCCATTTATTTAAAATAAAATTAATTTAAAAATTCAGTTATAACAATCTGTATTTACATTTAGTATCTACTCTATACTGTCAGTAATATGTGGGGCTGGGGTGGCTCAGTCGGTAGCGCGCCAGGCTCGTAATCTGTAGTTCCCAGGTTCGAGTCCCAGCTGGGTCAGCATCGAGATTTATCTCCGCAAAATTCCCCGCCCTGCCCAAGGTCAGTAGGGGACACGATGGTCATGGAAAGGCCGTCAGATGGGACGTTAAGCTGTGGCCCCTTGTGCGGGAGAGCCATACCCTGTGCACATTAAAGAACATGCTAGATGGCCTTGACGGGAGGCTACCATCTGTCTCCCAACAGCTGTTCCAGTGGGTCCCCTCCCCCAACCTTCTCTGAGCCTTCGGGGTCCATGTGAACTGGCCATTTAGCCCATGGTGTGCAAAAAAGTGCCGCTCAGAGGTAAAACAACCCAACAACCCAACCCAGTAATATGTACAATATATGCACACTGTAATTACTAAAAAATATACATTTATTTCGCAAAAATGTTATTTGTACCTTTTTACCACATGTATTTTTCGAAAATTTATTTCGTATAAAAATTAAATAATAGCCTTATAGTTGTAGGTGGGCCTTCTTTGTCTCCTGGCAACCAATCTTTTTAGACCCAGTCCGCCACTGGCTGTTCTATTCTATAGCAATATCTTGTTCAACTTAACATAACATAACCGGACAAAAAAATTGACAGCAACAGAGGGCGCACCAGTAATAAACGCGTCCTACAAATAGCTGTGCCATGCGCTACAGTGTTGATACAATGACAAGTGGTTGTGTACCACGTGTGTGCTCCATGAAACATGGGTCACGCCAAAGATGTGAATGAGTGGCAAAAAGGTGTTATTGCTGTTATTGCGTTTGGCTGAGCCAAATGGCATAGTGTATACAAGAAGTTGCCGCCTTTGCAGCTATGTCGAAATGTACTGTCCAAAGGGTCTTCCAGCAGTGGTATACATCACAGTCCATCGCACATCATAGTGCCGCCAGAACTGCGGCAGAAAGACTGTGCCTACCAATAGGGACCACCGCAGTGTTAGAGCAAACTGCTTTTCAACGAGACAGGAAATGTTCATCAGTCAATGCAGGCCTACAAAAGCTGTTTCCGAATGAACACTCCAAAGGGAACTGCATGCCATGGATATCTGGAGCAGAGTACCACGGAAGAGACTCATATTAACAGCTCTGCACAAGGCTCCAGTGCTACAGTGGGCGCGGCACCACAAAGACTGGACTGCCGACTCGACTCTTGAAAGCGTGTGATCTGGTCAGATGTCACGTTTTTGCTTGTACTCGAATGATGCGAAGCGATGGGTACATTGTAAGCCGCAAAAAGCCTTCCATGTGGACTCTGTGCAAGGTTCTGTTCAAGTTGGAGACTCGTATGTTCTGAGGTGTTTCACATACGAGGAAAGGGGTCCTTTGGTTGCGGTGGTCACACTTGAACCAGAAGGGCTATATGGAACTACTGGATGACCACATGTTGCCTTTTGTGCAGCATCACAGTAAACACCAGAAGGATACCCCAGTCTTTCAACCTTTTGTGCAGCATCACAGTGAACACCAGAAGGATACCCCAATCTTCCAAGACAACAATTGTCGCGTGCATAGGGCTCGAAGTGTATCGGATTGGCACGACGAGCATTCTGAAGCCTTCGAGCACCTTGACTGGCCCGCCAAATCCCCGGATTTGAATCCCATAGAAAATTTGTGGGACTATTTGGAATTATTTTGGACTGTGAAGCACTGTCCCAGCCATTCTGGCTGAACTGCAGCATTTGCTGCTGGAAGAGTGGATGAATATTGATGTTCACTACATCCGCACACTGGTAGCATCCATGGCAGACAGGATTTAGCTGTTCTTCGGTCGCACGTATGCGTTACACGCGAATAGGTGACATTCAGCCAGGGGTGACTAATCTTTCGTCGGGTGAGCTTATTAATTCACGTATTTATTCATTAAGAGAATTTATAACAAAAATTCCTTATAGCGTATTGTGCCATTAACTGTGCAAGTAGATTTAATAAAATAATTTTTCTGAAAATAGCTCTGTATCATTTCAAAATACAAATAAATAAATTATTCCTCAAGCAGCTACTTGCAACTAGGTAAATTGTTAGCTTTTTGATTCTTATTTCGCCATGAATCATTTATTGATCCTATTTGTTCGAGTAGTAATTAATGGTGCATTAATTGAAATAGGACTTAAATTTAGATAATACGAACACATCGCATGACGCGCGCAGCAGCGTTTATGTCGCGACCCTTCTCTTCCCCTGCCGTACCGTCATCAGCAGCAGCTACCGTACGTCGATATCGCGACAAAGCCAAACTCGGCTCCTCCGTCCCAGCTGTATCTTTTGTATATTACCTCGAGATTTCACTGCTGATTTCTTTATTATAAACCTTAGTTGATCTACTAATCATTTAGTGTTGTTCAATAAGTGCTTATTAATAGCACTAAGACATTATCACTATTTATAATAGTAATAAAGCAATATTAGATTAAACGAGTACACTTCACAAGTTCCTATCTGTACAAGCCTTTGTTACGACTCCTTACAGCTGATTGCAGTCTGCAGCTCTGTCTCAAATCGGTTCACCGCGACATGGAGCGCGTGCAGTCTATCCTATATATGGTTGAAGATGTAGATTTCGTTGGGCAGGTTCCATTTTGGTTCCTTTACTCTATTATAATCACATGCTTTGCTCCACAATTCACATTTCGAATGTTATAGAGTGAAGGCTTTACTTTCTTTATCTGCAGAGTTTCTCTCAATATCCTCTACCTATAAAAAGAAAATCAATCCTAGAAAATTTCTTTCCTATTTTTAATGACTTGGATTGAAGAATAACAATACTAGTCAAAAGACAAATTCATCTGCAACCAGGAGGGTCTGCCAAATAGTTAACAACGGGCTAGCTAGTTCTACTGAAAAAAAAAAAACCTGACGTAAAAAAAGAGAAATATTATTTTTTTACTATCAATTTCTTTTTGTTGAAAACACAATGCTGTTAATAATTTATGAAATTAAACAAAAATGCAGATATCACTAGAAATTCTTTTGAAATTTAACGAAAATACCACAAATTGATACAGTGGACCTTCGTTATAGCGCTGCTCGCTATACCGCGCACTCGGTTATAGCGCAGGCGATGTTCGCGATAGGTTCAAACATGTTTATACCGGTCCGTTCGGCGTTAGTGAGTATCGCATTTTATTGTTACTGCGTATTGAGTAATTGTGTATGTATTGAGTTCCTGCATGTATTTTGAATAGTGTTTAATTATTGTATGCATGATGAGTAAAAGAAAAGCTTACAGTGTGAAATTTATTGTCTCGCCACCGCGCCGCTCCGTATAACGCGGTTCACCTTATAACGCGGGTGTTGTTTCCCGCCCGACATTCGCGTTATATCGGGGGTCCACTGTATTTACATTTGAAATAAAAAATGTATCAAAATACTTGTCCAATTATAAAATTTAATTTCCAGTCAAAGAAAATATCCCAAATTTTCTCCATTTACATAAATTATATATCACCACAAATATTGAAGTTAACGTTATTTAGTAAGGAGTATGATTACTTAACAGCAATATTTCTTGCACGAGCTCTCATGTTTCTAAAGTTATCTAACAATGCAGAAAATAAAAATCTAAAGTTACCTAACGTATCCCATTCCTCTACGAGCATTTCTCAGTTCATGAAGGGTCCTGGGCGGGGGTGGCTCAGTCGGTAGCGCGCCAGGCTCGTAATCTGTAGTTCCCAGGTTCGAGTCCCAGCTGGGTCAGCGTTGAGATTTATCTCCGCAAAATTCCCCGCCCTGCCCACGGTCAGTAGGGGACACCGATGGGCTTGGAAAGGCCGCCGTCCGTCGGATGGGACGTTAAGCCGTGGCCCCGTATGCGGAAGAGCCATACCCTGTGCACGTTAAAGAACACGCTGGATGGCCTTGACGGGAGGCTACCATCTGTCTCCCAACAGTGTTCCAGTGGGTCCCCTCCCCCAACCTTCTCTGAGCCCATGATGTGCCAAAAAAGTGCCGCTCAGAGGTAAAACAACCCAACAACCCATGAAGGGTCCTTGGAGAGGGTTGACGACTTGAAACTTGCCTTCCCAAAGCATTTCATACATGTTCAATGATACTGAAGTCTGGGGACGTAGCTGGTAAATCTATTTTTTTGGATATTTTCACTCTCAAGGTATTCCTCTACTATCTGAGTTTAATGTGGATGACCGTTATCATCCATAAAACTGAAACCCGACTACCTAAATTACACTTTCCAACAAATTCATTCTATGTGACTATCCTACTCCCATATGTCCGATGACTCTCCACCTCTGACCATAATCCAACACGTTCGATAAATCCGCTCTTAATCTGAAATGAGTAGCGCTTGCTCCTGAACCTGCTATCACCAGTTTAATTTGCATATTTCAGTCAGAAATGCATTTGGGTTGTTTTACCTCTGAGCGGCACTTTTTTGCACACCATGTGCTAAATGGCCAGGTCACATGGACCCCGAAGACTCAGAGAAAGTTGGGGAGAGGACCCACTGGAACAGCTGCTGGGAGACAGATGATAGCCTCCTGTCAAGGCCATCCAGCATGTTCTTTAACGTGCACAGGGTACAGCTCTCCCGCACACGGGGCCATGGCTTAACGTCCCATCCAAGCCCACTGGTGTCACCTACTGATCGTGGGCAGGGCGGGGAGTTTTTCAGAGATAAATTTCAATGCTGACCCTGTTGTGCCTCGGATCTGAGAACATAACACAATAATCTTCTTTGGCATTTGAGAAATGCAAATAGCCAATATCTGAAAGTTATTTCACTCTGTCCTCTGAAACTTCAGTTAAATTGCAAAAAGAATTTATTGAGACATTTTCAGTGTTGTTCAACTTTCTTAAATTTTGAAGAGCGGTGTAACAAAATGTTACAATGTAATTTTCTTAATGCAAATTCCATCTGCTTTGTTGATTAATAGACATTTTCTTACTCTTTGACGAACGCTGGTTTCTGTTACTACCTTATTCATTCACTCATCCATACATGCATATACACACAGAATCCTCTAGCAGCAATGGGCTACAGAAGTCCATCCAAACTGCGCAATTTAGACCTTTGAAAACTTTAATAATGATTCCAACACACTACTGTGCGCAATGCAAATATACTTGGTTATTGGTTGCCCAAAGGAGAGGATATAGAAAATGCTCCATCCTTATTTGCCATTGTTTTTTCTTAAGGTAAAAATTCGTTGTAAAAGGGCAAAAATAACAATATTAATAATAATAATGTAAACGAATCAAAATTATTCATAGTTTTTAAAATCAAATGAGCTTAGGGGTAGTAATTTGTTTAGCGGATATAGGTTGACTCGAAATCAACATTATCAAAATAAATAATAAAAAATGAACATTGAAAAAACAACACAAAGAACCCACAAAATGGTCAAAACGAGACTGTTGATCTCATTGAACTAAACGGGTGGCACTGCAAGATGATATGAAAACTTTTCATTGTATACAAAGGGAATGGGGCGGGGGGGGGGGCTCAGTCGGTAGTGCGCCAGGCTCGTAATTTGTAGTTCCCAGGTTCGAGTCCCAGCTGGGTCAGCGTTGAGATTTATCTCCGCAAAATTCCCTGCCCTGCCCAAGGTCAGTAGGGGACACCGATGGGCTTGGTAAAGGCCGCCGTCCGTCGGATGGGACGTTAAGCCGTGGCCCCGTGTGCGGGAGAGCCATACCCTGTGCACGTTAAAGAACACGCTGGATGGCCTTGACGGGAGGCTACCATCTGGCTCCCAACAGCTGTTCCAATGGGTCCCCTCCCCCCAACCTTCTCTGAGCCTACGGGGTCCATGTGACCTGGCCATTTAGCCCATGGTGTGCAAAAAAGTGCCGCTCAGAGGTAAAACAACCCAACAACAAAGGGAATCGTTTGGTGAGGAATTTTTCGTGATTTGTCGAGATCATTATATGAGATCAGTGGTTCCCAAACCGGGAGCTACAGCTTTCCATTTCTACCTTAGGGGGAGATGGGGCCATTTCCTTGGTATTTTTCTGGAAAGCCATTCCATGAAGGGGGGATGTTAGAAACATAATACTTGGCATACAGGGGGTATTCAGCCCCAAAAATTTGGGAATCATTGTTTATAAGAATGCACCGAATTTGCAAGGTGAGCACGTTGTACAAATAGTTTATATAGTATTTAACTGCAAAAATTGCCAAAAGACAATTATGCTATTTTTTCAAGTTTTGCTACCTTGAAGCGATCACTTATTTGAATTATTGCTTTCAGGAATAGCCCGAGGTGGCTATTGTTCTGGAACTACTTTAACCACTGAGCTATAACATATATGGAACTGGGGAGACTGCCTGCAATGCTTTGCAGATGCAGAAATAAGAAATACGATTGTATAGTTATAAAATATTTTACAACTCGGCAAAATCAAAAGAAAATGAAAGTATGTCAAAATGGTATTCGCAGAAATATCACAAAATCGAAGACCAAAATTAACGATATAAACTCAATGCATTAATAAATTTAATCGTATTTTGTTTAGTTCTTCAGTAGTAAAATCACTCCACTCAGCTCGATTAATTCTCCACTGTAATGCATGTAGTTACAAGAATCCCCCCCCCACCCCACCCCACCCACGAGATGTTGCATCCATGGGGAGGTGATTGTTTCTATGAGGTATCCTTGACCTCCCATAAAGATTGGCAGGATTGAGGAGCAGATGAAAAAATTAATAATAATGAATGTGCAGGTTAGGGAGTGAAAATACCTAACACTAATGTTTCACAGGGACACCAAGGGATTCCCAAGTCATTGATCCAGAATCCGACCCCTCCTGTTAGTGCCATTACTATCCACCCCAGAAAGACTGCCTGTTGAAGTGTTCCACGACATGGAATTGGTTGTTTTACCCATGAGTGGCACTTTTTGCACACAGTGGACTAAATGGTCAGGTCACAAGGAACCTGAGGGCTCAGAGAAGGCTAGGGAAGGGGCTCGCTGGATAGCTATTAGGAGACAGATGGAAGCCTCCCATCAAGTCCATCCAGTGTGTTCTTTAACGTGCACAGGGTATGACTCTCCCACACATGGGGCTATGGCTTAAAGTCTCATCTGATGGACGGCAGTCTTTCTGAGCCCACAAGTGTTTCCCCTACTGACTGAGGGCAGGGCAGGGAGTTTTGCAGAAATTTATCTCAACACTTGCCCAGGTGGAACTCGAACCCAGGAACTGCAGATTAGAAGCCTGGCATACTGAGCCCCTTCATGACAAGAGGGATGGCAGCTGTGAGATTAAGTCATCAATGTCTGCCTGGAAAGGTATTCCCAGACAGTAGAAGAGAGAGATGAACCCCCAGGAAGAGGCAGATGGCAACTGCCTCCAGGGTATTACTGAAAGTTACGACATGGAATGAAGAATGGTGAAACCCCTGCAAGCTGGACTTTCTCGATCTCAGTGAGTCGGTGAAAAATGCCAGATCATTAGAAATCATCAAATGCCTAAAGTACATCTCCTACAGGAACACACAGAGCTTTTGTATCCAAAGAAGGACCTTGAAGTAAAGATTTCTAAAAAAAATATTGGCTAGATGGACATTTTTTGCTTTAAAGATCCATCCATAGATGGCAGTTTATTATATTGAGGGTGATCTGTTAGTCTCTGGAATTGTTGTAGGGGCATGGATCAGGGGCAGGTGGTCCT
This sequence comes from Ryuthela nishihirai, assembly GCA_038380435.1. NCBI lineage: Eukaryota > Metazoa > Arthropoda > Arachnida > Araneae > Heptathelidae > Ryuthela > Ryuthela nishihirai. Next base: position 19,793,607 of record JAWZYU010000017.1, read on the forward strand.
AATGGGTGATCCTTTGACTTTGAAGGTCTGACAGTCTGGGGTTAAAGAGGCCTTCCAGAGGTAGAAATGGAAGACTCTGAAGCAGGAACGGAAATCGGTTTTGATGTCCAAGCAGACACTAACATTTGCTTCACCCAACTAGGTCCTTTGCAGCTGGTGAAAAATATTCAGTTGAACTGACACTGTCAGTTCACTGACATACAGGTCCAGACCTAAAAAACTGACGGGGGGGGAGGGGGTCGAATCAAAATGAACTGTAACACCACTTTGGTATACACTTTTTACCTGTTTTAGTAAAACATTCTGGAAAAAAAATACCAAATATTTTTTCACCTCCGTTACTAACATTTTCAAGGGGGCAGAGGGAGGGAGGAATGGCTTCCTTGCCCACCTCCGGATCCTGCCCTTCACCTGCTGATAACTCTCTGTATGGCCACAGAAGTAGTTGGAACAATGATTTTTCCTAGGGAGGGCACCACAGGAACTCCGACTTATCAGAAGGGGTGGCCAAAGTAGTGTACAGCAGAACCCCCAATGGCAAGACAGGCCAAAACGGTGCCCATTAGTCACGAGTTGGTGAGAGACAGATTCTGAGGAACTATCAGGATCTGACTTTCCAGGAACACAGGTTGCAGTGCACTGCAAAAATGCAGGCAATGACCCTGTGAAGATACCCAAACCTGCAGAACCATCATAGACTGTTACACTCACCATTTATAGGAACTTGTTCTGAGGGGAATGCTGAAGAGAGACCGAAATACTTAATTACAAAATAATGCAGCCTGTGAGTGCAGTTTTAGGTAAGCTACATACGAATTCTCTGTCATAGCAGTGAACCACTAGACAATTTTGGTAGAATGGTGGGTTTAACATTAAAGCCTTTTTCTATATTGGAAAACTTTCCCAGAACATCTAAGAATTCCAATGTAACAATCGTAAAAAAACTGTCACAGAAGTTTAATTATTTTCAGAATAAAAGAGAAAAATTTTTTGAAGCAATAAAATGTACATTAGTAAAGCATTTAAAATTCCTCCTATATTTTATTTTTTTTTTCTTCAATTTCACAAATCTAATATCTTTTTCTTTTCCATTAAATTGACAATGAACAAACTCATTGCTTTTAAGAAATACATATTCAATATAATCTGTTTTAAAATATTTTGACTAGACAGGAAAGACTATAGCTGCAATAACTGCTTTGAACATTTCATATCTAAAAAAAAATACTTATAAAAAAATATGGCCTTTCAATGAGAAGACAATGAAATTAAGAATTTAGGTAAGTCCATCAATATAATACAAATTAAATATTTCATCTGGTAAAGACCAGAACTATAAATATACAGTATACAACATGAAAACAAGAATACACAGCTAAACTTTAGGTTTCAGAATATTAATTGCTTTTATTAAGGCACATTCTACTTCTTGAAAGTCAGTTCGTCATGTTAAATCGGCTTTTATGTAAGATTTTAACTTTATATCATACGTATCTTGTATTAATATAAAAAAAAGATATTTGTGAGCCATACTTATTTGCAGTGCCCAAAAATAGGCAAGTGCACAGAGTGCAGGGTGGCAAGGGGTGCAAAAATTCAATAAAAATATTAAAGAATATCTTTGATAATTAAAACCAAATACTTTTTATTAAAAAATTACTCTGAGGCACAAAATTCAAAAAGTTTTTTTTTTCCTAACGAAATTAAAGCCGTTTCTCACTATAGGAACATTCGGCCAATCATTGTGGCATTATTTGTGTTTGCTCATATGTGTGAACATAGGTATTGAAATTAAATGAAACAATATTCGAGGATTTCTTCCTCTATTTGCAATATTCAAAAAATGGCTTGATATCTGATCCCTCGTCTTATTTTCGCTAAACTGTTGGGGCTGCAAAAAGAAAACCTGCTTATTTGCATGCTTTATGGGCGATTAGGTGAGGACAAGTAAAATTTGTATGAAATTGCTTTTAACAACTAAATTTTACTTCATTTAATTCTGTATTGTAGTTTACACTATTTTCACTTATTGGACAATTTTTTTCTACTCTAGAGATTCTACAGGTCATTCAGTGTGAAATCAACATACCTGTGGACATCAGTCTCTCTCTAATTTCCATGATTTTTGGTATCCTTGTAGTACACACAAGGAAACAGAAAAGCTAATTTAGTTTTCCTATCCATTAACTTCTAAGATATATTCATTCAGAAGTCCAAAAATATTTCCAAAATTTGAACTGCTGAGTATTCTTTAAATGCTTATAACTCTAATTATATTCATGCTAAAAGCAATAAAATTGGTGTGTTTTTAAAGGCATTGAAATATTTATTAAAACCGGGTATTACACATGTATATTTAGTAGTAAATTAAATTCTCAAGGTTATTATCCAAAGAATTTGACCCTGGAATATCTGAAAATGTCCCCTTAAACTAAAACAAATTGTGCTGAAACATATATAATAATCAAGAGCATTTCGGAGAATTTTTTATCTTGGGGGCAGCCATGGCTTCCTGAGTTATAAATTTTCGAATTAGGAAAGGTTGTGCAAAACCACTGTATAGCCTTATTATAAAGTATGGACACAGTAACTTTTTGAAATAGTGCAAAGGCAAGTTTGAGAGAAAACTTTTATGAGAGAGACTAGGAGGATGTCTCAACCTCAATAGCACAAAGAGATTTGGGAAAGGTGATAGGTGATGTAGAAGATGTGGGTATCCTAATGAAACCATCCCACGTCTTTAACCATTCCCTCAACCACCATGCAGCTATTATTTTACCATTTTATTAAAAATTTATTTTAGTAAGAACTTTTACTAAAAATTTCAATTTTTATTAAAAATTGTCTTTCCATTATTTCAGTTACTATACATTCATCTATAAGGCAATATACATGGTTCTGTGCAACCTTGTCTAATTCTAAATATTTATCTCAGGAACCCATAGTGGTCCCAAGATAAAAATTTCCTAAGATGTTATTGTTTAATATATGATTCACAACAATTAAAACAAAATTATGGGAACGTGTTGTGAGATTTTCAAGAATGTTTTCAACACTGACCTTAAAACAGCTCATTGCCTGAAGCCTTAATTCAAATATACCATTTCAAAGATCCAGAAAGACTTTTTAACTGCATTCTCATCCAATAAGAACCTATTTGCTAATGAAAAAAATTCAACTTGATATGCAGGTGTGCACAAACTATCAGCTGGCTACTTTCTATGGTGGGCTGATGCATGTCAATGCAGCTTTCTGGCTCTTCCTAAGCATGCACTGATGGCATGGCTCCAAAACAGTTCACTTGCTAGGCACAACATGATATACTTGAGATTTCCACAACACTTAGGGAGAACGCAAAGGTGTTCTTGAGATTTCCACAACACTTAGGGATGCATTTAGGGTAGTTTCAAATTGTGGCGGTTGTCACCGCCGCAATTTGCAGCAGAAATACGATGATGATCCTCCTTTAAGGTGAAATTTTATGAATGTACCAAAAGGTTTTTAGAATTGAAAAGATTTATGAATGCACCTAAAGGTACTTAAAATGGTCTTAGAATTCATTTTAAAGAAGCAATCGTCGTCGCATTGCTGTTGCAAATTGTGGCAGTGTGCGCCATGCCTTCGAGACACATAAACACTATTAAAACACTCTTTACTATTAATATCATTCATTACAAGGAACTCTTAATCATTAAAAAATATATCAATGGCCCCCAAGCATTTTGGTGCTACTATATACTATTCACTAAGACTCGGCTTGGTCATTATGCACCTTTACATTTAAGGCTAGCTCGTATCATGCATCAGCTGCAGTTGGCTGATGTCTAAGAAAACTTGCTTAAGTCACATTATCGTATTATATTGGTAGTTCCAAAGGGGTGTGAGGTAGTGCTCCCTTCAATAAGTACAAAGTTTTCTTCCTTACTTTTTTGTTTTACTTCATGATATTATTATTTATTTGCCTCTGAGGAGGCATTAAATATTACTCATCATCAACCACCATGGATAATGCAGTTCTCTAATCTCATCATTCACACATCTCTTTAAATGTCTATATAATTAGCTGCTCTGCTATCTCACTGAAACTCAATTTTCGGAGCAAACAAAATCTTGGTGCACTTGAAATTGGGTTTGAAACCTTCTTTCATCAAATGGCATGCCAAGGCTATTGTTTTCTTGTTTTGTATAATGTCCCTTTTATGCTCTGTTATTCTCCTTGTGATGGTTCATTTTGTTCTATTTACATGTGGTTGCTTTTCAATGGTATGCTGGTTAATTAGGGGGTATTACCCTCTCCCACATACATTGGTTTGCTGATCCCTAGCTCTTTCCAACCATTGAATAATGGTTTTTGGTGCCCAACTGGGTGCCTTTACTCCACCATAGAATTATAGTGTTTATGCAATGTAGAAGCTATCCAGGGTAAATTTGGCACTACGCTATATTTTACATCAGTGTGATTATGGTGTCCAAGCAGTGAATCCTATTCAGTTATAATTTTTGCCTCCTTTTCCAGTTGTCTCACTAACTTCTTTGTATATCCTGCTTTCACTGTCTTTTGACAAACATAGTTTTTTTTTCCCCCCTTTATCCATAGCTTCCTCATTAGTTGCATATTGCAGTTTATGCAAGTGCAGATCTCAACGATGCTTTTTTATTTGCAATGGATGACTGGATTCGAAACGGTCAGAGATGCTATAGGCTTATGACACCTCCATGTCATATTTATTTTTGCCGCACTTCATTAGGATATCTAGGAACAGTAGTTTTCTATTTCTCCATTTCAACTGCATATTTAACAGCTGTTTCAATAATTATGCTTTTCGATTAGCCAATAGGTTCTTACAGGATGAGAACACAGTTAAAAACAGGTATATATATTTTACATATATTGATGTATGAGATTTTTGATAAGTAGAACAAGTATACTAAATTTCATTAAAATCAAAGTTGTTGTATACAAAATCGTCATTTTTTGTGTTGATTTGACAGGGAATAACCCCAACACCAGTTCCACTCTTTACATGGTACCAACTTATCTATGATTGACTGGTTACTCTATGCAAACAAACATTTAATCATACTGACAATAACAACAGTTAAGTAGCATCCAATTAATAATACAAATGAATTTTTATACTAAATACTTTTGCTAACACAAAATTTGCAGTGCTCTCAATGAAAATTATTTCAACCTCTTTTCACAATGATGTTCAATTTCTGAAATAGTGTATACTTATGCAAATAAAAGCATACTATTATTTTCATTGGAGGAAATGTTATTTACAGTTTCAATTTTAAAATACCATTTAATATAAAAACTGATTTTATTTAGTTACTATCAATTGCTAGAACGTAGCTTCTAATCTGCTTTTAAAGTTTTACAATAAAAATTAAATGCATAAAATTAATTTGTTAGTCATATTTTTAACAGAGCTTTGTGCTACTTGAATTTAGCCATAAAGTATACAATTAAAAATCTATTATTTTATTTGAACCATTGACAGAAAATAAAGTGGTCACTCAGCTGCTACTACTGCTGGCATAAGAGGCCATTTCTTTCACAGAACAGGAATTTCCAACTGTAAAAAGGACACAATTTTCACACAATGAAAAACCTGTGTGTTTATCTGGTGCGACTTGAACTATACAGATGCTCCTGAAATTTCAAATTATATGAATAAATTATCCATTGCTTACAAATTCATGTTTAATCAGCAAGACAACTGATTTGTGAACTATTAATATTCACATGGCAATGGTAGCAATTAGCCATATAAAAGATTAATTCAAAAATATTTTGAATATATGAAAGTTATAGTTCAAGATTGTAGCAAAAGATTTAATTCTCTATCAGCACTACAAAATTAATCAAAAGCACTTAAAAATTATTTAATAGTCTAATAGTAAACAACATATATTGCAAAATGCATAAATATACCATGCTAAATAAAGTAAAAAGTCATCATAGGTAAACAATTACAAAAAGTATCTGTCTTTATATCAAGATGGAAACAACATAAATCCAAGATGAAGCTATAAGTTCACAAGTTAAATAGCTGAATTGGTAGGTAGAAAGTCCATTTTCAGATGTAGCTTGATTGTAGAATGTATCAAATTAATATGTGTTACATACATGAAGAACACATCTCTAAAATGTGTAGGATGGTTTCTGTGCAAAGACAGTAGGAATATCAGGAAGTTTTTTTTTGAAGTAAAAAAAACTCACATATGACAAGTCATAACTAAATAATTAACAAAATAGGCTCAACGTATTTCAAACCAACTCATAATAAATAGGCACTTTAGCATCGATTTAAATTTTAGAGGAAAAATTGTCTTGAGCTGGGTGGGATACGAACCCACGACCTCCTGATAACATGTCAGGTGCTCTGGACCACTGAGCTACGGGCCGCCGATCAAGATCTCCTCTAACAAGCGCTATGAACATTCCTTTTATGTTTCATATAAGCGCTGTTCAGGCAATATTTCTAGCCACAAGTGGCATTTATATTAGCCAATAGAAGGAAGCATGTACAACAAAAAAATTTAAAGCGACGCTAAAGTGCCTATTTATTATGAGTTGGTTTGAAACACGTTGAGCCTATTTCATTAATTATTTATATCTGCATACTTGTTGTACATGCTTCCATCTATTGGCTAATATAAATGCCGCTTGTGGCTAGAAATATTGCCTGAACAGCACTTATATGAAACATAAAAGGAATGTTCATAGCGCTCGTTAGAGGAGATCTTGATCAGCAGCCGGTAGCTCAGTGGTCCAGAGCACCTGACATGTTATCAGGAGGTCGTGGGTTCATATCCCACCCAACTCAAGACAATTTTTCCTCTAAAATTTAAATCTATGCTAAAGTGCTTATTTATTATGAGTTGGTTTGAAATACGTCGAGCCTATTTCATTAATTATTTATATCTGCATACTTGTCGTACATGCTTCCATCTATTGGTTAATATAAATGCCGCTTGTGGCTAGAAATATTGCCTGCACAGTGCTTATATGAAACATAAAAGGAATGTTCATAGTGCTAGAGGAGATGTTGATTGGCGGCCAGTAGCTCAGTGGTCCAGAGCACCTGACATGTTATCAGGAGGTCGTGGGTTCGTATCCCACCCGGCTCAAGACAATTTTTCCTCTAAAATTTAAATCGACGCTAAAGTGCTTTTTTATTATGAGTAAGTCATAACTACATGATAGAGTCTGATTCAATGACTATTAAATGCATTTTAAGATAAAATATTAGAAACAATTTAATTATTAATAGAGATCGTTTAAAAACAATCACTTTCTATTATTGGTAAAAGTTACATATTCAAAATTCATACTTCATACCATTGCAATGTTATGGTAAAAACTGAAGTGTGTCATTAAAAACAATGAATCATTATGCATTTTGCAACCACTGGTTGGTGTTTCATCAAAACCATTTATCAATAACGTTAGGTGGTAGGAGATTACCATTTAACCATACCTGTGCAGTATGATTTATGGTTGGTGAGTTTATTTTATGCAAATCCCTGATATCTCCTCATCTTTGGATTAGAAATCATCTCTCTGAGATTTCGAGATGTGTTCTTCACTTCCATGATATATACCATTTTGATGGAATCTCTCATTAAACTATATCTGAAAATGGACTTTCTGCTTTCCAACTATATTTAACTTATGAACTTACCATCTTGGCATTTTTATTATTAATTAATATTTCCATCTTTATGAAAAGGTAGATGTCTTTGTGACTGTATATTTACAATGACTTTCGACTTCTTTAGCATGGTACATTGTTATGTTATACATTGTTAATGTTATGGTATTTTGCAATTTTCCCCAGGTTATTATTAGTTTATTTAGCAGTACGAATTGAATTATTTTTACAATGCCCACAAAAAATTTAACCTTTCATTTACTAACATGTTTTGGCAATAATAACACAGGCAGATGATGTACATATTAAAATACTTCAACTGAAAAATGTGCAAATAGACAGTTAACAAGGAGAGACAACCAGATGATAGATTAGTTGCTTTTACCCCTGAATAGCTCATTTTTGTTGCAGAATAAGATTAATAGTCTAAACTTAGATTCCAAAACTTACAGTAGTTGAGGAAAGAGATAATCTTTAGGGAAAAATTGCCCACCACCAAGGCAACACAGTGTGTTTTCAATGCGTGCAGTGTACGACTCTTTTGTTATTGGGATTCAGGATGTAAAAAGATCATACAGAAAGGTGAAAGGGATAAGTTAATCTTATACAAATTTAAAAATGTTCAGACTAAGGTCTATTTCAAAATTATACCAGCAGAGAAAAGTTTTTTTATACATTATTTTAAAAGGTTTTTAACATATTTTCAAATTAATTTTTTTTAATTTACAAATTTAATTAAGAATAAAATAAATGCAAACATTGCAACTTTCCAACATATGCATTTGTGACAATAAACGTTGATGCAAGGTGAAAAAAAGAAACAAAGAATTCAAAATGATTCCCATGATAAACCTAACGTGCATCTATTTATAAAATACGTGACTATAAAATGGTGTTTATCATTTTAACAGTAAAGATATCCAATTTATATATCACCAGATACATACTTGTGTGCATAAAATACCTAATACTAAACGTTATAATATGTCTAAACATTTTAAAATGTTTATGTGTCTAAAAATTATACACATTTACTTTAATACTTTATAGCAGGGCCAGATCTAGAGGTGGGTGGGGGCCATTGAGAATAATAATAAGGTAATGAAGGAAAAAAATTATTATACTTATGTATATTTCAAATATTTTCAACAAATGTTTTTAAAAAACCTTAAAAACAGATGGGAAAATGTTATTCTGGAATGGCAATACAGTCCCTTTCATTTTTTTTTTGGCTCAGTTGAGTTGCACCTCCCCCCCCCCCCCCCCCACCACCTATTTTTTTTTTTCTAGATCTGGGCTTCCTTTTCAGTGTACCTCATTTAAAACATAGATTTCAATGGAAAACCTGTATAAAATATCACTCCATTTAATAAATACTTGAATATCCATGACTACAATGATCTGCAAAATTAAAGCAATTTTTTTTTCTCAATTTTGTGCATTATTTGTCAATTTAGTGTAATCACTAAATTAGCAGTGTTCTATGTAAATGAGGCACCTATATGAATGGTTTCAAAATAAAATCACTTGCTTAAACATAAAAAAGTTACGATTAAAATCATAACTTCTAATGAAGCAGAGATGAGAATTTGTTCAAATAACTCAATATGATAGACAGACATAGGAAGGATGAAAGCTAGATCTACACTGAGACAGACAAAAGAAATAGATACATACATAAATAACATGAGCATCTAAAACTGGCTCATCAAACAAATCATCAGTATACTGAACTGACTCATTTCTTCCAATTTTTCAACCACATATTTTAGGTGCCTAACTAAATGATTTTTCCATTCATAGTATTCATTAAAAACAGATATATTTTTGATCTTCAATCAAGATATTTTCTTGATTACTCAAATATATATATATTTCATCAATTCATTACTAATTAGATAAGCATGTTTCCATTTTTTAAGTAGAAAATTTTTTCTGCAGCCCTTTAAAAAGTTTTTCCTACTGGCTTTTCACTATATATATATATTTGAGTTAGACAGACCTAATCTAAAAGTATAATGCCTGAAAAACCAAACAAAAAACCATCCTAAAGCTGTTTCACTGCAGAACAATCATTGTTAAACATTAAAGAAAAAATTGTTACTTTAATTTTGCTAGCCAATAACAATAACATAGTAAAGGTATATAATTTTTGTTGTTGTTGCTTTCTTATTCCCCATAAAGGTAGAATATCAGTTCTCATGATCTCTTAATCTCAGGCTTCTGGTAGAGTAGAAGATGCACAGCGGAATCCCAAATTAGCAGCTGATGTATCAGGTGTATTTTGGCTCCTAGATGCACATCGATAGCGATAGCAATAATTCTAGAATAAAATAAATAAATTAGAAATGACGCATTTTGGACAGATCACTATGCAACAAAATATAATTATAATTGAGTCTAAATGTATACAGTAATATCTCAATAGTACATACTGTTGCAATAGTGATGTAAATAACCGTTTTTCTTTTGAAGATGTCAAACATAATAATATACATATGATTAATTTATTCACAACTAGCAGATTTACCCAGTGTTGCTCAGGTCTAAAACTCTTTAGAAGAGAGTAGGTGGCACTCCCTGTGTCACAAGCTTTCATTTCACATAAAAATCATTATGATTAATCCCCTTTGGTTTAATTTTTCTCCCTCTCTTTTAGGGAAGGAAAGAAATGGCCAAATTTAGAAGTACCATACGATCCTCCCCACATCAGAAGTTTCCAAACCAAAAAACGGAATTGTCTTGCTCAGATAACTGAACTTCTCAAATCATTTTGTACGCACCAGATTCCTCTGATACAGTTTGCCAGGCATATGCAACTTTATAGAAAAAGAAAATTAAATATGGTCTGAGTTGCACAAAATAGTATTGGTACAAAGTAAAAATTATTATTATTGAAAAACATTGTTTATTTCTTAACATATTACATTTATTAACTTTTTACAAATTTCAAAAATTACAGTAGAGGTACACAGTGCAGTAATTAAAGTAAGATAATTTAATTCTCTATGATACTGTTAAATGTTTTTAAGCACTTCGACACATGGACTATGCTAGCTCTCTTTAATAATTATTGATACTTGATAGCATAGTCCATGTGTTGAAGTGCTTAAAAACATTTAACAGTGTCATAGAGAATTAAATTACTTTACTTTTACATATTTTTTTTAATTAAGTGAATAATTTTAAATTACAATACAAATTTTTAATTCTGGAAGCTTTCATTTCAACAAAGAATCCTATATTCTCCTCATGCTTAATTAGAAAGATTTCAATATCCATGGATGCTCACACTCTTGACCCAACAAACTCAATGACTTATCATGCAAAATCAGAAATTAGTTTGATGCATTCCTTCTTACAAATTTATTGGTGGCAACAGTTATTTTGAATAACTCTCAACCATTAATGTTAAGTCTATGGGGATTTTGAGAAATTCAAACCTCCCAAAAATTAGAACTTTCCTGTTAAATTTAGCTAAAAAAATTTTTTTAAATGTTTTTTATTGGGACTAAGGAAAATAAAAAAAATAGTATATATTATATAAATGAAAATTGAAAAGTAAATTATACTGTATATCGAAAATAGGTTAGAATTTTTAAAATTACATAACAAACACAAAAGTACTGGTGTATAAAAAAAATTTAAAATGCACTAACCTTGTGACACATGTAAGAACCTCCTTTCTTTACTTTATCCTTTCCTGTTTCTGGACCAGTCTTTATAAATGAGTTTTAAAATTTGAAATTCATTCATTATTAAAATTTATTTTTAATTCAGAAATATACATTTTATTAGCAAACAATTTTACCCTTTCATGATATGTCAACTGAATGGCACATTCAAAACTTCAGTTATTAAAATGAAAAAAGTTGTCAACCATACATATTTGTATTCTCTAGTCTTTAAATAAAATTTTCACATCTACAATTCAAACATATTAGGTTATTTGCAATTCAAAGTATTGTAATTTTCTAAATGAATATTTCATAAATATTTAATTTACTCAGTTTTGCCTTTCTGTTAGTTACACTTATTCCTCTCCTAAGGGCCTCAATTAAAGATCTAAATAAAATTTATCTAGATCTTGGTGTTCAACAAAATTAACTTGATGTATAAAAATTATGAATGTTGGAATTTTTTGATATTAGTTTTTTAAATCAAAAGGAATTTTTTACTGTAACTAAATTTAAATATTAACAACTGTTTATAACAAACTATTTATTACAATAAGCAGTTGGGTTGTTATTGCTTTCCCTCCAAGCAGCACTCTTCTGTATACTATGGGCTAAATGGCTGGACACAAGGACTCCAAAGGATAAAAGGTTGGGGAAGGGGATTAACTGGACAGCTGTTACGAGACAGATAGATACTTCCCATTAAGACTATTAAGCATGTTCTTTAACATGCACAGGATATGGATATCCTGCACCCAGGGACATGGCTTAACTTCTTCTTCAATGGACAGTAGCCTTTACAAGCCTAATGGTGTTTCTCTTTCTCAATGAGGCCAGAATGACAATTAGCTCTTTTAGTCATTAATAAATGTTTACAGATATAAACAAGTGTGATTGTTAGTGTTTAACATTCATTGAAATGTGGTTCCCCAAAATTACCCAACACTAGGTTTATCTCTCCAAAATCCAGCACCTCTCAATCCCCATGGGTGCCAGATTTTAAAGAATTTATTGCAATTTCATTTTATTAATAAGCTTAAATGTGTTTCAAAAATGACATATTTGTGAGCAATAAAATGGACAACAGCATTATCAAAAATATGCAAAAAAGACCTAAAATACATAATTTTTTTGCAAGATTGAATTTATTGATATTAAGGGTTCTACAATGTAGATAGTGAGAAGTTTGATTTTATGCATGACTAATTTGTGTTATAACTTATACACAGAAACATCATTACTAACCATTTATACATAATTATATTTAATTGACTGCATGGGCACCTGACACTCAAGAATGTAAATAATAATGATTATTATATATAACTTTAATACACTTACAGGATTAATTTGAGGTTCTCTGGAATGAGTAACAGTCCACCAATCCTGAGTCCATTCCCATACATTTCCAACCATATTTTTCAGACCAAATTTATTTGGAGGAAATGATGTTACCTAAAGAAAAATAAAATTAGCTTTGAGAAAAAATAATAAAATATATCTAACTTGACAATACTGGGAAAGCAAATATGACTATTATGCAGTGGGCTCATCTGAACTGTTTCTAAGATAAACTGTAGAAGCAATTGTTTTAGGCTGTTTGGTAATAATTAAAAAGAATTACTTGCTAAATAAACAATAGTAAAATATGGATTATAATATATCACAGAAAAAATTCATGTATTGCACTCTAATATACTATCAATCTCCTTTACCGAACTTACACCAAACGTATACCAAGTTAAAGAAAGAGAATTTCCCTCTCTGTATTACCACTCTTATTAGCCAATAGTTGCTGTACACCTATGATGGTCAAAATATACTGCTTCTTGTAAAATGCTTACTTGGCAATGACTAAAATGTATTTTTTCAAAGCAGACTATGAAAGAATGTTTCTACTATGGAATGTCAACAATATCTTATTTATACTTAAAATAAATCGCAAAAGTTTAAAATTATCATGCACAAAGATAATATTTGTAGCAAAGTGAATGATAATGAACACTAGCAAGCAAGCTGCTAAAAATAAATATACTTCTAGTATATCTCCAATACCATGGTTAGCAGAAACACCGAGGAATATCATGAGACTGTATAATTTTAAAGTTCCAGTAAAAGCAGCAAGCAATATATTTAATATAGTAAAAAAAGATCGAGATCTTAAAAAGAAAGCCAGTAGTATCTACAAGATCCCAGTTATTCTACCAAATGAAAATGAACCCCAACCATACAATGGTAAAATAAACATTCTGCAGGCATAAAAATAAAAGAACAACAACAAATACTGCCCTGACTCAAATCATTCAGCAAAAACAAGCTATCCCTAACTTCAAAAATATAAAAATTCTAGCCACTCCTCCTGTGCAAAAAAAAACTGGATTATACAAGCAAATAACCATATACAAAAATAGACATACTGCATATACTTATTTGCTTAATATCTTTCAACAATTTTTTATGTTCAATTCATTAAGAAGCATTATAAACACTCAATTAATAAATGGTAAAATACAACTAGTATGGTATAAATTTAATAATACATGAAAATGCTGTTACACTGTGTAACAGCATTTTCATGTATTATTAAATTGATAAATACTGTCTACAATGATGTTGTCTAGATAATTCTACAACTGTAACAAATAAATAAAAATTCTAATTATATGTGCATAAAAATATATAAATAAATAGTAAAACAATATAGAAGTGTCACACATACAATCAACACTTTCTATTCAGACAAGTTACTGCAAGTGATTCTGGAAAAGAATAAATATTAGGCTTTCCTCTTTATTAATCACTGCTAATTATTAAAAGCTTTCATCATATCAATGGTAACAATGTTCCAACAGTTTAAAGTCACTTATTTAAGCCAGAAAGTTACAAATCAGAGAATTATGATACATACTGGAGATGTTGAAATAAATCCATCTTCATTTGTATTATTGTCAGGAAAACTTCCTTGCCATATATTAGTCCAATGTTCTCCATGAGGCGTCAATTTATTACCCCATGGAAATAACCTAAGATTAAAGATTATATAATATTTAATACCAATATAAAAATTTATATTAAATGTCAATAATATACGAAACAACTTAAGGTATTCATTTGTATTCTGAGAACATATTTTGGCTAAAAGAAATGAAATATAAATTAGTTAGCAGAAAGGAGACAAAGTTGTTTGGGGGGCAGGAGTTGTCTCAGTTGATAGTGCATCAAGTTCATAATCTGCAGTTCACCAGGTTCAAGTACCAACTGTCCCAGCATTGAGATTTATCTCCACTAACTTCCATGCTGCCCTCAGTGAAAAAGGGAACACTGATGGACTTCGAAAAGTCACTGCCCTTTGGATAAGGCATTAAGCTGTGGTCCCATGTGCATATACCCTTTGCATATGGCATGTGCATAGAGCCACATGCAATGCACATTAATGAACAAACACTGGATGGCCTTGACAGGAGAATTCCACCTGTCTCCTAACAGCTATCAAAGGAATCCCCTTCCCCAATTTTCTCTGTTCTTTCAATCTAACCATTTAGTCTGCTGTGTGCAACAAAGTGCTGTTCAGAGGTAAAATCACCCCAAACAAAACACCAAAAGTCCCTTACAACCTTAGTAATCTTAAACTTATTTCTGTCACTAGAATTGAGGTATTTCAGGTTAAGTTCATTATTAATTTTTAAACATTAGTCTCTAGGATTATATTGGAAAATTTATGACTTAGTCACATGCTTATTTTCGCTTTCATCAATTATTTAAATTTTAGATTATCTACTGTAATCTTTCATTTTACACTGCCCTGGTGGGCAGGCACATGGGTGGGTGGACATTATGGGTAGGCAGAAGGATGGATGTTTACATTTAATTAATTATTTATTCATTTATTATGCATAACTACTGGGAATTTGATATAATATCTATATCCCAGAAAAATCCTGGTGAACTTGGCTAGCAAGCTTACTACAAAGAGATCTGTTGTTAAGTTCCAGATAAGACATGGGTGTTTTTTTTCTGCTGCATGCTGGGTTTTTTCCTGGGGTTTTATCTTCTTTAAAGACCTCTCTACAGTATATTATATTGATGGGCTCCTGTCAGACCTCTATGGCAGCAGCTGCTTAAAAGAGTAATTTATTACTTTTTTTTATTCTGTTGCATTGGAATCACTCATTTTGAACAAGATTTGAGTTGGGTTGTTTTACCTTTGAGCAGTATTTCTTGCACACAATGGGCTAATAGGTCACAAGGACCTCTAGGACTCAGAGGTTGGAGGGGAGGTGGCCCACTGGACAGCTGTTAGAAAATGATGATAACCTCCCATCAAGCATGTTCTTCTTAACAATATGCGCAGGTGGACAATTAAAAAATGTGGATAACTTCTAAAGAAACAATGTGGACAACTCCTAAAGCAGATCACACATGATCAAGAACCTAGGAAATTCAGACTCTCAAATCATTTTAACAAATTTTTATTGTCATTAATTTTTTTCTGACAAAAGAAGCTTGATTTACAGTTGTACCAAAAAGTGTAATTTCATTCTGTTGTTACTTCAGTAATTACAGTATTAGTATTAACAATGATATATGTCAGTTCTTTTCAGATAATTCAGTACTTTAATATGCTTTAATCTATTAATTTAATTACCTGTCACGTAAGCCACCTCTACATGAATATTCCCATTCTGCTTCTGTAGGAAGACGCTGACCTTTCCATTTACAATATGCTACAGCATCATTCCATGACACGTGTATTACAGGATGATCCATTCTGCAAGAAAAAAATGCCTAAGTATATTCAGAGCGCACTTTTAAAACAAATCTTTACTGTACATTTTTACCAGTTATCCCAACAATCAAAATTAACAAAATACCTATAATAAAAAACAACAATAATACAGAAAATATTTCCAGTCAATTATTATTTTAATACTGTTCTTATATGCTCAGTTGTCACTAATAAATTATGAGAAGGCTCCAATCTTTTTTTCTGCACATAAATTGGTTTTTTAACATTGGTTGTACTCAATATAATTTATATCAAAATTGGCATACAAGAGTTGCCATATAAAGATTTTACTTCACTAAACTTACTTTTAAACATGTTAGAACTTAAGTCAGCAACCTGGAATCATGGATTTTCTCTCAGAAAATTACTTTTAGTATGCTGTTTACTCTTAGAAATTTTTAAATTAAGAATCAGTGGTTAACAATACTGTTAATGCCAACCATGGGCAGACATAGTTGTAGAATTACAATCCAAAAATGGTTTATATTTTAGAACATTGTTACACTCCAGACAAACAGCAATGTCTGTTGTAAAACATATACATACTGAAGTGAAAATTACAACTTTTTACAAAAATAATTGCACAAAAGTCCAAAATTGGTATCATCATAGAGGAAGCAAGTGATATTTCCAAAAAAAGTGCTTTCACAATATATTCAAGTTGTAATATAAAGGATTATTAAGTAATTAATGTATTTGTTGATTTAAAAGAACTTAGTTTAACTAATGTAGAATTGATTTTTGTACCTTTACTTTCCATACTTGACAAACATGGATTTAATGAGAATTATTTAAAAGAATACTTAATTGGATTTTGTTCAGATGTGCAAGCACTATTCTGGGACACAAGTTGGGAGTTTCAGCATGCCTACTAGCAAAGTTCCAAGGTACAATAATTTAGGATTTTTTAAGTCACAGGATTCAACTGGCTCTAGATGAGGCAATCAAATCAATATCTGAAGTAAATCTTTCCACATATTTATTGAAAAAAATTTACCATTTTTATCATATGTCCAATAAAAATCAACTAGAACTAAATAATATAATACAAAATTTTGGGGTTAGAAATAATAAAAATTGAATGAATATGCAGTCCTCAATGGGTAGCCTGCAGTTCCAGAGCAACACTGGCTGTTCGGAAATCTTATCCTGTACTATATGAGAATTAAAAAAAATATATTTAAAAAAATTGAGATTTTAAATTTCATACAAGACTTTGCTCTTATGATAGACATATTAGAAGAATTATTTATCTTTCCATTGTCATTACAAGGCCAAAATCTAATGTTAGTTAAACTGATCACCTAATACAAAGATGCATAAGAGGTCTTTACTTAATAAAAGAAAACAATGGAAAATATGAAACTCTTGTGCCAAAAATAATAAAAGCAGAGAAATTTAAGAACATCCATTCAGAGTAAATAATGAAAATATAGCATTACCAAGAGGTCAATTGATCCAAAGTGTAATAGATAATATGAGGTCACTAAACAATGATGACACTTATAAAAATTTAATGTTGCTTTTTAATTTACAGGATACTTTGAAAAATATTATGTTGTCTCCTTGGTTGGAGGAAGAGAGGAAACTTGAAAAATTTTTTATTCCCATTAATGACTTTCAGGATTTAGTAAACAGCAGAGATTTACCTGACAATCAAATTACAAAAAAAAAAATAAAAAAAGCAAATTAAAAAAAAACAAATTTAAAATGTTATTGCAGTTAGTTATGCTGAAGCTGAAAGGGCTTTCAGTGTAGTGAACTACTTAGCAAATGGAAAAGGAAATGCTCCAATAGCCAAAAACATTTCTCATTTGATGACCATAAAACTTCTGCAAAACTTTTATTAGATTGGGATGCCACACCACATGTTAAATCCTGGTTAAGACAAGGTCACCATAAAGCAGACAATACAAGGGTAAAAAACAAAACTGAATAGTAATATTCAAATAATCAGAAAGCTATTATGAGTTTGTTGTAAAAGTTATTAACAATGGTAAGTACTTCTGTCAGTTTTGCCCAATTTTTAAGGAGAAACAAGTGTACTGTTCTTGTCAAGTTTCAATTTGATTTTTATAGGAAAACATATTGGGAGGAAGAAGTTGAAACAATGTATATATTATCTTGTTAAAAAAAATAATACCTCCTCAAGCAGCTGCTTGCCACAGAGGTCTGACAGGAGCCTGTCAGTTTAATATGCCATAGTAGAAGGATCTGTGAGGATGGCAGGTCCTCAGCAGGTTTTTTTTTTGCCAACTACACGTGGTGTTCCCAGGTGGTCACCCTTCCAAGTATTGACCACACCCAAAGCTGCTTAACTTCGATGATCAGACAAGAACTGGTGTTTTTAGAATTTTGACATGATATGTTATTCATCATTAAATATACATAATAGACCATGAATAAAATTTAAGCATTTCAAAAAATATTTCATCACATCTTTTGCCTTTATTGATCTCCCTTACTTCCACCTGGGGAAATATTTCCAATGGTTGCCAATTTTGAGAACTAGTTGCTAAAATTTTAGAATGATACCATTGCATATTATGTGTTGGAAATGTGCTACCAATTGAGGCAACCCTCACTCCTGTTTTTAATAAGGGTTTTTACTGCATTGAGTAAATTAATTACGTTGTAACTATTTTTAATTTATAGAGTATGATACAACAGTGGTCATAGTAAAAATTTGGTTCTGTGATTCTGTTCAGATACATAATTTTCAATTTAGGTTGATATGGCAAATATTTAGATTGCAATCATTAGAATTCATAACCTAAGTGCCAAAATATATTTTCACTAATATTCACAAATAACCCTATGAGCTGCACTAACTCATATCATTTGATATTTTTGATACAGTAAGCTTCATATTCAAGACATGAATTATGACAATACCTGACAGCATTGTGAGCTGTCTTGAGTAATTACATGTGTAATAAACGGTAGAGTCAGAACCCTCAAAAACTCATCTTTTCTATCTACAATTCTTCATTTGGAGTTTTTAAAGTTCTTATTAACTGCTATATATCTTCTGGCTCAACACAAGGTGCCTATGAAAAGTAATGAATAAATACAAAATAAAGGCTGGAAAATCATATAAAAATCTAAATTTCCTTAGGTTAAAATGTGGGCAAGACTTTTGAAATAGTAAACTGAAGAAAATATACTAGTTTTAAGTAATTTTAGCTAGGACAATATAAAACAAATCTTAAATCTATAAACATTAAGCTTTCAAAATATATCTTCCAAATTCTCAAGTTTAAATAACATTATTCAGCATGGACTTTGTATTAAAATAAGACATACATATTTTAAATCTTCTTTGAGACATCCTGTATATTATGCAATATAGGAATAATTAGATACATTTATTACCGGTTTTTAATACTAGAATCTGGTCCTTCAGGGTGTCTCCAGTCCGCTCCTTTCACAGGAAGCCACCAAGGTGCTGCAGCAACCTAAATGCCACAACTTAATAAATTAGTATTAAAAAAAAACCGTGTATTATTCTTATTATCTATAGTAAGCTGTAGCTAGACATCAAAATGAATTACTAAAAATAAAAATCAAAGATGACAACTAAAAGCCAAAAAAGAAAAAAGAAAAAAACATTTACTATTTTTAAAATTTTCTCAAAGTATGTTTTTATTCATTATTATATGTAATTAATTGAAAATTAATTTTATCAAACTATAAAAATTCATTTGCTTCTGATCATGGCCATGCCTAGAAAGTTAGCTGCCAATGTGCAGAGATTATTTTGACTGCCCTTACAATGTAAATTGATTGCTCTTACTACGACCAGTGCATTTTTACTATTACTGAAATTATTGTTAGAAATTAAAAAATTCAACTGCCATAGCAATTAGGAACCTAGCTACTGTTCCATTACATATACATTATATTGTCATTGGTTGGTAAACCTGATTTTAATTTTAGTGGCACATGCATTATCTTATATGAGAAGGCCTCTAAAAGTGTGACAATCCATCCACCACAGCATCTCAACCAAAGTGGACATTTAGGCATGGTGTTAGGATGCTGGCCTTCTGAGCCAATGGCCTCCAGATCAATTGTCTCTTGCCTTGGATCATCAAGCATTGAATCTCAAAATTCTTCTGGTGTGAAAATTTTGAAGAAACTATATGAAACCCATGGGATATTTCAAAGGTGATTTGTATAGAAAGGATTTGATTTATGCTAAGTTTAAAAAAAAGGTGAGAATGGGAGAATCTGTTTTGGCCCATGCATAGCAGTACTTTTCTAGGGCCTAATTCCAAATAGAATGGATAAGTCTAGAGCTGGATTTAATTTTCAAGCCACAATGCCTCCCTGTGTTCATTTTTTTTTCTCTAATTTTTTACAAAAAATATTGTCTTAGATATTTTGGGTTCAGTTGTTTTACCTCTGAGTGGCACTTTTTGCACATAATGGGCTAAATGGCCAGGTCACAAGGACCCCGAAGGCTCAGAGAAGGTTGAGAGAGGGGACCCACTGGGTAGATGATAGCTTTCTGTCAAGGCCATCTAGTTGGATATCATCTCTCTGCATAAGGTTAGTATTTTATTTCCTTTTTAATAATTAAATCTTAGTTTTCATCTCTGTAAGGTTTATTTTATTTCTGTAAATTACTGATCTTTAGGTTGATAGATTATTATCAATGTTTTGCAATTATGCTACATTGGATGGTTGGCTTATAACTTATTGCTATGGATATTTGATTTAGTATCACATTAGGTTATATGTTAGCTTTTCTTTTATTATTTCCTTATTTTTCCAGTAAAAAATTTTGATATTGTATAAAAATAAATAAATAAATAAATACCCCCTCAAGCAGCTGCTTGCCACAGAGGTCTGACAGGAGCCTCTCAGTTTATGTTCCAAAGTAGAAGGTCTGAGAGGATGGCAGGACCTCAGCAGAAAAATGACACATACATCCATGCCTTACCCAGGGATCGAACCCAGGTCCCTTAGATCAGTAGCCAAGCACACTAATCACTCGGCCATGGGACGGCTTGATCTTGTATGGTTTCCAGAAAATGAATGTCTTGGATACAGAAGCAAAAAGTATTTCCTTGACACAGAAATCAGTCCTCGTGTGGGACGGCAATGCTTACAAGTGTTTTTAACCCTCCCTCTACCAAAGCCCTCTCTATGGAGAAGGCAATATGTCATGTGACAACAGTGTGTGACATAGTAAAAAGATGCTCTTGGTTTCGGGAAAGAAACACTGCGATTGCAATTTTTTTTTTTTTTTTTTTTTGAAATTTACAATAGTGTTGAATTTAATTATTGCATATAATTTTCAAAACAATACATGGACTGATCAGAACTGAATAATGCTGTATATTAGCATCTTTCACCCTTATATTTTTAATATTTAAAGCCAATCTAATGTTATAAGCACAAGGCTATTTACCGATATGCCAAAAGCAATGCGTCATTTATCATTTCTTCAGTTATGTCAATTCAAAAATTTAATTCTTCTTTATTTTTTCCAGAATGATTAATTGTTGAATAATCAAACCTTGCATATTTTTATTTATGAAAAATCACTACCACTTTAGTAGTCTATAACAAAAAAATTCATTAAGCATTCATACTCTGCTTCGTACAAAACATTCTCCAGCATTTTTGACATCAAATCCAGGATAAAAAAAAAGAAAAATAATTAATGGGAAAAAATATTTCTTCCCATTGTGGTCTTTTACTAAAATGATGTATAAAAATTTTTTTCCTCAATTACATAATTAGCACATGTAACGATATTTTAAAATATGTGATTTCATTATTTTCGTGAATCGTTAAAGAGTATATATCATCAAAAACTTTTGAAGCAATTAACAATTCATGATCATTGCAATAAAAAAAGGACATTAAATTAAAAAAGTTCTCTTGAATGACATTCTGTCATTATTGCATCCTAAATTGTTCAAGTAATATTATTACATCCTTTTCAAAATTGCCTTAAACAATTTTTTTGCACAATACAAAATTTGATAAAATTTAGACTACATCAGTAATATTTTTTAGAGTGTAATAGTTGTCTTATAAGGAGAATAAGTTTTCTTACCATGTTTATCGTTGTTTCTCCTAAAAAAATGTGGGAACTATTTCCTTAGATCTGTACTACAATGTTAACCATTAACTTTGAGATTCAGTGATGCTCCATTTAGCTGCTGTATTTACATATCACATTATGCATATATTACAGTAGAAGAGTGTAATTTGAAATGAATTAGGATTTTGCATCCTAGTAAAATTGCATTTTTATTCACACAGTAACAAGGTGTATGATACACATGATTAGATATAAAATTCAAAAATTAATTTAGCAATTAAATGGAATTACCGAAGTAAAAGTCAACAACCATTATCACACATTGATTGATTATCATGCTCAGCATA
This sequence comes from Ryuthela nishihirai, assembly GCA_038380435.1. Classification (NCBI taxonomy): domain Eukaryota; kingdom Metazoa; phylum Arthropoda; class Arachnida; order Araneae; family Heptathelidae; genus Ryuthela; species Ryuthela nishihirai. The sequence continues at coordinate 19,816,142 of JAWZYU010000017.1, forward strand.
AATAGAGAATCCTTTTCTACATAATTTATTTTTTAATTATGCAAATGATCTAAATTGCTTTAAACGTTTTATTAAAAGTTGAATTGTTTCAGCAATGTAACTAGCAAATGAACAAAGCAGCAATGAAATAAAGCTTCAGCAATGCGACTATAAATCATTTTACCACTAAAATATTAGCAAAATATACCGAACCATTTTACCACTTAAATATCAGCTTAATTTCAGTTATAAACCAAATTAATTTAGCACTAAAATCTCAGTGAATATCAATTTTAAACTAAATCACTTTATCATAAAATATCAGCGAATGGTCAACTATAAACCAAATCATTTTAACACTAAAATAATCGGCAATTATCAACTGTAAATGAAATCATTTTAGCACTAAAATCTCAGCTATAAACCAAATCATTTTACCACTAAAATATCAGTGAATGTCAACTATAAACCAAATATTAAAAAATTAATGAAATAGGCTTGACGTATTTCAAATCAACTCATAATAAATAGGCACTTCAGCGTTGATTTAAATTTTAGAGGAAAAATTGTCTTGAGCCGGGTGGGATACGAACCCACGACCTCCTGATAACATGTCAGGTGCCCTGGACCACTTAGCTACTGGCCGCCGATCAAGATCTTCTCTAACAAGCGCTATGAACATTCCTTTACGTTTCATATGGGAGCTATTCTGGGAAATATTTTTTAGCCACAAGCAGCATTTATATTAGCCAATAGATGGAAGCACATATGACAAGTATGCAGATAATAAATAATTAATGAAATAGGCTCGATGTATTTCAAATCAACTCATAATAAATAGGCACTTTAGCGTCGATTTAAATTTTAGAGGAAAAATTGTCTTGAGTCGGGTGGGATACGAACCCACGACCTCCTGATAACATGTCAGGTGCTTTGGACCACTGAGCTACCGGCCGCCGATCAAGATCTCCTCTAACAAGCGCTATGAACATTTCTTTATGTTTCATATGGGCACTATTCTGGCAATAATTTTTAGCCACAAGTGGCATTTATATTAGCCAATACATGGAATCATGCAAGACAAGTATGCAGATAATAAATAATTAATGAAATAGGCTTGACGTATTTCAAATCAACTCATAATAAATAGGCACTTTAGCGTCAATTTAAATTTCAGAGGAAAAATTGTCTTGAGCCGGGTGGGATACCAGCCCACGACCTCCTGATAACATGTCAGGTGCTCTGGACCACTGAGCTACTGGCCGCCGATCAAGATCTCCTCTAACAAGAGCTATGAACATTCCTTTCTGTTTCATATGGGTGCTATTCTGACAATATTTTTTAGCCACAAGCAGCATTTATATTAGGCAATAGATGGAAGCATGTACGACAAGTATGCAGATAATAAATAATTAATGAAATAGGCTTGATGTATTTCAAATCAACTCATAATAAATAGGCACTTAGTGTTGATTTAAATTTTAGAGGAAAAATTGTCTTGAGCCGGGTGGGATATGAACCTACGACCTCCTGATAACATGTCAGGTGCTCTGGACCACTGAGTTACCGGCCACCGATCAAGATCTCCTCTAACAAGCGCTATGAACATTACTTTATGTTTCATATGGGCGCTATTCTGGCAATATTTTTTCGCCACAAGCGGCATTTATATTAACCAATAGATGGAAGCATGTACGACAAGTATGCAGATAATAAATAATTAATGAATAGGCTTGATGTATTTCAAATCAACTCATAATAAATAGGCACTTTAGTGTCGATTTAAATTTTAGAGGAAAAATTGTCTTGAGCCGTTCATAGTGCTTGTTAGAGAAGATCTTGATCGGCAGCCGGTAGCTCAGTGGTCCAGAGCACCTGACATATCAGGAGGTCATGGGTTCGTATCCCACCCAACTCAAGACAATTTTTCCTCATAATAAATAGGCTAAAGTGCCTATTTATTATGAGTTCATTTGAAATACGTCGAGCCTATTTCATTAATTATTTATTATCTGCATACTTGTCATACGTGCTTCCATCTATTGGCTAATATAAATGCTGCTTGTGGCTAAAAAATATTTCCCAGAATAGCTCCCATATGAAACATAAAGGAATGTTCATAGCGCTTGTTAGAGGAGATCTTGATCGGTGGCCGGTAGCTCAGTGTCCAGAGCACCTGACAGGTTATCAGGAGGTTGTGGGTTCGTATCCCACCCAGCTCAAGACAATTTTTCCTCTAAAATTTAAATCGACACTAAAGTGCCTATTTATTATGAACTGAAAAACCAAATAATTTTATCATTAAGATATCACTGAGATTTTGACTGTAAAACCAAATTACTTACCTATTAAAATTTTGAAAATTCCATTTACCTTGGGAGTTCTTGAAAACAACAATGAAATTCTGATCAAAATGATTTTCACAAAACATCACTCTTCACAAAAGACTTCCCTAGTATTTTCCATAGCCGAGTGATAGTTGCTATTGCAACCAAGCACACAATACATCCAGTTGAATTGTGGTGGTTAGGTCAACAAAGAACTATCACAGAGTGGCTCACACAAAAATTATGTGCACAAACTATCTACAAATCACTTCACTGATTACACCTGAGGACATTAAACACTCTAATAAATAACAATTAAAAGCAATTAAAGTCATGTTTCAGGCAAACATTATAGCATTCAGGAAATTTCCTTTCAATTATTATATAACTTAACTGTTTTATTCACCAGGTTTTCCAAAATTAAGCCTTAATTGCATAGTCTGATCAATTTTTTTACTATATCACTTAAAAAAGTCTTATTAAAATCAATGTTTATATATTTGTTCATATTGTTTACTTTCATAAAATTCAGAATTAAATTCTGTTTAATTTACTATATAACATGATCTATTTCAGCTGATTGTTGTTTTTTTTAATTCTACTAAAATTTAATTGTTTATTTCCCTCAGCACACTTGTTAAAAAATGGGAGTAATTTTCTTGTTTCAAATAAAAATTTATTTTTTTGTTATTGAAGTAAATAGCCTTTCTATTCATCTGCATTATAGTCATTTCTATTATTTTTTTTAATAAATTTTCATTTACATTGCCAAATTTTTTTATTATATAACCCTAAAAAAGGCTCTATTCAAACAAGATTAGTCATCTTTTTCATAGAATATTTTTTCAGAAAATCCAGAATTAAATGATTAATTTGGCATATAACATGCCATAATTCCTTTCATTATTAATTTAGGAAAAAAAGTTCATTATTTTTTGGCTGATCATTATGACAAAATAACTGAGCCTCTGGATGTAAACCAGTTTTTCAGGCAGGACCCTGGGTTGATACTTTAATATTGGCTTTGTCTTGAAAGGTTGCACATCTCTGCTTTAGATACATAAATGAACTATTTTACATGTTAGGAATTTATAAAAAAAATTTAGTATGAACACTTACAGCTTCAGAAATAGTTTTCTTTACTTCTTCACTTAACAATTGTTCCAAAACAAAAGAATCACCGAATTTTTCTGCCTGGAAATAATAATGAGTAATATTATGAAAATATTATTAATTACAATTGAAGAGCATTAACCAAAGATAAGTAATAATTTATCAAAATCAATAAAAGGAACCTTATTAACTAAGTTTACTTCAATTCATACATTACAAATACCAGTAGTTGTTGTTGAGTTATTTTATCTTTCAGCGACACTCTTTTGCACACAATAGGCTAAATGGCCAAGCCACAAGGTGCTCTTAAGGCTCAGAGAAGGCTGGAGGAAGGGAACTACTGGACAGCTTCTCCTAACAAGGCCATCCAGTGTGTTCTTTAACATGCACAGGTTATGGCTCTCTCCCACATACAGACCATGGCTTAATGTCCTATCTGACAAACGGAGGCATTTCCAGTCCATTAGTGTCCCCTACTGACTGAAGGCAGAGTTCTCAGTCAGTAGCTTTTGCAGAGATAAATCTCAATGCTGGCCCAGCTAAGACTTGAACCTAAGAATTACAGATTATAAGCCTGGCAAGCTACTGACTGAGCCATCCCTGCCCACAAACACTAGTAGTAATACAACATCTAAGATAATGTTAATTAGGTTTAATTTTTTTATTCAATGTTTTATGAAGCCATATGAAGAATTTAGATTTCTGTGTTTTGTACTATTAGTCAAATGTAAAATGATAGGGAAATATAGTTTTCGTTGCCAAGCAAAAGAGGATATTTAGCACTACTGCCAGTAATGAAAACAATGATTTGGACCATTCTACATATTTTAAGGTATTAAAAAAATTATATTAGCTTAAAAGAATATTGTATGAATCAGTTTTGTATTTCTAGAAATTTGAAGTCCAGCTATGAACCTGAAGATAAAGAAAGTTACCACGATTTATTTTCTTTATTACAATGAGAGGTATTGTTTACTTATCAGTAAATATACACAAATGTTTCATCATAAAAGCATTAAAAATTGGATGGAGGGAAGAGAGAAAAATATTATTGTTATGGTAAAGCTTCGGATATTTCTGCAATCCAGCATAAGTAATTGTGGGTTCAAAATATTTGCTTAAAAATTTTTAAAGAAATTCTGATCACTTTAAAAAAATTACCACCTGGAAGAAACTCTTTTAGTAGCTTTTGAAATGACTGAACTTTTTGGTCCAAATTCTTTAACATTTCTGCATTTTTGCAAATTTTAAACTATGGGAGATATTTTCCACAAATTCAGTAATTGTGCAATGATATGGAAGCATGCATATCATTTTGATACTCATATACTGGTAGCAGAATAATCTGTACCTCTTTTCTGTTATTGGAGGGCTTAAAAATTTCCCTTTGTGCTATCAGAGAACAATGTTATGGCCTTAGCTATTTAAAAATATTTAAATATCAGGTAATGTTAATGATACTAAACTTACAATCAGCTTGCTTATTGTTTATTAAAGAATGCTACATCAGTAAAGTGCAGAACTGTAGTCATGGATTTTCATTTTGTATGAAACTTATAAAAATAAGGTTACAGAAGAAGTGAATCAATAATGTGCAAAATCCTATACTCAAGATATATTGTTTCATATGATTACATCATTGGTAGAATATATCTTTCTGTTGAAGTGAAAATCACTGAAAACCAAATAATCTCATTAAATGCAATATTTCAATAATGCATGTAAGCAATAAAAAATGAATCATTGAAATGCATAAAAAAAGGTCAGCATGGTTTGGCAGAAAACGAGCTTTTACACCAAGTAGGATGCCTGCAGAACTTTAGCTCTTGTTAGCAGGTGCAGACTGCTAATGGGCACTGAGCATTGTAGTTTCACAAATATTCCACAGAATTTGAGAAAATCTATTTTAAACTTTGGTCAGTGTATTGTTCACAGTCCTCAGCCAACAGATGGCACTGCTCAAGAAGTGTATGATGTTCAAGTGTAAAGTATGACGTAGAAACGTAACTGTTGGTTGTTGGCAGGTAGATAATGTGAAGTCATGTTACTTTCAGCTGACCCATGACAAAAAACATGAACATACAAAAACCCATGACAAAAGATTGTCATGGGTATGATTTGATTGAATGCAATGTTATGTTGTTGTTGTTGTTTTGCCATTTTTGCTGGATTGCTCCTTGGGATAACATGGTTAGAGGTAAGTGCATATGTATAATATATTTAATGAAGGATTTTTAACAACAGCCAGAATAGGAATAATTAACATGTTCCTGTTTTTTTTTTTTTTTTTTTTTTTTTTGAAATTTCATTAAGATACAATAAATAATAGGTTATTTAAGATATTTTGGCATTGAAATTATTTAATATTAGGAGGGTTATTGGTGAAAGTGTTAGTGAACTGTTTTGTGATGTCATGGTCACGTCATTTGGAAGTGGGAGTTCGATAGCTTTTTATGCCTGTGTATAGGGGGGGAATGTATTTGTAAGATGTTTGGAGTGAGGGGCACTTTAAGGGGAAGGGTGGAGTGGTTAACCAGATAGAATTATTCTTATTTTTTTTGTGTATGTGTTTATGGAAGCATGCATATCATTTTGATACTCATATACTGGTAGTTTTCTACCAGTATATGAGTATCAAAATCAAATCAAAATATCAAAATATCTTATGATGTAGTAGTATGTTTTTTGTTGTGAGTGGAAGAAAATGGCAAAAGTTTATAATGTGGGGAAATTAAGCTTAAAAAATGAGTTTTTATGGAGTGTTAGGGTTTTAGAAAAATAATTTTTGGTGAAACATATAAAGTGAGTTTTCAGAGGATTCTAATGTAGTGTGGGGGGGGGGGGGGAGTATGCTTGGAGGAAAGAATGCTGAAAGTTTTTCCATATGGGACTGAACATGACGATAGCAATGAACACGTATATTGTTATAGTAGTTTGAGATGAATTGAGTGATTTTTAGTAGTTACATGTATTACGATAATTATTAATGTATTATAGTGATTTATTAATTTTGTTATATATTAAAGAGTCTTAAAGTTACTTATACGATTTATTGTTAATATGTTGAAGCATTTGGTGGCTTTTCGATGTAGAAATTATGCGTATTATGTCCCGTGGCCGAGTGGTTAGCACGCTTGGCTACTGATCTAAGGGATCTGGGTAAGGCGTGTCATTTTTCTGTTGAGGTCCTGCCATCCTCTCAGACCTTCTACCATGGCATATAAACTGAAAGGCTCCTGCCAGACTTCTGTGGCAAGCAGCTGCTTGAGGGGTATTTATTATTTTTATTTAGAACTGGTGTGGAAAAAAATAGGTTTTTAATGGAGTCAGGATGATTAATCAATACTTTAGGGAAGGGTTAGTTCAGCTAGGTTTTTTTTTGTTGCTTCTGATGAAATTTGGTTTCGGGGGAATTTTTTATAATTCGGTCAGCGGTGCACTGTTTCCGATTTTCATGTTTTTCAGTTTGTGTTGCGAGGACATTATTTAGTTTCAGGGGCTTTTCTATAATTCAGTTGGCAGTGCACAGTTTTTGATTTCTATGCTTTTTGGTGTGTTATCACTTGTTATCACTGATGAGATTTAGTTTAGGGGCTTTTTTATAATGCTGGTTAGTGATGCATTGTCGATGATGTTCTTGGTTTTGAGAATGGTGTTCAATTTCATTAATTCTGATGATTTAGGTTAATTATTGTATGTGCAACTGGATTTATTAGTTTAGTTTGTGGAAATATATTTGTGGAGTGTTTTAACTATTGGGAAAAGGGGGGGGGGATATTTCAGGTATTTGGAGTATATGGGAAGGCAAATGTGTTATTGTGTTTCTTGGTTTATGGTTGTTTTTTTTTTTGTTGTTGTTTTCTGATAATTTTAATTTTTATAGTAATTTGTGGTTGTGAGGTTTTTTTTGAGGAATCGCGTTTTTTTTGGTTACAATACAAATTATTGTTACCATGGTAACAAAAAAATCAATCTTTTTTTCTAGGAACCCATTTGGGTTAGGGTTTGGGGGGGTTTTGGGAATCAGGCCCGTGTAGTGATTACGGTCCTCAGCCGATAGATGGCATTGCTCAAGTGGCGTGTGACGTCGAAGTGTAAAGTATGATGTTGATTTGTAAAGTATGACGTAAAAACGTAACTGTTGGTTATTGGTGGCCTATGGCTCTTTGATTTGTTTCTTTTGGGTAGGTAATATAGAATCACGTGTTATGTGTGTGATTTGACGAGAGTGTGAAGTTACGTTTGGTTTTTTTCGCCATTTTCGCTTGATGACTTCTTTGGATAACATACCTATATGGTAAGAGGTAAGTTCGTGTGTATTATATATTTAATATATATGTGGGGGCGTTCAGTGAAGCTTTTGTGATAGTTTTTTTTTAAAATTGGTTTGGATATGGTTTGTAATTAGTTATTAAAGATATTTAGGGGCCCATGTAGTGGGGGAGTATGCAAGTTTTTGCGTGTGGGATTGAAAATGGCGATAGTAAAGAACACATGTATTTTGTTAGAATAGTTTGGGGGTGAATTGAATGTTTTTTTAGCAGTTACGTGTAGTATGGTAATTATTAATGTATTATAGTGATTTATTAATTTTGTTGTATATTTAGGAGTCTTTTAAAAATAGTTATATGATTTATCGTTAACATGTGGAAGCGTCTGGCGACTTTTTTGATGTAGTAATTCTGGGGGGCCATTCTGGGTATTGTAGAATTGTCAGTGTGTGAAAAAACGGCAGTTTTTTGATGGAGTCGGGAAAGAATGAAAAATTTAGAGGTGGGGTGAGAGTGGCGGAGTCGGTAGCGCGCCAGGCTTGTATTCTGTAGTTCCAAAGTTCGAGTCCGAGCTATGTCAGCGTTTAGATTTGTATCGGCAAATTTTCGAACTCGGTTCATAGTAGGGGACACCGATGGGCTTGGAAAGGCCGCCGTCCGTCGGTTAGGATGTTAAGCCGTGGTCCTGTGTATGGGAGAGTCACTGTGTACGTTAAAGAACACGCTGGATGGCCTTGACAGGAAGTTTCTGTCTGCCAACAGCTGTTCTAGTGGGTTCCGTACCTTCTGTGAGCCTTCGGGGTTCATGTGATCTCGACATTTAGCCCATGGTGTGGGAAAAACATGGAGGCTCAGAGGTAAAATGACAATGTAATTTAGGGAAGGGTTATTTGAGCGGTAAGATGTTTTTTTTGTCAGATTTTGTTTTGGGGCTTTTTTTTTATAATTCGGTCGGTGGTGCACTGTTTCCGATTTTCATGGTTTTCCGTTGTGTGTTGACTTGGAGGACATTATTTAGTTTTGGGGCTTTTTTTATAATCGGTCGCCGGTGCACTGTTTCCGATTTTCATGGTTTTCCGTTGTGTGTTGCCTTGGAGGACATTATTTAGTTTTGGGGCTTTTTCATAATGCGGTCGGCGGTGCACTGTTTCCGATTTTCATGTTTTTTGGTTTGTATTGTCTTGGAGGACATTATTTAGTTTTGGGGCTTTTTTATAATGCGGTCGGCGGTGCACTGTTCCCGATTTTCATGTTTTTTGGTTTGTGTTGTCTTGGAGGACATTATTTAGTTTTGGGGCTTTTTTATAATGCGGTCAGCGGTGCACTGTTCCCGATTTTCATGTTTTTTGGTTTGTGTTGTCTTGGAGGACATTATTTAGTTTTGGGGCTTTTTTATAATTCGGTCAGCGGTGCACTGTTTCCGATTTCCATGTTTTTTGGTTTGTGTTGTCTTGGAGGACATTATTTAGTTTTGGGGCTTTTTTATAATTCGGTCGGCGGTGTATTGTGTTTTGAAAAGAGGGGAGGGGTAATGGTGGAAGTGGTTTACTGTATGTAGGAAGGCAATCGTTTCATTTTTTGTTGGATTTGGCACTTTTATGAGCTTTCATTCTGTAATTGACGGTTACGAGGTTTTTTTTTGCGGTAATTTAATTTTTTTTACGTTTGTTTGTGTTTGTTACTATGGTTACGGTGCGTTGCGTTTGACGTAAACTCGGGTTTTTCGTTACTATGGTAACGAAAAAAACAATCTTTTTTCTAGAAACCCCTGTTTGGGTTAGGGTCTCGGGAGTTGGGGGAATCAACTAAAAGGGCCGTTTTGTTACGTTGCGTCAAAAACAAAATGGCGGCTGAGGACCGTGAACTGTACTACTGCCGGGAATCAACGAAAAGGGCTTTTTTAGGTGCATAAAAAAAAAATGGCAGTTGAGGACCGTGACGTGCACTACTGTTAAAGTACTGAAATTTTGGGAAACGAAACGAATTTTTTATATTGCAGCCCTTACTCTCTGCTACAGTTGCAATTCTGGGAAAAAAGAAAAAAAAGTGCCAGTCAGCTCCTGCTTTTTACTATACTTTAATCAGAGACATTCTTACCTCAGTTACGTATCCTGTATTATTTATAAAATTTTCAAAATCAGCATTGCTAACTTCGTGAACATCAATATAAAAATCATCTACAGTTATATTTCTAGCTGGACCTTCACCATCTGCTATAAAAAACGGCTTATCAGTACCCATTTGAAATTCTAAACGTTTCATAAACACTAAATCTCGCCTCTTTTGCTGTGTGTCGCAGTCATTTGATTTTTTCGTAGTAAACTTTTCAGACTCACTATAACTTTCTGGAGAGTCCATCTTACTACCCGTGCACGATTCTTCTTTACCATCATCAGCAAAACACTGTTCTAGATTATCAACATTTCTTTTTACTATGTTGTTCCGTGAAGCTTTTGCACAACCACAATCATTTTTAGACTCAGGATCATCTACACTTTCACTATACAAATTCTCACCATATACTAACGGCACGAGAATACAACACTTCGCAAAGATGCAAACGTAAACATATAACTCCATTTTAAAATAGATGTTGCCATTCTGATTGCCTCGTTATCGTAATATTAACTCTGCAATAAGCATCCAGAAGTCTTCATAAGTCATTGCATTTACTCCGTAAATAAAATAAAAAAAAAACCCTCAAGCAGCTCTTTGCCACAGAGGTCTGACAGGAGCCTGTCAGTTTATATGCCACAGTAGAGGGGCTGAGAGGATGGCAGGACCTCAGCAGATCAATTGCCAAGCGTGTTAACAACAGGACCTCAGCAGATCAGTAGCCAAGCGTGCTAACCACTCGGCCACGGGAACAGTGTTAGAAAATGCTATGTATAACGTAATGAAATGAATCACTTTGTTGGAATTTCAAAATATTATAACGATTAACAAAATTATTACAAATTATTATTAACAAATTATAACGAAAAACAACAAAAAAATAATTTCGTTATTTTCACTGTTCGTGGTGAAATTAGCCTCAAATAAGGTGCCAATGAGAGGACCCATGGTTCTTGAGGATGAGGATGGGATATTAGAGACAGGACTCAGATTCCCGTAGCATTGACCGCTATGATCATAGATGGCTGTGTCTGCCGACTGCTTGATGAGGCATGATACCCATGATGCCTTGCGAATTAGCTGCGAACAAAGATGAAGGCTATTTAAAAATGTTTAACAAATGATTTAAATGAGGCAGAACTTTGCTGTTTTTTGTTTTTTTATTTCAATGAGCTTATTCCAGTGTAGTAATTAAAGCAAAACAGATTTAATTAATGCACACTTACTGATTTATATCGGATGAAAAGCGAAGACGCTGGAAACTGATTCACTTTCAAATCGAGGTTTTGTATGAAAATTTTAAAAAAATTCGATATGTTCTTAATATATGATTAAAGCTGAACAAAAATTGACTGTAAACTTAGCAGACTTTAATTTGAGCCCGTTTCAAACAGGAACAATGGTAAACATATTTTAAAATCTAATACATGATCAAATCATTCAGCTTAAGCGAAAGCCCTGAAAATTTATAGTCCTTAATAGTGCAAATCTGCGCCTTATTTAAAAAAACATGAAGAGTCTCATTTATTTTCTTCTTTCATTTAAAAATATTAATTTTTATTAAAAATTGAAAGAAATAATCAGAGAGTGTAAACTTTTTTTTAATTCAGCTGAGGCAGGAAATCTGATCTCCTCCCAATAAATGACACAATTTAATTTCATGCTATTAAAAAAAACCCAAACATTATAAGCTTGTTATTCAGCTGAAGCAGAAAGAAATTCAAGCCCCCCCCCCCCTTCAACACAAACACACAAATGGCATAATTGAAATTTCATGCTATAAAAAAACAAATATTGTAAACTTTTATATCAGTTAAGGCATAAGGAAATCCAAGGTCACACATACACACACAAATGACATAATTGAAATTGCATGCAATATATATATATATAAAAAACAAAATAATTTACACTTTCTCTTATTTCAACTAAGGCAGAAGGAAAGGCAGCCTCCCCCTCCCCCCACACAAATGACATGATTGAAATTTAATGGAAAAACCACATATTCTAAAACTTTATATCAGCTAAGGCAGAAGAAAATCCAAGGTCACAAACACAAATGACATAATTGAAATTGCGTGCTATATATATATAAAAAACAGTAATTTACACTTTCTCTCATTTCAACTAAGGCAGAAGGAAAGGCAAGCCCCACCCTCCCCCACACACAAATGACATGATTGAAATTTCATGCAACAAAAACCACATATTGTAAACTTCTATATCAGCTGAGGCAGAAGGAAATCCAAGGTCATACACACACAAATGACATAATTGAAATTGCATGCTATACATATAAAAAGCAACAATTTACACTTTCTCTCATTTCAAAAGCCCCCCCCCCCCAACCCCCAACCCCACACAAATGACATGATTGAAATTTCCTGCAACGAAAACCAAATATTCTAAATATTATATCAGCTGAGGCAGAAGGAAATTCAAGGTCACACACACACACACAAAAATGACATAATTGAAATTGCATTCTGTATATATAAATAAAAGAAAAATAAATACCCCCTCAAGCAGCTGCTTGCCACAGAGGTCTGACAGAAGCCTCTCAGTTTATATGCTATAGTAGAAGGTCTGTGAGGATGGCAGGACCTTACACTTTCTTTCATTTTAACTAAGATAGAAGGAAAGGCAAGACCCCCCCCCCCCCCCCCTCACACACACAAATGACATATTTGAAATTTCATGCAACAAAATACAAATATTGTAAACTTTTATAGCAGCTAACGTAGAAGGAAAACCAAGGTCACACACACACACAAATCACATAATTGAAATTTCATGCTATAAAAAAAGAAAACAAAAATGCACACTATTTTCATTTCAGCTGAGGCAGTAGGAAATTCATATCACACACACATAATATAAGAAATGAAGTTACTGCAAAGTATATTTTTGTCACTATGTTTTATGCAAATTTAGATGTTTACTCTAATATGATGCCTTTTAATTTTTCTGTCATTTGTGTCTCTAAATGGTGAAGTCTAATTTTAGCATATTCTTCTGTAATGTTTCGTTTTCATATTATAAGCATGATTGTCGAATTCCAACATCCAATTTCCTATATTCCTTACTGATATGACTATCTATGTAGGACATTAACCTGAATTTTTCAATTAGGTTATGAAATGGTTGCTGTTGAGAATATAAACTTTTCTCCTGGAAGACACTGTTCAGTAATTTTTGCAATTGCACACACATACTATGAGAAAGGCGAGAAAACCTCAATTTTTAATATTAACCTTTAAAGTGACAAAAGCTGATTAATCAGTTTCCAAAAGTCCCTACAAAAGAACCTGCATCATGTTTTTTTAGGCTTCCCTCCTGTCAGACTTCTGTGGCAAGCAGCTGCTTGAGAGGGTATTTATTTTTTTTATTACCTTTTTTTTTTCCAGAATTAAATGCTTTTTCTTTTGATATGTAATATGGACTATTTCATTCATTTGTTTTTCATAATAAGGCTCAAAAGTTGTTTCTTAAAGAAAAAAAATTGTCTTTGTAAGGGTTAATAAGTGCAGACACAGAAGACTGCATTAGGTGAGAGTCAATTAATGCTAATTTACATTCTATGCAAGAAATTTTTCATAATTTTTTTGCTCTAAAGACAGCTTATAATAACATTTTTGAATTTCAGAGAAAATAGACACAATGACTTTCATTGCTTTACTGTGATTGCTTGATATTATCCACATGTGAGAAACACCTAAAATGTCATTGGACATTTCATTATTGCTGCCAATGATTTTAATTTCATTGAAAGTTAAACAATTGCCGTTTTTCTTATTAATTATCAGCTGGTTAATTATTAACTGCATGTGTGCACTTTGGAACTAAAGATCATTAGGTTAATATAGTTTCCCTTCTTTTGCTCTTATAGCTTAAAAAAATTAAATATGGTCCTAGCTGAATTTTTAAGTAAAAATATATTATGAGCCTGACAAACCAACTTTTAAAAAAATAACCTATGGGGATTTTCCAGCTATGTAAAACTGAAACAAACATAAAAATTAGAGTTTTAGAAGCTAATATCTGAATTTTTATCATTAGCATTATTACCATAATCTACATATCCACAATAACATTTGCCATTGAACAGTATTTGTTTCCTAATTGACTTCTCCTCAAAGAGTAAAGTGGATATCATATGCTTCTTCTTACTATCAGTAAAAGTTTCCATGCAGAAAACTTCAATAAATCCACGAAGGCTATCTACAGATCTGCACAAGTTAAAATTGTGGAGGTATTGGGAAAGATTTTTCTCTTACAAATTCATAAGCCTTTTTAAAAATAAAAAAATGGAACCTCAATTTTTAATAAGCCTTTGGAGAATGAAAATATCATGGTAAACCTATTTGCCTCTTGACAATAAAATATGCCATTGCTTCTTTCAGCATTTTGCTATGAATTTCTGAACAGGTTTAAAGTTATATCTAGAAACGCAGGCTTTGGTGTCTCAATGCCATCTTGATGAGCTTTTGAGCCTTAAACAAATCTAATATTTCTTTTTTATTATGTTAGAAGTTTAAAATTTTGGTGTTAAAATGTGAAGGTTACGAAGTTATCATTGGCAACAATCACTTGACTCTTTAATCCCAGGGGGTGGGAAGGTGAATGCAACTTTTCTTTTGTTTTAACAGAAAAGTGTGTGTTTTTAGAGATGTTAAAAATTCTTCTTGGGTTGGACAGGTATTGATGAAATATTACAATTTGCATTATGCGAATTTCCCAAAACCTATAATTGCGCCCTCTAACGGTGGAAAAAATCGAAAAAATCCAAAAATTTAAAACGAATATTGCAAACGATGTAGTTATGCTAGAAATTTGAAATTTTGGTCGTAGAATGCGACGTATTGAAAATTCCACTGACAACAATGAGTTGACCTAAGCCCTAGGTAGGTAAGAAATGAAACGGTTTTGTTTTAAGAGATAATTTAAAACTTATTTTTTAGTTGTTTACTAATGAAATGTAATTCGCATTTTCAAAGGTAGTTTAAATTTATATCATTAGAGATCACTTAATATCGAAACTGCAAAACTTTTAACGAATGTTTCAAGTGATCTGTTTATGGAAGAAATTTTGGTGTGTAGAGTTCTGTTATGGTGGAAATTCCACTGACAGCAATGATCTGCCCACTATTTTCAGAGGAGCGAGAGAAAAGCAATTTTTTAAATTTAAGAACTAAAAGACAAATACTTTTTATGTTTTATAATTACTAATGAAATATTACTATGCGCATTTCCCCCCATCATACATTAAAAATAAATAAATAACCCTTCAAGCAGCTGCTTGTACAGAGGTCTGACAAGAACCTGTCAGTTTATATGCCATAGTAGAAGGTCCATGAGGATGGCAGGACCTCAGCAGAAAAACAACACTAACATCCATAATTAAAACTTTTAGAGAGTGAAAAGTAGGCAAGGAAGAACTTCATTTTCAAAGAGAATGAGATTCCCATATGTGCCAGAGGCATTATGCATTCTTCTAGTTATTTTACATTTTCAGTACCCTCTGACAGTGGAAATTCGAACTACTATATAATTGTGAAAATAAACTTAATATTTTATTAGTACTTGTAATGTGCAAAAAAGTTTTTCATTTACCTCTTAAAGCAGAAAAGTTGCATTTTACCAGTGGGACAAATTATTACTATTAGGGTAAACCACTTGATCATTACACTCGATGACCAACAATTTAAGTTTCTAGCAAAAATAAATCGTTTGCAATATTTATTTAAAGATTTGATATTTTCCACCTTTTTTCCACCACTGGAGGTTGCCTTTCGAGTTTTTATTTACCCTCTTTAGCACTCTCTAACACTGGAAATTGCAGCTGATGGGGATTCCAAAAACGTAAATATTAATATTTTTGTGGAAAAAAAATTCGCCAACATACGGGATTCGAACCCGCAGCTCTCCAGAAATATGCCAGAACATTCAACCTGTTGAACTAAAGCTGGCTTTTTTCACAAAAAACATTTATTGATTTATAGACGTTTAAACGTCTACAGGTAATGCTGAAATTAGCAAATATTGTTTAAATCATTAGTATTTTGTTAGTGTCTGTAAAAAACAAAAAAAAAAAAACATTGTTTCGTTTATCTCTTTAAAAAAAGTTTCATTTTCGCACCCCCTATTGGCTAAGACGGAAAAGTCTTGTCATTTTAAACCTTGTGACCATAACACTCTACTACCAAAATTTCATATTTTCAGTGTAAATAGTTTGCTTGTAATATTCGTTTAAAATTTTAGCATTTCCATCTTTTCCCACCGCTAGAGGGCGATATTAAAAATTTTCAAAATTGCTAATCACAATATTTGTTCGACACCTATCCAACCCAAAAAGAATTTTTCATTTAGCTCTAAAAGTTAAAAAATTGATTGTCTATAGACGGACAGACAGCTGGAAAGACGGACAGACAAGTTAACAGAGAGACGGACACACAGACGAACAAATACTGGCATAGGCAGACGATAAAGTGAAAACATTAGTTTGTTTTTCAAACGAACCTTAAAAGAAATTATTTGTTGATTTTCAGTTAGTTCGTTTCACTTTTGCAGCCGTTTGCCGTCTTCTAATAGTGTTTCTTGGGGAAAAATTTTCATTAAATTATTTCTTTGAGTGAAATTTTTACACCCAAATGCAGCGCAGTGAGGCATTCATAAAATATAACAGCTTTTATAAACAAAAAAAGTGGTAGAAATATATAAAACAGTAACAACTGAGAAGTTTAAACTTGGTACATACACTGACTCATAGGCTTTCGTCTCACGGTACGACAAAACATGGCGTCCATGAACCACGTGACTCAATCAATTATTGGCAGTGAATCATCGAGATGGCCAGCCCCTCTAGTAACGCCGAGAGCCAAAGCGTGCCAATATCGGAGACTTGTTTGCCACGTGACAGATGGCAAGAGGTAATCTCCACATAGCTTAGCACAAGGGGTTTTGACCATTGATGTTTGACTTTTGTTTTTCGATTTCCGGTACCAAATTAATATGTGTTATGATATGAATTTATTGGGAAAAAAATGCACACAAGATATCGAATTATATCATTATTCAAAATGCAATGCAAGAAATAACCTCTTAATAATACTATTTACAATACAGAGTCATTGAATTCTGACTACTCCAGTTCATGTCATATGAATAGGAAAGTTTGAATTGCTTTAACTTCTAAAATACGCTTTTTATGGAAAAATATGACTGAAGATAATTTAAAGATCTCAATAAAATCTATTTAAACCTCGATTTTAAACAACATGCGTTCAGTATTTAAAGAGTTATGGAGCAGATACATTTGGCAAGTTCCTCGTTCTGCAAAAAAAAAAAAATAAAAAATAAGTAAATAATAAATTTAGTATAGGGGTTATTGCCCGTTTTATCTTGTTTCTAACAATTTATCAGAGCAATTAAATTGATATTGCTGCTGTTAAACATTCCAAATCCTGTAACTCTATAAATACTTAATTTGTTGAAAAGCGAGATTTAAATACACAGATTTGTGGATCTGTAAATTATTTTCGGTCACATTTTTCGATAAATATTTTATTTTAGAACCAATATCTATTCGACATTTTTCTCCCATTCACATAATATGCAACAGGATATTATAATTTAAGGACTTGGAGAGTGTCATAGTCTATAAGCAAAATACTTCCTAAGCTTTCTTCCCCTGTCAAAAAAGGGGTTATGCATCAAATGAAAGCTTGTTAAGGAATTATTAGGAGTGACCAGGGGCGTAGCCATGGGGGGAGGGGTTCCCCTCCCCGCAAAGTAAGTCGGAGTTGGCAAAATTCGAAGCGACTTCGTAAAATCTAGGTGTTGTAAAAATTTGTAATTTTTTTTTGGAAAATTAATGGGAGTTGTCAAAATCGAGACAACTTGGCAAATCTAAGGCAGTTTGGAAACTGGAGAGACGACAAAATTTAGAGAAGTTCGCAAAATTCGAAACCGCTTAGTAAAATATAGGCGAGTTGGCAAAATCCAGGGCAGTTGGCAAAATTCGAATCCACTTGGTAAAATATGGGCGATTTTTAAAAATTGGAATTGTTTTTGTGAAATTATGGAGAGTTGGAAAAACCAAGAACTCTTGTCGAAATCTAGGGAAGTAGCAAAATTAGAAGCCATTTGGTAAAATACAGGGGTGTTGTGAAAATTGTGCATTTCTTGTGCATTTAAGGAGAGTTGATAAAATTCGAAATGACTTGGCAAATTCAGGGAAGATGTAAAAAATTGCGATTTTTTCTGTAAAATTAGGGCGAGTTGGCAAAATTTGAATCCACTTGGTAAAATAGAGGCGAGTTGTGAAAATTTAGATTTGTTTTGTAAAAATAAGGAGTGTTGGACAAATTGAGGAAACTTAACAAAATACAGGGCAGCTGGCAAAATTCGAATCCACTTGTAAAATAAGGGCGAGTTGTGATAATTGGGATTGGGTTTGTTAAATTCCGAATAGTTCACTAAAATCGAGAAAACGGCAAAATCTTGGGGAGTTTGAAGTGATTTGGCAAATTTAGGAGAGATGTAAAGATTGGGATTAGTTTCATGAAATTAAGGAGAGTTGGTAAAATAAAGGGAAAATTCACACTGACTTGTTACAATTCAGACGAGATGTAAATATTGGAACGATTTCTGTGAAATTACGGTTAATTGGCAAAACTTGAAGTTAAATGGCAAATTACGGTTAGTTGGCAAAATTGTAAGTCAAATGGAAAACTGCCTCCCTCCCCCACGGAGCGAAAATCCTAAATATGCTCAGTTGGCAAAATTTGAATTTCGAGTTGGAAAATTTTTGATTTCTTTCCCCCCCCACTTTACTAACTATAGTCCTTCACTATGCCCTTGAGAGTGACCACACATCTCCGTTTTCTAGGAACAGTCCCTGTATTAAAGTTTCTGTCTTGAAGAATAAATATCCCTAGAAATCAGTTTTCATATATTAAATTGACTGTACAGCTTGAGATTTATACTTATAGTGAAATCAAATTTTCGTCTCTTGTGAAATTTAGTGCAAAACATGCTGAAAAAGAAAATATTTTATAGAAAATTCATTTTTATGAAAAATACGCAATAACCTTAATTTTTAAAAAATTAACTTATGAATTGTGCCAACTCGTCATAATTTTACAGAAAAAAACCTGCAATTTTTTCATCTGATCTGATTTTTGCAGTCACTCAGAATTTTGCCTACTCACCTGTATTTTACCAAGTGGCTTCGAATTTTGCCGCCTCTCCATTTCCCAAACTGCCTTAGATTTGCCAAGTTGTCTCGATTTTGACAACCCCCCCTTAATTTTTCCCCCAAAAAATTACAAATTTTTACAACTCACCTAGATTTTACGAAGTTGCTTCGAATTTTTGCCAACTCCAAATTGCTTTTGAGTGGGAGCCTCCCTCATACCCCCACCTCATAGCTACGCCACTGAACCGCCTTATTGGTTTCTATTTTTTAAAAATATATTTTCACTTTGTCTGTCCGTCTCTAGACATCGAAATTTTTCGTTTTTAGAGATATCTTTTTGGGTTGGATAGGCATTGATGAAATATTACGATTCTCACTTTCCGAATCTCCCAAAAGGTATAATTGCGACCTGTAACGGTGGAAAAAAAGTTGAAATTGCAAAATTTAAAACAAATATTACAAAAGATGCATTTATGGTAGAAATTTTGGTGATGGAATGTGAAGGTAATGAAGTTTCAATTGCTAACGGATTGGAGGGTGGAAAAACGCAATTTTATGAGTTTTTTTTTTAGAAATAAAAATTATCTTTGGGTTTGATGGGTATTGATAAAATATTATGATCTGCTCCTCCCCAAATCTCGCTTTTGAGCAGTATTTGATTAACATTTAAAGATTTAGGAAGTTAAAACATTTAATGGCACTGTTGTTAGTCAAACAATTTACCTCAAAATTATAAGTGTTTATTAAAATATACCAATTCTGTTTTTACACGGTAGATAGATTACCGAAAAAACCGTGTAAAAAAATACAATGCATATGAAAAAATAGATTACTTCCAGACGTGAAAACCAAGTATAAATAATAAGTTGTTTTCAAACAAATCATATCAAAATCTTTAATTTTTATTCATTTAAACACTTTTTTTATTTTATAAACTTGTAAAATTATATGTACATATATAAAGTACACTTCATAAAAAAATGTCACTAATTCAAAAATACAAAAAAATACAGTTTACATATGCTTTTTAACTAGATTTTATTCGTTGTTACTTTCTGACAATAAACACATTCGTTTCAGTAAGACTGAAATTAAATACTTTCATCGCTTGAAACATTTTGGCCATCGTGTTCATACTCCAATGGTGAAATGCTCTCTGTGGCATGGGGAACTAAATTATCACTTGTTTCCAGTGATTATGAAGTTTGATTAGTTTTGACAACTAACTCTGTAATCAATCTGTGAGATCCTGCTTTGAGTAGATCTTTGTAAAATTCTTGATAACGCGCCATACATGACTTCAGTTCACGTTTAAACTGCTCAGCTCGTTCGATAATGGGGTCATGTGTAAGAAAATAACTTTCCAATTTACTAGCCATTTGAAGCCCTTTAATTAACCTGTAGTGAGTGGAGCCTCTTCATCACCATCATTTTTTTCATCAGGAGTCTCGAGGAAAACTTCTATTATTTCATCTTCGCTAAGAGCTTTGTTAACCAGCAATTCATCAATATCTGCAAACGATAAATCAATGATTCCTTCTCCACCAACTGCATGTGCTAAAGTGATATTAGGATATTCAGTCGTATTTGGGGTACAGGATCTTTTCTTTTTATACGTTCTGGCCAAATAGCTTTCCAGTGTGCGTTTAAAGTTGATGGTTTTAATTCTGATAACGTCAATCCAGCTTGTCTGATACGATCTAAAATAGAAAATTTCTTCCACACATCAATAACTGTTTTATCCTTATCAATTTTATCTAAAATGTATTGGAATGTTCGTCTTACGTAGTAAGTTTTAAATGTGGCAATTATACCGTGGTCTAATGGTTATATTAAGGATGTCGTATTAGGCGGCAGAAAACAAAATTGCACATTTGGGTGTTCCAAAACAGAATGGCCAGGCGCATTGTCTTTAAATTCGAGATTTTTCTTTTTCCCTTTAAATAGCGTTTAACTTCTGGAACAAAACATTTACGGAACCATTCATTAAAAATTTCTTTTGTAGCCCAGGCTTTTTTGTTTGCTATCCAATACATTCGCAATTTATTCAAATCTACACCTTTCATTGACCGTGGTCTTAGAGATCAACTGAGGAGCAACGGTTTTAACATACGATCTTCTGAAGCGTTGCTGCAAAATAGAAAGGTCATACGATCCTTAGCTGCTTTAAAGCCACCAACAGTTTTATGAAAAATTGTGAGAAATCCGGCCCTGGAAGTGTATAATTCAATACACATGATTGCAATCGTCAGAAAATTTTTGCGGAACTTTTTATCTTTCGTCTCAACAATTAAAGATTTTAGTTAATTATGATACTACAATATTTTGTCATATCCATTTACACATCACAGATAATAAAAATTATAATAAATCAATAAATATTTTGCAGAAAAAATTTTTCGCCGACATACGGGATTCGAACCCGCATCTCTCCAGATGACATGCCAGAGTATTCTCCCAGTTGAACTAATGCCAGCTCTTTTTTCCGCCAATTTTAAGACTAAACTCTTCGGGCCAACCATTGGCGCCATCTATGATCTCGGGTGGCAACTATTACCTTTATATTGCACACAGATGGAAATAAATAATAGTCTCATCACGTTATTTAGCGTTATTAATGATTTAAACATAGATGATAAGCACAGCGTTACCTGCTGCTCTTTTGGCGTTGATAAATCAATATTTTGCGGAAAAAAGTTTCGCCGACATAAGGGATTCGAACCCGCACCTCTCCAGAAACAAACCAGAGTATTCTCCTAGTTGAACTAATGCCAGCTGTGATTATCATCTGTTATAATACATAATTCTTTTCATTTGTATATACGACTTTTGCAATTCTCTACAGTTAAACATTAATATTTGGTTGCACAATGACTATGTCATAGCTTCTAAATTTGTTAATGCAAGGTTAGCAAGTAAAAATGCAATGCACAAATTAAAATATTTTATTTTAATGTATTTAAGTATAAAAATACATTTACAATAAAAATTAAACTGCTTAATAAAAATGTTTTCCATAGTACTTTGCCAAAATGATGGTGAAATTATTTACATGGATGAAAATAACAATGGGATTTCATGACAGAGAAATCTGTACATTTTAACAACAGCAATACAGATTTCAATCTTGATACAGAGCTTGTCACAAATCGATGTGATCTGTTGTAGACAGCAATGCACCTAAAAGGCAAGAAAATATTACTCTTGGAGTGATTAATGTAAAAAAATTATTTCTGAATATAGAGGAAAAATGGTTATTAGCTGGGTGTGATCTGAACTCACAATCTCCTGATATATCAGGTGCTCTGATCACTGAACTACTGGCCGCCGAATAATCATCCTCTATATGTGGCGTTAAGTATTACATCATAGAGTTAGTCATTGGAAATGTATCCGATTGTAATTTAAAACTCTGGTCTAGAAGGTACTTTCCAGGTTACACGACCAACTCACACGACCAACTCACATCAAACTCAAACGTCAAGAGGCATAGTATTTTTTTTAAGCCAACATGCCAGGTATCAAGCGTAAGCATTAATGTTGAAATAATAGAAAATCACAGATATGCATCCGTTGTTATCTGTTGAATAAATATAGAGGAAAAATTGTCATTAACCGAGTGGGATCTGGCTAATGACAATTTTTCCTCTATATTCATTCAACGTATCATCAACAGGTGCATATCTGTGAGTTCCTATTATTTCAACATTAATGATTGCACTTGATACCTGACAGCTTAAAAAAAAAACAGGAAAAGTGCCTTCTAGACCAGTCTTCAATTACAGTCAGATACATTTCCAATGACTAACTCTATGGTATAATGCTTAAAGCCACTTATAGAGGATGATTGTTCGGTGGACTGTAGCTCAGAAGTCAGAGCGTCTGACAGGTTATCAGGATGTCATGGGTTCAGATCCCACCCGGGTAATGACAATTTTTCCTCTATATTTATTCAACATATTACAATAGGTGCATATATGCGATTCTCTATTAAACTTAATTCTGCGATTCTCTATTAAACTTAATTCTATCACTTTATAAAAATACAATGAAATATATTGGATGAAATAATTTACCAGATATATAATCCTCTCAGACCTTCTACTGTGGCGTATAAACTGACAGGCTCCTGTCAGACCTCTGTGGCAAGCAGTTGCTTGAGGGGGTATTTAATTTACAGCAAAGTTTAAGGAATAATTTAGTTACAATATATATTTTATAACTAGTTGAACCGTACCCAGCAATGCAGAGGTCTTACTTTTAAAATACAATTTGTATATTTTGATTTTCACTGCACTAAAGATGTTTTGTATCTGCCCTCAGCACAGATTCAAAACGTATATATATATTGCTGGCCATTAAAAGTGCAACACCAGGAAGAACTCATCAGATTGTCCCAAAATATGCAAGATGGGTATAACCCATGGGAGAACATGTAAATGATTTAAAGCACAGCACATACGCACATCATGCGCCCCCTGGAAGTGGTATAAGAGATTACAAAGAGCCAGTGTAAAGCAATGGAATTGTGCTTGCTCGCAGTTCTTGTGCACTAAAGGATCAAGTATGCCCCCTCGAAGAACACAGCATCCATACGACCAGGTTTCCGACTTTGATCAAGGAAGAATTGTGGGATTACGGGAAGATGGATTATCATACCGAGATATCGATGCTCGTGTTGGATGCAATGCTGCCACAGTGATGAGAATATGGCGTCAGTGGGTAGAGGAGGAACTCACCTACATGAGGGATCTCAATGGCCCTGTCACACAAATGAGAGGACAGACATCTTGTATGCATAGCTATGAATGACCGTACAGCCACATCAAACACTTTAGCTCAACAGTTAGGGTGTGTTGCACATCAATCAGTGTCAGCATGTAGAGTTTGATGTCATCTGTAGCATCGGAGCATCTTTGCTAGACAACCATTGCTTTGTTTACCATTGACTCTACAACACAGGTGTATGCGACTGCAGTGGTGCCAAGAACATCATGCATGGATGCGCAAATGGCATCGCATCATCTTTTCAGACGAATCCCACTCAGTATGCAGCACCATGATGGAAGAATCCCTATCTGGTGGTACCGCAGCAACAGGCTCAGTGAGACATGCATGATGCAGTGCCATACAGGTCCAGTCCCTGGTGTTATGGTATGGGGTGCCATTGGATTCCACTCACACACATGCCTCATATGCATTACCAGTACTTTGAACAGCCAGCGCTACATCACTGAGGTGTTGGAGCCTGTGGTCGTACCTTATCTTCAGGGGCCAACAGGACAATGCCCAACCACATTACCAACACCACAATTACCAACAGAACAATGCCCAACCACATTCACTGGATCTGTCCTCAATTGCACATTCACCAGATTTGTCCTCAATTGAACATGCCTGGTCCATGATCTCACAACAACTAGCATACCAAACACCAGCAGCAGCTACAACACATGAACTTCGGCTATGTATCGAAACTGCATGGATTGACATTCCCAAACACACATCCGTCTCATCCTCTTATTGCTGGACCGTGTCGCAGTGGTTATTGCCGTTCATGGTAGCTGCACACTTCTTTGTATTTCACAAGTCTAACCGAGTTGTATTTGTAATCATTGATCCTTATAACATAAGCTATGTATTTACTAAATATGGATTTGATATCTCTTGTCTTTCTTGGTGTTGCACTTTTAATGGCCAGCAGTGTATGTTGGTGTTGTAATAAGGAAAAATGATAAAATGCAATGTTGCCCGAAAGATGAAATCACATTAAATGAATCATTAAAAATCATATAAGAGTTCGTAACCAACAAAAAAAAAAAATTAATTTAACTTACATCTGAAAAAAATTAGTTTTTCCATGAATGGGAGTCTACTCACATCTCCCAGTTAAATGCTGGGTATTCTTACCACTAAACTATCAATGACAGTTCATTCCTCAGCTAATTGTGACTTTTACAGCTTCCCAACCACGACAAATTTTCACTCAAGGTACCATATACTATCAAGAACAACAACCTCAGCAAAATAATTTCTTGAATTCTATGTCAACAGGCAATCTATGTTCTTACTATTGATTATTTTATTAATATTGCTTTAGCATGAGTAGCTTTCAATTTACATCTACTTCTGGAAAACTTTGGAAGGTTGCCATTCTGATCACAGATAGTGCAGTGAGTGACAAGGAGTGATGTAAGCTGAACGGTAGGAAAGGGGGGGGGGAGAAAGAAGGTGGTACTGTCCTACTCTACTAAACCTGTAACATTATGAAAACAAATTTACTGAAATGGTTCAATCACATTAAAAAAAAAAGAGTTTTCTAAGCCATATGGAAGTGTAATGAGTTTCTAAGGCATATGGAAGTGTGAAAAGAAAAATACCGTATGCCACCTAGACTCTATTCAAGTCTGTGAGGTGGACAGTGTGGGTTTTTATCTATCCATTTATTTCTGATTAACTGTATCTGCTTCAAACTGTGAGCTTGTATGGTTCTTATAGGGCTATTATTTAGATATCGATGCTCACATAAAAAGGTGTTGCATTATTGTGTACTACATCAAGGCCAATTTTTTTTCCAAGTATTATATCTATATCGTTTTGTCATCGCAAAAATCAAGAGGAGACTCTGCTTGATAACTCTTTGAAAATTTTAATTTCCTATAATATTAGATTATCACATCTTTTTATAGAATTATAAATTAATTTACTTTCACTATATTTGTGTTAATTAAAAGATGCACCTTGAAAGTAAGGGACACCATCAGTATGTGTGTATGATATGGGTAGAAAACCATCTTACCCAGAAATTGTAAAAAAAAGGCTCTCTCTTCTCTGCCCCAGGACACATTTCTGTTTGCACTGATGCTTGCAAGCATCAGTGCAAACAGATGAATTCTGAATATAGAAATAAATAAATAAAAATAAATAAATACCCCCTCAAGCAGCTGCTTGCCACAGAGGTCTGACAGGAGCCTGTCAGTTTATATGCCACAGTAGGAGATCTGAGAGGATGGCAAGACCTCAGCAGAAAAACGACACACACATCCAGTTTTAAATGTCTAGTTTCTGAGTTGAAATGTCTCAAGTGGTAATATAATTGGCAGTGCAGATGCGACATTCCCCCCCCAAAAAAAGTTTTCGTTTGATTTATATTAATCTCTATTAAGGAATAAGATCACTCAGGCAGTAAAATAAATGTTTATTGTTTCATATTGTTTTTTCTACTCGTGTTTTACTTTTTTCACAGTGATTGATATAACCTCATCTTTCTAATTAAGGTATTGATGGTTTCATTCTTATAGCAATCTTGGTGTATGTGGGTTTCTACCTATCTTATGCTTTGCTTTTCATGCAAAAACTCTCAACATAAAACAAAGTTTCAAAGCATCAGATCTTTAGTTTAAAAAATCAACTAATCATTTTTTAAGAGTTTTATAAAGCTTAATACTAGGTATACCATATAACTTACCTGTAGTTACAAACTCTTAGAATATAGAATTAGTATAATCATTCACTGTTCCTGAAAAGAGGTATAAAATGACATGTAAAAACATATAATTAGTTAACACTGAATATACTTTATTCTGCATTCTAATATACAATTTAAACCACTAAACATGTTTTAACAGAAATGAAATTTATATCCATTTCTGGATTAACTTCACCTGCTTTAGAATAAATACATTAACTTGTTATAGTAGAAATTGCCTTATATGGAATATTCCTTGAGAATAAAATTAATTCAAACAAATTTAAATTACATAATAATTTACATTTTTTTTTATGTAACAAAATTTGAAATTGCACTTGCCATGTTTTTTCATTCTAGTGTAAACAATATCTGTTCTGTGCAACCAAGAGGTTATTGTGTTTAATACCACTTTTAATTTGAGAATGAAAGCTACATAAAAGCTAATAATAATAGCAATGCAAAAATTCACAGTGAAGTAATCAAATTAAAATAGATTTAATTCTCGTTACTGTTAAATAATTAAAAGCACTTCAACTTATAAATATATTTAGGTACCCAGTGTAAAAGGTTATTGTAATTAATTCAAGTTTTTCTAGTAGATGCATATACAATGATATATTTAGCTATGAGATCTTGAAAAGAGGCTGCCATTTAGTTGAAAATTCAAAGTATGGCACAGTTTTTGAAGGTATGTAAAGAGTTCATATCAAAGTACAGTCCGTGTAGAAGAGATGCTGAGCTGTTCATAAGGATGGGGTGTGTTTTTTAAACTTGTTAGTTAGTTGATTTTCAATTTGGACAAGTCTCTACAGGTTAATGTGCTGATTATGGAGAGTGCTTGGCAAACTTTTGAAAATCAGGACCAAAATATGCATAGCTATTTGGACACACATTTTCCAGGCCTTCTTAAAGGTTAAAGTATCGGAAGGTATACACAGATAGAATACACAGATTATAGAGCTTATATACAGATAGAATAGTATCGCTTTTTTATAATAAAATATGTTTTTGGTTAATTATATTTAATAATAATAATTAAGACTATGGCAAAAACAGAATCACCAGTTGCTATCCCATCAAGCTTGACAGTTAAAAGGAAGTATAAAGTAGGAAACCAAATGGAATAATAAAATAATTAATAATAACTGTTAATGGAGTATAAAAATATTAAATTAGCAACTTTAAAGCAAAATTGCCTAGTTTGTGCAAACTCAAATTTACAATACAGAATACATTCTGAAATAAAGGGAATGCAACAAAAAATAAATATTATACTGTAAACAGCAACTATCTTTACACACCCTTCTGTTTTGAGATTGGGATATAGCTTAGCAACACCATTTCCAGATAATCTTCCAGAAAACTCTGTATGGTGTTTTGCATGCTCAGAATTGATTCGGCTTGTCCAGAGTGAGAGAAGAGATTGTGGACCCGATGAGCGATTTTTAATGCTTTCTGAGCTCCATTTCATTTTTTTAGCAGGTAATAGCTTTATCTGATTGCTTTCATCTTGATTTTCCTGATCTTTCGATCTGAAATAACAAACAATTCATAACATAATATAAATTGTGTGAGAAATCTGTTATTAATTTGCAATTTATATTTAAAATTGAGGTTAAAATTTTAATTATATCTAAAATTCATACCTTGACTTCCCTTTTTCATGGCTTTTTTAACATCTTGGTCTGATGTAGATGGCATCATTAAGCAAGTTCTCTTGTTATTCAAACTACCAAGTTCTCTTTTTTCAAACTACCCAAAACATCATTAAGCAAGTTCTCTTTTTATTCAAACTATTAAGAAGTATCTAACACACTCAACAAGAAAACAAGCCTGATGTCATCTGCAACAAACTTAGGCAACAAGACCTTAAAGCCCTAAGGAAGTACACAAATGAAAAATACTTTATAAAATTGCTTCTCTGACATTAATTCAAAATTAGCAATTTTCCACTAAATGTTGTGAAAAGAAAAAACTGAAATTTTTATACTCAAATTCAGTTTTAAGTGCAGAATTTTAAACCAGACTGCTTGATTTTCAATGTTTCCAATATAAAGTGGCATATATTTTAATTACTTCTATAATATGAACACAAAAGAGAGCATAAAAAGTAGAAGTACAGAAAACATTATATAATAATAAAAAAAACTGATACTATAATTTTATATATACCTGTCCAAGTCTTTTTTAATTTCATCACTTTCAAACAACTTGCCACCATCCAGTTTCTCTTCCTTTAAAATATTTTTTTCTGGAGTTTTTTTAACACCACTCAGAGAACTAGTCCCTTGGGTATTCAGCTGAAGTTTCATACTGCCTAAAGATGCAATACTATCCCCTTCAATATTTGGTTTTCGACACTCCAAAACACAGTCAAGAACACTACGATGTTCAGCTGTGATGCAATGCACTCGTACAAAATTTTCCAGCTCAGTCCACAACAAACGATATTGTTCCTCTCTATAAATAAAACATTCTTACAATAAAATACTAATTTGCTCTACAAAATTTAACATATTTTCAATTTACATTTTTTTGCAGTAAATTATGCTGAAATTTTAAAACTTTTATAATTTTTCATATACAGGGTGAATCTGAAAAAGTTGGCAAAACTTTACGGGGTGGTAGAACGCAGCTATACGAGCAATATTCGTCATAGAAAGTATGGGCGGAACGCAAACGGCGAGCCGCTAGGTGGCGTTGGAAATGGTATAAAAGGGTCGGTCCTCGCACCCAATGGCATTTCTACCGTGGATTGCCGAGAGGATGGCTGGTTATACTAACCACGAAATGGCGGATATGCACTTTGTGTATGGTGCGGCGGACGGGAATGCAAGTGAGGTACAGAGTATCTCCTCTCCTTCTTGTGTTCATTCTTTAAATGTGACAGTGGAAAACTACCTTTTAACTTCTCACCGCTTGCGTTCTGACCATACATTCTATGACGAATATTGCTCGTATAGCTGCGTTCTACCACCCCGTAAAGTTTTGCCCACTTTTTCAGATTCACCCTGTATATATATATACAGTTGGGAAACAGTTTAATTTGACTACGTGTGTGAATTTTTCCTCTTTGTTTTTTTTTGATAATTTATAATGAAGATGTTTTTATGATGAACTTGTTTAGCTTATTAATTATGTGATGCCCCCTCATTCACTTTTACTTTACCTAAACCAGTTTTGCTTAATTTACGTTATATTTATCATTTTGGGGATTTTTATTTCATTTTTGGCATCACAGTGCTTGTTTTCAAGAGTTAGGAGTTGTGCATGTGCAACTCCAAACTTTCGATTGTCACCCGCTAAAGCGCGTGCACAAGGACACGCCCACTCTTGCGTTGCTCATCAATTTATGCAAATGTCTTTCCCGGCATGCAACATGACACGTGCGGGCTTTGTACCTCTTGTTATAACCTGGTGACATGTTGTCACAGTAGCACAGAAGATAGTAGAGTAGAGAGAGTAGTAGAGCACAGCACAGTTTAGAGATCAGTTTTAGTTTGGAGTTTGTTGAAGATGTTTGTAGTAAGAAATGACGTAGTATCTACTTTATTGAAGTTTTGGTGAGTGCTTTTTGGAAATAAATTGTTTGTTATTTAAACCTTTTGAATCTTTACTAATTTTTTTCTCTTGAGCAACTTTAGTTTGTTTTGATTAGCATTAACATAAAATTTTGACAATCATTTAATATTTTTGAATTCTTACTCATTAACACTTGCTGGTATTTCGAACCCTAATTAAACTTTATTTTTGGCAATTTGTCAATTATTGCCTGGCTATAAAAATAATTGGATCAGACAAAGGGTCCAAACTTTAAAAGTATTTCATTTCTTTGGAGTGTTACAATTACCTGCATAAAAACTTCAGTTAAGAAGTCAGAATGGTTTAAATGGCACTTAAACATACAAAGAGAGCTGTTTACCATTTCTTGAGATGATGCACAGAGCTGGTAATGACCTTATGGGGCTACAAATTTCTATTTACTATTTAAAGATATTCTATCTGTCTATTCAGTATACAGTTTATATTCATTATAACTTAATGCAATATAAGGATTTAGACCCCATAAAATTACCTCCCTCCCTAAAAAAAGATTAACATGTAATGATAAGCAAGAATAATTTATTAATAATAAACTTTACTTACAGGAATATATATAGCAGTCAGCACAACAATGCTATTTGTGAAATAGAAAATATAAATTACCCTCAATTAGCTGCTTATCACAGAGGTTTGGCAGAACCTGTCAGTATATGTACGACATAATAGAGTTCTGTGAGGAAGGTGAAATCTGAAATTTGATTTATTAACCTACATACCCTAGCACGTTTAAGTAGAATATTTGAAACAAGCAAGAAGTGATGACTCATATTTATCCCTATTATATATGAATTTTTATATATATATATAAATTATTAATTATATATGTGTTATGGTAAAAGTGATTAATGCGGTAATTATGAATAATTCCCTAGAGAAATCAAGATGTAATACATCTTAATACTGACAGTTGAAAAAAAACTTCCCAAATAATAATTCCATGAGATGATGGTTTGTTGAAAATACAATACCAAAGTGAGATTTACTTTGTTTTGGTGAATGCAGAAAGACAATTTCATTAGCAATGAATGTAATATAAAAGAAAATATGCCAGTAATTACATTACAGAAAAAAAAATTGCAACACCTGGAAGAATTAATGCCATTCTATTGAAATGCAGGCAGCTGTTAGCATACATCAAGATGTGCAATTGATTACATTAAAAAAAAAAAATGAAAATTACCACTTTACCTACCCAGTAAAGTGATATAATTAGTATAATGTTGCAGCAATGCCTTCATGAACATGGTGGGGAAGGCTATTGTACAGCTGTATAATGTCCTCCTGAGGAATAGAATGCCAAATAGTATGAATTCATTGTTCCATTTCAACAACAGTGGTTGGCGCACCTCTTAGGTGTTGTTGGTGCTGTCAAGCCCTTCATGTCCCAGATCAGTTCAACAGGTGAAAGGTTCAGTGAGCATGCTGGCCATGGTAGTACCTGAAAGTTTTGCTTGTCCAGATACTGCAGACTAATGCAGGCTGTGTGTGGATGGGCATTATCTTGCTGGTAAAAGGTTCCATGCTGCTGAACAAATGGGACAGCCACTGGCTGCAAAATGTTGGAAACATGTCATTAGGCGGTTAGAGATCCCCTTATGACCAGTTCTGACGGATATGTTCAATTAATGGCACCCCACATCAAATGCTGGAGCTGTGTGATGATGTTGCATGCACTGGGTGGCATTCCTTTCCCCTGGATGACGCCAAACATTGTCTACTGTCGTGCTAACCAAGACAAAAACAAGATTTGTCACTAAACACCATGGTACTCCACTCTTGTTCGTTCCAGTTCTGTCTGAGGCGATGCCACTGAAGACGTGCTTGCATGTGTGCAGATGTGAGAGGCAAAAGCAGTGCTGGATGATAGGTTCACAATGAAAACTGTAAAAGCCTGTTGTTTACCATCCACCTGGCAGGTATTCGATGTGTTACCTGTTGCCAGTCCCTTTGCAGTTGCATTGTAGTTGCAAATCTGTCAATCAATGCCATGCGTTGCAAATGATGGTCCTGTCACTCCATGGTCATACGTTGTCTTCCTGATCCATGTCAGTGTGTGCTGGATCCTTCTTGTACCCACTGGTGCCATATGTATGCAATGGTGCTGGTATTGTGGCTGACAAAGTTGGCCACATCTCTATACAACAAAGCAGCTTCTCTAAGGCCATGCTCAGTCTGTTAACTGTTGGAATGGCTGTCGATGTATGTGTAAGGGCACCTTTAGTGGTTTAGAACAATTTCCACAACATTTTGTCAACAAGGGAGCTTTGGCTGCCTTTATCTGTGTTTGACTGCTCCACACCTGGGACATCAGCTTGCACCCGTCCAATTGTTTCGATCATCCTGCAATCATTTCCATGCATTTCCATATACTACAGCCTTTTGAAATTTCATCACATTTACATAACTTCTTGCAAGTCTTGCATTTTTTTTATAGTAGAATGAATATACATACTGTAGTGTATGTATATTCATTGATTCATAATTTTTCCCATTATACAATTTTTTATTCACTACACTCCCTTGCAAATGTTTCAATATCAAACAAAGAGATGATAAATATATATCGAATTTAGTATCAATACAGTACTTTGATATGTTTTAATAGAATCCAAATGGTGAATAGAATCTAAAACATCTGTGCCATACAATCCAAAGATTGCATCAATAGGCTCAAAAGCGATATTCAGAAAGGAATTAGAATAGATCCTTAATATTTGTCTGATCTTTACTGATGACAATATGTTTCACAACAATGCTTTGTGCTGTTAATGAGATTATTCAAGTATAGGGGTAGAAATTACCACTACTCCACTACGGTGTTGGCAGAGAAATAGAATGGAAGCAACATGTCTCACTAAGGCATAACAAGCATGCTGTATAGATTGAAGTCAGGAGAAAATGTTGCTAATTTCATGCAGTTGAAGATATTCACCTCCAGATATCGATTGGTCAATCAGTCTAGCACAGTGAAACCAGGCATTATTGTCCTGCAGGATGAAATTCTCTGGTAGTCCATAAGAGCTGATCCTCCGAGGTCACTATGACCATCAAGAGAGATGCCTGCCAAAACCACAACATTATCTCCATCAAATGTACCCTTTTTAATATTTGTGGGATAATGGCATATCCTTGTGCTCTCCAGATCAGACAGCATCTGGAATCACCGTAGAGTGTAAATCTGGATTCATCTGCCCTCATTCAACCTGGGAACTGCAAAATGTCTATTAATCCCTTTCATTTCCTATTCTTCCTTGGTAAATTCTATAACAATTCAGACACTCCCTTCCGTGGTTGGGAAAGGGGCACACACACCACTCATCACCTAAAGCAGTGGTTCCCAAAGTTTTTTTGTTCTGCAAACCCCTTTCAACCAGAAAAACTTTGTTGTGAAACCCCAGGGTAATAATGACTAAAAAACAGCTCCAAATTAAAATTCACATTATATAATTAAAATTAATAAAATACAAAATTTTACTACCTATAATTATGAAACCTATAAAATTTAGAATCACTTCAGAAACAAACCTATAATGCTTCAAAATGCATATGTTTGTTGTCACAGAAAAAATATATATTTGTAACATAATTGGACAATTCTTTACTGCTTAAGGTGCCATTACAGAATTTTTAGCGTGAACCCCTTGAACCATCATCATGAACCCCAAGGGGTTTGCAAACCACCAAATGGGAACCACTGACCAAGAGTAATGGTTCCCGGGGGTGCTACTGCCCTCTAGTGTGCATTTTAGGAATTTGTGGGGGTGTTTGGTTTTGTCAAACTGATAATGGGGGAGTTACAGCAATCAAGCTTTCAACTGGTTTTATACAGGAAAAATTAGCTTTACTTGCATGAAGGGAGCATCAGAAAATAATTCTTGCTAAAAGGTGGGGCTCAAAAAGATTGGAACTGATGACCTAGAATAAAGGACACCTTCATGAAATTTTCTGCTGATGGTGAAACCATATACTAATGTACCAGTGGCTGAAGTGAAGTTGAGTAGCAATTAGAACTATGTAGATTGTGTCTTCAGAATGATAATGAAAGATATTCACCCTCAGGGTTGAGGAAATTCATAGAAATCTAATCAGCCAGCAGTTTATTCTACAAGTCTGAACAAAAGCATATCCCAATGTGGGAGAGAAGAGGTCTAAACATTTTCCTGCTATTATGAGAATTAAAAAAAATTCATGCAATGAAATCAACAAGGCTGCATTCAAAGGTAAATGTTAGTGATTCTTTTCCCTTGTAAATATTTCACTTTGTAATTTTTCTTCCTAGCTTTAAAAGTAACAAGCCAAAAAAACACTTGCCATTGGCAAGTGGATTTCCCCTGCCTGTCCATTCTCATCTGTACTTCTAGCTATTGGAATCTTTCACCTGATCTGGTAACAGCACTCATGGCTTGAAACAATGCTGAGTCTGTATGATGATAGAATTGCTAACTCTGTCATCTGCCTAGGATTATACAAACTTGAGCCATTCAATGGCTCTCCATTTTAAACTTTCAAACAGTGTTTTTTTTTACACTTTCACTATCTTGATATGGTCTTTCAATCACATGTGAAATGATCCACCATACAAGAACACCTTCTTTCAAGGTATGGATATTTTGTACAGTAGGCTTCAGTCTGCATGTAATATTTGAAATCATATTTTTACTCATTTTCCTTAATATCAATTATAGTTATTTGGAAATATCAGTGTCATCTTTAATTTTCATAAGATATTTAGTCTAACGAAAGACAAGAAATTTATTTTGGACCTAGGTTGAACTAGAATCTTACTCTCACTGATTACATACATAATGCTTTCACCATTTCGGCTATGAAGGAAATAAATTTTCTTGCTTAGGGTGATTAAAACAAATGGGAAAAATTACATCAGGGATTCTTCATAGCCAACCTAAGCAAGAAAACTAATTGGTCCTAATAAGTCAAAGGTAAGAGAGGTGTTGTGTAATCAATAGCTGAGGGTAAAGTTGAATAGAGAGCAAAAAAAAAATTCTTCTGTAAGTCTTCTTAAAGTATTAATATCAAAGATGATTGGTATAACCAACAATGTTATAATGATACTCTAGTTATCAATGGCTTTTCCCAGAAGTGACTATACCTTATGCTAAAATATGAAAGCATGGCTTGATAGACATAGTAGCTTCAACAATAATCTACACCACACAATTTCTGGATGTCAGTGGCATTAAAACCTTGACTGGGTATTTTGCAATGAATGTGAGATTGATGCTGTTAAGGGGTTAAGCATATGTGATTTCATGTTTGTGTAAAATTATATCAAAAGAGTAAAATTCTAAAATGGTACTTGATACTCTTGATTATTATAGAGTAAAATTCACCATTTCCATAAAATAAGGAAAGCTAAATCCTAATAATTAATATAATTTAAAACCAAAACCTTTTGGGGCCCTTTCCCCTTGTACCAATGGTAGGCACTGGCAGTGAGGTTCCTTTACTTTCCAAGCTGACGATCTGGTAGATGACTCTTTTGCACTCAACAACCTCATCTTGGGTGAGCATTTCTTTTGTCACCAGATTTAAAAGAGGAGTCAGTTGCTGAAATTATATTATAATTATAGATTAAAATATACTTGTTGTAAT
This sequence comes from Ryuthela nishihirai, assembly GCA_038380435.1. Classification (NCBI taxonomy): domain Eukaryota; kingdom Metazoa; phylum Arthropoda; class Arachnida; order Araneae; family Heptathelidae; genus Ryuthela; species Ryuthela nishihirai. Next base: position 19,851,833 of record JAWZYU010000017.1, read on the forward strand.
TATAGATGAGATAAAAGCACATAATTCACACAAGTATTTGTTGCTTTAATGCTTCAGTAAATTCCAAATTTTAATGTCTGAAAATATTTGGAAAAGTTAAAATATTAAATGATACACATTACATGAGCAAGCTTTAAAATCACCAGTGGGTGATATATTTTATAAGTAGAAAATAAACACAAAAAAAGTATATTACAAATATTATACATTTAATTTACAGCCTTACAAATTAAAATGTGAAAAAACAAGAGTTACAATCTTTAATAAATATTGCATATAAAAAATGAATAACATATTGTTATAGTGCAGTTTTTACAATAATAAAACAGGATCTTAATGAAAAATAAGAATAATTATCATGATCAGACTATACCTCATTACATGTTAGTGACAGCATGTGTCAATAGAATAGCTTTATTGTCAGTAATCAGCTTAGAATGCATTAGTGACAACACCATATCAACGAAGATAGCTTTATTGTTGGTAAAACCAATGAGCAGGTATGTTTGAGGAGGTGTGTGTTAACTGTCAAGGAGGAGGCTACTAGAGGTGTGGGAGTGACTGTTGAAATACCGGTGCAAGTTGAGCTGCTTTGTCGCAAGCTGTTTCTATTCCTCTCAAATGGTAAACTTCTCTACTGCTGTCAGGGACAGCTGATCAAATAATGAGAAAATGTCAGACATTAGCTAATCCTTGATTAATATGACAAATGCATTCTTACAAAAAAAGTTGTGTAAGATGAAATCATGTTAGTTGGATATGCATTTCTCATAAGAAATAATGCAAATAGGAAAGAGTCATTCTTGAATATTTTACATCAGAGAATAGGTTGACAAATCCTGTGAAGTTGTGGACACACTCCTTCTCCAACTGCTTCCAAATGCCATTCATGGTGCTGAAATTTATCCCACACATTCTTGATAATGTTAGTGGTGTGCAAGATTGTTGTAGGTTGTTTGAGAACTGTTGACTTACATTTCAGCTGCAACATCCAACAAACTGGGAAACAAATGTCTGTCTCAAATAATAGATTTGAAAGCTGTTACGATACTTGATCCATGGCTGGATCATAAAGGAGATGCTAGTTGGCAAAAACATCATTTTAACATTAGGTGGAATGCACAGAATGCATAAAGGTATTATTAATAAGTAAAGCCTTGAAAACAAAGTTAGATTCAAGGCAGTACTTTTCTACCTTAATGCAGAGATTACTTATAAACCAATCATCAAAGAGTTCATAGCTTTGTAGGACCTTATAATTATGTGATTCACTTCAATTAATGATAGGTTTGTGTAAAAGTGAATCCTAACACCTGCTTTTTTGGAACTGATTTAGAAAATAACCTATATAAATTGTGATAGAGCATCTACAGAATCCATGTAAATCATGTGCCTAATACAGTATAAATTTAACTACACCACTCTAAGACTGGAAAGCTGCCTTTGTGCATTAATGCTTTACAGAGAACAGCTATTAAAATAAACAAAAAATTACTAAGAACATCAGATAAATAAAAAAATTCTGAAATACTTACTGATGTCATATTGAATATTGTAGTGTGACTAATAACCATAGGCCAATACTGGGTTAACCTGTGAAGTCTCCGTTTTCCTGTAAAGTACACATTACTTTAGTACAAAAATATCCATTCGTTTTTTTTTTTTAATATTTACCAGGTATCATTAATATATAATTATTTGTTAGATTACTTATTATTATTAGAACTGAGATGTATATAAATTGATTTCCTTATAATCAGCTGAGATATGTAATGTTCACTAGGTAACACAAATAAAAATGGAAAATTTATTTTAATTTCAATTACGATATTTTAAGAATAATTTGTAAAATATGCTGAGAAGGTCCATAATTGACTTCTATGCAGTATTAAATTCTGATTCTAACAACATGTAATATTCTCTGACACCTTTCTTACTGTTTCATTTGAGATGAAAAATCAATTGCATTGTAAATATTTTCCAGCATTCAATTTTTGGAATTGATGGAGTACTTTAATCTTTAATGTGTCCCTTTAAAAAAAACAAAAAAACTTATAGTTTCATTTGGTCAACATCAAAGAAATACTGATTAACTGATCTCAAAAAATATTTTAAAATGATTCATTGAGACATCGGCAGTGTATGAAGTAGCTTATTCTGTAGAAACCAGGCTTCCATAATTTTATTTCATGCTCAGATGAAGTGATTGATCAGCAAATTAGATATTACTGTACCTTCAAAAATAAAAAGGTAAACAATAAATTCTTTTTATATGACTGCCTTTTGATGGGATGTATGAGTTTTTCATGTAAACTTGTAAGTTTCCAGATTACCAATATCTTTTCTGTCAATCAGCACAACCTCTGAGATTAAATCAGTTTCATCAGGGTACCAGGTACAATAATACTAAATAACAAAGAGCAGTATATGTACATATAGCAATAAGAAGTTGCAACTCTGTCCATTCTTATGAAATAAAGGAAATGGCTTTTTTTAATTCTGTTATTTTTTTTATCCATCATAGGCCATTCCTATATTGCATAAGAATAACTCATTTCCAGTGACGTAAAGCATGGGGGTGGAGGTGGTGCAGTTGGAGCATGCCAGGCTCATAATCTGCAGTTCCCAGGTTTGAGTCCCATTTGGGCCAGTGTTAAGGCTTACCTCTGCAAAACTCCCTGCCTTGCCCAGTTGATAGGTGACACTGATGGGCTTAGAAAGGCCACAGTCTGTTGGATGGATTGTAAAGCATTGGCCCCATGTGTAGGAGAGCCATACCCTGTGCATGTTCAAGAACACGCTGGATAGCTTTGATGGAAGGTTAGCATCTGTCTCCTAACAGCTGTCCAGCAGAATCCCCTCCAACCTTCTCTGAGCTCTCAGAGTCCTTGTGACCTAGTTATTTAGCCCACTGTGTGCAAAAAAATTGCAGCTCAGAGGCAAAATAACTCAACCCAAATGTAAAGCATGATTAATTTCTTTAGAAATTTAATAGTATTTATAAGGGATTGTTTGGTTGTTTTTATCTCTGAGAGGAGCTTTTTCTTTTGCACACAATGGGCTAAATGGCCTGATCACAAGGACCCCGAGGGCTCAGAGAAGGTTGGGGGAAGGGGACCCATTGGACAGCTGTTAGGAGACAAATGACAGCCTCCCATCAAGGCCATCCAGTATGTTCTTTAATGTGTACAGGTATGGCTCTCCTGTACATAAGACCATGCTTAATATCCCATCCAACTGACGATGGTTTTTCCAAGCCCACTGATGTCCCCTACTGATCGAAGGTGGGGTGGGGGTATAGTGAAGATAAATCTCAATGCTGGCACATGTGGGACTCAAACCTGGGAACTACAGAATATGAGCCTGGCATACTATTGAATGAGCCAACCACTAAACCTATTTATAAGGGATGTTTTTCAGTTGGAAAAGTGAACAATTTCTATATAGGTTGCATAATACAATTGTTAAATTTTCAATTGAACAACCCTTATATTTTGGCTTCATATTAAGGAGACAGAGAAAAATAGGAATCTTAGAAGCATACAAGGTTTTCTTACATAAAATACACAACACAAACCTCATCCACATGTCATCAGAATTTTAACTTAAACCTTAGATGACTCAGGTTAGTGAACCAATACTTCTGTGTGCTGTTTTGCTCCTGCATAAATTTTTCTATGATATGCATGCTTAACCCTTCCAGGGCCCAGGCTGAAAAACAGGTTTCTATCCAGGGGCCAAGCTATTTTCTGCCTATGCTCAGACAAAGAAAACTTTAACTTTAGAACTTTTTTTGCCAAATAACTAATGAAAGGAATTATGGAATGTTGTATACCAAATTAATCAGCATTTCATCCTGGTTTTTCTGAAAATCAAGTATTTAACAAAAAAGATCATATGTTTTATTTTAATAGGACTTTTTTAGAGTCATGTAGTAAAAAAATGCACCTGGCAACACTAATAAAAATTTATTTAAAAAAAATTAATAGACAAAAATGATTACAATGCACATGAATAGAATGACTATATATTTCTGAATAACAAAAAAATTTTTTTTTGGTTTTAAGTAAATATTTTTCTCGTTTTGTAATTTTTTTCTCGGTACCATACTTTGAGGAAATTTCAGGTTTTTAGCCAATTGTGCTGAGTCAAATAAACAAGTCAACTTTAGAATTTAAAAAAAAAATAACCAATCAACGGAAATAGGTCATGTTATATACGAAATTAAACAGAATTTAATTACGAATTTTATGAAAATAAATAATATACATAAATTTGCAAGCATATTGATTTTAATAAGCCTTTTTCAATGTGATGTGGTGAAAAAAAAATCGCACTATACAATTAAGGCTTCATTTTGGAAAACCTGCTGAATAAGAATAGTTAAATTATATATTTATTGAAAGAAAATTTCCTCCCGAATAATATTCACCTGAAATATGATTTTTATTTCTTTTAATGATTCTTTTCAGTATCGTATATTTTAAACACAGCCAGTGTTATACAACGTGACTTGGCCTTCTCATATTCACAGAATTTTCTGAACTGGTTATGAAATAGAAAAAATATTTCCTTGGCTGCTTTTTTTTATTAAACATTATGAATTTTTTTTCTTTGGGTGTGAAGTTTGGCGATCTTGGCTACATGCAGAAAGGTTTGTGCACCAAGAACTAGCCCTTCCCAAAATTGCCCTCCCAAATGATGGCCAATTTCCGTAGCAAGGAAGTCTATTTGCTTCCGTATCCAAGACATTCAATTTCAGAAAACGGTACAAGCTCAAAGTTTTTTTATTAAAAAAAAAAACAAGAAATAATAAAAGAAAAATTACATATAACCTAAATGGGATTAATAAATAATATATCCGCAATGACTTTTAAGCCGGCTTCTGATCTAGCCAACCCGGAAAGATATATCAGTAATTGATAAATCAAGTGATCTAAAAATCACTAACTAGCGGAAATAAAACTATAGAAATTAATTTGCTTTCCTATCCAAAAACTCATTTATTTTCAGAAAATGATACTAGTTCAAATTTTTACTGGAAAAGTAATAAATAATAAAATAAAAATTGACATATAGCCTAATGCAATGTTACCACAAGTTGTAGGCTGGCGATACGATATAACTTAACTATGAAAAAATCAATACTTATCGATCGGCCAAAAGATCGCTAAATTCCGAAAATAAATCTACTAAAATGAAAACTAACTAAGGTTTAAATATAAAAAAAATACTAACTTAACAAAGAGTATCCAATATGCTGGATGAAAACTGTAAAAAACACATAGCACAAACAATGGAGATTGCATCAGCCATCTGTGGCTTGCTTGCCTCAGTGAAGCATCATAACTAATTAAATGCAAGTGCAACCAAAATTTCTAAGAAGGATGTGTTTACTTTCAGTTTCAATTTGAAGGCGGGAAAGATGCATAGAATGCAGGGAAAAATGATAAAAATAACTTGGGAATACTGACTAGGTTTTTGACAGAAAAGAGTGTGAAACTGAAAAAAAAAATGGTGGTACGTATTTTGTAATTACTTCCAAAATCTACAATTTTTAAAAATGGCAGGTTTTTTGTTAATTTTTAGAAGATTTTCGAAAATTTAGGGAAAATTTTGTTGATAATAGCTCAAATCAAACTTGTGAGCTTAAATCAGAAGGTTGCTTCAGCAAATAGGAACGTTAACAAGCAAATCGGCAATACCGTTTAGTGCCTTCTAAAAATTGGTAATCAGATGGCTTTATAAAATTATTTATATTGTAGTTTAGTAAAATATGCAACAAATTAAAAAACAAAATATTATTTTTGAAGCCTGAATTATATATTTTTTATAAGATATAGACCTTCTACTGTGGCATATAAACTGACAGGCTCCTGTCAGACTTCTGTGGCAAGCAGCTGCTTGAGGGGGTATTTTTTATATATAAATTACGACGACAAAAAAAAAAAAAAAAAAAAAAAAAAAATCGATATATTTTTGTTGTACTAAGACCGTGTGCATACGGCATTGACACTGGCAATTTAGATTCTCCGTACGTGTACATACAGGCTAGGCCCTGGAAGGGTTAAAAGCACTTTGCTTCTATTAAATGCATATATAATCTTCATGCAGCCACAGACTATGGAGGTCCAACCAGCCATATATATTTAGTTCTCCGGATATGTCGATCCTGAATAACAGTCATTGCATTCGGTACTACAGCTCAATTCAAATTAAACTTGGCTTGGAAAGAGCCTACTATCCTTTCTAGGTCTGACCCACTTTCTCAAGCCTTTAGGCCCATTATTTATAACTATGTAGTGAAGTGAAAATAAGTTCTGTATTCTACTTACATTATTTTACCAAATTTAATAATAAGGTATACTTTTATTACTTGATTACATTGATTTCTCTTCCAATAGTATTTTAATTATTTTTCTGTAACTGATAATTCTGTAGCAAAAAAGCAAGATATAAACCCATTTCAAATTGTAGCAATGAATGTTGTAAGAATTTTTTCTTATATAATCATGAATATTCTAATCGTGACATATGAATTTAAGCATTCACCTTATATTACTTGTATTTACTACATAATTATTATATCAGTCAATATTTCTCTTAAGGATGTTATGCCCCCTTTTCCTCTATACATTTTCTAGCAGATATAATTCTAATGTGGAGAATGTTTCATAATTCCTAAAATAATAACTACTAAAAAAAGCACCATCTATTCAGGTAACAGCTGAGGTAATTTCTCAAGTACCTTTCAGTGTTTCAATAAAGATAAAGATCTGTACAATTGTCATTGAATATTTCAAAATAAATTATAATAAAATTCTTATTTATGGAGGAACTACTACCAGAAAAGTTTCATATCACTATACCTTTTTCTATGTGGGGTTCTATTCCTTCACCTGGTGGATTGAGAGGCACTAGCTTATTTTGCTTCATAAACTCTCCAAAATCCTGTAACAATAAAAAAAAAGACATTAATGGCTTAATTTCAATGCAAACAAAATTTATATTAATTTATGATATAATTTATCATTTGCTCCATCTTATTCATTATTATAAATTTATACATTTTTTTTCAAACTTTCGAAGTTAATCCATATTAGAAATAAAACTTTATATGATGATGTGTTGTGCTGACAAATTCATGTGAAACCTTTGTGAAAAGAAATTAACTGAAGAGAAAGAAGTTGTTGGCACATGGAAAATGTTTACTGTGTCTATTAGCAAGAGAACTCTTAGGCAAAATATATTTATCATGTACCTAATGTTGGATGCATTCTTTCACATATATTGAGATCAAAGATTAATTACTTAGAATTTATTTATATTAGATGTGCATAACTTGAACACCAAAATCTAGGAACATGGAATATAACTGCTGATTAGTTAATCTCTGAACAAATCCTATTAACAGTAAAAGACTCGGAATATGCTACTTTGAATAAAAAACTGTTAATGGAAAACTATTTTGTCTTTTTTCTAGCAACTGTGACTGATGGACATTTGAAATGGACAATGTTTCAGTTCTTACACTATGAATAAAGAGCTATCATCCCTGGTTCTTCATTGCTATCTATCTGTCCATCCATACATATGACAGTACATGACCATATGTATCACAAGACTATATGTACATACAAACACACACATATATATAGATATGTGGATGGATATATCATAATCTTGACATTCTGATTCTAATCTTCATTTTTTGCACAGCAGTCCATCTTAGGTCTCTTCCTTTTTCTGGGGCTTGTTCATAACCCTATATGTTAGTCTGCAGTTATGCATATGGGCAACATGGTCAAACCAAGGCAATCTCTCTCTGCACTTATGCTGCTCAAAGTTGATTGTTCACTCCTTTGCTTAACCTCATCATTATTTATAAAGTCAAAAAATCCAAATGCCTAAGATATTGAATAAACATCTAGTATCAAATTTCCTATTATCTTGCTTAAAATGATACAATTTTTACTACCATAACTAATTTTAGAAATGACCACACTATTATATAACCAAATTTTAGTCTTCAGGTATATGCCTATTTTTTTACACTATCCATAGATTCTTTAAAGTCCCAGAAGCATTCTTATTTTTCTCACAACCCACATCACCAGTATCTGCTACACAACTGCCAAGACAATTAAACTGAGACACTTGCTTAAGGGTGCAACCATTCAAAACAACTGAATCACAACCAGCCTGACCAGTTTTAACCACTTTAGTTTTTTGTTTATCACTAAACCTACTCCATTAACAGTCTCATCAACAGATCCAATGAAAGAATCTCACCAATATCATTTGCCAAAAAGCAATCATATATTATTATGTAAAATAAAATGCTCCTTCTTTTAAGATATTACTTGTCATATTCTGTTCATTAATTAGTTCAGAATGATGTTCAAATCTAAAGAAAATACTCTTTTTCTTAATATTGTTTTAAAAAAGTGCTATTAATATTAATGTTCGTTGTTTTTTACAAATATTTTATGTTCTAAAAATTTACAATTTAATACTCTTTATTTTGGTATAGGACATGACAAATTACATTTATTAGTTATTTCGTCCCTTAGCTGTCCCGTGGCAGAGTGGTTAGCACGCTTGGCTACTGATCTAAGGGACCTGGGTTCGAGTCCCGGATTTAGGCATGGATGTGTGTGTCGTTTTTCTGCTGAGGTCCTGCCATTCTCTCAGATCTCCTACTCTGGCATATAAACTGACAGGCTCCTGTCAGACCTCTGTGGCAAGCAGCTGCTTGAGGGGGTATTTATTTTTATTTGTCGTCCCGTGGCCGAGTGGTTAGCGCGCTTGGCTACTGATCTATGGGACCTGGGTTCAGCCCCGGGTAAGGCATGGATGTTCGTGTTTTTTTCTGCTGAGGTCCTGCCATCCTCTCAGATCTTCTACTGTGGCATATAAACTGACAGGCTCCTGTCAGACCTCTGTGGCAAGCAGCTGCTTGAGGGGGTATTTTTTTTTTTATTTAGTTATTTCATGATAAGGTTTCAAAGTTATTCCTTTTTTCTCCTGAAAACATTTCAAAATTAACCTGACAATCAAAGTGAATTCTGCTCTTCAAAATAGTAGTAGTAGTAGCTACAATGCCTTTATAACAATTTTGTAGTAACTATCTGAAGATGACCAAAACTATGGCTACAAAAATACTTACAAATTCAACAATCTCACATGGCACAAATAAATATTTAGTATTCCATCAAAAATAAGCTTTTAACTAACTATTGTTATCCTACAAAAATAACATAGTCTCAAAACATAAAACTGAAACAAAATTGTGCAAAAAGCTATGCAAATCATATTTCTTTACAACTGACTGAAAATGTATTTATTAAAATCTTACATCTCTTATAACATTTACACATAGAAGTCATTATACCCACTAACAGCTCCTTATTTTGAAAACAACTGACTAGTTTTTGAAAGTTCAAGAATTTCTGAAGGATGTCTCTAAGATTTTATCTATAAGTTCATGAGCAGAAAGAGTTATTGCTGAAGCATTCTACCCTGGTTTCCATAAATTAAGGGGGGAAGTGAAATTCTAAATCTCTGATAATAGAAATGTGCAAATGTCAAGTATAGTACGTAAAATGTGATGCAAGTGAATGGCACTGGCAGGAACACATGCAAGTGCATCAAGCATTGAAAGTGGACATTTCAAAGCTGTTTCCTGTAAGTGCAAGGAGGAGTTTTTAAGATAACATATTTTTTGTGTATGCCTACAAGATATTATTTGTCAGAAGTGGGGTGCAAGATATAGGTCAGCTCAAGGCACACCAAAGTCAAGCAGCTGTTTCCAGATAGCTTAATGTGAGTTGTTCAGTAGAGACTCCAATGAGGAAGAGAGCATCCAGATGATTAAGTAGTGGAAGACAATGGACAACAACCCTAAGAGAGGACTGCTATCTGGTATTATGCACCCAAAGGAGCAGGATGTCAATACCACATCAAATGCGATCAGACATCACAAAAGCAAATGGAATGTGCCTGTATGCTGGGAGGTCAGGGGTGTGCATGCACCTGACTCAATGCCACAGGAGGAACCATCCAAACTGGTGCAGACATCATGTTGACTTGACCCAGGAACAATGGCATCCATGCTCTTCATAGAAGTATTGAGATTTGCCCTCCACAGAGAATTGTGGAGAGTACCAGAGACATGCTATCATGTCAAAAATATCCATAAATGGGACACCTATTGGTGGTAGTGTCATGGTTTGAAGAGGGATATCTTTAGGTGGCTGTACAGATCTGTATGTGCTTCTAACAGACATCACCACTTGCAGGTATAGGGATGAAATCTTGGACCCTTCATGCAACCATATGTGGGAACAATAAGTGAAACCTTCCTGCTACAGGACAATAATGGCCACATGCAACACTGATACCTTGTTGATCACTATTTGGAGAATAGCACTGCTAACCTTATGGAGTGGCCAGTCTGGTCTCCAATCTAAATGTGATTAACAATGCATGGGAGGCTCTTGAGAGATGAGTTGCTCCCCTGAATCCTACTCCTGCAAACCTCACAGAATTTCAAAATGCTTAGGAGGAGCAATGCAGATTACTACTCACAGTGCTACTGGACAGTCTTATCAACAGCATGAGACATTGCTGCAAAGAGGTGATCACACTCAATATTGCACTACTTGGGATATCTCAGTTTATCATCACCTATTTACCATGTGTCTGTATTCATATATAATTCTGGGAATTAAAAGTGTTATTCCATTTTTCAACTGTTATTCTTACCCATAGTGTTTATATACATACCTATCTCCCGATTCCCATGCAGCAGATCCAATGGGTTTTCAGACTGTTCCTTAATTTACAAAAACCACTGTATTAACCAAAGTTTTAGCTCATTTAGTCATAATGCAAATAACTTCAAAACATCCATATAATGCAACTTTTGCAATTATTGAATTAAACACAATCTCCTTTTTTGAACATGGAAATAAAATTTTTAGGTCATATAAGAATTTTGCTTACTTGGTGCCTATTATGTTTCTGAAAATATATTTAACACATCAAATAAAATTAGCACAGAAATTTGAAGTTTAAATTCTTTCAGCACTAGAAGAAAACATAGCACTAAGCAAATTTCTTTTATCTTCTCACATTAAACATAAAATAAATGATACAAATGCATACATTAATTCTGTAATCTGTAACACGTCCACCACAGCCTTCACTAATCGATGGTGGATCTTCTAAAATTGATCTTCCTGTACCTAAAGTGTGAATATAGATTTCTCCTCCATGACTGGCTAGCATATGAGATAGTACTTTAGATCCAGATTTACGGGGCATTTCAAGCATTACTGCACGACCTACAGTGAAAAATAAACAAAAATACAAAACACGAAACTCTGTCACTCAGTTTTTACTTATTATTACTGAAGATGATAGTAATAATAACCATGCACTTCTTATTTAACTAATCATGTTTCAAAAAAAGTAGTAAATAAATGACAGCCTCATCTTTCAAGTTTTCCAAAGAGTTTACATTGCTTACACTGAAAATTCATACCTATAAATGAATGGGTCAAAAGCGACATGTCAAAAGACAGTTGTGACACAAGTGACATGTCAAAAGACAGTTGTGGCATAAGTGACATGATAATACAAGTAAGTATATATAAATGACATGTCAAAATAAAAAAAAATGCATGATACAATAGAAGATTAACACTTTTAAATGGCAAAGAAAGATCTAAGCAATTATACACAGTTTTCACTCTTAAGTGGTATGTGATGTAAGTGAAATACAAATGTAAGTAATGAAAATCAACAACTTCGCATTTTTCTCAAAATTAACCAAATGTTACTTATAGTATTACCCATTCAAACTGTCCAGTGGCCTGACAGGCAAATAAGATTCCTCAGTATAAAGGAAAAACTGTTTTGAGTGAGACACGATATAGATCCATGACCTCGTGAAGATTTAGTTTTGAATGGAGGTGAACACTATCAAGAAATTTCCAAATGTAAGCAAATACTTAAGTCATCTCCCAATTCAAAATTACTTGGCAATGTTCCAGTGTTCTAACCAATTAAATTGCTTCATATGGTTAAATGCTGCAAGGTTTCATGATCTAAAAAGAATATGAGTAAACTCTACGCATTTTTCCTTTTTCATATATAATTTTAATCAATGACATCAAATAATTATTTGTCCAAATATATTTAATTGATGGTTTAGAGAATATTCCAGTATTAGTTTAAACAGTAAAAGGTATATCCAACACCATTCCATCATAGAACCTACAGTATATAACCTTATTAACCTTTTCACTACTGTAGTCAAGTATAGTTGAACTTTTTTTATGCTCTTTGACTTGTCCTTCTAATCAGAATTTCAGTAACTTTTGATGCCACATTTGACAAGCATTGAAACATACAGTAGACCCTCAATTTCACAGACTAATAGGGAGGAAGAGATATCCGAAAAACCAGGGAGTCTGAATTTTTTAAATAAAGATTTAACGAAGCATTTATAACTGTATAGTATAACCATAGTAAATATGATTAATAGGTGTGTACATGCAATGCACATACATTACTTATAAGCAATGTAAGTAGTAAAAATAAAGATACTAGTCAGTAATTAAAAATACTACGGTCAGCATCCAGAAAATGGTGGTATAGTGGAATTTCAATTATCCAGAATTTTGACGAAAATCTGAAATCCAGGAAATTGAGGCCTGCAAAAACAAGGGGAAACTGTACTGTTAAATATTTGGTCCTTGCAATGTCCATTAGTTTCAAAATACTGATTTACTGACTAAATGAATTTTTACATGCATAATTATATATGCAACTCCTCCCAATTTTCCTTCCAACTACGTAACTTAGCTATTTATCCTGTTATGCAGCAAAAAGTTCCACTCCAGGGTAAAACAATTCAACCCAACACTCTCAAATTCTTCAACAATTTTTCTTTTGTTTTATAGGTGCTAATAAAATAATATCATTTAGATTTTTCCAATCATTAATTAGTATGAAATTCCACTGTTAGAGGATGACAAATGTCAAAAAAATGAAAAACTTATTCTCTTTGAAATGAGAATCCCATATTCACCAGAGGTGATATTCTTCCAGTTAGGGATGAATAATATAAAGGAAATTAAAATATATAGCTTCTAAATAGGAATTCTAAAATTAATTTTTACTCTTAAATTGTTTCTTTCTGGGGAGAGTAGTTTGATATAATTTGGCAGTGAGAGTTATATGTGAGAAATTACTACCTTAGTTCAAGAGGGTAGAGCAATTGAGTAGATGCTTTTACACTTACTATATTCCACCTATTTCTGAAATCATCACAGAATATAAATATACCAATATGAACATACGTGACACTCATATCTCACTCAATATACTTTTGTTTAATATTTCAAAAGTAAAATTATGAAAAAAATTCTTGTTAGTTAAGAAATAGACATTACAAAAATTCATTAACATTTTATCACTGTAAATTGATGAATTAATAATGTGTTAAAAGTAAAATGTCCCCAAAACGAGTTTATCCCTCTGGCTATGCCATTGATTATAATTGATACAAATTTTGAAAATCTAATATAAATAATTAGCACAGACTGGTGAACAGACATTGATTGAGAATGCATATGTTTCTCACATGGCATTTGCTATCTGCAGTGCATGCTCATTGTTGATGATAGTTTAATTACTATGCAAACTGTCAAAAGAATTTTATCTTTCTTTTAACAGATTTCTGCACCCTGAATTTTCCAGATCAGCCAATCCCAAATTTTGTACATGATGGGTACCCCAGTATCATCTTGTTATTTTTGTGTTGCATTAAGAATTTGAATCCCTACCTGTCATAGAACACAGTTTATTTTGCAGCTATAGTGGATCTATCATCAGTGGGGGATCTGGCAACAGCTTGCCACAGTATTTCTGAGCTTCCCTGTGCTGAGTTCTGTGAATGGAGAAGTTATCAACAAAGAAAAAAACACACACCACAAATTCTTTTGTGGGCTGCAGCTAGTAATAATAATACAGTGAACATTCCATGTGAGTGAGTTCCATTTGCGTGAATTCACGTGAACTATCTTTAATGCCCTCTTTTTTTGCATGTGAACCCAAATTCAAATATATGTGAGGTAAGCATCACTGTAAATGTTTAGCTACCACTGTCATTATAATAACAAGCTCATGGTAAACATTTAGCTACTGCTGTAATTATAATATTAAAATTTAGTTAGCTATCGCTGTCATTATTAATAACAAGAGGAGGAAAGATGGTTGAGACACTGTAGACATTTCGTAGTGCATTTTTGAGGAAGCTGTTTTGTCCACAAATGCTACATTTTTAGCCATGTTTACATTACAATCTAAGTTAAATTATTTGTTGCATTATTGCATCTTTATTTGCATCTTGTTTAAATTATTTGCATATTTGCAACTTTAAAAAAGTGCAATTATGCCTGGATCCATAAAGAAGAAGAGGACGATGATGAGCTTGAAGAAGCTTGAGACTATCTGAAGGACTGAAGCTGGTTAAGGTGAGTCGGCCATAAGGAGCAGATTTGAAATTAACAAATCTACAGTGCACACCATTCGTGCAAAGGAGGAGGCTACAAAGGCATTTCTGCAGCAATCTAGTTCACTGGCTGCAAAAACCATAAAATATATGTGGAATATGTTGCTGGGTGCATGGAATCGGTGTTATTGACATCAATCAGAAGCACATCACAGTTGATGAAGGCATCATCAGGCAGAAAGTCACTAACAACATACAGCACTTGCAAACTGAAGGTGCAGGTGAGATCTTGGAGTTTTTGGAGTAAGGGCTGGTTTGACATGTTTCCGCAGCCCTATAAGATGTATAGCATTAAGTTCAGTGGCGAAACTGCAAGTGCAGATCAGTCTGCAGCTAACCACACCTTGCAGAACTTCTCAGCATCAACAAGGCAGAAGCCTATTCCCAGAAGTAGGTGTTCAATGCTGACGAGATGATCTGTATTGGAAACAAATGTCAACAAGGACCTTTATTCAAAGGAGGAGAAGTTTCCAAGTTTCTAAAGATCACCTAACCCTATTATTCTGTGGCAATGCAGACGGTGATTTCAAGGGTAAACCACTATTAATTTACAAGTCTGAGAATCCAAGGGCCATGAAAAGCATCAGCAAGAATAGTCTACCTGTGCACTGGAGGTTCAATCATCAGGGGTGGATGACAGATAAAATATTCAAAGACTGGTATGTGAAGGACTTTTGCCCAGAAGTTGATTACTACTGCAAAAGGCAGAATATTTCATACAAGGCATTGCCATTGGTTGACAATGCCCAAAGCCATCTGCCACATATTGCAAATCTAAATGAAAACATGAAGGTTACATTTCTGCCAACCAACACAACATCTTTGATATAACCAATGCATCAGGGAGTCATCTCAACATTTAAGGAGCTATGCTTCTCGGTGTAACACTTCATAATTTTTGGAAGTCACACCGTTATGGATGTCATCACCAATATTCAAGCTGCATGGATGGCTACCAAAGCATCGTTATGAATGCTATCTGGAGAAAGGTGTGGCCAGAATGTGTTCCCAAAAATAAGTCGAGGATGATGTTGCTGAATTGGTGGTACTTGGGAGGCAGCTTGGTGGCAAAGGCTTTGAGGACCTTCAGCGAGATGACATCATGGAGATAGTAAACTGTCATGAAGAGGAGCTATCTGCAGAAGACCTGGTGGAACAGGAGACAAAAAACACTCAACCGGAGGAGAATGAAGAGGATAAACCTGCACCTGTGAACTTACTGACAATTTCCAACTTACAGAAGGTACTAAAGACGTTTGAAGATAGCATCAATTTTCTGCAAAACTGAACAACTATGAATCAACACATTCATAGTTTAAATAATATAATTTCACAGATATACACCTGGTAGTAATTTGTTAGATGATGTGAGCTGGCCGTGTGCACTCAACTGGAAGGTGCCATCTGGATCAGATTCTTCAATTACCGTCAACTACATTTCCAATGACTATTCTATGGCATAATGCTTAAAGCCACTAATAGATGATTTTTCGGTGGCTGGTAGCTCAGTGTTCAGAGCACCTGACATGTTATCAGGAGATCATGGGTTCCGATCCCACCCAGCTAATGACAATTTTTCCTCTATATTTATCTAACATTCATAGTTGATGAAAATTATGAATGTGGATTGTTGGTGAGAAGAAATATTAATGATTTGGCAGCTCCATATAACCATATGTTGTCTGAAATGAGGAAAAAATTTTCAACAGCCAACACTTATGTTCTTCAGTCAGGAACCTCAGGCACAGCACGTCCTTTGGAGATGGATAGCATTGAATCTGACTCAGATTACAATAAGTCTATGCGACTGTTTCTAAACGACTTTTAAATTTTTCAATTTCTTTTGATGCACCATTTACAGAAATGTAGTAAACTCATTTCTTGTAACCTCTTTTCTTTTAATCACTTTTCAGTTGCATTATTTTACATAATTTACATAATTTACATAAATAATTATGTTTACTGAAAAGTACTATATAGATGTAATTGCAAACAATCCCAGAACCTGATCACTTATTTCCTATTATTTCTTAAGCTTTGTTTGAGTGAATTTAATTTGTGCGAAGTTTTTAAAGAACAAAACCTTCATGTATGGAGGGTTGAGTGTAGTTACTTGATAATCAACTGGATTTGGTTATTATGAAAAGTCAAAACTTTTAGAATAATAGTCAAAAATTACATACCATTTAAAAGGAAATTAGTCAAACATGATGATGGTCTGCTGTTAACATCAACTGGTGTGATACGAAAGGAAGAGGTACAATACTGAAGTTCTGTAAAATGGCAAACAGCAGTATTTAAGATATTTAAATATAATTTTCAATTTAAAAAGCTTGACTGTAATAAAACAGTTAAGAATATTTATAAGCTACTTCTACAGCAAGATATTCATAAAGCCTATTAGAAGAGGCAAAATATGAGAATGAATTTCACTCCAATATTTTTCAGACACCACATATTATCATTTTTCAATTATAACATATTTACATTTTACTCTGATGTACTTTTAACTACATAAATCTTGTTAACTACTGACTCAAGTTTTTTAAAATTATTTTACATCAGACCACTATGACATACACTGGTACTCAAAATTAAGGATAATCAACAAAAATGTATACAGCTGCTGATATATGTAAAAGAATGCATTGAAAATGGGCAAACATGGAAAATACGCTGTGTGGAAAACTATCCCACATTTAAGTTGCTGCACATAAGCTGGAATATGCAAATTAGGAATACTTGAGTCTACTCACAGCTTGTAGCTGTTCTAGGCAACTCTTGCTTTCACTTCAGTGGCATGTGAGCTGATTATGTCCTGAAGACATCATTTGGATGATTTTCAGCAGTGGAGAGCGATTAGAAGGATGGAAGCAGGTCAGTCCCAGAACACTGAATGTTCCACAAAATGCCCTATCCAGACTCTGAAGACAGTTTCAACAGACAGATGTTCATCGTTCACCAGGACAAGGCCGTCCCAGAGCCACAACTGCTGCAGACAATTGCTAAACGAGTCTTACTGCCAGACAGAACAGAGTGATGACGCTAGGCAACTGTCTTTGGAGCTTGTAGCAGCTACAGGAATGAAGATTTCAAGGCATACTGTTTACAGGAGACTTCATTAGCAAGACCTTTATGCTAGGAGACCTGTTATTTGTGTCCCTCTACTATCACCACCCAGCAAGCTCATTTAACATGGAGTCACCAACATCACACTTGGAGTCCAGACCAGTGGTTGCATGTTATGTTCACAGATGAATCATGATTCAGTCAAAGTACTGATTCGCAACATATTTGCATCTGGAGAGAACCAGGGGCCGCAGTCCCTCGAACATCAGAGAAAGGGACTATTCTGGTGGCCATTGTGTGATGGTTGGGACAGGAATCATGACAAATGGGTGTACAGACCTGAACATCTTTCTGAGTGGATCTGTTAGTGCCCTGCAGTACAGAGACGAGTTTCTGAATACATATGTCAGGCCATTCAGGGGAGCAGTTGGCCTAGGTTTTATTCTTATAGATGATAATGCCGCCCTCATTGAGCTCATGTGGTAGACAATTTTCTCGAAGAGGGAGATATTTGCCGAATGGAGTGGCCACCCAGATCTCCTAAATGACCTTAATCCCACTGAGCATGTATGGGATGCTCTAAGGAGAGGCATTAAAGCTTGTCAGCCCCCTTCCAGAACACTCCACGAACTTAGAATAGCACTTGTCAAGGAGTGGTCATTAATTCTTCAAGACCTCATCAATACCCTCATAAACAGTATGAGGAGTCGTTGCTTGAGCTGCATGTTGTCAGGGGTGATCATACTCCATATTAACATACCACAAGTCGTACACAACAGAGTTTAAGTATTGTCCTATGGACTGCTCCTTCATGTCAATTGCACAATTATGATCTTAATCCATGAACATTATATGATTATGAATTTATTCTGCTTGATTTACATTTGCAATGTAATAATAAACCTTTCTACCAAATTTAATTGTATTCCCTTAAAAATACTTTGAGTTATATATGAATTTATACATTATCCTTTAATTTTGAGCACCAGTGTGATTATAATTAGGATGGAAATCATAATTATTTTAATTCATATCAGATTTCCATTATCAAAATTAGTTATTAATAACTACAATGAAAATTTAATGATTTCTGCTAAAGAGATTTCCCTGTTTTGCTAATTATTTAGTGAAAGTATAATTCTTTAAGTCTAACAATATATAGTATCAGAGTGTAAATGCCCTTTACAATTTTTTCTATAAGTTTTATTTATAAAACAAACATACCAACAGCACTGGATCTAGGTGTGCACCATTTTAGAGTGACAGTTTCATAAACTTGGCCTTCTTTCATGGTAGTGACATGAACTCCTTCAGTGCTCACAACTCCTATTAATTCAAATTCATTCTATCAAATCCATATACTTTTTAGCAACATTTTATCTTTAAGACAGTTTGAACTATTACATGTTGGCACTATTACAATTGTGCATTCTCTATTAACAGTGCATAACGAGAGAGCCAACATACAGATACTGGAGAGAAAAATGGAAACATTCCCATGTTGTCAATGGAGAGTCAAATTCCAAAGTCCATAATTTCTACAATAAGTTTTTCATAGAAAATTTTCATAGGAAATTTAAATCTCATTCAAATCTATCTAAACTCAATTTTTCAATGATATTTGTTGGGTATTTAAAGAGCTCAAATACTAACATTTTCCTTTTTTTTTTTCAAGTTTTAATTAACTTCCAAGATGAATTCATATGATTGACTTCTCTGTTATTCAACATTCAAACTTCCAACTAAATCGAAATTTAGACAGTTTAAATTGATGTCATATTTATCTTCAGTCATACATTTCCCTAAAATTTATTTAGGAAAATGTATGATTAGGAAAATGTATGAAATTATACAGAGCCTCAAATTTAAATCTCCATTGGCATGAGGAAGTTTCCATTTTTCTGTCCATTTCCTGTATACATAGATATAGTTAAATAATAGGAATAAATGACACTCTTGTACAAATATTTAAATATCAGGGTTGTTTATTTATGTGATGATTGGGGTGGTGGTGAAAAAAATACATATAACAATCATTATCAGAAAATCCTTTAAAAGAAATGAACCACATTTTGTGATCTATTTCTCTTAAAACAAATGAATAAGGGGGTTAGATACTGTGTTGTGAGAACTTAACATATTCTATTTACATTCAAAGGCTTTTAATGATCATACGTTTAGTGTTCAAGAATAGTTAAAACCAAAAGATATATATATATATACATATATGATTCTGACATTTATAATCTCACAGGCCAGATATCTAGGTGAAAAAAATCAAGAGGGGAGGGGGGGGGGGGTAGAACCACCATCAAGCCAGAAAATGTGAAAGCAGAGGGGCGCAAGGGACTGGATTTCTAATGAAATATAATATTTTGCCCTCCCATTTTCAGGGCTTTCAAAAATTTCTTGAAAAATGGTTGAAAAATGAAAAAAAGTTTAATAATTTTTGCCTACATTACCCTTACTAGCATTCTGAAGGTTAAGGGAGAGGTGCATGGTTCCCTTCTCCCCAGATCTGGCCCTGTAATCTCACGTTTGAAAATATAATATGCCAAATTGTCTCAATTAAGAATATTTCCTTTTTTAATGAGTTGGGGGTGTTTTTTGCACATAGTGGGCTAAATAGCCAGGTGCTGATTGAGAAGATTGGGCAAAGAAAACCCACTGGACCATTGTTAGAAGATAGATGGTAGCCTCCTGTCAAGTCCATTCAGTGTTTTCTTTAATGTGTGCAAGGTATTTGACTTTCTTGGCACATGGGACCACAGCTTTATGTCCCATCTGACAGATAATGGCTTTTTCAAGCTCATCAGTGTCCCCTTTCTGACTGAGGGCAGAGTGGGGTTTTTGCAGAGATAAATCTCCATATTGGCCCAGGAACTACAGATTATGAGCCTGAAGTGCTATCAACTGAGCCAACCATCACTCCTCTCTTTTTAATAACATAGTACATAATAAATTGGTTTTAACATGTATTTCTAGTACAAAATAAGTTTCAGCAATTATTTACAACCTAGTCAATAATTTAACTTGCTAATTTTAATAACCACTATCCAGTGGTACTCTTAAACAATAATAAATAAAATAAATAAACACCCCATCAAGCAGCTGCTTGCCACAGATGTCTGACAGGAGCCTGCCAGTTTATATGCCACAGTAGAAGGTCTGAGAGGATGGCGGGACCTCAGCAGAAAAACATTACTACATCCATGCCTTAACCGGGGCTCGAACCCAGGTCCCTTAAATCAGTAGCCCAGCGTGCTAATCACTCGGCCACAGGATGGTACTCTTAAACAATAAAGTTCTACAATTAAAATAAAACTATGAATATTACCAGTTAAAAGAATGTTTCAAATGTTACCAGTGTCTAATGTTGCAGTGATCATATCCTTGCTACTGATGTTAAAGTTCTTTCCTCTATAGACAAATCCTTCATGTTTCAAGTAGTTACTTTAGCTTCATGTTGATATACCATAGCGTTTATTCCAAGCATCCTAATCTTCTCACCTCTGGTGTCACTCCCCTACTTAACATGGATTATAATTCCTTGCTATCTTCAGAAGTTTGTCTACTTATGGTATATGGAGATTTTATGCAAGCATGTATCACTGTCTAGGTGTATTGACATCATGTTGTTGGCTCATAGATTTGGTTTCTAAGGTTGTCCCATTAGTTCTTTTGGGAGATATATCATTTTTGTTTGTGGTTCTGCAACAACTTTAACAGATTAAGCAGATTATATACTTCATCATTACAGTGTTTTTCTCTTTTGATAGAAATCAACTGTTCTGCCATATCAAGGTGAAAGGTTGCTTATGGTGCACAAATGGAGGAAAGGATTTAATGGACATTGGTGACATTTGAAACTGTTAAAGTAAATATATTGTTTAAGAATACAATTTGACATTGGTTTTCAAAACAAATAAATTTATAGTTGTGATTATAGTAATGATTTAGCATAGCTCACCAGTCTTGAAGACCTCAGCATGAGCAGAAGCTGGATGGAGAAGTTCTACATCATAGTTGGCAGAAGAATTGGCATTTTGTTCTTCCTGTCCCCCCAAAAATAAATATATATTTTCATATATACACCATACATTTACAATTTACAAGTAAACAATAATTAAAAAACTAATTTTACATTCTCAAACACTTTATGCATGTCTTCACTTCTAGCTGGAATACTTGAAAGTAAATAATTAGTTCTACTTTATACCATCACTCTCAAGTTATAGGTGTACCAACTGAGTCCTGTGTGGACACATTATAAATACAAAAGAACAAATAAGGATTAATGATGCCACAATATACATTTTAAAAAAATCTGATATATATATATATCCTAAAAAGTAACAAAGAATTAATTGCTATTGATTAAATCACTTACTTTGGCTGGGTTGTTTCACCTCTGAGCAGTTTTTTTGGACTCCAAGGGCTCAGAGTTTACTCATTTTCTTTTTTCTTTCTTGAGGGGGAAGCACAGAACATTTATATATACACAGTAATACCTCAAAGTTATGTCATAATTGGCTCCACAATTGGTGACATAAATTGAGGTATAGATTTATGTACATTGCAATATGAAAGTGAAATAATTGGTTCCAGGCTAGACACTCAATAAGTAAAACTCACATTCCAAGTGAATCTTTATGTTTTATTGTCATTTTAATATTTAAATATATTTCCATTTTTAATTTGATTTTACTTTATTTTCATTACATTTAAATAACATAAAACCATCTTCTTCTGGTTCCTAAAATATATTTTAGGAACCAGAAGTTCCTAACTGGTTCCTAAAATGGTTCCTAATTTGGTTCCTAAAATATATTTTAGGAACTAGAAGATGGTTTTAAAAAGTGGGGAATAGATGTCTGGCACGATAAAGACTTTTTCTTCTCCTGGAGAATTTTTTCATAGCATGATAACATCCTTTTTACACCATGTCTGATTGCTGCAACTCTTTCTTCATTGGAATCAATTTCTTTGAGAATCTTCAGACCAGTCTCAATCAGTCCAAGATTTTTCTTTCAATTTTCCAATTGTCATTGTCTTCATCATTGATAGAGGCTCCTCATCTTGTTCCACAGCAGTTTGATCATGAATTTCCATGAGTTCATCAAATGTAAATTTGTGGTTGTAAGGATCCAAAAGTTCAATGACATCTTCATGGTTGACCTCCAAACCCAGCTGTGTTGCAATAGTGACCACTTCTTCTATTCCTTGAATAACAGGATCAATTTCTGGAGCTGTGTCAGTGTCCTCACTGAATTCTTTCATTGTTTTTTTGCTAATTTCAGGCCATGAGTCTCCTATAATCCTTACATTATCAAGGATGTCAAATGCTTTCCAGAAGTCTTTTATCATCAGTTCAGTTTTCTTTCATGGCTGCATTCAAATGAGTAAAAGAATATCGAGTGTAGTAAGCCTTAAACATTTTGGTAACCCCCTGGTCCTTTGGTTGAATCAGGCTTGTTGTGTTTAGAGGCAAGGAAACCACTTTCACTCTTGGATCAAAGTCAAGTGAAGTTGCTGGAGGATGACCTGGTGCATTATCAAGAATTAGCATCACTTTGAATGGAAGATTCTCATATTGGCAATAATGTTCAACGTTGAGAATGAAGTGGTGACCAAACCAGTCTTCGAAAACTGAAACAGTTACCCAAGCCTTAGGATTAGATTCCAAAGTACTGGGAGACCACATTTGGATGCATTTTTCAGCCTTTTGGGATTCTCAGACCAATACATGAGAAGTGGCTTTAACTTGCAATCACCAGAAGCATTTTTACCGATCATTCATACAATCAGCTGGTCTTTTGCTGCCTTGAATCCAGGAAATGTCTTTTCTTTGCGAGTGATAAATGTTCTTTTAGGTATCTTCTTCCAGAAGTGGCCAGTCTGATCAATATTAAAAATGGTCTTAGTGCAGTAACCTCCTTCATCGATTAACTTTTTTAGCTTGTCAGGAAAAGAAAGAGCAGCACCTTGATCAGCACTTGCCGCTTCTCCGCTACCTGCATTGCTGTACCAATTACAACTCTGTTGAACCCTTCCAGTATCCAGCCTAAAAAACAGGTTTCCGTTCAGAGGCCAAGCTATTTTCTCCCTATGTTCAGCCAAAAAAAACTTTAACTTTAGAACTTTTTTGCCAAACAACTAATGAAAGGAATTATGGCATGTTGTATGCCAAATTAATCAGCATTTAATTCTGGATTTTCTGAAAATAAAGTATTTAACAAAAAAGACGATAAATTTTATTTTAATACGACTTTTTTGGAGTCATGTACTAAAAAAATGCATCTGGCAACACCAATAAAAATTTATTTTAAAAAAACTAATAGACAGAAATGATTACAATGCACATGAATAGAATGGCTATATATTTCTGAATAACAAAAAAATTTTTTTGATTTTAAGTATATATTTTTCCCATTCTCTTTAATAAACCACGAATAAATACTGTACAATAAGTCTCGATGCCCAATTCTGCTACGATTCACCAGTGCACCGCATTGAGTATTACATTTGTTGTATACATAACTCTGAGCATGACAATATGTTGCTCACCAAGTCTAGGGTGCGGACATTTTATGTATTATCCCAGATGTTACTATACCATCCTTATATTCTACCTTATACTTAGTACTATCAACTAAATACTTTCTTTAAACTATCTTAAAGAGTACTGGTTATCAAATACAAAAGGCCATATTACCACAGACTTGCAAAAGGCTGGAACAACTGCATCATTTGATGTTAATCTGTTAGTCTCGACATTACTGTTGTGGTTTCTAACACATGCTACCAGTCCTGTTACATCGGAGATATCAGCAATGATGGATAAACATACGTCAGATTTCCATTGCAGATTACTGTTGTCAGTCCTGGGTTGGGTTGTTTTACCTCTGAGCGGCACTTTTTTGCACACCATGGGCTAAATGGCCAGGTCACATGGACCCCGAAGGCTCAGAGAAGGTTGGGGGAGGGGACCCACTGGAACAGCTGTTGGGAGACAGATGGTAGCCTCCCGTCAAGGCCATCCAGTGTGTTCTTTAACGTGCACAGGGTATGGCTCTCCCGCACACGGGGCCACGGCTTAACATCCCATCCGACGGACGGCGGCCTTTCCAAGCCCATCGGTGTCCCCTACTGACTGTGGGCAGGGTGGGGAATTTTGTGGAGATAAATCTCAATGTTGACCCAGCTGGGACTCGAACCTGGGAACTACAGATTACGAGCCTGGCGCACTACCGACTGAGCCACCCTGCACCTGTCAGTCCTGTTTTCAGGCCATTATTCGTGGTTTATTAAAGAGTTTGATCCTGTTGTGCCTCGAAATATTTAGAATATTTTTCCCATTTTGTAATTTTTTTCTCAGTACCATATTTTGAGAAAATTCTAGGCTTTTAGCCAATTGTGCTGAGTCAAATAAACAAGTCAACTTTAGATTTAAAAAAAAAAAAACAATCAATAGAAATAGATCATGTTATATACCAAATTAAACAATTTAATTACAAATTTTATGAAAATAAATTATATAAACAGATTTGCAAGCATATTGATTTTAATAAGAAAGACTTTTTCAATGTGATATGGTGAAAAAAAAAGATTGCACAATACAATTAAGGCTTCATTTTGGAAAACCTGACGAATAAAAATAGTTAAATTACATTTATCGAAAGGAAATTTTCTCCTGAATATAATAATATTCAACCTGAAATATGATTTTTATTTCTTTTAATGATTCTTTTCAGTATCGTATATATTTTAAACACCGCCAGTGTTATACAATGTGACTTGGATTTCTCACATTCACAGATTTTCTAAACTGGTTATAAAATAGAAAAAATCTTCCTTAGCTGCTTTTTTTTGCTAAACATTATAAATTTTTTTTTTTGGTGTTGAAGTTTGGCAATCTTGGCTAAGTGCAGAAAGGTTTGTACACCAAAGCAAAAAAAAAACCAGCATTATATCATCTGTGTGGCTCAGCCAAGGTACTAAGGGGGGTTGCCTTTAAAATCATTCAATATAAACATAAAAACTTGCAATCTTAAAAAAAATTATATTTTTCTAGAGTGGGGGGGGGGGGGTGAAACTTTCTACACGAGTTTAGCAAAGGGGACACCTTCCTAAAATTGCCCTCCCACATGACAGCTGATTTCCGTAGCAAGGAAGTCTATTTTGCTTCTGTATCCAAGACATTCATTTTCATAAAACTGTACAAGCTCAAAGTTTTTTATTAAAAAAATAAGAAATAATAAAAGAAAAATTACATATAACTTAATGGGATGTTAAATAAAATATCTGCAACAACTTTTAAGCCAGCCTCTGATCTAGTATAATGCAGAAAGCGATAAATCAGCCGACCTAAAGATCACTAACTAATGGAAATAAATCTACAGAAATGAATTTGCTTCCATATCCAAAACCTCATTTATTTTCAGAAAATGATACCAGATCAAAGTTTTACTGGAAAAGTAATAAATAATAAAATAAAAATTAACATATAGCCTAATGTGATGTTAAAATATCCACAGCAACAGGTTGTAGGCTGGCCATACGATGTAGCATAACTATGAAAAAACAATACTTATTGATTGCCCAAAAGATCACAAATTTACAAAAATAAATCTACTGAAATGAAAACTAAGGTTTAAATATAAAAAGTAAATACTAAATTTACAAAGGGTATCCAATATGCAGGTCCAAAACACTATATAGCACACGGAATGGAGATAGCATGTGTCAGCCTTCTGCTTGTTGTTTGCCTCAGTCAAGCCTAACTAATTAAATGCAGCTGCAACCATAATTTCTAAGAAGGATGTATTTACTTCCAGTTTCGATTTTAAGAATGAAAAGATGCATAGAATGATGAGGAAAATGATAAAAACAAGTTGGGAATACTGAAATAGGTTTATGACAGAAAAGAGTGTGAAACAGAAAAAAAAATGGCAGAACGTATTTTGTAATTACTTCCAAAATCTATCGTTGTTAAAAATAGCATTTTTTTTTTGTTATTTTTAGGAGATTTTCGAAAATTTAAGGAAAAAATTGTTGATAATAGTTCAAATCAAACTTGTGAGATTAAATCAGAAGGTTGCTTCAGCAAATAGGAATGTTAACAAGCAAATCAGCAATACTGTTTAATGCTTCTAAGAAATGATAATCAGATGGCTTTATAAAATTATTTATATTGTAGTTTAATAAAATATGCATCAAATTAAAAAACAAAATTTTATTTTTGAAGCCCGATTTATATATTTTTATAAGATATATATAAAAAATATTACAATGACAATTATCATTTTTAAAAAATCGATTTTTTTTGTTGTACTAAAAAAGGATACCTTGGCCTCTCAATTCAAATTCTCTGAATGTATACAGATGACGTGGACACCGGAAGGGTTAAACCTACTAACCCAGCCATTGCTAGCGACAAAGTTTTCATCTTTCGCATCATCCCCAGCTTTCTCCTTTAATCATGCAAAAATTAGTTTTGCTTCTTTGCAAATGGGTTCTGGTTAACCAGGCATCTCTTAATTCTTACTTGATTCGCATCATGTTTTTAATAAGGTTTCCATCTCAAAAATTAGTCCACGACACTTTCAGATTATGGATGAATTTATTGGCCTAGCATTCTTAACTGCTGAGAGAATCAGCTCGTCTTTAATTATGGTTTTTATTGTCATCTGAGCAAAGTTCATGATAATTTCTATCACAGGCTATTAAACCACTTTCAAAAGGCTTTATAATTTACAGTTTAGTCTCTAATGTAAAAGTTTTTCTTTTTCTTTGGTGGGAGTTTCACCCTCAGCTTGTTTGCTTTTGGAAGACATTTTCTTAATATGACCCATATGGAAAATGTCAACAATAACTAAAAAAAAACTCTTTATAAATGATTTCAGAAGAACGATGATCATATCAATTGCTTACACACAATGCTAGATTACATTTTCGTGCAGCAAAAATAACATGTCTAGACAAGTTCACATTCCATAATGCACTGTTGCCATCGCATGCGAAAACAAACAACATAAGTTGAGAGGATGTAAGTCAGTGTATTACTGTATATAGCTTAAATTACAATTGTCATAAACTTTCATTTGATATATACCTAACTTATTAAGCTTAGCAACTGGGTTGAGAATATATAATGGAGCAATTGTTTTGATAAATAATCAAACGACAAGCAAAAAACAATAAGTAAAAACATTATACTGTATATTGGTTTAATATCTCATCCCTATTCAGTTAGAAATACTCCATCCAAGGCACATAGATCTTAGCTCCCATTGATAGTCATACTTGACTAAAGGTATATCCTTTACAAAAAACACTAAGGAGAAGGCAAGGATCTATAATAAAAAAATACAAATTTATATTTTTGAATATAAATTTCTAAATTAATTTAATTTTTTTGGGGGGGACATTTTTTTATAACATTTTTACTTCCGTTTTAAAGGTCTTTAAAAAATTTCTTGAAAAATGCATGAAATGTAAAAAAAAAGTTTAATTTTTTGCCTCCAATACTCCTTTTACTAGCATTCTCAAGTTGACAAAAAAATTGTTTACCCAAACATTTGGGTATGAAACCAGAGATATGAGACCTTAGAAAACAGGGTATGAGACCTTAGAAATTGAGATAAACCACTAAGCTACCAGTTGGGTTGTTTTACCTCTGAGTGGCACTTTTTTGCACACAATGAGCTAAATGGCCAGGCCACAAGGACCCAGAAGGCTCAGAGAAAGCTGGGGGGAGGAGACCTACTGAACAGTTGTTAGGAGACTTCTGTCAAGGCCACCCAGCGCATTCCTTAACATGCACAGGGTATGGCTCTCCTGCACACGGGACCATGGCTTAACGTCTCATCTAATGGACAGCAGCCTTTCCAAGCCCATTAGTGCCCTCTACTGACCAAGAGGAGAGCGGGGAAGTTTTGCAGAGATAAATCTCAATGCTGGCCCAGATGGGACTCAAACCTGGAAACTTCAGATTACGAGTCTGGCACACTATCGACTGAGCCACCCCACCCACTATGCAACCAACTGCTTATCGACAGAAGTTTCAAAACTGTATACTATATATATTATTAATATTAATATGTATATTTTAAAACTTCCATCAATAAACCATATAAAGTATTATAGAACAATCTGAATACCTCAGCCTGGTACCGATAGGAACTGCACTCTTACTAGTCATCAGTTTGTATCTTTGCATAGTTATATTTATCTATGTCCTGAACCAAGATATTGAAACTACTGGATTGTACAACAAAAATCAATCAGTTGAGATAAATTAATTAAAAAATATACATTTAAATCTGAAACAATCTTATGACAAACCTTCATTGTTGCTTTTTGAAGCTTAGATTTTGTTGGCCACCAATGATATCTCACAAATTACCAATGGTCTGCAGCCATAATTGGGGAAATACTGATCTTGGTTTTTTAATAATATTTCCCATTTTTATAATATTTTCACAATAATAATACAATAATAATATTTTAACATTTTTAAAAAATGGTAAATCCAACTTTATTCTTAGTGAACTGAGAAATAAACTACTTTTTTGTGTTTTGAAGCTTTCATATTGGTGCTTAATTTAAATATGCAAAACATATTGTATGCATTTCAAAATTATTCATTATCAGCCAATTAAGTTATACAGGTAATATATTTTTTTTCTGAAAACACCATAACTTGAATTTTATTTATTTTTCAAAATATTCTGGTAAAATTGTTTATTACTTAATTTTTGCATTTGTATGCATAAAACATTTCAGTACTCGGAAATAATTTAGAAGTTGAATCATGTTCTACCTTCATAGGAATTCCTGTAACTGTAGTTGATGCCAAGTTATAATGCTGTTGAACAAGGTAGCCTAGTTTAGCTGCCAAATTACGTCCAGATTTAACTGCGTGTACTTCACTTGTCAATATAGGTGACAGCTAAAATAAAATTAAATAAAATGTTTCAAATAAACCCCTACAATTTCAGACTCATTTTAAATTTCCTTAAATGATAGAATGTTATAAACCTATATTGTGTTTAAATACAACTGCACACCACAAGTCTGTAAAATCTAAGGATAGGTATACTACAATACTACATGGTTGGTGGATAGTTGATTCAGTTAATTATTCAGCTAAACACTATAATCAAACCTGTTACATAACAATACAATGATTCAGTTAGCATTTATACCAAGTGGCAAACTGGATATCATGCAAATATTTTAAAAGAAAATACTCAGAATCAAATATATATCAGCATCAAAAAGAAATCAAAAAGCTACTTGTAATTTAAAATCTCTTTCTTTGTTTAAATATGAGAAGCATTTAAAAAATAACAAAAATACATTTTAAAATGAATTTTAATTTAAACCATAAGAAAAAGTTACCTCTCGTTTAGGTTTTGAGGATATACTACTTTCCTTTGTTACTGGAAATGTGTGAATCATAACTAATTCACAATGATGGACCGGCATTAAGCTAGGAAAAAAGGGTTAAAAAGTAAAAAATCATTAACTTCACATGCTATTTACATACAACATAGAGCATCAAATATCAGTGCAACAACTGTTTTCTCAAGGATTTTAAAAATTAAGTTTTAAATATATTTCAAATTTAAATCCATATTTCAGAAAAATAACATAGACAGTCTGCCTTTTAGTGCTATTTCATTAATAATGATTTAGTCTTGTGTTTTCATTTGATAAAAAGGTGAATGCACTTGTTATAATTTTCTGCTGCAAGATTTTGGCAATTTTATATAGTATTGATTATAAGACCTGAACTGGGTTATTATTTTAGATTTCTATAGAATATTATATTTTAGCAAATATTGCCATTTAATTAGGATGGTATTCAATATAAAAGCTTATAATGATACTGTCATTAGCTTTCTGGTATCAAAACAAATCATTTACAAAATTTGAAACAGTTTTGTGATAGACAGAAAATGCTTTTTACTGCAAGACATTTAACAATGTAGAAATCAATATTTTTAAAATATATATAATATATTAAATTTCAATATATACTATTGATTCTCTATATAATAATTGTATTCCATCTATATACCATACATTTTTAAGGATTTTTTTACCCTTAAGATTTCTCCATATGAATAGATGTATTCAACTATCAAATTATCCCAAAAGTGCCTTTATTTGATGCCAAAAGATAAGAAAAAAAAAGATAAGTTCTAAATCGAAAATCTTTGGCTTTCTTGGAAAAAATAATTCTAAATGTGTATCTACTTTGTGGATTATTGTTATAATTGATAAGGTAAGCAGATCTTAAAACATATATGCAGATCGTTAAAATATATAGCAGGAACATATAGGCAAGATATGCAAAAAGCTTATTTTTACACTCATTCTAATTACAAAATATTATTTTCTTCCTGTAAAATATGCTGCTCTGCCTCTACAGCATATATTACCAAGCCTACAGAATGTCCAGATTAACCTGTTCCTATTAAATATATATATATTTTAAGTGGTTATGATGGAGAATACTTTCATTCAATTCATAAAAAATAAATGCTTTTTCACGAGATGTAAAATCTCTTGAAAATGTTCGAAGTTTAAAATATTATTGATCATCATTCAAAACAACTGCAGACTACCTTTAATTATGACAAAATAAATTCTTCTAAAAAATATGATTCCATGCAAACTACAGAGAAACACTAGAAATTTATTGTAATAAAAATACTTTATCACAGATACTGTCTTTACACCATGGAGAATTCAACTTTGGGATCCCATACCACATCTGATAAATACAACTTTAAAACAGATGATATTGCAATGTTAAGAAATATTTCAACAAACTTTTTTTTATAAAGAAATAAAAAGTCCAAAGATTACATAAAAAAACAAAAATTGTGCAGAAGCAATTGCCATCAGGATTAACACTCTAGGTCAGGGGCATCCAAGTTCTTTTAATAGAAAGCCATGTGATCAGAAATCCATATGTGTGTAGGTGGGCTGCTTGATCAGAAATCCAAATTTGTGTGAGAAGAATGATTTTTTATTGATAAATAATATTTCCCTTTTATCACTAATTCTTCATAATGTCCCATGTTCATGACCTAATTTTAATGAAATTAAATCTTACAGTCAGTTACACAATAGTAGTGAAAGACAGATGGTTGACCCTACTAGTTCGTGTGTTTTTCATTTCGTTACAAATCTGAGGGAGGTGCATCCCAATGTCAGGCAGGCCTCATTTGGCTCAGACTGCATGTTGCGATGCTACCTGTGCTCTAGATAATTAATTTCTTCACTCCACATATAGTGTCTAGTTGAAATATGTTTAGTTGAATGAGCTGAGATTTTAAACTTAATAATAACACCTTCTACTAGTGCTTTATAATGTTCCTCTTCTATTTGCATAATGGAATGCTACAAAACTGAAGATTTGCTTGATCATAGGACTTAAACTGTTCTGAAACTAGCCATCCTTAATTCATATAGCATTTTAGGAATTAACTTTTGTAAATTTTGCAACTTCTACACTTCTTTGACCAAGTTGGTTGGTATATATATATATAGTCTAGGTATCATTGCACTCATTAGTGACAACAGAAAATAATACATTTGGTCCAGTTACTTCTTCAGAGATGTCTTCATCTTGCTGATAAATACTACATTTCATGTTCGGACTAATATTTCATTATGTGATACATTTCATCAGTTCATTCAAAAAAGGCAACATAAACATTAATCATCAGCAATGATCATGATTAAGGAATATAGCATAGTTTAGGAAAAATTTTCTACAAAAATAAAGTATTTAATCATAATAACCAGTAATAACTAACAAAGTCAACTTAAAAAATGATAGAAAACATGATGCAATCAAAATTAAAAAATAGATTCACTTGCATGAGAATAAGGATTAGGAAATTTTTCTAATTTACAGAGAAAACTGCAGATAAATGCAAATGAAGAAATAAACAGTATTGTGTAAAATTTGCTTACTGACATGAAAAGTATGAATTCATATCTGATTGGACTTGTAACAATCACAAAACAAATTAGAGGCTGAAAACACTCATTTCACAGCATCCAGTGGCTTCATATAACTTGAAATATAGTCTATAGAGTGATACCCTTACATAATTTTTCCATTTCTCATCAACGTTTATAAGAGTAAAATCATTCAAGATACTTTTCAAGTCTACTAGTACTTTATTTTTGCTTTCTTTTAAATCTATTTTAAGATCTTTTAATCTATTTAAAACATCTTAATAAGCAACATAAATTTTCTGATCAGCATCTAAATTTTAATGTTGACATACTAAAATGTAAGTGTAAAACAGGACCCCTCTTCAAAAAAAAAGACAGGAAAACAGATATTCATGGCAGATTAGTTAGACAAGATATATTGTACTTGGAACAAATATTTTTTGGGCACTTGGGATGTACAGGAATGAATTCATTGCAATTTTGCTACAGTGGATATTAGAATTAGTGCTTAATATTTTCTTTTCAGAGGCATATCATTTATTAATAAACCTATGGTGCAAAAATATATTTTAAACTCTCTAATGACTTACCTATCAGATCCTGCTGCTAATTTATTATGTTGCACAAGAGCATCTTGGAAACACTCCTCAAGGGATCGAACTTCAGAGTCCCTGTAGAATTAATAGAGAAGTTTTAACCAAAAAAAAAAAAACTGAATATTAGCTCCATTAATGAACCAAGTGTATGTTGGAAAATTTCCATCTTGATAGAAATTGAATTCACTGGAAAGAAAATCCAGTGATTCATAACTAAATTCCAAAGTTCAGTTTTTATTCATTTGATTCACTAAATCAAATAAACTTTATCAGAGACAGAAAACCATTTCATAAATTCAGAACATTTAACAGTACATAATTTACCATCATACTTCTTTTAAATCAGTATTTGACATATTAGAGTCCTCAAGTTTCTGCTGATTCTTTAATCATTTTAAGGCACAAGTTCAGAACTTAAGAACATAGAGCAAATAAATAGTAATAATCAGCACTAACATTTTAAGCTAAAGGTATAAAATTTGAAATTCAGAAAGCATATATAATTATAATTACATATATATTATTACATAAGCATATACAATTAAACAGGACATATATATATGTATCATAGCATTATAATAAAAAAAATAAAAAATAAATACCCCCTCAAGCAGCTGCTTGCCACAGAGGTCTGACAGGAGCCTGTCAGTTTATATGCCATAGTAGAAGGTCTGTGAGGATGGCAGGACCTCAGCAGAAAAACGACACATTCATCCATGCCTTACCTGGGGCTCGAACTCAGGTCCCTTAGATCCGTAGCCAAGCATGCTAACCACTCGGCCATGGGACTAATTGTAAATAAAATTTATGACATTTTTTCTTCTTATTAGTGAAAATAACAACTATACTGTATTATGAACCAACCTGACATTCCCTCATAATGTTTTGAAATCTCAAGCAAGACCATAAAAATATGATTGAAATGGGTCAATGAACTAGAAGAGTTTGAGAAATACTGCTTTACATCAAGGCAATGTAAAGCCTTCGTTTTTTTAAATATAATTCAATTTTCATTTGCAGTATTCTAAACTTTCTTATGCGTAAAGAGCAATTTTTGACAAAAAGTTTGTTTAAATTTATTCATTATTAGGCATTTAATATGTCATCACTGAAAATCCAATATAGTTAACAGTGAGGTAACAGGATATGAATAATGGAATAAAAAATAAATAAGAGGTCTTAAATTTACTAGCATGTCATTTAAAGGTATAACCAAGGCAAAGGTTTGTTTCAATTTTTACTCATGATTCTAATTTTCCACACAGAAAGAAATGGGTATCTGTTGCAAATGAAAA
This sequence comes from Ryuthela nishihirai, assembly GCA_038380435.1. Lineage (NCBI taxonomy): Eukaryota > Metazoa > Arthropoda > Arachnida > Araneae > Heptathelidae > Ryuthela > Ryuthela nishihirai. The sequence goes on from JAWZYU010000017.1 coordinate 19,886,362, forward strand.
ATATTATACGTGAATATCTACAGCAGGGCTGCTCAAATGGCTATGGGTCACATTTGGCCTGTGAATTAAGATTTGTTGCCCATTAAGAATGTGTTAAAAATACCAAAAAACCAGAGATGTGTAAGATTTTGCACAAGGTATATGAAAGCAAATAACTGAATTGGTTAAGAATATGTAATGTACTACATAAATGTAATTATGTTCTTTTTTCACATCTGGCCCACAAGAAGGCCTGGAATTCAAAACATGGGAAAAAAAATTCTGACACACGACACACCTGAAAATGTGATTGAGTATTCCTGACCTGTAATATGAAATATTCTTAGACATGTCCAAATTATGGAATAAATTTTTATTCTGTGTTGATGTACATTTAGTGATGCAATATTTTAAATTAATTTGCTTTTGCAAAATATTCTTGAGAATTTTCATTAAAAGAAAATAAGCTAAGTTCACAGTGTACACTATTTAATAACTATATTGTAAAACAACAGTAACACTAAGTTTAATCAGATAACAATCCTATATAAAAGGATGGACATAAGTAATGGAAGATCACTATGCACTTGTTAGATAAATATATAGTTTAACTCAGTGTGCAATATAGAAGTATAGATATATATATATACAATTTTTTTTTTCTGATACTACTAGCACAGTTGTTAAATTTTGTTCATGTGAAAATGATGTTCATAAGATATGTAAATATCTTTCATGATGTAAATATATTTCATGAAATATCTTTCATGATGTATTCATCATGAAATTCAAAATGCCCTTAGGAGCACAAAATGAATTTATTTCTTGATGTTATGTACTTGATGACAAAGGTTATAGAAGAAAGTGCCACTTCATGAACATACAAAAGGATGGTGTAAACTAATTAGAACACAACTTACTGTACATATTCATAACAGTTAATCAATTATTGCAATTTTGGACATATTTATATCCTTCAAGAGACTGAAGTTGATGTTCAGAAGATTACTCAAGAAATTATATCACTTAAATTGTATAAGAATAATATATATAATAATATATATTATTTTTATGCAATTTAACCCTTTAACGCCCAGAACGGCCCAAAAGGCTGAGATTTTGAAATGGACTAGTCCAAATAGTGCTATTTCTTTGTCTTTACTACCCTCTACCTTTTTCTCAGATTTCTTGGGCGTTAAAGGGTTAAATGATATATTGTAACACATAAAAACAGACTTTACCAAAAAACTTTACTAAAAGCATAAAACTTTTTTGCAATTCAATCTGTAAGCATTTTTGATGTTACCCTCACTGTTTCAGTTACTTTGAGCCTGATATTTGTACTAGTATTCTCTTTTCCAAGACACTAGAAACTGCATGAATACAGTGTTGACTTTAAATAAGTGGGGGCTTAAAAACTAACTATATTATTAAAATTATTAACTAATTACCTAACTATAATAATTTAACTAATTGGGTACTACAAATAATACTACCAAATAATTATAACTTACATTTTAACTGATGTGATACATATGACTCTGCCTCTGTTCATAACTTTTCCTGCACTTTCAGTCAGAGAAGTTCTTTTTTCATGCTGCACTTCACTACACTGACAAAGAGCTTCAATAGCAGCATTCAAACCCTGTATTATGCTACAATCCCTACGATTTATACTACTCTGTGGAACACCAACTTGTGCTAAAGCTCCCATAAGCTGAAAGTATATAATTAGTAAAAGTTACATAAGTGAACAAGAGTATCAGCTGCTACTATACCACACAGAATACTTTACCAAGATATATTATATAGCTATCAAAATTTACCTACTTTTGCATTCATAACAATCATCAGGTTTATTTGAAACCACTATCTTTGCTGTTGCATTCTGCTAATACTGGGTATAAGGGAAACATTGTCTTGAGCTGGGTGGGAACTGAACCTATGACCTCCTGATAATATATCAAGTGCTCCGACTGCTGAGCTACTGGTTGCTGATAAGATTTTCCCTGTTGTTAAGTCTTATACCCTAGTCTAATGTAGATGTTATGATTGCTCATTCATTGGAGCTATTTCAGGCTCATGCATAACATCAGAAGCATACCTAGGCAATCTGATTTTTTTTAGCATATTTTAACATCTCTCTGTGAATTCTAGGGTTGAGACTTAACAACAGGGGAAATCTTGATCAGCAGCTGGCAGCTCAGAGGTCAGAGCACCTGACATGTTATCAGGAGGTCATCATTCACCTGGTTCAAGAAAATGTTTCCCTATATCCAGTATTAGCAGAATACAACAGCGAAGATAGTGGCTTCAGTATCAAAATTTATTTTTGAAAAAGCTAACTTGCATTATCTGGATTAGCCAATTTTTATTTTTCTTTCCAATTAATTGAAAAATTTCATTACTTTATACATAAAGCAATAATCCAATAGCATTTTTTGTGTGTGTTCAAAATTAGTGATTTATTTCTCTCTCGGTAGAATAATATAACATTCACAGTTGTAATATAAAGATGTTAATATACTTTAGTCAGTAGCATTTGTTTCAACTTAGGTGCTTTAGAATTAAATAATACTAGATGGTAAATTAACCAGCTTTATGAAGGGGTAAGAATGCTAATCAAATCTTGTGCTAAAGTGACAGAGCATTACATTGATTTTTTTTTATCTTTTGGTAAGTAGGCCCTGTGCTGCTATCAAGTGATTTTGCTATAGTCACCAAACAATGAACTCTGGGTAATTTCTATTGAAATTACACATATATATATATCCCACATGAAATAACTCATCATCTTAGCAAACTTTGATAAAAGCGTGCAAAATATAATAATTTAAAGCATTTAATGCAAGTACATAGGCTTACATGATTCAAATTCTGTTCATCTTGGGACCATGAATTTAGGGTACGAGCAGTACTGTCACTTACAATAAAGCGAACCTAAAACAAACAATTATTTTTATCACTTTTATTCTAAAATCATCTACATATTTAATTAAAACTGCTATAAAAAATTACTAAATAGTTTTCTACACACACAAAAATCAAGTTTAAAATATTAAGAGTAGGATCAAAAAACTCCAAAATGAAAAAAAGACTTCAAATCTGTCTAAGCTTGTGGAATAATTTAGATTTTAGCTCCAAATATCTTCAGTTTGTGTTAAAAACTCTGCAGAATTCAAACATGAATTATCACTTTTATATCATAGTGCTTTACCACTTATACAAATATTAGCAATGAGTGAAAAACAAATGTAGATCTGAATGTGGGCCATAATTAACCTTTAATCTAACTAGATAACAAAGATTATTATTATCATAAGATTTCATTGTCATTTTACATACTCACTATTGAAATTTGATTAAATTCAGATGTTATTCTACAGTTTTTTCAATAAGAATAAACATTAATAACTCTTTAAACTGAATGCTAGTTCTAAATCATGCAAAAAGTGATTTAATTAATTACAAAAAGTGATTAATTAATAGTCATCACCATTCCATTTGGTAGTCCAGACAAATCTACTTCAGAAACAAGATCTTGCCTGCAGGCCATAGGTTATACATCTCTGGTGTTGAACTATCTTAATCCCTTTTTAATGACAGCCCTTAAAGCTAAATTTCAATGCACAATATGATATAACGACTGGAAAAAAAGGTTTTTTTGTGTGATTTGTACATTCTGATAAAAAAAAGATTTTAAAACTTTAAGCTGGGGTACATTTAAGAATTTCCTATGAAAGGAAAGGGAAATTAAAATCATTTTTCTAATAATTTAAAGTTTTAATTTCAGCTTTTTTCCAATATAAAAATTAAACATTTTTTTTTATTTACTTTCAATGAAATTAAGGATAGAAATTCTTTTTAACCTTGAATGTGTTTGGTATCTGATGTCAGTGGTTAACATCTAATCTACTATCAAAAAAACTATTCCTTTCGATACAATTATAAAGGTTGAATGCTACACACTGCACTCTAACTATAAAAGTGATTGGTATATAAAAAAAAATTAAAACCATTCTAAAACCTTTAAAACAATTTTATCATGTATAACATTAGAAATTTGATGAAAATTTTCAACTTTCTTACATTATTGAATCACTTCTAAGCATTATTATTCCAGAAATAATCATCCCATGATAAATATTTGTTTTGCTATATTAAAAAAAAAAGAATAACCTCTCATGCAAATATTTGCCACAGAGGTCTGATATGAGCCTGTCAGTTTAATATGCAATAGAGAAGATCTGTGAGAAAAACAAGACCTTAGCAGGAAGACAACACATGACACATCCATGCTTTATCCAGGGTTCAAACCCAGGTAATGCTACTCCATAGCTAAGTACACTAACCATGCAGCTACTGGGATGGCATGAACCATATTAAAGAACTTTAAACAAAATAAAGTATGTTTAACCTAAACCACACTTAGAAAATATTTTTTTATATTTGAATAATTTAAAATAATCAAATTACAATTTAAGAATATTCTAGAATGCCAAATTTTATTCATTTATTTAGATATTATTAAGGCCCAACTACTACTTTCATAAAAGAATTTCAAGTGGAAAACAACAGCATTAAAATAGCAAACAATGAATCTAGACAAGATTAATCATTTCCCCCTTTTTAATTTCTTTAATAACAATTTGAAAAATGCCACCTACCAGTTTCTCTGTGGGGAAAATATCCCACACAATTCGGCAGTATTCTATAGCAGCTTCCACAGAACAAGTCCAGAGTGATTTGGCAATGGGAGCAAGAGGGATAATACCAGGTTGTCTAGTTTTGGTAAAGATATCAAATTCAATACTTTGCTGGCATGAGCCTGTAAAGTTGGGTCCATGGTCCAGAATAAATACAGTTTTATGACTCACTGGGAAAGTCATTGATAGTAATATGAGACCTAATGGTTAAAACACCAACATTTAGTTTATAACACTAAAGCAAAATGAAAATTGTTTCTTCTCATAAGCATAAAATTTAGTACTTTTTAGATATATCTCATTGATATTTTAGATACATATATACTTTAATAACAATTTAAACATAAATTATACTCTTTTTTAAAAATGCTTATATAAAACCACCTCCTGTGCTCACATGTTCAACTAATGTAAGGCAGAAAATAATACAATGCTGGAATGTTAGTTCTTTAGCATGAATTATATTTAGGGCAATGTAAATTTGACAATCCCATGAAAAGGAACATTTTTTTTTTAAATATACTTTTGGCCATTGAAATTTTTCCACCTTGAAGAAGTGGGTAGAACCACTTGAAACTGTGCATGCATTAATATCAAGCTGATACACCAAAGGGGTTAACTTTCTAATAAAAATCAGTGAAGAAATCTAAGGCAGGTGGAAGAATGTCAGCTTGTAGTGTTAAATGAATCTAGACAAGATTAATCAAAGAAAAACTTAACTTGTAATTTGATTATTTTAAATTATTCAAATATAAAAAAAAAAAATATTTTCTAAGTGTGGTTTAGGTAAACATACTTTATTAATTAAGTAATTAAGTGTTACAATTAATTAAGTAATTAAGTGTTACAATAGTATTTAGAGGATAATAGTGACAGAAGTATGCAGCATAGCATCCCATTAATGGTAGTATAATGCCAAGACCATGTGTTCATTAAGGGCACAGGTAGGTGGATAAGTTCAAGTGAGAACAAATAATGTAGTCAATAGTAATAAGTCAGTGAAGCAAGGTGATTGGATCAAGAAATTGTTGTTCAGACTGGCAATGATGCGTCCCAGCATCCTCTGACGACCCTTGCGTATGGACCAGATGATCCTAATTCCACTGGAATATGGTACAGAGTGGTCCAGATATGAATGAAGAGATTTATGTTTATGCAATGATGCGAGGCAGTTGGTGCTAGCACTTGTGTTTAGATAAAAGCACCCATAAATATTGGGGGCTGTGAATAATCAGATGCATGTCACAATGTGAAGACTGCCTAATCTGGAGACTAAATGTAGTAGATCCTTTCTCAATTTCATCTAGGGTTTGGAAGGCTGTCAATAAAACAACAGATATGCGAAAATAAATATGTGCAATAAAATGCAAGACTATTAACAGGCAATTTGCAGAGAATATGCTAACACCACCCATTGCTCTGATTACTATACATCAATTGCAGTGGTGGAAAGATAGTAGAACTGAAGGGATTGTATCATTTTAAATCCTGTTTTTTGGGTGTAGATGATGAACTGATTAATGGTTGGTTGTTTTACCTCTGAGCGGCACTTTTTTGCACACCATAGGCTAAATGGCCAGGTCACATGGACCCCGAAGGCTCAGAGAAGGTTGGGGGAGGGGACCCACTGGAACAGCTGTTGGGAGACAGATGGTAGCCTCCCGTCAAGGCCATCCAGCGTGATCTTTAACGTGCACAGGGTATGGCTCTCCCGCACACGGGGCCACGGCTTAAAGTCCCATCCGACGGACGGCGGCCTTTTCAAGCCCATCGGTGTCCCCTACTGACCGTGGGCATCATTCTTGTGCCAACAATGATGTCATAGATCAAAAATCACTGGTTAATTCAGTTATTGTTTAACTCCTGAGTGGTACTTTTTTGTACACAATGGGCAAAATGGCCACATCACACAGATCCTAAGGGCTAAGAGAAGGTTGGGGGAATGGGACCCTCTGGACAGCTGTGAACATGCACAGGCTATGGCTCTCCTGAACATGGGGTCATAGCTTTACATCTCATCCAATGGATGCTGGTCCTCCTAAGCCTATCAGTGTCGTCTTTTTGACCGAGGGCAGGGCTGGACCTTAGTGGAGATAAATCTCAATGCTGACCTAGGTGGGATTCAAACCTGGGAACCATAAAACTCCCTGATAGCTCAATTAACCATTGGTCTATGAATGCTTGATACATTAACTGCACTATCTCACTTATCCTAATTTCTTCCATGTATGTTTCATTATGTATAATAGAGTGACCATATTTTTGTCAGTAAGAACGGGGACATTTCAGTAAATCAGTTTTTTGAAATCAGGACAGTTTATAAATGTTCTGATTTCAGTTTAATGAAACTGGAACATTTCTTTTTAGAAGTGTAACCCCACAAAAAATTCAGACATTACACTAACTATATTTAGACAATTAACTAAGATAATTGTTTAATGCCACACTAAGCATGATGATACATGCATGACAGACAATTTGCAGTAGGATGAAAAGCCTGTTTCACAGAGGTGCGACTTTTTGTGTTGATGGAACAGTTGGAGAGGCGACTTTTTTTTTGTGGCACAGCGAATTTGAAGCCCGTATGTGTGGTGCTTGCAGCAAAGTTCATACCTTGTTGACAACACTCAACTATGCTGACAGAATGCACCAACTATTTGGCACTAAGTGCAAACCATGTTATAAAAAAAAAGTCAATGTATATTTAAAAAAAAGTGTAAATTACACTGATCGTGCTATTCCAAAAACGTGTTAATTAAATCCATATAAATCAAGAGAGGAAAAAAAATTTAGGCATCCCAAACATCAGTTTTGGGAACTTGGAGGTATGGAAACCCTATGTATAAGTACATATTGAAGTAGATAAAAAAAAGTGGAGGTATGGTCCAGATTTTTACCAAAGAATTTTTTTTTTTTGGATATTGTTAGAAAAAGAGATATTCAGTTTTAGACAATATAAATGCTATATGATGGCTATGACTTTTCCCATGCCTATTTAAGTTTACAAATGGATTCACAAACCATGGCTTTGCCAGTCTCATTTCATATAAGCCTTGGACATTATTAAAAGAATTCAAAAAAAAAAAATGTTCATTGCATGAAGTTCACCTTTTTAATTGCAAGTCAAAGTTAACTTTACGTGTCAGATCATGCTGGAAATCGTAGGGAAAATACACAACCCAGTTTGATACTTTTTTCACAAGTCATACTACCCCTTACACATTCCAGCTTAATTTATGCCAGTCATAGAAAAATTGTATGTTTAGGGCCAAGACCCTGTCAAAATTCTTTTAATATACCATGAATATTAATTGCAACTGAATTTCGCATAACATAATCAATTTGCAAGTGAATTTCGCATAACATAATCAACCAAACTAAAAAGGAGACAAAATGTACCCTTGTCGAACACCAGATGTAATGCTAAGCCAATTGCTACAAGACTTACCAACTCTCACACACGACTTAGTGTTATTAGAGAGCACTTTCATTATGTTAATTAACTTGTCTGGTATACCATATGCTCTCACAATCAACCACAAATTATGACAATCAATAGAGTCGAAAGCCTTTTTGAAATCAACAAAGCTAGCAACCAAAGGTTTCTGAAACTCTAAACATTTCTCAAGAATCTGCCTAAGTGAAAATATCTGATCTACACATCCCCTACCACTTCTGAATCTACATTGTTCATCACGCAATTGCCTGTCAACCAGATTCTTAATTCTATTAAGCACAGTCATGCAAAGAACTTTCCCTGGAAGAGAGAGTAGGCTGATACCCCTATAGTTATCACAAGAACTGCGATCACCATTTTTGAAAATAGGGATAATAATAGCTCTGGTAAAATCCTTAGGAACAATGCCTTTATCATAAAAGTTATTCAAAATTTGAGTCATCCACCGAAACATTCCCAGCTCTAAGCATTTCCGTAGTAATTTCATCCACCCCTGGGGATTTATGTACTTTAAATACCTGCATATATTTCTCTATAATTACCTTACAGCCTTAACACGAAGTACGATTCTGATTTATCAAACATGAATGAAAAAATAATTACCTTCAACTTATTATGTGGCGTCCGAATAACTGCTGATTTCGCCGTATAAGTTATAGCAGAGATAGTTAATTACACCACACCGATGAAACTTATAGAATACAAGTCCAACGTACTAAATATTTGATCATTTTATCACCATACGTTGTGAAACATTTTGGTGCTAATAAAAAAACACTTCGTTTTCACATTTAAATACTTTAAAAAATGTACAATGTAACTTCCCTGTTGTCCTGTACTGCAGTTCTCTACTTAATTCATGTGTTGCAATGGCTTCGTACCTTTGACTTTTACTATGAAACAGCTTAGGTTATGAAATCGAGTGCTTCCAAACGACACTTATACAAAAATAATGTGTATATAATTTACAAAAACAGGTGTATATTAATAGAGATATCTCCTTATTTGTTTTTTCGTCTACTTTTTAAATCATTCTTTGATATACAGGTTTTACTGATCAGACAGGTCCACATTTAATTCAGCCATGCCGCATCGTTTGCAATACACCAGCAAGGAGTGCTAAGGGAGAAGAGAGCTAACTTCCATAAACGTAGTATAAACTTTTCGATTCCAGCGCCCTCTGAACATGGTAAATTTGTGCGATGCATTGAAGCCACCTAGCCAGGGAGAGGAGCGAGTTCCCTGCATTATTTTTCCACCGCCGAGCAAAGTTTTCAATTGCTTACACCACGTGACTAATTTTACATACACTTTGACTCTGAAAAATGTTCATTTTCTTCATGAGGTACAATCATAATTTTCTTTTCGTTTAGAGAGAAAATACAAGAAGTAATGTAATCATTTTCTTTAATAAAATCCAATTTTGTAAAACTGGTAGTAGCTATGCTAAAGAACAAAATTTTAATATTTTGAACAACCTATAGCATTTGTATATTGTAATAAATTGAGATTTATGTGTCAATGCAGGATAACATGATCTATATAATTATATTTTATACAATTGCTGATATTTTCAATAAATATCATATCGAGTTTTTTAGATCAATTATCGAGTTCAACAGATGGCAGTAGAGACTTCCCGTATCAACCATAAAAAAAAGAATTACACTGTTAGAGCACAGTGTAGAGGCCAATGTACATCGATATGCTCCAGGGATCACAAACCTGCAACGTACATTGACTTATATATATTTACAAGATGATTGAATGTATTAATTTACATATTAATTTTAAAAATTCTGCAAAATTACTCAAAATAAAAATACAACGGCTTTTCCAGGTATCGTAAAATGTACTCCTGAACGGGATAAAACACTCATTGAATAACTTTAGGGTCAGCTACCACTGTGCCAAACAGCCATGGCTGTTAGACATTTGGAAACACTGGTTAAATCGCAATATATATATACCAATAGTAAGACAAATCACAGCTGCAGTGGGCTAAAATGATTGCACTGCGCATGCGCAGATCGCCCCTTATAGTTGTTTATGTGCCTGCACGTCAATTTTCCACGTTCAGCTTCGGTAACATTCCGCAGAACGGCGCCACTTACGCTTGTGCGAAGCTAGCCTTCTTCTCCTTAGACCTCCTTTGACACCAGTACCAGTGACTATCTAACAATACTCACAGTCGCAGTTTAGTGTGCATTCCGATAATTCATTGGACTCCTTCGAGTTAGGGGTTGGCCACTTGAATGCCATGTTTTGTCATAGCTCAGACTATTATGCGTGCAAAACTGAATGGTGTTGCACGAATTCTTATAGATTATAGAACAACGTAAGGCAATATTTACTACAGATTTCAGTGCTTATGATTAGAAGCACTTTAGAAAACCACTAAAAATGAAAAGTAAATTCTATGATACATTCTTTAATATAATTGACAGAACAGCAAAAAGCGATAGAGTTAACTTGTGCAAGGAGATACTGGTAAATGTTTGAACATTGACTCCAAACGGTTAATAGACATTTTCACAGTGAAGAGATATGGTTTCATAAATATACAACTTCCAGAAAATTGGCAACTATATTTAGGTTGAAGAAGAAGAACTATATCCCCAATTCCTCTGATAAGACTTTCATTGAAGGAAGAGAATTTTCACAATTTTTTTGAATTCCCAACGAGTGGTAGCCGTAGACACCTTACCTGAAATAATGACTATAAATGGCCAATTATATACCAACATTGCTTTGCCCAAAATGATTAATGAGATGAAAGAGTAGCATCCAGCAACCACAGCATTATTCTGTGCCAACAACAAGCATGTCAAGGGTTATTCTTCATAACAATGCCAGTGTTCACAAAATCCGGCAAGCTATGCGTCTCTGAAGCAGGAAAGAAACAAACAGGTACCTCCTCCAACATTCTGCATATTCACCCGATCTTGCATCATGCGATTTTTGGTTGTTTCTAAAAATTAAGGAGGAACTTGCTGGAAAGCCCTTTTCTAGAGTGCAAGGACCTTGCAAAATGAATTCATTCAGAGTTGCAGAGTATTCCCTAACAGGAGTACCACCATGCATTCCAGAATTGGCATAGATGCCTGGAACTTTGCAGATAATGGAGGAGAATATTTAGGAGAACAGTAAAAATTTTTTTGAAGTAAGTAATGGTTTTTATTCTGCAGTTACATATGAAGAGCGTTTCGAACGCCGCTCATATTCACTTACGTTTTGTTCCCTGCTGACGTTTAGCTTTATTTCTACAGCCTTCAGAGTCTAATGACATGGCTGAATTGACCATGTTAATTGACATCTATTGGTTGATCAGCTTAATGTTCGTGTTAGTTGCTTCTATATACGTGACAACCATGTAAGCGAATCGTCAGGTCACTCCATCCATTCTTTCTAGGTGAATCAATATCAACAACGATCAGTAGAACGGTCAACAACGATCAACAGCGATCATAGAAACCAACTCCGATTTCCGTACCACTGACACCATGATTATAGATAGACATGTCTACCGAATGCTTACGGAGGTAATAATGTCTATAATGCCTTGCAAATCTGTGCCGATCATAAGGAGGGGACCACGGGGCTATGGCCCCATGCAAGAGACCCTGCAACTGTTTCATTTCCACAGTCTGTCAATTTCTTTTCCAAGAAGCACATACCTGAAGCTTTTAGTACCCCATACGAAGGCAAATATATGGACATCTAAAGGATTATGTACTCCAGAAATGACACTTTTTACTACAAAATCCTTCGTATACCCCTAAATGGCCCCCTCCAGGATTAAGACTTATGACCGTCCATTTTGCAAATTGACTGCAGACAACAATGAATGCTATTAAATAATGCAAAAACAAATTTTGTAAATGAGGCAGAATCCAGTTATATTTTGTTTCATTCAGGTTATTCCAATGTAGTAATTAAAATAAGAAATATAAGAAATTAAAGGACATTTATCGATTTATTGCCTATGAAAACCATGACACTGGAAGCTGCTTCTCTTTCAGATTAATTTTTTTTGGGGAAAATTTGGCAAAATTTCGTATTCTCTTAATATATTACTAATGTTGAATTTAACTGCCTGTAAACTTTGTAGATGTTACTTTCAACCGGTTTAAGACATGAACAATGGGCAACATATTTTAAATTCTAATGCATCACCAAATCTTCTAGCTTAGGAAAAAATCCGCTAAATCACTGTTTCCCAACCTTTTTTGTGCCATGCCCCACTTAAGCCTTTCTAAAATTCTTATGTCCATCACCCATATAAAATTTAATCGCCATACGGTTAAACTCTGAACGAGTCCATTTTAGAATTGCCCCCCTTGATAATCAAATTGCCCCCCTGTGGGGCGTGGGCCCCACGTTGGGAAACACGGCGCTAAATGTTTAGATCCTAATTGTGCAAATTCGTATTATTTATTAAAAACAACGTGAAAAATCAATATCTCTAATGAAAGTGGAATATAAATTTAATTTTTATTGATATTAAAATTATATAAATTTATATTTTGTCGTATCCGAAAGAAAATTTGTAAATAAAAATAAAATTAGGATTAAAAAAAAATACTGTTCTACTCGTTAATTGAGACACTATACAACAAAAGAAATGTAAATTAAAATTTTTTAAAAATACCTATCTTTCTATTGAGCCCTAAAAAGAAGAAACTAAACCTAAAGAATATAAATGGTGCAATCGGTCACTGAGTTCGTATTCGCTTCAAAAGAAGATAGAGCGCCAACTCTATCTTCTTTTGCCTCTCACTCTCTTTTTACTTCACACTTCTTTTGTTTCTCACTCTCTGTCGTGTAGGTAAATCGGCAACCTATCTTCCTTCGAAGCGAATACGAATTCAATGACAGATTGCACCATCGATACGTTTTAAGTTTATTTCCTACATTTTAGGGTCTTATAGAAAAATAGGTATTTATGAAAATTTTTAATTTACATTTTTTTGTTGTCACTAAAAACACCTACCTTCCAAAACTTTGATATATAAGACCCATAAACATTGCGCACATTTACTCCTTTTGGAGTGACATTTAAGGTAAACCATTACATTGGAGACATGACAAGCTTTAATTTGCGATATGACACTCGTTAAAGTTGACTCCTGCGAAAATCTATCCCGTCCCCCGTATATTATCGGGCGGGAATAATGGGGACGAAATTCGAAACAGTTTACGACTGTCGTTATATGAGCTTTCATTTAACATCTAACTCGTAACTGTAGGTCCTCACTTACCTAAAATATAGTAGAACGACTTTCGATTTCCCGTTTTTTAGGGAGGAAGAAACCATGGGGGTCAATTTTTCATAGCCTAGTCACAAGCTTTGTTTCCATACATAGCTCGTTACTTTCTGCAATCGCGTTCAACGGATACAGAGGAACAATCATTTTCATATTGTCCCCTCTTTCAGGGGGAAGAAAGCACGGGACATTAATTTTTCATAGCCTATGGGATTCTAGGCATCAGAAGCTTTCAGTCGACTTATAGCTTGTTACTTTTGGCCTTCGAGTTCTGGAGATATAATGGAACAAATATTTCGCATTTCCCTTTTTTAGGGGGAGAAAGTATGGGGGTCAATTTTTTTATAGCCTACGACACTCCCCGCATCATAAGATTTCAGTCGACATATAACTCATTACCTTCCACACTCACATTCAAGAGATATATTCGAACAATTATTTTCATTTCCCCCTTTTTTTAGAGAGGAAGAAAGCATGAGAGTAACAACTTTTCGTAGCCTATGACATTCCCCGTGTCAGAAGCTTTTATTCGACGTGTTGCTCGTTACTTTCGGTCTTTGCGATCTGGAGATATAGATTAAGAATAGTTCTTACATTTTCCCTTTTTTAGGGACAAAGATAGCACGGGGGTGAATTTTTTATAGTCTATGACACTCCAAGCGTTGCAAACTTCCATTTGGCACATATATCATTAAGTTTCTCCATCGCGTTCCAAAGATATGGTGGAACAACATTTTGTCAAATCCACAAACCGATAAATGTTAAAGCCAAAAGCAACAAGGAAATAGTAGAAATATACAGGGTGTCCCTGAACTCATGGTCCAAACGTGAGCGGATGGTAGTACACACCGAACCCACCAATATTCGTCATAGAATATGCTGCCGCAAAGCAGCCTGGTGCCGGTAGGGGGCACAGACGAGACCGCAAGGCTCAAAAGTGCTGGATCAGCCAAACCCCAGCATTCTCAGGCGCCGATGTGTGCGACAAGTCTGGTGTTTATGAGCAGGTACGCTGATCACTACTTTGCCGTTTTTCCGCCTGTATCAATGTTGATGGGCGAACTTTTGAGCATTTGTTGTAATGATCTCCAATAAATGTCTCTGGAAACCTCTGTGTCTGCCCTTCATTTCCGACTCCTCACTGCGTTTGCGGCCGTATGTTCTATGACGAATATTGGTGGGTTCGGTGTGTACTACCATTCCTCCACGTTTGAGCCATGTATTGTTACGACAGATGAACGTAACGTGAGAATTATGTAACCAACGAATTGGAATACAGAACCGATCTGAAAAACAGGAAAGATAGATTTGTTATGTTCGAGTTGTGGATATCCGAAAGGAGGCATAATTAGTTTCAGTATGTGCGCGATGGGTGTATTAAGTGAAGAAGCATTTTATATGATGAGTGCTTAGAAGGTTGGTAAGTTTTCTGGTGTGGATCGTGTTGGTAAGCTGGTAAAGGAAAAGAAGAATTTGTCCTCTTGTGCGTGGTGATCAATGTCTGAAAAGAATTGGTTCTGAGAAACCAGTACACTTAACTGCAGTTTTGGAGAACTTGAGAACTAAAACCTAAGAAGGAAGTCATTTAATGTATAGTTATTTAGTTTATTTAGGAATTGGTAAGGCTATTCTCATTAGATTGAATATTTATTTACCAACATGATTTTATTGTTCATTGAATGATATTAGCATTGTTTTGTGATTTGGATGTGAATAGAATTGAGATAATGGATTCTTCTGAAAATTTATATTTGTATTATTATAACTCTATATCTATTTTTGACAAAATAGATATAGAGTTTTAATAATACAAAGAAAATATACAAGAAAATTATACAAGAAATTATATATTTGAAAGAATATACAATAAAATTTATCTTTGTATTTTTATAACTCTATATCTATTTTGTTATATTATAACTCTATATCTATATTTAGAGTTTCGTACCGGTTGATTTAGTTTGTTTATAAATAATTTCACCCATGCTTTTTTAATAAATTGCATTGTATTGTAATTTTCATTGACATATTTTTACTTCAACTCAAGCTCAGTACTCATCCATTTTAATTTGCAACAATATGTTACAATTGAAATTTCATGGTATTCGAAAATAACAAAATAGTGTAAACTTTTTTTTATTTCAGCTAAGAAAGAAGGAAATCCAAGTCCCACACAAGCAAAAGTAGAAATATAAATAAATAAAATAAATACCCCCTCAAGCAGCTGCTTGCCACAGAGGTCTGACAGGAGCCTGTAAGTTTATATGCCAAAGTAGAAGATCTGTGTGGTTGGCAGGACCTCAGCAGAAAACAACACAAACAGCCATGCCTTACCCGGGGCTCGAACCCAGGTCCCTTAGACCAGTAGCCAAGCGCGGTAACCACTCGGCCACGGGACGGGTGTAACAAAATAGATATTTGTCACTGAGCCATAATTTAAGCAGTTTTCGTTATTAACACCCTTTCTAAATATCGAAAGCTAATTGGTCAGTTTTCAAAAATCACTCCAAATGAACTTGCAAAATGTTGTTTAAGTTTACACCATTTTTATTCATTTTATTCTTCTGTAGTTTATGTTATGAATTAAATGCTGTTTCCTTCAGTATGTAAACTATTTAATTTAGTAGTTGTTTCAAAATGAGGCTCAGATGTTGACTTGCATTTTTAGAGAAAAAAAAACCCGACACTGTGAGGGGTAAGAGGAAATCTGGAAGTAATACACTACAGGAAAGAAAAATTGCAATACCTGGAAGGATTAATGCCATTTTATTGAAACGCAGGCAGCTTTATTACCTACCTGGTTTCCACGCCCTGCCCGTGGTCAGTAGGGGACACCGATGGGCTTGGAAAGACCAACGTCCGTCTGATGGGAGGTTAAGCCGTGGCCAGTGTGCTGGAGAGCCATACCCTGTGCACATTAAAGAACACGCTGGATGGCCTTGACGGGAGACTACCATCTGTCTCCCAACAGCTGTTCCAGTGGGTCACCTCCCCCAACCTTCTCTGAGCCTTCGGGGTCCATGTGACCTGGCCGTTTAGCCCATAGTGTGCAAAAACCGTTCGCCTGGTCGTTATTCGATGTGTTACCTGTTGTCAGTCCCTTTGCAGTTGTGTTGTAGTAGTTGTAGTCGAGAATTTGTCAAACAATGCCATGTATCGGAAATGGCGGTCATTCAACTTCTTCCTGATCGTTGTCGGCATGTGCTCGTTCCTTCTTGCACGACATGTGTACGAACCACTTGCGCCACATCTTGCGCCACATGCCTCGAATCCACTTGCGCCACATGTGTACGATGGTGCTGGGATTGCAGCCAACAAAGGTTGACCACATCTCTGTACGATAAACCAGCTTCTCTAAAGCCGATAATTGTTCCATGCTCAAAGTTTAACTGTTGAAACTGCTTTCGACATCAATGTAAGGTAATTTTTAGAGGTGTAGAACAATTTCCACAAATGAACTTATCTGTTGACTTTAGCTTTGAATGACTTTATCTGTATTTGACTGCTCCGCATCTGTGGCGTCACTCGCTCATGTCCAATCGTTTCGATCATCTTGCAAACCTAATGATTTCAATGCATTTCCGTATACTACCGCCTCCCTAAATTTCGTTACATTTGCATAACCTGTTGCAAGTGTTGCATTTTTTACTTCCTGTAGTGTATTTAATATGTTTAGAATATTTTAAATTTTATATAAAATAAAAGTACAAATACATGATAACATCCTTGACCTTTAAGCAAGAATTTTTAATTGTATTCAACTTATTTATAAAGAATTGCTTAGAAGTCATAGAACTTTGAAGTTAGGTTGTTACTTACATGACATGGGAGATTACTGTTAAATATTCAGCTTCCGTAATTCTTTAAATACGAAGCGAATATTGTTCAGACTCAAAATTTATATAGATTTGATAGTGATCTTTAATTTTATTTTCAGTTACATATTTTCATTAAATACACGTTTTAGAAATTATAGTTTCGAAGTTAGATTCTCATTGACATAACAGGGAAATTCTGTAGCGTTTCGGTAAGGTATATCAAAAGATAGGAAATGAATAATGTGGGTATTATGTTCTCTGTCGTTTCTTGATTTGTTTTATTCTTTCCATGAATTTATAATAAACCTTTATTTTATCAGTTTACATTTAAAACACTTAGAAAAATTTCGTAATCCCCCTACCCCATTTCCGCAAGTCCTAACACGTTAATGTCATAAACAGTTGAAATACCGAAAAAGTTTTCTACTTACAAACAAAATTTTGCATTACTTCTTACCTATGAAATGTTATCCCTTTGAACTTTTTCGCAGACTTATTGATACATCCATATACTACGCACGTACCCATTTTTTTAAACGCATTCTGTCGTTCGTTAGCAGAGTGTTAGCCTGTGAGTGATAGCACAGAATAAAGGTAGGAGCAATATGGCGACACTCGGTTACAGTCACGGAGGTATGGTTACAGTGTTGTTTGGGTTGGGTTGTTTTACCTCTGAGCGGCACTTTTTTGCACACCATGGGCTAAATGGCCAGGTCACATGGACCCCGAAGGCTCAGAGAAGGTTGGGGGAGGGGACCCACTGGAACAGCTGTTGGGAGACAGATGGTAGCCTCCCGTCAAGGCCATCCTGTTCTTTAACGTGCACAGGGTATGTCTCTCCCGCACACGGGGCCACGGCTTAACGTCCCATCCGACGGACGGCGGCCTTTCCAATCCCATCGGTGTCCCCTACTGACCGTGGGCAGGGCGGGGAATTTTGCAGAGATAAATCTCAACGCTGACCCAGCTGGGACTCGAACCTGGGAACTACAGATTACGAGCCTGGCGCGCTACCGACTGAGCCACCCCCGCCCCATGGTTACAGTGACTACAGTTTAAAGCGATAGGTTCGTGGAGGCAGGAAGATAAGAGAAGGAGCCCTAAGCACTTGAAAATGATGCTTCGGCGACTGCGCGGCAGCCATGTTGTTCTATTCAAAACATTGATCAGTAGTATAGGTGAGTAACGAAGTGTTGCGCTATAAAAATTTAATTTTTTTCGACATTTGTATTATGGCAGCCTGTTCAGCTTACGGCTGCACGAATCGCCCTTCAAAAAAGATACCAGGAATTTTCTTTCATCGGAATTTGTCATTTTTATAAAAGTTTAAATAATTATATAATGATACAAACAACTTCGTGTTGAAATTACGCCGCTATGAAATCGGTTTTATTTCGAGTTACAAACTTCGATTCTTCACCAGATTTTTTTTTTATTTTCTTCGGATTGTACTCAGTCTGCTATTATCAGTGCAGTATAAATAAACTTTCAAAATCTGGTAATTGTTTGTTATTGTCGTATTCAACGAAATAAATAAATAGTTCTGCTATGCAGTAATTCTGTATGGAAATATTCATTGCATTAAAAAAAGCAACATAAATTCCAAATAGCTTAAATGGGCTTTCTCTTAGTAGTAAAAAAATAATCTTCCCGTATATAACACACAGTAAAACTGAGTATAGCACGTGAAAAGTAGGCGTGATTGCAGCGGCAGACGGTTTGTTTTGAATGCAACAATATGGCTACCGCCCTGCTTCCTAAGCATCATTTTCCTTGAACAGGGAAAGCGCGTTAGGGCATCTCCTCTCATTCATACCTCCGTGGATAGGTTGTCTCTCCTTCCTTATCCCTCAAATCCAACAACTGCAGCAAAACGTTTTGTTAACTCAGAGTGGCAACAATGCTATTCGCGGGAATATTGTAGCGGTGACTATAGTTATTTATGTTGTAGTTATGTATAGGTAATAATCATAGTGTATGAAAACGGGTTTTAAAATTGTTTGTTAGTAGTATTTTATTTTTCGTAATTTAGTAAATTAGCCGCAGTTAAAAGTACTATACGTTAACAATAATATAAATATTTATTCATGATTAAATTGTTCTTAAAAAACGGAATCACAGTATTAAAGAGCTGATTTCATTTAATTCATCTTTGTTTTTCCTCAAGTAGGTATTCATATTTTTTCCCTAAGTGTAAGATATTAATGAATTTGACTGCAGTAACATTTTGGGAGGTTTTTTCCATTACTCTTTCAACATATTACCTTTAAATGCAATTATAAAGTAAAAAAAAATATCCATCAAGCAGCTACTTGCCACAGAGGTATGACAGGAACATGTCAGTTTATATACCATAGTATGTCTGTGAGGATGGCATAAAGTTGATAAATAACTTTCCAATACCATATTCTTTGTTTATTCTGAAGGTAAATTTTGATTAAAGGTGCTGTATCCTTTTTAAAAACTTTTACAGTGTCCTACAAATCACCTCACAGACTAACTATAGAAGAAAATGCATTCTCTCCACATTTGCTAGTAATGAATTATAATTTGGTGATAATATGAACTAAGGATCTTTAGCATTGTGTTAAACCAGACTGATAATTCTCATTTATCTCCCTAGGAAACTAGCTTCTAGGATACCTTGATTGCAGAAATTCAATGCTGAAATCTTTCATCCTTCAGAGAATTCCGTAGCATATTGAATGAATATAAATTATGAAATGTAAAAAAAAAAATCCAAGATTAAGTTAGCTATTTTATTATCCTATTTGATTGGTCATATTTAAAAAATAATTTGTTAAACATGATTAAGAAAAATGCCTAGACTTGAAAAAGCTCTATAGCACATTTGGCTGTTGAACACAGAAACCATGTCACATAGTCAAATCCCAGATAAAGACACGGATGTTTCCTTTCTGTTTAAATTGTGTTTTTGTGAGTCAGACATCCTTCACAGATAATTGTGGTGTATTATATGGACAGGCATCTGCCATATCTCCATGGCAAATAGACTGCCTGGGATGTTTTTCATGTAAAAGTTGTTTGTCTTTAAGCACTATTATATAAATTAAAAGTGAGGTTTCAGGTAAAAGTAGTTCAAGTCTTTAAAACATTAGTATACAAACATGAAAAAATATTACTGTCTTTTTCACACTTGTCATCTTTTTCTGGTAGGAATTCAATTGATGCTTTCTTGTTCACTATATTTACCTAGTGATACCTATAAAAAAAATACCCCCTTAACCTATACATCAGTGAAAACCATATACAAGATGATAGATACTAGTACAAGACCTGAGTGCAAGAAAGGATGAAAACAGATAAGCTACCAAGGGGATTTTAAATTACTGTATAAGTAATGTAAATTATTCATTTTTTAGGGACTAAAATATAAAAAAAGGCAGTAGTACAGTTCACGGTCCTCAGCCGCCATTTTGTTTTTGACGCAACGTAACAAAACGGCCCTTTCAGTTGATTCCCCCAACTCCCGAGACCCTAACCCAAACAGGGGTTTCTAGAAAAAAGATTGTTTTTTTCGTTACCATAGTAACGAAAAACCCGAGTTTACGTCAAACGCAACGCACCGTAACCATAGTAACAAACACAAACAAACGTAAAAAAAATTAAATTACCGCAAAAAAAAACCTCGTAACCGTCAATTACAGAATGAAAGCTCATAAAAGTGCCAAATCCAACAAAAAATGAAACGATTGCCTTCCTACATACAGTAAACCACTTCCACCATTACCCCTCCCCTCTTTTCAAAACACAATACACCGCCGACCGAATTATAAAAAAGCCCCAAAACTAAATAATGTCCTCCAAGACAACACAAACCAAAAAACATGAAAATCGGAAACAGTGCACCGCCGACCGCATTATAAAAAAGCCCCAAAACTAAATAATGTCCTCCAAGACAACACAAACCAAAAAACATGAAAATCGGAAACAGTGCACCGCCGACCGCATTATAAAAAAGCCCCAAAACTAAATAATGTCCTCCAAGACAACACAAACCAAAAAACATGAAAATCGGAAACAGTGCACCGGCGACCGATTAAAAAAGCCCCAAAACTAAATAATGTCCTCCAAGTCAACACACAACGGAAAACCATGAAAATCGGAAACAGTGCACCACCGACCGAATTATAAAAAAGCCCCAAAACTAAATAATGTCCTCCAAGTCAACACACAACGGAAAACCATGAAAATCGGAAACAGTGCACCACCGACCGAATTATAAAAAAGCCCCAAAACTAAATAATGTCCTCCAAGTCAACACACAACGGAAAACCATGAAAATCGGAAACGGTGCACCACCGACTGAATTATAAAAAAGCCCCAAAACTAAATAATGTCCTCCAAGATAACACAAACCAAAAAACGTGAAAATTGGAAACAGTACACCCCCGACCGAATTATAAAAAAAAAGCCCCAAAACAAAATCTGACAAAAAAAACATCTTACCGCTCAAATAACCCTTCCCTAAATTACATTGTCATTTTACCTCTGAGCCTCCATGTTTTTCCCACACCATGGGCTAAATGTTGAGATCACATGAACCCCGAAGGCTCACAGAAGGTACGGAACCCACTAGAACAGCTGTTGGCAGACAGAAACTTCCTGTCAAGGCCATCCAGCGTGTTCTTTAACGTACACAGTAACTCTCCCATACACAGGACCACGGCTTAATATCCTAACCGACGGACGGCGGCCTTTCCAAGCCCATCGGTGTCCCTTACTATGAACCGAGTTCGAAAATTTGCCGATACAAATCTAAACGCTGATATAGCTCTGACTCGAACTTTGGAACTACAGAATACAAGCCTGGCGCGCTACCGACTCCGCCACTCTCACCCCACCTCTAACTTTTTCATTCTTTCCCGACTCCATCAAAAAACTGCCGTTTTTTCACACACTGACAATTCTACAATACCCAGAATTACTACATCAAAAAAGTCGCCAGACGCTTCCACATGTTAACGATAAATCATATAACTATTTTTAAAAGACTCCTAAATATACAACAAAATTAATAAATCACTATAATACATTAATAATTACCATACTACACGTAACTACTAAAAAAACATTCAATTCACCCCCAAACTATTCTAACAAAATACATGTGTTCTTTACTATCGCCATTTTCAATCCCACACGCAAAAACTTGCATACTCCCCCACTACATGGGCCCCTAAATATCTTTAATAACTAATTACAAACCATATCCAAACCAATTTTTAAAAAAAAGCTAGAACATATTAATTATTCCTATCCTACCTATCACTGAACCCCCACATATATATTAAATATATAATACACACGAACTTACCTCTTACCATATAGGTATGTTATCCAAAGAAGTCATCAAGCGAAAATGGCGAAAAAAAACAAACGTAACTTCACACTCTCGTCAAATCACACACATAACACGTGATTCTATATTACCTACCCAAAAGAAACAAATCAAAGAGCCATAGGCCACCAATAACCAACAGTTACGTTTTTACGTCATACTTTACAAATCAACATCATACTTTACACTTCGACGTCACACGCTACTTGAGCAATGCCATCTATCGGCTGAGGACCGTAATCACTACACGGGCCTAAAAAAAAATACATGATTGTAAAAACTTAGATTTTTTTTCAGTTTTCTTGAAAATTAAGTACTGTACATAACTGCTTTGTAGATTTTTTTTAGCATATTCTACATTGAGTAAACTACATTTAATGAGAAAAAAAAATACCCTTCAAACAGCTGAGAGGTGCCACTCAGAGGTGAAAAACCAATCCTGTTACACAAAATATCAAATTTTAATAGTCTTCAACTAGATATAAAATAATGCCATGAATTCAGAAAGATAAAAAAATTGTGGTATTTAAAAAAACATTTACTCTTATTTTTTCAGCAGAAAATTTGAAAAGGTTTTCAGAGACGTAAGAATTACCAAAGAAAGAAATAGGCTCAATGGATTCTGATGAAGGTAATTAATTCAAATTTAGTTTCTGAATGAAAAAGTAACATGAAATATATTAAAAATAATGAATTGCTGCTGCTGATGAATTATTCTTAGTGAAAGTTGTAACTATAATTTATAAATTTTACTTGCTAAAACACTTTGCTAAAAACTCTTGGTTCTTATTAACATATCATAAATAGTTAATTAGTGACTAATTTTTCACATAAACATCTGTGTATTAATAATTTCAGTGATACAACAGTACATGTATACTGCCTGGCCAAATTATTATGAATACCTACCTAATTGTATGTATCAAGGCAGAGTTCCCAAATGTCAAAGATTTCAATTCTCTATACATATTTCTCATTAAAATGGTTTTTTAACTGCTGTATATGATATCTCTCTTTGCTGATGAACTATAGCAGCTCTGTTTTGCTGTAGTTTGTGCCAACAAATACTGTCTCTGTCTGAGCCTTTTCCTTTTTGCATTTATCATAATTGGCAGATTTTTTGTAACCATTGCCATTCTCTGTATACTTGGGATATTGTACCCCTGTGATATTCTGCTCATTGCAAATGCTCTTGCCCATGCTCTCCAAAAATATGCTTCCTTTTAAAGTCAGATCAGCCTTTTTAACCATATTACACATATATACGCTTCTCACCATGCCTTTACTGCTTTTATAGGACTTGTAACAACATAAAATACTAACATGTAAGAAATTTTACATACATTGGCATGTTTCATGGTACTTCATGCACAATGCAGTGTTCATAATAATTTGGCCAGACAGTGTATATTGCAAACTTTATTTTTCAAAATGTTATGACTGTAAATATACTACTTTCTGTGACTTGAAAAATTGTGTGTGAAAGAAAATTCAGCTATCATTTGTTATTTAAATTGTAAATTAATGAAACCATACATGTACTGGAATAGCACTGAAAGGGTTAATTTAGTAACTGTTTGAATATGTACTTGAACAATTTAGGAGAATTCTCTAGAATGTTTTTTTGGCAGTAGTACAGTTCACGGTCCTCAGCCGCCATTTTGTTTTTGACGCAACGTAACAAAACGGCCCTTTTAGTTGATTCCCACAACTCCCGAGACCCTAACCCAAACAAAGGTTTCTAGAAAAAAGATTGTTTTTTTAGTTCCCATAGCAACGAAAAACCCTAGTTTACGTCAAACGCAACGCACCGTAACCATAGTAACAAACGCAAACAAACGTAAAAAAAATTAAATTACCGCAAAAAAACCTCGTAACCATCAATTACAGAATGAAAGCTCATAAAACTGGCAAATCCAACAAAAAATAAAACGATTGCCTTCCTACATGCAGTAAACCACTTCCACCATTCCCCCTCCCCTCTTTTCAAAACACAATAAAAACCTACTAACATCAAAAACAAAACCACTTAAGCACAATAAAAAAATAAAATTAAAAACTACTAACTTAAATAAACAAAAACTAAAATACTACTCACCACAGCTCGTGGCTCATGCTACTTCATCACGCACATGAGGTGGATATAGATGTTTAACGTCCACCACGAAACTCAGAAACGGGTCTGACTGGTGCCGCAGCCGCTTCCTATACATGAATTCAGCCAGATAACTGTCAAACATATCATCGTCCACACGGCCTCTAGTCATCTCATTTTTTGCATGCCGCCACATTCCTTCCACAGTGTTAGTGTGGACCCCTGTCTCATAGTCAACAAACGAAACAGAGTGGTTGACTGTGAGGTGGACGAAACCCTCCTCACTCAAACAGTTATATGATCGCCAGCAATCTGAATAAATCGTGGACCCAGGTAAAATTTTCTCCTTGATAACAGCAAGCAAGGAGTCAGTAGAGCAGTCAGGAACAACAACAAGAAAACACTTATCGTAATCCCTTTCCACTCCACCGAACACCCAACGACCTTCCCGGTATCTCCCCCGGTGGTATTTGTTGGTTCCAAACTTGCTCTCGTCAATCTTGACAATAGTACCGGGCCCACCAATCGGCTGCGACCTGGCAACCACAACATCTATTGCCACCTCTCGACAAAGAGCATACCAATCAGATATTGTGTTGCGAGATCCTATCCTGAGTTCCATTTCGGCAATCCTCTGAGGATAATCAAACGCCCACATGTGCGTCAATTTCACAATCTGTTCCAGCGACAGATGGGACCTCTCGAACCACGAGCCCTTTCGAATACTCCGTCTACTATCGTGCTGGACCCCGCCAATCCTCCTTCAGCAATTTCACCTAAAACCATCACTTGTTGTATCAGTCGGGGCCAGCACCATGGCCTTACTACACCTCGGACATTCATACCCTGCTGCGAGCAAACCAATATTCTGCAAATACATAATTCCTTCTTTTTTAGATTTCTCAAACAGCAGGGTAAAGTCCCTTAAGACCAGACGAGGTCCACCTGCCGCTACATCTAAACTATTGGATGCCATTGCACATATTACTAAAAGTACAACAGACTCCAACCTTATAAGAAACCACCATGAACATACCTATATGCAAATCAACCACCTCATACGCAACAACCCAAATAAAGCACAATGAAAATACCAATATGCAAATCAGCCAGCTCATACTCAACACAAGCATGGCGACAACTCACATTCTCACGAAATATAATTTACCCCAAAAAATTATTTTCTCTTAATATACACTTAACCACCACAATTCCACGAAACCAACCTCGCACACAACGTAAACCAAAAAACGTGAAAATCGGAAACAGTGCACCACCGACCGAATTATAAAAAAGCCCCAAAACTAAATAATGTCCTCCAAGACAACACAAACCAAAAAACATGAAAATCGGAAACAGTGCACCGCTGACCAAATTATAAAAAAGCCCCAAAACTAAATAATGTCCTCCAAGACAACACAAACCAAAAAACGTGAAAATCGGAAACAGTGCACCGCCGATCGAATTATAAAAAAGCCCCAAAACTAAATAATGTCCTCCAAGACAACACAAACCAAAAAACGTGAAAATCGGAAACAGTGTACCGCCGACCGAATTATAAAAAAGCCCCAAAACTAAATAATGTCCTCCAAGACAACACAAACCAAAAAACGTGAAAATCGGAAACAGTGTACCGCCGACCGAATTATAAAAAAGCCCCAAAACTAAATAATGTCCTCCAAGACAACACAAACCAAAAACCGTGAAAATCGGAAACAGTGTACCGCCGACCGAATTATAAAAAAGCCCCAAAACTAAATAATGTCCTCCAAGACAACACAAACCAAAAAACGTGAAAATCAGAAACAGTACTGCCTACCGAATTATAAAAAAGCCCCAAAACTAAATAATGTCCTCCAAGACAACACAAACCAAAAAACGTGAAAAACGGAAACAGTTCCCCCCGACCGAATTATAAAAAAGCCCCAAAACTAAATAATGTCCTCCAAGACAACACAAACCAAAAAACATGAAAATCAGAAACAGTGCACCGCTGACCAAATTATAAAAAAGCCCCAAAACTAAATAATGTCCTCCAAGACAACACAAACCAAAAAACGTGAAAATCGGAAACAGTGTACCGCCGACCGAATTATAAAAAACCCCCAAAACTAAATAATGTCCTCCAAGACAACACAAACCAAAAAACGTGAAAATCGGAAACAGTGTACCGCCGACCGAATTATAAAAAAGCCCCAAAACTAAATAATGTCCTCCAAGACAACACAAACCAAAAAACGTGAAAATCAGAAACAGTGTACTGCCGACCGAATTATAAAAAAGCCCCAAAACTAAATAATGTCCTCCAAGACAACACAAACCAAAAAACGTGAAAAACGGAAACAGTTCCCCCCGACCGAATTATAAAAAAAAGCCCCAAAACAAAAATCTGACGAAAAAAAAACATTTTACAACTCAAATAACCCTTCCCTAAATTACATTGTCATTTTACCTCTGAGCCTCCTCGTTTTTCCCACACCATGGGCTAAATGTCGAAATCACATGAACCCCGAAGGCTCACAGAAGGTACAGAACCCACTAGAACAGCTGTTGGCAGACAGAAACTTCCTGTCAAGGCCATCCAGCGTGTTCTTTAACATACACAGTAACTCTCCCATACACAGGACCACGGCTTAACATCCTAACTGATGGATGGCGGCCTTTCCAAGCCCATCGGTGTCCCCTACTAACTATCAACCGAGTTTGAAAATTTGCCGATATAAATCTAAACGCTGACATAGCTCGGACTCAAACCTTGGAACTACAGATTACAAGCCTGGCGCGCTACCGACTCTGCCACTCTCACCCCACCTCTAAATTTTTCATTCTTTCCCGACTCCGTCAAAAACTGCCGTTTTTTCACACACTGACAATTCTACAATACTCAGAATTACTACAATTAATAATTACCATACTACACGTAACTACTAAAAAACATTCGATTCACCCCCAAACTATTCTAACGAAATATATGTGTTCTCTACTATCGCCATTTTCAATCCCACACGGAATAACTTGCATGCCCCCACTACATCGGCCCCTAAATATCTTTAATAACTAATTATAAACCATATTCTAACCAATTTTCAAAAAAAAAAGCTACAACATATTAATTATTCGTATCCTACCTATCACTGAATATATAATACACACGAACCCCATATTAAATATATAATACACATGAACTTACCTCTAACCATATAGGTATGTTATCCAAAGAAGTCATCAAGCAAAAATGGCGAAAAAAACCAAACGTAACTTCACACTCTCGTCAAATCACACACATAACATGTGACTCCACATTACCGATCCAAAAGAAACAAATAAAAGAGCCATAGGCTACCAACAACGAACAGTTACGTTTCTACGTCATACTTTACAAATCGACATCACACGGCACTTGAGCAATGCCATCTATCGGCTGAGGACCGTAAACACTACAAGGGCCGTTTTTTTTTTATTCTGTTTGGATTACTAATTTATTGTAATCATTTTAATTTTAGCAATATTCTTGTGAAATTAACTTTCTCAGCACTACAATTATTATCATAAAAGTAATGCCTTGATTCAAAATATATGAATGTATTATCAAAGGTAATATAATCTTGAAGATTAAAATAAAAAAATTTTCACTATTTAATGGGAATAATTATTTTATATTTTCAGAACTTGATCTTGAAACTCTCACCCAATTGTTAGAGGAGGCAAATTGTGGGGATAACTACAAACCAACAGAACCTATAATCAAATCAGATTATGAAGTTCTTAAAAAAGAACATACACAGAATATTGACACTGATATTTCAAAGAGCAAATGTGCTAATGAATGCTCAAATGTTAGTAATCAAAAGCCTAAGAAAAGTATTTTGCAAGATGCTGTTGTAGATATATTTTCAGTTGAAACTAATGTTCCGGATCTTATTTTAAATAAAGAGCTGGCACCTAAATGCAAAAATAATGCTGAATTAAGTGTGAATTTAGGAATTGGTAGCACAGTACATTCTGGGGATACAGATAGTTCTGATGATGAAAGGACACTACTTACAGAATCTGGGAAGATGATTAAGAATAAAATTAAGAGTAATAATAGAACCTTTGAAGATTGTGGGAAGAAAACATCAAAAACATGTAAGTATAAGTTAATAATTGCTATGCATGTTTATTTAATATAAAGGTTGAAGAATTTTTAGAACTTTAGAATCATTCCAGTTTAAATTATGTAATGTTTGCTTGTTAGCTTGTAAATATTTTGCTCTAATTAACACTGTTAGGTATCATCCATAAATTTTGTAATGCAGTTTTAGCTAACTTTATATAATACAATGCTTTGCTTGACACTTCCCCTATATCTTAAATAGCACTTTTTTTTTAAGTTTTTGTTATCATAGTTTGAACCTGCTACACCAGGAAAACACAAAATCCAGCCCATTTAACAATTTTATCTGCCCTGCTTAAAAATGGATAATACAAAATAATTGTTTTTTTAATCTGGTTCTGTTAAAGTGAAGGGCATTTTAATAAGAAGAAAAAAATTTAATTTTGAATAATGTCATATGACTACCTACTGTGTCACTGAAACTAAATATTCAGCAGCTCATTTCTGGGATTCATTCCTATCCTTCACATACTACTTCAACAAGCCAACTTCAGTTTTGACATTAAACTTCTATTAGTAGTTCATTTTTTCCCATTATTTTGAACCTATACATTGAGATGCTAGTTTATTAGGTACACATAACTAGTATCATGTTGTGCCTCTTTTTTCTTCAGAACAGTCAAAATTGATCATTGCATGGAATTTGCAAGATGCCGATCCACATAAAAAACAAAATAAAAAAACCTGGGGCTAAATAACATAATGAACTAAAACTAGCTGCAAAAAACACCAAAATCATAAACAGTGCATCACCTATCCAGACTCCAAAAAAAAAAAGGGGGGGGGGGCAAATAAACAGTGTAGTGGGCTAAAAGAAGCTGCAAAAACATACAAAACCATAACACTGCTGGTCCACATTTAAAAACTGCTGAGGGATTAAATAGCACAATAAGTAAGAAACAACTGCCAATGACCATAGAAAACATATCAATTTGGACACTATTCCATTCATATGACATTTAATGTATTAATTTATAGTAGTCATAAGAAAATACTATTTCACTATCTTTACTACAGCCTGACATTGATGTTTACACTTTCTCAAATTCTTTACAATCCTAACACAACTATGAATTCACAAACTCATCTTTACGCAAGAATCATATCATCTGCAATTACTATACTACAATACTTATACTACACTTACAGTGTCTTACAACTGGCCTTTCTTCATTAGTACAGCAACAACCACCTCGAAATCTATATAAAAATACAATTTTTTGTTAAATTTCCCAAAACTCTATCAGCAAATCAAAAACCACCAGATATCAACTAGATCTATGTCATCAACAACCCATTCACTCTTATATACCTTCTAATTATATTCATTTGCACACAATGCGAGGTGTCAGCATATCCCATGCCTCTATTGACTCACAGTTGTATAGACTTAACATTAGGGTTGTATTGTTTAAGCTCTGAGTGGCTTTTTTATACAATGGGTTAAATGGCTAGGTCACAAGGACCCCGAGAACTCGGAGAAGGTTAGGGCAAGGCAATTCATTGAACAGATGGTAGCCTCCTGTTAAGGCCATCCAGTGTTCTTTAATATGCACAGAGTATGGGTCTCCCATGCAAGGCCATGGCTGTACATCCCATCCAATGGGCAGCAGCTTTTCCTATCCTCCATCAGTGTCTCCTTTCTGACTGAGGGCAAGATGGTGGGGTTAGTAGAGATAAATCTCAATGTGGGACTGTCAACTGGGAACTGCACGTTATGAGTTTGGTATGTTACTGATGAGTCAGTCCTGCCTCCCTTAACATTAGGACAACAGTATTATACAATGATAACAGAGTGCCTTACAAAAATTATTTCTAAGTTCATAACTAATTTTAATTCTGAAAAGCCCTTTTCCATCTTAGTTATCAAAAACATACCAAGTTATCATAATTCCAACACCCCAAACCTTTAGATAAAGGCAGTACCATGTTCTTAATATATGTCAAAAATAATTACTAATTACAGAACTAAATATAGCATTTAAATATATAACACCACTCCAAACTAATCTATGTAACAATCAATAATCCCCCTCGAAGTGCTACAAAATTTATTTAGGATTCCTTACAGATGATTATAGTGGTTCTTAGTTTTAATTCTTTTTCATGGTGCATTACTGTAAATTTATTGAATTAAAATTAATATTGAAGGATGTAAATTGAATATTGTAACTGGAAGATTATAATACATAGATTTTCTTTTTACCTATCTTCCTATTGCTTTTCACTTAACATTGTCAGTTTCAGAGTGTGGATTTGTCAAAATAGTTCCACTACATCTTTCAAACACTGGAAAAACTTAATGATTTATGTGTCAA
This sequence comes from Ryuthela nishihirai, assembly GCA_038380435.1. Taxonomy (NCBI): domain Eukaryota; kingdom Metazoa; phylum Arthropoda; class Arachnida; order Araneae; family Heptathelidae; genus Ryuthela; species Ryuthela nishihirai. The sequence continues at coordinate 19,917,520 of JAWZYU010000017.1, forward strand.
ATGAAAGCTTGTTATGCGGGGAGTGTCGTAGCCTATAAAAAATTTGCTCCCCATACTTTCTTCTCCCTAAAAAGGGGGGAAATATGAAAATGATTACCTTACATCTCCAGAATGTGAATCCTGAAAATAACCAGCTATACGTCAAATGAAAGCTTATGATGTGGGGAGTGTAATAGGCTATAAAAAAAATTGACCCCCCCCCATGCTTTCTTTCTCCCTAAAGATAAGTATGAAAACAATTGTTCTGCTATATCTTCAGAATGTGAATGCTGAAAGTAACAAGCTATGTTTCAAGTGAAAGCTTCTGACGAGGGGAGTGTCATAGCTATTAAAAATTTGACATCTGTGCTTTCTTCCCCCCTAAAAAGGGAAAATATAAAAACGTTAGTTCCAATTTACTACAGCTGTGGAATGAAAGTGTGGAAAGAAATAAGCTGTATGTTAAAGGAAAGCTTCTGATGTGGGGAATGTCATAGGCTATTAAAAATTGATCCCTCTGCTTTCTTCCCCCTTAAAAACAGGAAATATGAAAGTCATTCTACTGTATCTTCTGAATGTTAGGGCCTACAGTACAAGTTAGATGTCAAATGAAAGCTCATATAATGACTGTTGTAAACTACTTCAAATTCCCCCACTATTCTCCCCCTGATAAGGGGTGGGGTGCGATTTTCACGGGGTTAGACTTTAACAAGTCATATCACAAATTTGTTGATGTCTCCGTCTTGGGCTACTTCCAACACAACTCCAAAAGGGAGGAAAGCTGTGGTCAGTGTTTATGAGTAATATATCAAATGAAACTTTTTTTGAAGGTAGGTATTTTTAGTGACAAAGAAAAAATAAATATTAAAATAAAAAAGAATGCCTATCTTCCTATATCTTCCTATCTTCCTAAGAATGCTTATCTGAAAAGTAGAAAATAAACCTAAAGCATATCGATGGTGCAATCAGTCACTGAGTTCGTATTCACTTTAAAAGGAAGATAGAGTGCTAATTTACCTACACAACAAGATTGCTGGTACACTATTACTAAATCCGATATAGGAAAATAGGTATTTTTTAAATTTTTTTTGTCAGTTCACTATTAGAATACAATGCATGATATTTATTACTCTTAAAGCAAATTTGACCAAAAATAATAATAAAAAAAAATCTGGAGGAAAATATTATTGCTTGAGAATGAAACAAGCAAAAGGAAAAAAAATATGTTTCAGCTATTTCAGTAGTATAGAATCATAGGATATGTCCTATAGAGATGGAACTCATGAAATAATAAGCTGAAAAAAAATGGTTTTGCCATGAGTGGGATTCGAACATAGCATAACTGGCATGTTTCCAGGAGACGTGGGTTCAAATCCCACTCGTGGCAAAACCAGTTTTTTTTTCAGCTTATTATTTCATGTTTCATCTATACTTATTTTCCTTTCACAATGCTAAAAATAAAGACAAAAAGCAAAATTTTTTGGATATAAATTGTTTTTCATTTGTTTCTTTGTTTAATATACATTTAGGGAAAAGTGGAATAGAACTAAATATTAGCAAAGCTTCAGATGCAGGTAGAAAAAAAGAATCATTTATGACTGATAATTATTCTGGAATCAGAATTATGTAAGTTTTTTTTTTTATAAATGATGTGTATTTTGAAACATTTACCCTATATATATATGACTTCATTAATAATCTAGATATCAGTTCTAATATTTTTCAATGACTAGAAATATACTAAACATCATGGATAAAAATAAAGGGAAAAAAAACCTCCTTAAAATTCTAATTTTTATGTGTGATATTCTAATATTATTTTTTTCTTATGGATTCCAGATTTTTAATTATCTAAGTTTTTTTTACGTGACGCTGGGAAGTGACCATCAGGTGGTCTACTTCGTGGTGTAGCATGAAGTGCAAAGCAGTTTAAACATACTTTTAGTGGTGCAGCAATAGTTGATATAACTAAAAATATTTTAGCATTTAGTATAACATTATGCTGTGAGATGACCTTTTAATATTCTCAAGTGATAATGTTTACATACAGAGCCAGATCTAGGGGAGGGCATGCTTCCCTCCCTAGATCCAGCCCTGAGTTTATGTGCATATTTTCATCCAGCCTTGTTTCATGCATTTTCATGAAAAATTTTGAAAACCTCTGAAATGAAGGGAAAAATATTACACTACAATGTAAATTCGATCTTAACCCCCCACCCCCAAATTTTTTTTCTAGATCCAGGCCTGTTTACACAGTTCAGTCACTTTTATTTCATTCAACTGTAGTAAGCTAGTATTGGAACAGTTGTCATATTATGGTACCTTAGTGGTACGGTATTTTTTTTGATAAACCTTAACCCTTTAATGTCTATAGCAACCCAACCAGCCAAAACTTGAAATGGACCAATCCAAATAGTGTTATTACTTTGTCTTTACTACCTCTTCTGAGATTCCTTGGGCAACAACTTGGAAAGGGTTAAAGTGCTGGATGAGAAATTTACTCTTTTCAAAAACCTCTACAAAATGGGCTTATATGTTTCACATTTTTGTTCCTTTGTATTTCTTATAGTGTTCAGAATTAAACACACTTTATTTTCTTATGTAATATAACATATATGTTTCTTAGTACTTCAAGATATGGTTCTGAAGTTCAGTTGCTTTTTTTTTAAAGAAAACTTGTTAATTTAAGGGTTAATAGTTGACTCTCTTGCTCAAGCATTTAGAGTAGGTCTATTTTCAGTCATTCCTGTCTGACTATATTGGTATAACCCAAAATGGACTCATCCAGTGCTAAGGCAGTAATATTTGTCCAGCAACATTATCTTTTGGATAGAACTATTTCCTGAACTGTTCACTTGGTAACTTTCCATTTATTTTCTACTAGCTGAACATACCTGGCACTGCCTGGATGTAATTTTTAACCTGTATATTCTTATTTTCACAGCATTAAATTATATAAGACCCCCCCCCCCCCCCCCGACACTTTAGCACAGATTTTCAACAGGAAGAAATTTGCTCAGATCATTGTTGATGTCAGTGAGCACTCCTCATAGTCCATAGCTTAGTTTCTGCATAAGCTATCGAGATTTTATTTCCGTTATCATAGATTTTGCAGCCTATGGCTCCTGTGATATTCGTTCGCATGGTCCAAATTTCCTGCACAGCATCCCCCGTGCGGCCCAGTGATTGTTTTAAAAATCAGGTTCTCACTTGGCCCATGGCTTTGTTTCTACACAAATTGTGACAGCTTGTGTCTCACTTTTAATCTGCATATTCTGTTGTTTCATGCACTAAAGGTTAGTTTTGTGAGTATCCCCCCCTCCCCGACATTTTATCACAGTTTGAACACGAAGAATTTCCCGATGTTGCAAAGGTCATTGCTGACTCGGCACGCACTCTCAGAACCTATGACAAATGATCGAGATATTTATTTCGTCAGATTTTGGCATTCTATAATTCCTGATGTACTTCACGGATAGGTTACAAATTTCATACTCAGGTTCCCCCTGTTGACCTCATTTTTGGTTAGAAAATCAGGTCCCTAGTTGCAATGGAACACCTAAACAATGCTTTTGGAAATGTGGGAATCTGGCAACAGCATCAGATTTGCAGCAGAATATTTAAATGCTACTTTAACACTTTACTTTCACTGTTAGGGAGCAGAAAATGGCAACAGTAAATTTAACTGTGATTATCGTTTTCCATAGGAATAGCATGGTAAATATTTTTGGTACTTGAAAACCCCTCTTTTGAACTTTCGACCTGAAATTTGGTGCTGCAATCCGGACCACAACCAGAAATATTCTCTAAAAATTTGGAGTGTACGTTGATTTCCCGATGAGTTACGGCTGCCACAGACAGACTCACAGACTTACAGACACCTCCTTTTATTATATAGACTAGAACTTTTCATTCAACTACTTTACTGCTATTAAATATATTCAATGTTTATCTATACCTAACACATTTTAATTCTGAAGTTTGCACTTAACTTTGAGACCTGGCCTTTTATATGTTTTTAAACTTTGTTCTAGCTAAGGTGCAGTTAAGGTTTTAGAACTAAGCATTTAATGTATTACCATTATAGTTGAAGTGCATTAATCATAGTTTTACAGTGACATTGAAATAGTTTTAACTTTCACTTTATAAGTTTTGCACTGTGATTTCACTGTTTTATTTTTGAATTTACTGACATAGTTACAAAAAAAATATAGATGACAAGAAAGTCATAATTGACCTTTACAATTATTGAGCATATAATAATATTGTCACTAATATTTGTTTTCTGCAAAATAGAAACTTATAGCTTGTATTTTGTAATCAATTAGAGTAACCACAAATTAATTTTTGTTATAAAAATTTTATTAAGTTTTCAAATGATGAATTATAGAAATGACAGTTAAAATGTAATAAATGTAAATTTTTATTTCATTGCAACTGTAAGCAAGAGTAGGGTGATAAAATGTTTACAAGAGCATTCAGAAAGTTCGGGACGTGCATCTGTAGAACAAACTTACTTCAAATTTTTTACTAAGTATTGGGCGGGGGTGGCTCAGTCGGTAGCGCGCCAGGCTCGCAAACTGTAGTTCCCAGGTTCGAGTCCTAGCAGGGTCAGCGTTGAGATTTATCTCCACAAAATTCCCCGCCCTGCCCATGGTCAGTAGGGGACACCGATGGGCTTGGAAAGGCCACCGTCCATCGGATGGGACGTTAAGCGTGGCCCCATGTGCGGGAGAGACATACTCTGTGCACATTAAAGAACACGCTGGATGGCCTTGACGGGAGGCTACCATCTGTCTCCCAACAGCTGTTCCAGTGGGTCCCCTCCCCCAACCTTCTCTGAGCCTTCGGGGTCCATGTGACCTGGCCATTTAGCCCATGGTGTGCAAAAAAGTGCCGCTCAGAGGTAAAACAACCCAACCCAACTCTTCTAAGTATTCTCCTCCAGTATCTGCAAAGTTCTAGGCATCTATGCCAATTCTGGAATGCTTGGTGGTACTCCTATTAGGGAATACTCTGCAACTCTGAATGAATGCATTTTGCAAAGTCCTTGCACTCTAGAAAAGGGCTTCCCAGCAAGTTCCTTTTTAATTTTTAGAAACAACCAAAATTGCATGGTGCAAGATCGGGTAAATATGCAGGATGGTGTACCTATTTCTTTCTTTCCTGCTTCAGAGAGGCATAACTTGCCAGGTTTTGTGAGCATTGGCATTGTTATGAAGTAGGAGAACCCTTGACATGCCTGTTGTTGGCTGCTACTCCTTCATCTGAATCATATTGGGCAAAACTATGTTGGTGTAGTATTGGCCATTTATAGTCATTTTTTTTCAGGTAAGATGTCTACAGCTACCACTCCTTAGGAATTGAAAAAAAATTGTGAACATCCTCTTCCTTGAGCGAGAGTCTTGTCAGAGGATTTGTGAATGCAGTTCATCTTCTTCAAGCCAAATATAGTTGCCAATCTTTCTGGAAGTTGTATAGTAATAAAACCACATCTCATCACCTGTGACAATGTCGGATAACCATTTGGGGCCACTAGGTTCAAACACTGTTAGCATCTCCTCACACAAGTTGACTCTAGTCCTTTTTTTACTCTTCTGTCAATTTGCAGGGTGCCCATTTGGCATAGATCTTTTGGAATTTAAATGCTGATGAATAATTGTTTTCACACTGCCAAATCGATGCCATGACATCTAAATTTATTAATTGATCTGTGACATGTTGGTTTCCTTCTTGAGTTCACAAACAGCAGTGATGGTTCTCTCATTCACAGCCTCCTTCAGGTTTCCTGCATGAGAAAGGTTTTCAAAGCTCTGCTGTCCTCTGAATTTGCACATCCATTCCATAACAGTGCTATAAGAACAGGCACGATCTGCATATGCTTGTGATAAATTGGCATGATTTTTTTTTTGTGAGTGTTGTCCCCAAGCTGTGTTCTTGTGAAAATGTAAATTTTTTCCTCATCTTTTGTAGGCTCCATAGCAACAATGCACATATTTTGCAGACTGAACTTTAGATATCACCAGTGAAGAGAGAAATGATGATGGTCTTTGTTTTTAACATGTAATGACAAGTTTAGACAAGTTTTCAAACAAGTCATAGCTCATTAACTTTGGAGGAACAAGTGCAAATCTACAGACACTTGTCAAGAATGTTTGAATGCCTTCCATAACCTGTAATTTAAAGAAATGCAATTGGCCTTAATTTGAAATTATATAAAATAATTTGTGTTTAAGCAAAAAGAATGTATTGTTAACCCTCAAAATATGAATCAACTGGAAATTTTATATCCACCTTTATGAAATACTTCTATAATCTCAGAAAAACATTTTTCAGGAAATAGCTAGGATCAACAAGGCTATGATGATGGATTCAATGTGTCTGATACATTTCATGTAGCATGTTTCATGAAATCTTTATCTAATTTAGTGTGGTAGTAAATGACTACACAATTCAGTAAATTCTTCCAATCATCAGTTACCTTGAGAGAGAAAAGGTTTGCCTCAGCAATAACTTACACTTCTTTATTCCCATAAACTATATCCCCTGATACATATACAGTGTAAACCATTGAAATTATTTAATTATGAAGTTTTTTTTAATTATCTGAAACTGTGGGAATGCTAAAATAAGTTTTGACTCTGAAATGATTTGTTTGTGTACAGTTTGGATTAACCTTATATTACCTGTAAGAAAGTTTTTTAAATAATTTTAATTTTATGCATATTATAATTAATAAATATAAGTTTAAATTTTAATTGCACCTAAAGATTACAATATTTTTTCATGAAATATTTTACAGAATCCAATGAAAAATTCTTGTAGTTTCCTACTACAGGAATAGCTATATCTCAGTGTTTTATGAATTATAACTTATTTTTAGTGCAATATTTTATTAATATTCTAAATAAATTGTAAAAGTAAAGGATTTTACCACCAGGGAAGTGAACAGATAATGACTGATGAAACTTTCAGTGGTACAATAAAAGTATAGAAATATTTTTTTTTCTTTGAAGTAAATGTGTGTGTATATACACTGAAGAGCCAAAACATTACTACCACCTGCCTAATATGATGTTGGTCCTCCATGTGCTACCAAAACAGCTCTTTCTGGCAAGGACGCTACAAGATTTCTAAAGGTGTCTTGTGGTATCTGGTACCAACACGTTACTAGCAGGTCCTTTAACTCTTGTAAGTTGTGTGGTTGATCCGCCACATATTGGATATGCTGTTCCAACACAACCACAGATGCTCGATTGGATTGATGTCTGGGGAATTTGGAGGACAGGGCAATGCCTGGAAGTCTTCCTCGTGTTCCACGAACCATTCTCGAACAATCCGAGCAGTGCGGCATGGTGCATTATCCTGCTGAAAGAAGGCAATACTAGAGGGGTATACCGTTGCCATGAAAGGATGTGCCTGGTCTGCAATGATGTTTAGGTAGGTGGTAGATGTCATAGTTTCTTGCACATGAATGACTAGACCCAGGGTTTCCCAGCAGAACATTGCCCAAAACATTACACTTCCTCCACTGGCTTGTTTTCTTTCCATGGTGCATCCTGGTGCCAACACTTCCCCAGGTAAACGACACACACATACCCCGCCGTCCACATGGTGCAACAGTAAACAAGATTCATCAGACCAGACGACCTTCCAATTATTCAAGGTTCAGTTTTGATTCTTGCTTGCCCATTGTAGATACTTTCGACAGTGAACTGAGGTTAGCATGGGGACTTGGAGCACCTGCAGAGCTATACAGCCCCATTTTCAGTAGGGTTCCATGTACTGTGTGTTGTGACACATTACTCCTGTCACCAGCATTCAAACTACGGGTGAGTTGTGACATAGTATCCCTTTTGTTGGCTCATACCATATGGGATAGCCTTCGCTCACCTTTAGCATGATGAGCTTTGGTCTGCCCACACCTTGCCTGCAGTTTGTGGTTTTTCCCTCCTCAGACCACTTTTTGAATTTTGAAGGTAGTAACCACAGCTGACCATGAGCATGCCACAAACCTTGCCATCTCAGAAATGCTCTGACCCAGTTGTCTGGCCATTACAATTTGGTCTTTGTCAAACTCACTTAAGTCTGCTGCCTTTCCCATCTGAAGAACAAGAATAATACTGATTAACAAAACTCAGTATCAGGTGTTATTTATACCATTTTATGACCTTCGTATGCACTGTCATTTACCAGCAGTTGCTTCAATTTGCATAAAGACGCGCTGGTCATAATGTTTTGGTTCTTCAGTGTATATACACAGTCGTATCAGAATAATATGACCACCTACCATAGTATATGTATGGTAAGTGGTCATATTATTCTGATAAGACTGTATTATGCAAAATTAAATTCCCTTTTGTTTAATATATGCTATATTCTGCTCATTTGTTTTTTTAGAATTAATGCACTTCATTCTTTTGCCAAATATTTTCTAAAAAATTCACAATTAAAAGTTGATTTTGATGTATGACATGACCTATTAGTTGTGTCAGGATAAGGTTTTAAAGTTGTTCTTTTTAGCTGCTAGAAGCATTTCAAAATTAACTGTCCACCAGAATTCGTTTTATAAACAGTATTTTAAGATTTAAACACTTTGAGGTATTCATGCCTGTGTTACAGAAAATCAGGTGCTTGTTTGGTTTGTATGTTTATATTCTGATTAGTAAATAAAACTATTTTATACATTTTTTAATGCTTTTGGCTGTAAGATATTAACATTTTGTTGTAAGTACATAATATGCAGTTTACATATGATATGTGTACTCATATATATATATGTATTGTCCAAAATCTGTCCCACAAAATCCGAGGATGTCAGATTTGGAACTTTGTACTGTGTTCTAAAATCTTTTAAATATACTATTTTAGAATAATTTCATTTTATATTGAAAGAAACAAATCAATTACTAATTGATTTCAAATTATAAGCAATTTATTGATTTATTTTATTGTTTCCTATTTAAAATTTTTAGCAATCCTTTGGTTTCTGCTACAGTTATGGAAAGCCGTATGACTGGCAGGAAAATGGTTAAGATGTCTTTTATTCGGAATTGTATGAGAGGTGGAGATATAGAAGGTGATTGGGTTACTGTTGGTATTGTTGTAAACAAAGTACCACCAAAGACGTCAAAAAATGTGAGTTTATTTCAAAGAAATTATTTTATATTCTTTGGTAAATAGTAATGTGACATTAGATATGAAGACTTCTTTAAAGTAATTAAAATTCTAAATTCTCGGAAAAATAACAGTTACATTTCAGATAAAGCAGCATTTCTTTTCATGTGATAAGCTGCTTTTTTGATTTCAAGACTGCAAAAAGCACTTTTTATATCCATAGAAGTCATTGGTCATTATAAGTTTAAATTGATAGAAAAATTGTGTTTATTCAGGTGGAATATGAATTCATGACCTTTTGATAATGTCACATACAGTAATATTTGTTAAAACGAGATTGAAGGAACCATGAAACTCAGAGGATTCAAGCAACTGCATGATATAAGTGAAGACGTGTGATATTAGGTTATCTAAATATTCTCCAAATAAGGTAAATATTTATATAAATTTTAAGATGAGTTCTTAAGAAATAATAGTTTTTGTATTTATGTATATTGGCCCTTTGAGTTTGGTCAGCAACCTCTTTAAAACTATGGCACACTTGTTTACCTTCCTAACAATTGGAGGAAGTCCACAACATGCTCATTTGGCACTGCAATAATTAACAAATTGTTTGAGGGAGGGAGACTGGTGAGGAAGTATGAACCCAGAATATCTGGATAATGTGTTAGCTCTAACTGAGGCAGTGGTTAGCAGTGACTGGTCTTAGTAGGGCATTTAATGTATTGTATGAGAAGGCCTGTAAAAGCTAGGAGTAGCTTCTAGGATTCTTCTCTGTCCTGTATATTGGAAAAAAAAAAAACCACAATATTGCAGACTAAAGAATGTGGTTATCTCTTTGAGTAAAGTAGTAATTACTGTTGTGCTGGTAAAATTCTAATGAAAAGCTTCCCAAAAATAGTAATTTTGTTTTTGGGACCTCAAAAGCATCAGCTGACCATATGCAGGCATAATAGACAAAAGGAGATTACATTTTTACAATGTGTTATTGTTCAGCTTTCTTTAAAGAATTTTGCAAACCACTTAGAAGCTAGCTGCAGCATGCATTGAACCTTATTCTTTTTATCATCAATAATTTTTCTGACCAGAATTAATTGCCTATGAGCTGAAAATAGAAATACTCTAAATTTTACTTCAATTTATGTATCAGTAATGGTATATTACAAAAATTATTAATCCCTTATATTACCAATTTTAAGCAAACTTCCAAGAAAATAGAATGCATGAATAGTTTTTATATTTTGCACATTATTTTTATATTACAGGGTAAAACATTTTCTATTTGGAAAATGACTGATCTTAATGATTGTGACAAGCTTGTTGGTGTTTTTCTATTTGGAGCTGCACATGCTGAACATTGGAAAACTGCAATTGGAACAGTAGTTGGAATACTGAATCCTTCTATCATGCCTGATAAAGATTCATATGTAAGCAAATTATTATTGATATACAGTTCAGTTTATGGAACTTATTTTGAAATTAGTAATGAACTTCAAAATGAGTTTGATTGCAAAAGTGATTATTATAATCCACATTATATTGTACAAATGCCAAACAAGTAATTTAAAAAATTTTATTCACTAATACTATGAAATGATTGATCTAAACCACTAGCTTGTGATTTGCATTCTATTTCAGATAGCAAAATTCTCTTGTTTTCACAACGATAATCAGTTGAATGTAATTCATTCTTATACCTTGTGCTGTTTAGTAACTTCTAAGAATGGTGCAAAATGACATGAAGCAGATATTTATGTTGATGCCACAAGTTTGTTTTTTTGGATTTCATTTATATTAGTAAAGTATCCACTTATATAAAATTTTATTCTGTCACTTGATCTGTAAGGCTTAATGTCTCAGACATTTTAGTGTTAACTGAGTTGAACTTTATTTTTTAAATTTATGAATGGTCCTAATAAATTCATGAAGACAGTTTTGACCCACCACCTCGTGGACTTTCACTTCTGTCTACTATGTAAACAAAGCTGGTTTTCCCTTATTGTTTCATGCATTGAGTTGAAATTCAGTATTTAGATGTACTTTTGGGTGCAAATAAAAAAAATTACTTAATTAGAAACATTAACTTAATCAAACTGTTTTTTTATAATATCTCTTTACATAATATTTCAACAGTAATCATTTATTTCTGTTTATGAGTTTTAGACTCTTATCTGCATTTATTCTCATGTGTAAATTTGTGTTAGATATAAGAGAATATCAAGTCCAAATCATTTAATAATTAATAATATTCTCTTACTTTAAAAACTCACAGGATTAATTATTAATGTTGAAACAAGACATTGCTTAATACAATTCAGTTCATTTGTCTCAGAATCCATACTTTGCCCACAGTTTCAATATAAAACTTTGAATTTGTAATATGTTATAGACTGGTTAATTTATTTTATAAAAGTTAAGAAAAATAGTTCAGTTTCAAATTCTATCCTGTTTTAAACTGGCTTTTTCAACTAGTACAATCACATTTTTGCACAAAGCATAGTGTCACAAACTTGAAACGTTCAAAAAGTGCTTGTCATTGACAGTGTTGGGAATAAAGATAATTCCATAATAGTGTTCTTGAAAAAAAAGTAGTCAGAATTTCTAAATCATTTATTTATGAACATTTATCATATTATTTAATCAGGTTAGTAATGACTTTTTATTCAATTTCAATGACATTGTGTATTATAGAATTATCTTTATTGTTAAAAATGTTTATCACAAGCATTTCTTCTAACATTTTGAAGTTCCATAGTAGTATACCTAATTGTATATTTTTCCTAATCTGCTTTAAAGCAATAACTTAATACCTTTATTGGGCAATTTTATTGTTTATTCAGTACAATTCTACTATGCTACTAGTCTAGGATAAGTTGAATAAAATATACTTGTGATGTCTACATAGAGATCTGTTTTATGCTATTGTGTTGTGTTCTTAGAAATTATTAAACAATACAGTCATGAAATGATGAGCTGAAAAAAAATTGGTTTTGCCATGAGTGAGATCCGAACCCATCTCTCCAGGAAACATGCCTGTTATGCTACCACTACACCACCAATGGCTAACCTTTTCTCAGCTTATGTGACCTTATAAACCTTTCGGATTTTATTTATTTGATTTGCACTAGTGGCGCCATCTGTCCAGGAAGTGGACAACTCTGTTGCCTCAATTAGAGATGGAATTAATATTTGTCACTCTCGCTCAGGGCGTTAAATCAATAAATCAGTAGTAAATAATCACAGGATAAGTCCTGTAGACATAGAACTCATGAAATGATGAGCTGAAAAAAATTTGGGTCCTGCCATCCTTTCAGATCTTCTACTGTGGCATATAAACTGACAGGCTCCTGTCAGACCTCTGTGGCAAGCAGCTGCTTGAGGGGGTATTAATTATTTTTATTTATTTGTCATGAGTGGGATTCCACTCATGGTAAAACCAAATTTGTTTTCAGCTCATCATTTCATGAGTTCCATGTCTACAGGACTTATCCTGTGATTATTTACTACCAATACAAAGTCATAAAAATAAACTTTATTTTCACCCTATAATCAGTGTAAACAAAGACTTTTATTATCTACCATATGTGTTTTTACTTAGATTTTAAATTTTACATTCTATTTCAGTATGGGTAGAACTAGATCTGACTTGAAAGTAAATGTTTCTTAATAAGATGACCACCAGCAGCCTGTGGTTTCAGTTTTCACCTGGAACAAAAATAAAATTTTTTGTTTTTAAAAATATTAGTTCAACAACATGGGAAATATAACATTGAATATGAATATATGTATTTAAATAAAGATTAAATTCTTGTAGGAGAGAAATATTTTCAGTGAATTATTCTTCTGAATGTTTAAAGTCAATTTTTTTTTAACAAACCAATAGTTTAAAGTTATAGGATCACTTTTTGACATAAAAACTATTTTTTTTTTGTAATCTTGTAGAATGAACATGATATATATTTGTATGCACAATGAGTAACTTTAACTGGCATATGGATACATTCTCAACACATTAATTTTTTTATATGACTATTGACTTGTACTTTTCAATTGTCATTGGTATCAGTATAATAAAAAATTTGAAATAAAAAAATTTCTTTATATTGTTATTTTGTTTAAAAACTGGAAGAATAACATATTGCCTCTAGCAAATATGTGTTTTTTTTAAATGAAGTTTTTATTTTCTGCCTTTAATGCTCTTAAAAACAATGGAATTTTGAACAGAAGATTGAAAATATGCAAATAATAATAGTTTATTAGTATCTATACAACATAGGCCATCCCATGGCTGAGTGGTTAGCACACTTGGCTACTGATCTAAGGGACCTGGGTTCAAGCCCCGGGTAAGGCATGGATGTTCGTGTTGTTTTCTGCTGAGGTCCTGCCATCTTCTCAGATCTTCTACTGTGGCATATAAACTGACACACTCCTGTCAGACCCCTGTGGCAAGCAGCTGCTTGAGGGGGTATTTATTATTATTTATTATACAACATAAAAAAAAATGTTTCATTTATCTCTTAAAACAAAATGTTGCTTTTCCCTGGTGGTAAGAGGTATTATTGCTGCTAATGTTAGAAGTTGCTGTTGAAGCTATTGAGAGATTCAGAAAATAAAAATCATAATATTTCATCGGTACTTATTCAATCCCAAAAGAATTTTTGAATTATCTGTAGAAGGTGTTTTTATAAGTGATGAAAATTCTAAATTTGAAGCAAAAATAGCACTCTTTTTAACTAAATGATTTTGTTTATAAAAAAAATTGTATTTTAAATAATTTTTTCAATTAAACTAACTTTTTTTTCATGCATTTTTTATTTCAGAAATCAGAAAGTTTAAGCTTATCAGTGGATCATCCAGGAAAATTGATGATTATGGGCACATCTAAAGATTTTGGATATTGCAGAGGTCGAAGAAAGGATGGGCTATCTTGTACATTTATTGTAAATATGTTAGTATAAAAATTCTTTTTATTTTTAGGAAATAGAAGCTTGTTTTACAATACCGAATGTACACTCATTTTCAAAATTGAAGCAACAATTTTTATGATATAATAGAGTAATGTGTGTTAATAAAATTGCAACAATATAAGTACATACTGAGAGTAAATCTCAAAATGCTTTGGTTACCAAAATTAATGGGTAATTGGGAAAATGCAAATAGTAATATTTTATTAATACTTGTACAACGAAAAATAATTTTTCATTTATCTCTTTAAAATGTTGCATTTTCCCATTCCAGGTGATAAGGGGGCAAATCATTCCTGGCAGTGTTAGAGGGTGTTATATAAGATAGATATACAAAATATTTCAGACATTGTGTAATGCAGCATTCAAAAACTTCTGAAAAATCACCTTAGAAAAGGGTGCAATAACATTATTGTTATTCCTTCTGTATTGTAATGCTAACATTTGCAATATATTGATTGATCTGTTATTGATTAGAGGATGATGCTATGTATTGATTATTTATTAGTGATTAATTTTAATTAATATCAAAATGTATGAATGCAGTTGAGTTGGCTGTGGCAAGCACCATTTCCTATGCTGCATACAAAGCTTGCTGCTGCCAGCAATCCAAGCACTGTGCAAAAAATCCCTGGAGAAAGGGGTGAAATAATTGTTGCTATTCTCTCTTGTGTTGTAATGTTAACTTTTGCAATATACCTATTGTTAATCATTGGATGATGACTACTACATTTTGTTGATTATTAGTGATTATGTTAAATTTCATTAATATCAAAAAGCACAAATGACAGATTTTCTGCATTGAAAAAATGTATCTAAATTGATTTAAGCTTTTTGTTATAAGATAGGAAATTTAATTCATAATCAGTTAATCAGTACCATAAAATAATCAGAAATCAGAATTTCATTGAAAACTTATTAGTTTTAATAAGTGCTTTGATTTTGTCTAATTTTTCATTCTTCCAAATTTTAATTTTTGTCATGCAAGATTGGCAGCTCTGAGTGTGTCTCAAATGATGGTCTCTAGGCTCGAGATCATCAATTTGATCCAGGATCTGGCTTTAACTGCCAGGTATTATAGGATATTGACAACTTCTCAATTTGTTTCAGAACATGTTACAGCCATAAGAAGTAGATTTTCAAGGTGGATGGTTTCCAGGAAGCTTCAGGAGAGAAAGATTTAGGCAACATGATCAATGTGTCCTCTTAATTCCCCCCTCCTCCCCACACACAGAAGTCTATCTAAATTGATCTCAGCAACATGTGCATGAAATCCAGTGACCTTGAGCAATTGTGTTCTTTTCACAGTGAATTGAGATTTGCCTTGCAAATATATTCTTGATAAATTTGGAGAGAACGTGGGATATGGTATCATACCTCTAACAAAAAGAGACCAATATGAAGATTTTGGTTTGGTACTTTGGGCAGGTATCAACATCAATGGCTGCACCAACTTCCACATGTTTGATGAAGATTCCTACTGTCCAGAGGTATTGGGATGAGATTTTCAAACCTTATTTTTGTTTGACTATATGCAGCTACAATAAGTTTGGGCTTCATTTTTATAAATTATAATGGTTGCATATATAGAATTCACCAGTGTATCAATATCTTGAATATGAGAGTATTGAACACTTGAAGTGGCCTTCAAGATCCCCTAACCTCAGTTCTATTGAACATGTCTGGAATACATTGAGGAGATTGACTGCCAGTCTCAGCCTTTCTCCCAGAAGCTTCCATGATCTTGAGACTGCCCTTTTACACCAGTGGACTTTACTGATTTCAAAGTTTGAATGGAGGCACTATTGGCAGTATGAGGGACATTGTGAGCATGTATTGCACGTCATACCCCTTATTAATATGAGTTTTCATTCAACTTCTTATTTACTTTTTTTACTTCCTACTTTCATGTAAATATGATAATTAACAACTCTTCATCTTATAGTCTTGATTCTTATACAAAATTACAATCCTACTACATTTACCTATATATGTGTATAACTTTGTCTTAAAACCCATAGAGACACTTCAGCAATCAGTGCTTTTGTGTATGTAACTTTTGCACTTGAGTGTAGCATCTACTGTGTATCAAATGTTGGCTATGAACTTGTAACTCGCAGTGGCATTGGCTATTTCAAATTTCTCCTTATGTACTTCAAACATTTGGCTATTACTGATCTGTGACTTACTGGACTATTGAACAGCTAATTAAATTTATTGCAGTAAGTTTATTTCAAATAGCACAAAAAATAATTTGTGTAATAATTATTATCATATAAAAATTGCATAATGTAATGCAAAAAAAAAAAACAAATTCTGTTTTATTCTCCTAAATAGGTCACAATGTGAATATTGTGTTTATCATGTAAAGAAAGAATATAAAAAATTGAGCTCCAAAAGAACTGAACTTCAAGCAACGTAAGTATATGAACTACATATGTAACTTTTTTGAAATGTATATAATTTTTTATATATTTCTGCATATATTATCTTATCAATTGTAAGAGATCTGATATAAAGCAGGCATTGTAATGGGACCCTTCTGACAATCCCAGAAGAAATAACTTATAGGAGTTAACACCTAATGACTGCAGATTGCTCGTTAACCATCTTGCAGTGGAAGATAATAACTGGTATGTCACCAAACAACAAAAGGGAGCTCCTTCAGGACATTATAAACTGGCTAAATAATACCTATCAGCACTAATGGGCAAGCTATTTTCAAAGTTATCTAATATCAAGCCAATAAATAATGGTGGATGTACAACCAAAATGGTACCTGCTTTATGTAACCATAAAAGTAAACAGTTCACCTATTCTAATTATAAATGGATAGATCTATATACTTAAATTGTGTAGTCAGTGTAATGGATAATATCTTATGTTATAACCATAGGGTTAGTAACAAATCATTGTTAAGTTGTATGCTTGCATGTAAAGACTGTTTGCTCTGTTAGTACAAAGATAGCTGACATGTGCACACTATTACTGATACTCTAGTATGGTAGCTAAATATATGTTAATGCAGCTGATTTTTGTTTGGAACCTCAACTCCTCATAATGAGGTAGTATATCCCCTGACCTATATAAACTGTTGCAATTATTTAACTATTAAACTTATACACTGTGAATATTAGTCATTTCTAGTAGGTATGATGGCCTTGGGATATGTAATGTTAGTTTTTAAACACATATTTCCTTCATTTCGTGATTTACCCTCATATAAATCACTACATAATAAACTTCCAAACATTTTAGATGTCTCAAAAGCAAAAAATGGGCCAAATATTAATTACCTGCAGTAATGATTGATGTGAGAAAATTGTATCATCAACATGGGATACAGTTATCAGACTGAAATTGTCATATTGTAATGTTCACAAAATGAAATATACATTTGTTAAAAAATGAAATTATATATAAGTATTATATACACTGTAAAGACATTAATTCCCTCTGAGCAGTATTTTCATGAAGCTCAGATGCAAAACAATCCAAATATGTGTCTCTTGTGATCAGCTGCTGAGTTATGAAGTTATGGTGAAACAAAACTGACATCAGGCAACAAATGACAAGCGAAATGCAGCAGGAATATAAGTAAAGTAACAGTAGGTAACATGAATTGCATAACTGACAATAATTAAAAGTATACAGAATAAAGCAAAATGTCACACAGGTCACCTAAGTTCCATTTATAAGCCCTTATTTTGGTTCAATCCTTTAAGTGTTGCAGTCTTGACCTTTTTTTAGAAAGTCGGCATCAGATTTTTGCTGATGGCAATTTCCCACCATGTTACTTTTGATACTAAGATGGCTTGAAGTGTTGTGTTTGACACTGATTCTGGAAAGTCGGTTTTGTTAAGTCTTACTTCACACTATCTTGCTATGCAGTAAAATATCTCTGTGGTGTCCATGTCCAATGCTAATATCACAATTGCAGAATTTGCAAAAAGCAAAAGTTTCCCCTTTATGCAACAATTTCACAAATTCAAAATCCTTTGAAATTTTCACCAAATATTTCTGATTCTGTGAATATTTAGGAGGCATATTAAAATTTTAACATAAAACTAGTAACGAAACTCATTATACACAACAGAAAATGACAAAGTGCAGAGATAAAAACAAAACCAATACTGCTATAGTGCTGAACCAGACTAAAGAGAGGAGCTTTGATCAACCAATCGAAAGGTCGGAGCAGTAGCCTACTGTCAACTTGCCTCAACTCTAGTGAATGAAAATTTAATCCCTTATCAATCCATCAGCCCAACCCAGATAACAACAGACATGCACGAGACCCATTCAAGTTGCATTGTCAATTATGGCTTACAGATCAATGAAATTCTTTAATTTGTATTAAAAGACAGGATATTATACACACCCACCAAATTAATAAGTGTGGGCCCACCTTTGACCCTCGCAACACATTGTGGTAGGACTCTACCAGGTGTTAGAAACATTTGGGTGGTATTGTGGCCCATGATTCCAGGACAATCGTATGTAAAGTGCAGAGAGTTACCGGTGGTGGGTTTCAGGCTCGAATGCACCACTCTGCCTTTTCCCACAGATGCTCAATAAGGTTTAGTCCAGAGAGTGAGAGGGTCATTTGAGGGTTGTGAACTCACTGGAATGCTCCTCCCACTCGTCCTTCATGAAATGGGAGCAATTAGATGGGACTTTGTCTTGTTGAAAGAAGGCATCCTGCTGTGGGAAATGTATGGTCATGAACTGGTGTAGGTGGTCAGCGAGTATGTCAACATAGCCTTATGCAGTGATGATAGTCTCAATAGGTACAAGGGGCCCCAATGTGGCCCACATAACATGCCCCAGAACATTGCACCACCTCCACCGGCTTGATAGTTGGGGGTCCATGACCCTGTGTGGTCTATGCCACACATACAACTTCCTGTCAGCACATTGTAGTTGGACCTTCAATTCATCAACCAAGCTACAAATTTCCAGTCTTCCACAGTCCATTGGCATTGTTACTTTGCCCATTGCAGCCTCATAGCCTGATGATGTGCTGTTAACAAAGGAACTTGATGTGGGCATCAGCTGCTATAGCCCAGTCGTGCCGTTGTACATCGATGACCTTTGCACATACCTTCGTAGCTGCCATGTCATTGAATGCCGATGCTATCATCTGCACTGTGGCCCTCCATTCTGACATTGCAATACAGGATAGGTGGTGCTCACTTGAACATCAATAGCCCAGTTACAGCCACATTTTTTTCCAGGGGGTTCAGGTAGTTGGTTCTGATGTAGTCCTGGTACACGTGCAACAGTCACATACATAAATCCCAAATGTTCTACAGTCAGGGATATGGATCGCCTCATCTTCCTTGCACCATCTGCCCACCATCAAACTTACTCGGGCCACTGTTTTTACCCATCATAACAATTGCAGATATTCTATGCAGCAGGTAGGTATCTGACCTATTTATAGCCCACAAGGTGTTTCGGCGGCTGCATTATTATGGTGGAGTAGAGCAGGTTTGTGGATGGATGCTACATAACATTAATTACTGTCGTCTTATCCTCTCTCAAATCTCTTTTTATTTTTCTATGACAGGCTCTTGTCAGACCTCTATGGCAAGCAGCTGCTTGAGGGGGTATTTATTTTTATTATTATATATTTTATAAACTCTAGCAGCCTTCCTGATGACTGGTGGCATTTTCGCAATGGTTTAATGGTGTTTAAATTTTGAGATCTGCAAATATTTGACCCTTTTATTAAAAAAATTTTTTTTCTAATTTTAGCCATTTTGTTTCAACAATTTTTAACATTTTATTTTTCACTCCAAATTTAAGTTCAAATCTTTTTTTTTCTTCTCAAAATTACATTTTTTGGTCTTAACCTATATAATTTATCCAATCAATACATCCGTATGTACTTTTGCTATCCCAGACATGATCCAGCTACTTATACAATTATTTTCACACTTATCATCTAGGATAGAGGGATCTTACAGTCCCATATTCCTTATCGGTGATGAGTTATGAAAAAAATACCCAGTGCTTGAGGGTTTAAAAGGCTTGATGTTAAAATAAGAAGGAAAAAAATGCTGAAACTTATACTGCAGAGACTCTAAGCATGCAGCTAGGGAAAAATTCATGCTGATATTACAGTTAGTTTCTTTTCTGTGTTTTTTTTTTTTAATTCTGAGTTGGTACATGTATTTTCTCCAACTTCTTGGAGAAAGAGTGAGATAGTACATGTATTATTTTCAGCTTTTTGGAAAGGAGAGTGGGATAGTATATGTACTACCTCCAGCTTCTTGGAGAGAAGGGTGAGGTAGTACACATACTGCTGTTGGGTGCAAAGTGTTAAGTAATTAAGAATATATCTTGATTAATAAGTATATATATACTTTTTTTGATGAGCACTATGAATTAACAGAATCACTTAGTTATGCACCTAAAAATATTTGGTCAAAAGAATTGGGAGAAGTGAACGATATTCAGTATATGAATTATTTGTTTTATGACCTGTAAGTTCTTTTGCAATGAACTGTGAGTTGGCCTGCCCTGCTTTAAATATTTTGCACAATAGATTGTTTTATTTGCCTATTCCTTAATTAATTTTTGTTACAGGTACTCAGGTAAAGAACCAAACTTGAAGAACAGAGTTCTTAATGGTCAATCTGTTATGTATGGGGGACAGCTTTATTCTCCATCAATAGCAAAGTAAGTTTAATATTTAAAATAATTCTAGTTTGATCCACTGTAGAATAGACATTTATATGATAAATTTCTAGAGAAAAACATTTCTGCATTAATTTGAATTTTTTTTTTTGCTGAAAGTCATTGGCTGTTCCCTATGTGCTGCTGATGCCATTAAGCAATCAGAGATTTCATCTGTTAGTGCAATGTATGACATTAATAATTAAGAATTGTTGAATTGTTTCTCGAAGGAAGAACTTTTCATTTCCTCTAAATGGACAAAATTATAATGGTCATAAAAAAAAGTTAGTTCACAATGCTAGTTTATTAAAGTATTGCAAAAACATATATATGTGAGTAAATATTAGTTTATTTGTATCTTGGAGTATTGCATAATAAAAATACTCTCTTATTTACTGAAAAGTAGGAAATAAAAAAAAATTCCAGTGGCAAAATCAGTTTATATTTGAAACAGGAGGGGGGGGGGGGGCTAGTTTTATGGGCTACAGATTATCAATATATGTAAACTAACAAATTATAATAATAATAAAAAATATATAATACATGTAAATGAAATAGGCAAATTGCATAATTTAATAACACAAAGCTGCCAACTACTCTGATTTTTTTGGATTTTCTCTGAATTTTGGTTTAAAATTCAAACTTGTAATTGAAAATTCAATTTGTAGGAATTTTTCTGTTTTACCTTATGAAAACCTGTTCCCAAAATTTGCAGTATTATTGTTCTTTTCCCCAAAGGAGTATGTTAATAAAGGGGAAAAATTGTTTTCGATTTAGCTCTTTTACTGTACTAAAGGTGCAGCTGTGTCCTCCACTCTATAACTACTTGCTTGTTGCTGCACAACAACCAGAGGAAATCTATAATACTACAGCTGACCATTTCCAGACAAACACATGGCAAAGTCCACACCTAAATTCTTTTGCAGATTTGTAGGTTGTTTTATTGTTTCTAAATGGGTGTTTGTTGAACCTACATTCAACTCTCATAGCTCTGGCAACTTAACGTTAATTGAGACGTTATGCATGCAACATAATGAGACGTGATGCATACGTGACATCGATGGAGCATTGATTGCCGGACACGATCGAATACACATGGAGTTTCTTTTATAGCAGCAGCAGCAGCGCAGACGAGCCTTGCCAAGAGATCCATGTCAGACTCCACAGGCGATTCATACACGGTAACTTTGAGGCCCCCCCACAGAAAGAAATCAACGCTCATTAAATCAGGTGAGTGTGGGGGCCAGGCAACTGGTCCAGCACGCCCAATCCATCGTTGCCCAAAAGACATATTCAAATGTGCACGAACACACCTTCCATAATGGGGAGGCACCCCATCATGTTGAAACCACATGTTGCATCTCACATTTGCTGGAACATGGGCAAGTAAGCCAGGTAGAACCTGTTCCAGAAAGATCAGATACTTTGCAGAGGTCATGCGGGATGGTAAAAGGTATGGCCCAACTAAGCAGTCGCCGACCAAACCTGCCCACACATTTACTGAACGATGTTGTGCTGCATGGGTGCGCACACTGTGGGGGTTCTCATGAGCCCACAAATGCGCATTGTGCTGATTGAATACGCCATCCCAAGTGAAACTGGCCTCATCAGTAAATAAAACATAAGCTGGGAAATTCACATCTTGGGCACTTTCTTGGAGATACTACTGCGCAAAACGCACATGTGCAGGATGATCTGTGGGGAGAAGTAACCGAACCCTTTAGAGATGAAAGGGGTGTAAGGACTTGCCATGCAAAACACGCTGTACATTGCAACGAAACACTCCTAAGGCAGAGGCAAAAGCACGTGTTCTGGTACTAGGATTAGTCTCCACAGCATCCAACACAGTTTCTTCCATGGCGGGAGTACGTGTTGATCATGGCCTGCCCTCACTTCTGCTACCTCTTAATGACCCATAATTGCACAAATTTTGATGTGTACACGCAAACAAACGGTGGCCCGGTACATGTCTGTGTGGGAAGCGTTCTTGATACATTCATTGAGCGACTCGTCCATTGCCCTCAGCTATTCCATACACTAAGTGCATGTCTGCCAGCAATACCTTTTCATGCTCTTCGTCAGCCGACTACTGCTCGAAGGAGGAAATCCGAAATTTCCCCTCTACCGCACTGATGAACAGCATCACCTATTGACTTACGGTGACGTTTCCAGTTATGGGTTCCTATGCAATTCTCATTCCTTTAGATGTTATTTGAATCAATGATTCTTTAGATGTTCATTAAATCAATGCCATAACAAATTCAAGCTTTCTAAAGAGGAAGGGGGGGGCGGGATCCTACATGAAATTGAGGTAAGGTTTTTAAATTTTTGCAGTGCAGTTTATTTATTTTCATATTTATTATGTATAGGAAAAAGGTAATTTGTGTGAAACATAAACTAAATGTTTTTAAATTTTTATTATGTTTTAGGAAAGCCAGTGCATCTACTTCAAAAGATAAACTTACATTGAACAGTCTCAAATTGAAAAGAAAAGCAGAAGCTATAGAAAATGAAGGAAAAACAAATGACCTCAAAAAATTTGCTTCTTTGTATGGTACTGAAGTTCAAGCCATCAAGGTCACAAATTCATCTTCTGAATTTATGTAAGTGCATATGTTATCCTTTCCCAATTGCCTTGTGGTTAACATGCTTAAACTTGTTAAGAGAATTTGAACCATAGTTATATCGTGGATGCTCACATGCTGTTCTCTGTAAGAAAGGAACACCAATGGGGTTGGAAAGACTGATGTCCGTCTGATGGAATGCTAAGCCTTGATTCCATGTGCCAGATAGCCATACACTTTTCACATTTAAAGAACACCCTGGATGACCATCCACAAATGTAATATTCTTTCATGCAATTTTAGAATGTGATTTAGAAACTCCGTACAACATTCAGTTGAAAACCTGTAAAACTGTATTCTTATTTTAGAAATTCTTCAGATATTTTTCCTGTACAAAGTGTTTGGCTTAGTATTAAAAGAAAATTACTATCTGTTCTGATATATGTAAGAGCACAATATAGTCAGTAAAGAATTCATTAAATTTCAAAAATAAAAGCCCTGTTTTATCCATAGCCATTGATATACTGAATATTAAAATTATTTTTAATTATAGAATTTTTTAATATGACTTTTTATAAAAATAAAAGCCCTGCTTTATCCATAGCCTTTGATATACTGAATATTAGAATTATTTTTAATTATAGACTTTTTATTCCACACACAAAAAAAGAGTATGAGCTAGAAATAATTAGAGTAGGAGCTAGAATAAGGAGCATTGGAAATAGATCTATATTTTATTTTATGTTATTCTTTACCACACTGTATAATATTATTATTTATAAGTCTTTAAATGGTAGCTAGGTAGTCACTGGAAGGAGAGCTCTGCACCAATCCCCTGTGATGATGCATAGAACCGGCCAGGCCTAGCATCTAATGTCCAACCCCGCCTTCTCGTGATGCAGACCGACCGTTAGTACCTTTCAAAAGAGATACTCTCTTGTGGAAGTGAACGGAAGGGGAGGGCTGCCAGATTAGTGTGGCCTACTGATCTGGGTAACTATGGCTACTTTTCTTTTTTTTTCTACCCTGCTGAGGAGTGGTCAACCACACAGGGTCCTGGTGCTGACCATGTATACCAACCTGAACGGAATTATGGCTCTGAGCTTGATTATGGATCCTGATTTTGCTGCACTGGTGGGCTTCTGTGGAGGGAAAATCTTCTGCTGTGTTTTCTGTTTGTTTGTGGGTTGACAGCCCCAAGTGATTAAATTCACAGGATATGTTTATCAGCCGGTGGATAATCCTGAGCAGAGGTCATCGCAGGCACCTGAACTCTTTGCTTCTACTGGCATCGTCAAATTCTACTTTGGGGGAAGTCTTCCAGTGTAGATGGCTTCAGCCTTTAGTGGTGGGGAATGGGTCTTTGCCCCATGTCTGCGATTAGGGGGCTGTTTGATATTGTCGGCATTCCCTCTCTCAATAAACATAGTTTCTTTAAACATCCCACTAACCATTTTCTCTCCATAGGTAGTTGGAATGTGAGGACTCTGCACAGAGCTTTTTCTCTTGATGTCCTCACACAAGAATTCCACCATTATAATTTAGATATTCTCGGCTTGCAAAAGACCAGATGGACAGATAAAGGTCAGATTCTTAAAAATAATCTTAAATTTCTCTTTTCAGGGAGGGACGACAATAAGCATCACCAAGGCGTGGGTCTGCTTCTCAGCAGACACGCTAGTGATGCTCTTCTAGGATATGAGTGCATTAATGAAAGGTTTCTTACAGCAAAATTTCAGACAAGCGTTAAAGACTTGAATGTTATCTGCTGTTATGCCCCCACTGAGGATGTCGATGAGGATGAAAAGGATAGGTTTTATGAACAACTTCAGGATATTTTGAATTCTGTCAAGAAAGGAGATATTACCCTTGTTCTTGGTGACTTCAATGCCAAAGTTGGTACTGACTCTGACCTTTGGGCAGGAGTAATAGGTCCTTTTGGTATTGGTAGCTGCAATGGGCAACATCTCCTACAGGTAAGTAAACTCAATGGATTCATAATAACTAACACTTATTACAAACACTGCGACATACATAAGTACACATGGGTTTCACCCGATGGGCTGCATAAGAATGTGATTGATTACATATTAATTAACAGCAAATGGCTAGTTCTGTTAGGAATACCAGGGCATATAGGGGGGCTGAAATTGGATCTGACCATTACCTTGTTAAAAGTGTCTTGCAACTTAAACTTAAAAAGTGTTGTGCTAGGGTTAAAAAATTTGCTTTTAATACTGAAGCTCTGAAAAACCCAGTTATAGCCAAAGCTTACCATGATAGGTTACTTAGTCATTATGACAGTCATGGTATGCTTACTACTGAAGTTGAGGAAGAATGGGATCATTTTAAACAGGCTTTTTTAGACACTAACAGTACTCTTTTAGGAAAAAGGAGCAGAAGAGGCAGAATTATCTGAGTGATAAGGCTCTTGAGCTTATTTTGGAAAGAAAGAACTGCAGGAATGTCCTTAATCAATACTCTACTACTCCTAATAGAAAGCATTACAGAGAACTTAATAAACGTGTAAAAGATCAGTTAGCTGCTGATAAGAATCTTTGGCTGACAAAGCCAAGGAAGCAGTTAGATAGCACAACAGCAGAGAGCTGTACCAGATAGTTAATGTTTTGTGTGGTAGAATGTTTCGTGTGGTCTTGAGAACTATGTAACATAATGGTGATGTGCAGCATGAGATTAACAGACGAATAGGGATTGCTGCTGGAACTTTTAAGAATCTATGGAGATTGTGGAGAAGTAGGCGTATACACCTAAAAAATAAAATTAGACTGTATAATAGCTTAGTTCTTTCTAGGGTTAGTTATGGTAGTGAAACTTGGACGCTGTGTAAACAAGATAACATGAAACTAGATGCTTTTGATTCTAGATGCTTACACAGTATCTTGGGTATTAGGTGGTTTAACTTTGTAACTAATGATGAGGTTAGGCAAAGGAGTCTGCAACCTCCTTTAAGCAGCATATTGTGTAGAGAGAGACTGCTGGTTTGACCATGTTGCCCGTATCGATAATTATAGATTGGCGAATAGGGTTATGAACAGTGTTCCTAAAGGCTTCAGAAAGAGGGGGAAACCAAGGATGAGGTGGGCAGACAATGTCAAACAGGACCTTATTAGAATTGGTGTGCAGTGGTCAGATGCAGTAGATGTAGCTCAGGATAGACTTGCTTGGAGAACTAAACTGCACGGTCTTGTTGGACCTCCATAACCCATGCTGCTTGAGGATGATGATGATGATGAAGATGAAGAAGAAGTTTATAGGGGAAATGGTTATGTGAGAACAAAGCATTACAATTTATTCACACATCTATATAATAAAAAGAAGGTGTCTTTGTGTCTGTGGCAGTCATAACTCATCAGGAAACCATAGTAGACTCTTCAAATTTTCAGAGAATCTTTCTGGTCTGGGTTGCAGTACCAAATTTCAGGTAAAAAGTCCAAAAAGGGGGCTTGCTAGAAGCAAAAATATTTAACATGCTATTCCTACTGGTACGAATAATCGCTGTGAAATTTATTGTTGTCATTTACTGTTCCTAACTATGATTATAAGAGTCATATTAACATTTAAATCAGCTACCATTGACTGATTTCCCACATTTCCAAAGACGTTATTTTCAGGCATCTCATTGCAGCTAGGGACTTGATTTTTTTAACCCAACACAAGTTCAGGTGCTGGGAACCTTCCTACAAAACTTGGGACCTTTTGGTCAAGTATGTCAGGAATCACATCTGTTGAAATAAAAATCTTGATAGTTTGCGACGAAGCCACACACTATAGCCACCACAGGCTATGAGAATGCATGGTGAGTCAGCAATACCTTTGCAACACCGCAAAATTCTTCATGTTGTAACTGTCTTAGAAAGCTGAGAGCCATGGGCCAAGTAGTAACTTGATTTTTAAACAAACTACTGGGTCACACGGGAGAAGCTGCAGGAAATTTGGACCATGCGGTCAAATATCATGGAGGCCATAGGACAGCAAAATCTGTCTTAATGTAAATAAAAATCTTGATCGTGTAGGAAGAAACTACACCATGGGCTATGAGAGAGAGTGCTGGCATCATCAATGGCCCAAGCAAACACTGGGAAATTTTCTTCATGTTGAATCTGCGTTAAAGTGTCAGGGGGAGTACTTACAAAACTTGCTTTAGTGCAGTGAAACTAAGAATATACAGATTAAAAGTGACCCTGGGCAATGCTGGAGTCAAAGCAGCCATTCAACTAGTATAGAATAAATTTACAAGTTATAGATGTGTACTTTAATTTTTTATTAAACATTGCAGTCATAATCTTGCAATATAAGTTTGCTATTTGCTTATCTTGTCTCTGTTTTGGAAAATTTTTGCTGCTTGTTCTGCAAATATCATCTGGCATTAAATTATTCTTGCTTTTGTGGGAAATTTGCAGATAATTTAGTGTATTTACAAGCATGAATGTTATATTTTAAAGTATAATATTTCAAATGCCTAGGGATGCTGTCTATCCAGTTTTGGGTTGGTCTCCAGAAATTGTGCCTCATCTCAGGACCTTAGTTGGAAGTGATAAAAATCTCTGAATTTTGTCATTTTAGCTCTGCATGATTTGGAATGCAGGGCAAGATAACAATTTTTCATTAGTGGTTCATGAAACATTTTTTTTTCCTTCATAGGAAATGTGAGCTTTGAAGAATATTGCATTTGTTTAGATTTTGTTTAGAAGTAGCTGCAATGGGTAACTACATCTGTGCATTTCATATTTTTTACTGTAAAATTTTGAAAAGAAACTATGAAAATGTATTATTTGATCTTTTACCACTTGCAATTGTTGTTTTCTGTGTGCTAGAATATTGCTTTTCATACTTTGCTCATCAAAAATATAAGGTATATTTTTAGTGTGCTTTATGTGATTCAAATAAGCAGTGTTCCAAAAAAAAATATATTCTATATAATATAGCATTCCAGCCACAAAGCAAAGTTTTCAGGCACCAAGAAAAGGGCATATTTATGGTACTAAAAATGTATTTGTTACAACAAAAGAAAATAGTAGACAAAAGAAGTTATGCAAGATGTATATGCTGACTTACAAGATGGATGTTCTTATAATGTATCACGAAAAAATGCATACAAATCATGTTAATATTGTCACTAGTAATATGTTTCATGCAAATAAATAATATTTCCAGGTAAATAATTTTCAGCATATTGAATCTCTGGAAAAATATCCATTTTATAAAATCTTAAAACATGGGATCTTTCACAAGAAGCATAGCTGACAAAATTGTCATTATGTATTGTTTTCTCTTTGTTTCATGAAACAAAGACAAAACAGTATATACATCTTGCATAACTTCTTTTGTCTACTATTTTCTTTTGTTTTTATTGCTTTTTGGATTTTGCATGTTGCATTCATATGTCAAATGTTTTAGTACTTTGCAATTTATATCTTTAATAAATTTTGTTTGTTTTTATTGTTCACTCGTCAGTGTCATATGCAATCAAGTTGATTGTATAAAAAAAACTAATAGCCTGTGTATAATTTTGTTTCCTGTTTCCCATTACACTTCTATTTCTATTAAATTGTTGCTTATTTAGATTTTCTAAAAATTAAATTTTTAAAGAACAGGTAAAATTTGCCCCCCCCCCCCCAAAAAAAAAAAAGAACTTTAACATTTGCTGTTTGAAAAATTCTCGTACCCTCTAAAGTAGCAAGTATTGAGTTTCTTACTACGATTTTTAAATTTTCAAATCAATGTTTGATTCTATTTTGCACATGCTTTGATATCACATGTTTGATTGATTGTATATATTCCTTAGAAATCAAAGACTAGCTATCCCATCAATAGGATCAAGAAATCTTCTTCAGCATTTAATTAAAGATGAAACTGAAAATGGTTAGTGTACATTGTAATCTTCAGTATGACCAATAATATTTTTTGGTTAATATGAAGGTATAATAAATTAATATGTGGTTAATATGGGGTATGAAGTATAATAATTTTTTTTAAGATGATGTGAATGTTAGAGATTTTTATTTCCAAATGCTGGAAGATTAACCTTTAAAAGGAGAGGATTTTTGAAACTAGATTTTCTTATAATAAAGCACATTTCATTAAAGTGAAATATCTAAATTTTGTAGTTTTAAAAATTAAACAGCCATTTCAATAGTTTTGAAGCACAGAAAGTAGCAATTTGAACTTTACACATGGAATAAAGATTTGTATGCTAATTTTAAATGTTTGTTTGAAATTAAGTTTAAAAAAAAATTGGAAACAAGATTTCATCTTATGTCTTTAAATTCAGTATTGTTTTTAATGTGTATTAGAAAAATAAAAAAGTTGCCTGATATGTTTGATTCAACATAAATTATGTTAAAAAAAACTATGATCTTGAAGTTTAATTCCTTCATTGCAGTTAGAGAAATTAAATCTGTTACACCAAAAGAATTACTAAAGCTACATGAACAACAGTTAAAAGAAAAGAGAATTAAGTTACATAAGTCTGATGCTCCTGTTAAAAAACTCTCCTTGCAAAGCATATTACCCCAACTTGGACGTGGCTATCAGTCAGGTGATGAGATTAGTTTTGATGTTTGTTCTCCTGTTGGCAGGAAGACTTTTACATCTCAAGAACTGGCAAAGGTATTTTTGTGTGTTAATATTTTACTAATAAAGATTAAGAAATAAAGTAATATTTTCACTGTAGTAAGTAAGTGCGTGATAACTTAAAGTTAGGAAAAAAGGAAAAAAATTTTGAGATATCAATTTTTTTTCTCTTTTATTATATTTACATGACAGCAAAAGTTGTTTTTGAAGCATTTAGTTTATTTTGCCAACAGTAAAATGTATTTATTCACTGTTGTTTATTCCAGCTAAGAGCTATTCAAAACATAAAGGAAAAAGGGCCCCTAGAGCATAAAAATCCTAATGCTGTTAAAAAAGAGATATCACTGAAGACAAAGGAAAGAATAAAAAGAACAATAGAAGAACTAAATGAAGCAGACAAAGGTAAAGAAATTCATTTTAATGTAACACAACCTTTGCTTTTTATTTTTATTTCTTACTTTATTCTAGAACAGTATCATTCGCTATTGTGCTTTTGCTGTAGATAAATGTTGAATCAAATTTACCCCTATTATTTTAAGTGTCTAGCTGCAAAATTGATTAGTAGCTTATACCTAATTTAATTTATTTTTGTTAATTTTATTTGCAAATTCTATTCCAATGCTTTATTACATGTAACTCTCAGATCAGTGGTTCCTAAAAATTTTCTTATGTTAACAACTCTTTCAGTACTTACCAATTTCTAAACTGAAAATTTGAGCTTTTTAACCTTCCACAACCCAGATTTTTTCTACTTGTGGTAAAGGAAAGAGTAAATGTTAAATGACTGTTATGAACTTCACATAATTAAAATTTAATGGATTTTAATTTCTAAAATTTTGTATGTAATTCTCAGGTTAGAATGGACTAAAATTATTGTCAGGTCACAGGTGGACAAATATGCTGTGAAAGATGATGAGGTCATAAACTTGACTCAGTGTGGGTACTGATCTTGATATCAGAAAATTGCCAAGCTGGGTGCCCACATTAACTACTCAACAACTGTGCATGAACATTTATTTACATAACCACAGTTTGTAAAATAAATTTGCAAGTTTGGCTCTGAACTAAGGCCTCACGTTAATGATGAGGTGAATTTTGGCCAAACACTGGCCTCAGCCAGGAAATCCCTTCCAAGTCAACAGCTCTTTCTGACCAGATCCTGATCCTCCAATCTATAATAAGTTTGAGAGCAGAAGAACTGGGAATGAAGTCTTTTTCTTTGCTCCACATATCAGTCATGTGAATTTTTTCCATGCATGAAGGCCATTAGTGAAATGGCATGCTGATCCTGACTACTTGTCGATGTGCCAGATTGATGATCCCTTTGTCTGTCCTCTGAAATCTGGTGGTCAAGACTTTTCTGGTCATTCATGGACAATTGACCCTTACAACCCAAAGACCAATATATTAGGGCAGACTCCAAATTCAGCATATTACACAGCCTTACAGAGAACCACACTCTTTTTCATATTTACAGTACTACTATTGAAGGGCCAATCACAATTAATTTGTGTACTTGCAGATGACACACAGTCTGCTTTTTTTTTTTTCATTTACTTGGCTGTGCAGTTGTAGATGACAAAGACTTGTGCAAGTATGCTATCTTTTCCTCAGCTGCACAGTTTCATTTCACAAGCCCCTGCAAAAGTCTGCGATGTTTATTTGACCACACATTTTCCAGATTCTCAGAATTTCAGATGGATTAAATGGCTCAACCAAAGAAGTGAGAAATATAACCTGTTTCTTATACATTACTGTTAATATGTCAAATTTTAGTGAGTAAGGTTGTTGCTATAAAGTTGTTAGTAGTACAAAAGTAAAATCACTTGGAAAACAGATGTAAATTAGCTAATATTGTTTTTTGCCAAATGTGCCAGACTCACATGTTAAGCATGCATTAAAGATTCAGACAACTGTTCAAGGGGTGCCTGCAACTATTCATTTTTATATTTTAATGCCTCTTGACCTCATTACCATTGAAAACTCCTGTAAGAGTATTAATTAAAATGACAGTACTGTAAGAATATATACACTGAGATGCCAGTTTATTAGTTACACCCTCTCATCACATAAATGGTTCATTCCAACATATAATATGTCACATGACCACAATGTGCAGTATAAATCAGGCAGACCAGCTTATCAAACATCAGTTAGAGTTGGAATGTAGCATGATGGTGCCAAGCATGCCTGTTCTAGCAAATCCCAACAGATGTCCTGGGCTTTTTACACATAACCGTTTCAAGGGTTTACCAAGAATAGTGTGAAAAGCAAAAAACTACCAGTGATCAGCGATCCTATGGACAAAAACCACTTGTAGATCAGCGGGTACAGAGATGACTGGTGAGAATTGTGCAAGCGAACAGATGGGCCACAACCAGTCAAATCACAGCAGAATTAAACATTGATGACAAAGCCGAGGAAGCAGTTAGACAGTACAACAGCAGAGAGCTGTACCAGATAGTTAATGTTTTGTGTGGTAGAAAACGGACAGGTACACAGGGATTGAAGGATAAACAAGGTAAGGTTATAGAAGGTGAGGATTCTGTCATGGCTAGGTGGGCTGAGCATTTCAGTGATGTTCTAAACAAAGTGTTTAGTTCTATTTCCATTGTTTGTAATGATACATTACTGGCTTTAATGTTGGCCCTATAACACAGTCTGAAATTATTTTAGTTGTTTCTAAACTTAAACTACATAAATCCCCAGGGGTAGATAAAATTACTATGGAAATGTTTAGAGCTGGGAATGTTTCTGTTATCACATGGATGACTGAAATTTTGAATATCTTTTATGATAAAGGCATTGTTCCTAAGGATTTTACCAGAGCTATTATTATCCCTATTTTCAAAAAAGGTGATCGCAGTTCTTGTGATAACTGTAGGGGTATCAGCATACTCTCTGTTCCAGGGAAATTTCTTTGCTTGATTGTGCTTAATAGAATTAAGAATCTGGTTGACAGGCAATTCGTGATGAGCAATGTGGATTCAGAAGTAGTAGGGGATTTGTAGATCAGATATTTTCACTTAGGCAGATTCTTGAGAAATGTTTAGAGTTTCAGAAACCTTTGGTTGCTAGCTTTGTTGATTTCAAAAAGGCTTTCGACTCTGTTGATCATCATAATTTGTGGTTGATTGTGAGATCATATGGTATACTAGACAAGTTAGTTAACATAATGAAAGCTCTCTAGAATAACAGTGAGTCGTGTGTGAGAGTTGGTAAGTCTTGTAGCAATTGGTTTAGCATTACGTCTGGTGTTTGACAAGGTTGCATTTTGTCTCCTTTTCTCTTTAGTTTGGTTATTGATTATGTTATGCGAAATTCACTTGAAGGGAAAGATTTTGACCTTGGCAGATGGTGTTGATGAGATGAACTCTTTCATTCGAGCTGTTGATGAAACTGGTAGTAGAGTAGGTGTGGTTATAAACAGAGAGAAAACTAAAAGGATGAAAATTGGTCAGGCAGGCCGTGATTCAGTTAATCTGAATGGTTGCAGTCTTGAGCAGGTGTCACAGTTTAATTATCTTGGGAGCTATGTAACAGATAATGGTGATGTGCGGCATGAGATTAACAGACGAATAGGGATTGCTGCCGGGACTTTTAAGAATCTATGGAGATTGTGGAGAAATAGGTGTATACACCTAAAGACTAAAATTAGACTGTATAACAGTTTGGTTCTTTCTAGGGTTAGTATGGCAGTGAAACTTGGACACTTTGTAAACAAGATAACAGGAAACTCCAAATTCGCAGTCCCTAGATGCTTTTGATTCTAGATGCGTATGCAGTATCTTGGGCATTAGTGGTTAAACTTTGTAACTAATGATGAGGTTAGGCAAAGGAGTCGGCAACCTCCTTTAAGCAGCATATTGTGCAGAGAGAGGCTCAGTTGGTTTGGCCATGTTGCCAGTATGGATAATTATTGATTGGCGAATAGGGTTATGAACAGTGTGCCTAAAGGCCTCAGAAAGAAGGGGAGACCTAGGATGCAGTGGGCAGACAATGTCAAACAGGACCTTGTTAGAATTGGTGTGCAGTGGCCAGATGCAGTAGATGTAGCTCAGGACAGACTTGCTTGGAGAACTAAATTGCACAGTCTGGTTGGACCTCCATAGCCCATGGCTGCTTGAGGAGGAGGATGATGATGTGCAGAAGCACGACATATCGAATGCACCACATATCAGATGATTTGTCATAAATGGACTACAACAGCTGCCGATATTGAGTGTCCATGTTGTCAGTGAAGAACACGAAAGTATATCTCCAGTGGGGCACAGGAGTATCAACACTGGAATGTGAGGCCTGGTTAGATGAATTGTTTCTTTTGCATCATGCTGATGGAAGGATCAGAATTTGGCACAAGCAACATGAAGCCATCTTGTCTGGTAACAGTAGAGGCCAGTAGTGGCGGTGTGATGGTGTGGAGAATGTTTTCTTGGCGTTCATTTAGCCCCTTGATACCCATCAAAGGACATCTGAATGCCATGACATATTTGCACATCATTGCTGATCCAAGTTCATCCCTTCATGGCTACAGTTTATCCTCACTCAGATGACATGTTCAGCATGATAATGCACTTGCTCACAAGGCATGTATTATCACCAATGGTTCCAGGAACATGCTGACAAGTTTTCCTTGCTTCATTGGCCTGCACAGTCCCCAGATGTAAACCCTATTGAGCATCTTTGGGATGAGGTGGTAAGGGCTGTTTGCAGTGAGACTGTGCCGCTGTTCAATTTGCAGCAACTGCACGACACAATCATTTCCCATGGTACATCATTCCTGCACAACACATCCAGCATCTTGTAAGTTCTGTGCCCTGGCAAATTTGGGCTATTCTGAAGGCCAAAGGAGGCATAACATGCCACTAGATAGGTGTACCTAATAAACTGGCATATCAGTTTATATGTATATGAGCTATATATATATGAGCTTATACTACTTTGCTCAGCTATAGTAGTGTAAGAGTATCTTTGAATAATTTGTACTATTATTCTCTCTATCGTTTAATAGGGGATGTAAGAGAAAATGTAAAACAACCTGAAGAACTTAAAGTTAACCAAAATCTGCTGGGCAACATTGACATGAATTCTGAAAAGTTTAAAAAATATTTAAATAGGAAATCTAGTCATGCATATGAAACTGAAATGGTATGTATATTTAATAAAATACTTCTAATTTTCTCTGAAATAAATAATTTGAGAATATAAAAAATAGGTAATGAATCCATAATAACTTATACACTAAATTTGGCATTTGTAAATCTGGCTTTCATGTGTTTGTGTGATCTTAAATGCATAATAAAGTAATTGAAGACCTTGTTTCCAAAACAAATTTAGTTCACTTTCCTAAGGAAAGTAAGACAGAAAAGAAATCCAACTACTGAGCCATTTACTTATGCTGTTGTTTTTACTTATTGTATGATAGTTTTAATGTGATGTATTTTAACTTTTGGACAAAATCTAATGCTTGCAAGTATTTAGATATTGTGAGGTAGAATTTGAGTGATTTCTGACACACATTTTGTCTGTCAATGCTGGTTGCTGTACTGCAAGCTATTCTTTCTCGCATTCAGATGTGCATTGTAGAGAGAGTTATTGACAGAGTGAGCACATTGAACAGACTCTACATTAGACTTGCTTATACCATTCATGAATTGGAATGTAATCATTAATCTGTGTAATAAATGGTTTTGTCACTAATCTCTCCCTTTCTGTTGTTCTTCAGCAATTCAAATTAAAAAGGAGGCAATACAGGCCTTATTTCAAAGGGACTAAAGCATTTTGCAAATCACATTAAAGGTTAATAATATTAAAATGTCTTTAATCCATGGATGTCAAATCTAGCCCATGATCAATAAACAAGAAACCCTTCAAATTTTGCATGCTCTGGTTTGAATTTCTTGCTTTTGTTTTTGTAATGTGCTCTAATAACAAATTATTTTCAATAAACTTTTGTCCATTCTTTGTTTATTTCTATTAAGAAAATAATATTTAAATGCTTTAGGTACAAACAAGTTTAAAATTCATAGTTTTCTGAAAATTGCTAGAGCACAATTTGTTTCATTTGATATAAAATTAACCTCAACTGTATTTTTGTGTGTATTTTCTTACCAATAGTGTTCAACAATGAATATTTTTCTTTATAAACTGCTCAAGTTAATATTTTTGCTTTTTGCATTTAAATTTTGCATGTTTTTTTTTAAGGAAGAAATAGAGAAGCAAGAAACATATTTTTCAGTATTAGAAAAAAAGGAACAAATGGAGCAAAAAATGGAATCTTTAAAAGAGATTGTTTGCAATGTAGTTTCTTGTAAAGTGGTAAGTAGAGATAAGTGTTTCATGATTAATTAATACTCAAAGTAAATGTATAAAAACAAACTGATGTCTTTCTCAGCTCTATTGATGAAATTCTGTCATCAGATTTGTAAATATAACTGAATGCATCAAATAAGGGCAAATATGCACAACCCATCACTCATATATGCATCATAATGTTATCCATTGCATCCTCAATTTGGGTCTACTCTCACTAACTGAGGTCTGTAAATGGTAGCTAGGTATTCACTGGATGGAGAACTATGCAATAATCCCCTGTGATGATGCACAGAACTGGTCAGTCCTAGCACCTAAAGTGGAACCCCACTTTCTCGTGGTGCAGACTGTTAATACCTTTCAAAAGAGATACTCTCTTGAGGAAGAGGAGAGCTGCCAGATTAGTGTGGGCTGCTGATCTGGACTACTATGGTTCTTTTCTTTTTTTTCCCACCCTGCTGAGGAATGGTTTAACCACACAGGGTCCTGGTGCTGACCATATATACCAACCTGAATGGAATAATGGTTCTGAATTTGATTATAGATCTTGAATTTGCTGCACTAGTGGGCTTCTGTTGAGGGAAAAACTTCCACTGTTTTCTGTTTGTGGATTGACAACCCCAATTGACAGTATGTTTTATCAGCTGGTGAATAATCCTGATCAGAGGCCATCACAAGTACCTGAACCCTTGATTCTATTGCAGTGTCTCGCAAACTTTTTTACTCTGCGGCACACTGAATCTAATTTTTTTTCCGCGGCACACTGAATCTAATTTTTTTTTCCGCGGCACACCTAAAAAAGAATAAAAGCAAACTCTATATAATCGTCATTATATTTGCACTTTGTTGAAGTCATCAGCCTGGTTTTACTTGAAGATTTGCTCTCGTTCTTTAATTCATAACTCGGTGTTTGTTTTAAATATTTGTCCATTCTATGGCTTGAAATAATCAAAAATTAATACCAAAATTTGGAAAAAGCTTGATAAATACTTACAAGATCCCAGTTGATAAAATCTGAAAGATTTTTATTGTAGCACGTCGATAACACAAGTCAAGTCAAAATGAAAACTTTGGAATTTGAAATGAAAAAATTTGAAAAAGTGTCAATTTGAAAATCTCTCGCGGCACACAGTTTGCGAGACACTGTTCTATGGGCATTATCAAACTTGCATTTGAGACAGTCTATCAGTGTAGATGGCTTCAGCCATTTATAGTGGGGGGGGGGACAAGTCTTTGCCTCATTTCTGTGATTAGGGGGAGCTGTTTGATATTGTCAGCACTTTCTTTCTCAATAAACAGTTTCTTTAAGCATCCCATTAACCATTTTCTCTTCACAGGTTCTTGGAATGTGATGACTCTCTGTACAGAGATTATTCTCTTTATGTCATCACACAAGAATTCCACTTTTATAACTTAGATATTCTCAGCTTGATAGAGACCAAATAAAGGTCAGATACTTAAAAATAATCTTACTTTCTCTTTTCAGAGAGGGAAGATGTAAAGCATCTTTAAGGCATAGGTTTGCTTCTCAGCAGACACACTAGTGATGTTCTTATACACTGCTGAAAGTGGAAATTGTGATACCAAGAAGGAATGGAAGTACAACAATATAAATCACAGGAGTCAATTGGCCATCAGAGATATGCAAATGATCAAAGTTCTGCAGCAATTGGACAGTGACACCCAGCTGAGCTGTGGATAAATACTGAGCACGCATGAGCTCGATAACTGACAGAGAGGTTAGAGTGCATGCTGTGAAAATGCTCAGAACATGCCTTGGAGATTCTGATGGGACCTTTAGTGCAATTGACGCCTTCTGAGAAAGAGCGAATCATTGATATGTGAGAGCTCAGTTTGAGCCTTTGAGCAATCACTGCATGCATGGGATGCAATGTGAGCACAGTGCAACAGTGTGTCTCACGCAATATTGTGGAGCATCAAATGACACAAAGAACAGGTACGGGATCAGCACTCCACACCATATGATGTGAAGATTGCATGCTCCATAGGAGGGCTGTTTGCAACCCTTTCACCACAGCAACTGTTGCAGAGTGATTTGCTGACTGCTGTGGGTACTGTGGTCTCTATGCAGCGACATCACTAGTTACACCGTCTTCATTGGTGTTGAGCGACACAACATTGGACTACGGAATGGAGGAGAGTGTTGTTACAGATGAATCCCGATTCTGTTTCACCATGCCAGATGGACATTTGTCTGCATGGCATCAGTGTTGTCAATGATGTGAGAAAGACTATTCCATTAGCCGCCATATGGCTCCCCACATGGTACAATGGTATGGGGTGGTATCACATATGCCTCCGTGTTTCTGGTGCACTAATGGTGAAATGTTGCATTGATGACATTATTAATGCTGTGGCACTACCCATCCTTACCACCATGCCTGGACTGATTCTGCAGCAAGACAGTGCCACCCCACACCTTGGAGACTGTCCAAGGTGTGGACAATCTTCCATGGCCACCATACTCCCAGAACTTGTTGCTCACTGAGCATGTGTAGGATCTTATGGGCCACCACCTTCACCAGCTCCCTCCAGCTGCAAACCTGCTACAGTTGCATGTCCAATTGGATGCTGTTTAGAACATCATGCCTCAGGACACCATTAACAATCTGATTGATGGAATGCCAAGACATGTAAAGGTTTGTATAACCACCCAAGATGGGCCAAGACGTACTGATGATCTGCAGTAAATGCACATACCTTGCATTCTCATGTTCCATTTTTTGATCATTTGCACATCTAATCCCTAACTTCCATCCTGTCAATTTCTAGTGTATACATCACTTCCTTCACAGTGTTGCGATTTCCACTAGCAGTGTAGGATATGAGTCCAAGCAGTGTAGGATATGAGTGCATTAATGAAAGATTTTTTACAGCTAAATTTGAAACAAACATTAAAGACTGAAATGTTATCTGCTGTTAATCTTTTGCTGAGGACTCAGATGAGGATGAGAAAGATAGGTGTTTCAGACAACTTCAGGATAATTTGAATTCTGTCAAGAAAGGAGATATTACCCTTGTTCTAGACAACTTCAATGCTAAAGTTGGTATTGACTCTTACCTTTGGGAAGGGGTGATAGGTCTCTTTGGTATTGATAGCAGCAATGATCAATGTTTCTTATAGGTAAGTAAACTTAATGGCTTGAGAATAGCTAACACTTATTACAACATCACAAGATGGACTGCATAAAAATATGATTGATCATATATTAATTTATAGCAAACAGTCTATTCTGTTAGGAATATCAGGTCATAATAGGGGAGCAGAAATTGGATCTGACTATTACCTGTTAAAAGTGTCTTGCAACCTAAACTTAAGATGTGCTGTGCTAAGGTTAAAAAACTTACCTTTAAAACTGAAGCTCTGAAAGACTCAATTATAGCCAAAGCTCACCATGATAGGTTTCTTAGTCATTATGACAGTCATGGTTTGCTTACTAGTGAAGTTAAGGAAGAATGGGTCTGTTTTAAACAGACTTGAAACTAACAGTACTCATGGGAAGAAATGGGCATTTATACAGGGATTGAAAGATAAATATGGTAAGGTTATTGAAGGTGAGGATTCTGTCGTGACTAAATGGACTGAGCATTTCAGTGATGTTTTAAACAATGTGGTTAGTTCTACTTCCATTTTTGTAATGATGATATCACAGTCTAAAGTCATTTTGTCTATTTCTAAACTTAAAGCACATAAATCTGCAGGGGTAGATGAAATTACTACTAAAATGCTTAGAGCTGGGAATGTTTCTGTTATCACATGGCTGATTGAAATTTTGAGTATCTTTTATGAAATATTTATACATATGATCCTAAGGCATTGTTCCTAAAGATTTTACGAAAGCTATTATTATTTCTGTTTTTTTAAAAAAAGGTGATTGCAGTTCTTGTGATAGCTATAGTTACTAATATTTTATTATTTAAATGTTACATACTTTATGCCAAATTTCATTTGTAGTGGTGCAAGAATGCAACCATATTCTCTATACGAACCTGAGATCATAGTAATGAAGCTGATATGCAACAGTTATTACCATGATTATGATAGAACAGTGTCCCATCAATTCATCATAGTGTTAGACATGATTTTATTGATTTTCTACATATTTGCATAAATTAACTTCCTAGAGACATTAATTTAGACTTTGAGAAGTTAAACATGCATCAGAAGAATTTTTCTCAGAAATTAATTAAAACATGAATAACAAGTATTATTTCAAACCATTTAATAAAATATGCATTTTGAAAGTTTGCATAATGATTATTTTAATATTGGGCAATTATTTAATGATATTTATGAAAATAATTTATTATTAAATATTCCAGTTTCTGTGTATCTTTAAATACTAAACAAATATTGTTGAAAATTGAGATTTAAATAGATTTTATTATGATCTTTAATATATCATTAGTTACATTTTTCCATTAAATGCATATTTTAGAAGTTATAGAGCTTTGAAGTTAGATTCCTATTGACATAACATGATAATTCTCTGGTTTGCTAGGTCATTCTCGGCAAACATTTTGGCAGAAGGGTTGCATAGAAAACTGAAATGGAATGCTGGGCCACCAAAGGAAACCTTTTGATGTGGGGAATGTCATAGGCTGTAAAAATTGACCCCCATGCTTTCTCCCTTACCCCCTAAAAATTGTGGGAAATACAAGGAATATTGTCCCCCTATATCTCCTGAATGCGAGTGTAGGATATAACAAGCTATATTTCAAATGGAAGCTGTGTGTGGTGAGTGTCATAAGCTATAAAAAATTGATCCCCTATGCTTCCTTCCTCCTAAAAAACAGGAAATGTGAGTCCTACTGCATCTCAAAACGGGAGGGGACCTACAGTTGTGAGTTAAGTGTCAATGAAAGTGCATATAATGACCATTGTAAGCTATTTCAACTTTTCTCTTCCCCCCCCCCCCCCCCCCCCCCCCCCCCCCCCCCCCCCCCCCGATAAAAGGGAGAGGACAGAGTTTCCCAGGGTTATACTTTAATGAGTCGTATCTCAGAGCATCTGACATCTCCAATGTCACGGACTACCTCAAACATGACTCCGAAAAGAAGGAAAACAGTGGTTGATGTTTATGAATCATCTATCAATGAGAATTTTTTGAAGGTAGGCGTTTTTAGTGACAAAAACAAAACAATATAAATAAATTAAAAAATTTTTTAAAAATACATGTCTTCCTATATGGGCCCTAAAAAGTAGAAAATAAACCTAAAGAATATCGATGGTGCAATCAGTCAATGAGTTTGTATTCACTTCAAAGGAATGGTGCCAACAATCTTGTGTAGGTACATCGGTGCCCTATTTTCCTTTGAAGTGAATACAACTCAGTGAGTGATTGCACCATTGATATCCTTTAGGTTTATTTTCTACTTTTTTGGGCCCATATAGGAAGTTGGGTATTTTTGTAATTTAATTATATTTTTAAAAAATTTTAATTTATTTATATTAATTTTGGCAT
Source organism: Ryuthela nishihirai (assembly GCA_038380435.1). Taxonomy (NCBI): domain Eukaryota; kingdom Metazoa; phylum Arthropoda; class Arachnida; order Araneae; family Heptathelidae; genus Ryuthela; species Ryuthela nishihirai. The sequence goes on from JAWZYU010000017.1 coordinate 19,959,217, forward strand.
GCAGATTTATTGTAATAGTTTAAAGTTTGGAATAATATAGGTAATGATTTGCAACAATCATATGTGGTAAGTTAGTCATTAAATGTTTTTCTAGCTTAATATTGTTTCTAATTTTGCTGATTATAGAAATTAGATAATTTAAATTTTTGTGTTAAATAAATGCTATTGTAATTTTTTTAATAAATGTTCTTTTTTGATATAGTGTCGATATACAGCACATCAAGCAACAGACTATTGCAAAAGCCAAAGTCACCCTATTCGGTGGCACAAAGCTACTAAACGCTTTTTCTATTGTACAAACTGCAAACACCGTACATGTTCCTTTGCAAAGCTTCCAACCAAAGAGTGCAGGTATATATTTTTTATATTTTAGCCTGTCATAACCAGTGGTGACGTGTGCAAAGAAGCACATGCACCCATTGCAAAAATTAGAAGAAAAAATTATTTTGATGATAATTATTTTCTTCCACTGGAATATTATTTGTTATTTACTATATTGTTTATTTGTTTACCTACATGGCACAATCTAGAGATTAAGCATATTTCTTCTACACTGAAAAGCCAATATTAACATAAATCTTGACTTTTCACTGTTAGGGACAGTTGAAGTGTGCTCTCACATTTAGTGCAGTATGTTAGACAAAAAACATGACAGAGGGCTAGCTGTGGAGACATTGGATTTGAGCAAAATTATTCCCTGCACTAGAGATCAAGTGTGCACATGCAAAAATTAAGTGATCATAGATTGGATATTTCAGCAAGAGGGTGTGACCAAAAAACTTGTCCTCAGGCTGATTCACTATGGGGGAAAAATTGTGTTCATATCATATGGAGGCTACAATTCATAAAGTAAGTTCAAACTTGCAGCATCAGTTAACTATAGTAAGTTTTCAATTTATACGGATTTAAGTTATTTGGATTCTTAGATACTTGGTTGTGGTACTTTGACTTACAACTAATAATGTCATCTATCAAGTGCTACTTTGAACATAATAGATAGCATTCCTAGTAAGCTAAAGTACAGTTGATAGTGTCATTGCCATTTTATTTGTTTCTACTTTGAACACAAGTTGTGTTTTGTTAGTGAACACATGTAGTGCTTACTGAAACAAAATATAAACCCTAAATATTCTTGAGAAATGTAAAAGTGATGAGAATATAGTATAAGCATATAAATAAAGCAGATGAGAATAAAGTTTCATTTTCTTAAAGTTTTCTTTACATAAACAAAACTTGTTCAGTTTTAATTATCCTTTGAAACGAATATATGTGTCAAAAACACATCGTATTTAAATGCCATTTGACTTACGCAGTTTTTCAACTTGCGTGGAAATCTTTGGAATGAATTAACCATGTAAGTCGAGGAATTACTGTTGAACCCAAAAAAAAAAGCCCTTTATAAATGAAACTAGAATTCTTTAAAAGTATAACTGATTGGAAACCATGGTTTGAAGTTTTAATATTTTCAGGAGATGGAAAAGCTATTCTTTGTTGTGATGCTGCAAAGTGTTGATTTAGCAGCAAAAGTTTATTACTTGAATTTTTTTAATTCTTTATGCAAAATCTGTTGTACTATATTATGAAACAAAATCAATACAAAAGTATCATAGGAAAGATATTTATCCTATACCAAAATGCTAATAAGTGATTTAATGCCTTGCATAAGCTACCATTGTACCACGTGTCGGACAATGAAATTTTTCAGAATAAGACCTTATAAATCTTCTTCACTGAGACATGGCTGAGACAGCGTCATCTATACTCAAGGAGATGCAACTTTTTCAGTCGTTGCCATGGAGTTGCATCTCCTTGAGTATAGATGGTGCTGTCTCAACCACGTCTCGGTAAAGAAGATTTATAAAGTCTTATTCTGAAAAATTTTATTGTCTGACACATTGTACAATGGTAGCGCGCTCTGGCATGAATCTGGAGAGATGTGGGTTCGTTTCCCGCCTCTCTGCTGATTCATGAATCTGGTGAGAGGATCGTGAATCTGAATTCATCTCCAGATTCATGAATCTGATGATGAATTTTTTTCGGGATCTATTATTTAATGTTTGATGTCTATCTTAATAGAGAATATTGTGCATTCACTTTGGATTTATTTTTAATTGCATAAGCTAAGTTTGGCACAGCGTTTTTTTTTTAAATTGTGATGTAAAAAGATCTTTGATTCAATTTTAAACCACACCTACAAGTGTTTTCCCATAAACTTTGCCTGTTTTTTTACCTATAATACAATTATAATTACTTGATGTAAAATAACTTAAAAAATTTTTTCTAATAATTTATTCAGTATTAAAAAATACACTTCAATGCTATGTTTTAAATGAGACATACTGCATTTATCATGATTAGTTACCAAATGTTATTGCATTTTTTTAACAACTAATTTAACTATAAAACTTGCAATTATTTTTAATCTTTTATTATTTTTTTCCGTTAATATTTATTCAGTGAATGAAATGCACCTTTATGTTTAATTGGTATTTTAAGCAATTATAGCATTTTTACAATTAATTAGTATTTTGTGCTGGAGACAATATTTATTCCTTCTACTGGTTTGGGGTGGAGGTTGCTCAGTCAATAGTGTGGTTGCTCAGTTGATTGTGTACCTGGCTCATAATGTGGAGTTCCAACATTCGAATCCCACCTAGGTAAATATTGCGATTTAGCTCTGCTAACCCCCACCCTGGCTTTGATCAGTAGCAGACACCAATGGGCTTGGAAAGGATTCCATCCATTAGATGTAATGTTAGATGTGGGCCTGTGTGCAAGAGAGCCATACCCTGTGCACATTAAAGAACACACTGGATGGTCTTGGTGGGAGGCTACCATCTCTATCCAAATACTGTCCAGTGGGTTCCATTCTCCCAACCTACTTTGAGCCCTTGAGGTTCTTGGGGATGATCATTTAGTCAATTGTGTGCAAAAGTGCTGCTCAAACAACCTTCTATTATTTTTCCTTCATCTGGCCTGTGCATTGTCACTGACAAAACTTGTGAGCTGTCACTGATTAGACCATTTTTAGAATATTGAACCAAACTTTATGTGAAGAAAAGGCTCTTAAGTGGAAAAACACTAAATTTTAGTTTTGTACAGTCGAACTTATTCTTTAACAAAATAAATAAAAAAAATAAAATAATTTAAGTAATTAAAAATTTTTTGTTAAAAATAGAATTAAAAAGTTTTGGTTAAAATTTCAATCTTGTTACAGAGCTAAATGCAGTTTTATATGGAAAATTTTTGATGATTTGAAAAATTTGAAATCTGATGTTATAGAGCTAAATGCAGTTTAGCTCTGTAACAAGATTTAAATTTTTATGTTGTATAAAAATGTATGAAATTAAAATATGGTAATGAATCTATGAATGAGCTTTTAAGACTTGGGTAAAATTCAAATTGTTTTTGATGATTTAATAAACTACTAAAGGAGTGTAGCCCAGTATAGCTATAATATCTTGAGTAAGTTGTATAGTAGCATTCTTTCACTGAGTAAAAACAAAGATCTAGGGATCATTTTAAAAATGAGAATGAACCAGTTCTTAAATGGTTCATTCTCATTTTTAATGAATTCGTTATAAAAAAATGCATTTTGAATTAAAGATAAACTAAATCCACTTCTTAGAACAGAAATGGTAATGAAAATCACATGAGCATCGCTCAACAGTTTGTCAATAATTAATAAACAAAAATTTAATAAGCTTTTAAAAGTGCTGGAAGACGCTTAGTCTCCACAGAACTTTGCTGTAAGTTTTGTTTTTGATGAAAGAAATCTCCATTTAAAAATATCATGATAGAGTTCTGTCAATTACTTCAGAATGAAATTGTACAGCTCTTTTAATTTTCATATTGAACAGAAATGATATATAATCTGACACTTTAAGGGTTAAACTATATTTTTATGGGTTTTTTTTATTATGCCTGGTGGATATTTTGGTTATCCTTCAGTTTTACTGACTACTACTACTAGTGTAGATAATGTGTTAGTAAGTCGATAAGCGATTTCACAGCATCATTATTAACTCACAAGAATGGATAACGCTTTTTTTGCCAATTAGATTTATTTACACAAGTACTGCAATGTGCTATTTACATGGTTGTAGGAGCTGAGCACTTTCAACTGCACTCAGCAGTCATCTTCAGGGCAGTATACAGTTCTTTGGAGAGGCAGATTGTTGGTGAAAGGTTAGGATAAGCAGAAATAATACCTTGGGGAAATGGCTCACTGCTCTGTGACTTCTGCTACTAACAAGGGATTACTCTAAGTGATACTGGCAAAGCACCAAACTGCTGCTACCTAGTGACTTTTGCTCCACTAGCATGCTGAAGCTTCCTTCCGCTGCAGGACTCTCATCAACAAAATATCTTCAAGAAAAGGGTATTATTTTTGCTTATCCTAACCTTTCGCCAATGATCCGCCTCTCCAAGGAACTGTATGCCACTCTAAAGATGACTGCTGAGTGCAGTCGAAAGCATTCGGCTCCTACAAGCATGTAAATAGCATATTGCAGTAGTCGTATAAATAAATATAATCCATTCTTATGAGTTACTACTACTAATATATTGTTTCATAAGATTAATACCACTCCTTCAAGGATCTAAAAATTAAGGTATTTATATAAGTGAAGAAATTGCATGAGGTCTATCTCCAACTCACAAGTTTTAATATAGCAGATTAAAAGAAACTTCATTCTGTTTTTTTTTTTCAAATCTGGGCAATTATTTCTTAGTACAAATAATGGCATCTCAGTGGCACATTGATATCTCATTGTTCACAGTGACACTGCAACTGCCAGGATCTGGGTTTGAGTTCCAGGATGGCATAGTTGTATATATGAGAAAACATGACAAGCCTAATGAACTTCTAGGTTATCCCCATCTTTCTGTAAAAAAGTAAATATAATTTTTCTCTAGCTTTATTTTAATTACAAATGGGATTTATTCTCCCACTAAAAGCTTAGTGATGGATAGTAAAAAAAAAAATTTCAGATAAATGAAAATGTATTCAACCCATTGTGATGAGAAAATCAATTATTGCCTGTAGTCCACATTTATCATGAGTTTGAAAGGGAGAAAATATGTGGTAACTGTCATTTTTAATCTAATCCCAGTTTATAAACTAAGAATTAATTAGAAGAATGCATATCACCTCTGGTGCATATGAGAATCTCGTTTTCCAAGAGAATTAAGTTTTTCATTTACCTACTTTTGCACTCTTTAAAAGCTTTAATTTAAATTAACAGATGATTGGGAAAATGCAAATAGTATGTTTTTTTATTAGTGCTTATACAACATAAAAAGTGTTTGTCTTTTATTCCTTCAATTTAAAAAGTTGCTTTCTTATAATAATTATCAGATGTTTTCTTTCTGGTGTAAATTGTCTTTCTGCTGAGGTCTTGCTTTCGTCACAGATCTTTTTTGTGGCCTATTATACTGAAAGGCATTCAGATGTCACATAACTAGTAGCCCATTAGACTGAAGAATAATTTATTATTTTTTTTATCAACATTTTTATAATATCTTGTTTTTTTTTAATTCAGAAACTGTGGTGGTTCAAGTTTTGCAAGAACAACAATGATGAAAGTAAGTTTGTTTTTTAAGTGCAGTTTGCTCTTTTTGATAACTTAGTTTTAAGAAACATACAAATTTACCAATATTGATTCAATTGAAATACCATTTTTAAGCATCAAAGATAGAGGGAAAATTGTATAATTTTATCACACTAACACTGTATATGATAAAATATTAGTGCCAGTTTAGGCTGATAGTATTTACATACTTCATCATACAATGACATAAGTACCATTATCTTGTAGCATTATCACAGTCCATTAATCACAATAATGGTGTATAGCTATCTTGATATTTAAGTTTACAATGCATTAAGCTATTCTCTATTAGTGATAGATGAAAGATTACATAATAATCATCTGTATAAAATTCAGACCACAGTTGGAAGGTTAAGATGAGGTAGAAGTTGCATTACATCATAAGGTAGATGATATTGAAGTGTTCCTTTCTGCTAGGCAAGTTTATAGTTTGTATGTTCTGTATTGTCAGTGCTCTGTCAGTGTTTAAGACTGACTTATCTCTTAAGTTGAATCAACATCAGTCAATTTGTATGTGATTAGTGGTATACTTTAAGCATACCATCTATTTTCATGTTATCTGTTTGGGAGAAGACAGACACTGCCTTTAGAGTGCCACAGATATTTGAGTTGTGCACTGCAAGTAGGAATGTTTATATCATTAATAAAGGAGATCTTGACCTGGAGCTGGTAATTAGTGGTTAAAGCAATTGGTGTGTCATCAGGAGATTGTGGGCTCATATCCCATAAATTAAAGCCAAGTTTTCCTCTAAATTTGATATAAATGTATGTATCAGAATGACTTCTTGATTTTTTTTTTTTAGAAAGCTTTTTGTGTTGAAAAAGCATTGAGTTAATTTGACATCAGTTTTAACATATAAAAGTTTTTGTTAAGTGCCAATGCTAAAAATGGCAAAAATATTTGAAGAAATCATTGCTTTTAAAGGCTCTGTCCAATATCTAGATATGCTAATAATTTGAAATATGATATTTCAGATTCATACAAAAATAGCAATACTCATTGTTGTAATGTGTTCTTTCTGATTAATCAGATTTATACTTTTTGCCATGTAATTATATTGTTTAGCATTTGCCAAAAGTGGTGACGTCATAAAGTTGAATTTCTACAAATCAGTTATTTCCATAAGTCTAATGGAAATTCATTCATTAGGAGTTTTAAAAAAACTTAGTTTAACACCATAACTTATTTTTTTAAGAAATAAGTTCTTGAAAAGATCAAGTGCTGATCAAAAATGTAAAGAAAAAGTTATTGATTATAGACTTTGCATACTGTATAGTGTTGTTATAAAGCGTAGAACATATGTTGCTAACTCTGCTTTACTCTGAATATATTTTGTTGTTAATATGCTGTTTCACTTACACTTCATGGTCAAATTTTTATTAACACTGCATTGTGCATGCAGTAGTACCGTGAAACATGTTAATGTATGCAAAATTTCTTACTGATATAAGTATTCTACATTGCTACAAAGTTCTATAAAAGCCTTAAAGGCATTGTGGAAAGCAAAGTCAAGTGTGACATGGGTTAAAAGGCTGATGTGACTGACTTCGAAAAAGGCTCATCATTGGAGTGTGATGAGGAGGAGTATCCATAGTGGAAGTGATGGAACTCAGTGGAAAAATCATGGGGAACAGTATTTGAAGTGTATGAAGAATGGCAACAATCTGAAAAATGTCTGCTGACCATGGCAAATGCGGGAGGAAAAAGTCTGACAGACTGGGGACAGGATTTGCATGAACTGTATGACAAAAAAAAAAAGCTGCTACAGTTCATCAACAGAGAGATTACCGCTGGCAGTACTTCAAAACTTGTTTCAACAAGAACTATATAAAAAGCATTGAAAACTTTGATATTTGGGAACTGTACCGTGATACAAACAATGCGATATTAGGTAGATATTCATAATAATTTGGCCAGGTGGTGCATATTGTTGCTTTTACTGTGAATGGGCAATCATGTAAAAAGTTATCATATCTTGCTAAAAGCTGCCGACAAGATATAACTTTTGAACCTTAAAGTATTGTGAGTACTGCTACAGAAATGGATGATGTTTGATGACTCAACAGGAAAAGGTTTCTAGGGTTGAAAATATGGAAACTTAACATTGTGTATTATTTTCAAAACATTTTATATAGAGGGTTGACTGAGGTGCACATATATCAGTGGTAATGTCTTTCTTTTTAGCAGTTAAACTGCACTTATTGTTGGGTGTGATATTCTTTGCACCAAGTGTATCAAGATGATCTCATATGGGCTCTGTGAGATTCAGATAAAGGACTAGGATGTCTAAAAGAAGTTGAGTGATGTATATGAATGTTCTTCAAATTAGACCTAGATTCATTTTATGCACTGTGCCATTTTTCTGTTACACATTATCACCCTACCAATAACAGTTAAAAATGAAGAGTGTATCTGTCAACAATGATAATAAAAACACCCTTGTGTTCATAGACCTCCTATAAAATGATAGTTGAATCCATCCCATACCTAAAATGTTGCTTAACCCTTCCAGTGTTCACATTGTCTGTATACATTCACAGAATCTGAATTGAGAGGCCAAGGATGTATGTATATGATTTTAGTACAACTAAAAAAGATTTTTAAAGTATAAAAATTGCCATTTTAATTTATTTTTATATATATCTTATAAAAATATATAATTCAGGCTTGAAAAATAATATCTTGTTTTTTAATTTGATGCCTATTTTATTAAACTACAATATAAATAATATGATAAAAACCATCTGATTGCCATTTCTTAGAAGCGTTAAACGATATTGCTGATTTGCTCTTAACATTCCTATTTGCTGAAGCAACCTTCTGATTTAAGCTCACAAGTTATTCCTTAAATGTTCGAAAATCTCCTACAAATTAATAAGGGAAAAAAAAAAACTGCTATTTTTAAAAACAGTAGATTTTGGAAGTAATTGCAAAGTACAGTACATACTGCCATTTTTTTTTCCCATTTCACACTCTTTTCTGTCATAAACCTATTTCAGTGTTTCTAAAATTATTTTTATCATTTTCCCAGCATTCTATGCATCTTTTCCGCTCTAAAAATCGAAATTGGAAGTAAAAACATCCTTCTTAGAAATTCTGGTTGCAGCTGCATTTAATTAGTTATGCTTCACTGAGGCAAACAGGATGCAGATGGCTGACATATGCAATCTCTGTTGCTTCTGCTATAAGTGTTGTTTACAGTTTTGGTCCAGCATATTGATACCCTTTGTAAAGTTAGTATTTGCTTTTTTTTATATTTAAACCTTAGTTTTCATTTAGTAGATTTATTTTCGGAAATTAGCGATTTTTTTGGCCAATTGAGAAGTATTGATTTTTTTTTTATAATTATGCTACATCGCATGGCCGGCCTTACAACTTGTTGCTGTGGATATTTTAACATCGCATTAGGCTATGTGTGAATTTTTATTTTATTATTTATTACTTTTCCAGTAAAACTTCGATCAAGTATAATTTTCTGAAAATAAATGAGGTCTTGGATATGGAAGCAAATTTATTTCTGTAAGTTAGCGATCTTTCGGTTGGCTGATTTATCAATCTTTCTGAGTTATGCTACTTTGGAGGCCAGCATTAAAGTTTTTGCAGATATTTTATTTAACTCCCATTAGGTTATATGTAATTTTTCTTTTATTATTTCTTATTTTTTTAGTAAAAAAACTGAGTTTGTACCATTTTCTGAAAATGTCTTGGATACAGAAGCAAAATAGACTTCTTTGCTACAGAAATCAGCTGTCACATTGGAGGGCAATTTTGGGAAGGCGTCCCCTCTGCTAAACCCTGTAGAAAGTTTAAACCCACCCACACCCCTAGAAAAAAAAATATATTTTTTAAATTGCGAGTTTTTATATTTATATTGAATGATTTTAAAGGCACACAGATGATATAATGCTGTTTTTTTTTTTGCTTTGGTGCACAAACCTTTCTGCACTTAGCCAAGATCACCAAACTTCAACACCAAAGAAAAAATTCAAAATGTTTAGCAAAAAAAAAAAGCAGCCAAGGAAGTTTTTTTCTATTTCATAACCAGTTTAGAAAATTCCATGAATGTGAGAAGTCCAAGTCACATTGTATAACACTGGCGGTGTTTAAAATATACGATACTGAAAAGAATCATTAAAAGAAATAAAAATCATATTTCAGGTTGAATATTATTATATTCAGGAGAAAATTTCCTTTCGATAAATATGTAATCTAACTATTTTTATGGGGCGGGGGTGGCTCAGTCGGTAGGTGCCAGGCTCATAATCTGTAGTTCCCAGGTTCGAGTCCCAGCTGGGTCAGCGTTGAGATTTATCTCCGCAAAATTCCCCGCCCTGCCCACGGTCAGTAGGGGACACCGATGGGCTTGAAAAGGCCACCGTCCGTCGGATGGGACGTTAAGCTGTGGCCCCGTGTGCGGGAGAGCCATTCTCTGTGCACGTTAAGGAACACGCTGGATGGCCTTGACGGGAGGCTACCATCTGTCCCCCAACAGCTGTTCCAGTGGGTTCCCTCCCCCAACCTTCTCTGAGCCTTCGGGGTCCATGTGACCTGGCCATTTAGCCCATGGTGTGCAAAAAAGTGCCGCTCAGAGGTAAAACAACCCAACTATTTTTATTCATCAGGTTTTCCAAAATGAAGCCTTAATTGTATTGTGCAATCTTTGTTTTTCACCATATCACATTGAAAAGTCTTTCGTATTAAAATCAATATGCTTGCAAATCTGTTTATATAATTTATTTTCATAAAATTTGTAATTAAATTGTTTAATTTGGTATATAACATTACCTATTTCTGTTGATTGATTTTTTTTTTAATTCTAAAGTTGACTTGTTGACAGCACAATTGGTTAAAAGCCTGGAATTTTCTCAAAGTATGGTACCAATAAAAAAAATTACAAAACAAGAGAAATATTTATTTGAAACCAAAAAATTTTTTGTTATTAAGAAAGAGCCTTTCTATTCATGTGCATTATACTCATTTCTGTGTATTAGTTTTTTTTTTAATAAACTTTTATTTGTGTTGCCAGATGCATTTTTTTACTACATGACTCTAAAGAAATGCTGTTAAAATAAAACTTGTCATTTTTTTGTTAAATATTTTATTTTCAGAAAATCCAGAATTAAATGCTGATTAATTTGGCATATAACATGCCATAATTCCTTTCATTAGTTATTTGGCAAAAAAAGTTCTAAAGTTAAAGTTTATTTTTGCAGAGCATAAGGAGAAAATAGCTTGGCCTCTAGATGGACATCAGTTTTTCAGGCTGGATACTGGAAGGCTTAAGACTCACAATTTTACACGGATCTAGAGAGTAGACACATAATATGGATCTGAAACTTAATAACAAATTCTATTTACCTTAGTTTATCCATCACATTAAGTTAATATAGAACTCAACTTATTAGATCCTGTGAGCCTTTGCCCCTGGTCTAGGGTCCAATTCTTTTGGTTCTTGAAATTTTCTTAGTGATACATGGCTGTTGTCATACCATTGTTTTGTGAATACCCATTTGGTACAATTTGTATTGCATTATTACCATAAGCTGTAAGTACAGCATAGCCTATGTCAAAATTTGAATTGAAAGTTCCCAGATTGTTATTTTCACTCATTTTCTTAAGACTAGAAAACTGCTCTCTCTCTCCTTGAGTGAGATGGTATGGCATTACTAATGGTTGTTTTGCTTGTCATTAATCACTGTTGGTAGGATGGTGGACATTGAATTAAAACAACGAGAATCCCCAGGGAAATGCAAAAAGGCAATATATAATTAAATTTTGTTACAAATTTTTTTGCTCTTTTTTATTTGTTAGATTGTTTACAGCATTTTTTAAGTATCGATTCCCATAGAGTTTGTGGAGGGGGGGGGGGGATTTAAACTTATATTAATCAATAAAAAGCTTATATAAACATTTGTTATAACAAATGTCTGAACTTTGAAATCATGAATATATTGTAAGTTTTTGACTAGGGAGAAAGTTATGCTTTCTTATCCAGCTGCAGACTTCCTGGTTTTAAATATTGACAATCTCACTTGTTCTCTGCAGTAATGCTTCTGCAAGCACAAGCAACAACACTCATCCTCCTAGTAAATTTGATAGTGCTGGTTACCTTCTCAGGTTTCAGCAATATGCTATACAGCTTTATATACTGTCCCTTGATAGAAGAGAATGTCATATATTCTAGGACAGTCACAATACAGTATAGAGGACCAAACATTTAATGTTCACAATACAGTATAGAGGACCAATCATTTAATGTTCACAATACAGTATAGAGTCACAATACAGTATAGAGGACCAATCATTCTATAATATTGTGTGAGAAACGTTTCTATAATGGAAATGTAACTTCACAGGTAAAGTGATGCTTTCAAACATTAATTATAATTTTTGTTTCTTTTCTGGTTTTAGCCTCGAACAGGACCTAAGTTAGATGCTGAAAAACTTTTAATACGAGGAGAAGAAGTAAAATTTTTAAATAGCATGAAAAGTTAGCAGTTTTAAATCCACTGTATGTCATCTTTTGGTGTTTTATGTAACATTGTTTTTTTTTTTAAGTTATAATCTTAAATTTTGTTACAAATTTTTTTCTCTTTTTTATTTGTTAGATTGTTTACAGCATTTTTTAAGTATCGACAAAAACAGCACAACAGATTTTTTTTACTGAATACTTATTAATATATATTAATGAATAAATAAAAATTTACCATCCTCAGTAGGAAAGTAACACAAAAGAATGTGTAGTAAATAATATTTGTTCAATTTATTTTAAATTGAAGTCAATAATTTTTGTAATTTGTGAATTCAGGCTGGTGTGTGGTGTCAAAATATTAGTATATATATGTATAATAAATTCTTGTTCTCATAAAAGTCACCTTTAAAACCTCACAAATGACTACACATAATATGGTGGAAAATAGAGGATTAAGAACAAGTAAAATTAATGTAACAGAATGATCTGTTACATTTTTAACAGATATTTATTTAATCATGAAAAAATTATATAGTTAATTAAGACACCATTGTAACTTGCAACTAAATATTGTGTTTGTATATTAAAAAGTTTTGTAGTTTTGTTTTGAAAAGCACTTGTGCCTTTGACGTGAAGTTAACAGCTACACTTTGTACTTTTACCCACTCTTATTTTGAATTTGTTGTCATATTTTAATGTAATATTTATATGGTTGACTCAATACCTTTATGCTTGCTTACCAACAGTGTAACAGAACATTTACTCTAGCCTTCATAGGAAGTGCTGTGCACTAGCCACGTGTTTAAGAAAGTCCCCACCTTGAGCCATTAATGCAAATATAAGCAAAGGACCAAAATTAATATTTATACTTGGATCTCACAAAGTGACTTTAACTTGAACTGCTTGTAAGCTTGTCTAAAATTTGAATCTTTTGAGGACATCACTTTGCATTGTTTCCTTGTGATACCTTAATTATCACATGATATATGTTTAAGGGTCACAGAGCCATTTATTTAAATTACAAAAGGCACAAAATGCAAGCTTTTAGGAGTGCAGTTGGAAAAGAAATCGGTTGATGCTAAGTGGGTTTCTGCATCAAAGTATCTTCAAATGCTGATGATTTTTTTATAGTTCTATGATCAGCATGGAAGGCTTTTCAAATGAAATTGTTATCAAAATCCATGAACCGTCAAATGTCGGTGATGTAAAAGGCAAATTTCGACTTCACTAATTGAATCACAAAAAGATAGTATTATTGTATATGTATATTATTGTTTATGTATATCATGCTTTGTTCCTTTGTACATCAAACTTTACTGGGACAAAATGTTCAAAAAACATAATTAGCAGCCAGAGTTAAAATCTGATTGCAGTATTTGAAAATATCGATATTTTGTGTGAGGTTCTGGAAAAGGGATTTAATGATTTGAATGTGAAAGAAAAAATTACATAAAATTTTTATATATGAATTTTACCAAATTAACTTGGGAGATTTATGTGCCAAAAATATTTTATATAAATTTTTAGTGCTTAACTGAAACCTGTTTAAAACTTACCCGAGTTAAGATGTAATTATACTTAAATACTTATTCATGTATTTTTGTACTTGTATACAAGTGTAAATTTCATAAGTGGCTTTTAATATTAAGTAATATAAATTTCAGCAATGTAATATTATTTCAGATATGCATACAAAATGAAATTTAAAAATAGGATGAAACGTCTTTTTACTGGAATATTTTGCTGGCACCCAATTGTGTTAATGTTATCTACTGGTACATTGTCACAGCTATCCCAAAGCCAGATAACACGAAATTGACGGTCATCCGACCACTGGTTCACGAGAAAAAGCCAAAAACGTGAAACAAATTTCTACATGTGAAGTCGTACCCTAATTGACCTAGAGAATCTGCGTTGGGGTCATCCGAAAGCCCTTTTAAAGCCGACTACCACGAACTTGACAGCAAGGTCATCCGAACTCTGGTTCACAACAAAAAGCCAAAAATGTGTAAGAAACTTCTACATGTGAAGTCATACCCTAATTGACTTAGAGAATCCGCGTTGGGGTCATTCGAAAGCCCGTTTAAAGCCGAGTAACACGAACTTGACAAGAAGGTCATCGGACCTCTGGTTCACGAGAAAAAGCCAAAAACGTGTAACAAAATTTAACCTATGAAGTCCTCCCCTAATTGACTTGGAGCATCCGCGTTGGTATCATTTGAAAACCAAGTAACACGAATATGACAAGGTTATCCGACGTCTGATTTACGAGAAAAAGACAAAAATGTGAAACAAATTTCTACATGTGAAGTCCCCTAATTGACCTAGAAAATCTGCGTTGGGGTCATTCGAAAGCCCTTTTAAAGCCAAGTAAAACGAACTTGACAACGAGGTCATCCGACGTCTGGTTCACGAGAAAAAGACAAAAACGTGTAACAAACTTCTACATGTAAAGTCGTCCCCTAATTGACCTAGAGAATCCACGTTGGAGTCATTCGAAAGCCCTTTTAAAGCCGAGTAACAGGAACTTGACAGCAAGGTCATCGACCTCTGGTTCATGAGAAAAATCCAAAAACGTGAAACGAAATTTATCCTATGAAGTCGTCCCCCAATTGAACTAGAAGTCCAATGAAGTCCTTTAATTGACCTAGAGCACCCGCGTTGCAATCATTCGAAAGCCTTTTTAAAGCTGAGTAGCACGAACTTGACAACAAGGTTATCCAACCTCTGTTCACGAGGGAAAGCCAAAAACGTGAAACAAAATTTATCCTATGAAGTCGTCCCTAATTGACCTAGAGCATCCGCGTTAGTACCATTCGAAAGCCCTTTTAAACCCGAGTAACATGAACTTGACAACAAGGTCGTCAGACGTGTGGTTCATGAGAAAAAGTCAAAAATGTGTAACAAACTTCTACATGTGAAGATCCCCTAATTGACCTAGAGAATCCGCGTTGGAGTCATTCGAAAAGTCCTTTTAAAGCCGAGTAAACCGAACTTCACAACAAGGTCATCCGACCTCTGGTTCATGAGAAAAAGATAAAAACGTGAAACAAAATTTATTCTATGAGGTCGTCCCCTAATTGACCTAGAGCATCCGCGAAATTCGAATGGTACATTCGAAAGCCCTTTTAAACCCGAGTAACACGAATTTGACAACTAGGTCATCCGACGTCTGGTTCATGAGAAAAAGACAAAAACGTGAAACAAATTCCTACATATGAAGTCGTCCCCTAATTGACCTAGAGAATCCGCGTTTGTGTCATTCGAAAGCCGAGTAACACGAATTTGACAACAATGTCATCCGACGTCTGGTTCACGAGAAAAAGCCAAAAACGTGTAAGAAACTTCTACATGTAAAGATGTCCCCTAATTGACGTAGAGAATCCACGTTGGAGTCATTCGAAAACCCTTTTAAAGCCGAGTAACAGAACTTGACAGCAAGGTCATCCGACCTCTGGTTCACGAGAAAAAGACAAAAACGTGTAACAAAATTTATCCTATGAAGTCTTCCCCTAATTGATCTAGAGCATCCGCGTTCGGGTCATTTTAAAGCCAAGTAACACGAACTTGACAACAAGGTCATCCGACGTCTGGTTCACGAGAAAAAGCCAAAAACGTGTAACAAATTTCTACATGTGAAGTCGTCCCCTAATTGACCTAGAAAATCCGCGTTGGGGTCATTCGAAAGCCCTTTTAAAGCCAAGTAAAACGAACTTCACAACAAGGTCATCCGACGTGTGGTTCACGAGAAAAAGCCAAAAACGTGTAACAAACTTCTACATGTGAAGTCGTACCCTAATTGACCTAGAAAATCCGCGTTGGGTCATTCGAAAGCCCTTTTAAAGCCGAGTAACACGAACTTGACAAGAAGGTCATCGGACCTCTGGTTCACGAGAAAAAGCCAAAAACGGGTAACAAAATTTAACCTATGAAGTCGTCCCCTAATTGACTTGGAGTATCCGCGTTGGTACCATTCGAAAGCCGAGTAACACGAATATGACAACAAGGTCATCCAACGTCTGGTTCACGAGAAAAACGTGAAAGAAATTTCTACATGTGAAGTCGTCCCCTATTTGATCTAGAGCAACGCGTTGGGGTCATTCGAAAGCCCTTTTAAAGCCGAGTAAAACGAACTTGACAACAAGGTCATCCGACCTCTGGTTCACGAGAAAGAAAAACGTGAAACAAAATTTATCCTATGAGGTCGTCCCCTAATTGACCTAGAGCATCCGCGTTAGTACCATTCGAAAACCCGAGTAACACGAACTTGACAACCAGGTCATCTGACCTCTGCTTCATGAGTAAAAGCCAAAAAAGTGAAAAAATTTATCCTATGAAGTCGTCCGCTAATTGACCTAGAGCACGCACGTTGGGGTCATTCGAAAGCCGAGTAACACGAACTTCACAGCAAATTCATCCGACCTCTACTTCAAGAGAAAAAGCCAAAAACGTGTAACAAACTTTATCCTATGAAGTCGCCTTTTAATTGACCTAGAGCACCCGCGTTGGAATCATTCGTAAGCCCTTTTAAAGCGAAGTAACACGAACTTGACAAGGTCATCCGATCTCTGGTTTACGAGAAAAAGCCAAAAACGTGAAACAAGTTTCTACATATGAAGTCCCCTAATTGACCTAGAGCATACGCGTTGGTACCATTCAAAAGACCTTTTAAAGCCGAGTAAC
This sequence comes from Ryuthela nishihirai, assembly GCA_038380435.1. Lineage (NCBI taxonomy): Eukaryota > Metazoa > Arthropoda > Arachnida > Araneae > Heptathelidae > Ryuthela > Ryuthela nishihirai. The sequence continues at coordinate 19,975,985 of JAWZYU010000017.1, forward strand.
ACGAATTTGGCAACAAGGTCATCCGACGTCTGGTTCACGAGAAAAAGACAAAAACGTGAAACAAGTTTCTACATATGAAGTCCCCTAATTGACCTAGAGAATCCGCGTTGGGGTCATTCGAAAGCCGAGTAACACGAACTTGACAACAAGGTCATCCGACCTAAGGTTCACGGGAAAAAGCCAAAAGAGTAGGAAATTTTAGCCTATGAAGTCGTCCCCTAATTGACCTAGAGCATCCGCGTTGGTATCATTCGAAAGTCCTTTTAAAGCCGAGTAACACGAACTTGACAACTAGGTCATCCGACGTCTGGTTCACGAGAAAAAGCTAAAAACGAAACAAATTTCTACGTGTGAAGTCGTCACCTAATTGACCTAGAGCAAAGCGTTGGGGTCATTCGAAAGCCCTTTTAAAGCCAAGTTACACGAACTTCACAACAAGGTCATCCGACGTCTAGTTCACGAGAAAAAGCTAAAAACGTGAAACAAATTTCTACATGTGAAGTCCCCAAATTGACCTAGAGCACCTGTGTTGATGTCATTCGAAAGCCCTTTTAAAGCCGAGTAACACGAACTTGACAGCAAGTTCATCCGACCCCTAGTTCACGGGAAAAATCCAAAAAAGTTTAACAAATTTACCTATGTGAAGTCGTCCACTATTTGACCTAGAGCATCCGCGTTGGGGTCATTCGAAAGCCGAGTAACACGAACGTGACAGCAAGTTCATCCGACCTATGGTTCACGAGAAAAAGCCAAAAACGTAACAAAATTCAACTTATGAAGTCGTCTCCTAATTGACTTAGACTGTCCGCGTTGGGGTCATTCGAAAAGCCGAGTAACAGAACTTGATAGCAAGGTCATCCGACCTCTGGTTCACGAGAAAAAGCCATAAACGTGTAACAAAATTCAACGTATGGAGTCGTCCCCTAATTGACCTAGAGCACCCGCGTTGGGGTCATTCGAAAGCCCTTTTACAGCCGAGTAACACGAACTTGACAACAATGTCATCCGACGTCTGGTTCGCGAGAAAAAGTCAAAAATCTGTAACAAACTTCTACATGTGAAGTCGTCCCCTAATTGACCTAGAGAATCCGCGTTGGGATCATTCGAAAGCCCTTTTGAAGCCGAGTAACACGAACGTGACAGCAAGTTAATCCGACCTCTGGTTCACGAGAAAAAGAAAAACGTGAAACAAATTTCTACATGTGAAGTCGTCCCCTATTTGATCTAGAGCATCCGCGTTGGGGTCGTTCGAAAGCCCTTTTAAAGCCGAGTAACACGAACTTGAGAACAATGTCATCCGACGTCTGGTTCACGAGAAAATGCCAAAAACGTGTAACAAAATTTAACATATGAAGTCGTCCCCTAATTGACCTAGAGAATTCGCGTTGGGGTCATTCGAAAGCCCTTTTGAAGCCGAGTAACACGAACGTGACGGCAAGTTAATCCGACCTCTGGTTCACGAGAAAAAGTCAAAAACGTGAAACAAATTTCTACATATGAAGTCGTCCCCTATTTGATCTAGAGCATCCGCGTTGGGGTCATTCGAAGCCCTTTTAAAGCCGAGTAACACGAACTTGAGAACAATGTCATCCGACGTCTGGTTCACGAGAAAAAGCCAAAAACGTGTAACAAAATTTAACATGTGAAGTCGTCCCCTAATTGACCTAGAGCATCTGCGATTTGTTTAACAAATAACTTTTGTTAGGGGAGAGGGAATAAGTGCTTGATTACCCTTCATTAATATAAAACTCTCTTAATGAATAGGTCTAATAGGAGATATGAGACTGTACACTGAGAGTTTGACCATCAGTATTACACTGACAGTTCAATAGCCCAATTAAGCTTAATGACTGAATAGCCAAAGATGCTATAGAAGGCTAAAGTTAGGAAAGTGGGATCATTCAGGAGAGTGGTGCACAACTGTGAAATATCATTTGTAAAAATGTTTACAACTTGAAGATTAAGTGTAAAAGCTATTTAAAAAAATTACCAAACTGATAGTGAAATTTAATTCTTCCAATTTGCAACATCCTTAAATAAAATTCTTTAATTCAACAAGAATGGAAGTTTCATTTCCAATCAATAAAGAAACAGCTTGTCATATATAAAAGTTTGTCTCCATACTATGGGCAATGAAGTGGCTGATATTATGCAAGAAATCATGCAACAATGGAGACAAACTTGCGCATCTTTAATTATCAGTCCAGCAACATTATGCCAATGATTTTTATATTGAGTGCTATCTGAAGAAATATGCACTGTTGATAAACATTTTAAATAACTTTTGATTTTTTTTTACTGAATAAAATTGAAACAAAAATTTCTGATTTTTGGAAACTGTAAAAAGCAAAGTCTATAAATTCTTTTGTTCTCTTTTGTGTCTATAACTATCATTTTATATTTACTAATAAGTCTGACTAAAAATATGCATCTATCAATCAAGGGAAAAAAAAAGCTCACAGAAGAATGAAAATTTTAAAATAAAATTAAGGGTTTGTTCTGCTGTTGTAAAGAATATTAGACATATGTATCATTAATTGCATAAACCCATTGTGGCTGTTTTTGCTTTATTAATATTGAAATTAACCCCTTTTTAAAATTCGCATGTCCATTGACCCTTTGGTTTGCACAGACGTCTCTATGACAGGTGAGGAAATGAAGCCCATTTAATACACAGATATCTCGCAGATGATTGAGCAGCTATAGTCATTTAACAGGTCATAAATTTTTCACAGTAGTTCAAATATCTTTCGCTGTCTAGAGATGACATGAGGTATTAGATACCATTCTGCAGATGAATAATAAGATATTTCTGAGTGCTTACAGATATTGTTTTATAAATCAGTCGTATTTTACTCATGAAAATCAGTAAAATCCAGATTATCACCAGAAAGACTTATAGCAGCACAGTGGGTCATTTTGCAAGATTCCCCCCCCCCGCCCCCAAATGTATAGTGTGTAGGCAGTATTTGAAGCAAGAACAACAGATAGGTGAAGTACTTTGTTTCCCTCCATTATCCTGAGTATTTCAAGGTATTCCGCAACAAAAAACTTTATAAATCCACAAGAAACCTTTCATGATTTCAGCATATTGCAAGTAAAAATTAAACAGTTTTAAGGGGGTTTTCAACAGCTTAGTTCTGATTGAATAAAATTGTATATTATAAAAAGTGAAATTGCATTAAAAGAAGTGAAATTGCATACACCTATCCCTTGATTTACACAGTCAAGAAAATGCAACCAGTCTCTTTTTTGTATTATTATAGACACAGCTTTACATGGTACGGACTGAGATTTTTGTTTATGTATGTAGATATAATACATATTATGAAGTGGCAGTGGTATAGCACCAAGGGAGATTATTAGGCTGTCATCCCAAAGTAAAAACTAAATGGTGTTAATTGAGATAATTTATTTTCGAGAATAAAGGTAATAGTAAATTGCCATATTAATGAAATCGTCATCTGTAACAAGTTATTTTTATATTCTTTCACTATAATTATATTCTTGCTATTGTAATGCAGTCTGTCTTGGGATTTCTTAACGAAGTGAAGCCTGTTTTGAATCCGCAGCGAAATCTTTTCTAGACTGAATTTTTCACACTTGCAAAAAACAGTGTTTTATCTAATTTTCAGCAACAAGTTATACTTTGTAGGCTATTATATAGGCTAAATACAGATGATTCTTAAGTACACTGTTCATAAAATTTATAAATACTAATTTTACAAAATAAAACACTTGTTGCACTTAAAATGTTGGTACAAATGCTTATCCTTCTTTCAAATTTCACCTTCAATTTCGATAGTGTAAGTTTACTTTAACAATAAGTATTTTTCATGACAAAAAAGAAATGTACGAGAAATTAATCTAAGCTTATTTAAATTAGTTCGAATAAAGTACAAAATAATGTTACACAAATGCTTATTATTATTGTTCAACTGAAGTTTGAGATAAATACCTATAAACAAAATTTTAAATGCACGTTTTATTCATAATATGGATTTCTCTTTTTTTTCAGAACCTGTTCCTCTTTTTTTTGCATAAGTTGTTGGTTTTGATTTACATGGTGATTTCCCAGAACCTTTCTGCAATGTAAATCAATGGATGGGTGTATTATACATATTAGGCGAAATTCCTCTTCATAAAATAGTAATTGTGGACATGCTTAGTGTAAAAATATTTGTAAGTCAATAGTTTAAACAGATTTTATTCAATCTACTGAGTTCAATCTTGTAAGAGTAAGTCTCAAGCAACTGGAAGCTACATTTATTTGGCATCCTCGCAATTCCCATAGGTGCCAGATTAAAAAAAAATAATAAATAAATACCCCCTCAAGCAGCTGCTTGCCACAGAGGTCAGACAGTAGCCTGTCAGTTCATATGCCATAGTAGAAGGTCTGAGAGGATGGCAGGACCACAGCAGAAAAACGACACATACATCCATGCCTTACCCGGGGCTCGAACCCAGGTCCCTTAGATCAGTAGCCAAGCGCGCTAACCACTCGGCCATGACAGATAACTGAAGCTTTATTCTATTTTTACTTATTTATTATTTTTTTTATATATATTTTGCTATTTTTTCACTTCTCAACCAAAGATGAAATTTTAGTAGTTTTCTTTTTTGCTAGTTGATCATAACTGTTAATAACAGTTCAGCCCAGTCAATGAACTAGATTAATTTTCATTAAATTCTTCCTCAGAAGTATCACCATAATTTTTGAAATTTATGGATTAATGTATTCAGTGAATTAAAATATTTCATTATTGGTATCATTGATTTATTTTTCTATGAATTTTCTTTTTACTCTGACATCAAAATATTGCGATAATTTGTAATAGTATGTAGTAGTACTTAACACATTTGTATCAGTATGCATAATTAGTATGTATGTTCCCCATTTATATATCAATCTGATCCATTTTATGTCTGTATCTAATCTCTATAATTAACATCTTTAACCTTCATCTGACAAAGGTAAATATAATTGTGACTGATTTTATGAGTAGGGGTTCTAAAAAAAACCACCCTCTTTGTGAGGATAAGTGTTAAATATAATGTAGTGAAAATATCCATTAATGTAAGCATTTTTATTATATACTTTTAATATGTTTTTAACAAGATTTTATTCCAATGAAAGCTTTTATTTATATATGTTGGTTTCATGATTTGTTTTATTTGCAGCTTCTCAGTATATAAAAACACTTCTTTTTATTGATATATCAAATATGAGTTTTTCAAATACACTGAATGACATTGAAATTATCCCACCCAGGAGGAGTAATGGGATAGGGGTGAAATGTAGCACACACAGCAATACATATTGGCATACCATGATTTAATTTGCAGTCACTTATAGCGTTTAGAAGATGAGATAATGCAGCACAATGTGACTGCCTCAGTAGGTGGTTGCACCGCAGTGAACGGCAATACAGGCAGCAATATGGCGTGGCATGGAGTCATGTAGTTGACGGATATGGTTCAGAGGAATTGCACACCAAGCAGCGTTGACTTGCTCCCATAATTCATCGAGATTTCGTGCTGGCTGGTGAGAGGATTGTACACATCGTCCAATATGGTCCTACAGAATTTCTATTGTGAATAAATCTGGAGATCTTGCTGGTCATGGCAATACTTGAATATGTTGCAAACATTGTCTGGAGACCCTATCAGTGTTTACATGGGCGTTGTCATGCTGGAAAATGAGTTACTGGATGCCTCCCAGGAATGGTAACAAAACAGGCTGCAGAACCTCGCTAACTTATCGTGCAGCTGTCAGTGTTCCCGTTATGTGGACAAGAGGTGACCTGCTGTCATAGCCATTAGCATCTCATACCATTATGCCTGGCTGACGAGCGGTGTATTAGTTGCAAACAACAGCTGGATCCATCCTCTCACCAGGTTGTCACCATACACAGACCTGTCGATCGTCAGCACCCAGACAGAAACGGGATTCATCACTAAACACAATAGTGTTCCATTCGTGACCCCAGTTCGCATGACTTCGACACTAAACCAGACGAGTGCTGTGATGGTTTGCGGTCAATGGCAGTCGATGTAACAGTTTCCCAGCGCGCACGTGTGCCTCATGCAACCTTCGGTTTACCATCTGGGTTGTTATGGGGATCTCCGCGGCTGCTGACACAGCCCATCAAATATTGCCTACTGTTCTCTGTAGTTATAAAGAAGCATGTCGAATAACACCTATCAATCCGTGCTAACATCTGTCAGACGGCATCACTCCCTCTGTGACGCATGCTAGAACCTTCATTACGCCACCGTTGCCAACAACACCCAACAGTTCGTGCATCCCGATGAACATGGGCAGCCAAACGACGTGTAGTCCATCCAGCTTCACATAGGAAGAATAATTCTTCCTCTCTCAAAAGTATCCAAATGGCGATAAACCTGCCGACAGCATGTACCAGGCATTTTCGGCCTTCGCTGAACAATTTCCATGCAGAACCACCAAATCTCAACCGTTCACACGACTTCCACCTGCATAAACACAATACCATCCCTGTCCATTTGCATATCTCAACTGCGCACACTCACCCTTCTATTAGCATGTTTGTATGAAATGTCCTTCTGGGTGGAGCACTTTCAATATCAAGCAGTGTATATTACTTCTTTTTCTGTTAAATTGTAATTACATTTTATCACAATTTTTTGAAAACCAGTATATATGGTGCTGGGGTAAAAACAATTTCACATTACATAAAAAAAAATTACACCTCAAGCATCTGCTTGCCACAGGTCTGAAAAGAGGCTGTCAGCATAATACCCCATACAGAAGATATGAAGAAGCCAAGACCTCAGCAGAAAGACAACTCAAGAGACATTCATTCCTTATACTGGGCTTGAATCCAAGCCCCCTTTGATAGGCCAAGCACACTAACCACTTAGCCACTGGGATGGTCATATGACAAACACTTCTGAAAATAGCAGCCAATTTTTATGCTTATTCTGACAATTGCAGATAATTTCGGTAAAAATTAAAAGTTATATCACCATTTTTAAATCAAACAAAAAAGAATCAAATGCTTTTGCTACAAAAATATGAATATTTTGAAAAAATATCTGAAAATGATACTGAGTAAAATTTTATAGCATAAATATAGACAAGATAATCATTGGCAGAACTCTTGAGTAGCAACTACAGTTGTTTTCAATCCACAACTTTCAGTTGTGGATTGAACAACTTTCAGTTGTGGCTTGAATTTATATAAGAAACGATGCAGAACTGGAGCAACAAATCTTTGTTGAACTGGCAGATCAAAAACAGAATTTGATAAACCAGTAGTAGCCACTTGGAAAAAATGTTTTAAGCCTCTGTTGCAATTGTAATGTTATTTAATGCAAGATGTTGCTTAGAACAATTAGGATGATACAAAGTAATAGCTGATGACATTAAAATGCATTGAAAAATAAATAATAATAAAAATTTTTTTATTATTATTTATGTTAGATGTCTCAATATTTTTGACAACACAGAGATAGGTGCGAAGTTATATCTAAAGTGATATACATGCTGTCCATGAATATCAATTGCTCAGCTAGAATCATTGTATCTCTATGGAATGTTGTCTTTACTGCAAAACGACTATGCATGGTAATTGTTGATGGTCTGTTACTTGTTCCCTTGAGCATCTTTAGTGACCTATTGTTCAATATGCATCTAGGTTATCACTGACAAGCATCAATTTTGTCATCACTATTTCCAATAGCATATGTTTCGAGATTTCTGGTGTGTGGTCACTGTCTTCAGCTTGTTCAGGAAATGTTCAGAGGTTGATTAGTTATGGGATTTGTCATGGCTCTTGAACAGGCTAGATTATAACCTAGGAAACTTTTGAAATGCACTATCCACAAGGATTTGGGTTGGGTTGTTTTACCTCTGAGCGGCACTTTTTTGCACACCATGGGCTAAATGGCCAGGTCACATGGACCCCGAAGGCTCAGAGAAGGTTGGGGGAAGGGACCCACTGGAACAGCTATTGGGAGACAGATGGTAGCCTCCCGTCAAGGCCATACAGCGTGTTCTTTAACGTGCACAGGGTATGGCTCTCCTGCACACGGGGCCACGGCTTAACGTCCCATCCGACGGACGGCGGCCTTTCCAAGCCCATCGGCGTCCCCTACTGACCGTGGGCAGGGCGGGGAATTTTGCGGAGATAAATCTCAACGTTGACCCAGCTAGGACTCGAACCTGGGAACTACAGATTACGAGCCTGGCGCGCTACCGACTGAGCCATCCCCGCCCCCTATCCACAAGGATATTATGAGTGTATGTCTGTTATGCTTCTCTTTGTTGGTGCAAAATTCTGGCTGCATCTCTGACAGATTTTTCTGAGCTCATTGGCGGGAAGAAAATATTTTGATTGTGGAATGACTTGTGTAGTCAATATATTGGGAAATTACATGAGCAAGGCACCATTAGCCACTCATGGGAATAAGCTTCCTGCTGTCTTTCAAAAAACTGAAGATTCTTCCGAATTATTTGTCAAAGCTCATTAACAGCATGCTACAGAGTTGATATATCCAACTATTGAGGACACATCACTTATTGACACATACAGAATAGAACTAGTTTTTCTTATTTACAGTATTTTATCGTGTATAAGGAACCCCTTTTTGCCAAAAATTGGGTCCCAAAAATAGGGTGGTTTCTTATAGATGTATAGTATTCTTAAATAAATGATTATATCTGAAAATAAAAATATCTTTGATGAAAAATCAGGGGGTTCCTTATACATAAGGGTTCCTTATACATGTTAAAATACGATCTTTTCTCTCTGTTACATAGTGGCCAAGTGGTAAGTGTGCTTGGCTGCATAGTAAAGTGACTTGGATTTGAGCCCTGGGTAAGGTATGGGTATTTTCCCCATGATGCATGTTGTCTTGCTGTGTCTGTTCTTCCTCACAATGCCTGCAAAGAGTCTATGTTTATTCTATAGGCCTGCTCTATGATTTATTATTCCAATAGGCTGTTGGTTGATCTCTGTGGTAATTAGGATACTTAAATGATTTTTTTTTACACAATTTGGATTAGAATCTTTTCTTTTGACTGGCAGTCCTTACACTAACATATGTATAAATCCATTTCATCATCCCATGTGTGGTCCATAAATACCTTTTATCCATTGTTTTGTGTAGCATTTCAACATCTGTAAATATCCCTAAAATCGTTATAAATGCATTTATAGTATTTTCTATTCTTTTATTTTGCGACATTTAAGCGTTTTTTTTAAGACTTGCATGGCTGAGTTTAGTATTTCATGAAATGTACTATGAAAATAATTATTGTAATTTATTTGCACATTCATCATTTGCATTTTGAATAACAAATTGATTTATATTCACTGTTTTCATTCAATTTTAGTTAGTTTCTTTACTTGCACATTTAATTAGATATAAATGAAATGCTCTGTTTTTATATTACAAAGCCAAGAACATTGTGTTAATCACCAAGAAAAACTAATTTTTGATATATGAATATATTTCTTAATATTTGTAAGTGAATTTTCAAGCATAGATAAATGTTTAGCTGGAAAAAATGTTTATAAATACCAATTTTCAAAACACAACTGTATGGATTTTATATTAATTAAAACTACTGATAATTCTGGTCCAATATGGGAACTGACCACCAGACCACTATTAAGCCAGAGGGTTATAAGTGTTGATTTATAAATATTGTATGAGAACTAGGATAAGCCTACTAAAGCTTTCATATGGGTTCTTTTCTTTTGTGTTTTTCGAAATCAGAAAAATAGAAACTAGTTCCTTTTACAAAAATAAATGCATTTTGGAAATAGAGATGAAATATTTCAAATTTCATTTAATAAAACACTACTCTTTTTAAGCAGAAACAATAAATAAATTTCGAGGTTTTTTATATGCAAATTTCTAAAATTATGTAATGTATATTTTACAAATATATAAAATTCTATGTAAAAGTTTAAAGAATGATCAAAGTATATCTATAATATGTACAAAAACATCTGAATATACAAAACATCCACAAATTCAAAACTCTTTATAAAAATTATCCTTTACATGACCATTTTAATGCATGGGCTTCCAACACGGTTCAAAAGCTCTGTCTTTAATGATCTTATTAAGTATGCTTTATCCTTTCATGTTTACTGCTGCAATTCGATAGTACTTTAAAAGGCATCAAAAGTTTTTGGATCAACAGCTGGGGTGCTTAAAATTGCACTGGCATTATTCTGATTGCATATTCAATAATTATTTGTTCTCGTCTGCTCTCCGCTAGCTAACATTACTGTTATTTCCCTTTCGTGAACTTTCTTTATTTGGATATATCCATTCTGGTTAAGGAAATATTGTTAGCTGTGTCTTTATATTTTCATCATATTTTTGCTCATATACAGGTGACTTGAATGGTATGTCATAAATCAGGGAGGATTACCAGATCAGGAAACGGTAAAAAAAAGTGCACTAAACATGTCGTGAAGTGCATCATTATAGTTACAGCTCTGTCAACATGGTGTAGCTGCCTGCATTCCTGTACAGAGAGTGGATTTGCGTTAACATGTGCCTAGTCACTGGGTAATCTTAGATGTTGATTATCAGCTACAAGAACCATGCATCATAAGGCCCTATGAATGAAGCTGCCAGGGTATAATACGAACCCTCCAAATGGGAGATGATATATGCAGTGATCTGACACTGAGCACCAGTACTGCAGGCCATTGGTTGGCTTGTTTTACCTCTGAGCGGCACTTTTTTGCACACCATGGGCTAAATGGCCAGGTCACATGGACCCCGAAGGCTCAGAGAAGGTTGGGGGAGGGGACCCACTGGAACAGCTGTTGGGAGACAGATGGTAGCCTCCCGTCAAGGCCATCCAGTGTGTTCTTTATCGTGCACAGGGTATGGCTCTCCCGCACACGGGGCCACGGCTTAACGTCCCATCCGACGGACGGCGGCCTTTCCAAGCTTCCCCTACTGACCGTGGGCAGGGCGGGAGATAAATCGAGAACTTTGCGGAGAACGAGAATTTTGCGGAGATAAATCTCAACGCTGACCCAGCTGGGACTCGAACCTGGGAACTACAGATTACGAACCTGGCGCGCTACCGACTGAGCCCCCCCCCCCCCCCACCTCCCCATTGGTTTGGTGGAACATCACCAAATATCATGGGAAATGCACGGGAGTGGACTGTATATATATATGACTTCCAGTGGCTACATGCATTATCACCAGCAGACACCTCTACAACGTGCTGCTTGTGCGTGGCTCATATGTAAATGTACCTATGGCCTTATGTTTCCATGAAAGATTATGATGACAAACGAGGTGAGCTTCAAATGGGATGGAATCATGAATTACCACAACCAGTATATGTGGGCAGAAGCTAGCCCACATTCTGTGGAACAACATACAAATCCCTACCTGCAATGTCCTATCAACATGTGAGATGGCATCATGGAAAACATCATTAGCCCGTGCTGGCTAGCTGCATGCCTTGAAGGTCCTTGATAGTTTACAGAAGTCACTGGAAGATGTACTCTGGGCCATAAATCTATGCTCCAGTTAATGCATAATGGTATGCTGCTACACACACTGGCCACTGCATTAGAAATTTTTATGCAGATGTATGTAAAAGTCACTTGTGCAGTGTATATGCAAAATATGTGGTCACGTGCATTACCATGTGATCTAGACAACTATTCAAGACTGCTGCTCATCAGTAGTGTTGATCACAATGGGAAAAACAAAGGATCTTTCGGAATTCAATAAAGGGCTTATTGTGGTTGCCCGTTTGGCTGGAGCGACAATTTTAAAAACAGCAGAGCTGACTGGTTTCTCAAAAGGTGAGATATCTCGGGTTTCTAATTGGTGGGAAAAATAACCCATAAGTGGCACGAGGACGATCTGTCGGGAACGAGATTGCAATCATCTGAGAAGGCTTGTACCGAGAAACAAGACTTCCTGTGTTGACTGATGCATTCAATGAAGGCTGTTCCCGACCCATATCTCAGCGAACTATGCGCAGGATCGGTATTAGCAGTCGCATGCCTATATGGAAACCACTGATTTCTATGAAGAACCGGAATGTTCATCTACAGTGGTGTCAGGAACACTGTGACTGGACACTGGAAAAAAGTCGTTCGATGAGTCACGGTACACCTTGTTCTGTAACGATGGTAGGCGAAGAGTTTGGCGGGAACTCCATGAAGCAATGGACCCAGCTTGCCTTGTAAACATAACTCAAGGTTTTGGAAGTAGTGTCATGGTGTGGGGCACATTCTGTTGGTACAGAACAGGTCCCTTGATATTATTGAAAGTCCAGGTATCCCCCAAGGATTATTTGAACATTATTGCAGATCAAGTCCATCCTGTAATGTTGACTTTTTATCCAGCAGTGACACCTGTTTCATGGATGACAATGCTACTGCCCATCGTGCAAGATGTATTCAACAGTGGTTCAGCGAGTATGACAGCGACTTCCACCATCTTCCCTGGCCACCACAAAGTCCAGATCTGAACCCCATTGAGAATGGTATGGGACATGTTAGAAAAAATATCAGGAGGCAAAGTCCTCTTCCATCAAATATGAGCCAGTTAAAGAACTGACTGGTGAACACCTGGTATGCTGGAGAGGTAAAGGCACTCCAACACTGTGGAATCTGTGCCAAACTGCATACATGCTGTAATTCGGGCTAAGAGAGGTCCAAGTTGGTACTGAATAAAGGTTTCTAATTCAGTGACCGATGTGTGTACATTTCTGTCACCATGTATAATAGTGACTTCAGGACTACCATTTGGCACTGGATCAGATGGCGGTTCATAAGGCTTCTTCGAACTAGCCTGCTTGATTGCTAGGCCTAAACTTGACATTTATGGGACCATGTCACAGCCATTGTGTACACTACCCTGTGGACAGTAATGATGACTTGTGGTATCACTTGTAAGATGCTGTGGGGTATGCCTACCACTGCCTACATACAGTATGTGCCAACAGAGGGCATTCAAGTATCTGTTGTGATGTGCATCATGTTCTGGCGGAGGATGACAATAAAACCCATTTAATCACAAATATTTTGACTTTGAGTCTTACTTCACTGCTGTGCCATTGATTTGCAGTTTTCAAATGCATTTGGCCATTGTATAGTTTGTTTCTGTAGCACATGGTATGTCATACCTTCCCACATAAGGAATTAGCATTGGACTTCATATCTCTGAATAAGGTAATGTGAGAAGCCCCCCCCACACGGAGTACGCTTACATAGTGTATGCTTGAAAATATTGACAAAGCTGTAATTTTGTGTCCACTAGCGACCATATTTGTTTCATCTTTTTGACTGTTTCCTGTCCTGGCAACACTCCCTGATTTATGACTTACCATTCAAGGTCACCCTGTATATAAATTTCATCGACTTATTGTATAGCTACTTAGGTACTGTTTCACTTTGTTTTTCGGGATCTTCAGGAACGGAGGAAACTGAATCTTCACTCTTTGTTTTGTCTTTTGCATATTCCCAAGCAGAAAATAGAACTATAGCTATGGCCTGAAATTAATAAAACAATTTCTTATTAGTAAAAAAGGAAGTAAATGGCCTAACTTCAAACATTTCAGTAATTATTACTCATGTGATAAATAAAATAACTTATTTTTTGCAATAATACCATCGAATGTAGGTCAACAATTGACTGAGCCAATAATGACTAAGTTCATAATAGTTTTCCACAAATTAAAAAATCCTACTGCTTGAGGTTTTTCTCTGTTAATCTCCATTCTGACCTTGTTGAAAAGGAAATACCGATAGTCTTGGAAAGCACAACATCCTATCAGGAGACATTAAGCCATGTCTTTGTATCAAGGCAGCTCTATCTAAATGCGTTATGGATGTGAGGCTAAGAGCTAAGGTCTTGTTCCTACTCAACCTGTGGTATTTGTGACCTATATCAGCATCAGGGGAGGTGTGATTCTAAAGTTCCCCAAAGAAATATTAGCTCCACTAATATAATTAAACTTTTTTTATGAATAAGAATAAATTCCAATATTACAGAAATATTCGTCAGGAATAACAAATGATATTTGCATTCCTCTATAATTTGATTTCTTTCGCTATATATTAAAAGCGGTTACGGATATGACAGCAGAATTGAAGCGTTTCATAAATTCCGTGAAGCTTTTCGCATCACCTGATGCAGCATTTTTAGTAAAGATTGCTAACAGAAACAAAAGCAATTTTAACAAGAGGCCAGTTAAAACTTTTTATTCAGTCTGAACAGTTAACCATTTTTTGCTTACATTACCTTTACTAGCATTCTCAAAGGAGGTGGGGGGGGGGGGAAATATGTAAGGGAGAAAAATGGAAGGCTACGAGAGCTGCTACTAGCACCGCTCAGATGCTGAAACACCCACTCTCTTAAGAAACGTGCAAGCAACTTAGTGCTAAGCAGGGATTGCACCGTTCTCCGGATAGAACTGAAGTCCGTAAGACGCTTAAAAAACTTCCCGACTGGGGTATCAAACGAGGGACCTAAACAGAAATGAACGTTTAAACCGTTGCATCAATTTCCTTTAGAAATGGGGTGGGGTTGGCTCAGTTGGTAGCGCTCCAGGCTCGTAATCTGTAGTTCGAGTCCCAGCTTGGGCAGCTTTCAGATTTATCTCCGCAAAACTCCCCGCCCTGCCCATGGTCAGTAGGGGACACCGATGGGCTTGGAAAGGCCGCCGTCCATCGCATGGGACGTTAAGCCATGGCCCCGTGTGTGGGAGAGTCACACCCTGTGCACGTTAAAGAACACGCTGGATGGTCTTGACGGGAGGCTACCATCTGTCTCCCAACAGCTGTTCCAGTGGGTCCCCTCCCCCAGCCTTCGGGATCCTTGTGACGTGGCCATTTAGCCCATGGTGTGCAAAAAAATGCTGCTCAGAGGTAAAACAACCCTTTAGAAATGACCGTTTAAATATAATAATAGCATATAAGATATTACTCGTGCTTAGAACGTAGATTCTAAGCAAATTGAAACATTCAACCGTTGTTTAACGAATCGGCAAAATTATCCGTGAAGAACATTTTATCAATGTAAAAGATAGTTTGAAACGTAAAAGATCTCGCTATTATTATTATTATAGAAATGACCGGAAGGTACTATTTCAGTACACTGATACCATCATCATCATCCTCAAGCAGCCATGGTCTACGGAGGTCCAACCAGACTGTGCAGTTTAATTCTCCAAGCATATCTGTCCTGAGCTACATCTACTGCATCCGGCCACTGCACACCAATTTTAACAAGGTCCTGTTTGACATTGTCTGCCCACCGCATCCTAGGTTTCCCCCTCTTTCTGAGGCCTTTAGGCACACTGTTCATAACCCTACCTGCTAATCTATAATTATCCATACGGGCAACATGGCCAAACCAGCGGAGTCTCTCTCTGCACAATATGCTGCTTAAAGGAGGTTGCAGACTCCTTTGTTTAACCTCATCATTAGTTACAAAGTTAAACCACCAAATACCCAAGACACTACGTAAGCATCTAGTTTCCTGTTATGTTTACAGAGTCCAAGTTTCACTACCATAACTAACCCTAGAAAGAACCAAACTATTATACAGTCTAATTTTAGTCTTTAGGTGTATACGCCTATTTCTCCACACTCCATAGATTCTTAAAAGTCCCGGACAAGGAAAAGCACAAAATTTGAGAAATGATGAGTCATAACTCTTCAGCCTAAAAGTAAAAACGTCAATAATTGTATACGTGACAATCTCGCTGTGGAGTTCCATACACTTCCAACATGGCACACAAAGGAATAGTACAGTTCTTTCGAGCAAAAGGCTTATAGTAAGAGTATGACTTCTTGTTCTGTTGACAAGATTGATTATAAGAGTATCTACGTTATATTGAGTTACTCCATGAACAAGTTTATAACATTTTTTAAGTCAAACATTGGTCTTCTCCACTCTAAGGAAGGTAAAATATTTTTTCAACATTTGTTCATATGGCATATTATAGAAACCAGGAAGTCATTTTGTAAACTATATCTGGGTGAGTTCAAGATTTTTGATGTCTGATATTAGGTGAGGTGTCCATACAGGTGACGCATATTCTAGTGAGGGTATAATGAAGGTAACAAATGCTCGAATTGCGGAATTAATGTTACATTTGCCATAACATTTCGTAATTAAGAAAGCGTTGTGATTAGCCTTTCTAACAATGTTATAAGAGGTCACTAAAAGTTAACTGTGATGGGAATAACACTCCTGTTTTTCTACGTTTGTAATTGTATCATTTGTGCAGTTGTATTTACAATGAGGATTCTTGCTTACAAGGTACAGAACACGATTTATCTTTTGATATAAGTCGTACTTGAAGCTCCATTGGTAAATAGCGTCAAAAGCGTGTTGGTAAACAGGTTGAAATGAACTATATTCTTCATTGTTGGATGTACAAAAGAAATTAATGTCATTTGCAGTACATTTGGTAGTAAACATTTGTACACTGGGTAGGAAGGTTGGGTAGGAAGAATACTAGGAATCTCAGAGGTAAAGATTATGAAGAACAATGCGCCTACAACGGACTCTTCTGTGACTCCACTTACGATGGTTCTGATGGAGGATCCTAACTGAAACTTGGTGTGTTCGATGAATAATCAGATTGGAGAGAAACTCACAATCAGACTAGGTATACCAAAGCTGAGCAATTTTTGAATCAAAAAGGATCGTTTTAATTTATCAAAGGCCTTTTCAAAGTCCAGGAAAATAACGTCAACAGGGATAATTATTATCTAAAAGTGAAGTCCACGAATGCAAATTATGGAGAAGCTGAATCGTAAAACGGTTAGGGAAGAATCCGAACTGTTCATTAGTTATAATATTCCGCAATAGTAAGAAAGGTAAGAATTTATATAATATGCATCTTTCCATAAGCTTAGGTATTATATTGGCGAGTGATATGGGGCGATAATGCAAGGATCTGATGCTTCACCATTTCGCTTTAGAAACAGGTACAACTATTGCATTACACGAATTCTGTGGGATACTGCCACCAAATAAAATTTGAAGAGGACTGATACTATATCGCTGATAGAACTAATGAGATTCTTGAAAAAGATTGATGGCAACCCATCAGGTCCTGGGGCCGAAGTTTTAGGAGTTTGATTAATGGCCTTCCTAATATTTTGCATATCAAACAGTCATAAAAGTGTGAGTCAAGTGTAGATTCTTCACGTAAATATTATTCATTTCATATTCATTCATTTCACGTAAATAAAATTATATATTCATTCAATTATATATTCATTCATTTCACGTAAATAAAAAATATCAGCTAAAAGATGCTTTGTCAGAGTCCATAGTAACCATGGTGCCATCAGATTTCAATAATTGGGGAATGCTACACGACCCTTTCATGCATTTTTCACAAGAGCGATCATTTCGAAATTTTCTCCATGAGTTAAGCTTGCAGTTGGGTTGTTTTACCTCTGAGCGGCACTTTTTTGCACACCATGGGCTAAATGGCCAGGTCACATGGACCCCGAAGGCTCAAGAGAAGGTTGGGGGAGGGGACCCACTGGAACAGCTGTTGGGAGACAGATGGTAGCCTCCCGTCAAGGCCATCCAGCGTGTTCTTTAACGTGCACAGGGTATGACTCTCCTGTACACGGGGCACGGCTTAACGTCCCATCCGACGGACGGTGGCCTTTCGAAGCCCATCGGTGTCCCCTACTGACCGTGGGCAGGGCGGGTAAATTTTGCGGAGATAAATCTCAACGCTGACCCAGCTGGGACTCGAACCTGGGAACTACAGATTACGAGCCTGGCGCAAGCTTGCAGTTTGCGATATTCTTTAACTTTGTATTTTTATTAGTTTTCCTTGCAGAAACAAGCATTTTTCGATAGAAAGAGTAAATGCCGAATAAACTTCACCAAAATTTCTGATGTTATTGCGCGCATCTAAGTGTGAGGAAGAACCTTGAAATCACCATGTTGGCGCTTACTATGCCACACCTGCGTAGTTTTATGATAACGAAAGTTTACCTAATCGCTAATTATGGAAAACTGATAATCAATCTGTAAGCATCAGTCACTTATTAATGCTAGATATACTAGAATTAACCCTACAATTACAGAGAGAATAGCGAAAAGTACTGTTTGGACAGTTACAAGTCATCGCCTGCCGTAACTGCCAACATGGCGGCAAGGCTTGAGGTAAACTACGTGCATCTGGTAAGAATATTGCATTTGGAAAACTACCTCTATATTGTTACAAATCAAGCTTTTACTAACTTTTTTTTGAAGTAACAAATATATCAAATAAAAGTGCTGAAGGAGAAAAAAAAATTCAACGTACCTGAAATTCGAGATTATATTCGCTGTCGTTCAGCAGCAACGTGCTGAAAAAAGAGTTCGTTCATGCGCAGAGACAATTTAAGCACATTTCATAGCAGATATTCCTCGCCACAATTGCAGAGCAGTAAGAAATTATGGATTATATTTTCAGCGTATTTGCAATTCACATGAAAAATGCATGATTTATTAGTCGTATCTGGAGCTCAGTGGTGGTGGTAGCGACTCAGCTCGGAAAAATATAAGAAGCCTTTCATTCTTCTCCTTACATATTGTTTGCTTCGTAATACAGATATGTGTTTAACAGTAGAAAACTTTTTTTTATACTCGTGCTTACGCATGCCGTTTATCACTGAATTTGTCAAAGTAGCTGTTTTATCACTTTCCAACTTGTGTATTGGCCATTGAAATTAATTTGGCTTGGTGTTTTTATGTGGTTTCAGCAATTATTTATGTACTAGTTCAATCCTGCCAAAAGTTTGGTGCGAAACGTTTGTCCGTTGATGAGTCTTATTTCATTCGACGGTGAAGAGTCACTGCAGCAGAACTGCAAAGTATCCAATTTGTCGATGCAATTGGGGTTGCATCGACAAATTGGACTCTATATGCTATCATATAGCTCTATATATATCATATAACTCTATATGCTATCATATGCTCAATATAACTCTATATGCTATCAGTCTAATAGCGAAACAAAGCAGCAAGCTGGGATATTTGTGTACTGGATAATAGCAAACTCTGTCCTATTAAAAGTCAAGTCCTTCGCTAGGTTATGTACTGACCATAGACGAGGAATAAAATGCCTCCACTTTCAAGCGATTGAGTAAGATATGTTTACATTATTAACATTAAGATGATTTTAATGTAGCATCTTTTCCAAAGTGTAAGCTGCGGCACGGTAAAGAAATATACGAATCCTTAGAAAATATACGAATAGTAACTTCATTATTATCAGGCAACGTTCATGAATGAATCTGACAAAGTATGACTAGTTATCACCACATGTTTGATATTTTCTTCTTAGTGTACTCTAGTCATTTAAAAGCTATAAAGTGCACACGTAATGAATTAATTATTCTTATAAGATAGTGAATATTTATTCGTTTTTTATCGTTTATATTTAGGTTGTTTTACTTCTGAGCGGAACTTTTTTTGCACAATGGCTAGCTGTTAGGAAGCAGATGATAGCCTTCCTTCAAGGCCATTCAGGGTGTTCTTTAACTTGCACAGGGCATGGCTCTCTCTCTTCCCCATATGATGCCACCGCTTAATATCCCATCCAACGGACAGCGGCCTTTCCAAGCCCAATGGTGTCCCCTACTGACCGAGGGCAAGATGAAGAGTTTTGCGGAGAGAAATCTTAACGTTGGCCCATGTGGGACTTCAATCTGGGCGTTTACGCTCTTGGGATGCGTGCTGCTGCACAAATGCGATTACAGAATGAAGTGCTAGCCAATCTAATTTCGCTTCAGATCTATTGGGTTTCACTTTTCTTTAAAGGTTCAAAAAAAAAAGGGCTGGGGGAAAAAATAGCCCCCAGTTATATAAACTTTGGAAAACTCTGAATATAATGTTACAATCGAACACTAAATTGTTGCAATTTTATTTTTAAAAAATGAGAATTTTTCCTTGGAATATTTTATTTAGCGGCCCTTAAATAATGCTTACTCACTTGTCGACGAGAAACGCCCTTACTAAAAATTGCAAGTAGTTTTTGTTTTAATCGTTTTTTAACGGTTCCAAGTGCAAAACATAAAATAAAAATAATGCCTCAGCATTAAAAAAATAAAAAAAATGCATTCAGAAATTTTCCTGTAACCCGTCACTCAAACAAAATTGGGGATCACCACTATATGGTCTATTAGGAAAATTTGTTAGCATATCGTAATCTAAGGATCTCTAAATTAACTTAGACTCAAAATCATTCTTTTTTCACAAAATATTTTCTAACAGCAAATACTCTAGTAACTCAGAATGCATAATAGTTTTTTTGTTACTTACAACAAGTATTTCAAAGGCTAATAACACCATCGTTCCCTTTTCATAGCCGATATGTTCAAGAAGAAATCCTCCAAGTGATGGCCCAATAAACCCACTGCAAACAAGAACATTTTATATTGTTTAAATCTGGAGTAATTTTAAACAACAAGAAAAAACAGCAACAGTAGCTTGTAAAAATGTATTATTACACCTCATGTAATTAAAATAATTTAACTTATTGTGCTTGAACAATATGTTCAAAATCATGACAGAGTGCAATTTTGGCAGAAGAAGGAGTTTTAGAATTTTATGCTCTATTAAATGCCCTATAATATTACGCATAATAATCAATACTATTAACTCATAAATTCACAGAAAAAGGAAGTAACCCTTCAAAGAGTACCTAAACGTTTACTACCTATTGCAATGTTGCAATTTATTAAAACCAAGCTACAGGATGATAAACCGAATAGAGTCAGGTAAAAAATTCAAAATTGAAAGCAATATTTCATCAATACCTATCCAACCCAAAGGTAAATTTTTAATTTACTTCTAAATGTAAAAAAAGATGAATGTCCGCGCTAAAAAGTGAAAATATTAGTTCGATTTTTTTGAACGTGCTTACAAGGTACAAGCCCAGTCCAAGGAATTAACATTAATTCACCTGAAAATCAAGCTATTATTTGTACTCCAAAAAAAGTGGATAGTGTTAATTTCATATTTACAAATTAATAGCCTTCTGCTATTGTTCACATCAACAAAAGCTAGCAAATAACGAGTCTCGGAAAAGAATGGAGTTTACGGTTGTATCTTATATTCAATTTCTACCAATTCATTTTTCTTAAAATTCTTGAACTTACCCTAAAGATAGAACAGTTATAAAAACTGATGTGACCATAGCGTAAGTAGAAACATCATCAGGAAATCCATGTGCTCTGTAGAAAAGAAATTAATATGAAATCAGGTTATTAAATGTTTATCAGATTTTTTAAATGGAATTTGCTCTACGCTACTGAAACAATTAAGATTCAAATGCAATTACAGAATGTAGTGCTAGCCAATCTAATCAAATTGTAATTTCGCTTCAGATCTATTGGGTGTCACTTTCCAAATAGCACAAAGATAAATTTAGGCAGTGTTTTAGGTAAATTGCTTAAAATCGTTAACGATTTTAAGCAATTTAATTATCGTTAATTTCAATTTGGCAAGTGTAAATTATCGTCAATTTCAATTTTGGTAATACAAAAAGGTGATTATGATATACAGTGTGTATGAAAAATAATGGTGTGGTTTCAAGAACTAATATGTTGAAATATTTTAATTGAAAGCATACTTCATATAATTTCGAACGTAATTAGTGAATATTAGTGATTTATTAACTATAGATTAATTAACCTTCGTGGCCTTGAATATGCACTCTCGGTATTACACATCTTGCCACACACGCTGCAGCATATCTCTAATTATTTGTTCAGTTGCTTCTCTTATTCTGGCTTTCAAATGATTCAGGTCTCGAATTTTGTGCATGAAAACGCAATTCTTTACAATTCCTCACAAGGGAAAATCAGTGGGTGTCAAAATAAGGGCCCCCTTGGTGACCACAAGAATAGGGTCACCCCTGCCAATCCATCTGTCAGGAAATGGTGCCCTAAGAACTGTGTTAAAAAAGTACTAAGAACTTGAGTCCTCTGGTAGCAGCCTGTGAAACTGAGTGGAGGAATGTACAGGTACAACATTCAATGTAATGCCTTTAATGTATTTGGGGACAATGCTTCCCAAAACCCCATCATTACTTGTCGAACATACTGTGTGAAAAGGAGCAGCCACTGTTCTAAAGCAAAAATGAAGGGTGGAAGCGATTGAATCGATCTGAATGCCTTTTCATTTGGTTAGCATTTAAAAAATATATGTAATATATGTGTTTAACCCTTCCACTGCTAAGGATTTTAATAAATTCTACCATTTTCTCTCTCAGAAAGTTTTTTGAGAATACACTCAATCGTCCTTTTTTCCCATGATGAGGGGTGGGAGTGGCTCAGTCGGTAGCGCGCCAGGCTCGTAATCTGCAGTTTTCAGGTTCCAATCCCAGCTGGGTAAGCATTGAGATTTATCTCTGCAAAACTCCCCGCCCTGCCGACGGTCAGTAGGGGACACCGATGGGCTTGGAAAGGCCGCCGTCCGTCGGATGGGACTTTAAGCCGTGGCACCGTGTGCGGGAGAGCCATACCCTGTGCACGGTAAAGAACACGCTGGATGGCCTTGACGGGAGGCTACGATCTGTCTCCCAACAGCTGTTCCAGTGTGTCCCCTCCCCAACCTTCTCTGAGCCTTCGGGGTCCTTGTGACCTGGCCATTTAGCCCATGGTGTGCAAAAAAGTGCCGCTCAGAGATAACCCAACCCAAATTCCCATGATGAATATTCTCATCATAAATTGTGAAAGAGTTTTTTCCCCCTATACATTCCGGTTATTACCAATCTCATGGGGGAGATGGCAGTAACCTCCTTCCATGAGAATTATCATTTGTCAATCAAAATAAAATCAACCAGTGATTTCATAGAATATGATTGATTGATTTTCTCTGAGCAACAAGAAATTGATAGCTCATCAACTAAGAGAGTGGATCCCTACGGGGGTATTTTAAGTATTTGTAAGGTGTTTGGAATCTGAAACCTACCATTATTTACTGGGGCATTACTGCCATCTACCTTAAACTAGCTTTACACAGGAAAAATTAATTTTTTTTCCCATGAATTAGAAAACAGAAATTAGAAAATGATTCTTGGTGAAAGGAGGGGATTGAACTCAAAAAAGGTTGGGAACCGCTGATCTAAGACAACTGTAGATGCGCAGTCTCATTATCCCAATTGCTTCCATCCATATTTTGCCACTGTTGTTAACATTTATGCGCAGGTCCGGATCTGAAAAAAAAAAAAAAAAACTGTGTGTGTGTGTATGGGGAGGGTGATTGGATTTCCATTCCATTACAATATACAACACTACTTCCGTTTTATAGTCTTTAAAAAATTTCTCGAAAAATGTGTTAAATATGCACAAGGGTTGCCCTCCCACCCTATATCTGGCCCTGCTTATCCACATTTAGAGTTTCTGCTGGGATTGTACTTCAAATTTCTGGCATAAAAATGATTAACCGTTACATAGCTGTGCTTCTCATATTTTAAGTGCGTTTCATTCTGTGTCATTGCAATATTGATGAAATATATTCATTGGTGATAAATTGGCAACTTTAAGTTCCAGCATATGCCGATTTTGAGAGATTCTATTGTATAGTTTATCTTCAGCTTAGAACACTTCCACCATTCATAATGAATTTTTAGTTAAATAAATGTAAACCAACAAATAAAAGAGTAAATTTTATTGAATGAAAGAGATTAATTAACTTACACTGCATCTTTCAAAGATTGGATGAAAGCACAGACGATTTTAGCCCCAAGTCCAAAACCTAAAAGCACTTGGGCCAATATTACAAGCCATAATTTCCTGAAATAAAATAAAGCCAGGTTAATGTTTTACTGATGACATAAAAGTACTTTGCGGATTATAGTATCATATCTTTATATTACTGTTCATTATAATGGAGGAATAAAACTAGAAATGAAAATAAATTTCTCCCGGTAAAGGCACTATTTTTTTCACTCTCTTTTTAATTACAGTCCATCGTACTACTCAAATGACAATCTGAAGACCACATTCGGCTTGAAAACATATTTTGTGGCTAGAGAGAATATGTGGAAAATAGTGAAAAAAAAATTATTTATTATTGAAAAAGAGGAGGAAAACAACCAACCGGAAATATGATAACCCATATAGAGACCAGCATTCAATAAATAAAGCTGAGTAGCCATAGCCTTCTAGATGGTGCATCTGTTAACATTATTCACTACAATTTAATTTTATACCAAAACTATACTCTGTCTGACCTCACGTTTGTAGTGATGAAATGCTGGGAAAGTATACCACAGCCACAAAAATAGTCCTTTTAAATTATAGCAAATAAACACATGCTTTCTCCCAAGAAATTCAAATTTTGTAAACCTTAACACAGAATATTTTCAGATATTAAAATTTTTTTAATGTAAATGTCGAAAACTGTACTAACGGATCTGCCCTTGCAGAAGGAAAGGAGCTGGAATCAAAGAAACTTACGTTCAATGTTTGGCAAGTCTTGGTAAAGGGATTAGATCGCAGAGTTCTATATATACTATAGATAGATCTGGCAACCGTACCATGAACAACAGCGGAGCAAAGCAAATTGGTCAGAAAGGATGATTGTAATATATATTTTTAACGTAGTTAAAGCCTATTTTGTACAGTGATTATAAAAAATTGTTTAAACGTGTTCGACTGTAGATACACAAATCGTTTTAACAAGGATTACGCTCTTAATTTCTTCGAGTAAGCTTATTTAATCCCTTCTTTTAAGTCAAATTAATTTACAATTAATGATTAGTGTTAATGAGTAGTAAATAGATATTTTCATGCAGTTTTGTTTAAAGTTTCAATTTCTATGTCAGAAATAACCCTGATTTGCATTAATGATAATGTTTACAGATTTCCTCTTAACCAACCATTATTAGGGCGATGGTTAATAAACATGAATCATGCGCAGAAAGGAAAAAAGAAGTTGTGGATGCCGAAAAAATACAGTAAAATATGTAGCACCCATTTCAAACAAGACTGCTGCATTAAGTGATATTTATCAAGAACCCTAATGTATATATATTTTTAATCGAAATTGTCAAAACGCTGCCTTTTCTTATAAATGCACAATATACTAGTTCTTTACAATATTCAGTTGACATACACAGCAAAAAATTTTTTACATTATCTTTTTATCTCAGAAATAGATTTTTTTCAGCTCTGCCTATATAGAACCATACTAATTTATTACGTAACTTCCACGTAGTTCAAAGGTAAAACTCGAATGTCTATAACTTCTAAAATACACTTTGTATTTGAAAATATTTCAATCAACCCTACCTAAATCTCTTATTTTCAAAAATATTCGTTCAATATTTCGAGAAGGTATGGAATTAACTACATTAGAGCCACTCAAAATTAACTGCATAATTCCAGCTACCATAATTTTTAAACTTTGAACGAATATTATTGAAACTTAAGATTTAGATATATCGATTGAGATCTTTAATTTATCTTAAAAAAAAAACATTTTTCGATACAAACGTATTTTTGAAGTTCAAAATGATTCCATTGATAGAACATTGAAATAAATATTGAACAAAATTTTCATTGACATGAATTTGAAATTCCCAAATAAATTGGTAGAACTTTACTGATATTATTTATATTCAGTACTTGGTCTTCCTGTTAATTTTTTTCTAATGGAGACCTTTCTGCTCATTCAGTTTTTCTGAACTTTAATGCACAATGTCTTTCACCTGTTTTGGAATAAGGTGTCAAAATGTGTTGGTACTGATGTATACAAGGTAGATTTACCTTTATGCTATGTAGACAGGAAAAAGGGGGAAGAGAAGACAGAGGATAATGATGTTTTATATCCTAAGGCAATACCCACAATATAAACTTTCATTCGCCACATAACTGTTTACGATAGGCAGCTGCATATGAAAGACATAAAAACCATAGAAATTATCTAATTTTATTGTTGGGATAGGTGGGTGAAATTCTGAAAAACATTTTTTGACCCATTATTCTTCATCTCTTAAACTTTTACTTGATACAGAACCCGTTACGATCGATTCTTACATTAGGAGGCTGATCGAAACATATGTTTTGACAAATTCAGTGACAAACGGCATATGCAAAAGCACTACAAATATGATTTTTTAAAAGTTTTCAACTGTTAAATAAAATATCTGTATTAAGAAATACCTTATATGTATATAAGTAATTACCTTGATACCGTTGGGTTTTTTTTGCAAAAAAATATTCATATAATGCCTTCATAACATGTATAGAGAGCTAAACACTAAAGAGCTATATGAATTTGAGTTACGATTCTGGTGTTTTGCCCAACTATTCGGCCATGACATTATTACTTCCTTACTGATCCGTGGCATCCATACGAGTTCTACCTTTAGTACACGTAGAACTCTGTTGATTAGATAAGAGAATCCACCTTTCCTATTAATGTTATTTTACTTCGTAGGAAAGTGTATTCATTTTCTAAACGTAGTGAATCCCCAAAAGTCAACAGTCTTTTAGCTCTTATAAATAAAGATAAAGAAATTTAAGCAGAGATAATCAGAAAGACAACCCTGCATCACCTACTGAAAGACAGGTTTTAAAATATGCAGCAGGCAAGCCGCATTAATAGAGAAAGAGGATATTACTTTGTGGCAGTCCCTTAAATTCAGAGACTTAAGCATGCAATATCGCCCCCCCCCCTCCCCAATAAACAACTTTTGGGAATACCATTGTTTAGGGCAGTGGTTCTCAACATTTTATGCTTCACTTACTCCCTGGAAATGTGTATGTAACTGGCGTACCCCTTGTATAAATAGGAGTGGTTAGCGCGCTTGACTACTGATCTAACCGTCCCGTGGCCGAGTGGTTAGCACGCTTGGCTACTGATCTAAGAGACCTGGCTTCGAGCCCCGGGTAAGGCATGGATGTGTGGAAAGCTAGTGGTTGAGAGGGTGAAAGAAGTAATTAAAAATAAGGGGAGTCACATGCACTATTAACTATGTACACTATTAAACAAATAAATATTTTAGTTGTGTCCCCGTTACTGCATTTTCCTATTGTCCCAACTAATTTGTACAGTACTGTATATATCAGCTGCACTTGAAGTAGGCAGGGAACCACCATTACTGGACATTGGAAGACTGGTAAAGAGTCGCCTGGTCAGATGAGTTCATATTCCAGCTCCATCATGCCGGTAGACGGGTCCATGTTCGAGACTGCGCAGGCGAATAGCTGCAACTAGACTGTACGGTTATAAGAAAACAGGCTGGCGGCGGTGATGTTATAGTATGGGGTTGGTTTTCACGGATATCACGGGATCCCCTTATCCCCGTTAAACACACCATGATCGCCAAATCTTACTTAGACATTGTTTCAGACAAAGTGGTTCCCTGCTTGGCCATCGTGTATCTGGATGGTACGGGACTCTCAGCAAAATAATTTGTGTGTCAAATGAAAGCTTGTGAAGCAGGGAGTGTCATAGGCTATCGCCCCCATACTCTCTTCCCTCTTAAAAAAAGGGGATATATGGAAATGATTGTTCCACTCTGACTTTTAGAACGCTAGGGCTGAAAGTAACGGGCTATATGTCAAATGAAAGCTTGTGACGCGGAGCATTATGGGTTATAAACGTTTATCCCCTTCTTCCTCGTAAAATAGTGGAAATGTAAGTCATTCTTCTATTATTATATCTTCGGAACGCGAAAGCCCACAGTTGCAAGTTAGGTGTCAAATGAATGCTCATGGAAGGATCGTCGTAGGCTACTTCGAATTATCCCCCACCATTCTTCCCATCTCCCAGAAGGGGACGGAAATTTTTCGAAGGGCACTACCCCTATCTCCATAAAAAAGGGAGAAGAAATATGATCGATATTTATGAGTCATATATCAAATGAAAGTTTCTGAAAATAGGTGTTTTTAGTTGACAGAAAAAATATATAATATAAAAATTTCAAAAATACCTATCTTCCTATATGCGTCCTGAAGAAATAGAAAATGAAACTAAAATATAGCGATGGTATACTCAGTCACTTAATTCGTATTCACTTCAAAGGAAGATAAGGCGCCGAGTTACATACACAGCAAGATTGCTGGAGCCCTATCTTCCTCTGAAGTGAATGCGAACTCAGTGACTGATTCATTTTCTGCTTTTTAGGGTGCATACAGAAAGATAGGCATTTTTTTATTTTTTGAATTATTTATAGTTTTTATTCACTTCTATTGATATCTATTAATTTAGTCCTTAACGTTTACAATAAGTGTCTATGTACATATATTCAACATTCAGGCAGGTGTGAAAAAGGTATACGTGAAACGAAGGAACTTTATTATAAAAAAATCAGTGGTTAAAGAGTTAATCATTTAAAAATATCAGGTAACTTACGTATCAAATGGCATAAATGGAGCTGGACCAATAAGTAAATAAGCCACTATACACTGGACACCTCCAATGAGGGTTAAATATCTCGGATGTTTCTAGAAAGAAAAGAAACAAAATTAGAATCAAATCTACCGGAGAAAACTGAGATGAACGTTTTTGCCATTAATTGTGTGCTGATAGTATTTACATTAAATATAGCCAATGCTTTTTTTTTTTTCGACATTAGAGGAGAAGGAAGATATTCTTTAATCTTTTAATGTTTTAATCAAAACAATATGTCTCTAATAATTAGGTTTTGGAACATATCGCTTACACCAAGGATCTGATACATGCGACCTTCGAAATCCTTTTATGCGGCGGCCCGCAAGCAATACTTTCTATAATATTCCTTGTAGTGAACTGTGGCTTAATATTTTGGCTCGAATGAGATGACCTCACCGAGTATGAAGAATATAGTCGCCTTCAACCGAAGATGAAGCCACTACTAATGAAATTTGGGTTCATGTTTTGATATTAATGGTATCTAACATTGAAATATTAAAGTAACACTATAACTAATAATGTTTTGGTTATTAATGCTTAAAATAAAATGCGACCAGCCACATATTGCGATGTAACTGATTTGGTCCCTATATTACTTCAGTTTAACATCCTGGTCTGTACAATAGCACAATGTCTCTCTCCCCTCCCCCTGGAAATCTGAAAATTTTTTTTTAATTATAACAAAATTGGAGGATTTGCCATTATCTGAACAGAATAGCAATGGTGCTCTTTAAAAGATTCTTATTCCACCCTGTGGGGGGACAAGAATGTCTGAAGAATTTCTGATAATAGTAATAAAATAATTATAATTTTACCAAATGCAACAGTTTGCAGTGGCCTGATTTAAAGAACACAGTTCTACTTTAAAATTATAAATTATGCTATCACAGTTAGATATGCCACAAACAAATTAAAGAGACAGAATTAAAATGTAATGCAATATTAAATGGCAAGTTAGAATAATTTTGTTTAATTTTTTGCAGCACATGACACTTTCCAGTTTCAAAAGTTATTGTCTTTGAAAATTTCCCTAATCTCAGAAAATTTTTGGAGAAAGAAATGGCACATTGTAAAGAGCATTTAAGAGCACATTGTAAAGTAATATTTAGGACTGTATTTCCTATAAATACACAAATTTGATGGAAATCAATAGCCATTTTTTCGATATTCGCCATTTTATATAATTGCTCCATGGCAAATACACCTAATGATTGCTTTACAGGGTTATTAGCAAGGCCATTATTTTGAGTGGATGATTAAATGCATAATTTCGACTCCAGAGTTTGAACCATTTTGATACTCGACTCCCACATTAGCCTTCATGACGAAAATCACCTTTTCGAATTCTGGGACCCATGAAATGCACTCGTAATTGAAATAATCTTAAGTTTCATTTTTTTTTTTTACGATCACAATACTTTTCCCGTTTTTCTTATGGAAAAGTGTACTGGTGTCCAAAGGTAAAGTGACAATCTTATGTCAATATGAGAAATTAACTTCGAAGCCTGGTAACTTCTAATGTAAGCTAGAATATTTAACAGCAGTAATTCTTCTTAAGAAATTTATACGAAATTGACGAATATTGAAGGAATCATTTACACAAACTTTTGAAATATAAAGTACATACATTTTATTAAATGGTTGGAAATATTACATATTAAATTTTATTAACCTCTGAGGTCAATTATTGTAATTGTTCTTATTTAATATTCAAACTTCTGCACCTCTTTGAGTATTGCAGGAATATTATTGAAAAACCGATATTTAGATAGATATTATTTAAATTTTTATCCCTATATTGTGGTATTTCGAATTGTGCATTTTTATTGACATGGATATGGAGCGATTACTTAACAACAACACCAGTTTAAAAGCATAGCAATAGAAGTGAAATAGATTTTGAATGCACCTAGGCAATTTTAAGGGCTTATGAAAGCCCCTCTCTCGAAATTTTAGAACGTTAATATTTTTAGAATAGTAAACAAATCAATACAGGGTCATTATAAAAGAATACTTATATTTTAAAATGTTACATTTGATTAAATAATTAAGTAACAAAAGTAATCGTGTGTCTAAAATGTCAAGAAACTTCGAAATTTTCTTTGTCATGACGGCGTGGAGTTGATCACATGGTATCTAGTATCGCATGGAATGTCTTATATTCCAAATCGCTCGATTGGTAGAAGTAATTGATCTTGTGGCCACCGAGAAGTCCCGATTTGAGACCATTGGATTTCTCTTTGGGGTTACATTAAAAGTATCGTTTATTCCGAAAAAAAAATCGCAATTTATAGCATTTAAAGGAAAGAATCAATGAAGTTGTTACAAGTGTTACAGAGCTGAATATTATCCCACCAATGATGCACACTTTGAAGTTTATTGAACGCAAAACGAAACTTTAAGTTTTACTAAGTATTTAGTCAGTATTATTAAACTGTTTCAGGTGCTCTGACCATTGAGCTGCTGGTCGCTGATCAATCTCTCCTCTACTGCTGATGTTGATCAATCTCACCTCTGCTGATGATCAGTCTCTCTTCTGCTGGTGTTGATCAATCTCTCCTCTTCTGCTGATGTTGATCAATCTCTCCTCTTCTGCTGATGTTGATCAATCTCACCTCTGCTGTTGATCAGTCTCTCCTCTTCTGCTGATGTTGATCAATCTCTCTTCTGCTGCTGAAGTTGATCAATCCTCTGCTGCTGATATTGACCAATCTCACCTCCGCTGCTGATGTTGACCAATCTCTTTTTTTGCTGATGTTGATCAATCTCACCTCTGCTACTGATATTGATCAATCTCACCTCCGCTGCTGATGTTGATCAATCTCTCCTCTTCTGCTGATGTTCATCAGTCTATCCTCTGATGCTGATCAGTCTCTCCTCTGCTACTGGTGTTGATCAATCTCTCTGCTGCTGATGTTGTTCAATCTCTCCTCTACTGCTAATGATATGCTATACAGGAATTCCCAAATGCATTCAAACGATAGCGGTTGATCTGATGGTGTATGTTCCCAGTCGGCACAAGACAATTTTTCCTTTATACCTATCTTCTTCCTGTTAAATAAAACAGCTTAATAGTTACTAAAACTTTGTAACTCATTGATGAACTGTGGATTCATTTGTCGAAATTTTAAAAGTTTCTTGACAATTACTCTGTTATTTAATTGTTTAATATAACACTTTAAAATATTGGTATTCTTTTGTAATGACTCTATTTAAGAAGATAATTTCTGTGTATATTAGTTTGTTTTCAATATGTGTATACCAGTACATGTAATTCTAAACTTTTCCACAAGGAAAAAAAAAGTATTGTGACTATCTCTTTTCTTCTTGCACCTCCTTCGGCGCTTTTTCCCGAAACGTTAATTCTTAGTTGTTTAACTTTTAACCTTTGACCCAATTCAGAAAATATTCTCTGCCTAAGTGACTAATACATTTTATCGATTTTTGCCTTTTTATTAAAATACATTCTGGTGATTTTTTGCATTTTATTAAAATACATTTCGAAAAAAAATCTTCAATTTTAAACTTTGGTGTTAATATGATAAAATGTCTGAAGAAATGACAAAAGCTAAAATCCTTACCACTCTATCGCAGCAATATCCCCAGACAGGTGCTGCTAATGCGTATAATGCTCCAAATGCTACGAAAATGGTTCCTAATACAATTGGTTGCAAATTGAACTGAAAATAAAAGGCAAAATAAGATCAGCAAAGTTTTTTTAACTCTCTGGAATCACACTGCATTTTTTCTTTTGCATTAAAATTTAAATTAATACAAAACTAACAATAGTTTTGTAGAAAAACTAAATCTTTTAAAAATCATAAGATTGCTCTTATGGAATTTATTTGTAAACTGTTTGTTTGCCGCAGAGGTCTGAGAGGAGCTTCTTAGTATAATCCACGTAGAGAAGATTGGTGAGGAAGAACATTACAAGAAACGCCCGTGTCTTATTTGGGGTTTGAAACCATGTTCTTTTGATCTGCAGCCAAGCGAAACGTCCTACTCGACCACCAGGACGGTTTTATTTATACGTTATATCATATTCAATATAACAAAATATTCGAGATGGATTTTCGAGAGACATTCGTATCGTATAGGGGCATAGGTTGGGATTGTGTTACCTCTGAGTGGCTCTTTTTGCACACAATGGGCTGAATGGCTAGGTCATAAGGGCTAAAAGAATGTTGGGGAAGGGGATCCTCTACACATCTGATAGGAGACAATGGCATACCTTGGAGTTTCTTAGTGGGTGGGGGGCAATTTTCTTAGAGTAAATATTATTCGAAACTTATGGAGGTCGATGTCATGGGCGCAGGTTAGCAAGACACCTTTATTTAAACAGAAAAATATTGGGACTTATAATATCTATACAGAAAAATATTAGGACATATATATAATATATTGGGACTTATATCTAGGTCCGGTACCTTTTTCTGTTTTCTTGTGAAAATCACAGTTATTTAGGAATAAAGTGAATTTTGTTACTACAAATGAAATATTAATTATTATTTGATATTTTGATCATAGTAACATACGCAATTACAAGAAAAAGGGAGCAAAAAAATTTACTCAAGACAGCTTTTTAGGATTATCCATGTGCATGAATAGAATGTGCACTATTAGTAGATACGATGCCTAACGTATTAGTTTCAATTGGCGGCTTCTCGTCATCACACTATTTGGTATATATTTAAAAAAAAGATTCAAACGAGTGGTTGAATTATTTTATAGGAATATGTTTTCTTTGCAAATTAGCTTTACGTATTCGCCAGAGGCAAATTTTTATTCTTTTAGTTACTCCTGAACACTTTGAGAACGGGTGTGAGTAAGTTCAGAAAAGTCATAAATTTCAGTTTCGGCCGGCAGATTTCCATCGTTTATGAAGACAAATGCCATATTTCGGTCGCAAGTCTGATGATTACATAAAAAACAGGATGAATACGTCAATTTCAACTTTTTCAGGGTAAAACAGCACAAAATTTTTGAAAAAAGTGTGAAAAAAAAAGCATATTACTATACTCAAATTTCAGTGAATTAAATTTTGAAACTCCGAAAATTTGACTGATTAATCTCCTCTTGCCCTGTTTTACGTAAAGTGAATATCATTTAGGTTTTGGTTTCTTTTAGATGCCTCCTTCCTTGTAGATATCTCTGAACTTTGTATTTGGTCAAACAAAAACAGAATAATAAAGGTTGGATGTTTTACCTCTGAGCGGCACTTTTTTTGCACGTAACGGCTAAATGGCCAGGTCATAAGGATCTCGAGGGCTCAGAGAAAGTTGGGGGAGGGGATCCACCTTCTCTGAGATCAGGGACAGCTGTTGGGGGACAGATGGTAGCCTCCCATGAAGGCCATCCAGAGTGTTCTTTAACGTGCACAGAGTATGGCTCTCCCACACAAGGAGCCACGGCTTAACGTCACATCCGACGGACGGCGGACTCTCTAAGTCCATCGGTGTCTCCTGCTGACCAAGGGAAGGGCGAGGAGTTTTACCGAGATATATGTCAACGATGGTCCAGCTGGGACTCGAACCTGGGAACTGCAGATTACGAGCCTGGCACGCTACTGACTGAACCCACCCCAAATAATATAGGTTACAATAACTAATTATAATTTCGAAGTGGAAGGCGAATCATCATTTGCATTTGAAATTATGATCTACACAGCCGTATCAGAATAATATGACCACCTACCATTGTATATGTACAGTAGGTGGTCATATTATTCTGACACGACTGTGTATATTCTCATAAAAATGAAACGAGAATCATCATTTGCATTTGAATGTAGGATGAACATCAGGGGGTGGGAACCTATTGGGTCAAGAGCCCTAACAGGAAAAAAATAGGGAACCAACAAATTTTGAGAGCTGGAAATTATAATCTTCATTGGGTCAATAACCATAACAAGAAAAACAAAAGGCAGATTATATTTTATTTTATTAGCAATAAACTCTTAGTTTCAAAAATAATTATATTCAAGTGTATACAATAAAACTATTGAAAAGAATTATTAAAAAATCTGCCATTCATCAGAGTGTGACGTTTGAGTTCGAGTTTTTTCGATCAATTTATTCCAATTTGGAGTATATTTAGAGCATTTAAATGCTTTTAGACCGTCGTCTGCCAATTCTGCTCTGGTGCTCGTTGTTAATGAAAATCACTAAGAAAAACATTACAGTCAAATGTTGATAAAAAAAGATACCAAGATTTGTGTTTCAGAGCCACGGTTTCTCATCATCAAACTTGCCTTTAAAACATTCTCATCATAAAACTTACCTTTCTGAGATGCGGCTCGAGAGTGGCTTCATTGAATCCCATCCCAATGAGACTTGTGAGGTAGAGAAGTATATCGACTAAAACACTTAGATGGAAAAGTAACTTCAAAAAGCTCCCTCGTTCCTCAGAACTGCATTCCTCTGCATAGAAAAAAGATTTTATGGTGAAATCTATGCAACTACGTGAATCACTGTGTTGGCTGGGTGAAAAAAAGGCTTAAATTATGCATTTTAACTCTAAAACATATATTTCTGTATAAATATTCGCTATTCCATGGCCAAGTAATTTTCTGCTTGAATCGTCTGCTCTTATGCATAGTATTGAATTAAGGAGGGAAAAGTGAGAGCACTAAACTGAAAACAAGTAATTTAAAAGAAAAAAGACACTTTTCCAGGCACTTAGTTTTAGAAGTCGGTTTCAAATAGGAAATTAAGAGAAAATATTCTCTGCCTAATGTACCTAAATATTCTCTGCCTGTGAACCTAAATTTCTGTAGCATGGTATTTCTTTTAAATGTCTTTTTTAAAACTTGGAAGGTCTTTTTTGGAGAGTCTTGGAATTAAATTTGATTGTTTTGGAACTAAATTTAATTATCTTGTTTGGATTCTTCAGCGTCTTGTCATTTCCATCGCTTCCAGACACTTTAAAGTATTTCAGCTTTCTCAGAAATGAATCTCGGATGTAACTACAACAGATGGCGCTGGCAACGGCTATATGTACTATATGTAGACTCACGTCAACTCTAAATGCTGGGATTGTTTAGTCATTTTGGTGACGAACTTGCCTAATTCTTCGAAGAAGCAATCTAGGTTATATCAACTCGGGAGTGTACCACAATAGAAGCAGGCATTTTTGGTTGTGACAGAATGGCGATTAATGCTATCTAGTGTAATGTCTTGGTTTATTAAGAATCTAATTAGCTATATAAATGATAATTTATTCGCAAATATTTCCGTTTTTTTATCTATACATTTATGCAAATAAATAATTCTATATGAATCAAGCGAACTGATAAAATAAATGAAACAATGGTTCAAATTTCAATATTGAACATATTTTTTAGAATTCATAAACCTTCTTAACCATTAACATGCCGGAAGACACTATAGTTCCCAGACCGAAATTCAGTCTCATATCCAGTGAAAACTATAGCTTCCAAGATTCAATTATTTTTTACCCATAGAAATCTTCCGTTTTTAAGATTTTTTAAAATTAAACCTGAATATTTGATAATAAAAACTACTTTATTATTTAGATGTTCTGTAAAGTGGAAAATAAATATATATATATATATTACGCTGCTGTGGCAGCCATTTTTGTAACTCATTTTGTACCAGAGTGTAAGTTGTTTTCTTCATTCTGTTAATGATTCCAAACTAAAACTTTAAGCAGAATCTTCTTAGAACTGTTTCCATTGGACTTTTTATTAATCTTTTGGAACTTCCTCAAAAGAAACTGCAAAATGGATATTTTTAAATGGAAGATATATGCATTATTTCATAAAAATGCATATATCTAAATATTGCATTTTTTACAATCTTTCCGATTTTTAAAATGATTTGCTGTTTGTTATAATGTTTTAGGAAAACTATTTATATATTATTATGTAGGATTAAATTCTCCTTCATTTAAGGTAGTATTTGTCATATTCTGTTCATTAGTACTGAAAGCTCTGAGAATACTGAAGCTCTGAAGTTTACCATGATAGGTTACTTAGTCATTATGACAGTCATGGTATGCTTACTACTGAGGTTGAGGCATAATGGGATCATTTTAAACAGGCTTTTTTTGGAAACTAACAGTACTCTTTTAGGAAAAAAGGAGCAGAGGAGGCTGAATTATTTGAGTGATAAGGCACTTGAGCTTATTTCAGAAAGAAGGAACTGCAGGAATGTCCATAATCAATACCCTACTTGTCCTAATAGAAAACATTACAGAGAGCTTAATAAACGTGTAAAGGATCAGTTAGCTACTGATAAGAATCTTTGGCTTGTGGCTTGGCTGACAAAGCTGAAGAAGCAGTTAGGCAGCACAACAGCTGAGAGCTGTACCAAATAGTTAATGTTTTATGTGGTAGAAAGCGAACAGGTATACAGGGATTGAAGGATAAACAAGTTAAGGTTATAGAAGGTGAGGATTCTGTCATGGCTAGGTGGGCTGAGCATTTCAGTGATATTCTAAACAATGTGGTTAGTTCTACTCCCATTGTTTGCAATGATATAGATGCATTGGTGGCTTTAATGTTGGCCCTATAACACAATCCGAAGTTAGTTTGGCTATTTCTAAACTTAAACTTCATAAATCCCCAGGGGTAGATTAAATTACTACAGAAATGTTTAGAGCTGGGAATGTTTCGGTTACCACTTGGATGACTGAAATTTTGAATATCTTTTATGATAAAGGCATGGTTCCTAAGGAATTTACCACAGCTATTATTATCCCTATTTTCAAAAACGGTGATCGCAGTTCTTGTGATAACTATAGGGGTATCAGCCTACTCTCTGTTCCATTTAAAGTTCTTTCCATGATTGTGCTTAATAGAATTAAGAATCTGGTTGACAGTCAATTGCGTGATGAGCAATGTGGATTCAGAAGTGGTAGGGGATGTGTGGATCAGATATTTTCACTTAGGCAGATTCTTGAGAAATGTTTAGAGTTTCAGAAACCTTTGGTTGCTATCTTTGTTGATTTCAAAAAGGCTTTCGACTCTGTTGATCGTCATAATTTAACAAGTTAGTTATATTACTATATGTAGACTCATAATTTGACAATCATAGTTTGACAAGTTGGTTGATTGTGAGATAATATGGTATACCAGACAAGTTAGTTAACATAATGAAAGCTCTCTTTGATAACGCTGAGTAGTGTGCGAGAATGGTAAGGCTTGTAGCAATTGATTTAACATTACTTCTGGTGTTAGACAAGGTTGCATTTTGTTTCCTTTTCTCTTTAGTTTGGTTATTGATTATGTTATGCGAAATTCACTTCAAGGGAAAGATTTTGGCCTTAAATGGGCTTCAGATACGAAACTTTCTGATTTAGATTATGCTGATGATTTAGCCCTTTTGGCAAATGATGTTGATGAGATGAACTCTTTCATTAGAGCTGTTGAAAAGACTGGTAGTAGAGTAGGTTTGGTTATAAAGAGAGAGAAATCTAAAGTGATGAAAATTGGTCACGCAGGTTGTGATTCAGTTAATCTGAATGGTTGCAGTCTTGAGCAGCTGTCACAGTTTAATTATCTTGGGAGTTATTAACAGATAACGGTGATGTGCGGCATGAGATTAACAGACGAATAGGGATTGCTGCCAGGACTTTTAAGAAACTATGGAGAGTGTTAAGAAATAGGCGTATACACCTAAAGACTAAAATTAGACTGTATAATAGTTTGGTTCTTTCTAGGGTTAGTTATGGTAGTGCAACTTGGACGCTGTGTAAACAAGATAACAGGAAACTAGATGCTTTTGATTCTAGATGCTTACATAGTATCTTGGGTATTTGGTGGTTTAACTTTGTAACTAATGATGAGGTTAGACAAAGGAGTCTGCAACCTCCTTTAAGCAGCATATTGTGCAGAGAGAGACTCCGCTGGTTTGGCCATGTTGCCCGTATGGATAATTATAGATTGGCGAATAGGGTTATGAACATTGTGCCTAGAGGCCTCAGAAGGAGGGGGAGACCTAGGATGCGGTTGACAGACAATGTCAAACAGGACCTTGTTAGAATTGGTGTGCAGTGGCCAGATGCAGTAGATGTAGTTCAGGACAGATATGTTTGGAGAATTAAACTGCACGGTCTGGTTGGACCTCCGTAGCCCCTGTCTGCTTGAGGATGATGATGATGACGAGAATGTTCATTAGTTGCTTCAGAATGAAGTTCAAATCCAACGTAACTTCTATTTCTTTAATATATTGCTTTTAAAAATTGATATTAAAATTAATATGCTTGCTGTTTTTCTCAAATATTTTATTTTCTAAGCATTCGCAATTAAATGTGCTTTATTTCAGCCCTATTTTGGCATAGGACACGACGAATTATGTCTATTAGTTATTTCGGGATAAGGTTTCAAAGTTGTTCTTTTTTTTCTATTGATAGCAAACTGGTAGTAAATAACGATGATCTGAATGTTCATTGGAAATTTTGCAAGGTGAAGATAACTAATAACAGAAGAAAGGGACAACAGGTCTGACCACCACTTACAACAATGCTTATTGTTGGCAAATATTTTTTCCTGCTCTAAAAAATTTACAGCATTTTAAACCATTAAAAATATTTTACATTGGTAAAAAGTTTTATGATTTGTTAAATTAATGAAATATTTTTCGATTGCAAATGAATACTTTTTCACTTGATTTTAGAAAATGTCATTATTGCTTTCATTTTTTTCCCATTACTTTAAATACTATGAGTTAAGCAGTCGCGGAAAAACGAAAATAGTAATAAACAATAAATAAGAGGCATTTATTAATGGAAACAACCTTAAAAGTATTCCACTTACATATTAAGCAATGGAATTTTGATTATTTTTAATCATAAGTTACTAACCTTCAGCTGGCAGTATGAAATAGGTACCAGTAGCTCCAATGAACAAAATTCCTCCCATTACGACAAATGGCAGCTTGAATCCACCAAGCTAGAAAATATTTTTAGTTACCTGGAGATAGTAAAGATTTTTATCGTCATAAAGATTAAATTCAAAGTACATATTGAAAAATAATGAATTAAAGATCCTTTATATGCTCATGCAAACAAATATGATGAAACCATCACGTTAACAAAATAGAAATAAAAACTAAACAAAATGTAGTATAAAATAATTAATTACCATAATCATTAATTAGATTTAAGATGAAAAGATAAAAAAGATAAAGAGACTGATTATTTAGTACAGTGGTTCTCAAACTACTTCCATTTCAACACCCCCAGGGGGATATTGAAATGGCAAGAAAATTCATTACTTTCCGGGCATTTCAACAGCATCCGGAAAGTCTACCAGAACATCTGTTACAGAAAAACAATAGTATTACTACATTCATGAGGATTTCGCATAAAATACATTTGAATAAGTGGTACAGATAGTATAAATACACTTAGTGAATGTAAGTTAATAATTAATGCAGTTTAATATGTATGATATTTGAAGACGAGGCTACATCTTATATGTTTCTCAGGGTAATTGAACACTAAACTGTTGTTATGCAGAGTTATAAGAAGAGCCACAGGTTGTCATTGGATATGTGAGAAATGGTCGAAGAGGAAAGATATAGTGTCTATTGATGAGATGCATGGGAGGGGAGCTTGGTAGGGCACCGGGCCCCGTAATCTACAGTTCCCAGGTTCGAGTCCCAGCTGGGCCACTATTCAGATTTATCTCCACAAAACTCCCCGCCCTGCCCATGGTCAGTAGATGGCAGCGATGGGCTCGGAAAGGACACCATCCGTCGGATGGGATGTTAAGCCATGGCCCCTTGTGCGGGACAGCCATACCCTGTGTATGTTAAATACACACTGGATAGCCTAGACGGAAGGCTACCATCTGTCTTCCAACAGCTGTGCAGTGGGTCCTCTCACCCAAACTTCTCTCAACCTTCGGGGTCTTTGTGACCTGGCCATTTAGTCCATTGTGTGCCAAAAACGTGCGCTCAGAAGTAAAATAACCCAACACAAAGCCTGTTAATGGATGATCATTCCAATGGGATGATATGTTTGGTTTTTTCTCACAGAGGTCGAATTATTATACATTGGTGTCCAAAAGTTAAGCATAATTCACAAACGACTGAATTTATTTTTATTTCGTTTTGGGTGTCAATGAAATAGAATACATGCAAAATCATTATAAAAATAATAAATAAATACCCCCTCAGAGGTCTGATAGGAGAGACACAGAGGTCTGACAGGAGCCTATTAGTTTATATCATCATCATCATCCTCAAGCAGCCATGGGCTACAGAGGTCCAACCAGACCGCGCAGTTTAATTCTCCAAGCATATCTGTCCTGAGCTACATCTGCTGCATCCGGCCACTGTACACCAATTCTAACAAGGTCCTGTTTGACATTGTCAGCCCACCGCATCCTAGGTCTCCCCCTCCTTCTGAGGCCTCTAGGCACACTGTTCATAACCCTATTCGCCAATCTATAATTATCCATACGGGCAACATGGCCAAACCAGCGGAGTCTCTCTCTGCACAATATGCTGCTTAAAGGAGGTTGCAAACTCCTTTGCCTAACCTCATCATTAGTTACAAAGTTAAACCACCTAATACCCAAGATACTACGTAAGCATCTAGAATCAAAAGCATCTCGTTTCCTATTATCTTGTTTACACAGCGTCCAAGTTTCACTACCATAACTAACCCTAGAAAGAACCAAACTATTATACGGTCTAATTTTAGCCAATTTCTCCACAATCTCCATAGATTCTTAAAAGTCCCAGCAGCAATCCTTATTCGTCTGTTAATCTCATGCCGCACATCACCATTATCTGTTATATAGCTCCCAAGATAATTAAACTGTGACACCTGCTCAAGATTGCAACCATTCAGATGAACTGAATCACAACCTACCTGACTAATTTTCATCACTTTAGTTTTCTCTCTGTTTATAAACAAACCTACTCTACTACCAGTCTCATCAACAGCTCGAATAAAAGAGTTCACCTCATCAACATCATTTGCCAAAAGGGCTAAATCATCAAAATAATCTAAATCAGAAATTTTCGTATCTCCAGTCCATTTAAGGCCAAAATCTTTCCCTTGCAATGAATTTCGCCTAACGTAATCAATAACCAAACTAAAGAGAAAAGGAGACAAAATGCACCCTTGTCGAACAGCAGAAGTAATGCTAAACCAATTGCTACAAGACTTACCAACTCTCACACATGACTCAGTGTTATTATAGAGAGCTTTCATTACGTTAACTAACTTGTCTGGTATACCATATGATCTCACAATCAACCACAAATTATGACGATCAACAGAGTCGAAAGCCTTTTTGAAATCAACAAAGCTAGCAACCAAAGATTTCTGAAACTCTAAACATTTCTCAAGAATCTGCCTAAGTGAAAATATCTGATCTACACATCCCCTACCACTTCTGAATCCACATTGCTCATCACGCAATTGCCTGTCAACCAGATTCTTAATTCTGTTAAGCACAATCATGTAAAGAACTTTACCTGGAACAGAGAGTAGGCTGATACCCCTATAGTTATCACAAGAACTGCGATCACCTTTTTTGAAAATAGGGATAATAATAGCTCTGGTAAAATCCTTAGGAACCATGCCTTTATCATAAAAGTTATTCAAAATTTCAGTCATCCAAGTGGTAACTGAAACATTCCCAACTCTAAGCATTCCGTAGTAATTTCATCCACCCCTGGGGATTTATGAAGTTTAAGTTTAGAAATAGCCAAACTAACTTCGGATTGTGTTATAGGGCCAACATTAAAGCCAACAATGCATCTATTATCATTGCAAACAATGGGAGCAGAACCAACCACATCGTTTAGAACATCACTGAAATGCTCAGCCCACCTAGCCATGACAGAATCCTCACCTTCTATAACCTTACCATGTTTATCCTTAAATCCCTGTATACTAGTTCGTTTTCTACCACATAAAACATTAACTATCTGGTAGAGCTCTCTGCTGTTGTGCTGTCTAACTGCTTCCTCAGCTTTGTCAGCCAGGCCGTCAAGCCAAAGATTCTTATCAGTAGCTAACTGATCCTTTACACAAATTAGTTTATATAAGCCATAGTAAAAGGTCTGAGGATGACAGGAATTCAGCAGAAAAACTACACAAAACATCCATGCCTTATCCGGGGCTCGAACCCAGGTTCTTTTAATCAGTAGCCAAATGCCTCCTAAAAATCATCTGCGTGGACAAAATTTGAATACGTGACTCGAAAAGCCAATTCGAAGTGCTATAACATCTGGCTCTGATTCTGCGCCACTCATTTCATGTTGAGCAAGTATTGTGTTCATGTTGGAAGAGCTTTCCATAGCAACCGTATAGCACAGAGACGTCATATGGATGCTTTTACACATGTAAAACAATCAATAAGTTAGACCCATACATTCCCCCAATTAGTGTTTTCAAGATCTTGGATATGGTTCCAAGAAGACAAGAAATGTTAGCTATAGCGAGTGTGAAGGCGTCCAAGATTAACAACAATGCAATGCAGAAGACATCTATATTGTGCTAACAGCCTGGAGTCATATATTAAGTCGATGTCATCCAGGGAATTCTCTCTGCAGCCATTGGAAGGACAGTTCAGAGCCAAACTGTTTACAGAAGCTTCAACAGAAAGGCTCTATGCCAGATGACCAACGTTTGCATTCATCTCAATATGAAGCACAGGAAAGCCCAACTAACATGGTGGACATGCCATCGTGATTGGACATGTGCTCTTCGCCAAAGAATCGCGATTCAGTCTTCCGGCGGATTCTTGACGATTCTAACATCAGAGGAAGACTTGAATGTCTGGGATGACATAATGTCAAATGAATTCACACCATTCCACATCTTTGCCAGGGGCGCTCTGAGACAGGAATGATATCCTTCAGCCGTATGCGAGGCTTTCCAGTGGCATTTCTGTCCCCCAGTTTATTTTGATGGATGATAATGCCTGCTCTCAAAGAATTGACAGTCAAAGAATTCCTTGAAAGGGAGGATATTTATCAGATGGAAAAGCCAGCAGACTCTCCAGCTCTGAACCCTGAAGAGCATGTGTGGAATGCACTGGGGAAACACACTGGATGCCATCAACACCTCCAAGAACCCACCATAAACTTTGATCTGCTCTCGAGAAGAGTGGGGTGTACTGCCACCAAACCTCATGACCAACCTGGTGGGGCGGGGGTGGCTCAGTCGGTAGCGCGCCAGGCTCGTAATCTGTAGTTCCCAGGTTCAAGTCCCAGCTGGGTCAGCATTGAGATTTATCTCCGCAAAACTGCCCGCCTTGACCATGGTCAGTAGGGGAAACCGAAGGGCTTGGAAAGGCCTCCGTCCTTCAGATGGGCGTTAAACAATGGCTCCGTTTGCAGGAGAGCCATACCCTGCGCACGTTAAAGAACACGCTGGATGGCCTTGACGGGAGGCTTCCATCTGTCTCCCAACAGCTGTTCTAGTGGGTCACCTCCCCCAGCCTTCTCTGAGCCTTCGGGATTCTTGTGACCTGGCCATTTAGCCCATGGTGTGCAGAAAAGAGCCGCTCAGAGGTAAAACAACCCAACCAACCCAAAAACCAGCCTGGTAAAAAAGCACTAATAGTAATGCTTATATAGTTATTTGAGGTCATCATAGTCTTTATTAAGCTCTCCGTTCAGCTGAAGCATGTCAATTAGCTATGAACACTCTTACATTAATTTGCATAACCCGTGGAAATAATGTAATTAATTTGTATAACAAAACACTGTTACTTCATATCTCATAGCATTTCATGGCCGCTTTTTTTAGATCTAGAATTTGCATATTAGGCGTTACTTTTGGACACTATTGTGTGAACATCTACCTAGACACCCTAAATGCTACAGAACTTTTCCGTTCCTCCAGTTGCTGATTAGCAACTTCGTGTCAGTTTTCAACAACATGGATTTCCTCTCAATGGGGCTTATGGTTTGTAATTTTCTGAATTAAAATTTTTTCGGAAAAGTGAAATGGGCAAGATAGATCCCTTTGGCTATGAACACTCTTACATTGCTAATCTTATCTTATTATATTATTACTAATCTTATCTTATTATATTATTATCTTACATAGCTAATTGTATATTGATATCATGAGTGTGGACTTGTGAGGGTCTTGAAAGGTGGAATATACCATAACAAAGTACATAACCTCATGGCACATATGAAAAATGCTACTGTAGTCATCGGTGCTGGAACCATTCAATGGGCTGTTTTACCTCTGAGCGGCACTTTTTTTCACACCATGGGCAAAATGGCCAGGTCACATGGACCCCGAAGGCTCAGAGAAGGTTGGGGGGAGGGGACCCACTGGAACAGCTGTTGGGAGACAGATGGTAGCCTCCCGTCAAG
Source organism: Ryuthela nishihirai (assembly GCA_038380435.1). Classification (NCBI taxonomy): domain Eukaryota; kingdom Metazoa; phylum Arthropoda; class Arachnida; order Araneae; family Heptathelidae; genus Ryuthela; species Ryuthela nishihirai. Next base: position 20,020,726 of record JAWZYU010000017.1, read on the forward strand.
GCCATCCAGCGTGTTCTTTAATGTGCACAGGGTATAGCTCTCCCGCATATGGGGCCACGGCTTAACGTCCCATCCGACGGACGACAGCCTTTCCAAGCCCGTCGGTGTCCTCTACTGACCGTGGGCAGGGCGGAGAATTTTGCGGAGATAAATCTCAACGCTGACCCAGCTGGGACTCGAACCTGGGAACTACAGATTACGAGCCTGGCGCGCTACCGACTGAGCCACCCCCGCCCTAACCATGCAACGACTAGGGCGTGAGGTAGAATAAGATTAGATATGACTCATGCATCCAAGGGTGCATATCTTCGACCATAGGATGGATGCTCGTGGCAACAATTTATTCAACGGGTGGTTTAGTGATACGTGTAAATATCGTGATATTTACACGTGACGGGTAAAAAGAAGAGAATTTATCGCAGTTCTGTCCTATAGCGATATCGTGTTCAATTAACATAGTAACTCACGTATTTATTCTTTCAGAGAATTAAAAAAAACATCATGGCATGTTGCACCATTAACTGCACAAGAACAGAAAAAAGCTCTGTAGCATATCAAAAATATATATACAGGGTGATTCAAAACTTATCGTTCAAATTTCGTGGGGAGGTAGGGAATACGTCAGGAAACCGATTTCACATAGGAAAGAATGTCCGCAAATGTACGCATGCGTATGTAGAGGGCGCTGTGTGTACCCAACCAGTGTACAGCTCGCCCGACCACTCCCGCTGTCATCAGTGTACGAGCTGACTTATTAGTGATAAGATGAATCGTTTTACGCATCAAGAGCTAGCGGATATGCATCTCGCATATGGGGCAGCTGGCGAAAGCGGCCGCCGAGCTAGGCAAGTTTACGAAGACCGATACATCAACAGAAGAATACCGCAGCATCAAATGTTTGCACGTGTGCATCGCAATCTGCGCGAACGTGGTTCACTGCGCAGCAATATGCAGGATACGGGGAGAAGACGACTGACGCGGACTGTCAACGTCGCAGAACAAGTCCTACAGTCCATCGAAGATAATCCGAATACCAGCACACGAGCTATTGCTCAGCAGCTTGGGGTATCTCAGTCAGCAGTGTGGTGGATACTGCACGAGGAACGTGTGCATCCTTACCATCTGCAAAGGGTGCAGTTACTGCATCCTGACGATTATCCAAAGCGTGTGGAATTTGCACAATGGTTCATGCAGAAAGGTGCCGTGGACCCCAGTTTTCCAGCTTCTGTCCTTTTTACAGATGAAGCTTCATTTACTCGTGAAGGTGTGTTCAATACACACAATTCACATGTGTGGGCTTACGACAACCCGCATGGTACGAGAAGTCACGCTGCGCAACATCGTTTTGCCGTAAATGTGTGGGCTGGAATCATTGGTGACTGTTTGTTGGGACCTTACTTTCTACTGCCCCGATTGCACGGCCGGAAATACCTAATATTTCTCGAGACAGTGTTACCGACTTTTCTGGGCGCTGTTCCTGCACATATCCGCCGAGATATGTGGTATCAACATGACGGGGCTCCAGCCCATAGCACAATTGTTGCGCATGATTACCTGAACCGAACATTCGGAGCTCGATGGATCGGTAGAGGTGGACCGATCGCTTGCCCACCCAGGTCACCTGATTTATCGCCAATGGATTTCTTTTTGTGGGGGGGGGGGGGCATGAAAGACCATGTGTAAGAGACCCCCGTCGACAGTGAAATGGACCTTGTTGCACGAATAGTGGCCGCCGCAGGCATTGTCCGTGATATGCCAGGCGTTTTTGAAAATGTTCGGCGGTCAATGCAACGGCGCTGTGAATCCTGTGTCCGTGTAAATGGTCGCAATTTTGAGCACCTACTGTGAATCTGTACTTTACCTTGTTGGAATAAAAGTTACATTCGTTACCAATTAACTGTACTGTTTCCTTGTGTTCACTTTACTTGTCCATTTTATTCATGTAGATGACGTTTGCGGACATACTTTCCTATGTGAAATCGGTTTCCTGACGTATTCCGTACCTCCCCACGAAATTTGAACGATAAGTTTTGAATCACCCTGTATATGTATAAATTATTCGTCAAGCAACTACTTGCACTAAGTAAATTGTTAGCTTTTTTTATCTTTACTTTGCCCTGAATCATTCAATGATCCTACGTTTTTGATTAGTAGTTAATTTATGTACATTAATAATTTTTTATGTTAATTAATGTTTCATTAATTAAAATTGGACGTAAATTTTGATAATACGAGAACATCACGTTACGCGTGCTATGGTGTGTGCCTGCAGTCCCTTCACATCTGGTGTAATAATGGAAAATAAATATTTTGTAAATGCTTAAAAACGTACAGAATATAGCAACATTAGTTACAAAGAGTACATTTCAACAAGTTCCTCTCCGTACAAGCCTTTGTTTTGACTTCTCACAGCTGATTCTAGCGTAAAGCTCTCAGCTTCAAATCGGTTCATTGGGACGATAGGGAACGCACAATCTATGCTATATCATAAAATAGGGGTGATCCTATATATGGCACTATATAAGTAGGGTTACCATACGTTCTCCGATAGGAGATGTCCTCACCTCATTTTGAAAAAAACATGAAATGTCGTCCTTTTGTATAAACTCTTAAGAGCTGGTTTTAAACTAAAATTAAAGTACGTTTTTTTGTATGTTCCTTTTCTAAATTTCTGGAACCCATGCCTATTACATAATTCATTGTTAACCGTGAAATAATTTACTTTAAATGCAAATCGGGAATGCTAAAGTCATTCTGTTAACGTTTTAAAAGTTGCTATTTTCTGTAATGCTCAATATCAACTATTTATTTCCTATCTTCCTATTGCTTTTCGCTCGTCATTTGTCGATTTGTCAGTTTGTGTGTTTGTCAAAATTGTTCTTCCACCTTTGTAACGCGATCGAGAAACTTAATGATTTATGTGTCAAATGAAAGCTTGTAACACGGGGAGTGTCATAGGCTATAAAAATTGCTCGCCCATGCATTCTTCTCCCTTGAAAAAGAGAACACGTGATTCACATTCCAAAATATTTCTATATCTTTGGAATGTGAATGCTGAAAGTAACAAAATATTTCAAAATTAATTCACCCCCCCCCCCCCCCGGCAAAATTTTTGCCGGTGTCCATTCATTTGACCCTCTCCCAAGTTGTGCCACTTTCCTACGAATCAAATGTTTTTGATCAAATGAAAGCTTGTGACGTGGGGAGTGTCATAGGCTATAAAAAGTTGACCCCCCATGCTTGCAGTAGATTAAAAGTTTCAGCAGAACACAAAGGTTAAATGATAAAAGGGCCAAATCGTAAAAATCCTTCGTATCCTTTTTACATATTTACTCTAAGCTACTGAAACAGGGTAAATATGAAAGCGATTGTTCCGCTATATCTCCAGGACCGAGTGCCGAAAGGAACAAGCTATGGGTTCAAATGCTATGGTACAACAAGCTATGGGTTCAAATGAAAGTCTATGATGCGTGTATTATCTGCATTAACTAATGTTGTCTCTTCTTGTTTACACTTAATTAAAAAAATTTAGTTACCTGATATAAAGCTCCTCCGATTGTTGGACCAGCGATCATGCCTACACCATACGTAGTTTCAATAACTGACTGCAATGCAAAATACGGAAAGTTAATAACCAAGCATATTTCAGAACATAAAATTAACACTACAAAGTGTAGGGGTCTTTTTATCATCCAACTCCCTGTGTGTGTGAGCTTTTAACTCTGGGTACTTTTGCTAATTAATACTGCCAGGATGGCACTACTCGTTTGCTTAAAGCCTGCACTCATATACTTTATTAATATAGTTAGAAGCAATACAGTTCACAATCATATATTCACAAGCTACAGTTACTGTCGTCAGTCAAGTCGTTAAAATCAAGACGTTTCCCCAAGACAATTTTTCCCATGGAAAAATTGATCGAAAATTAAATTTTTGTTAAATAATATGAGGTGTACCAAAACTTAATGTTTTTCCTCTTTAAAGAATGTAATTTTTTTTTCGTCCGAAGTGTTCATTTATTTACTTTTCTTATTATAAAAAATACATTTTTAAGTGTGTTTTAAAAAATGAGCTCCTTTTTTTAATTTGTTTTTTGGGCATCATTAGCTGCATTATGGTATGATGTATGTTTGATTCTTTATTTGTAACTGCACTCATTAATTAGCGGCTCAACAAAATATTTCTAAATTCACCCCCCCCCCCCCGGCAAAATTTTTGCCGGTGTCCATTCATATGACCCTCTCCCAGGTTGTGCCACTTCCTACGAATCAAATGTTTTCGTATTATGGAATCCTTGTCTCCAGGAAGATTGAGAAACAACGGTACAGTCGCTCAAAAAGATATCCGAACGCTATGATTGATTACAGAATTTAAAAAAAATATATCTGGCAACGATTTTTTTAGGAATTAGTATTCTGGCGTGACACGAAGGTTGCCAGAACACTAATTTCTAAAAAAAAATCGTTGCCAGATATTTTTTCTGAATTCTGTAATCATCCATAGTGTTCGGATATTTATTTTAGCGACTGTACATCAATAATTACCAAATGTGTCGCGGTAAATGGACGACTTCAGAAGTGCGTCGCCAGGAGAAAAAAAAATCCAAAAAAGTGGTCATGATGATGATCTTGAAACATTTGTAGGACGAGTGACCCTTTAGATTGGATTGGATTGTTTTACCTCTGAGCGGCACTTTTTTGCACACCATGGGCTAAATGGCCAGGCCACAAGGACCCCGAAGGCTCAGAGAAGGTTGGGGGAGGGGACCCACTGGAACAGCTGTTAGGAGACAGATGGTAGCCTCCCGTCAAGGCCATCCAGCGTGTTCTTTAACGTGCACAGGGTATGGCTCTCCCGCACACGGAGCCACGGCTTAACGTCCCATCCGACGGACGGCGGCCTTTTCAAGCCGTGACCGTGGGCAGGGCGGGGAAATTTTGCGGAGATAAATCTCAACGCTGACTCAGCTGGGACTCGAACCTGGGAACTACAGATTACGAGCCTGGCGCGCTACCGACTGAGCCACCCCCGCCCCAGTGACCCTTTAAGAAAAGGCAACAGATTTTTTTTTTCAGACGCACTTACTGCGTTCAAATAAGTTGTTTGTTATGAAGATGCATAAATTCAATTCAAGGAAAATAAGTTAATGGACTTAAATAAGTGCATTAGAATAGTGGATCTTAACCTGTGTGGGGCGGAGGTGGCTCAGTCGGTAGCGCACCAGACTCGTAATCTATAATTCCCAGGTTCGAGTCCCAATTGGATCAGCGTTGAGATTTATCTCCGCAACAAAATTCCCCGCCCTGCCCACGGTCAGTAGGGGACAATGATTTGCTTGGAAAGGCCGCTGTCCGTCGGATGGGACGTTAAACTGGCCCCATGTGCAGGAGACCCATCCCTGTGCACATTAAAGAACACGCTGGATGGCCTTGACGGGAGGCTACCATCTGCATCCCAACAGCTGTTCCAGTGGGTCCGCTCCCCCAACCTTCTCTGAGCATTTGGGGTCCTGGTGACCTGGCCATTTAGCCCTTGGTGTGCAAAAAAGTGCCTCTCAGAGGTAAAACAACCAACCTAAAAAAAGCTCTGCTCTGTAGGCACATTTCGCAAAAGAATATTACACGAAATTGCCCTTTTCTTATTAAATTGAACACAACCAAAATCGCTAGTACACGATTTAGTTGTTATTTACCAATTTCACTTAGACACAAAAGATTTCTCACATTTACAGATACACATTGAAATTTCAGTCAAATGCCTTTAAAGAGAAATTAGTATAATAAACAACTGTACAATAATTGATATAGTTCATGGAGAATAGGACGTACAGTCTCTCAAAAATATCCGAACACTATGGTTGATTACAGAATTCAGAAAAAATTGACACAAAGTTTGCCAGATCACTAATTTCTAAAAAAATCGTTGCCAGATGTTTTTCTGAATTCTGTAATCAACCATAGCGTTCGGATATGTTTTTGAGCGACTGTAGGTGGTCATATTATTTTGATACTAGATCGTGTGGGCTCACTCACGGAAATATTAAGCGTGTGCAGTTACCGTTCACAGCAAACTGGAGCGTGTGCAGTAACTGCACACGCTCCAGTTTGCTGTGAACGGTAACTGGAGCGTGTACAGTTGCTGTACACGCTCCAGATATTTTTCCTGAATTCTGTAATCAACCATAGTGTTCGGATACTTTTTTGAGCGACTGTAGGTGGTCATATTATTTTGATACTAGATCGTGTGGGCTCACTCAGGAAATATTGAGCGTGTGCAGTTACCGTTCACAGCAAACTGGAGCGTGTGCAGTAGCTGAACACGCTCCAGTTTGCTGTGAACGGTAACTGGAGCGTGTACAGTTGCTGTACACGCTCCAGATATTTTTCCTGAATTCTGTAATCACGTGACACGAAGGTTGCCAGATCACTAATTTCTAAAAAAATCATTGCCAGATATTTTTTTCTGAATTCTGTAATCAATCATAGTGTTCGGATATGTTTTTGAGCGGCTGTACATATTATAACAAATTGTTTACTTTGGACTAAAAGGCTTAAACAATGTAATAAAAAAGTGCCATTTTCCATAACAACAGCAAAGTCAAATTACAAAAGAAAACTTACTAATATTGTCGCTCTGTTTTCTGGAAATTCTTTGATAATGATTACCCAGCTGCTGCCAAAATAAGCAGAAACACCCACTGCCTCGATGATACGGATGATAAAGGCGAGAGAGGCATACACCTCGTCAGGAGGAGAATATTCTAGTAACCTATATGACAAAGTCAGGAATTGTAATTTGGTTTCAAAATTTAAGTACTTTATTGTTATAAATTTTACATGATAATCACTGTGAACTTAAAAACAAATTTATATTAAAGAATAGCCGCGTTTAAGGCATTTAACTTAAAGGTCTGTGGTTAATGGCACTTGTACACTTTGAGAGTCAAAATTTTCGCATTACAATATATAATTCTATTGATTTTAGATCGGTAAAAATTTGATTTTTTCCTTTTTCTTTAAAGTCGCCAATATAAATTAGGAATAAAATTTCTATGAAATCGGGAAAGGATTTATTTTTTGTGCAGTACGCCATATTACATTTTAAATTCACTTATTAATAAAGTGGATATTTAATAAATCTGAAACACTATTATTTATTTATGATATTCTTCAGTTACGTTAATAAAGGTGGCAATAGAATAAAGTCATTGGGACGACAAAATATCTTCGGTCCACAATGGCCATTTGACACAATCTACAGCAAATTGCTTCTCAAGAACAGCATTTCCCGAATCAAAAATAGATTTTCCCCAACAATATCTTATATAACGCTTTCATGAAAAACTTATTCACGTTTAACCTTTTCTGTACCATATGGACTCAAAAAGACCCAGATTTTAAATATACTTGTTCAATCAATGCTATTCTTTCCTCTTCATTACCTCCTACCTGCAGTTTGGGCCATTTCAGGCCGATATGGTAGAGAAAGGGTTTTAAGGAAAGGCTTTATAAACCTTTCAGCGAATAGTTATTTACGTTTCATCTCTTATCAGACCAGCAATATTTGTAAATAAAAAGTTTCAGCAGAACACAAAGGTTAAATGATAAAAAGGGCCAAATAAATCTAAAAATCCTTCGCATCTTTTTTACATATTTACTCTAAGTACTGACATTTTATCACGATTAGATCGCAGAAATAATAGGTTTCTGTCAAAATGCATCATTTTTTTCATTTAGAAATTAATTAGAGAAATTAGGAAATATACTTGATTCCAACTTACATTTTATTTCGCTAATGAATGACCTTGCAGACTGGAATTTTAAGATCTCAGATATTTTACATTGGCGGATTTTATCTACTTTTTAAAAAAGACCACATCGCGCGCATTTTCATAATATTTTTTAAAGGTAACGTATTCTTGCCAAAGTCGTACTCTTTTAAAAACTGAAAATGGTGCATAATTGCTATTTATTTAAACTGGGACAATTTCACTTATATTTTGCCATATTTAATTTTTTGCCATGTATGTGCAAATATATGATTTTTCTCAACGAGGTTAAAGTAAATAGAGTGCGCAACCGGTTCCAAAAATTGAAGCAATTTGAACGACGTCTTGCCCACCCTTTACATGGCCGCCGTAATGTAAAGTATGGGTATTAAAGCACTAAGCCTAAGTAGTTAAACGTTTTGTTTTTTGGAAATTACAATGAGTTTTCGTTCTTAGGATAAATTCTAATCAGTCATGTTAGTTGAACCTTTAATAGCCTATAAAAATATTGTATTTAATAAGAAAGAAAAGAAATATATCAGTTAAAAGATCGCGTTATATCCAGACTTTTTTTGAAAGTAAATATTTTGTCTGATACTACAATTTAATGAAAATAGAAACTCCTTTGTTTATTAAGGCATGTAATCACAATACTAAGAAAAGGCGCTTGCTACGTGATTGCCTATACTTTACATGCTGGCGGCCATGTAAAGGGGTGGGCATTAACGAGCTTACTTTAGCTTCAGACTAGGGGCGCTGTAACAGAACGGTTACTGAGGCCCTATATAGGTAGAGGTTGGCCATCTCAAAATTGGACGCCATGTTTTGTCGCTCGGATTGTTTAGCATGCATAGCTGAATGGTATTGGACGGTACTTATGGATTCCGGAAAAGGATAGGGTAATATTTTATACAGATTTTAGTGTTCATGATTGGAAGCACTTTAGAAAACTGCTAAGAAAGGAAAAGTAAATTTTAGGGCTCTTTTTTTTCAAAAAAAGATATAATTTCTCTTTGTTTTCTGTCCTTCTGTAGACTTCGAAGTTTTTTGTTTATACAGATAAATAAAAAATTGTTTTTGTGTTAGATAGGTATTAATGATATATTACGATTTGCATTTTTCGATTCTCCCGAAAGTTATAACTGCGCCCTCTAACGGTGGAAAATTTTGAAAATTCCAAAATATCAAATGAATATTCCAAACGATGTAGTTACGTTAGAAGTTTGGAATATTTCTGTTGAAATGTGAAGTTACGAAATTACCATTGGCAACAATCACTTGACCCTTTAGACCCAGGGAGGAGGTGAATGCAACTTTTTTTTTTGTTTTAACAGAAAAGTGTAGGTTTTTAGAGATATATTAAAAATTCTTTTTCGGTTGGACAGGTATTGATGAAATATTACAATTTTTATTTTGCGAATTTCCCAAATGCTATAATTGAGCCCTCTAACAGTGGAAAAAAAATCGAAAAATTCCAAAATTTATAACGAATATTGCAAACGATGTAGTTATGTTAAAATTTAAAATTGTGGTCGTGGAATGTGACATTCTTGAAAATTTCATTGACAATAATGAGTTGACCCTAAGCCCAAGGTAGGTAAGAAACGGATGGTTTTGTTTTAAGAGATAATTGGAAATCTCTTTTTCAGTTGGTACTAACGAAATATAATTCGCATTTCCAAAGGTAGTTTTAATTTATATCATTAGAGATCACTAAATATCGAAAGTGCAAAACTTTTAACGAATATTTCAAGTGATCTTTTATGGTAGAAATTTCGACGTGTAGAGTTCTATTATGGTAGAAATTCTACTGACAACAATTATCTGCCCACTATTTTCAGAGGAGCGGGAGAAGAGCAACTTTTTAAATTTAAGAACTAAAAGAAAAATACTTTTTATGTTTTACAATTCCTAATAAAATACTACTATGAGCATTTCCCCCATCATACTTTAAAAAATAAATAACCCCTCAAGCAGCTGCTTATACAGAGCTCTGACAGGTGTTTGTCAGTTTATACGCCATAGTAGAAGGTCCATGAGGATGGCGGGACTTCAGCAGAAAAGCAACACGAACATCTATAATTAAAACTTTTAAGGAGTGAAAAAGTAGGCAAAGGAAGAACTTCATTTTCTTTGAAAATGAGATTCCCATTTGCGCCAAAGGTGATATGCGTTCTTCTAGTTCACACTTTCAGTACCCTCTGACAGTGGAAATTCGAACTACTTTATAATTGAGAAAATAAACTATTAATATTTTATTAGTACCTGTAATATGCAAAAAAATGTTTTTCATATATCTCTTCAAGCAGAAAAGTTGCATTTTACCAATGGGACAAATCATTACTATTAGTGTAAACCACTTGATCATTACACTGTATGACCAAAATTGAAGTTTCTAGCAAAAATAGATCGTTTGTAATATTTATTTAAAGATATGGTATTTTCCAGTTTTTTCCGCTAGAGGTCGCTTTTCGGGTTTTTATTTACCGCCTTTAGCACTCTCTAACACTGGAAATTCCATTGATGGGGATTCGAAAAATGTAAATATTAATATTTTTGTGGAAACAATTTCGCCAACATAAGTGATTCGAACCCGCATCTCTCCAGAAAATGTCAGAGTATTCTATCCTGTTGAACTAACGCCGGCTATTTTCACAAAAAACATTTATTGATTTATAGACGTTTAAATGTCTACAGGTAAGCTGAGATTATCAAATATTGTTTAAATCATTAATATTTTGTTAGTGTCTGTAAAACAAAATATATTTATATTGTTTGGTTTATTTCTTAAAAGTTTCATTTTCGCACTCCCTTTTGGCTAAGATGGCAAAGCCTTGTTGCCATTGTAAACCTTCTGACCATAACACTCTACTACAAAAATTCAGATTTCCGGTGTAAATAGTTTGTTTGTAATATTCGTTTGAAATTTTATCATTTCCCATCTTTTCCCATCGCTAGATGGCGCTATTAAAGCTATTGAAAATTTTCAAAAATTGCTAATCGCAATATATGTTCGTCACCTATTGAAACCAAAAAGAATTTTTCATTTTGCTCTGAAAGTAAAAAAAATTATTATCTATAGATGTACAGACTGGTTGAAAGACAGATGGACAGACAACAGTTAACAGAGAGACAGACAGACAGACGAACAAATACTGGCATAGGCAGACGACAAAGTGGAAACATTAGCTCGTTTTTCAAACGAACTTTAAAAGAAATTATTCGTTGGTTTTCAGTTAGCTCGTTTCACTTTTGCAGCCGATTGCCGTCTTCTGATGGAGTGTCTCGGAAAAAATGTTCATTAATTTATTTCTTTTAGTGAAATGTTTACACCCAAATGCAGCGTAGTCAGGCATTCATAAAATATTACAGCTTTTACAGACATAATATGTGGTAGAAATCTGTAAAACTATAACAACTGAGAAGTTTTAACTTGGTACATATGCTAGCTTATAGGCTTTCGTCTCACGGTACGACAAAACATGGCGCCCATAAACCACGTGACTCAATCAACCAATGGTAGTGAATCACCGAGATGGCAAACCTCTAAGGATTCCAACCTCGGACTTCAAGCCTGCAAGACGTGCTCTCTTGTGCTCTCTGTTTCCCACGTGTTTTTCCTTTGTTCTCAGCTCAAATGGATATCAAAAAGGACTCCAGACTCACTAGATGCTACAAGTTTCAACATAAGAACCTCAGCTACGAGTCATTTGTGACCATTCTCGCCAAATCCAAGAACCCATCCGTTATAGAAGTTGCTCAAAGTATATCTAAGGAAATAACTATTGTTACTTTTTCTTCCGAAGAAGCCGCCAACGATTTTGCCGCTGACCCGTCGCTGGACATTCTCAGAGACCAGATCATAGCTTTTAAACGCCTCGGATTCCCTCAAAAAAAATTATCCATCTCCAAACTGCCTTTCTTCATCACTAACAGCGAAATCGTGGACGCCCTAAAACCATTTGGAACTGTGCAAAGTATAACTGACGAATTCCTGAATCTCCCGGGTTTGGAATCGATGCGGACAGGCACTAGGGTCGTCCACATGGAAATGAAGAAGGCGGTTCCAAATTTCATCCTGATCTCCACCTTTTCGGCCACCATTAACTACGCTGGAATGACTCGTCTGTGCAAGTGGTGCAAGCTCCCAGGCCACATCATTAAGGACTGTGAGGCCTTCGCCAGTAAGCACAAACGTCTACAGTCGCCTCCTGCTCCAATTTCGGACAATTTCCTGGATCCAAATTCGACCACCTCCCCAACGCTACAGCTGGCTACCGAAGATAATCAAAGTGAAGAAGCCCAGGCCCCACCAAATGCACCTCCAACAACTGTTGAAAAGGCACCCTCCACTCCTCATTACCAGAAAAGAAAATTCACTCCCTCGCCGACTGACTCTCCTACTGCAACAGAGCCTGAAACTCCTATGCATCAGAAGAAAAAACAGCCAGCTCCTGAGTTGCCTTCTTCACTCATTGGTAGTATAGAAAATTTTATCATTGATCACTCCACCTCCACCTCCCCTGCCCTTCTCTCTGACCCCCCGAGTTTGTTGAGACATTTGAGGATATTATCGACTTCCTCAAATACTTAACAAACCCTAAAATAGCCTCTTCCGAGTGGGAAATTCCCTCTCCTTTAAAATCGCTTAAACGCACTCTTTCAAATGACGGTTTCATCTTGCCGAAGTATCGAGATCTTTACCTCTCTGCTTTAGGCAAATGCCCGCAGAGCGATTGTTTCACTGTCTGGGACTTTCTCCAGTTAGTGAAACAACTCTTCCCTCTTTTTAAATAGTTTCCTCTTTATTTGATATTATTTTTCTCTCATATTTTTCTATTTGGGACATTTCCCATATTTTTTGCTTTCCTTGCGATCAAAATTCATCCTCCTTCACACTTTCCTGCACTCAGCCAATGCCAAAATTCCTTTGCTCTCATTGGCTGATGCCTCCCTTCTCCCCTCTGCTCCGTTTGCGCCCAAACCTAAACGTAAATCTCTTCATTCATATCTGGACCACTCTGTACCATATTCCAGTGGAATTAGGATCATCTGGTCCATACGCAAGGGTCGTCAGAGGATGCTGGATGGGAATGTAAGACAGAAGCTAACGTAGCGTAGCACAGTGTACTTACAATCTGGCGAAGGCGTTTGGCCGCAGGCCGCTATAGATGAAGGAGAAATGGCAACAGGGATGTGAAAAGATGACTCAGGGCCAATGAAAAAGGGAAGGAGAAGAGAGTGTCCAAAATCAAAGGAAATTCATCTCACAAGAGGAGTGGGAGGGTGAGCAAATGGGTTAGGGGTAAGAGGGGGCAGGTGGGGTAAGGTGTAGGAAATAAGCATAGAACAAAAAAGTTCAGTAAAGGGTGTCAGCACTAAAAAAAAGAAAATTTTTTTTTTTTTGTTAAAGAAAAAAATTTTTTTTATTAATCTAAAAATTCAAATTTTTTGACCTCCTCAGGCAGGGGCTTGCCCAAGGGGTGAGATTTGGTGAAAAGGGTGGGGGGAGGAGGTATCAGTCCCAAAGTATTGAGGGATATATCAGAAAAAAAATGGATGAGAAAGGGAAATTAACATTTGGGAAGTTGACAGAATCACGTGCACTGTAGTGCAGTGAAAACCAGGCGAAGGGGTAGGGTGAAGCTAACATTTTTTCTTCTTTCACATCCATCATACTTCTGGTCCTATTTGTAAAGCGGGCCTCGGCCCGCTTATCATCAGGACCACAAGCGAAATTCATCGGTAGAGGCAAAGGTTATAATAACAAAATTTTGAATTTTGACGAAAATAAGGAGGCAAGGCCGAAAGTCGAAAAAAGCTCCAGAGATGGTAATTGTCGTATATAATCGTGGGACGAGAGTGAAAATCAGGGTAATTTGGAATATATTGGATGAGTAAATCAATTTAGAGGCCTAAATAAATAATTTAGAGAGGGGGGGAGGGAAGAAATCGAAATCAGAAGATTCAAAAGAGCGAGACGGTGGAAATTGAGCGCCGAAAGACCAGCCAATGAGAAAGAAGGAATTTTGGCATTGGCTGAGAGCGGGAGCGTGGGCAGAGTTAGGTTTGGGCGCAAACGGAGCTTAAACATAAATCTCTTCTTTCAAATCTGGACCACTTTGTACCATATTCCAGTGGAATCAGGATCATCTGGTCCATACGCAAGGGTCGTCAGAGGATGCTGGATGGGAATGCAAGACAGAAGCTAACGTAGCGTAGCACAGTGTACTTACAATCTGGCGAAGGCGTGTGGCCGCAGGCCGCCTAAAGTTGAAGGAGAGATGGCAACAGGTGTGAAAAGATGACTCAGGGTCAATGAAAAAGGGAAATAGGAGAGTGTCCAAAATCCAAGGAAAATGATCAAATGAGTGAGTGTCCAGTGTGGGCTCTCAGGGAAGAGAGAATGAAAAATTATATAAAAAAAAATTTGTCCTCATATTAATATGGGAATTTTTTTTTTTTTTGTTATAAAATTAAAAAAAAAAACATTAATCTCACAAGAGAGGAGTGGGAGGGGGTGTAAATGGGATAGGGGGAAGAGGGGGCAGGTGGGGTAAGGTGAGGTAAAAAAGCAAAGAACAAAAAGTTCAATAATGGGTGTCAGCATTAATAAAAAAAAATTTTTTTTTTTTTTTTTTTTTTTTTTTGAAATTTAAAATTTTTTATTAATCAAAAATCAAAATTTCAACCTCCTCAGGCAGGGGCTTGCCCAAGGGGTGAGATATGGTGAAGAGGGTGGGGGGGGAGGGGGTCAGTCCCAAAGTAATGGGGGGAATATCAGGGAGTGAGTGGATGAGAAGAGGAAATTATTATATGGGAAAATGACAAAACCACGTGCACTGTAGTGCAGTGAAAACCTGGCAAAGGGGTAGAGAAAAGTAAGGCCAGACAAAGGGCCATGCAAAATTCTTTAAGAAATGTTGCAAAATGAGTTTGAAAGTGGGGATTAGGGTAAAGGTGGATAATGTGTCTGTAAATTGGAGGTGAGTGGGAGATAATTGTTCAGACTAATGGGAGATGAAAAAGGGGTGGGAAGGTAGAGAAGCAGTGAAGTGTGTGAGTGGTGTAGTATGGATAAAAATGAATAAAAAAGTAAGCAGGGGCAATATGTGGGTATACTGTGGAAGGAATCAGAGATCAGACAATGGGTAAATCAGTAAAAATAATAATACTTCAGTAAATAAGCAGATTATATTGCATTTTTTTTTCTTTTTTTTTGGTATATATATATTTGAACATAAATTTTTTTTTTTTTTTTTTTGAACATGAATATTTTTGAGAAGTTATTAGCTTTGGCTTAACAAAATTATAGCCAGTGAAAGGTTACAGTAAATGCAAGTCAGGTGTCCAAAGAGCATCTTTTTTGTCCTTAAATGGATCTTTTTGTCCAATGGATCTTTTTGGCTCCTGGATCTTTAAGTTTGTCCAAATGGATCTTTTAAAAAACAAAGTACAGCAAAGCAGATGGTAAGGAGGGGGAAGGGCTAAATGGATTTGCCAGAAAGGTGAATGTAGGAAGCAAGGGCAGAAAAGTGGGCCTGTTTGTGTTTGTGGGAGGGATTGAGTATTGTTTGAATGTTGTATGTGTGGACTCCAAGTTTTGCAAGTTGGTGATAGAAGTTGTTTCTTTGTGTAGTGAAGAGTGAACAATGTAGAAGAAAGTGAGGAATATCTTCAATCACCTGGCAGTTGGGGCAGAGTGCTGAGGGGACCTTGTTTATAAGGAAAAGATCCCTATTAAGGTTAGTTCTGCCCGTGCGGAGTCTGTGTATGGAGGTTTGAGAGTGTCTGGGTAAGTAGTGAAAAAAGATTTCATTGGGAGTGTTTGTTACAGTGGCTCTGAAAGTGTTTTTGATGCTGGTGTGTTGGGCCCATGATTCTGCCCATGTGTTGTGAAAGTTGGTTTTATGGGATTTAATATGTTGGGTACAAGGTGTGAAAGTGTGGTAATTAGGTGTGGGAAGTGTAAGGGCTTGTTTGGCTAGGTGGTCAGCAGTGTCATTATGGGGAATGTTGCAGTGGGAAGGAATCCAATGGAAAGTGATGGTATGACCAGTCATAATTAAATTGTGAGCAAGTTTTTGAATGTGGTAAAGGGAAAAGTTTTGTGTGTTATCAATGTTGGTTTGTTTGATGCTTTGTAGGGCAGGCTTTGAGTCAGTGAAGATGTGTATATGTTGTTTGTTGAGGGGGGTAGCCCATTCAAGTGCCCTGTGTATTGCTGCAAGTTCTGTGTTGGTGCTATTGAAGGCAAGGTTAAGTTTAATTTTGTGTGAGAAGTGTAGGTTAGGACAGTGAAATGCAGCGGATCCATTTGTGGTGTTGGGGATGTAGGAACCATCAGTAAAAATGGTGATATCAGTGGGGGGGATGGTAGATATTATGTGTTCAGCTGCAGTTTGTAGTTCAAGAGGGTGGTGGTGTTTTTTCTGAGTGATGTTGGGGAGATTGAGTTCAATGTGGGGGGTCTTAATTTGCCAGAAGGGAAGTGTGTGTTTAGGAGAGAAAATTTTAATATGTTTCCAGGTGAGATATGCAGGGTGTTGTTTAATAATGTATGCAGTGGGAGTAGTGTTGTTAGGTGAGTCAATTCTTCTAAGTGCAGGGTGTGTGGGATTGAAATGTTTCATTTTTATGTAGTGATTGCATGTGAGTAATTGTCGTTTAATTGTAAGGGGGGGCATGTTAGCTTCTGCCCAAGTGGCCAGGTTTGGGCAGCCAGCTTTGAGGCCCAGTGCTAGTCTAATGGCTCTTGTTTGAATTGTTTCAAGTTTTTGGATATGAGTGTGTGTGGCAGTGTTCAGTGATGAGAGACCATATTCAAGTTTTGAGTTCAGGAAAGCCTTAATAAAAGTGATCATGGCTCTATCACTGGCACCCCATGTTGTCCTAGTTATGGAAGTGAGTATGTTGAGTGCTCCATTACATGTGTGTTTAATGTAATTTGTGTGGTGATTCCATGTCAGCTTGCGATCAATAATTAACCCTAAGTATTTGTAGTGTGTGACAATGGGGATAGTAGAATTATGAATTGTAATTGTAGGGGAGTTGGGGGGTATGTGTTTGCGGGTGATGGGTAGGACCGCAGATTTAGGTGCAGAGATGGCTAGTCCCCATTTGGTGGTGAAGTCAAGGACCTGGTTGACTGCTTTTTGTAGGTGGCACTGGATGTTGTTTATGTTTTTTCCTGAGGTCCAGAGGACAATGTCATCAGCAAAGATGGAGCAAGAAATATGTTTGGGTAGTAATGCAGGTAGATCATGTAGAAGTATGTTGAAAAGTGTAGGAGAGACCACACTGCCCTGTGGTAATCCCCTTTTTAGATTATGTGTGTCAGAAAACGTAGTCCCCAGCTGGACTTTGATTTTTCTGTGTGTGAGAAAATTATTGAAAAAATGGAGCATGTTACCTGTGATGCCAATATGATGTAGTTTGTAAAGAATGCTGGTGTGTGAGGCAGTATCAAAAGCAGAGGTGAGGTCTAGAAAGACACAGCATAGAATTTCTTTGTTGTTGATAGCAAGTTCTGCTGAGGTGATGATGTCAAAGAAATTGTCTGTGGTTGACCTGTGCTCTCTAAAGCCAGTTTGGCATGTGGGGAGAGTGTTATTTGCATGGAGGAAGAATTTTAGTCTTGAGAGCACCATTCTTTCTAGAACTTTTAGTATGCATGATGTTAGGGCTATTGGTCTATAAGAAGAAACTTCTACTGCTGGTTTGTGAGGTTTTAAAATTGGGATTATGTGTATGTCTTCCCATTCTGATGGGAAGGTGTGTGTTTGCCAGCAGTTATTGTAAATATGAAGCAAAGTGCTGAGTGTAGAGGGTCCTAAATTTTTTATGGCTTTGTATGTAATGTGATCAGGGCCAGGAGTACTTTTAGATTTGGCTTGCTGAATTGCAGTGTTTAATTCATGTAGAGAGAAAGGGAGGTTAATAGCGGGAAGTTTGCAGGTATCGTCGAAATTAATAGTGCTTTCTATGTGTGTGCAATGGGTTTGGTAGATATGTGTATTTGCTTGCGGGGGGGTGGTGGTGAGATGTGTGACAAAGAGATTTGCCCCTTGCTTAGTGGAAAGATTATTCTTCCAGATGATACTATGCCAAGGGGCAAGTGGTTGTGCCTGGGACTTGAGTGATCTGATAGTTGCCCAAATGAGTGTTGAGTCTGTTCTAGGGTTGATATTGTTGCAGTATTGTCTCCACTCCTTTCTTTTAGTGGTGAGTCTTAGTTTTCTGAGTTTAGCATTGGCATGGTTGAATGTTGTGATGGCAGGAATTGTGGGGTGTCGTCTGGCAGTGTATTCTGTTTGTCTCCTAATTTCAAGTTGGGAAGTTATGGCTGGATAATTTTTAACAAACCCAGTCATATGTTTTGTGGTGAATTTATTTGTTTGGAAGCTTTGGTTTATGCATGTGTAAAGAGATGTGATGTTGTTTGGTGTATGTGTAGTGATAGTGTTTTCACATGTGGTGGAGAAATTGTGCCAGTTGATATGTGTCTTTGTAGTGTAGGCAGTTGGCTTAAGGCCTTGTATAGTGATGAATATAGGGAAATGATCACTATGCCATGTTGAGTGGTGTACCTGCCATGAGATAATAGGTGATATGGTAGGAGTGGAGAGTGTGAGGTCAAGAACAGACTCATAGGGGGGTTTGCTGAAGGTGGGGGTACCATCATTATGTATGGCCAAGTTGAAGTGGTGTGAGAATTGTTCAATGGTAGTGCCTCTGTTATTGGTGTGGGTGCTACCCCATGTTGCATTGTGTGCATTGAAATCTCCCAGTACAATGTTTGGTCCTGGAGAGAGAGAAAAAATGTGGGTGAAATCATTAATGAGTGTGTTTAGGGAGATGTGCAGTGTGGGGAAGAAATAAACATTATAAAAATTAAAGCAGGTGTCCTGTATTTTGATATTAACTCCAATTATTTCCATGTAAGAATAAGTGTTGGGATTTGGGATAGCACAATGGGGGAATTTTTTATGAATGAGTGTGGTGGCATAGGAGTGTTTCTTTGTGGTGGTGGAGTTATGAATGATGTAGTGTTTATATTTGAAAGTATTTGGAATTCTGGCTTCATTTAGTGCAATAATGGGTAGGATGTGTGTGTCGGTGACTGATTTTAATTCATGTATTTTATTAGGGAGGGATCTGCAGTTCCATTGGATGCAAGTGTAGTTAGGAGTGTTGGGAGGGGGGAACAAAAAGGGACTATAGCAGGGGTAGGGGAAAGAGGGAGAAGTTAATTAATGTGCTGGAGAAGGGAAAAAATGGTTTGGAGAGCCAAGTTAAGTTGGGGGGATCTGGATTTAGGTGGTAGAAGAGCATCAATGAGGGGTATAAGGACTTGAATTAGGTGTGGAACCAGGGAGTGTTGTTTAGTGGTTTGGGAGGTGGTTTTAGTTTGTGAAGGAGTTTTCTTGGACCTGGTTCTTCTAAGATAATTATTTTTTGCTCGTCTACTGGTGAACTTTGGTGAGGGAGGGGAAGGCTGGAGTGTGATAGTTTGTGTGTTAGATTCATCCTCAGATGAGATGGCAATAGTGGTTGGCTTAGTAGGTAGGGGTGGGAAGTTAGCAAGAGAATCAGTGGCAGGGGGGGGAGGTGCAATGTATGAGGTGGATGGGATGGGTTTGTGTTGTGTAGCAACCTTTGTTGAGGTGGAAGTTGGGATTGGTAGTGGATGTATAGTAGGGGCAGTTGTAGGATTGCTGTTATAAGGTGTCCTGGTGCTGGATTTGTGTGCAGTGGGATGGGATTTGGTTGTAGTGGTGGCGGTAGCAGCAGCTTTTATTTGAATAGCCCTTAATCTGGCAAGGCATTTGCCATAGGTGGCCACATGGTCACCTCCACAATTGCAGCAGAGGAGGGGTTTGTCTCTCTTGCATTCTGTAGACATGTGGGGCTGAGCACAAAATTTGCAACGGGCTGCGGAACGACAAATTTTAATGATGTGGCCATGTCTCTGGCACTTTAAGCATTGGGGGGGTGGGTTTGTGTATGGGGTTACAGTGTATGTGGAGTGTCCAAGCTCAACAGAAGTGGGTAGGGGAAGGGTATTAAAATACAGAATAACTTTGTCTGTGTTTCTCCTTACCATCTGTCCTTCCACAGTTTTGTGTGCATATGTGAGACGTTTGATTTTATGCACATCGTAGTCAGTGAGGGCATCTAAAATACTATCATTTTCCAAGAATTTGTCGACACCCTCAATACTGCCATAAGGTTTAATGTAGGATTCTGGGTGTTTGGTGGATATGGGAATTTTTCCAATGTGTGAGAGGGACATCAATTTTTTTGCTTGGATAGGATTTCTAACTTTTACAAGAAATTCACCTCTGTGTGTGAATCTGGACTCGATGGGCTTCTCAATTATTGCATTAATTTCTTTTGCAAGAAGATTGATATTTAAATTTTTTAGAAGTTCTTTAGGAGAAGAAAATAATAAAACAGGAACATAGTCTTCTTCAGTGTAAGTCTCACTGCAAAAGTCGTTTTCCGAATTAGTGGACGGTTTTCTGGATCGTTTCCGATTTTGCACAACAGTCCATGAGTGATCAGAGTCCTGGGAAATCATAGGTTCACTATCATTACAAGAAGTAGCGTTTTTATTAGATATCAAATGTTTGGAGGAAGAAGGATTAGAAGTTGTTGATATTTGTATTGGAAGGGAATTGGAATTTTTGTTCAAATTTGGGCCTGAAAAACTCGTGTTAGAGGGTATTAAATTGTTGCCTAAGGAAATCGCCGGTACACTGATACTAGCGCTAACGCTAGGTTCGCTCACAGACGCCATACAGACCTGATTGGCAGCTTGGGAAGGCATCTGCTGGCAGCACGTGGCATCGTCGTTTCCGTTGTTAGAAGAAATGGAAGATGTCCTGGATGATGTCCTAGTAGATCTACTGGATGGAGCATGCATGATAACACTCTAAAAGGTGAAAGTAGTCTTGAAAAAGACTCCAAAACTCAGAGTAAAAAAAAACACAACCTCTCAGTTTGAAAGCTAAAACAGGAATCTCACAGTGCGAGCGAGAGCAGCGTATGCTCTTCGAGGATTCAGTTCCAGGAGCAGTTCTCCGCAAACGGAGCTAAGGCGAGGATGGGAGGCATCAGCCAATGAGAGCAAAGGAATTTTGGCATTGGCTGAGTGCAGGAAAATGAGAAGGAGGATGAATTTTGATCGCAAGAAAAGTAAAAATATGGGAAATGGCCAAAAATAGAAGATATGAGAGAAATTTATATCAAGAGAAGAGGAAGTTATTTAAATAGAGGATAGTGTTGTTTCACTAATTGGAGAAAGTCCCAGATAGTGAAACAGTCGCTCTGCGGGCATTTGCCTAAAGCAGAGAGGTACAGGTCTCGATACTTCGGCAAGATAGAGCCGTCATTTGAAAGAGTACGTTTAAGCGATTTTAAAGTAGAGGGAATTTCCCACTCGGAAGAGGCTAATTTTGGGTTTGTTAAGTATTTGAGGAAGTCTATGATATCCTCAAATGTCTCAACAAACTCGGGGGGGTCAGAGAGGAGAGCAGGAGAGGGGGAGGTGGAGTGGTCAATGATAAAATTTTCGATATTACCAATGAGTGAAGAAGGCAACACAGGAGCTGGCTGTTTTTTCTTCTGGTGCATAGGAGTTTCAGGCTCTGTTGCAGAAGGAGAATCAGTCGGCGAAGGAGTGAATTTTCTTTTCTGGTAATGAGGAGTGGAGGATGCCATTTCAACAGTTGTTGGAGGTGCATTTGCAGGGGCCTGGGCTTCTTCACTTTGTTGATCTTCGGTAGCCAGCTGTAGCGATGGGATGGAGGTCGAATGTGGATCCAGGTTTGTGTCCGAAATTGGAGCAGGGGGCGACTGTAGACGTTTGTGCTTGCTGGCGAAGGCCTCACAGTCCTTAATGATGTGGCCTGGGAGCTTGCACCACTTGCACAGACGAGTCATTCCAGAGTAGTTTACGGTGGCCGAAAAAGTGGAGATCGGGATGAAATTTGGAACAGCCTTTTTCATTTCCATGTGGACGACCCTAGTGCCTGTCCGGATTGATTCCAAACCCGGGAGATTCAGGAATTCGTCAGTGATACTTTGAACAGTTCCAAAAGGTTTTAGGGCGTCCACGATTTCGCTGTTAGTGATGAAGAAAGGCAGCTTGGAGATGAGTAATTTTTTTTGTGGGAATCCGAGGCGTTTAAAAGATATGATCTGGTCAGAGGGAATGTCCAATGACGGGTCATCGGCAAAATCGTTGGCGGCTTCTTCTGAAGAAAAAGTAACTATAGTTAATTCCTTTGATATACTCTGAGCAACTTCTATAACGGATGGCTTCTGAGATTTGGCGAGAATGGACACAAATGATTCATAGCTGATGTTCTTGTGTTGAAACTTGTAGCATCTAGTGAGTCTGGAGTCCTGTCTGATATCCATTTGAGCGTAGAACAAAAGAAAAACACGTGGGAAACAGAGAGCACAAGAGAGCACGTCTTGCAAGCTTGAAGTCCTAGGTTGGAATCGCCCAAACCTAACTCTGCCCATGCTCCCGCTCTCAGCCAATGCCAAAATTCCTCCTTTCTCATTGGCTGGGCCTTCGGCGCTCAATTTCCACCGTCTCGCTCTTTTGAAACTTCTGATTTCGGTTTTTTCCCTCCTCCCCCTCTGCATTCTACCCCCCCCCCCATCCAAATTATTTATTTTGGCCTCTAAATTAATTATTCATCCTATTTATTCCAAATTCCCCGATTTCCACTCTCCTTCCACGATTTAAATACGATACTTACCATCTCAGGAGCTTTTTTCGATCAGTATCGATTTTCGGCCTTGCCTCCTTGTTTTGCCTCTAAATTCTAAATTTGACATTTTTACCTTTGCCTCCACCGACGAATTTTGTTTGTGGTCCTGATGATAAGCGGGCCGAGGCCCGCTTTACAAATAGGACCAGAAGTTTGATGGATGTGAAAGAAGAAGAAGGCAAACCTCTAACTATACAGGACCTCTAACGGCTACTCACTCTATGCATTCTATCTCATTGTTTTTTCTTGCATATATGTTAGAAAGACTAGTGCCAAAATGTAGACAAAATATTTGTGGCGGATAAGTAGAAAAAATTTAATGTTGCAGTCCGTTACATAGAACATTTTTCAAAAACGGGAAGCATTTATATCACGAAGGCACGGTTCTTGCACAACACTCAGAACTTAATTTTAAAGCTTTGATTCTTTCTTTAAATTTTGCATTCTCACAATTAAAATGAAAGGTCAGTCTCTTAAATACCCTTTTCATTTTAATGATTAAATAAAATAAAAATAAATACCCCCTCTAGAGCTGCTTGCCACAGAGGTCTGACAGGAGCCTGTCAGTTTATATGCCATAGTAGAAGGTCTGAGAGGATGGCAGGCCTTCAGCAGAAAAACGACACATACATCCATGCCTTACCCGGGTCTCGAACCCAGGTCCCTTAGATCAGTAGCCAAGCGCGTTAACCACTCGGCCAAAAATTAATTATCTAAAATATCACTCGACTTGTCTTATCCTGATTGCCTAATTACTACATTTCGGACGACAGTGTCAGAACATTATCAGACGACAGTGTCAGAACAAGGCTTTACTCGTGGGCTCCCGGGGGCATAAATTCTGAATCACGCTCGTCATTTTCCCACCATCACGTGAAAACCTCGTGTCACGAAGGTTGCCAGATCACTAATTTCTAAAAAAATCGTTGTCAGATATTTTTTCTGAATTCTGTAATCAACCATAGTATTCGAATATATTTTTGAGAGACTGTGCTTTATTCAGTAAAAAATGGACCCTATTCAAAAACAAGCTTAGGAAAACTCAAAAACGATGAGAAAAAAATTCTGTCAGTTGGGGTGATGTAATAATTCAAATCAAAACAGAAACCACTTCTCATTACTGTGCAATGTGGCAATGGATTTCATTTCAGGATTATGAGCAAGAAAATAAGAAATATTACCGTTATCATTAAATGTCTAAAAAGAATTTAAAAAATAACTCTTTGAGTAAGATTTCAGACTGTTGCGACTCTTTGGAAAAAGTATTTGTTTCTTTAACATCCTTTTAAATCTTAACAAAAATCAGTTTTTGAAACTGAAGAATAAATTCCGAAGTGTTTCAAATATCTAAAATCAAGAGAATTTCAATTCTTACCCAAACAAGACAGAGCAAGTGGCACTAACAAATATCCCAGAATTCAAGAGAAACGAAGGAGCTATATATTTAGGCATCTAAAAAGAAATATATATTAATTTACAATTAAATTAGTTTTTTTTATTATATAATCATTTAAAATAATTTAGAATCTTTAAGTCAAAGACATGAAACTAATGAATTATCACCTCAGTAACATTCTCTCTATTTGAACTTTTTTGTCAAATGACATAAACAATACCATGAAGGGCATCTGCGGAAAACTTTACCAAGCATTAACATAAGTAACGTAACCGTTCAACAAATACTACTATTATACAGGATGATTCAAAACTCTTGGACCAAACTTTAAGAGGTGATAGAACACACCTAAACAAGCACTTTTCGTCATACAATGCATTTTCGGAACTCAAGCGGTGAAGCGCTAGAGGGCACTTTCCAGTGAACACTTATAAGCGCTGGTTTTCGCACTCGTCGTCATTTCTACCGTGGATTGCAGAACGGATGGATTGTTTCACAAATCAGGAGAAGGCGGACATGCATTTCACGTACGGAGCTGCGGACGGGAATGCGAGGGAAGCCCAAAGACTGCACCGGTAGGGCTTTCTGATCAAGCACGCATCTGGCCCAAGAGTTTTGAATCACCCTATATATTGAGTCATTGCATAAAGTGACTTCGAATCCCAACTCGATTTCTATTATGAGTAGGGATTTTAATTTTCAATGCAATGCTGGGTAGCATGGGAGAATATCTTGTGGGAAATTTTGAACCTGGCTGTGAAGTATTTGGAAAATCACGGGGGGGTCCAACACGTTAAAAATTAAAAAAAATTAAAAAATATCTCTCTTCCTATATTCACCTTAAAAAGAAGAAAATAAACCTAAAGCATATCTATGGTGCAATCAGTCACTGAATTCGTATTCACTTCAAAGGAAAATAAGGCACTGGCAATCTTGTTGTGTAGGTAAATTGGCGCCCTATCTTCCTATGAGAAGAATACGAACTCAGTGACTGATTGCCCCATTGATATGCTTTAGGCTTATTTTATACTTTATAGGGTAAATATAGGAAGAGAGGTATTGTTGAAAATTTTCAATTTATATATTTTTCTTTGTTCACTAGAAACATCTACCTTCAGAAATTTCAATTGATATATGACACATAAACATCCACCTCATTCCCTTTGTTCTATTTTGTATGGGGATAGGGGTCGTGTTTGAGGAAGCGCACGACATGGCAGATATCGCAAACTTTAATATGAGATATAATCCTTGAGGTCGATAGCCGAGAAATTTTCGTCCACTTCTGGGAGAGGAGAAAAATGGGGGTGGGGGCATAATTCGAAGTAATCTACGACATTCCTCATATGAGCTTTCATTTGATATCTATCATAACTGTAAGCCCTCTCGTTTGGAATATATAGTTGAAGAATAACATTCGTATTTCCCCCTTTTTATGGGGGAAGAAATCAAGGGGGGGGTATATTTTTATAACCCATAACACTCCACATCACAAGCTTTCATTTGACATGCAACTCGTTACGTTCGGTCCTCGCTTTCGAAAAGTATAGTAGAACAATCCTTCAAATATTTTCCCCCTTTTTATCGCGCGGGGGGGAAGAAGGAAAGAAACTATGGGAGAGTTTTTTTCTAACCTGTGACACTCCTCATGTCACAGGCTTTCACTTGACATATAGCCCTTTACTTTCGGATTTCGATCCTCGCGTCTGAAGACATAGAGGAACAATCGTTTTCTATCGTGTTCTGAACACATAGAGGAACAATCGTTTCCTATTTCTTCATTTTAAGAGGGGAAGAAAGAATGCGGCAAATTTTTTATAGCCTATGACAGTAGTCTCCAAACCTTTTTTGATCCAACACCCTAGTATCAGCAAAAAAGAAGTGCACTCCCAATATGTATAAAAATATATATATTTTTATTTATAAGTATGCAATTGAAATAATACAAGATAAAAATAACATAAAAATATGATTTAATGATAACAATATGACTGAAATTATTTCATAATTTCTGAAATTCTTGTCTGACACCTTGTGATACAACTATTCGAAGGTGGGACGTTAAGCCATGTTCACGTGTGCGTGAGAGTCATACCCTGTGCACGTTAAAGAACACACTGGATGGCCTTGACGGGAGGTTATCATCTGTCTCCCAGCAGCTGTCCAGTGGGTGCCCTCCCCCAACCTTTTCTGGGCCCTTGGGTCCTTGTGACCTAGCCATTTAGCCCATTGTGTGCTAAAAAAGTGCCGCTCAGATGTAAAACAACCCAATCTTTTCTGACTCTTCGGGGTCCTTGTGACCTGGCATATGATAGACATCGCAGACAAAGTCTATCTGACCTCTGTAGCAAGGAGCTCCTTCAGAGCTAATTGACGTTTTACAGAACTGTTTACTCTGGAAAACTAAACAGAGTCTCGAGTATGTAAAATGACAGCGAAATTTAAATAATGTAGCAAATATTTTTATTTTTATTTTCCTTCATATACTTTTCTGGAAAGTTAAAATCTTTCTAAAAAATTATAAATTAGAATCATTAAATTTCTTCGCACCCCCCCCCCCCCCCCCCGCCGCTAGGTCGCGGGAACTCCACTTTGGAGTCCGTTGGCCTATGACACTCCTCGCTTCACAAGCTCTCATTTGACACATAAATCATTTAGTTTGTCCGTCGCGTTCTAAAGTTATGGTGGAACAACAGTTTTGACAAACCGAAAAATGATGAATGAAAAGCAACAGGAAGAGAGATTAAAACAACATCCTTTTCAAAAGTCGATCAAATGCCGCACTTCTATTAGTCCCGTGCGAGAATGGCCAAGTGTTGAAGGAAATACAGCTATTATTTGTAAAGATAATAATCATATTACAAAATATTTCTGTTCGGTGTTTCAATTCTCAGGTCTTTAATTGTTTAATTAAATAATTTTTTTTTTACATTATTGCAGACTCAATTTTTCCGTGTGAAAATATTCCGAACTGGAACATCTGAAACGTTTTTGGTAATCTGAAATCAATATTCTAGTCTGTACGCAAATCTAAAAAACTATTGGTCCAAGAATTTGCGTTATTAACTCTGATCCTTTCCTAGATCTTGTGGACAAAAGATCGTTGCTTATATTTATGTACATACGTATTAATTCTTGACTACATTTATTTTGTAATACGTACATATTAAACATAGTCAAGAATTTTCATAATATAGATGAAGATTAACACCATGGGCGTCCGCAGAAAATTTTCCAGGGGGGAGTGGGCAAAGCTTGGAGACAAATGATTACATCAATGAATTTTTATTTAATTATTTAATTTTTTTAGGTTTTTTTTCTCATAAGTAGATTATAGAATACAGTATTGCATCAATACAAAAACACATACATAATGTATATAAATTAATTACTTTTAAGTTGTTACGATTATAATTTGTAGAATTTTTTACTCGATCCCAGGGGGGGGGGGGGGCAAGTGCCCCGTTTGCCCCCCTCTGCGGACTCCCATGACTGACACCTAAACAGACTTTTAACTAAAAAGTTTGAGAAACACGTTTAGAAACAGGAAAAATGAAACAGTTAAAAAACAAATTATGCGAAAAATAAATATGAAATCACAAATCGAGAGAATTGAGTTCAAACAATTTATTGCAAAAAAAAAATAAAAAAATTTAAAAGCAATTATTATCAATTGTAAATAACAATAGCAATAATAGAGTAATGATATCACATACTTACCAGTTTACCATAGATTGGTGACGTGATGAAGATTACTAACTGGAAAGCGCCAAATAGTAAACCATAAACAGTCGGAGACATGTTTTTCTTTTCCGCCTTGAAAAAAAGTGAAAAACAATTGTATAATATTCTCAATGAAATCGAATTTGCTATTAAAAACGTACAGAATAATACATTACGTAACAAAAGCTTATGATTTCTAACAACGATCTATTTGTACCCTGAAATTGTGGGCCGACGCTAGGGGCGAGTGAAAACGGTGATCGTTCGAGGCGCCACGGTACATGAGCTTCAAAGGCGCCCATGTTATTTATTACATATGTATTTAAAAATATTTATTTATAGTAGACCAGAAAAATTTTACAATATAACAGACAATAATATTAATAATAATAATAATAAAACAAATAATTAAAATAGACAAACAAATTTTTTATAAATAAAAACGATTTTAGGAGGGGAGCGCCGAAATTTCGTTTCCCCTGTTATCATGTTTACTATCGTATCGGTCCTGCCATGAACGGTAATGGCATAGTATCAGGGAAACCATCACACGAAATCTACCGCGAGAAAAATGGTTGAACATTTTGTACAAAAACAGTAAATCCAGATATTGAAAATATATGTTTCGTCAGTTATAACAAATAACTAAAATTATAATCTTAGCACTATCTATCTAGCTATCTATCTATATCTATTGGCGACACTTTAATAAACATGTCTACGGAATAGATGTGAGACTGAAACATTTCATTCTCAGAACTGTTGCCAACTGCGCATTCTTAAAGTAACGCCATTGGTGAATGGTAAAAAATAAGATCTTCCACGTCTCAATAGACCATAAACAAAAACCAGAAGGATAACAAATCACTTCTGACGACTATGGAGTGCTAGTTTCAAAGAAATATTAAGTTTTTATTTTCCGTTTTTAATGAACTCCAACAGTGGAAATTAGAATTGATAGATAATTAAGAAAATGCAAATAATATTCTTATTAGTACCAACAAAACAGAAGAATTTTTCATTAATCTCTTAAAAAACACAAAAATTGGTTTGCCCACGCCCCCTGGTGGTAAAGGGTTAGTTGATTGTTACAAAGTTTCAAATTTCTACCATAAAAAGATAGTTTGCAATATTCGTTTAAAGTTTCGCATTTTCCTAAATTCTCCACCTTTACAGACGCTATTAAAGCTATTGGGAGATTAAAAAAAATGCGAATCATAATATTCGTCAATACCTATCCAACCAAAAATAAATTTTTTAATTATCCCTGAAACCAAAAAAGTTGAATATCTACGGACAGACGACAAAATGAAAAGGCTAGCTCGTTTTGGCAATACGAGTTAAAGAGAAAGTGGTTCCGTTGGTAAAATACGATGTATTTTCCAGCTTTTTTCCGCCGCTAGAGGTCGCCTTTCGAGTTTTTATTTACCTCCTTTAGCGCTCTCTAACACTGGAAATTCCAACTGATGGGGATTCCAAAAATGTAAATATTAATAGTTTTGTGGAAAAACATTTCGCCGACATACGGGATTCGAACCCGCATCTCTCCAAAAACATGCCAAAATATTTTAACCTGTTGAACTAACGCCGGTTTTTTTCACAAAAATCATTTATTTCTTTATAGATGTTTAAACGTCTACAGGTAACGGTGAGATTATCAAATATTGTTTAAATCATTAATATTTTGTTAGTGTCTGTAAAACAAATATATATATATTGTTTCGTCTATCTCTTTAAAAAAGTTTCATTTTCGCACTCCCTTTTGGCTAAGACGGCAAAGCCTTGTTGCCATTCTAAATCTTCTGACTTTAACACTCTACTATCAAAATTTCTGATTTCCAGTGTAAATAGTTTGTGTGCAATATTCGTTTGAAATTTTATCACTTTCCAGCCTTTTCCACCGCTAGAGGAAGCTATTAAAGCTATTGAAAATTTTCAAAATTGCGAATCGCAATATTTGTTTGACACTTATCCAACCCAAAATGAATTTTTCATTTAGCTTTAAAAGTAAAAAAGTTAATTGTCTGTAGACGTAGAGACAGGTGGAAAGACAGATGGACAGACAACAGTTAATAGAAAGACGGACAGACAGACGAACAAATACTGGCATAGGCAGACGACAAAGTGAAAACATTAGCTCGTTTTTTAAAAAACCTTAAATATTTTGTTGCTTTTCAGTTAGCTCGTTTCACTTTTTCAGCCGATTGCCGTCTTCTGATAGAGTTTCTCGGACAAAAATATTCATTAATTTATTTCTTTGAGTGAAATGTTTACACCTTAAATGCAGCGCAGTGAGGCATTCATAAAATATGACAGCTTTTATAGACAAAAAAAGTGGTAGAAATATGTAAAACTATAACATCTGAGAAGTTTTAACTTGGTACATACACTAACTCATAGGATTTCGTCTCACGGTACGACAAAACATGGCGTCCATAAACCACGTGACTCAATCAACCAATTGCAGTGAATCACCGAGATGGTCAGCCTCTAACTATACAAGACCTCTAGTTCCACCTAAGTTGGAATTTTTTCTGAAACCAGTATAAATTCTTCAAATAAAACTTTTTCTACTGGCTCGAGATCGAAATTTTGATCCATTGCCCGGCCCGGGGCCGAAACTATTTCGATAACTTCTCACCCAAGCTCCGTTAGAGAGAGAAAAAAAATCCTAACACAATCGTAAAACATGTATATATACTGTACATGCTTGATACTTACTGTTATTTCTTTGAATTCTTCTTATTAGACATTATTACAAACTTTAAAATAATTTTAATTGCATGTTTGAATTGAATTGCAAAAAATGAAATACTTAGAGTGGCATCATTATAAAAGGCAAAAGATAATTCAGTTAAAGGGGGAGAAAATATGAAAAATTAATCGAACGCTAAATAGTGCTTATTAAATTTAATTTCCTAAACACTGATTGCAAGAATAAGCATAATCAAAAGTATATTTATCAAAGTTATATTTATTTTACTTTTTACTATCTTTTTTTCTTTTTTTGACAATTATAAGCAAAATTAGCAATTTGAAAAACTATAACTGAGTTTGAACTCGCCTGAACCAGAAATCGACTATCCTGTTTGAAACCAGAGTTCGGCTGTTAAACCCGGACTGGGTTTGAACTCACCTTTAAAACATATGGTGCAGTCCTATGTAAAATATACATTGTATTAATGAAAAGCAGAGTGCATTTCTTTACTTATTAAGTTGTCTAAAGTGCATTTCGTTTATTTCTTATGTCTCTAAGCAAAACTACACTAAGTGGTAGATTTTGGCTTAAAAGCTGTGTTAACAGCTTCACTATCTGGTGTATAATAATGAGAGTTTTTAATGTGAAGTTAATACGAAGCTTGTCAATGGAAAATGGGAATTTAAAGTTTTTTTATTTATATGAAATAAGTAGAAAAAAACCTATTGCTTCCGACAAATAAAAGCTGCTCATTTTCAAACAGAATGAAATTTATCATTTTCCAACTTTTGCACCCTTTAATAGTAAAAATTGGAACAAACGGATGATTGGGAATATGCAAATAATAATATTTCATTAGTACTTATAAATAAATAAATAAATAAATACCCCCTCAAGCAGCTGCTTGCCACAGAGGTCTGACAGGAGCCTGTCAGTTTATATGCCATAGTAGAAGGTCTGAGAGAATGGCAGGACCTTAGCACAAAAATGACACACACATCCATCCCTTAACCTGGGGCTCGAACCCAGGTCCCTTAGATCAGTAGCCAAGCGTGCTAACCACTTTCTCATTTATCCTTTAAAATGAAAAAGTTGCCTTTTTCCACTCCGTGTGAAAAAAGAGGGGAAAATTCTTTAAAAAAAAACCACCCCCTCTAGCAGTTGCTTCTAGGTCAGTTAAATCCATTACTCAACACACTCTATCAACGAAATTTTCAATTTTTAGCATAAATAGGTCGTTTGCAATAGTCGTTTAAAGATTGGGCATCTTGTGCCCTCTACTGATGGAAAGTAAAACCTATTGTTCGATTTTTGTCTCTAAGCATTGGGGAAATGTGAAAATAATATTTTATTAGTACCTTTCAAACTCAAAAAGAATTTTTAAATTATCTCTTAAATCAAAGAAAAAATTATCGCCCTCCTCTCTGAGGGTAAGGAAGCAAATCATTTGGTGCAAAACCACTTGACCCTCACATTGCACCACCAGAATTTCTAATTTTTAGAATAAATGTATCGTTTGCAATGTTTATTAGATATTATATTACAATATTATATTATAAATATTTATTTTATATTTTGCCATTTTCAATTTTTTATACGCTAGAGGGCGCAATGAAACTTTTGGGATATTCGTAAAATTTGGAGTGTAATATTTTATTGATATCTACCCAACTCAAAAAGGATTTTTAATCTATCTCTAAAAATGAAAAAGTGTAATATCCACAGACAGACGGATATCATTACCATCGTCTCACAAATCTCTAAACTGAATACTCCAGGATCAAAAATTTTAAGCGGCAGACGACAAAGTGAAATTATTAGTGATTCAGTTTTTTTTTCACCTCCTCCCAAATTTTAAATTTCCTTTCAAACTTTTAATAAAATTTTTCTTCTTTATCCCAATAGAAAAAAAAGCTATGTGGACCATTATTAATTATTTCATTGGGTTTGTTGACAGCCTCTGCTTGTTAGAGACAGATCTAAGGCCCAGGTTTTAAGAAGGAAGTGAGAACAGCAGCAGAACAAACAGGGAAGGCAATAAAATGCTAAATTAAGTTTTATGGGATAGAAATATATCAGGAAAGAATAGAAGAATGTTTTTTCACACAATTCAGGTAATCTATGGATCGAAGACATGGATGCTGACGGAAATGGTAATGCCTAAGGTAAGAGCAAATGAAGTTCATTTCCGGAAAAGATGTGCGCAGAATAGAAGAATGGATAAATAGAAATGATGAAATTAAAAGAATTAGGAAAACAGAGGAAGATATTAAAGAGGTATTGTAAAAAAAAGGCGACTGTGAAAAAGGCGAAGTGGTATGGACATTGAATAGGAAGGAAAGTGGTCAAAGAAAGAATGAAAAATAGGAATCCACTGGAAGAAAAAGAAATGGAGTGATGGTGTGAAGGAAGCGATAGGAAAAAGCCTTCGAGAGGATGAGTGGATAGATGAAAAAGAAGTGGATGAGATTCTGACAAAACTTGGACAAGCCTAAAGTAGGGAAAAGCATGAAAAGTTAGTAAAAGTAACTCTCTAGATATTGAATAATACAAATTGAAGCTTTTAAAAAAGTGCAAAAGATACAGATTTCATTCAAATCGCCAGTTTATTTCCAGCGATATTTTCCATAAAAAGCTTATTTGCAACGTTAGAGAACTTTGAATGCAATTTTCCATTCAAATAACATGGAAGTGTTCCAATACATGTTGCACGGTAATGTAGAAGATATCAAATTTGAAAACGCCAAAAGTGGAAGGATCATTTATTACATTAAAAAATGTAAAAAACATCTACTATTGACATCAATGTGCATGACCAAAATTAATCTCTTGTTACAACAATAAAATCCTATCGAGAGGTGGGGTGGGAGCAGGGCCGGACTTTGGCCTTCTAAAACCCTAAGCTAAGGCATATTTAGGAACCAATTAAATTATTCAAATTTAAGAGGCCCCCAAAAATTCGAAAGTCGAAATATATATATAATTATTCTGATTGAGGGGAACATCGAAAAATAAACACGAAACTGATGTGGTGAAAACATTATTCTAGCATTGATAAGCAAGGATAAACAGTTTGCACAATATATTAATTATAAAAAAAATTCGTAATGCAGTAAAACTGGAAATACATTTCTTTGAAGCCCCTCATACCGTGAGGCCCTAAGCTGTAGTTTAGTTAGCTTATGCGTATGTCCATCCCTGGGTCAGTCGGCGAAACGGCAGGTAGCGTAATCTGCAGTTCCCAGGTTCGAGTCCCACCTTGATTTATCTCCTCCAAACCCCAGCATGCCGTCGGTCAGTAGGGGACAACAATGGGCTTTAAAGGCTGCCGCCCGTGGGATGGGACGTTCAGCCATTGCTCTGTGTGGCTGGATGACATTCAAGGGGGTTACCATCTGTCACCTAACAGCTGTCTAATGGGTTCACTTCCCCCAACTTTCTCTGAGCCCTTGGAGTTCTTGTGACCTGGTCACTTAATCCATTGTGGGCAAAAAAGTGCAGCTCAGAGGTAACACAACACAACCCTATCCAGCACGGGGGCAACAATAATTCTTTCATAGATTGCAAACGTTAGCATATCGTATCAGAAGTACATTCCAAAATTTTATATCTTCCATTTCAATAATTTTTTAATACTATTTCTCCTATTTCCCTTAGCCTGCCAAATTTCTATGATAAGTATATTCCCCAAAAGGCAAGAATTTTTTTTATATCCATTTTCCTGTCTGAATGAATAATTAGTTTACCTGTTACCACAATGGTAGCAAAAAAAGAGTACACATCATTTTTTTTTTTTCCAAGTATATCAATTTATCTCCGGAAAATTCCCCGCCCTGCCCACGGTCAGAAGGGGACACCGATGGGCTTGGAAAGGCCGCCGTCCGTCGGATGGGACGTTAAGCCGTGGCCCCATGTGCGGGAGAGCCAGAACCTGTGCACGTTAAAGAACACGCTGGATGGCCTTGACGGGAGGCTACCATCTGTCTCCCAACAGCTGTTCCAGTGGGTCCCCTCCCCCAACCTTCTCTGAGCCTTCGGGGTCATTGTGACCTGGCCATTAAGCCCATTGTGTGCAAAAAAGTGCCGCTCAGAGGTAAAACAACCCAACCCAACAACCCAAGTATATCACTGAAAGAGTAACAGGAGCATGCGACATAAAAGCATGATAAAAAGTACGAAACAAGAGAAGCGACTTACTTCTTTTGGGAAAAAGGGAGCTAAAAGAGAATAGCAAGCTGCCAACCAAAAATTGCCGTATATCACTACGAGCAAAATTGAAATTTGTTTCCTGGAGAATTTTGATTTTGTTTTGACTTCTTGTATTTGAAGATTTCCGTTCTTTTCACCTGAAGTGTTTTCTTCGTTTTGGACAGTCTGGAGACCATCATTGTTATGGCTATGGTTTGCATGATCGTGGTGGTGGGAATGAGCATTCTTCACTTCTGGCAGACTTCTCCTCCTTGCTTCAGAGACGATATTCATCTTTGATTTTTACCTTTCTTCTCTTCTAAAAGTGAAAGAGAGAAAATAAATTGTTTCTAAAGCTCATACTTCTCTTTAAAGTGAAAGGAAGCAGTTTCTTTATCAAAAACTAACTTATGCCTATGTTAGAGCAAGTGTAGATTTCTATAAAGTACGTATTCCAAATTATTAAGGACTAAAACCTTATTATTAGAGAGGTTTCATTATCAGATGTTTATAGCAGTGGTTCTCAACTTTTTATGCTTCACGTACCCCCTGGAAATGTGTATTAACTGGTGTACCCCTTGTATAGATAGATAAAACTATAGTTATAGTATAACAATGGGAATAAAATAAAACATATATATCAGTGGTTCTCAACCTTTTATGCTTCACGTACCCCCTGGAAATGTGTATGTAACTGGCGTACCCCTTGTATAGATAGATAAAACTATAGTTATAGAATAACAATGGAATAAAATAAAACATATATATCAGTGGTTCTCAACTTTTTATGCTTCACGTACCCCCTGGAAATGTGTATGTAACTGGCGTACCCCTTGTATAGATAGATAAAACTATAGTTATAGTATAACAATGGGAATAAAATAAAACATATATATCAGTGGTTCTCAATCTTTTATGCTTCACGTACCCCCTGGAAATGTGTATGTAACTGGCGTACCCCTTGTATAGATAGATAAAACTAGAGTTATAGTATAACAATGGGAATAAAATAAAACATATATATCAGTGGTTCTCAACTTTTTATGCTTCACGTACCCCCTGGAAATGTGTATGTAACTGGCGTACCCCTTGTATAGATAGATGTAACTATAGTTATAGTATAACAATGGGAATAAAATAAAACATATATATCAGTGGTTCTCAACCTTTTATGCTTCACGTACACTCTGGAAATGTGTATGTAACTGGCGTACCCCTTATATAAATAGATAAACTATAGTTATAGTATAACAATGGGAATAAAATGAAACATATATATATATAACATATATCTAGCGACTTTCGAGCTCTCACGACGTACCCCAAAAGATTTTATCGCGTACCCCACGTTGAGAACCCCTAGTTTGTGTGATTTTATTTGTTGTATCATGACATTATAAGAGGCTGTATAATAGTCGTTCTTTCTAAAGTTTGCTCTGGCAATGAAACTATACGCCCCCACCCCAGAAAATTGGTCAAAATATTAATTGATGTTGAATAATATCAAGTGTACCAAAAATTAAAAAAAAAATATCTTTTTTTTTCACCTAAATTTAATATAATCTCTTATTTTTACGGGTTTTTTTTAATTTTCGAAATATGTCATTTATTTTTATTTATTAATGTGGAAAAACATTTTTACGTGTATTTCGAAAAATAAATTTCCCGTTTTCTTGGGACAAGGATGGCCCGGTTGGTAGCGCGCCAGGCTCGTAATCTGCAGTTCTCAGGTTTGAGTCGCAGCTCGGTCAGCGTTGAAATTTATCTCCACAAATCTGCTCTCGGTCAGTAGGGGACACCGATGGACTTGGAAAGACCGCCGTCCGTTGGATGGGACGTTAAGCGGTGGCCTCCCGTGCAGAAGAGCCATATTCTGTGCGCGTTAAAGAACACGCTGCATGGACTTAACTGTAGGTTACCATCTGTCTCCCAACAGCTGTTCCAGTTGGTCCTCTCCCCCAGCCTTCTCTGAGCCTTCGAGGTCCTTGTGACTTGGCCATTTAGCCCATTGTGTGCAAAAAGTGCCGCTTAGGGGAAAAACAACCCATTTTGAGTTGTATTATGTGGCAAGCAGCTGCTTGAGGGGTAATTTATTTATTTTCTATATTTATGTTGCAACCCGGATCTAAAAGAAATAAGAGGAAGGGGAGGGGTCAAGAAACTCAGTTAAGCCTTAAAAAATGGGGGTGGGGCGCGCAGAAGACTGGATTTCCATTTTCCGTGGCCGAGTGTTTAGTGCGTTTGGCTGCTGATCTACAGGACCTGGGTTCGAGCCCGGGGTAAGGCATGGATGTTCGTGTTGTTTTTCTGCTGAGGGCTTGCCATCCTCTCAGACCTTCTACTTTGGCATATAAACTGACAGGCTCCTGTCAGACCTCTGTGGCAAGCAGCTGCTTGAGGGAGTATTATTTATTTATTATTTTAACCTTTCCTCCATTTTAGAGGTCTTTAAAAATTATCTTGAAAAAGTACATGAAATATGCACAAATTTCATAATTTTTTGCCTCTGTTTTACTTACTAGCATTCTCAAAGGGAGCATGACCTCTTTGCATCCCCGCTCCCTTACCTAGATCAGGCCTCGGTATGATGTACATATAATTGCTGGATTACCAACTGCGCTGATTAATGATTGGCTCGGCATAAATATTTCTATCTTAAAACATTGATCTGTTCCCCCCCCCCTGAGAATTTTGCCCCTCCTAAACTCACCGCCCTGCCCATGGTTAGTAGGGGGACACCGATGGGCTTGAAAAGACCACCGTCCGTCATATGGGACGTTAAGCCGTGGCCCCGTGTGCGGGAGAGCCATACCCTGTGCACATTAAAGAACACGCTGGATGGCCTTGACGGGAGGCTACCATCTGTCTCCCAACAGCTGTTCCAGTGGGTCCTCTCCCCCAACCTTCTCTAAGCCTTTGGGATCCTTGTGACCTGGCCGTTTAGCCCATGGTTTGCAAAAAAGTGCCGCTCAGAGGTAAAACAACCCAACCCAAAATCCCCTCCTAAAATAATTCTTTCCTTGTAGAAATTCTGCTGACGCCCATGGTCAGCCCAGATCTAAAAAAAAATTCGAGTAAAGGAGTGGCGTAAGTGATTGAATCGACCATAACGAATTAGAACATCGTTCCAGCATATAAATACTGTATATTTTGCTCCCCATTCAGCGATGTTTCATAAAAAGTCATTCTTGAAAAACACGTACATGCCCGGATCTAGGAGGAGGGGGAAATCAAGAGAGGCGAGCCGGAAAGGAATTACAGTATAAAATATTTCCCTCTTCTTCGGTGGGTTTTTAAGAAAAATTTTAAATATAGATGTGTAAATTTAATATTTTCTTTTCCTCTGCTCTGCATACTAGTATTCTCAAAAGTGAGTGGACCCCTTTAGATTCCCCATCCCTAGATACGGCTCTGAATATGTATAATATACATACGTTTACAATTCGTTCATCTCTATTCCGAATGGGGGTGGCTCAGTCGGTAGCGCGCCAGGCTCGTAATCTGTAGCTCCCAGGTTCGAGTCCCAGCTGGGTCAGCGTTGAGATTTATCTCCGCAATAATTCCCCGCCCTGCCCACGGTCCATAGGGGACACCGATGGGCTTGGAAAGGCCGCCGTCTGTCGGATGGGACGTTAAACCGTGGCCCCATGTGTGGGTTGTGGGTTGTGGGTTGTTTTACCTCTGAGCGGCACTTTTTTGCACATCATGGGCTAAATGGCCAGGTCACATGGACCCCGAAGGCTCAGAGAAGGTTGGGGGAGGGGACCCACTGGAACAGCTGTTGGGAGACAGATGGTAGCCTCCCGTCAAGGCCATCCAGCGTGTTCTTTAACGTGCACAGGGTATGGCTCTCCCGCACACGGGGCCACGGCTTAACGTCCCATCCGACGGACGGCGGCCTTTCCAAGCCCATCGGTGTCCCCTACTGACCGTGGGCAGGGCGGGGAATCCCATGTGTGGGAGAGCCATACCCTGTGCACGTTAAAGAACACGCTGGATGGCCTTGACGGGAGGCTACCATCTGTCTCCCAACAGCTGTTCCAGTAGGTCCCCTCCCCCAACCTTCTCTGAGCCTTCGGGGTCATGTGACCTGGCCATTTAGCCCATGGTGTGCAAAAAAGTGCCGCTCCGAGGTAAAACAACCCAACTCTGTTCCTTGGGTTGGGTTGTTTGTTTTGACTCTGAGCGGCACTTTTTTGCACACCATGGGCTAAATAGCCAGGTCACATGGACCCCAAAGGCTCAGAGAAGGTTGGGGGAGGGGACCCACTGGAACAGCTGTTGGGAGACAGATGGTAGCCTCCCGTCAAGGCCATCCAGCGTGTTCTTTAACGTGCACAGGGTATGGCTCTCCCACACACGGGGCCACGGTTTAATGTCCAATCCGACGGACGGCGGCCTTTCCAAGCCCATCGGTGTCCCCTACTGACCGTGGGCAGGGCGGGGAATTTTGCGGAGATAAATCTCAACGCTGACCCAGCTGGGACTCGAACCTGGGAACTACAGATTACGAGCCTGGCGCGAACTCTGTTCCGATTATTAAAATTTTCAAAGGGAAGTGGATGAAATGTCCCATATTCAACCCTGTTCAGATAATTGCATCTAAAGAAGAAGTTGCGCAGTTATTTCAAAATTTTTACATACTTATTCAGCAATTGCCTGTGTCATTGGATATGGAAGATGGATCCTCAGTGAAAGAAGCTGGCTCTCCCAGCAGCTCATAAATACAATTCAAGAAACAGCAGATCCCACTTACCTTTAAGATTCAGTTTTCGCTTTTTTTTTCAACAGAAGCTTGCGACTTACATAAGGGGAAACAATTTTGCCGAAGTTAGCCAATAACGAAGTAGCCTACGTTCTACTCCAGAATCTTAAAGACTGAGAAGAAAAAACTTGTCAAGGGCTTTTTTTTTTGTTTCATTGAGGCAGAAGATTCCATCAAGCTTTGTGATAAGAGCGCCACTGGCCTTGAATGGGATGAGGAAGTGTTAATAAATATTCTTAAGTAGAATATAAAGCGAAATGAAAAACTGCTGAATAAGATGGAAACAATTGTGTGGAAAGGGCTAAGAAAATTTATGATGGACTAGCGGATGATAAGAAAGATAAAAATCCATGGGTAGAAGGAACGTTGAAGGAAATTCAGAGGGAAGAATATAGTGAACATAAAAGATATCATATCTGAAATGAGTTATAAATACACTTGAAACAAGTTGTAATACAGTTTTTGAGTAATGTGCCTCAATTGCGGAATATGGAGAAATGAAGTTTATCGAATGCAATCCATATTTTGTTCTGTTATTTTTCTTTTTTTTATTTCTTAAAGTGTCTTCCTGTAGTTAGATTGTTGTCGTACTCATTTCGGCATAGACTGAACTTACATTCTGAAGAGGATATGGGAGCTCCATCTATAATAATAAATAAATAATACCCCCTCAAGCAGCTGCTTGCCACAGAGGTCTGACAGGAGCCTGTCAGTTTATATGCCATAGTAGAAGGTCTGAGAGGATGGCAGGACCTCAGCAGAAAAACAACACAAACGTCCATGCCTAATCCGGGGCTCGAACCCAGGTCCCTTAGATCAGTAGCCAAGCGTGCTAACCACTCGGCCACGGGATCGGTTCCATCTATAAACTGGTATTAATTTTTAAACTTCATTCAAAAATTTTACTGGAAAGCTGAAATATCAACTACGAAACAAACAAACAAAAAATTGCCACTATGTTTTAACTGTGCGAACAAAATATTCACTGAAACTGCATTAAAAAATGACTATAAAGAAATGGCAATATTTCTACATAAACAAAACATTATAAAAAAATATATTCTCCAACCTTGGTATGAGAAGGGAAATTATCAGAAAAACCTTGTCTTACAATAATCTATTCAAATTTCAAAAAACACTTAGCCATTAAAAGTAGTGTAGTCGAAAAAAAAATCTTTAAGCTAACAACTCAATCTCTCAAATAAATTATGCACACTTTATTAAACTGTTAAGTATTCGAGCATCTATATTATTTGCATATAGAGGAATATGTTCTTGATTTTATGCCATCTGGCATTTTTCGACAACAGATGAATAGAAATAGGAAATCTTCTAGTCATAATCGGCTTTAAGATGATGATCTTAAAGCCGATTATGACTTTTGGCATGAACAGTACCAGTAATTTTGTGATCTCTTCTAGGCCTAAACTACTTCCGTGACCAAAAACAATTTTCTTTTGCAGTATTTTACCTTATATGGATGATTTCACGTTTTTCCCAGGCCGGCCCAACAACATAAGCATTCCAAGTAGTTACTTAGGCCAGGGGTTCTCATCGTGGGGTACGCGGTAAAATTTTTTGGGGTACGCCGTGAGAGCTCAAAAGTCGCTAGATCTAGTAACAATGTAAAAATAACCATTGTTATACTATAACTATAGTTTTATCTATCTGTACAAGGGTTACGCCAGTTACATACACATTTCCAGGAGGTATGTTAAGCATAAAAGTTTGAGAACCACTGACCATTTCTATCCTTTGAATGGATTTGCACTAATTTCAGCTCAAAATAAAAATATCATTAATGTAAATTGCCAAAGTCTCTACATAGCTTATCTTATATAGGTATTTATACTTTAGTCATTTGTCAAAGGAAATTATCAATTGACTCTAAGTCGAAATGTATTTTACTACATTATAAGAAAATTAGTTTTCCCTGAATGGCAACTTAATTGCAACGTCACAGTAAAGAGTTTGTACATTAGTTCTAATAGTTCTAATCGAGTGAATTATAAACGTATACAGTGAAATATTTGCCAGAATAGCTGCATTTTAATTAAATTGTTTTGTGTTAAATTCTAAACTCTATTATCTATGGACAAAAAGTTAATTTTTAACAATATTTGGCGCAACAGTTGAAATTTTAAAGTTCAGTACTGATGCTTATACGATTTTTTTTTTACCTTAAGTGCATCGAACGTTGAAAAGAGTGAATTAAAACAGTGTGATGTGAAATATTTGCTGTTAAAGCTGCATTTTTATGTACGCTGAGGTGCCAGTTTATTAGGCACACCATTCCTCGTCACATAAATGGTTCACTCCAAGAACAACTTTAACGTGGCATAATAGTTGGTGCTAGGTGAGCCGATCCTAGCATCTCCCAAACGGTCATCCTCCTGGGCTTTTCATGCACAACCATTCCAAGGGTGTAATGAGAATGGTCCGAAAAGCAAAACTCTACCAGTGATAGGCGATTCCGTGGACGAAAACAGCTTGTGGATCAGAGAGGTCAAAGGAAATTGGTAAGAATCGCGCAAGCGAACAGACTGGCTACAACCAGGCAAATAACAGCAGAATTAAACATTGGTGTGCAGAAGGTCATCTCTGAATGCACCATATGTTAGACCTTATCACAAATGGGATGCAACAGTCACTGACCATGTTGAGTACCGATGTTGTCAGCGAAGAATACGAAAGTCATCTCCAGTAGGTGCAGGAACATTGACACTGGACTGTTGAGGACTGGAAAAGGGTACCCTGGTCGGATGAATCAATTTCCTTTTACATCATGCTGATGGATCAGAATTTGGTGCAAGCATCACAAGGCCATGGAACCATCTTGTCTTGTGTCAACAATACACGCCGGTGGTGGTGGTGGTGTGGGGAATGTTTTCCAGGAACACATCAGAGCCCACGTTACCCATCGAAAAACATCTGAATGCCACCGTGTATTTGAACATCGTTGCTGACCAAGTTCATCCCTTCATGGCTACAGTTTATCCTCACTCGGTTGGACAAGTTCAGCATGATAGGTCACCTGCTCATAAAGCACATATCATCACTGAATGGTTCCAGGAACATGTCGACGAGTTTTCCTTGCTTCATTGGCCCACACAGTCCCAAAATGTAAGCCCTATCGAGCGTCTTTGGGTTGACGTGGTAAGGGCTGTTGTTCACAGCGAGACTGTGAACAACTTTAATTAACCTCCCAATTCGCACCAACTGCGCGACACAATCATTTTCGCATGGTACAACATTCCTGCACAACGTATCTAGCATCTTGTAAGTTCCATGCCCCCATGTAATCCGTGTAATTCCATGCCCATCATGTAAGTTCCATCTCACAGGAATACGTCGAATTCGGGAAGTTCTGAAGGCCAAATGACGAGCAACACGCTAGTAGGAAAGTGTACCTGATAAACTAGCATCTCAGTATAAACTGTTAGTATTAAACTCGTATAAATCCAGTTTTTCTTACAGAGGCGGAGCAGCTAGAATTCTTATGTTTTGGAATTTAGATAGAGCTTGTTTTTGATGAACAGTTCGTTTCAGAGCAGTATATATTTTTTCTTGTTGTTGTTGTTGAATATCTTTTTGATGTTCTTTCATTATTATGGCTGCTTTACCATAATATGATCGGATTCATTGTCATTAGGTAAAGTAACTGGGATCTTATTACAATCTCGATCTTTTTTTTTACTACATTAAATACATTGCTTCTGTTTCTGCAACTTTAAAATTATACGGTCTCATGATGTTCCTCAGTGTTTCTGCTAGCCATGGAATTGGAAGTTGTATATTGGAAGTATAATTTTTAGCAGCTTGTATTTGTGCTGGTGTTATTTGCATATATTTGAGAATTGCTTCTGTGTTGATAAATTTGGCTTCATGTTCGGCTCTTGCAATGATGGTTGTTGGGCAGGGGCATAGCCAAGTAGGGGCCTCCCCCCCTAGAATTTGTTAATGCAAATACATTTTTTTTTACCTAGATAATCGCAATTGGTTAAAAGTAACCCGAAATATCACAAAAGAGTAACAGGACTGTGTTTCAAAAATGTTGCCAAATTAAGGATTTTAGATATAAAACAGTATTTTTTCTTTCTTTGTCCTTGGGGGAATCTAAAGAACATTTTGTTTAGGGAGTGTTTTGTGCAATTCTTGCAGTAAAGAAAAATAAGACTGTGACAAACAACGAAGCAATTGTGATTCTAAAACAGTATCTAATTGCAACTGCCTTTCAATTCGATTAGATCAGGGGTTCCCAAATTTTTTCAACCGCATACCACTCTACATTAATAAAAAAAAAATACCCCCTCAAGCAGCTGCTTGCCACAGAGGTCTGACAGGAGCCTGTCAGTTTATATGCCATAGTAGAAGATATGAGAGGATGGCAGGACCTCAGCAGAAAAACAACACAAACAGCCATGCCTTATCCGGGGCTCGAACCCAGGTCCCGTAGATCAGTAGCCAAGCGTGCTAACCACTCGGCCAATTACCAAGTTAAATTCATGTACCACTAATGGGTTTCAATCTGGGGTTGTTAATTTTTTAACATAGTCATTTGACACTTTGAAGGTATATTGGTATAGAGATGGCGGATGCGTAGTCAGTGCAACGGTGTTTCCTCGCCGTATTTATCTGGTTACTGGACTGAAATGAAGATATCAATAAGAAATAATGGATGAAATTTGTAACATTATAAAGTGCTGGTAATAAAAATACATGATATGACACTCATACCTTACTTCGGCCTCGAACCAAGAATCTTTGTTATCAATAAGTTAACAT
Source organism: Ryuthela nishihirai (assembly GCA_038380435.1). Taxonomy (NCBI): domain Eukaryota; kingdom Metazoa; phylum Arthropoda; class Arachnida; order Araneae; family Heptathelidae; genus Ryuthela; species Ryuthela nishihirai. The sequence continues at coordinate 20,064,838 of JAWZYU010000017.1, forward strand.
TCTACTATTCTGCCATTTCTGACATTTCCAATAAGTTAACATTTCTAATCATTGAGTCAGGCTCTTGGGATGCAGATGTGGATATGAAACAAAACGAACAAACAAATGAAATATACTTATTTATTAAAAGGAAAAATAACATAATAACTAAACTGGTGATGACTCAAAATAGATGAAAGCCTTTAATGTGAGGAGTGTGCTTGTCCAACCAAACATAACTCTTGTATATCTGATTCGATTGGACTTCATCGTAGCCGTAAATCCAGATCTATGTTTTGTTTACTCCTGAATTTATTTTTTATATATATCATTGATAAAAATCCCGACCTCGCACAAGCATGTTGTACTGAATGGTAACAAAAATTTTACCTCCTTATCAGCGATGAGCGAATATTCATTTCGTCTTGCTATTCAAAAGTCTGCCAAAACGGGTTACATGATAAATTTACACAGGAAAAAATTACACATGATAAAACTACACTGCTAAAATTACACAAGGACAGAATTACACAAGGAATAAATTACACATGGAAGAAATTACACATAGAAAAAATTACACTATTAAATTTTTATTTAAAATTTATTAAATTATTTGGTTGTCATATCAAATACTTAAACTTTCCTATAATTACAAAAATTTCCACTTAAAAAATGCATAGATAAAATTAAATTTAAATATAAAACATCAAATAAAAAACACTAAGTCATATGAGCTATACAACGCAAGAAATCTAATCGTCTATTAGAGTCGTAATTCTGTACAATATTTAAAATACCTTGTTTTAAAGAAATGTACCTACCACGTCCGGGGTTTCGTTGACCAGTTAAATACTGCAAATAGTTTGTATGTTGTAAGGATTATTCTTTGACGATGTTGTCCAGAAGTTTCCAAACAGTTGGATAGGAACACAGAAAAAGTGACTGAAGTCCGTAGTGCCATCCTTCGATACAATTTGTAGTCCTTGCTATACAGTCGGCTGCAAATTGCCTATGGTTCCAAATAGAAATATTAAATAGAGGTTGTTTGTAAGTGCCGTTCCTGAGCTGTCGATCCCGAACATATGTATGTTCGAAATAAAAGAGAATTTGCTCGATTTGTTCATTATATTCGTTTAAATCAGAGAACAGATCAGCAACTTCCAAAAATGTTTTCAACACTTCTTCTTCTGGTAACAGGGCAAGTGATAATAATATTTTGATGTGTATCGCAAATGACTGATTAGATTCATACAAAGATTTCAATCCACATTCATTTACTTTGCGCAGAATACATTGTGATAAAAGAAAAAAACAGCCTCCAATTTCGATATTTTCAAATACGGTAAGGAAAGCTTTCTTTGCAGCAGTTTCAAAATCAGTCAAAATTTTTTCGTGGCCGGACTTGGGGAATGCTGCCCTGCCTCTGGGTTAAACTGAATAGTTACAAAATAACGAATTTCCCAACGGAGGCTACAAATTTTGTACTATGTGTAATTTCTTCCTTGTGTAATTTTTGCTGCGTAATTTTATTCCGTGTAATTTTTTCCTTTGTAATTCTGTCCTAACACCGCCAAAACCATCTTCTTAAGTTCTTGGAAGAGACTGCCATCACAGGAGGGTTCAATCAGCTCTCCTTTTTCTTGCAAAGTCAATGACTCTGGTAACAGGGTGACATCGAGAGCAAATGAATCTCTAATCCAAAAGTCGTTGACAAGTTTCAGGAAAATACTTCTTGAAATCTGATTTTAAGATCTTGCAATGCTCCTTTATATTTCCCTCCAGCTCCGTATTAAATGCAATATCATTTTCAATTAAAAAACTTTCCAGGAGTGGAAATGAAGATAAATTTTGGTTCTTTTCTGTTTTATTAATGAAAAGTTCATTTTTTTTTATTTTGATGAAACTCTACATTTTGTCATGAACAAAACATTTGGTTGGTGTGGATCCCTGTAAACTTTTGTTGACGTCATTGAGGCTGTTAAACATATCTGGCTCTTGATTTCTGTTCGAGAGAAACACATGAACTTCAGAACGCTGTTTAAATAGGCGTTTTAATACATTCCCCCGAGACAGCCATTTTACTTCGGTGTGAAGGAGAAATTGATGATGCTGGCTGCCCATTTTGTCACATAATATTGAAAATAATTTTGAGTTCATCTCTCTTCATTTAATATAATTTACCATTTTCACTGCTTCATTCAACACTCTTGATAAATCCGATGGCACTTTTTTTTTCGTGGCAAGGGCTTCACGATGAATGCTAAAATATACATATTTTGCTACAGGATTAACATTTTTGATTTGGGTAACAACTCCACTGTGTTTCCCAGTCATTGCACGTGCTCCGTCGGAACAAATACCAACACATTTTTCCATTTAATATTATGATGCGTCATAAACGCATCTAGCTTTTCAAAAATGTCTTTCGAAGTAATTTGTCCTGGCAAGGCTTCGCAGAATAGAAATTCTTCTTTGATTGACCCTTTGTCTTCAAATCTAATAAATGTAAGAAGTTGGGCCATTTACTTACATAAGTGCTTTCATCCAATTGAATAACATAATATGCACTAGCTCTCACTTTTTCGATTAACTGTTCCAAGACATTTGAAGCTATGCCTTAACTGGCATAGTGGTTAGGCAGCTAGCGACTGTTCCAGCAAGGCAAACTTTGTGTGTTGTGTTAGCTCTAACTAAGGCAGTGGTCAGCAGTGACTTCGGTCGTAGTCCTTGTATGAGAGCATGCCCTTGTATGAGAAGGCCTGTAAAAGCTACGAGTAGCTTCCAGGATTCTTCTCTGTCCTACATGTCGCAAATAAAAAAAAAATGTCGAAATGCATCATAAAACGGTATTGTTTAATAAGGGGAGAGCCTTCAATTGAGTAGCTGCTTTTTCCCCAAAAATTGAAAGTACTGCATCTGTAGCTGCTGGGAGCATTAAGAGCTCACCAATTGTATGAGATTTTCCTGCTTTGGCAATCCTTAAACTTATTTTATATGATGCTTCGGTCGCCTTCATATTAATTCCAGAGAACTGCTTTATTTGGCATTTACTTGCTGATAAATCTGATAATTTCTGTTGGAAATACTTAAATGATTTGTCTTTTAAATCCCCATGTTGTGTTTTTAAATGTCACAATAGAAGAGAAAGTTTCATGCTATGGTTTGACAGCTTTTCATAGCAAATTACACACTGGGGAGAAGGTGCAATTTCTTCCCCAGTGTAAGGAAATTCATACGCAAGATACCTGGGATTGTATTTCCTTAAAACTGCAGCTCGTTTCTTTTTTGATTATGTTGTTTTAGTCTCTGAAGACTCGTCCCCAGCTGCAAGATATTTGATGCTGAAGTGCTAGCTTCTGATTCTTGGACTTGATTGTATTTCCTTTACGAGAATCGAGTTTTAACCACGTATCCATATTAAAAAGTGTTAAGACTTACCCTCTCATTTAAAGAAAAAAGCTAACTACTGTTAAAAATAAACTGAATAACACTTAATACAAATTACACAAAAACCATAACACTCAACACTACTCTGGGCAACAAAACTTTATTCCAAAACGTGCGTACGCGCACAGTTCTCACTTTACTTGACTGCAATGCCACCTGTTGAGTCTTGAGTCCGGCTGTTTTCGCGAATTAACACAGGGACATCGTCAAAACGAAAGCGTTTTGTTTTTGTGGAATGTGAATCTTGCGTTGATAGGGAACATTCTAAGAAAATTAGTTATTGTTTCAAAGGTGGTGCTTGCTTAAAAGATTTTTTCGTACATATATTGAGATTTGAACGTACTGATATAACAGAAATTTGAGCTGTGGACACGAAATACTCCTCTCGTTGGTAAGATGTTGGACCATTGTTTCGGTATTCCCTGTTCAGTGATTTTTGTAGCAGAACGTCTTCATTGTCGATTTTCCCCGAATTATATATTATCTCTGCATTAAGAGAATATTGCCAGATGTTTTGAGTTAGTCATTCGAGTTGACTGGCATCTTCATTGTGTGTTCATTGCTTGTGTTGTGGCGATGCTTTGTCGGACATTCATAGACGTCATATAAATGACATTAAAAATAAATGAATAACTTGAACTTTGACTTCCTGTCGCATTATCTTATTTTTGCACATCACATGTTATATATTCTATCTACCGACCATGTACCACTGAGCAAATGCTCATGAATCACCTGTTGTATGCATACTGTACTTTGGGAACCTCTGGATTTGATCAAAACTGAAACAAATCAAATAATCGGATACAATTTCGCGTTCGTGATATTTAGGAATCGGATGTACAACTGAAACTACTTTAGATTAAGTAAGTCACATCAGATATAGAGTACATAAAAAGAATAGACGAACAATGATTTTTTCCCCTTATCTCTGGGCCCATCTGATAGTTATCAATTCTGCCAATGAAGCCGGTGAAATATTTTTTGGGGACAATGGTAAGTGAATGGGATAAAAAGATTAAGAGGAAGTGATCAGATGGCTATTATAGGTCTCGAGGTAGTAGTAGTTTTCTGCAATTGGATTTCGCAGTGGTGCATCACTAGGATAATATGAGTGTAAAAGGATGAAGCAATCTAGCTTTTACCTATAATTTATTGTTGATATTCTTAGTTATGCTTGTTTATAAGTCTCAAAAACTTGATTTCAATGCTTATGCTAATCAGCTGCAAGTACGGGACCATTGGGCTAGGGCTCCTCAGGAAGCCTTTAGTGCAAGTATGTAAAAAAAAATTATGTAGATCAGTGCAAAATGTATAGTAGACGGATAGATAGCCTACAGAGCAGTGACAAGACGTGTTACAAAAGTGTTGACAGCGTACGGTTTTTATTTATTAATCTGTGTTTTTTCACCCTAGTGGAATTTAAAGTGGCATTTTATTTTAGGTGCGTTTGGTGTAGTTCTTGCAAGCAAAGGAAAATAAAGTGTGGTGCCAAAATTAGCCCTATAAACAGAAGAAAGGAACCCTCCATAATTGTTGAGAACAATTTTTATACTCTCAACGAGGAAATATATGAACAAAAAAGGAGTCCCAATGGGTTCCTCATCTTCTGGGCCCCTAGAAGAGGTCGTCATATGACACATAGAGAATACTGTTATCCGTATAATCTCTCTTCTGTTGCCATACTATGGAAGGTGTATCGACGACACTATAATCATGTAAAATATGCAGCATTACGTAGAAAAAAATTACAAACGACTTGAATAGTATTTATTTACACTTCCATCAACTTTCTGCTGAATTTGAAGAAAATCGATTACTACTTCTCCTGGATATGCACTTAATTGAAAAGATAGTAAGATAGTACAATAAGCCATCCGCCCCTTTGCATTTTATTCGGTATAATTCACAACATCCTCTGGAATAGAAGAAATAAACCCTATGTACAACCTTCTTATGAAATTTACGATAAGCCACCAACAAAGTTCGGTGGACCCAAGAATGGCAATTTATTTTCCTACATCACATAAACCAGGACGATACCCAACAGTAGGGGCGTAGCCAGAAAAGCTTCTTGGGGGAGGGGGCACAGGCTATTGACAAACAGTGCGACCTCGATTTACCGATATCTTCGATGATCCAATTGTTGTTTTTATCGGTCAAAATAGGTTGACTATCGAATTTTGTACAGGTATCACTCAGTGACAGAGCTACGTATCCTTAGCACTCCCCATCCCGCTCCGACTCCTTCAAGATAGTGTTAAAAACTTCTGAAGAAAAGCAGATTATTGTCACTAAATTTTAAAGTTTTAGCATTAATTTGTTTCAGTAAAATTTAAAACAACCTATTTACTTGATCAATGGTGCCTCTTCGTTTTTTCCCTGATTATAATGTACCCAAATATGTTTTTGAAAAGCTTTCATTATATACGGAATATTTTTCAGAATATTTACAGCAAAAAATCATTGGTTTATAAGAGAACATTTTCACTGTGTGGAGCAATTCTCTCGATATAATTTTATATTTATAATTATTCTTTATTAACACAGTTTTTTTGTTTCCATTTCCTTTATTGTTCATAATTATGATGTGTTTTTATTTTTTCCCAGCCTTTCTAAATTATTCACATTTTCTCTTAAATATCCGACATTTCGACGTATACGAGCCACATACAGGCAGAGTTATCGAAGTTCTACTCTACTCGGATACCCATATTATCAATAACCAGCTGGAGATAGTTTCGCCCTGGCAATGGTACCAGGTAAAGCCCTTTTTTCTTTTCTAAAGGGGAAGAAGTTACTCCACTACACAAAGGACGGAAATAACATAGAAGCTCTATTTGGGCTTGGCCTGGTTTCTCATGCAATATACAAACACATACACAGGGACATGCCCGCTGATTTGATGGTCAGGTACGTTAACTATTAGCTCAAAATTGTCTTTAATATTTTCGTGCCTTGGGTATATTGTGTAATATCGGTTTTCCCAAAATATTTTCTTGGGAAGAATACACATTTTCATCTTATTCAGTAACAAATAATTTTAGCAATGGCTCTCATCCATTGAAAATAATATTTGCTCATCAGCAAGGCATTTTGACGCCTCGAGAAATCACTCAAAATGATCCTTTTTCCGTTGAGAATATTTTTTAGCAACAGTGTATTTCCTCTTAAAAAATGTCATATAAGTAGGAGAGCCATAATTTTTGCACGTTGAAGAATATTCTGGATGGTTTTTACGTAGACTGTGGTTGTCTCGTAGCAGCGGTAGAGTGGGTCCCTTCTCTAAACCCCTGGCTCCTTGTGACCTGGTCATTTAGCCCATTATGTGCAAAAAATGACGCTCAGAGGTCAAAAAACAGAATCTAACTGTAATATAAAAAATTCCCAAATATCTAAATTTAAGGCTTTCTTTTGAGTTTTGAGGTCAGACAAAATTACAGTTCTGGTCCCTTCTCTCTAAAGGTCTTTTCTCTCAGAAGTGCCCGCAATGAGTGTTAAGAAGAAGAAAAAAATCATTCTCCTACTCTTTTATGTTTTTGATAAGATCTGCACAACATTGAACAATTTGAACAATTAGTCCAATTCCCGAGTACCACAGAAACAAAATGGTTCAATTTTGAACTGATTTAATCGAAAGGCAGTTGAAATTGTGTAGCTAAAAGTAGTTTCAGAATCACAACTGATCTTCTGTTATTAATCTGATTAGCTTGAAGGCAGTAATGATACTCACTAGTTGCAGATTATCTATATCCTGTGCACCAGCTAAGTGTCATTTTTTATTAGAGCGAGGCTATCTTGTAGAGAAATATTTTCACGGTTACTATGTCAGTTAAAGCTTCTCTCATTTGTAAAGGGTTATTGGTAGTTTAATCGATAGGATGATATTATTTTTGTAAGAAGTAAACGTTTCTCTTTATAGTTTGATAGTAGGTGCATTGCATTTATCAACCAATGGCTTTAAAGGGATATCAGGCTTATGCAACTTAGCTCTTACTGACCACAGATAAGTGTTCCTTATCTGTGAGCGTTTGCTGCCTAAATTTATCAAAACCACAAAGATTAAAGCTGGATTGTTTTATAAATATTATCATAAAAAATACTAAATATAAGTAGGTAAATGTTTTCATATCCTTATTGAAGAAGAGTTACAATTTTGTAAGTAGAAAGTACTTTCATGCAATAAAAATTCAAACAGTTACAAATATAAAGTTTAGTCTGCGCTCATTTTAAACATCACCTAACCATGGAAACCAATGACTCATTGTCAGACTGATTTTTAATAGTGAACTTTACAGAAGCCTCCAGAACTTAAGTTTTCAACTAATTTTTGCGCCGAATTCTTAATTTAAAAATCTGGGGCCGTTTACTATCGTAAAAAAATTTCGTGTGCAGTATTTTTGACTCGTGAGTTGGCAATTTATTTCAACATAATTTGAACCCTAATTTTCCAAATTTAAATTTTTTAACTTGGCAACTGAATTGTAATCATAATCGCAACCTAGCAACGTTTTGTTAACAAGATGGCAGACGCAGACGAAGCAATTGATGCTGGTGTTGAGTTGCCGGCTCAAGAAGAATTTACAGAAGAAGAGCTTAAGATTCCTACCCCAAAATATGAATGTAAGTATATAATTTTATATATAGTTAACTCTTCAGTTTTTGGTATGTGAAATATTTTGATTAATACAGTAACACCGAAGTCCTGGCAGTTGTAACAAAATTTACTGTTGCATTGATTCTAGATGCCTGCGCAGTATATTGGGCATTAAGTGGTTTGACTTTTTTAAAAGTAATAGTGAGGTTAGAAGGAGTCTTCAACCTTCTTTGAGCAGTATTTTGTGCAGAGAGAGAGATTTGATTTGGCTATGTTACCGTATGCATAGCTGCAGAATGCCGAATAGGGTTATGAACAGTGTGCCTAAAGGCCTCAGGAAAAGGGGAGACCTAGGTATGCGATGGCAGACAATGTCGAACAGGGCCTTACTAGAGTGGTCAAATGCAACTGCTGTAGCTCAGGACAGACGTCTAGAAAGCAGAATTACAGTCTGGTAGGACCTCCGTAGCCCATGGCTGTATATTTGTATGTATGTTTGAGAACCAGTGATTTATGACTTTTAGAGTTATATTACATTTTCACCAGTTTTATTATGAGGAAGTCATGACGTTGCAGGGAATTTTTTTAGCTCAATTTAGATTATTTTTTAGCTTAATTATTATTTCTTGGATTCTTAATGAAACACAGGTCTTTTATCATTTCCCAAAATTAAATACACCTAAAAAGGGGAACAGAGGATTCCCATGTCTTCATCAGCACTCCACTAATGATGGGAGGGAATGATAATGCAATTTATCATCAAGGTGACCTCAGCTGTTCAGTTGAAGGGGGGTTTAATCCTACCCCCTTCCCCTGACAAAATTTTGTATAAAAATACTTGGCGTTATCACACAGAGAAAATGTATAAAATGCAATGGTCCTCCTGTTTTAGGTTTATTTTTTATATTATTCAGAAAGAAATTTTCTCTCTGATATATAATATAACTATTTTTGTTGTTTAGGTTTTTCAGAATTAAACCTTAATTGCTTTGCCATCTTGTTTTTTGTTTTTTTCCTATATCACTCTAAAATAGTCTTCTTTACATTAGTACATTTTTCATTTTAAGTAGTAATTTTATTTAAATAAAATTCATTGTTATGCTGTTTACTTTGGTATGTAACACAACCTATTTCTATTCAGTATATTATCAATACAACATGACATTGATAATATACTTAATATACACAGCAGGTGTGATTATCTTTGAAACTATTTCTGTTCTTACTTGCTTGGCAAAAAAGTTGTAAAGTTAACTTTTTTTGGTTGAGTCTGAGTGAAAAAATTAAATTTTTTACCCTGAACCTTGGAAAGGTTCAAATGTTTGATATCTCAATATATTAAAAACTTCAGTTTCACAATTTTAGGAAATCCCTAGATTATAAAAACTCAAATGACAACAGTTTTAAAAGTGCTTTTATGAGGGATGTTCAAAAAGTTCTTAACATGCATCTGCAGAACAAAAATCTTGCATTTACCCCAACAAATCTTTTACTGTCCTTCAAAATACCCCTCTCCATCATCTATGCAAAGTTGCAGATGTCTACATCCAGGGGTGGCGCTAGCTATTTTTCTACCTGGAACAAATTTGGGTTCTGCTTTCCCTTTCGCAAAGCATGATCTTAGATATTGATGATTAATTTAGCTAAATTTAATGTCATTTTCAAAAGTAATTAAAAATCATCTGTTGAAAAATAGGTTGTAGATACCCCAATCATCTTTACTGCTGCTGCTAGGTAGTTAGTTTGTAATTTCTCACCCCTGGTGCAGTAGCACCACCCCTGTCTACACCAATTGTGGAATGCTTGGTTGTACTCCTGTTGGGGAATACTTTGCAACTCTGAGTAAATGTATTTTACAAGGTCTTGCACTCTTGAAAAATTCTTCCCAGCATTTTCCCTTTTTAAAATTTGGAAACAATCAAAAATTGCATGATGCAAGATTGAGTAACTATGCAGGATGGGTTAGCTGTTTGATTTTTTTCTGCTCCAGATAGGCCATAACTTGCCAGGTTTTGTGAGCACTAGCATTGTCATGAAGAAGGAGAACCCTTGACACACTTGTTGTTAGATGCTGCTCCTTCATCTTCATAACCATTTTGGGCAAAACAATGTTGATGTAGTATTAGTCATTTATAGTCATTTTTTGAGATAAGGTTGTCTAAGGCCTCTTGTTCTCCTTGGAAATTGAAAAAAAAAAAAAAAAAAAAGTTGAACATCCTCTTCCTTGAGTGAAAGCCTTGTCAGAAGATTTGGGGACACTGGTTCATATTCCACAACCCAAGTATAGTTGATCTTTCTGGGAGTTGTATAGTAATAAAATCACATCTCATCACCTGTGACAATGTCTGTTAACTGTGTGAGGCCACTAGGTTCAAAAGTTGCCAGCATCTCCTTGCAGAAGTTGACTGTAGCCCATTTTTGCTGTTCTGCCAGTTTGTAGGGTACCCATTTAGCACTGATCTTTTGGAACTTTAACCCAGTGTCCAGCCTGAGAAACTGGTTTGCATCCAGAGGTCAAGAAAAAATCCTCAGTCAAAAAAAAATTAATTTAAAACTTTTTTCCCAAATAATTAATGAATGGAATTTTGGCATGTTATATCCAAATTAATCAGCATTTAATTCTGGATTTTCTGAAAGTAAAATATTTGACAAAAAAGATGACTTGTTTTATTTTAATAGGACTTGTTTAGAGTCATGTAGGAAAAAAATGCATCTGGTAATGCAAATAAAATTTATTTAAAAAACTAATAGACAGAAGTGATTATAATGCACTTGAATAGAAAGGCTATTTATTTCTGAATAACAAAAAAAAAAATGTTTAAAGTGAACATTTCTCTTCTTTTGTAATTTTTTTTCTCTGTACCATACTTTGAGAAAAGTCCAGCCTTGTTTCAGAATCCAATAAAAAAGTCAACTTTAGAATATTTTTAATAAATAACTAATAAACAAAAAGCAGCTGCTTGAGGAGTTATTTATTTTTTATTTTTTATATGCCAAATTAAAGAAAATTTAATTCTGAATTTTATTGAAATAAAAAAATTTAACGTTGTAGAAACATTAATTTTAATAAGACTTTTTTTTTACAGTGAGCAATTAAAATAGGTATATATTTGATAATTGCAAAATCTTCCATTTTTAAAAATAGCAGTTTTTTTTTTGTTAATTATCAGGAGATTTTTTAGAAACTTTAAGGAAAAATTTGTTGATAACAGTTCAAATCAAACTTCTGAGCTTAAATTAGGGAATTGCTTCAGCATAGAGTAATGTTAACAAACAAATTAGCAATACCTTATTTGCTTCTAAGAAATGGCAATCAGATGGCTTTAACAAATTATTTATGTCATAGTTTAACAAAATATGCATCAAATGGAAAAAGAAAATATTATTTATCAAGCCTGAATTACATATTTTTATGAGATATGTATTAAAAAATTTTATTTTTAAAAAATCCATTTTTCATTGTTTTTGTACTGAAAATGGATATACAGTATACATCCTTGGCCTCTCATTGCGAATTCTCTGTCTGTATACAGATGTCCTTGACACTAAATAAATAAATAAATACCCCCTCAAGAAGCTGCTTGCCACAGAGATCTGACAGGAGCCTGTCAGTTTATACGCCATAGTAGAAGGTCTGTGAGGATGGCGGGACCTCAGCAGAAAAATTACACTACATCCATGCCTTACCCGGAACTCGAACCCAGGTCCCTTAGATCAGTGGCCAAGCGCGCTAGCCACTCGACCATGGGAGGGTTAAATGTTGATGAATAATTGTTTCACACTACCAATCAGTACATTGAAAATTTATTACCTGAATGTGGATGTGTGGATTTTCTTTAATGAGTTCACAAATAGCAATAATTCTCTCATCCATGGCCTCCTTTGGTCTTCTTGCATGAGGGAGATCTTTGAAGCTTTGCCATCCTTCTCTGAATTTGCATATCCGTCCTGTAACAGTCCCATATCAACAGGCATGATCCCCATACACTTGTGATAAATCGGCATGAATTTTTTCCACGTCATCCCCAAGCTGCATTCTTGTGAAAACGTAAAATCTTTCTAATAGAGGTTCACAGTGTGATAATTAAAATTAAATTGAAATCTTTAATTCTCTATGACATTGTTAAACGTTTTTAAGCACTTCAACACATGTTCTATGCTATCAAGTCTCAAAAGTTAATAAGAGAAATTTGCGTACCATACCACAGAGGATGAGTAGTAATAGGAACTTCTGGGATGCTTTCGAGTGACAAGTTTAATAATCTTCGACGTTCTTGCCAGCAAGTGACGCCTCAGTAGAGTTTGAGAAAATGATGAGGGATGCTGATGATTTATTTGCTTTGATGAAGGAAATACCCAATTATACTTTTGGTAGCATAGAGTGCTTAAAAAGCTTTGAGTTCCACGATGTGTGTTTCATGCCCTTCCTTTGTGTGCATCGTCAACCACTCCAAGCCTCGGAACTGAGCCACTGACAATGACAGTGAAAACAAAAAATGTGCATTTATATATCTTCATGCTAAAATCACAAATCCCAGAGTAAAGGTTTAATTAAAAAATAATAAAACTTTCTATATAATAATACTGGTTGTGAATAACTCAGGTGGGAAATACCTTACTTTGGGTGCAACATCAGGTGGGAAAATGATTTCCCACCTGATGATGGCCCAAAGTAAGGGCACGAAACACATGTTGTGGGACTCACAAGTTTTTTAAGCATTCTATGCTACCAAAAGTATTATTGGTTATTTTCTTCACTAAAGCAAGTAAATTATCAGCATCCCTCATCATTTTCTCAAACTCTACTGAGGCATCTCTTGCCTGCAAGAATGTCGAAGATTAAACTGCAAATTACAATTGTCACTCGCAAACATCCTTACTACCCATCCTCTGTGGTACAGTACATCTCTCCTTAATAACTTTTGTTACTTGATAGCATAGAACATTTGTTGAAGTGCTTAAAAACATTTAATAGTGTCACAGAGAATTAAAAATTTCCATTTAATTTTAAAAATCATCCTCCATCTTTAGTAAGCTTCATTGCAACAATGCACAGATTTCATAGACTGAATGTTATGCACTGCCAGTGAAGAGAGAAATAATGATACATCCTTTGTTTTTAACCTAATGACAAGTTTAGATAGCTTCAAAACAAGTTGTAGTTTGTTTACTTCAGAGGGATCAGTGCAAATCTACAGACACCAAGAACTTTGACATGTTGAAAATGTGCATGCAACTAAGAGATAATTAATTAAAATGTTATGGTTGTTTGCATGTTTTTTTTTCCATGACATTTTATGCTATATTATTTCTGTTTAACATATTGTGAGTAATATTTTTAAATGTACACATTAATTAAAGCACTTCAGTTACTTTTAATTTCTTAGCTCAGTAGAGTTGCTCAGCTTTATACTCATTTTGGAAAGTGGATTAATTTAGAAATCCTACCTTTGATATTAAAGAGGTAACCAGTGTGGTGTAAGTTTCCAAAGTGAATAGTATTATTTATTTATTGTTCCAAAGTATAAGTTTCTATCTTCTCTAGAAGTTATTATTTAGAAAGTTTTATTGTTTTTGAATTAAACCTTTACACCGGAATTTGTAATTTTAGTGTGAAGGTATATAAATGCACATTTTTTGTTTTCACTGTTATTAGCACAGAAGTTGTTTGAACTATTCATATATTAATGTCTTCAAGATATATACAAATATATAAGGAAAAATCACAATGTCTTTTGTAACATAGATATGATACTTTTTTTTCGTGATATAAGTTTGCAGAGGAATACATTACTCCTTGAACATGTAAATCGATGGTAAAAACTAATTACAACTTACTATGTTTCCACAACATGTTTGTGTTTGCCTTGAAGACATGATTATTATATAAACAATTCTAATTATTCTGTGCCAGTTAATAATCATTATCCTAATCATTATGCCAGTTAATCATTAACTGGCATAGTGATTAGGAAGCTAGCTACTATTCTAGCAGGGTAAACTTTGTGTGTTGTGTTAGCTCAAAGACAGTGGTCAACATTGACTTCAGTCTTGGTGGGGCATGTCCTTGGATGAGAAGGCCTCCAAAAACTAGGAGTAGCTTCTAGGATTCTTCTCTGCTCTAAATGTTGCAAATCAAAAATCCTCAAGCAATTTCTGTGCTTAATACAGTGAAATAAAAAATATGTACTTATGATATTTATTTATTTGATTTTAATCTGATATGTTCCATGCAAAAGTAGGATTTTTCCATTAATTAAGGTTTAAAAAAAAGTGAATTTAAAGCAGGCCTAGGCAAACTAAAGCCCACTATATTTTGTGCAGCCTTTGAGCTATTTATGACAAATAAATTTGTAAAAGAGATTGGTTATACATATGTTATTGGTTATGTATTTATGTGTCTTGTACACAACTAAAAAATTAAATAAATGTGTGGTGGACTGCAGTGTTCTGGGAAGTTTTCTGTGCTGCTCTACAGGTGCTCATGCCTGATCTAAACTAATTAAGATACTTTTAGCAATATAGGTTTCACAATTTCCTATATTGAAACTATAATGTATAATGTAAGTCATACATTACAATTAGCAAACTTTGCTAATTGTAATATATGACAGTGACTCTCAACCAATGTTCCATAAACTATGATAAAAAAAATATAGTACGTAAGTAAAAATTCTGTATAAATAGATAACTTTTTATTGGTTTTTATCATAATCAGAGGGTGGTTAATTTTCTAAATGAGGATGGTGCTTAGATTTGTAAAGCTGTTAGTTTTATCTTGGAAGTGTACATTTGGTACTTTTCATAAAATGCATAATAAAGCCAAAATTAATTCCTTCTGTTTTTCAGATCTTGATCACCCAGCAGATGTCCAGTAAGCATATGTTTTTTTTTTGTATGATTTTTAATGTGCTTTTTTCTAATGTATATATAAATTTCATTGCTTTTTTGAAATTATAGTTCTTGTGCTCAGATAAGTAACTATGCATTTGGAGACTTACCCCTCTATAGTAATTACTTCATATTCTGTTCTGTTTTCTCTCTCTTTTTTCTTTGTATGGTATGTTTAATGTTTATTTTTATTTCTGTACTTTTCAAAAAACATTGTCAACTGCTGGTCTGCAGCCATTCTTTGCACATGTATTCTTGTTTGAGGAAAATTGGTGAACAAAATGAATATGCAACATCAAACAAAAGAAGAAGAAAAAACAGTAAGACTAACATAGAACAATTCATATAAAACCAATTGCACCTATTCCTTGATTTACACTGTAGATAGGGTTCCCAAAAATTTCTGTGCAAAACGAGACCAACATCTTCTGGGAAAAAGAATGATAGGTCCCACCCCCAAAAAAACCTTATTATTAATAAAACATGCATAATAAAATATTTAATTATACATATTTATCATAAATATCAGATCAGCAGTAATAATAAATATTAATGTAATATTAATTTGTACTTTATTTTTTACTAATTCAGATAAGCTTAGGGACGGGGGTGACTCAGTCGGTAGCGCGCCAGGCTTGTAATCTGCAGTTCCCAGGTTCGAGTACCACCTTGGTCAGTGTTGAGACTTATCTCTGCAAAACTCACCGCTCTGCCTATGGTCAGTAGGGGACACTGATGGGCTTGGAAAGGTTGCCGTTAGTTAGATGGGACATTAAGCCACGGCCCCGTGTGTGGGAGAGCCATACCCTGTGCATGTTAAAGAACATGCTGGATGGCCTTGACGGGAGGCTATCATCTGTCTCCCAACAGCTGTTCCAGTGGGTCCCCTTCCCCAACCTTCTCTGAGCCTTCAGGGTCCTTGTGACCTGGCCATTTAGACCATGGTGTGAAAAAAAGTGCTGCTCAGAGGTAAAGTAACCTAACTCAGATAAGCTTAAATTAATTTCTCATACATTTCTTTATGGTCATGAAAAATACTTATCATTAATGGTAGATGTACACCAGGCTTGGGCAAGATGTGGACTGCAAAACAATTTTGAGTGAACTACCAATGCTTTCCCAACAGCTGTTCCAGTGGGTCCCCTTCCCCAACCTTCTCTGAGCCTTCAGGGTCCTTGTGACCTGGCCATTTAGACCATGGTGTGAAAAAAAGTGCTGCTCAGAGGTAAAGTAACCTAACTCAGATAAGCTTAAATTAATTTCTCATACATTTCTTTATGGTCATGAAAAATACTTATCATTAATGGTAGATGTACACCAGGCTTGGGCAAGATGTGGACTGCAAAACAATTTTGAGTGAACTACCAATGCTTTCCCAACAGCTGTTCCAGTGGGTCCCCTTCCCCAACCTTCTCTGAGCCTTCAGGGTCCTTGTGACCTGGCTATTTAGACCATGGTGTGAAAAAAAGTGCTGCTCAGAGGTAAAGTAACCTAACTCAGATAAGCTTAAATTAATTTCTCATACATTTCTTTATGGTCATGAAAAATACTTATCATTAATGGTAGATATCATTAATGGTAGATTGCCAGGCTTGGGCAAGATGTGGACTGCAAAACAATTTTGAGTGAACTACCAATGCTTAGGAGATTAATATATATTTCTTGCAAAAAATAGCATAATTGTGCAAAAAATTCAAACCAATAACATCTATTTTCAAAATCTATTATTATTAATTTCATTGTTACAACTATTATATGATATTTTGTGTATTACGATAATTTTTTTATTAAAAAATGTATAATCGGTGGATCTGTTTGTCTTGTACACAACTAAAGGATTAAATAAATGTGTGGTGGACTGCATTGTTTTGGGAAAAATAAAAGCAGTTCTTGCCATGCAAAAGCCTATCCAGGCCTGATGTACATTATTGAAATTGAAGATAAAATCTGAAAGAAGGATATTTTTGTGCCAAATAAATTAGAACTTAAGCATTTGTATCAACACATAATGTTTAATTTTGTAAAATTAGTATTTATATGATATTTTGTGAAACAATGTACTTACATATCACCTGTATTTAGCCTATTACAAAGCTAAACTTGCTTATAAAAATGAGATTAAACAATGTTTTTACCAGCCTGAAAGTGTTTAGTGATTCTATTTCAATAAGATGTCCCAAGACATTACAATGGCAAGAATGAAATTTTAGTGAAAGAATATAAATTTCATTTGTTACAGTAGATGCCCCCATGACTGAGTGGATAGTGCCCTTGGCTAATCATCAGAGAGACCTGGGTTATAACCCAGGGTAAGGCATGGATGTTTGTGTTGTCTTTCTGCTGAGGGCACATCATCCTCACAGACCTACTATGGCTTATAAACTTGTCAGAACCTCTGTGGCAAGCAGCTGCTTGAGGGGGTATTTTTGTTACAGATTGTGGTTTTATTAATATAGAAATTTACTATTATCTATTTATTATGGAAATTAAATGCTATCAACTAAAACCATTTATTTGTTTTTTACTTTTGGAATGGCAGTCTAATAGTTTCCCTTTACACTATGATACTGATACTTTGAAATATGTATTATATTTACATACATTAAAAAAAGATCTAAAACTGTCCATGTAAAACCGAGTGTATAATCATGTAAAAAATTTAAATTTTTTTGACCATGTGAAACAGTGTATATCGAGGGATAGTGTATACCCTTTCACAAAGGACAAATTTTAATTGTACCACCCACTAAATTTCAACTGAACATGACTGAAAAATGCCATCAATACACATTGAAAAACATCCCATTAGGTGTGATTTTTCTATTCATTTGAAAGGCTCCAATTTTATTTATTCTGAATCTTTTCCTTCAGAAAATAAAAGCTGGTTGAAATTTGAATTGCATGTATGCAATATGAGTATTTACCAATGATGGTAAAAAAAAATTTTTTTAATTAATACAAAACTTATTTAGGACCTCAAAAAAAAGTAATATTTGTTGTAGCATATACACTGCTACCCTTGTCTTAATGTTAGAAGATTTAAATCACTGGCTACAATCATTTAATGCATGCTTTCCTTCAGAATGTAATTCAGAAGGTAATGGAGGCAAAAATGATTAAACTTGTGCATATTTCAGGTATTTTTCAAGAAATGTTTAAAGGCCATTAAGACAGAAGAAAATGTTATACTGCAATGGAAATGTAGTCTTTTTGCCCCTCCCACCTACTTTTTTTTTGGTTCCTCTACTTATTTCTGTGTGTTTACTTAATATCTTGAAGTAATCAACATACAGAAATAAGTAGACGAAACAAAAAAAAGTATAAGCTCAGTTGTTGTTTTTTTAAAGTTCTAAGCTCAGTTTTTTTTTTTCTTGGATGAAAAAAAGTTAACTAGGTTACAAATGCATTCTTTGATAGAAATTCAATATTTAAAAATAAATATTACTTGTTACATCAAAATTTTTACATCTTAAAACTATTTTGTGACAGAAAGTCTGTTAATATGCAATCAGTTTAAACTGTTTTCAATTTTGTAGTATTTATGTGACTTGAAATAAATTATCTTTTTTTTTTCTTTTTCAGAATTCATTCCTGTATCCTTTTTAGTAGATGAAATATTAAATAATGAAGTACTAATTTGTAGTAAGAATTCACAGAAGAAACCATTAGATGGTGCAATCTTTTATTTTATTACATAAACTCACTATTACATATTTGTTGATTCTCTGTAGAGATTACTTTGAGCTCAGATTTTGAAACCCAATTCTGAAATTCGTACAGCCTCGCTTACCCAAGCATCATAAAACAAATATACAGAAATTCATGCTGCTAAATCATCTTTTAAATTCTTTATATTACAAACTTTAAAATAATTGTAATTATTTGCCAAAAAGATTAAAATTTCAGTGATTTCAAACTAAAAATTCTAGTAATAATTCACAAAAAACTGAAAATTTACAAGTATAAATAATTATAAATGCTAAGGGCAATTAAATAACGAAAGAAAGAGATACCTAAAAGAATAAATAAATAAAAAAAAATCTAAAGCTAATGCATATTAATTTTCCACTATTAAAAGGGTGAAATCATAGTTAAAGAAATTAATTTAAGCAAAATTAGAATTAATTACTGAGTTCAAGCCTAAAGCTATCTCTGTTATTTTAAGCTTGGACTATTGAGCTCAGCCCAAACCCAAACTCATCTCTAGTTTTCAATGTATGTGAGTTTCTGTAAAAGGCATATGTTCCAATTTATGCTGATGCTTTATACTAAAATGCATACTGATTTACTGATTGCAATAGTCAACAAATAACTGAAATTCAGACAAGATTTTCAACATATTTTGTCTGAATAATAGTATGAACAAATATTGTTTAAATTTAAATTGTGTGATTAATTTGGTAACATGTTTAATGCTATTTACATATGTTTCAAAAGCAAAATAATTAATCAAATATTACTTCTGATATCAAATGTACAAAGGTCATTCAAATTAACACAAAAGTCTAACAAAAGCTGTTTTACTCAGACAAAAAGTAAAATATGCATATCAATGTAGTCCCCATTGCATTCATATACTTTCCCCAACGATGAACTAATTACTGGATTCCTTAAGAGAAGAAGTGGTTGGAGATGGAGCCACTCATGCACTGCCATTTTGGCCTTATTTGAGAAAAGGTGATATTCTTTTAGTATATTTTTCAGTGGCCAAAAAGGCGAATATGACTCAGTGTTAAGTTTGAAGAATGAAGTAACACTTGAGGCTTCATCTGTTCTGCTCTTCTGTAGAATGTGAAATGTGAAGATGGGCATTCTCATGCTGTAGGCACACATCTGAGAATAACGAATCCTGATGTTTCTTCCAAATTGCTAGCTTTAAATGATTCAGAAGCACATCACGTTACAGCTATTAAGGTTTCTTGTCTCTCCATGTAGTGTTCCAGAATTACTCCTTTGTGATGCCAGAATACAGTGAGTAACTTAGGTGCAGACTTTTTCAGTTGAAGTTAGTTTGTATGGCACACTCTGAACTTGTGCATTTGGTTTCTGTTAAGAAATAGGATTTATCACCATTTCCTATACATCTTAAGAAGGCATCTCCTTCCCACTTATACCATGTAGGAAGTGCAGAATATGCATCATCTTATTCATTCAGTTCATATACACTGAGAAATCCAACAGGCACACACTCTTTGAAACAACAACTCATCATTGCTAACGATGTTACGTGCTGAGCCAACACATTCAATGCCATGGCAATTTCTTAAATTGTAATGCGACAATTTTCTAACATTGTGTCCCCCATTGCTGCTATGTTCTTTCCAAGAAATGTTCTGCAAAAAATGAGTTTTGTTGATGAGTGGGACCCAAACTCACATCTTTTGCTTTCATGGCAGGTGTTCTAGACCACTAAACTATCACCAGCTCATTCATTTCTTCACTAATTGTGACTTTAATTCTATGGTGTCATGACATGATGAGCTTCCCCAGGTTGTGGAGTATCTTCAACACATTAGTTTCATTCTTGAATTTATTCACACAATCATAGATTTACTGTTGACTCTTGCATTGTCTGCCATTCTGGCCAACATTCTCTCATAATGTTCCGCTGGTTTTATTCTTTTAGCATTCAGAAATTAAATTAGAGATCTCTATTTTGGTGCATAATTATAACGTGCTAACATCTTTAAGACTGTGTATGAATAATGCCAGCAGACAGAACCTTGTGTGTAGTTCAGTGTTTCCAACAAACTTTAATCAATAACGTAATTCAAGAATATAATTATTTTTTGCATCTTATGCATTTTATGATGGTTTTTATTTGAATGGTCATATATTTTTCTTGCAATTTTCTATCACTTTATTTTTCCCTTAACATTATAATTAGGGGGCAATGATTTGGTTGAAGCCTTTGAACAGGTAAATATTAAAATTGCTTAATTGCAGAGTTCTGCTGTTGATTGCAATCCCTTTTTTTTTTAAAGTTTAAGAACTTGTCAGACATATACATTTTATTATTTAACATGATAAATCATGCAGTATGTGATAAGATTAGTATATTAGTTGTTTGATCCTAAAAAATTATATTTGTATTAAAGAGGTATTTCAAAAGACTTTTTCATTATTTGCTTGAATGTTATTAATATTTCTGCTTTAACTTTTTGCTGCAAGTGAAGCACATTCCAGCAGTGAGTTACAATATTTTCATTGACAAACTTTTGAGCTAAAAGGGAACTAATTAATTAATTAAAACTCATCATTAGAGTGCCATAGTGACTCATCATCCTCACAACAATTAGACTCATCATCATCACCACCATATCCTCAAGCAGCCATGGGCTATGGAGGTCCAACCAGATTGTGCAATTTAGGTCTCCAAACATATCTGTCCTGAGCTACATCTGCTGCATCTAGCCACTGTACACCAGTTCTAACAAGGTGTTTGACATTCTCTACCCACCACATCCTAGGTCTCTCTCTCAGGCCTTTAGACACACTGTTCATAATCCTATTCACTAATTTATAATTATGCGTACATGTGACGTGGCTAAACCAAAGTAATCCCCCCCCCCCTAGATCCAGCCCTGATTGCATGTACCTCTTGGCTATAATTTGATTACATGTATTGTTGTAATTTTGTTTCCTATTTGGTGTAATTATTCCTAAATGTGGTAGTATTTTCATTTCTTTCAGTGTTATTTTTATAAATAAATCATTAGTAATTGGTTGGTTGATTGTTTGGGGTTTTATGGTGCAAGAGCAGCTGTGGCTATAATGAGCCACACAAAAAAATTCTGAGTAAGAGAGGGAGTTAATAAAATTTGTAAATCTAGTGAATGAACTTTAAAATATAGTAACTCCTAATTTAGGAAAATTCTATATTTAGTGAATATATAGTAACATAGTATAATATATTGTTTTCCTGTATTGAGTCAATTTTGATTTAGTAAATAAACCACATTTAGCATAGGAAATTTTTGACATTCCAGAACCTATTCTTTGATTATTTTATATATTTATTTTGGTCAGAGCAACAATCGACATTTATTATTTCTCTATGCTGAAATCATTATTGCACTGCAACCATATTTTTTGTCATCTCAAACTGATATTTGGCTATTAATATTCATGATTTATCTCTGTGAGAAGTCACTGCTGCACAACCATAATCTTTGGTAATGATACTACATATTGTAAATGCACTCAAGTTCTTCACTTTTTGCATCATAATCACTTTGATTTTCATTGAGGAGATTGTGTTTTTGGGTGGTAATAAATTCCATTACTATTGTGAGGGTGTTATAAAAAGGATGAAACTAATGATAGTGAAATTAAAATTATCCATGAAGTGGAGAAATTATCAAGACATTTCAGCAATAGACATGACACAAAAATTTGACATTGCACCATCACTTTATTATGTATATTGAAAAGCAGAAGTGGAACAAAAATGAACATGAAATTTTCTCCACATAATGAATTAGAGAAAGGCAATAAAAGTAATGCAGATGAAATTTTCTGTAGTCTAATAACAATTGAAAAATTAGCTGAAAAAACTGTTTAGCAGGAAGTGAGAACTGAGCCCATGACCTGAAAATATATCAGGTGTTCTTCCTCTTGATTTCAAGCTTAGTTCATCTTAAGTTAACGGGTGACTATATTTCCATGAAAGACATGCTCATGGTGTCTTCTGTTGGTCGAGAACAAGACTATATGCTTGGTACCCATTTCTGCCAAGATGTTTTTTTTTTTCAGCTGTCCGAGTGGTTAGCATGCTTGGCTACTGACCTACGGGACCTGGGTTTGAGCCCCGGGTAAGGCATGGATGTTTGTGTTGTTTTTCTGCTGAGGTCCTGCCATCCTCTCAGACCTACTCTGGCATATAAACTGACAGGTTCCTGTCAGACCTCTGTGGCAAGCAGCTGCTTGAGGGGGTATTTTTTTTTTAACTCTTCAATTGTTATTAGGCCACAGAGCATTTCCTGTGCATTGCTATTTTTGAATTTCTTGCTGATAACACTGTTTACTGCAAGTTTCACTCTAAAATTATTATCAGTAGTAATGGCACAGAATTACCTTTAAACATAGAATTCAAGAAACAGTTTTTGCTGAAAAAAATTGAGTTTCACCATGAGTGGGTCTCAACCCCATGTCTCCTGAATACATGTCAATGTTTTAACCACTAAACTATCACAGCTAGCTCATTTTCCAGCAAATTGTGAAAATCATTATTTTTCTTGGAATTTTCATTGTTTTGCTTTAGCTTAAATTTAATTAATGATGACATCCATGGAAACAATTGTCACTAAATCTCTCATCAGATATCTGTTTGACATGGATAGTAGAATCTTGTCAGTATAAATTGCCATAAAAATGTGTGAGAGACGAGATCCAATGGGGAAAAAAAGTCACAAACATTCATGTATAAGATCTCAAGTTTAATTTATATAATTGGTAAAATTCACTTTATTTGAAAGCAGATGTAGGCTCATTTATAATGCAGTTAGCAATAAAAAAAGGCTCAGAAGCACTTACAAAGTAATTGAAACTTTATTTTTTTTCATGAAAGACCAAAATCAGTAGAATTTCTGCTTGTTAATTGTCAAGAACTGAATGTAAGTAATAAGGAATAATTCAAACTGCAATGTGGCATGCATCTTATTATCTACATACAACCCTTAGCAGCAGATATTTTACTATCTTTCATTTTTAAACCAAAATTTCTTTCTTGGCACAATTCATATTTTTTTCACATTGGCACTTCGTTATGATAATAGGCAGTATTTTTTGAAAAAAAAAAAGCACCAAAAATGCATGGTTTGAAATATTTAATTCTCCTAATAATGTTTAAATATCAGAGTAAATTATAGTAGAGAGAGGATTTGGCAAAAGTCTAGCAGAGACAGAAGAAAATGTTTTTATACACAGTCGTATCAGAATAATATGACCACCTACCATACATATACTATAGTAGGTGATAATATTATTCTGATATGACTGTGTATATGTGATCAATGTATTAAATGCTTTGTTATATTTTAGATACTTTATGATAATTCTATTATATAGTTTTTTTTTTTAATTTTCTTCTTATAGGCAGCTGTTGCAATGTTTGCTTACATGACAGAAATTGACACTGTAGATATTTCTCTGACACAAAATATAGAAGCAGAAGGTAAGAAATTATGTTGAACTATTAATGGTAAAAAAAATTGCTTACTGCCATTAAATTAAGGAATTGTCACTTAATTTTCAATTTATGGGGCTTTTGCAGTCCAGAAATATTAAAACATATGACTTTAAAGGAAACAGTGTTTGAAGAAATCTTAACAGATGAAAAATTCAGAAAATTGTAAACAATAATGCAGCTACTTGTACAATGTTTGGCTTTTAAAAATGGATATGATTTTTTTTTTCTTTTTTTGCACTATATTTTATAAAAGTTTGCAACTCCTTAATCAATTGAAAACATTAATACTAATATATATAGGATCTCAGCTGCCCAGGCAGGCATGCTTCATAGAACAGATCAGGCTGTAGTTTCACTTCACTGTCATTTGTCTCTCTTTCCATATTCTGAATGTCCTTTTGCAATTCTTGGTAAAGCTAGACTCGTCTCTGGGAAAATAAAACCATTAGCCCTTCCAGTGTCCTGGCGAAAAACAGGTTTTAATCCAGAGGCCAGGCTGTTTTCTCACTATGCTCAGCCAAAAAAAAACTTTAACTTTTGAACTTTTTTGACAAATAACTAATGAAAGGAGTTATGGCATGTTGTATGCCAAATTAACCAGCATTTAATTCTGGATTTCCTGAAAATGAAGTATTTAACAAAAAAGACGATATGTTTTATTTTAATAGGACTTTTTTAGAGTCATGTAGTGAAAAAATGCATCTGGCAACAGAAATAAAAATTTATTTAAAAAAAAATTAATAGACAGAAATGATTACAATGCACATGAATAGAATGGCTATATATTTCTGAATAACAAAAAAAAATTTTTTTATTCATTTTAAGTAAATATTTCTCTCGTTTTGTAATTTTTTTTCTTGGTACCATACTTTGAGAAAATTCCAGGCTTTTAGCCAATTGTGGAGTCAAATAAAACAAGTCAACTTTAGAATTAAAAAAAAACAATCAACAGAAATAGGTCATGTTATATATCAAATTAAACAGAATTTAATTACGAATTTTATAAAAATAAATAATATAATAAATTTCCAAGCATATTGATTTTAATAAGCCTTTTTCAATATGATATGGTGAAAAAAAAAGATCGCGCTATACAATTAAGGGCTTACTTTGGAAAACCTGATGAATAAAAATAGTTAAATTATATATTTATTGAAAGGAAATTTCCTCCTGAATAATATAATATTCAACCTGAAATATGATTTTCATTTCTTTTAATGATTCTTTTCAGTATCGTATATTTTAAACACGGCCAGTGTTATACAATGTGACTTGGACTTCTCACATTCACGGGATTTTCTGAATTGGTTATGAAATAGAAAAAACTTCCTTGTCTGCTTTTTCTGCTAAACATTATAAATTTTTTCTTTGGGTGTTGAAGTTTGGCGATCTTGGCTAAGTGCAGAAAGGTTTGTGCACCAAAGCACCAGCTCTTCCCGAAATTGCCCTCCCACATAACTGCCGATTTCCATAGCAAGCAAGTCTATTTTGCTTCCATATCCAAGACATTCATTTTCAGAAAATGATGCAAGCTCAAAGTTTTTTAACTAAAAAAAAAAACAAGAAATAATAAAATAAAAATTACATATAACCTAATGGGATGTTAAAATATCCGGCAGAACTTTTAAGCTGGCCCCTGATCTAGAATGATCTAGCATAACTTGGAAAGATCGATAAATCAGCCGATCGGAAGATCGCTAATGGAAGTAAATATGCAGAAATGAATTTGCTTTCATATCCAAGACCTCATTTATTTTCAGAAAATGATACTATTATCAAAGTTTTACTGGAAAAGTAATATAAAAATAAAATAAAAATTAACATATAGCCTAATGCGATGTTAAAATATCCACAGCCACAAGTTGTAGGCCCGGCCATACGATATAACATAACTATGAAAAAATCAGTACTTATCAATCGGCCAAAAGATCATTAATTTCCGAAAATAAATATACTGAAATGAAAATTAACTAAGGTTTAAATATAAAAAAAATACGAACTTGACAAAGACAGAAAAAAAAACAGCACACGGGAACAATGGAGATATCATTTGTCAGCCACCTGCGTCTTGTTGACTCAGTGAAGCATAACTAAATAAATGCAGCTGCAACCAGAATTTCTAAGAAGGATGTGTTTACTTCCAGTTTCGATTTTGAAGGTGGGAAAGATGCATGGAATGCTGGGAAAAATGATAAAAATAACTTAGGAATACTGAAATAAGTTTATGACAGAAAAGAGTGAAACGGAAAAAAAAATGGCGGTACGTATTTTGTAATTACTTCCAAAATCTCTCGTTTTAAAATAGTAGTTTTTTTTTTGTTAAATTTTAGGAGGTTTTTGAAAATTTGGGGAAAAATATGTTGATAATAGTTCAAATCAAACTTGAGAGCTTAAATCAGAAGGTTGCTTCAGCAAATAGGAAGGTTAACAAGCAAATCAGCAGTACCATTTAGTGCTTCTAAGAAATGGCAATCAGATGGCTTTATAAAATTACTTATACTGTAGTTTAAATTATGCATCAAATTAAAAAACAAAATATTATTTTTGAAGCCTGAATCATATATTTTTATAAGATATATATGTATATAAAAATTACAATGGCAATTTTTATTTAAAAAAAATTTGATTTTTTTTTTTTTGTTGCACTAAAAACATATGCATACGTCCTTGGCCTCTCAATTCAGATTCTATGAACATATACAGATGACATGGACACTGGAAGGGTTAAGTACAGCACAATTAAGTTTTGGCATTATTTTGCTGGTAAGTAATAAATGAATGATAGAAGACTGGAAATTGGTGTAATGTTTATTATTCACAAAATTCTGGAATGTTGATGTTGAATTCACGAAATTTATTAACCTAACAGTCGCATTTTGTCATCTATTGCAATACAACACAAAAAGATTTATGATAGTAAGAAAAGGTTTATAAGCACATTGACTTCTGGTATTGAGAGGCAATTATAGAAATAAAAAATGTTGCAGTGATAAGGGTGAATGATAGAGTAAACCTGTTAGTTAGCACAGTAATCTCAACACATAGCAGCAGAGAGTATGGAACATAAAAATTGTGAAGGTGTATCGTAATATAAAATGTTTAAAATATTAGTTATTATATTTTGCATTTTTGTGAAGAATGTAAACAGTGATGGAATGAAATGGAGTGATGACTAATGGAAGAGGTATGTGAGTGGGCTACCAGAGAAAGAGGAATGCTTGACACATGGAAAAATTGTAACTAGTTTTATAATTATAGTCCCAACAGTAAAGTGATAGTAAATTTAAGAGCTGACTCAATCTGATTTAAGAAATTGAATATTGCCCTGAGGTTCTGTTCTGTTACAAATGACCAGGCTCTGATCCAGGAAGCCTAATGAATGTTGAGTCTGCTTGAAGAAATTGATATGCTTAAATAAATATCCATAACTAATTATATATTATTATATAATTATATATTAATTATGATTGTTGAATCAGGCACCATTGTAGTCACTTAGTATGTTGAGCGTCCTGGCTGTTTACTTCTTTATTCAGCTGTTCTAAAAATAGATTTTACGTGTGAGCTATTATCTTATCAGATATTATTGGTTGTTCTTTAATTTTATCGATCCTTACTCATTTTAATGGAAAATTTACATTCATTAAAACTCAAATTTGAATTACAACCTTTTGCATTTAGAATTAACTTGCTATTTATTGATTTATTTTATTAGTATTTCATTAGCTATATAATGTTTTTTACAGAAATGTAATTTAGGGTCATAACTGTCTGAAAAAAAACCCCACTAGAAATGAAGTTTTTGTTCTGGAATCAAAGTGATGCACTATTGTAGATTGTTATGCCATGCTTCTGATATCAGAAAGTACTTTAAACAACAATTAAAGCTAAACTTAAGCAAAAATAAGGCTTTTTTTTTTAAATAAAAATTTTAGTTGTTTTTAATTGCATAGCTACTTAGCTTTTCAAATATATTTAAATATATTCAGTTTTTTTAAATATATATTAATATACAAGGGTTTATCAAAATAATGGAAACACGTACTGTTTGTGGAGAACATTTTATTAATAAGCTGTAGGCCCACCTCAGGTATTCATAACAGACTCAATTTGATGTGGAATAGATTTATACAAGTAATGCACATACGGTAATGGAATGTGGGACCTTTCTTCCTGTAAAATATGGTCCAACTGTGTCAGTGATGCTGGAGGTGGAAAGTGTGATCTGACCTTGCTCTCCCGATATTCCCACAATGTTGAATAATATTGAGGTCTGGAGATTGAGGTGGCCAGGGTAGCTGTTTTACCTCATGCTCTGCAAACCACAACTTAACACATTTCACAAAACAACAATTAACAACATTCACACAATGGTCATTAGGAAACAATGCCCACAACATTGGGTTCATGTGGTCCTCGAGAATGGATTTATATGTTGTGGATATGAGACAACCCTGCAGAATAACTAATGACTCTAAGGAATGCCATGATACGGCACCCCACAGCATCAGGGATCCACCTCCATGCTTCAAAGTTGGAACCAAAGAGTCGAAGTGGTATGCTTCTGCAGGTTTTCGCCAGACGTACATTCTACCAGTGGTGGGAAATAATGTGTAGCACAATTCATTAGACCAGATGACATGTTGCCAATCTTTAGCATCCCATTTTTTTTATGTGCTTTGCATCACCGTACACATTTTGTTGCATAGATGTTGGTAATCAGAGGTTTGTGGGTTGCAGCATGGCCATGATAAAATTTCCGACAAATTGTTATGATGGAAATGGGATCATTCCAACTGGTGTTCAACTCTGCTACTATTTGTGGTGCTGTGGTCTTGTGCTTCCTTTGTACAATCCATACCAAAGTTCACCTATCCCTATCTGATAACTTCATATGGCATCTACAATTTGCACGTTTGGAGGTCACACCCTGTCCTTTTTGATAGGTAGTCATAATCTTCGATCCAGATCCTTGTGTTATACTTAATATTTCTGCCGTTCTGGTTACTGTAGCTCCTTCAAGATGTGCACCAATGATCATACTTTTTTGGAGGCCACTGAGATCTGACATTGTCGACAATTACACCACAACAGTTGTTTCCCCTGCACCTGTGGCACTACTGCATGATAGCTGACATCGTATTTCTCCCCTTTATGTACCTCACATCATGGGTGATGTCACCCCTGTGGTATGCATACAGTGCAAAATAATGGAAACATCAACAACGATTGGAATACGTGTTCTCCAGTCATTGTCGGTGTTTCCATTATTTTGATAAACCCCTGTATATATAAATATGCAATGGATGTACCATCGTGTTCCTGATGTCAATTGCTCACAAAAGTTAGTCCAGAGAATTGGGACTTTTTTGAGAAATATTTCATTAACCCTGTTATGAAGAATTTCTCCGTTTTTCACCAGAAAAATGGGAAAATTTATTTGTTAAGTTGGAAATTAATGCAGAACTTTCAATTTCATCAGAATATAACGGAGATAAATGTTTTATGTATTAGATGTATTAGATGATGATTATTTTTATAAATGTAAAGAATTCTTTACAATTACATCCGTCTGAGCTGACATTTTTTACTTGTTTGCAGAAGTAAAAAAGTTCTTTTTTCAGTTCGCCCTGATCTGTAATGGACAAGTGGTTGAAAATTGAAAATTCTGAGAGGAAACGACCAGCAGATGACACTGACACAGCTAGTAGCGGCAGTTTTAAACCAGAGTCCCATGAAGATTCTGGGAAATCAAAAGGGATTAAAAGAAAATACAATGAAGAGTATTTGGCATATGGATTTACTTGGTGTGAGATGAAAATGAGCCTAAGCCACAATGCGTTATTTGTTACGAACAATTCTCGAATCACTCTATGAAACTGTCCCTTCTGAAACATCATTTCTACAACAAACACAAGCATTTGAAAGACAAACCTCATGATTTTTTTAAAAGACAGCGAAGTGAATTGAAAAATATCAAAGAATCAGTTCATTCTTTTACTGCAACTAACACACAAGCTGTTGAAGCATCATATTTGGTTAGTCTGAGAATTTCTCAAATTGGGAAACCTCACACTATTGGGGGAAACTTTAATCCTACCTGCAGCAAAAGATATTGTAACATCAATTCTTAGCCCAGCAGCAGCAACAAAATTGAATGTTGTTTCTCTATCAAACAACATCATTTTTTGGAGAATTAATGAAATGGCAGCTCAAGTAAAAGAAACACTAGTTTAGAATATAAAACACAGCATTTTTTTGCAATTCAGATAGATGAAAGTACTGATTTAGCAAATTTTGTGCAGTTGATGACTTACATACGATTTGAAAGAGAACAAATCATAGATGAATTTTTCACCATTCATGATATCAATTGGAAAAATTATATAGGTGTATGTTCTGATGGTGCACGTCCAATGACAGGCAGTCGTGGTGGTGTTCATGCTAAAATTAAAGAAGTTGCTCCAGATGCAAAGTTTACACATTGCAACATACATTGTGAAGCACTGGCCACAAAATCAATGCCAACGGAACTAAGACTGTGTTAGACCAATCAGTAAAGATAGTAAACTTTATTAAATCCAGAGCTTGTAATTCACGACTATTTACAATTTTATGTAATGAAATGGGTAGTGACCACAATAAGCTTCTGCATAGAGAAGTTAGATGGTTATCAAGAGGAAAGGTTTTAACTCGACGCTTTGAGCTATATGAACTGAATTCCAGCTTACAAGGTCCAAATATAACAACTTTTACTATAACAGACAAAACAAAGGCAGCTGTCACTAAACTCGAATACATAATCTAGGATATAAGAAAGAACAAGATTGCTGCATTGCCACATTAGAAGAATTTATCTCAGAAAATGAACTAACAATGAATGAAATACTGATTGAAGATATAGAAAAACATTGCGTGAGTCTTGTTAAGAATTTTCTTTCATACTTTCCCGAAAATTTAGAATATGAAAGCTGGATAAGAGATCCCTTTTCATCCATTTTGGAAGCTGTGTTGGATAATTTTTCAGTTCAAGAGAGAGAATAGCTAATAGAAATTTCGTGATGGAAATCTGATAAATGTGTTTAAAAAAAGACAGCTTGTGCAATTTTTGATTAAAGATAAGAGCTGAATATGAAGTTATTTCAGACAAAGTATTAAAATTTTTAATGCCTTTCAACACATCGTATTTGTATGAAATTGAGTTCTCTGCCATGTTGGGCATTAAAAGTAAATATAGGACAGGATTGCAACTTGAACCCAACTTAAGTTTGAAGTTAACGAAGATAAAGCCCGATATATTGAAGATAGTTTTATTGAAACAAGCCCACCCATCACATTAGTATTGAATAAAAGTAAATAATAATTAATAGACAAAATAAATACATGCAATAATCAATACAATAAAACTATGTTTTTTTGACAAGATTGTTTGTTTTATTCTGTTTGTCCTCTGACCATAAACACATACTCTTGGCTGCACAAAGTCCAAATTCCGAAATATGCACGTGGTGGTAAATGAATTTTTAGCAGTTTAAGTGGTACAACATTCCAAAACTTTGAGAACCCCTGCTCTAAATGATAGATATCACACTGAAGAAAAAAGGAAGTTGACCTATGCAGCCTGATATCAATGAAAAACAGGAAAATGAATGGCAAATAGTAACTAAAGAAAATTTTTGAAATGGTAAAAGTGTGCTATCTAGTTCTATTGTTTATAAATATTAAATAGTAGTATCAAAATAGTTTGCTCAAAGGTTTTGGCAAATTAACAAGTTTTAACTGAATGATTCATTTTAATTTATATCATCATATTTTAGCATTAAATGCTTAATTTATTTTATTCTCTCTTTGATTATAGGTGATGATTTGTTGGCACTTCTGTTTCACTTTTTGGATGAATTTTTGTATGTTTTCAGTGCAGAGCCTTATTTTATTGCTAGAGTAAGTATAAAGCCCTTATTATCATAAAATAAGTTTTCTAATTTTAGCCTCAACTGTTCTAGTAATCAAATAAAAGTGAAATTGTCATCATGACAATTTTTTTGTTTTGCCTGAGAGTGATTCCAGTGGTACTTTCGTTCTAAATTTTTGAATGCGTCTCAGGTATTACAATGTAAGATTCCATATATTTTTATTATTTAGAAACTTTTCTCTAGATGGCAGAGCCATACAGTATATTTCTCAACATTGAAGGTCTTTTGTTATGTTTTCTTTGCATAGTTGGCAAAGTGAGGGCCATTATGATGTTTGCCAGGTGTTATGATGCATTGGCATTTTATTTTACATTTTGTTTTGACTTTAATACTTTGAGTATAAAAAAAGACTTAATCAAACAATCAGTTCATGAAAAGTATTCTTCCAGTGGTAAAGGAAAAACTTCCTATTAGGCAGTTTGCTGCTGTAAGAGAGAGAAAATGAAAATAAAAGGAGAAAAGATTTTATTACAAAGGCTAATGTCAAAATGTGTGACACAATGTTTCACAACATACCATGTGTAGTAGACATTGGTGCCAAGTATGGGGAGGGGGGCTGAGGACCTCCCCCCTGTTAGATATATGATATTTTCATATTATATATCTAATAGACAAAATAAATATATATAGTATCCTGTTATTTATGTTCAGGTTTAAATGATTGTCTCCAGTAACTATTTACTGTTTTTTTTTTAACTTTCAGAATGGTGAATCGCTGTTTAGCAGTATGCGCATATTAGAATAGCCATCTCCAATGAGATTATTGATTTTTGCGAGTTCTTTTTAATTATCCCCCCCCCCCCCAGAATTTAAAAACCTGGCACCAGTGGCATTAGATAATTTGATAAAGACACATCAATCAAATTTCTGTAAATCCTTGTATTTTAGCTCGTTTTTAGAAGAAGAAAAAAACGAATTAGTGTTTTCACTTTGTTGTCTGTCTGTATACATCAAACTTTTTTTGTTTTTAGAGATAGATTAAAAATTCATTTTGGTAGGATAGTTATTGATGAAATATAATCATTGGAGAAAGGGGTGCAATAATTGTTGCTATTCTCTCTGTATTGTAAATGTTAACTTTTGCAATATATCATTTATCATTGGATGAGGGCCTACATATTATTGATTATTAGCAATTAAGTTAAATTTCATTAATATCAAAAAGTATGCATGTCAAAAATGTATCTAAACTAATTTAAGCTTTTTGTCTTATATTTCCTATCTTATAAGATAGGAAATTTAATTCATAATCAGTTAATGGGTACCACAAAATGATCATCGCTAAATTCAGATTGAATGGGAAGGTTAATTTGTTTTTTTCCATAACCAATCGAGGCCCACAAGATGCCGAGGCATTTTTTTCTTATTATGTAAATTTATTTTAATCACTAATAACTAGTAACTAATAATTAATATGAAAGTACACCTGCAGTTTACAACCCCCAGCTCACTAGATGGCACTATTAATGTGGTAACTAAACGTTCTTAAGGTGTGTGAATAGCATACAATATAATAGCTTTTCATCATATCAAATGATTTACTGGATTGTCTGTTGATATGTTTCATGTTACCTTTGGTTCTTGAATTTTTTTCTGGTCTAATCTTCTAAGGTGAATAAAAGTTAAGAGTTTATTTTCAGAAAAGGGGTGGGTTATTCGTAATTGCATTTTTTTTAATGCTATTTGAATTTAATTCCCATATATATATCATAAAGTTATAAATTTTGCCACAGGTAAGTACTGAAAGTTGCAGATGATTTATGATTAGTTAATGCATATTCCCTATTCTTGTGTTAAGTGGGAAATAGGATGATTTCTTCTTTAATGATATGCTCTGTTTAAAATGGTTGTTTCCATTGAGATTATCTTGTTCTGGTTTTTTTAATAATACTGATGATGGTGCATTCTTTACAATAATTAGTGCTTGTTTTCTCTAATGAGATTATTAGTTCTGAGGACTTTTTTATACTGCAGATTGGGGATGAATTATTCAGATAATTCGTGTTTTTTAGTTTTGTTGTCTCTCATGGCATTTAACTTTGGGGGCTTTTTTATACTGCAGATTGGCAATAAATTGTTTATGATAATTAGTGTTTTTAGGCGTGTTTTCTCTGATAGGATTACTTAGTTCCAAGGATTTTTTTTATACTGAAGATTGGCAGCAAGTTTTTTTTAAGCTTGTTATAAGATTTGTTTGTTTTGGGGGTGAGTAAAAAGGGTCGAATGGTTGCTCGTTGTTTAGCAGTATGTTCAGGTTAAAATGGTTGTCTCCGGTAACTTTTTTCTGGTGTTTTTTTAACTTGCAGAGTGGTGAATCACTGTTTAGCAGTATGTGCTTGTTAGAATAGCCATCTCCAATGAGATTATTGATTTTTTTTGAGTTTTTTTTTAATTACTAAATGAACATTCATTTGTTAGTGATAGACTATTGAAACAAGTAGTCTTGGATAATACTGACCGACACTCATCATGTAACATTATGCACAGTTAGGAAAATATGCCTTAGATACTATTACTTCTGGTGATTTGCTTTTATTTGCAGAAACAAAATTGTATTCTTAGGAATAAGTGTATATCATTATATTCTCTACCCAGTGTATTCTCATTATATGGATTTCCTTTGATTTTTCATTTTTTCAAATTCTGATTTTCGTTGTGCAAGGTTAGCAGCTCTGATTATGCAGGCCTAAACTGGTTTTAATTTAATTTATAACCTGGACTTTTATAGGAGTCTATGCTCAAATTGTAGCTAGATACAAGCACAAAATGGTTAATTGTAAATCAGGGCTACTAAACAAATATTTATGGTATTGGATTGTACATTGCTAGCATAATCTTATTTTAGGATTTTTCACAAAGTTAAGGGAAAATTCTTTTCTCTTTTCACTTTTCAAATGACTTGGTAATTTTGCAAAACTATTTAGGGATACCAATGGGACCCTGGTTTAAAACCACTGATATATATATATATTAATTATCCTGTGTTTGTAGGCTTATTTATATATAGAAAGTTAATGTGCATTAGAAGTGAAATTTAATTTGTAGCAAATTAACTTATTTTGTAGCTATGAAATGAATCCTGAGCCTTACATTTGAGCCTTAATTTTAATTTCAGAAAGTTAAAATTCTGGAATTTGACAAAGAAAACTTCAAAATAAAAGCCCGAGGGTAAGTGGTCTTTTTTTTTTCTATATCTCTGTCTTTTATATTTTCAGTGGCTTTTCTTTTCTGTATTGTTTTATTACTGTTATTGGTAGGTATTTCTTACTACAGAATAAGTGACTGATTAAGTGTTTTTTGATTTAAGCAGCACTTTTATTTTGCTGAATAATAGGCTAGATATAATAAAGATTAAAGTATATCGAGATTTTGTTGTGTGTACATCATTAAAAATTGATGTGGCTATTTAGCTTTAATGATTTTTATATCTAATAATTTGTATATTGTTTGGCATATAATGCATATTACTTTTAAAATAATTGACTATTTCATATAACAGTTATTTTTACTGTGCTATGGTGTATATATAAATAAAAATTTCATAATGTAACATCTAAACAAGTTTTTAACAATGATAAAATATATTTACCACTAATTTGCCTCCCTTTTTAGGTATGGTGAAGTTTTTGATTTGGACAAGCATCCACAGGTTTGTTTATTTTTTTTTAAGCAGTTAATTTAAAACATGTAGCATACTAGCAGATTTACCCAGCATTGCTCAGGTCTGAAACTTTCTAAAATTTAGAATAGATTGCACTCCCCACGTCGCTAGCTTTCATTTGACATAAATATCAGACTCAATCGCCCCCTCTGGGGACGGCAGTGGCTCAGTAGTGCGCCAGACACATAATCCCAGGTTCGAACCCCAGCTGGGTCAGCATTGAGCTTTTTCTCAGCAAAACTCCCTGCCCATGGTCAGTAGGGACAACGATGGGCTTGCCCATCAAATGGGATGTTAAGCTGTAGCTCCGTGTGCAGGAGAGCCACACCATGTGCACATTAAAGAACACACTGGATGGCATTGACAGAAGATTGCCATCTGTCTCCTAACAGCTGTTCCATTGGGTCCCTTCACCCAACCTTTTCTGAGCCTTTGGGATCCTTGTGATCTGGCCATTTAGCCCATTGTGTGCAAAAAAGTACTGCTCAGAAGTAAAACATCCCAACCCAACCTCTCCCTCTGGTTAAAAATTTCTCCCTCTCTTTTAGGGGAGGAAAGAAATGGACATAGTTTGAGGTACCCATTATCCTCCCCCACATTAGAAGTTTTTCTAAACAAAAACTAGAATTCTTTCGCTCAGATAATCGAACTTTTCAAATCACTTCATACTCACTAGAGTTCCTCGGATACAATTTGCCAGGCATATGTAACTTTATAGCAAAAAAAATTTAAATATGTTCTGAGGTGCATAAAAAATTTTAAGGTACAAAAAAAATTATTATTAAACAAAATTATTTATTACTCAACATAATATTTAAAATATTTATTAATTATTTGTATATACTTTTATTAGCTTTTGCATATTTTTCGAATTAAGTTAATGATTTTAACTTCCAATATGAATTTAGGTTTTGAAGCTTTCATTTCAGCAAAGAATCTCATGTTCTGCTTTATGCTTAATTAGAACGACATCAATATCCACTGACGCTCACACTCTTGACTCAACAAACTGAACAATGAGTTTATCATGCGAAATCAGAAAGAAATTAGTTTGATGCATTGATTATTTCAAATATAATGGTGGCAACATTTATTTTGAATAACTTGACTGTTAATGTTTAATCACGCAAAATCAGATATTAATTAGTTGGTACCCCGTCAAAATAGCCCAAGACTAAATAGCCCCGACAAAATAGCCTATTCTAAAATAGCCCAAGACTAAATAGCTCCGAAGAAAAAGCTTAGCCTATTTAAAATCCAAAGTAAAAATCCAACTTGCGCGTCGGAAAACGCGCGTAATATGTCTTCCTATACTTTGGTAAAATGAAGGTAACTTTGCAACAAGTTGCGTTGAGTGCATCTATAATTAGAAATATTATAGTAACAAATGAGTCACGTGACAGGCACATGGCTCACCGGTAGGCGGAGCCATGTGATTTAGTTTTAGTATTAAAACCAATGCTTCTAGTTTAGCTTCTAGTTTTAGTTTTTTATTCGCACGTGGCGCACGTGTGTCTTGCGGGAGTCGTTGCAAGAGATATCTAACGGAAATAAGTAAGCTATTTTAATATCTATTTCACCGGATGCGTTTATTTATTGATATAATATAGAACTATTTAATAGATATTAACTGATAATCCGTTATTATTTGTGTTTTGCAAGAAAAATGGAGAAATCTCGTCGCAAAAAGGAAAAGATCTGCTGCTGAAAGATGGTCATCGATATCGCAAGGCTAGGGAAAACCGGGATGAAAGTACATCGTGGAGGTGTGTAGTTCCGACTTGTAAAGGGCGTCTAAGAACATTGGGTGCTGACTTCCGGGTCGTGACGGAACACAACCATGCGCCAAATCCAGCTAAAAATCAGGCATTGAAATGCGTTTCTGAAATGAAACATAGAGCACAGAGTGCTGTGGAGAAGCCTAGGCAAATATATCAAGCCTGCACAAGTGGAATATCTTTGGAAGCATCGATTCAGCTTCCAAATTATATTGCCTCCCAGAGAGCAATAGAACGTATACAAAAAAAAACGAATCTTCCATATCCAAATCCTGCAAGTGTTGCCAATATTGCAATTCCAGTTCATCTTCAAAGTACCACAAGAAACGAAAATTTTATTCTGTGGGATTCTGGAGAAAACGATCCTGATCGAATTCTAATGTTCGGCACTGAGGAAAATTTGAGAATATTGGAACAGAATCATCATTGGTTTGTTGATGGCACGTTTAAAGTATCACCTGAACTGTTTTTTCAATTATTCACGATACACGGACTAATAGAAAAGTGTTGTATTCCACTGATATATGTATTGTTAAGAAATAAAAGTGAAGCAATATATGTTCGCGTATTTCAGAAACTATTACAGGTTGAAGGAAACTTTAAATCCAACAAGTGTGTTAAGTGATTACGAGAAAGCGGTTCAAAACGCCGTGCAACAAGTTTTTAATAACACAGAAGTTGTTGGCTGTTTGTTTCATTTGGGACAGTGCTTATGGCGAAAAGTGCAAGAACTGAATTTAGCGGAACTTTATGTAAATAATGAAAATGTGCGTGCTTATATAAAAATGTTGTTTGCGTTGAGTTTTGTACCGGTACATGATGTTATAGGAGTATTTGAAGAATTAATTGAAAAATGCCCAAGCGAACTAGACCCCATTATCGATTACTGGGAAGATACATAATATAGGACGAATAAGACGCAATCGCCGAGCACAACCACGATTTGCAATACATATATGGAATGTTCATGAGCGCGTTGTCAATGGTCTTCCGAGGACAAATAATTCGGTAGAAGGGTGGCATAGGGCATTCCAGCAAACTGTAGATTGCCATCATCCATCCGTCTACAAACTCATCGACCATTTCCGAAAAGAGCAGGATATGGTAGAAATCCGTTTAACCCGTCTTGCTGCAGGTATTCGCAACCTAGATGCTAGCAAAACTAAATATGTGCAACTGAATCGACGCCTGGAAGCATTAGTGGAAAATTATGCAACTATGGAACATATGGACTTTCTTCGTGGCATTTCACATAACCTTGAAATGTAATTTTTGTAAAGAATGTGGCAAGGAACACAAACCTTAAAGACTTGTAAAGAATTGCCAAACCATATTATGTCTGTATACAATTTTTAAAATGCGAAATTTAGAATTTAAATAGGCTAAGCTATTTCTCCGGGGCTATTTTGTCGGGGCTATTTAGTCTTGGGCTATTTTAGAACAGGCTGTTTTGTCGGGGCTGTTTTGTCTTGAGCTATTTTGATGGGTCACGTAATTAGTTTGATGTATTCCTTTTTTCAAATTTATTAGCAACTATGGCTATTTTGAATAAATTGCAAGCATTAATGTTGTCTATGGGGATTTTGAGAAATTCAAACCCACCCACTCCACTTTTGATTGACCTCAGTGAGTTTGCACAAAGCCTCTATTCTTCCTCTGGGTGAAGGGAATGTTCGTGCAAAGTTTGGGGGCTCTAGCTCTTCTGGAGGCTGAGTGCATAAGCAGATAGACAGACAAACAAACAAATGAACAAACTTTCTTCTTTATATATTAGATGTAACTCATGAAATAATAAGCTGAGAAAAATTGTTTTGCCATGAGAGGGGTTTGAACCCATGTCTCCTGGAAACAGTGGAACTCCTGGAACGTGGGTTGGAATCCCACTCATGGCAAAGCCAATTTTTTTCAGCTTATTATTTCATGAGTTCCATATCTACAGGACACATCCTGTGATTCTTTACTACTGAAATATAGCACATGTATTTGTTTTCACAAACCATGCTAATATTTCATATAGAAAAAGAAATGTTTTGCCACTGAAAAATTCTAAGATGCTTCATGGAGATGATTAATGATTTAATGACACTCATAGGGCTTAATATTATAATAATAATACAAACTTAAATTATATATCTTAAAATTTAAAAATTACAAATTTCTTTCCCTCTCTTTCAACTTTAAGAAAAAATGAGTTTGCAATAGTTCAGATCGAACTTGTGTGCTTAAATCAGGAGGTTGCTTCAATGTAGAAAAATGGAAACAAGCAAATCAGCTTTGCTGTATATAGGGTCTAGATGGCTTTAACAAATTATTTATATCACAGCTTTTAAAGTTTCATGTGTTGTACTAAAAACAGATAGTTATCTTAGGCCTTTTTTCAAATTCTATCAATGTGTGTAGTTGACATGGACCCTGGAAGGGTTAAAAAAAATGGCAAATTTTCAAATTGCTGGATTGATAAAGGTGGGCCAATCTTATGGCCCGAGAGGTTCAGATTTGATACCATTGGACTGCTTTTTTGGGAGTAATTATTTAAAAACCATTTTTTTTTTTGAAAAATTAGTAATATTTCCTTTTAACACTTTCATTGCCCACATTTATGTATACTTTGACAGAATCCGAAAATAGAGGCCGAGGATATATGTATACATTTTTAGTACAACAAAAGAAATCGATTTTTAAAAAATAAAAAATCCCATTTTAAATTTATATATATATATATATCCTATAAAAATATACTGATTGGTTGCACGCATGCTTCTTTGCATAACGCAGAGGTGGTTTTAATGTATTGGCTGATCAGTGTATAGTTTAACTGTTTTTATTCAACATTAAGCCTTAAATTGTAGTCCAATCTATTTTTTTCTCTATATCACTGCGAAGATGTCTTATTAAAATTAATATGCTGTAATTATTTTTATTTCCATAAGATTTGGATTTAAATTCTGTTTAACTTGTATATAACATAACCTATTTCTGTTGATTGGTATATTTTTAAAAAAATTCTAAAGTTGACTTGTTTATCTGACTCAGGACAATTGGCTAAAAGCCTGGACTTTTCTCAAAGTAAAATGGTAACGAAAAATATTTACTTGAAACAAGGACATTAATTAATTTTTGCTATTCAGAAATAAATAGTCTTTGTATTCATGTGCATTATAATCATTTCTGTCTAATTTTTTTTAATAACTGGAAACACAAATATCATCTGGAAACACAAATAATATATTTGTGTTTCCAGATGCTACAGATTTAGTACAATACTCTAAAAATATCCTATTAAAATAAAGCTAGTCGTCTTTTTCGTTAAATATTTTATTTTCAGAAAAATCTAGAATTAAATGAAGATTAATTTGGCATATAACATGCCATAATTCCTTTCATTAGTTATTTGGCAAAAAAAGTTCTAAAGTAAAATTTTTTTTTGGCTGAGCATAGTAAGAAAATAGCTTGGCCTCTGGATGTGAGCCAGTTTTTCAGGCTGGACACTGGAAGGGTTAATGACCTGATGATATATAGGGCTGGATTTGGAAGGATACCAAAAGCACCCTCCTCTCAATCCCAAATGTTAATAATCAGAATGGGGGGGACAAGAAATAGGAAAGTCTTAATATATGTATACATATATTACACATACAGTGTACACCTTCATAACGAATTTAATTCATTCAACAAAAAATTCGTTATGTGAATTTGGAAAATACGTATTAAAGACTAGTTCGTTCCAAGACCATCATAATTTAACGTTTTTGACTTATAAAATTTAAACACTAATGCTTGACAAAATAATATTATAAGAACATGGTAAAAGATTAAAATTAATAGAAACAAAGTAAAATAATCAATAAATGAAGCATAAAAATATTGCAGTAAAGTCATCACTCAGTTTTTATCTTTTATTTTCTTATTTAGCAGGATGGAGGAAATGGCTGATTGGGACAAGCTATACTCCATAGTAAGGATATTTGTTTTGACCCCTTTTCAGATTTCTCAATGATTTGCTTTATCTCAAGGGTTTCCTACTCTTCTTATCCTTTGGCAAATTATCTTTTGGGGCCATTGTGATCATTATTAATTCACAGTTTAATAATAAAAAATTAATAAAAGTACAAAGTATTCAATAGAGCTCCTTCCACAAGCAAAAATATAACAAACAACGTAAACAGAGACAATTGAGCTCCAAACTCTTAGAAATGGACACTGCTGATTGGCTAAAGCCTTCTGAGTCTGTTTAGGGGCTTTCTGATTGGCCAAAATTGGTGATTGCATGACTTCATAAGTAATTTGTTATGTGAGTCCATGGAGTTCTATGCAAGGCAATTCGTTAAGCAAAAATTCATTATCTGATGACTTCATTATATGGGGTGCATTGTAATTTGAAATAATTTTTTTTTAAACCGCTATAATGGAGAGAAAAATTGTTTACTAGATTCATTATATGGGGTGCACTGTAATTTGAAATAATTTTTTTTAAACCACTATAATGGAGAGAAAAATGGTTTACTAGAACAACATTCTGGCTTGTCCAGTTATGTGTTCCCTCCCTCTCTAAGTTACAATTTATCAGTTTTTACACTAATAAAGTTTTAACTATATTAACCATTCTATGCCAATAAAATTTTTGTGTATGTAAAACATTTTGATGTAATGGTTTTAAACATTAAATAATTAATTTTGAAAAATTGGAGAGTAGGCTTTTAAATGTATTCAGTTTGCATTTTCCTTTTCTAATTGAAGACTATCATTCTGAAAGGACTCCTTTTCTGCATTAAATTTTGTTTTATGTAGAGTTGTTTATATTATTATTATTGTAATTATTTGTTATTATAATTATATTATGTTGTTATAATTGTTATTATTTTTATATGAAAATCTGGAAATATTGCATCCAAATTTATATTATTTCATACCATTTTGTGTGAAAAGTTTATTTTTGAATTTTACAGAATTTGTTATTAATCTTGTTTTTCCAGGGCTCTGAAGTGAAAGCCATCACCTATTCTAATATGCAAGTGTATGACAATGAAAATCAGCATGAAATTTTTGTCATAATAGATGTTTAAAAGTAGAAATTTTAGCATGATGGACTGTGTAATATCCATCTGCAAAATGTTTCCATTATTGAACACTGTGATAAATCAAGAACATCTATTATAGGGTTTTCTTATGTTGTAAACTATAAATTATAGCAATAAAAATACACTGTTATTTACTAAAAAGCAAGTCATTAGCTACCTCGATTTTCTAATGTCTTATCTGTCAATGGGCATTAGAAGTGTAGCTTTGGTGTTTTTAGGTGACTCTGCCTACACGATATAGAATAGGCAGTTTTTTTTTACAAAAAAAAATTATTAGTGACATCATCAGAAAAGCTTTAGCCTGATGGTTCTCAAGCTGGAGGTTGCCAGATGTTTGAGAAATCATCAGGTGCTAGATCATTTTTTAAAGATTTTATATTTATTTTTGATTTCTATATAAATTCATGATAATATTCATGTCTAAGAGTTATTTGATTTTATAAATAAAATGTCAGTTAAATGCATATTTTTAAGATTCGTAGTATAATTGTAATCTGGCTGTGACATATAAACCAATCTGTATTATATTTTTTGCACTTCTGCTGTATGCAATGCTACAAGTACATTACCTTTATTTTGCTGTGAGAAAACTGCCTATTTTGCATAACATAGTAATTATTAATATTCATATAAGCTCTGACAGAATAGTGGCAACTCATTGTAAAAGGCAGACAAAAAATGTGCATTTAACAACTAGCTTTATGGTCATAATAGTGTATTTTATTGCTTATGTAAATGATGTGGAACTCATTCTAACTATAACAATTTAAACATAAGTGAAACATTAAATTCTTTGCCACATCATTATTCGAATATAAATCAATTACAGTTGAAAGCTTGTATTAGTATATTTATTACAGTTGAAGCTTGTATTACTCATTCTAACTATAACAATTTAAACATAAGTGAAACATTAAATTCTTTGCCACATCATTATTCGAATATAAATCAATTACAGTTGAAAGCTTGTATTAGTATTTTGATGCTTTGGTACTCCTCAATGTACATTTTGTCAAACAGTAACAAATATATATATTTTAGCCCCCTGTACAAGAGT
The DNA here is from genome assembly GCA_038380435.1 of Ryuthela nishihirai. Lineage (NCBI taxonomy): Eukaryota > Metazoa > Arthropoda > Arachnida > Araneae > Heptathelidae > Ryuthela > Ryuthela nishihirai. The sequence goes on from JAWZYU010000017.1 coordinate 20,108,489, forward strand.
ACTTGTATTAGTTTTTATGTCACACTTTAATTTTCAGTAATTCAAATTATGCTTATACATGCAAAATTTTCATAACAGAAATTAATGTAGTTCAAATATACTTATGTGCAATAAAAACAATCATTAAATTTATAGATATTTAAATTTTAATCTTTCATATATATATATAAAGTTACCTTCTATAAATTATCAGTATTAATGCTTCAAATAACATTAAATTATCCAGTTTGCATATCTTTACTGAAGAAAACTGGTTAGAAAATTTGCAACAATTGTGAAAAAAATGCAAAAATCTTTAAATGCATATGTAATCATTGGTGTAAATATCATCTGTTTATATAAGGAAATCAGCCAATGGATAAGATAACGAATAAAAAAAGAAAATGATAAAAAGTAAATGTTTACAAAGTATTAATGTTTGGAGTGACCTATCAAATAAAGTTGCTTGTGTAATTTTCAAAGGATTGCAGACTTCCTTTAGTCTGGAAATCATTTATCTTAGGATACCCTTTTTTAGTATGTAGCTGTCATAGACATTACACTACAGAAGTTGAACTCCTTTTTTAAAAAAAAAAAAGCTGCATTTAATATAAAGAAAAACTAAATGGAAAGGGGAAATGCAAGAAAATTGTAAAAATTTATTAATGTGAAATAGGTGTACGTTATGAGAGAAAAGAATATATATGAGTTGTGACAACGTGAAAGACAGGCCTGAAGTATTAGAAGACTGCCACAGATTTTTTGGAGTATAGTCTATCATTCTCCATATTGCTGAGAAAGTCTTTTTGGATGGCTATAATTTAGTAACATGTTTCTTCGGTTTTCTTGAGTTCTTATTTTGTTGTACTTAAGACGTTTAACTGTAAATGGTAGCTAGGTAATCACTGGAAGGAGAGCTATGCACCAGTCCCCTTGATGATGCATAGAGCCGACCAGGCTTAGCACCTAATGTCCGACCCCACCTCATCATGCAGATAGTACCCTTCAAAAGAGATAATCTCCTGTGGAAGTGAACGGAAGGGGAGGGCTACTGATCTCGACAACTATGGCTACTTTTTTTTTCTACCCTGTTGAGGAGTGGTCAACCACACAGGATCCTGGTGCTGACCATATAAACCTACCAGACTGAAATAAGGCTCTGAGCTTGATTATGTATCCTGAATTTGCTGCAATGGTGGGCTTCTGTGGAGGGAAAATCTTCCGCTGTGTTTTCTGTCTGTGGGTTGACTGCCCCAAGTGAATAGATTCACAGGATATGTTTTATCAGCTGGTGGATAATCCTGAGCAGACGTCATCACAGGCACCTGAACTCTTGCTTCTATTGGCATCGTCAAATTCTACATTGGAGGAAGTCTTCCAGTGTAGATGGCCTCAGCCTTTAGTGGTGGGGGAATGGGTCTTTGCCCCATGTCTGCGATTAGGGGGCTGTTTGATATTGTCGGTATTCCCTCTCTCTATAAGCATAGTTTCTTTAAACATCCCACTAACCATTTTCTATCCATAGGTAGTTGGAATGTGAGGACTGCACAGAGATTATTCTCGATGGCATCACACAAGAATTCCACCATTATAATTTAGATATTCTTGGCTTGCAAGAGACAGATGGACAGATAAAAGTCAGATATTTTTCAGGAAGGAAAGATGAGCATCTCCAAGGCGTAGGTCTGCTTCTCAGCGGACACTAGGATGATCTTCAAGGATAGGAGTGCATTAATGAAAAGTTTCAGACAAACATTAAAGACGACTGTTATCTGCTTTTATGCCTCCACTGAGGATGAGAAGGATAAGTTTTACGGACAACTTCATGATATATTGAATTCTGTCAAGAAAGGAGATATTACCCTTGTTCTAGGTGACCAATGCCAAAGTTGATACTGACTGTGCCCTTTGGGGAGGGGTGATAGGCCTTTTTGTTATTGCTGGCTGCAATGGGCAATGTTTCCTACAAGTAAACTTAATGGTTTGAGAATAACTAACATTTATTACAATTACTACGACATACATAAGTACCTATGGGTTTCATCAGATGGGCTGCATAAAAATATGATTGATGATATATTAACAGAATGGGCTAGTTCTCTTAGGAATACAAGGTCAGATGGGGGAGCTGAAACTGGATATGACTATTACCTTGTTAAAAGTATTTTGCAGCTTGAACTTAAGAAATGTTGTGCTAAGGTTAAAAAATTTACTTTTAATTCTGAAGCTCTGAAAGACCCAGTTATAGCTGAAGCTTACCATGACAGATTATTTAGCCATTGTGACAGTCATAGTTCGCTTCCTATAGAAGTTGCGGACGAATGGGACCGTTTTAAACCGTCTTTTCTTGAAACTACTCTTAGGAAAAAAGGAATAGAGCAAAATTATTTGAGTGATAAGGCACTTGAGCTTATTTTGGAAAGAAAGAAATGCAGGAATGTCCTTAATCAATACTAGCCCTAATAAAAAAAAAAACATTACAGAGAGCTTAATAAATGTGTAAAAGATCAGTTATCTGCCGATAAGAATCTTTGGCTTACAAAGCTGAGGAAGCAATTAGACAGCACAACAGCAGAGAACTGTACCAGATAGTTAATATTTTGTCTGGTAGAAAACAGACCGGTTTACAGGAATTGAAGGATAAACAAGGTAAGGTTATAGAAAGTGAAGAGTCTGTCATGACTAGGTGGGTGAAAATTTCAGTGATGTTCTAAACAATGTTAATTTTACTCCCATTGTTTGCAATGATGATAGATGCATTGGTGGCTTTAATGTTGGTCCTATAACACAATCTGAAGTTAGTTTGGCTATTTCTAAACTTAAACTTCATAAATCCCCAGGGGTAGATGAAATTACTACGGAAATGCTCAGAGCTGGGAATGTTTCTGTTACCACTTGGATAACTGAAATTCTGAATAATTTTTATGATAAAGGCATGGTTCCTAAGGATTTTACCAGAGCTATTGTTATCCCTATTTTCAAAAAGGTTATCGCAGTTCTTGTGATAACTATAGGGGTATCAGCCTACTTCCTTTTCCAGATGAAGTTCTTTGCATTATTGTGCTTAATAGAATTAAATTCTGGTGAGCAATGTGGATTCAGAAGTGGTAGAGGATATGTAGATCAAATGACTCAAAACAATGATCCTCCAGACGTCATTGTTTTGACTTTAATCGTCATAATTTGTGGTTGATAGTGAGATCGTATTACATACCAGACAAATTAGTTAACATAATGAAAGCTCTCTATAATAACAGTCGTTTGTGAGAATTGGTATAAAAATAAATACCCCCTCAAGCAGCTGCTTGCCACAGAGGTCTGACAGGAGCCTATCAGTTTATATGCAACAGTAGAAGGTCTCAGAGAATGGCACGACCTCTGCAGAAAAAAAAACATATATTCATGCCTTACCCGGGGCTTGAACCCAGGTCCCTTAGATCAGTAGCCAAGTGTGCTAACCACTCGGTCATGGGACTGCTGAGAATTGGTATGCATGTAGCAATTGATTTAGCATTTTTTCTGGTGTTCAATAAAGGTGCATTTTGTTACCTTTTTTCAGTTTGGTTATTGATTATGTTATGCGAAATTCACTGCAAGAGAAAGATTTTGGCCTTAAATGGTCTGGAGATGCGAAAATTTCTGATTTAGATTATGCTGATGATTTATTCCTTTTGGCAAATGATGGTGAGATGAACTCTTTCATTGGAGCTGTTGATGAGACTGGTAGTAGAGTAGGTTTGGGATTAACAGATGAATATGGATTGCTGCCGGGACTTTTAAGAATCTATGGAGAGTGTGGAGAAATAGGCGTATACACCTAAAGACTAAAATTAGACTATAATAGTTTGCTTCTTTCTAGGGTTAGTTATGGTAGTGAAAATTGGACACTTTGTAAACAAGAAACTAAATGCTTTTGATTCTAGATGCTTACGCAGTATCTTGGACATTAGGTGGCTCAACTTGTAAGTAATGATGAGGTTAGACAAAGAAGTTTGCAACTTTGCCTAGCTTTACATCAGAAGTTTTTACTGAAACTTCTGGTGTTAATTTTCAGGATCAAGCTGTAAAGTTTACTAATTACTTCCTAAGTAGAAAATTTGTACAGGCTGTTAAGGGAACAGCTCAGCTACTTGACATTAAAGATCTTAACTGTGAACAAAGTAAGTAAATCAGTAATTTATTAATAGTAGTTAAAGAACACTTTTGTCACTTATTTTATTAAGGTATTTGTTACTAACAGTTTGAATAGCAGATATATACACAGTCGTATCAGAATAATATGACCTCCCATTTAATCACAGTGTACCCACTCAGATGTGTCACAGAGTGCACATGACAAGGTCGACCACACGGAGATATAAGCAGCCGGTCAGGACAGATGAACTATAGTGTGTAATGTGAGTACAATGGGCAGAGATATTGATTTGACAGACGTTCAAAAAGGAATGATCATCGGCTACCATGCCAAGGGTAGAAGCATCTCAGAAACAGCAGACTTTGGGCTGTAGTAAGGGTGTACCAAGAACGGACCGTTGGCACAGAGAGTACCTCCAGACGTCATAACTGTGGAGCCCCAAAGGCCATCGATCCCAGAGGAGAACGTCACCTCTGTCGTCTGGTAAAGGGCAATCGACGAGCAACAGTGCAGCAATTGACCATTCAAATGAACTCTGTGCACCCAGGTACGTGTCTCCGATAACAGTAGAGCGAATCATGTTACACATGGGTCTCTGGAGTCGATGCTACGTAACAGGCACCCATGTTAACCAAGGTCTACCGGCAGCGACGCCTGCAGTTCGCACGAGACTACCGTCATTGGACAGTGGAAAAAGGTTGCCTTTTCCGACGAATCAAGGTTTCTACTCCACAGAAGTGATGGACGGTGGTGGATACTGCGTCAGACACACGAGAACCGTCACTCGGACATACTTGTCGGTCAAGTACAGGCCGGCGGTGGCAGTGTGCGTGAAGGGTGGTTATTCCCATTATTTGGTAGGTGGTCGTATTATTCTCATACGACTGTGTATATGTATTTGTTGCTTTACCTCTATTTTTTTCTCTTATATACATCTTGGTTTTATCTTTTGCCTTTTACAGCATTTGGTTTTAACTTTAGTTAAGGGTTGTCTTTTAGCTTTTTCCTCCTTCCACTTAGTACAGTCAGATTTGTACCCGGGTGGTACCAATTTCCCATTACGATATGTCAAAACCCGATGGACCGCTTTTACTCCTTGAGGAGCAAGCTCTGAGAGGAATTCTTCCTCTGTGACTTTGAGAATGCCCCACTCAGTGATCGCAACCCGGAGAGGAATTCAAGATTTTGTGGGGAGTGACCGCCACCCAACAAATCTCTCTAACCTTCAGGAGTTGTTCCAAATGTTTTGAACAAGCAGACCTTGCAACCTCTGTTGACGAAAAATGGAGACATGTCCCCAATTACGAAGACACAAAGACGATGGTGTAGATGACAAAGACAACGAAGATGGGGGCTCATGTCGAGCTCTCTTAGCGGCATTGATCAAATCAATTTCATCTTCAACTGTCATATTTGTTTTTGTGTGGTTCAGTCCCTGCTGTCCCCACCCTCCATGGAACACAAGGGGATGATGCCCAGTCAGGTGCCAGGGCTGTGCAGGCACTATACCCACACAGACAGTGAATCAAGCCCTCACAAACAAAAGGAAAATGAACAGAAATATGTGGAAATAAATTTTTTTCACGAAAGGAACTAAGTGATAAAGTAAAATTCTCAACAACCAAACTGGCCTCACAAAGAATAACTACAAAAGGAAAATAAGTTGTGAGGAATCTCGCAAACCTGTACTTGGACGTGGGCAAAGTTACTCACCACTGCACGATTGACCGTAGCAGGTCCTGCCCACTAGTCAATTGCTTCTGGGGGAGCCACCCCAGGAACTCCCGTTTACTGGAAGCAGAGGCCCCGGAATCCATTGCCAAGGCGGCCAAAGGGGACCCTGCCAGTCATGAGCTGAGAGAAGATCGAGACGCCCGATCAACTACCAGAATCCTCCTTTCCGGGGACACGGGCTTCCTCTCAATGTAAATACGCAGGCGAGCGTTCAGGACCCTGTGAAAGTACCCGAGCTAGTGGAACCTACACAGGGTGGTTACCTCACCGCATACAGGAGTTCACACGGAGGGGTTTTTTGAATGCTGCCTACATTCTAAAACTTTTACAATTTAGAATTCAACAAGTTACATTATTAGTACAGACAAACTTGTTAAAGCACATATTACAATAAATATTTCATGAACGCACCAAAATTTTGCAATTTTTTCTAATTCGTAGTGTTTGATTTTAAGCTTTTTTTTAAATCTATTTTTGACATCATTACGTTCTTTCTTTTAAACAACTTCCTGGACCAGTTACTGGAATGTTTTTCCAGCAACTTTTGTTTGTACAAATACTTAATTTATACATTGAAGTGCCATTAGGGATAGACGTTATCCAAATTCAGTACCCAGGTCCTGCATTTGCGCGCATGCGTGGCTGAAACTCTGGTCATATATAGCTGTCAGCTTTGGCTTCCCCAAGCATTCGTAGTGATAAGTGTAATGGAAACTCTGATGGACACTCGATATCCGATATTGTCAAAAAACTTGGGATTTTACTCGTACAGCTTCAAGAGTATTCTGGGAATATGAAAATTCTGACAAAAAAACAAGCACCCAAACTGCAGAGAACCAGCTTTACATGACTTGTGGGCTTCGCTACCTGACCCACATTTTATGGTCCGATAGGGGCCATACTTATCTGAAATCACCTCCCATCTGAATGCGGGTTCCAGCCGGGAAGTCAGTGCAAGGACAATGCAACACTCGCTTCATTGTCTCGGCTTAAGAAGCCGCTGACCTACGAGAGCCTCACTTCTAACAGCTCGACATCGGGCTCAGTGCCTTGCCTGGGCTAAAGAACATCGAAAATTGGCAACAGATAGCCTGGAGTGATGAATCCCGATTTAAACTTCATCATGTCGATAGGACACTTAGGGTATGGCACCAACCCCATGAAGCCATGGATTCTGCACGTCAGGTCAGAACAGGACAAGCTGGTGGTGGTTCAGTGATGGCCTGGGGTGTCTTCAGTTGGACGTCTGTGGAACCTTTGGTACGTGTACCGACGACTCTCAATGCATCCCAGTACGTGGCACTCATGGCTGACCAGTTACACCCATTTATGGCCATCATGCATCCCAATGGAGATGGCGTCTACCATCAAGACCCGTTATCTCACAGGTTGGCTACTGCATGGCGCAGTAGCATTCTGTTTTCGAAATAATGAATTGGCCACTTTGCCCAGATTTAAATCTCATCGAAAATCTTTGGTATACCGTCGAGCAATTACTCTGGCCTGTGTCCCATCAGCGATGATCTTTAGAGAATTGTAGATAGCTCTGGAGGATGCATGAGTAACCATACCTGTGGAACATTTACGCAAGCTTGTGGAGTCCTTGCTTCGTGTGACGGCCGTTATCAATGCCACAGGAGGACCACACGTTACTAGGTTGCCATCCCTAATTCAATGGCACTTCAGTGTAGACGTTAGATGTCAACTCTTGTGCTGATAACACTAAGAATGACAGATGCGTTTCCATTAATAGTGATCTCACCGGTTTTTCTTTTTATGAGCCAGAAAAAAAGTTCACAATAGTAAGTACTGCCGAGTATTCCACATGCTGAAATCTGTGGGGATCTGCAATAAGAATAAAAGTTTGGCATGCCAATGTCACTGAACTTCCCTACTAGTAAAAGGATTTATAATTTTTGAACAGATATTTCTTAAGCATAAATGAAGAGCATAACTTTTTGGTTGAAAACTAAGAATTATAATGGTGCCGTAATTCAAAGGAAAATGAACAGAGATCTGATTTGCCAAACAGTTTAATATGCCTTGTATAAGTAATTCAAAATGGCCTCAAAGGCTTGCAGTTGCCCATTTCTAATTATTATAAACTATGCTGTCTGCAGGAATTTTTTCGGGGGCGCAGGGGTGTGTGCAAAAAGCAAACAAATGTTGCAAGGTAGAAATATTAGGCAGAGACATTCATAAGAAATAAGATTTATTTCATTAAAGAAACGTAAATTTTTAGAATACCAATATCATCATCATCCTCAAGCAGCCATGGACTACGAAGGTCCAACCAGACCACGCAGTTTAATTCTCCAAGCATATGTCCTGAGCTACATCTGCTGCATCCGGCCACTGCACACAAATTCTAACAAGGTCCTGTTTGACATTGTCTGCCCACCGCATCCTAGGTCTCCCCCTCCTTCTGAGGCCTCTAGGCACACTGTTCATAACCCTATTCGCCAATCTATAATTATCCATACGGACAACATGGCCAAACTAGCGGAGTCTCTCTCTGCACAATATGCTGCTTAAAGGAGGTTGCAGACTCCTTTGCCTAACCTCATCATTAGTTACAAAGTTAAACCACCTAATACCCAAGATACTGCGTAAGCATCTAGAATCAAAAGTATCTAGTTTCCTGTTATCTTGTTTACACAGCATCCAAGTTTCACTGCCATAACTAACCCTAGAAAGAACCAAACTATTATACAGTCTAATTTTAGTCTTTAGGTGTATACGCCTATTTCTCCACAATCTCCATAGATTCTTAAAAATCCCGGCAGCAATACCTATTCGTCTGTTAATCTCATGCTGCACATCACCAGTATCAGTTACATAGCTCCCAAGGTAATTAAACTGCGACACCTGCTCAAGACTGCCACCATTCAGATTAACTGAATCACCACCCGCCCGACCAATTTTCATCACTTTAGTTTTCTCTCTGTTTATAACCAAACCTACACTACTACCAGTCTCATCAACAGCTCGAATGAAGGAGTTCATCTCATCAACATCATTTGCAAAAAGGGCTAAATCATCAGCATAATCTAAATCAGAAATTTTAGTATCTCCAGCCCATTTAAGGCCAAAATCTTTCCCTTGAAGTGAATTTCACATAACATAATCAACAACCAAACTAAAGAGAAAAGGAGACAATATGCACCCTTGTCGAACACCAGAGGTAATGCTAAACCAATTGCTACAAGCCTTAGTAACTCTCACACACGACTCAGTGTTATTGTAGAGAGCTTTCATTATGTTAACTAACTTGTCTGGTATACCATATGATTTCACAATCAACCACAAATTATGACGATCAACAGAGTCGAAAGCCTTTTTGAAATCAACAAAGCTAGCAACCAAAGGTTTCTGAAACTCTAAACATTTCTCAAGAATCTGCCTAAGTGAAAATATCTGATCTACACATCCCCTACCACTTCTGAATCCACATTGCTCATCACGCAATTGCCTGTCAACCAGATTCTTAATTCTATTAAGCACAATCATGGAAAGAACTTTACCTGGAACAGAGAGTAGGTTGATACCCCTATAGTTATCACAAGAACTGCGATCACCTTTTTTGAAAATAGGGATAATAATAGCTCTGGTAAAATCTTTAGGAACCATGCCTTTATCATAAAAGATATTCAAAATTTCAGTCATCCAAGTGGTAACCGAAACATTCCCAGCTCTGAGCATTTCTGTAGTAATTTCTTCTACCCCTGGGGATTTATGAAGTTTAAGTTTAGAGATAGCCAAAATAACTTCAGATTGTTATAGGGCCAACATTAAAGCTGCCAATGCATCTATCATCATTACAAACAATGGGAGTAGAACTAACCATTGTTTAGAACATCACTGAAATGCTCGCCCACCTAGCCATGACAGAATCCTCACCTTCTATAACCTTACCTTGTTTATCCTACAATCCTTGTATACCTGTCCGTTTTCTACCACACAAAACATTAACTATCTGGTACAGCTCTCTGCTGTTGTGCTATCTAACTGCTTCCTTGGCTTTGTCAGCCAAAGATTCTTATCAGTAGCTAACTGACCCTTTACACGTTTATTAAGTTCTTTGTAATGCTTTCTATTAGGAGTAGTAGGGTATTGATTAAGGACATTCCTGCAGTTCTTTCTTTCCAAAATAAGCTCAAGTGCCTTATCACTTAAATAATTCTGCCTCATCTGCTCCTTTTCTCCTAAAAGAGTACTATTAGTTTCCAAAAAAGCCTGTTTAAAATGGCCCCATTCTTCCTCAAATTCAGTATTATGCAAACCATGACTGTCATCATAATGACTAAGTAACCTATCATGGTAAGCTTTAGCTATAACTGGGTCTTTCAGAGCTTCAGTATTAAAGGTAAAATTTTTAACCCTAGCACAACACTTTTTAAGTTTAAGTTGCAAGACACTTTTAACAAGGTAATGGTCAGATCCAATTTCAGCTCCCCTATATGCTCTGGTATTTCTAACTAGCCCATTTGCTGTTAATTAATATATAATCTATCATATTCCTATGCAGCCCATCAGGTGAAACCCATGTGTATTATATGTATGTCGCGGTGTTTATAATATGTGTTAGTTATTCTGAAACCGTGGTCTGTAAATGGTAGCTAGGTAGTCACTGGAAGGAGAGCTATGCACCAATCCCCTGTGATGATGCATAGAACCGGCCAGGCCTAGCACCTAATGTCCGACCCCGCCTTCTCGTGGTGCAGACCGTTAGTACCTTTCAAAAGAGATACTCTCTTGTGGAAGTGAACGGAAGGGGAGGGCTGCCAGATTAGTGTGGCCTACTGATCTGGACAACTATGGCTTACTTTTCTTTTTTTTCTACCCTGCTGAGGAGTGGTCAACCACACAGGGTCCTGGTGCTGACCATATAAACCCACTGGACTGGACTGATATATGGCTCTGAGCTTGATTATGGATCCCGATTTTGCTGCACTGGTGGGCTTCTTTGGAGGGAAAACCTTCCGCTGTTTTCTGTTTGTTTGTGGATTGACAGCCCCAAGTGAATAGATTCGCAGGATATGTTTATCAGCTGGTGGATAATCCTCAGCAGAGGTCATCGCAGGCACCTGAACTCTTTGCTTCTATTGGCATCGTCAAATTCTACGTTGGAGGAAGTCTTCCAGTGTAGATGGCTTAAGCCTTTAGTGGTGGGGGAACGGGTCTTTGCCCCATGTCTGTGATTAGGGGGCTGTTTGATATTGTCGGCATTCCCTCTCTCAATAAACATAGTTTCTTTAAACATCCTACTAACCATTTTCTCTCCATAGGTAGTTGGAATGTGAGGACTCTGCACAGAGCTTTTTCTCTTGATGTCCTCACACAAGAATTCCACCATTATAACTTAGATATTCTCGGCTTGCAAGAGACCAGATGGACAGATAAAGGTCAGATTCTTAAAAATAATCTTAAATTTCTCTTTTCAGGGAGGGACGACAATAAGCATCACCAAGGCGTGGGTCTGCTTCTCAGCAGACGCTAGTGATGCTCTTCTAGGATATGAGTGCATTACTGAAAGGTTTCTTACAGCAAAATTTCAGACAAGCATTAAAGACTTGAATGTTATCTGCTGTTATGCCCCCACTGAGGATGCCGATGAGGATGAGAAGGATAGGTTTTATGAACAACTTCAGGATATTTTGAATTCTGTCAAGAAAGGAGATATTACCCTTGTTCTAGGTGACTTCAATGCCAAAGTTGGTACTGACTCTGACCTTTGGGGAGGAGTAATAGGCCCTTTTGGTATTGGTAGCTGCAATGGCAATGGGCAACGTCTCCTTCAGGTAAGTAAACTTAATGGTTTCAGAATAACTAACACATATTACAAACACCGCGACATACATAAGTACACATGGGTTTCATCTGATGGGCTGCATAAGAATATGATTGATTACATATTAATTAACAGCAAATGGACTAGTTCTGTTAGAAATACCAGGGCATATAGGGGAGCTGAAATTGGATCTGACCATTACCTTGTTAAAAGTGTCTTGCAACTTAAACTTAAAAAGTATTGTGCTAGGGTTAAAAAATTTGCTTTTAATACTGAAGCTCTGAAAGACCTAGTTATAGCCAAAGCTTACCATGATAGGTTACTTAGTCATTATGACAGTCATGGTATGCTTACTACTGAAGTTGAGGAAGAATGGGATCATTTTAAACAGGCTTTTTTGGACACTAACAGTACTCTTTTAGGAAAAAAGGAGCAGAAGAGACAGAATTATCTGAGTGATAAGGCACTTGAGCTTATTTCGGAAAGAAAGAACTGCAGGAATGTCCTTAATCAATACCCTACTAGTACTAATAGAAAGCATTACAGAGAACTTAATAAACGTGTAAAAGATCAGTTAACTGCTGATGAGAATCTTTGGCTTGATGGTTTGGCTGACAAAGACGAGGAAGCAGTTAGACAGCACAACAGCAGAGAGCTGTACCAGATAGTTAATGTTTTGTGTGGTAGAAAACAAACAGGTATACAGGGATTGAAGGATAAACAAGGTAAGGTTATAGAAGGTGAGGATTCTGTCATGGCTAGGTGGGCTGAGCATTTCAGTGATATTCTAAACAATGCGGTTAGTTCTACTCCCATTGTTTGCAATGATGATAAATGCATTGGTGGCTTTAATGTTGGCCCTATAACACAATCTGAAGTTATTTTGGCTGTTTCTAAACTTAAACTTCATAAATCCCCAGGGGTAGATGAAATGACTACAGAAATGCTTAGAGCTGGAAATGTTTCGGTTACCACTTGGATGACTGAAATTTTGAATATCTTTTATGATAAAAGCATGTTTCCTAAGGATTTTACCAGAGCTATTGTTATCCCTATTTTCAAAAAAGGTGATCGCAGTTCTTGTGATAACTATAGGGTTATCAGCCTACTCTCTGTTCCAGGTAAAGTTCTTTCCATGATTGTGCTTAATAGAATTAAGAATCTGGTTGACAGGCAATTGCGTGATGAGCAATGTGGATTCAGAAGTGGTAGGGGATGTTTGGATCAGATATTTTCACTTAGGCAGATTCTTGAGAAATGTTTAGAGTTTCAGAAACCTTTGGTTGCTAGCTTTGTTGATTTCAAAAAGGCTTTCAACTCTGTTGATCGTCATAATTTGTGGTTGATTGTGAAATCATATGGTATACCAGACAAGTTAGTTAACATAATGAAAGCTCTCTATAATAACACTGAGTCGTGTGTGAGAGTTGGTAAGACTTGTAGCAATTGGTTTAGCATTACTTCTGGTGTTCGACAAGGGTGCATTTTGTCTCCTTTTCTCTTTAGTTTGGTTATTGATTATGTTATGCGAAATTCACTTCAAGGGAAAGATTTTGGCCTTAAATGGGCTGGAGATACGAAAATTTCTGATTTAGATTATGCTGATTATTTAGCCCTTTTGGCAAATGATGTTGATGAGACTGGTAGTAGAGTAGGTTTGGTTATAAACAGAGAGAAAACTAAAGTGATGAAAATTGGTGAGGCAGGCTGTGATTCAGTTAATCTGAATGGTTGCAGTCTTGAGCAGGTGTCACAGTTTAATTATCTTGGGAGCTATGTAACAGATAATGGTGATGTGCGGCATGAGATTAACAGACGAATAGGGATTGCTGCCGGGACTTTTAAGAATCTATGGAGAGTGTGGAGAAATGGCGTATACACCTAAAGACTAAAATTAGACTGTATAATAGTTTGGTTCTTTCTAGGGTTAGTTATGGTAGTGAAAATTGGACACTTTGTAAACAAGAAACTAGATGCTTTTGATTCCAGATGCTTACGCAGTATCTTGGGCATTAGGTGGTTCAACTTTGTAACTAATGATGAGGTTAGGCAAAGGAGTTTGCAACCTCCTTTGAGCAGCATATTGTGCAGAGAGAGAGACTGTTGGTTTGGCCATGTTGCCCGTATGAATAATAGATTGGCGAATAGGGTTATGAACAGTGTGCCTAAAGGCCTCAGAAAGAAGGGGAGACCTAGGATGCGGTGGGCAGACAATGTCAAACAGGACCTTGTTAGAATTGGTGTGCAGTGGCCAGATGTAGTAGATGTAGCTCAGGATAGACTTGCTTGGAGAACTAAATTGCAAGGTCTGGTTGGATCTCTGCAGCCCATGGCTGCTTGATGATGATGATGATGATTCTGAAACCATTGAGTTTACTTACCTGTAGGAGACGTTGCCCATTGCCATTGCAGCTACCAATACCAAAAGGGCCTATCACCCCTCCCCAAAGATCAGAGTCAGTACCAACTTTGGCATTGAAGTCACCTAGAACAAGGGTAATATCTCCTTTCTTGACAGAATTTAAAATATCCTGAAGTTGTCCGTAAAACCTATCCTTCTCATCCTTATCAGCATCCTCAGTGGGGGCATAACAGCAGATAACATTCAAATCTTTAATGATTGTCTGAAATTTTGCTCTAAGAAACCTTTCATTAATGCACTCATATCCTAGAAGAGCATCACTAGCATGTCTGCTGAACAGCACACCCACGCCTTGGTGATGCTTTCCATCCTCCCTCCCTGTAAAGAGAAATTTAAAGTTATTAAGTATCTCACCTTTACCTGTCCATCTGGTCTCTTGCAAGCCTAGAATATCTAGGTTATAGCACTGGAATTCCTGCATGAGGACATCAAGAGAATAATCTCTATGTAATGTCCTCACGTTCCTGCAGAGAGAAAATGATTAGTAGGATTTTTAAAGAAATTAGGTTTATTGAGATTGGTAGGGCCAACAATATCAAACAGCCCCCTGATCGCAGGCATGGGGCAAAGACCTGTTCCTCCTCCGCTAAAGGCTGAAGTCACCGATACTGGTTGGAACTTCAGGCACCACCTTTTCAAGTGGACTTTTTCAAGAGCAATATGGCCTGCCTGAGACACATTACTCCAGTTTAGGCTTGACGATGCCCAACTAGCTAAGTGAGGGTCAGGTACCTACGATGGCCTCTGATTAGGATTATCCACCAGCTGATATAAGGTATCCCATGCCTCTGTTCACTTAGGGCTGGCAACCAGAAGTGCAGTAAATCCAGGATCCATAATCAAGCTCAAATGCATAAACAAGTCCAGTCTAGTAGGTATAAATGGTCAGCACCAGGACCCTGTGATGTTCACCACTCCTCAGCAGGGTTGAAAAAAAAGAAAAAAGTGGCCATAGATGACCAGATCAGTAGGCCATACTGAACTGGCAGCCCTCCCCTTCCTTTCCAAAAGATTATATCTCTTTTGAAAGGTACTAACGGCCTGCACCACGGGAAGGCGGGGTCGGACATTAGGTGCTAGACCAGGCCGGTTCTGTGCATCATCACTAGGGATTGGGACACAGCTCTCCTTCCAGTTTACGCCTAGCATACACAAATAACACCCGACGTAAATTAATTTTTCGATCAAGCTTTCCTGGTAGAAGCAACTCTTCTTGTCCACGCTACAGACGCCAGTGTGTAAGACACCTTTTGAGATGAAATCTTCTGAAGTGTTTTACAAACGTTTGTATTTTATATTTCGATGCAAAACTGTTTACAATCAGGTCTATGTTATATTTAGTATTTTTTCTAAAACAAATGATGCTATGTTAAACGGGAACGTGCTGCGATTTAGAAAAGTAGCATTAGTTAAGAGAAATCTAGAGGGAGGATTAAAAGGCCATTTCCCTAAATAATAATTTTCCTTAAGCTCCTTAATGGGTATCATTAAGAAGCTAATTATTGGGCTTCATGTGTATAATTTGCAAAAAGTGAAATTTAAACGTCTGGCTTTTTTTTACATACCTATATATTGCGCAGCAGTGCAACTTTCTACAGAGAAAGAATATCACTAAACACAGTTCATTAGGATTGGGTGCTTAAAAATGGAAGTCGCGCATTTCATCCCAGAGTTTTATAGATCATGCAGGCCAGAATCTAGAAAGAAATCGACGGGAGAGGGGGCAAGGATTGATATCGAACCGAAAAAGTGATCTCCGGCGCTGATGGAAATAGACTTCCTCTGACCTGAAGTGCATTAGTGTAGGCGAGCCTTTAGTAAAAGGCACAGAGCAGTGTGTGCAAGTTGAAAAATGCGATACTGTTGCAAGTAAATCATGCAGTCAATCTCTCATTTTCTAGTTTTGGAAAGTTTTTGCGCTTTCAGACTATGGCTGATCTGAAAACTGAGTAGCGGTAGGCTACTGTATTCGGTGAGGTTTCAGTGGTATACAGTTACAGAAATGACTGAGTGTATGGAGGAGTGTTTTGTTGACCATATCGGGTTATCCTCCATGAAATTGCACCCATCTGGTACTTAAGCCATTTTAATACTGTAATGTGTTCCATTTTTCTTCGTATATCATTCTCCTTTGGCTAATGGAATAACGTTTGTCTTATTTTTATATTCTGAAGTTTTAAAACTATACAGTGAAAATGTATGCAGGGTTTAGTGATTATAAACTATTATACAGAAAATATTTTGTTAACAGATATCACTATAATGGAAGATCCGAACTTTATAATTTACTGTTGGACATCATTAATATTCATCAATAACCAATTGATATCTTTAATGAAACCATTTCCTAATACATGGTGATAACTGCAGCAGTGGGTTATCAGAACAATGAAATATTATGAACATGTAAAGATCAAAATGGAATAAATTATGTTATATTAAATTTAACACAGGAAAAAAAATGCATTTCTTCAAACTGAAACTAGCATTTTGCTTTAATAAGACTTTAAAAGCTTCCATGTTGTTCTTTATGCTCAGAACATGGAACATTTGATAACAGAAATTGCCAATTCACATTATGGTAAATGTTTCTTTTTTTACATATGTAAATACTCCAATATAAAAGAAAAAAATATTTTTTAAGTTTTAACTCCAGCTATTCAAATAACTCTGTTAAAACAGGTGTTTCTCTTCTTCCAGTAATCTAGAAAAGATAAAACATTGAACATTAAAACCATAAACTATTATTACAAATTATAGGACGAAAGTAATCAGTCTTAGTTTCATGTCGATTTCAAATTTAGAAAAAAAACTTTCCAGAGACGGTAGGATACAACTTCCCATGCTTTCAGATGGTTCTGGGTGGTTCATATCCCACTCCACTAAAGGCAATTTTTCCTCTCAATATAAAATCAACATAAAATTAAGTACCGTATTTTAACGTGTATAAGGAACCCCTTTTTGCCAAAATTTGGGACCCAATTTTTTGCCAAAAAAATTGGGTCCCAAAAATAGGGGGTTTCTTATACATGGATAGTATTCTTAAATGATTACATCTTAAAATAAAAATATCTTTGATGAAAAATCAGGGGGTTCCTTATACACGTTAAAATACGGTAATTACTCACATTTCTTTTGAAAATAATGTTGTGAAATTAACTGATTGAACTAGTATACTTGTGACATACTTTGCCACCATATTCAAGAGACATAGATAATTGGATACTGCAGATAGGTTCACATCATCAAATAGAGATGATCTTGATAAACGACTGGTAGCTCAATGGTCAGTACACCTGACATGTTATCAGGAGGTTGTGGATTCACATCCCACCTGGCTCAAGACAGTGTTTTCTCTGAATCTGAAATTGGCATGAGCCAGGTGGGATTTTATTTTTGATCAACTAGCAAGCTGAAAATGGACAAATCTTTATGGCAGAAAGTTGTTTTTACCTCTTAGCAACACTTATTTTTGCACACAATGGAGTAGAGTCAAAAGGATCAGAGACAATGGGAAGAGGACCAACTGGACAGCTGTTAGGGACAGATGGTAGCCTCCCATTACGGATATCCAGCATTTTCTTCAATGCACATGGTGTATGGCTCTCCCTAACATGGAACCATGGTTCCATCTGATGGATGACAGTTTTTCCAAGCACATCAGTATCCCCTTTCTGACCGAAGGCAGCTTGGGGTTTAGTAGAGATTTAATAATCTTGATGTTGGCACAGGTGGAACTTGAGCCTGGAGCACAACCGACAAAGCCAACCCCTTTTAAATAGTTCTATTAAAGTCTTCCCAAATATTCATGTATAGTGTTTCATAACAGCACGCCATATACTTCAGATGATTTGGAAGTTAATTTTCAGCAAAGTTTTTGCAACAGTAGTCCTGTTTCCAACCATTGAAGAATTAGTCGATTTAAGTGTGTGCAGAAGAAAATGACAATTTTAATCAGATGAATTTATCGACACGTTTTGAAATGCACCTTATGCTAACAGCTCAAGATGTTCAACATGGTTTTCAATGCAGTCTTGCTTGTTTGAAACAATAGTTTACTGCCTGTTAGATCCCTTCAAGATGTTCTCATAAATGCTTGTTCTTGTAGACTCATTAAGCATGGTTAGGTTGAAAGGTGTCAAAAGCCAATGTACTAGATGACCATGCCCAATCTATCAAATCCCACAACACTGATTCAATCTATAATTTGACAACCAAAATGAGGTGCCTCATTTTGCCGAAAGAATATTCTGTATGTGGTCTCTAGAGGCAAATCCTCCTTAAAAGCGAGAATATGTTTGTTGGAAAGTTCAGGTAATTAACAGTATTTAAATCTTGTTCCAAAAAGAATGATCCGATCAACAAACCTTCAATTAGACCTCATTGAATGAGAATCAGTTTTGAAATTACCTTCACTGGCCATGGTAAGGATTATCAATGGATTAAAAATGGAAATTCCATGTATTAATCCACCAGAAAATCCTCATTATGCTTCATTACTGAACAGTATGCAATTAAGACTCTGGCAATGCAACAGCATCAATGGGCAAAAACAAAGATGATGATAATAGTCATTAGTTGGAGATGATGATAATAGTCATCACCCTTTGCAAAATGATAAAGATGCAAACCATGTATGGTTTGGCATACAATGTGGATTTACCAATTCAGTTGGAATCCTTCAAACGCTGGTCATTGAGCTACATTGTACTAGGTGCAGTATGTGTTCTTCCAAATATCTCTATTAAAAAACAAAAATACATTTTTAATGAATGCTATGAAATGGAAAAACCATTTAGTTATGCACCTAAAAATGATTAAAGAACAAGAAATGAACCAGATTCAGTATATTGATAATTTGTTTTATGATAAAAGTTTATTTTGCAGTGATACATGTGTGGAAAAGCCTGTTTACATAGAAGTTATGTAAAAATTTTCATTTTAATTCCCACTGAAATTACTTTTTAATTTAAATTTTAGAATCCAGATAGTCATTGGCTGAGTAATTTAACATCAAAAACGAAAATTTGTTTCACAAGCCAAATGGTGAGCAGGTCTGTTAGAAGTTGCTTTAACACACAATAAAGTGAATCTTGGGAAGAAAAACTATAAATTCTTGACAATACAAAATGATTTATTACATGTGAGAGTATGAGTCTCTGCACTCATAAATTACATATATTCATCACAGAATTACATTTATATGTTTCATCAACCATATAAAAATAAAAAAAATAAATACCCCCTCAAGCAGCTGCTTGCCACAGAGGTCTGACAGGAGCCTGTCAGTTTATATGCCATAGTAGGAGATCTGAGAGGATGGCAGGACCTCAGCAGAAAAACGACACACACATCCATGCCTAATCCGGGGCTCGAACCCAGGTCCCTTAGATCAGTAGCTAAGTGTGCTAACCACTTGGCCATGGGACGGCTATGCTGGCTTCTTTTTAATGCACACTACTATACATATTTACTATTTTGATTTCACTTAAACAAATGAATAAATGTCTTTTTTGAGAGCCAATAATAAAATCTCCATTGAGCAAGCTTGCCATATCTTACAGGGATATTGCTTAATAAGCAAAGATTACTTCATGATACACATTTCACAACAAGATTACTACATAGACATGCATATGATAACTACTAAATAATTAATATATTATATAACATGTACATTTATTAGAAATGCCAACTTCTTAAAATTTATAGTACAAAGGAAATAAACAATCAATAGTTTCAGAAGTCATGCACTTAAGGATTACTTTCAAAACAGGTGTTGCTTTTTTAAGTTATGTTTTCAATTAGTGTGTTCATATGAACACACTAATTGAAAACATAACTTAAAAAAGCAACACCTAATTTATACACGAGGTGAATTTTATCACATGGTTTCTCAAATGTTACCTTTCAATATGTTTTGAACCACAGCATTAATGCCAAACTAACACAGATCAATTAACTATAGCTATTTGTCCCTGCAGCCCACAAATATTCTGCTAAGATTGCAACAGAACATGATGTGAAACTGCAGTTTAATGTGCAACGACATGGAAGGAAAACAGTTAATAATATGCTGTCTCCAAGGAATCGTTGGTTGCTACTTATACACAGCAGATCCCTGGTCAACATCACTTCACCTTAATGTTGATTGTTTCCCTCAGTATTCATTCTAAATCATTTATTATAATTTTAAAACAACTTCAAATATGTGTTAACACTAAGTACTCACATAAGCATCCGTTTTGCACATGGCACTTAATCAACCTTGTAACACCATTTTGGTTGGGAATAGAGCTGGGAAATGTTCTGGATTGATTTGACCTTTTATTTTGAAATAGTAGCAATCCTCATTTTCTGTCCAGGTTAGAAGACTATTGCATATACAGGGTGTTTCAAAAAGGATACAACCCTCCATTGTATTTTTCTATTTAAACTTGACAAAAGACAAATTTCAAAAGATGCAAATTAGACATATCTACCTTTACAATAGATGTTGAAAATGATTTCCTGCAACCTGGATGCAGGATCATATCTGTTTCACAACATTTGCAGCCACCTTTTGTAATGTTTAAAATCTCTTTCAGTGTTAGCCTTCAGTCTTCAAGTGTATGAGGATAGTTTTGAAATACTACACATTTGAGATATCCCCAAAGGAAAAAATCTGGAGGAGTAAGATCTGTGGATCTTGGGGGGCCACAAATTTTTTGAAATCAAATGATCACCAAAAAATTTCTGCAACATGACCATTGTGTCATTTAGAGTATGGGCGGTCATGCCATCTTATTGAAACCAACACTCTTGTTAATTCATATCCAATAGTGCAATAAACTGTTGGATGAGGTCACGATAAACTTCACCAGTTACAGTTGAGTCAAAAAATAAAGGCCCTATCACATGACAATGAGAAATTGCACACCAAACACCAATTTTCTGTGCATGTAATGGTCGTTTGTGAAAAGTGTGAGGATTATCACTGCTCCATATTCGACTGTTTTGACTGTTCACATACCCATCCAAGTGAAACCAAGCCTCGTCACTGAAATAAACAGTCCAACACCTCAATTCCATTTTCATCAACAAAGGAACAAAATCAACGACAGTACCATAAACGTTTTTCATGGTCTGGTTCTTTCAGTTAATGAATGACACCAATGCGGTAGGCATGATATTTTAACTTCTTTGTAACCCTGAAAACAGTAGCTGGTGACAGTCAAACCTGTGAAGATAACTTTCTAAGAGATTTTCTGAGTGAGCAAGTTAAACGCTGAGACACATCATCAAGAACTTCGGCAGTTAACAGTGATGGCCGGCCTGGGCTCTTTCAATCCTGTACAGACCCAGTGTCATGAAATTTATCAATCAAACAAGATATTGTCGATTTGTTAAGAACTGCAGATTGAGAAAACTTCAAATCAAACTCCTCTCTCACACTTATAAGATTTGTACACACAATAAGTCTCAGTAATAAATACACGTTCGTTTTTGGAAAACAACATAGCTGACACAGCACAAAGGAATCAATGGTTGAGTGAGACCAGTGCATGACAAGGTCATTTCAACTGCTAAAGGCTGTTAACTTTGAGTACAGTAATGCCAACTGACTAATATTACACATTAAATGTACATGCACTAAATTCTACTCTCTTATATTTAGGGTTGTGTCCTTTTTGAAAAACCCTGCATAAATTATATGAATAACAACAGATTTTTATTTATCTTTCTACTAGTCATGAATGCAACATTTTAAATTAGTCAAATTTCTTTACATGTAGCATCAATAGCCTCCCAGTCGGTGACAATATGGTAAAATAAGTGATTGACTATTGATTTAAGGGACCTTTGTTCGAGCCTCAGGTAAGGCAAGGATGTTTGTGTAATTTTTCTGCTGAGGTCTCACTGTCCTCACAGACCTACTATGGCATATTAAACTGATAGCCTCCTGTCAGACCTCTGTGACAAGCACATACTTGAGGGATTATTTTATTATCATTTCTTATGGAAAATTAGACTTAATTTAACATTGCAATTTTTGAGAATGAATTAGCAATGATAAAAAAAGTATCTACTGTAAAAAATTTCTGCAAACAACTAAATTATTCAGTGTTAAAAAATAAACAAAATGGCAGAAACACATTAAACTTTTAACACAAATTATGATATTTTCTATCAATTTTTATGGAAAATTATTCTTTCAAAATTAATTTTTCCTATTTATAATGGATTTACCAGAATTTAAAGCCTTTCAAAATTCAACAACAATGACAAAGTATGGGGAATCCTAAGCCACATAATAAATGCTGCAAGTATTAGCATATGAAGCTCAATCAAAATTTAGTGAGTGTTTTAAAAAGGTCAAGAATTTTGCAAAATAAAACTTGGTATGAAGAATCTACGAGATGACGAATCCATTATGTTATGAATCATCTTCAATGATATGTTTTGTTAATTAAGCTATTGCATTGTTGGAGTGGGTTTTTACCTCTGAGCAGCACTTTTTTTGCACATAATGGGCTAAATAGCCAGGCCACAAGGACCCTGAGGGCTCAGAGAAGGTCTGCCAAAGCCATCCAGTGTTCTTTATTGTACACAGGGTATGGCTCTTCCACATATGAGGTCATATACATCCCATCCGACAGACTGTGGCCTGTCAAAGCCCGTTGTTATCCCCTACAGAACGAGGATAGGGTGGGGAATTCGCAGAGATAAATCTCAATGGTAGCCCAAGTGGGATGCAAACCTGGGAACTGCAGATTACAAGCCTGGCACACTACCAACTGAGCCACCCCTAAGCTATTGCACAAATGGGGTTTTTCCAACGAGACTAGATTATGTGGTGGGCGATGGGAATATATATTTAATTTTTCTATAATATTTTTCCAACTACTAAATATGATCTCTGGTCAATATATTAAGGCATCTTATGCTTCTATGCTCAGATCCCTTTGTTAGTGGAAATTTGGCTATTAACTCGGTTGGGTTGTTTTACCTCTGAGTGGCACTCTTTTGCACACCATGGGCTAAATGGGCAGGTCACAAGGACCCCGAAGGCTCAGAGAAGGTTGGGGGAGGGGACCCACTGGAACAGCTGTTGGGAGACAGATGGTAGCCTCCCGTCAAGGCCATCCAGTGTGTTCTTTAATGTGCACAGGGTATGGCTGTCCCCCACACGGGGCCATGGCTTAACGTCCCATCCGACAGACGGCAGCCTATCCAAGCCCATCGGTGTCCCCTACTGACCGTCGGCAAGGCGGGGAATTTCGCGAAGATAAATCTCAACACTGACCCAGCTGGGACTCGAACCTGGGAAATACAGATTATTAGCCTGGTGCGCTACCGACTGAGCCATCCCTGCCCCTATTAACTCAGTGATCAGAACAATAAACACATTATTAGCAATTTAATGGTTCATATTTTGCTCAATTGTTGAAACAGAATAATTCACATAAGTTGCACTATATTTGATAGTGAAATGTATCAACTTCTTATAGTGAAAGTAAGGAAGACCCTTTGGAAATAATAGATATGATGCAGATACCTTGTCTACAATAAATAAAAAGGATACAATATTTAAATGATAATAGAAGAATGCTACATTTAGGTTCTTCAGTTGTTTTGAGCAAAAACATCTGCTGTATTGAAATGTCCATCTATTAGGAAGAATGCAATCACAATTCAACTCATGTCAGGTAGGTCCATTAGTATTTAGCAATTGAACTGCCAGTTGTAAACAGAAAAGATTATCTGTTCATATATATGGTACCACTTGAAAACAAAGTGTACTGTCATACTAAAGAAATGCATATATCATTATCAAACTGAAGATGGATACAAGATATAAAGTTGGTTGGTCATCCAGCATGTTCTTTAATGTGCACAAGGTATGGCTCTCCCACATATGAGGCTATGGCTTAACATCCCATCTGATGGATGGCAGCCTTTCCAAGTCCATTGGAGTTCCCTACTGACAATGGGCAGGGAGTTTTGTGGAGATAAATTTCGAGATTGGGCCAGCTGGGACACAAAACTGGAAACTGCAGATTACGAGCCTGGTGTGCTACTGACCAAGCCACCTCGCCACAGATATAAAGTACATAGCAGCACGAGCACATGTACAAATGCTGCCCTGCTTGTATTTGCATCTCACTTTGAACTATGCAAAATCCACAACAGCAGAAAAATGGGATGAGCTATTTCAGTGTTTGTCAAGTCTGCAACACTCCTTATTACAAATGGAATCCACATTTATGCATCATAGAAAATAAAAATATACTTGCTAGGGATGATACTAAAGATACTGGTGGTGTTCTGGGACACTGAATAGTCTGTTGCACTAAGTGAAACTGATATAGTCTTAAACTTAACAATTATTCCGAATTGACATGATAGATGCAAAAGTAGTTTTCTGAAAATGAAATAACCAGCATTTGCAATGTGATATACAGAATTCTATTAGAGGATTACTGATAATCACAGTAAAATTTTTATACCACAATTTCACTGCATTCAAAATTAAAACACAAATCCTTACCATCATAATTGTAAATACTCACCTATTACTTCTTTACAGTTGCTAACCTACTAAGAAGACTATGACCACAAAGGAATGTAACAACTCCTAGTGCTGATAAGTATTTCAGTGTGCTGAACATATTGAGATGCAACCAAAACATTGCAAACAGGCCAAATATTCCTAAAAGAAATAAAATTATATTTTGTTATTTTTACCATTATATTAACTTTTTAAAAGTCCCTATCTGTTGTAGTTCATGACAAATATTTCTCTAGCTTATTGCCCTTTACATCAAGATAACTCTTAATTACATATGTTCATTAAGTAACTGATTTCTAAATGTAAAAGCATAAAAATCATGCTAGATGTTAAAATTGATATATTGTTGTGGTTCATGCCAAACATCAAGACATTCTGTATTAATCAAAAAGTTAAACTGATTGGTTTGAATAGTTTTCAACCACTTTTTTTTTAGTTTCTTTTAAATTTTTTAACAAATATTTCAACTATTGGTCCATTCAATAATGCCCTTTGATCATAAAAACATTTTGGATGATTATTTTTTATTGTGCAATTTTTTTAGCCCTATCATTGAAAAAGACAATTCTGATATTCTAATGAAAAAGTATTATTCTTACCAAATGAACTTACTCTAATATAAACTTATATATATATATAAAAAAGAGCAATAAATTTTTGAAGTTTCTATATTGACTTATCTATTGCATATGGCATGTTTTGAAGATGGTATCAACCAATCTGCAATTAGTCTTTACAGTAAACTCTTTTCTTCAATTTTCTTTTCTCTCAGAGCAGCAAATTTATAGACAAATGAATGCTTTTTTCACCATCACTGCATAAATCCATAGCAAAGAATGTCTAAGGAGAAAGAGGTAAGCTTTGAATAAGCCTAAGTGGCACAGCTTCTTGGTTTTTTACTGAAGCCAATAATCAAACTTGAAAAAAAAAAGGAGTTTCTTCAAGCTTGACTATTAATTTATATCTACAAACTTGACTATTAAATTTTTAGTTTGCAAAGCTTAACCGAGTATGTCCAACGAACTCAATGGCACTACAATTGGAAGAGATTTGAAAATTTGTACAACAGACAAGATCGGCTTATCTAATCTAGATCGGATAATTGAATCTGACCTGTACTTGGCCTTCCAAGTCTTGTCTTAAAGAATTTATTTTTATCACTGTATAACATTTCGTAAAATGTTTGAAGACTTAAATTTTTATAGGGAACTTCAAACATTAACTCTTTGCACTCGAGAAGAGACTCTCAGTCGCCACATGGTTTAATGCAACAACTCGAATTGTAACTGAGGCGACAATAACTGTTTTATAAACAGATATCTTTCCTCTTTACATTTTATATGTGTAAATCTATTGTCTCTGTGCACTTCGTAGTACAGCATTGTGTTTAATTAAAATTATTTTAAACTTAGTCTGTTTTTAGTGGTTATAAAATGGAGCCAAATGATGAAATTTGTAGCAGTGAAGATGAGTTTGATTTCACATTGTTTATGTATGATTTGTTTTTAGTTAATTGTAAAAAATTTCATCAACTTTTTAGCAAAAAAACTTCGAGTTGCTACTGCCCTATAGCTATAGCGAAAAAACCTTCAAGTGCAAAGGATTAAACCTTGATACAGTGAATGACTTCACAAAGAATTGAACCCTGAGATGGTTAATCCAAGGAAGAGTTCAGGTTATCTTTATTGGTACTGACTATAAGTTTTATTAAATGTACAAATCTTCACTTAAATATGTCATTGCTAACAGCTAAATAAAATGAAATAGCTTATACAACTTTTATCAGAAAGATTCTGATCTGGTCACCCATTCTACGTAGAATTACCACAAATAGTGAAGGAAAAAAATCTGCTATTAAAAGCAGGCCAATCCTAAAAGAAAGACACAAAACATGTGAAATTAGACCAAGCTATGGAATATGAACGGTTTCTAAAATTTTACTCAAGACAGTTACAGTTAAAATATTCTGTAGGTTAGGTTGTTTCATCTCTGAGTGGCACTTTTTGCACACCATGGATTACTAAATGGTCAGGTCAAAAGGGTCCCAAAGACTCAGAGAAGGTTGGGGGAGGGGACCTACTGAAACAGTTGTTGAGAGACAGGTGGTGTTTAACGCTCTTTAAAGATTCAGTGTGTTCTTTAACGTGTACAGGGAATGACTCTCTCACACACAGGCCATGGTTTAACGTCACATCTGAAGGTCAGTGGCCTTTCCAAGCCCACCGGTGTCCCCTACTTACTGTGGACAGGGCAGGGAGTTTTGCAGAGATAAATCTCAATGCTGACCCAGCTGGGACTCAAACCTGGGAACTGCAGATTACGAACTTGGTGCACTATCGACTGAGCCACAAATATTCTGTAGAAGAAGTGATAAGTTAGCAGTAAAATAAGAGTTTTGACAATAGTGGCAGTCAACAGAAAGTTGCAGCATTATATCCTATTCTCATTAACACTTAAATGTTTCTACCAACTTTTTGCTTATTTTTACCTCATATCACGCTTTTAAAAGCTAAACTGCCTGGCTAAGAAATAACACACTGCTATAAATATAAGTAAAGTGTACCAAAAGTGGTGATGCCTGTTAGGTAATGCATTTATTATAATATAATGAATGGAAGGTTCCAGTTATACGAGTGCAGCTCAACATTGGATGTACATACAATACTACCATTCAGAGTAATCTCTGATAGACACAATGTATTTGCCTCACTGCTGAACCAAAGACTAGAATCTTGTTTGGAAAAATTGTGGTGAGCAGTGTCTTATCCATGTCTTAAAGGTGGCTTTGATGTCCTCCACATCATCAAATCTGTCTCCAGACATTGTTTTCCATTGGGCCAAAAAAGGTGAAAGTCCAATGGTGGCAAAACCAGGATGTAAGGGGGGATGCAGCATCACAGATCAGCCCATAACAGCAATTGCCTAATTTATGGCAAGATTTGTGAAGGCAGATATCGTCATAGTGTAGCCGGACAGATTTAAGATCTTTTTGCAGACTCCTTTCTGATGGCTTCATGAAGTGTCACAATATAGCAGGCACTATTCACTATGGTCTCCTGGATGATTATGCACCTGTTCATGCAAATCAAGTCATATGTCCAGTATCATTGGTGGTCAAAGTTGGCGTCCCACTTATGTGGTTTGGCCTCCATTCCCCTTTGGTAAACTTCTTCACTCACCTTCATACATTACTGACATCAACCATCTGCTCACCATATACTTTGGTTAGTCTGGATGAAAGTTGGAAGTGCTGAGCCCTCCATCAGGAACTCAATGGCAGCTCTTTGTTTTAGCTTCATATCCACTGTTTGTCAGCACTGATCTGTCGAAAAGATGTTACAAAAGACATAAGAAGGTGCAATTAACACATCTTACTAGACAGGAGTTTGGCTTTATCAGGCTCAGAATTTTTCTCTGAAATCAGGTGAGCTCAATGATTTGTCAAAATTGCTCTGGAGAATGAGGGCTTGAAAAACAGCCTGAATTTGTCTCTATATTTTACAAAGTACATAAATACACAACCCTACAGGATTTATTTTTGGTACAACCATAGTATAAAAAGAAAAGTTTACTAAATATTAATTTAACACTCTTATTATAATCAGCATCAAAATATGCACCTCCTAATCCAAGATGAAAACCCAGTGCTGTGAGCGATAGAGGAAAATTGGATAAGTTGGCTCCAAGTTTTAACCACTGGAAAGAAAAAAAAATGCTGTTAATATTTGTTGTTTCCACTAATATTGCAAACATCATGTATTTAAACTGCTAATGCAATTTATTGAAGTTAAGGATATAATGCCATGCTGAGACAATCTTTAAAAAATAGCTTTAATATTGATTGAAGAAAATGTTTTTCAACTGAGCATAAATCTATATTGATGAAGCTGCAATGGGAATAAAACTTTTGCTCCATAAATTATCAACAAACAAAAAATAAAAGTTTGTTCACAGAACTTTTATGTAGATTTTTGTTGGTTAGTTGGTTGGGGTTTTATGGCAAATTAGCAACTGAGTCTAAAATGAACCAAAGACATAAAACCCTAAAAAAAAGGAAATAACATGTTAAACAATGTCATAGCATTGTTTAACATGTTATTTCCTTTTTTTACTGTGTATATATATCACAATTTACTGTATATATCTACTAGGATCTACCTAGGTGCAAAAGACCCAGGCAAGAATTACAAAATACAATACTAATATAAAAATAATTCTGTTAAAATAGAACAAAAAGGCAAAAAATGACAAAAAATGTAAATGGCAAAAGTGAACAACTGAACAAAATATGTCCAAGTGTAAGGGGCTCAGACATAATATTTTTGTTGTACAGTATAAAGTTTATTATAACAAGTGCCAATATCACAAGAAACATCTTTAACCCTTAAAGTGTCAGGTTTCTGAAACAGCTTTTACCCTGGTGACCAAGTTAATTTTGAAGTATTTTCAGAAAATAAAATACACAACTTTAGAACCTCATTCTGAAGACTAATGAAAGAAATACTCATGTCATACACCAAAAGAAAGAGCATTAAATTGTGATTAATAAAATGGCAAAAATTCATAGAAAATAAAATACAAGTTCAAGTTTTTAAACATTTATTAAAATACTGCAAAATTTTACTGCATTTTTTTTTCTATTTTCACTTCAGTAAAAAAAAGTATTTTTTTCATTTTTCCCAAATTATTTTATTATTCTAATATAAATAGTTCATAATATTTTCATTAATGCTTAAATCTTCCATTTAGTTTTTTGATTTTCTAGTCATTTATGCAAATAACACAATGCATTATACTTAGTTGTTTGGTGATCGACAAACTAAGCTATGAAAAGTAGTATCGAAAAAAATACATTTTGGCTTAAAAACAAGATAATTTAAATAAAAACTAAAAAATGTATCTGAAAAAAAAAAGCTAAAGAACTGCGAAAAAAATGTACAAAAATATTTCAAAACATTTCAAGTTTAACTGAAGCATTGAAATTGAGAATGAATCTTTCTACCTTTTAAAAATTGTGCTTTTAGATTAATAGCATAATCCTACAATTCTTCCAATATCCGCCATTAGAGATTACTAGTGATTTCATTTTCATTCATTTAAAATATTAATTATTCTTTGTAATCACAATACACATTTGAAAAAGCAGTAAAAAATAATTCCAAAAGCACCCGAGTAAAAAAAAAATTTCTTAAAATAGCAATTAAAGCATTAAAGTAGTTCAAGATGATGCAATTTCAGGTAGTAATAAAATCAGTATCTTATATTAAAAGTTTAGAAAGCATTTCACCAATCAATAATCTACTAAGGAAAGGTAGAAGCAAGCTATATCATTGCTGCTTGATGCTATTTATAGTAATTTAATAAGTACATATGATCACTACAGGCTCATATAGATGTTCATTTAGCATAAATATTTAGCTATAACTAAAATAAAAATGTAAAAGACAAAAAAAGACAAATAAGCCATAAGTGTGCAAAGATTTCAAGAAACTGGAAGCATCTGAATATATATTGAAGTTATTGCAAGTAGTACTGTTAAAAAACAGATCTACAGTTCACTGCAAACCTATTTTCAATTAGCTGCACTACTTCTTTGGGGTTGAACACAATGACATTCCCAGAACAACAATTTTTCAGATTTTTTGACTGTAGGAATATACTTTTGTGAATCTACAATATTCTGTTAATGGCAATTCTTGCAATATATACAAATAACACATTTGAATAGAAATAAGAAAAATGCCTAAAGCCAAAAATATAGTAAAATGCAGAGATTATTTAATGATTTATTAACTGTAATAGATACTTTTTATGTTTTTATCCATATAAATGAAAATTAAAGCCTTGTACTATATAACAAGATATCAGTCAGGACAAATGTTTCTGTCCCTTCAACCTTGCTGTAACAAACACCTTTACTATGTGTTGGAAAAGGGATAAAGAATTGAAGAAAAATAACTTTACATTTGACACAAAGCACATTAAATTTGAATTATCATATGTATATTGTAAAACAAGTTTAGTAAATAATACTCACCAAAATTAACAGTAGCAACAGTGGAACCATAACCAGTGCTGAAAATGTATTAGACACAAGGGAAGATGGTCTTTTCTCCTGTTCTCGAAAAATGTGCTGAATAAAAAAATAAATGAAGAATAATTTTTTACTCTCTCAATGAACACTTATCACAGAATATATTACTAAATTAAATCAATTCTGATTATCATCAAGCAGAGATTTCTATGACCTACAGTATACAAATATAAAGACCCCCCCCCCCCCAAAAAAAGCGTTAACATCAATATATACATAGTCGTATCAGAATAATATGACCACCGAGATGGCGTGGCATAAACACAATGAGGCCCTAGAAAGTTGCCAGAGGCATGGACCATTCGGATTCCAGCAGAGCATAGAGATTCTGGAGATGACATGGTTGTGGATCTGATGCCGAACCTGTTAATCCAAATGATCCCATAAGTGCTCTATGGGATTGAGGTCAGGCGATTTCGCCGGCCAAGGGAGAATGGAGACATTGCTGTCATGTTCCTGGAACCAATCACGCACCACCTTAGCGACATGGATTGTTGGCAGACACCACCCCACCAGGGTAAATGTCCAACATGAAGGGATGCATGTGGTCAACGAGGATGGACAGGTAGCCATTAGTGTTCAGGGACCCATTCAGTGGTACCAGATCATACCAGTAAAACATTCCCCAGATGTTCTGTATACTGCCAGCATGTACTTGACCGACAAGTGTGTCCAGGTGTTCATTCTCGTGTGTCTGATGCTGTATCTGCCACTACCCATCACTTCTGTGGAGTAGAAACCTTGATTCATCAGAGAAGGCAACCTTTTGCCACTCTTCCAATGTCCAATGACGGTAGTACCATGCAAACTGCAGGCATTGTTGCCGATAGACCTGGGTTAACACGGGTGCCTTTATGCAGTGTCGACTCGGGAGACCCATTTATAACAGGGTTCACTCTACTGTTATCGAGGACACCTACCTGGGTGCCCCAGCATTCATTTGAGTGGTCAATTGCTGCACTATTGTGCATCAATTGCTCTTTACTAGTTGACAGAGGCGACGTTCTCCTCTGGTGTTGATGGCCTTTGGGGCTCCACAGTTATGACATCTGGAGGTACTCGGTGTGCCAATGGTCCATTCTTGGTATACCCTTACTACAGCACCTCGCGAACATCCCATGAAGTCTGCTGTTTCCAAGATGTTCTTCTTCCACCCTTGGTGCGGTAGCCGATGATCATTCCTTTTCGAACGTCCGTCAAATCAATACCTCTGCCCATTGTGCTCACATTACGCACTATGGCTCATCTGTCCTGGCCAACTGCTTATATCTCCATGTGGTCGACCTTGTCATGTGCACTCTGTGATGTGCCTGGGCGGGTACACTGTGATTCCATGGGTGGTCATATTATTCTGATACAACAGTGTACTGTACAAACTATGCAAAACTCTTTCAATCATTATAAAAAAAAATAATTAAAAATTTTAATTGCAAAAGCTAGTTGGTTGGTTGTTTGAGGTTTTATGGTGCAAAGGCAACCAAGGCCATGATGTGCAAAAGCTAGAGGCAAAAGCTAGAGGCTAGAGGTGGTTGCAAAATCAATAAGATACATTTCACATACAGTAAAAAGTCTCAAATTCAGAACTGTCAGGGGAAAATAATTTTTAATATTCTTAAAATAAAAACTTGAATTTGATAATTATTACTCTCTAAAAATTTCTTTTGTTTCCATAAAAGTGTTAGCATATTATCAAGCAAGAGTTCAGAATATTCATTTACTTTACAATTAACATAATCAATTAAACTGACTGCTCAAAGTACAATTTTTTTTAATTCATAAACATGATTCTTTAGTCAAAAAGAGCAGAAATGCAGTGTAGTCCTCAGATGCCAATCATCATCCAAAGGCACAGATATCTTACAAAGTCTTAACAGATATTTTTAAAGATCTTACACATAGTTAAATGTGTAAAATTTGGATTTCACATTACTAAAGCTGTAAATAATAAGGCCATTAATTCTCCAGAAACATTAATGACTGATATTTCTGCTGTTGATTCCTAAATTAATGTGTAAAAGCAGTTCTTTTGTCTTCCACCATAAGATCCTTTCAGACAATGCATATTGGTAAATATGGAGTCTTATCCCTCGTGTAACCCTAAACTTATGGATTGGTTCTCACAGACTCACGATTCTTCATTTGTTATTGGCTCTCCATTATGCCTATAAGTACTTTTCTAAAGAACTTGTGACATGCAGCCTAGAATTTATTTTCTTTTTGTCTTCTATCAAAATGCAATCCATTTAATGAAAATCAGTGAAAAAAATAATAGCTGCTGCACTGAGCATCATTCACATCAGTTGAGCAGTGTGATAATACCAGCACACTAATACTATTAAAGGTCCCACCAAATGTGCACTATTCCTATTTCATAATTTCCAATTTAAATACCAAATAACAATAAGAGCCTGATGAAAGGGCTCAGCCAGTAGTGTGCCAGACTCATAATCTGATGTCCCGAAGTTTTGAGTCTCCAGTATATGCATGATTATGGTGCAAAAATACCACTGTTTTTTGTTTTGTCTATATATTTTCTTCTTTCTTCTAACAGTCATTTTATACTAATTTTTATAATGCTAATACAAATATATTAATTGCAGCTTCTCATATCTTTTAGAAATTAATAGGAACTAACACTAATCCTCACTTTACCAAATTGAGAACTTATGTGAAATTTTAATAATTCAGGCACGAGCAGATGGCAAATTTTAACTTACTGATTCTTGGTTAAGAAACTACAAATCTTTTATCTCAGGAGGTTTTAATAAAAAAAAAGTTGTTTTATTTCAAGGGAAAAAAATACATTACATATGCAAAGGGTGTAACAAGTTCATATGTTTGGAGTACACCATTCTGTTTTACAGTTAATGTTAACAATGAGTGGTATAGACTACAAAAAAGGTAAAATAATGAAAAATATTACTGATTATTTCGTGCATTTTTTTTCTAATATTGCTGCTCCTTTTTATACTAATTTTCTTAATACTAATACAAATGTATCAGTTGTAGTTTCTCATTGTCTATATCAATTAAAAGTACTTAATAAAATTATGGAAATAGTTATATAAAAATACATGTTTACAAACATTAGTAAAACAAAATCAAAATGCGAATTTCTGAAACTTGTAAATTGAAAGAAACACTAAATGTAAATATCAGGATCTCTGAAAAAAATTTTTCATTTGAGAAGTGCAACTTCAAACCATTATAAAATGAGTTCAAATAAAAAAAAAGTAAGCAAGAAGAAATATAAAATAGAGACAGAAAACATGAAACAGTATTAATGAAAGGTTTTGCATTTTTAACCAAAGGTGCATAAATTATCCAAGCATATTGGCAAGATATTAAAAAATATTACTATTTGTAGTATAAATAAATGAATGAATAAGAAGAGGCGAGTTTCCCTTATTACCACTGCACTACAAGTACAACAATGATGAAGTAAACTCAAGCCCCTCTGTATTAAAATTACACTGTGGTAATGTCTGGTTTAGAATATAAATGATACAATAATAAATCAAATATTTACAAGACATTTTCATACCTTGATATCGGATTTGGGAATATATGGATTATCTGCAACTTTTGGAGGATTGGGATTTGTAGGGAAAGTCAGTATTATTTCTCCCTGCAAATAAAATGAACAAAATTAGTACTGTTTAGGAAAAGAAAACTTTCCCTAAGGAAGAAAAACTAGCCAACTAAAATGTGTCATAAAAAAAATGCATGTCACCTTTGGAAAATATGAGAATCTCATTTTCAAAGACGTGAAGTTTTTCATTTATCTACTTTTTCATTCCTTAAAAGTTTAAATTCAAACTAATGCATGATTGGGAAAATATTTTACAATTTTCAACTTTTTCCATTGTTAGAGGGTGTAATTATAAGCTTTTGAGAAATTCAGAAAGTGTGAATTGTAATATTTCATCAATATCTATCCAACTCAAAACAGAATTAATCTCTAAAAAAAAAATCAATGTCTAGATGGACAGACAGATGACAAAGTGAAAATATTAATTTAAAAAAGACAACACCTATTAGAGATAAAAAATAATGGTTCAGATTTTATGTTAGAGCAAATTTATATGGTGACATTAGCAGAGAATCACCTGATTGGAAGTATATGATTATTATCAGTTTAGAATTGAATATCTATTCTCTTACCTTACCAGGGTTGGATTTCATTTGGTTTTTGTGCATCAAGTGGTCCTCACTAAGAAAACAGATAACAAAAGTTATGTTTGTCAGAAAGGACTTCTATATGCAAAATAGCAGTTCCTGATTTTGATGCTGCTTTGAATTCAGTGAGTGCAGTCAAGGTTCAATTACCATTTGCATGGAGAATCAACACCATTTATTTTACTTCAAAAAAAGTCTTCCCAAGCCTTCTTCCTTCCTAATAGGGGGAAATATGAAAACGATGGTTCCTTTTGAAATAAGCTGAAAAAATTGGTTTTTGCCATGAGTGGTACATGGGTTCGAATTGCACTTGTGGTAAAACTAACTTTTTTCAGCTTATTATTTCATATGTTCCAAGTCTACAGGACACATTCTGCGATTCTTTACTACTGGACTGTTCCTTTGTTTCTCCATGATGCGAGTGCTGAAAGTAACAAGCTATGTGTCAAATGAAAGTTTGTGATGCAGGGAGTATCATTGGCTATAAAAAATTGACCTGCTTTCTTCTCCCCTAAAAATAGGGGAAATGTGAAACCAATGTTCTGCTATATCTTCCAACAAGTTAGGTTTCAAATGAAAGCTCCTATGAGGTCCCTCATAAATTATTTTGAATTTTCTCTCCACCCACCAATCTCCTGCCTCAAAAAAGGAGGCCAATTTTCATGTGAGTAGACTGTAACCATTTATACCTCAAATTTAAACTTGTGATGTCTCCAATGTCATGGGCTGTTTTAAACACAACTCCAAAAACAGGGGGAGAGAAACTGTGGTCAATATTTATGAGTCATATATGATATGAATGTTTCTGAGTATAGATGTTTTTAGTGATAAAAAAATATATAAATAAATAAAAAAGTTTAAAAAATAGTAGAAAAACTTAAGCATGTCGATCATGCAATCAGTCATTGAATTTGTATTCACTTCAAAGGATAAGGCATTGATTTACCTACTCAACAAGATTGCAGGCACCATATCTTCCTTTGAAGTGAATACGGATTCAGTGACTGATTGCACCATTGACATGCTTCGTAATTACTTCTAAAACCTTCCGTTTTTAATAAATAGCAGTTTTTTTTAATAATTTTCAGGAGATTTTCGAAGCTTTAAGGAAAAATTTGCTGATAATTGAAATCAAATTCATGAGCTTAAATCAGGGGGGTTTTGCTTCAGCAAAGAGTAATGTAAAAAAAAAAAAACCCGCACACAGCAATACCATATATGGAAAGCACTTCTAAGAATTGGCAATCAGATGGCTTTAATAAATTATTTATATTGTAGTTTAATAAAATATGCAAATGAAAAAAGAAACTATTCTTTATTTGTGACGGATTGGAAAAGATCAAGTTTCTTCTGAGTAAGTTGCTCTCATTTGGATTGAGCAGTTTCTGTGTCTGCCATCATTTTGCCTCTGTTTGTTGTTCTATTCGAAAGTTTTCTTTCATCCATCCTATGGTCATTCACTGCATCTGCACCCCTTAGCTTGCATAGTGTATGAATCACAAAAATTTGCTTTCATATCAATATTTTCCAGTTGGCTTTTCTCCACGACCCACTTATTATGCTGTTGATTCATTTATTCATCTACCACTGAATCCCTGCAATTCTAAAAATTACTTCCTTATATTGACCCTATCTATCTGAGAATCTTCCTTCTCAACTTTGAATGGGAATAGAGGGCTCAGCAGGCCCAAATTTTCCTCTATCCTGCTGAATTATCCTATCCTTAATGGCAATTTTGATTTTTTTTTTTAATCGAGTGTTTTTTGTTGTACTGAAAAAGGATGCATACATCCTCAGCATCTCATTTTGGATTCTGTCAACGTATACATATGACCTGGACACGGGAAATGTTAACAATGACTGTCCACCTTGGCTGGTATGACCTGATGTACAAGGTGTGATATGAGTCAAACAAATGTTTGATGCTGGATTGTGGATAGCCATCCAAGCACCAAGCACATGCCAAAGTTCATCTACATTTGTTGGGATGTGTTGGTATTGATGCAACCTGTTTGACCATATCTCATACATTTTTGAAAATGACAAATCAGGGGATCTAGTGGGCTACTGAAGGATATGATATGCACATTGTTTTGTCTCAGGTATTCAACAATGGCAGCTGCTGCATGGTGTCTTGCATCCTGCTGAAGCATGGCATAGGACAGTCTGTAAGAAAAAGCTATTAGCTGTAAAATGTCCCGTATATAATGAGCACTGATAATGGTAGTGTGGGCCTATACAAGGGCAGATTTGCTTTCATAACTGATCACACCCTACACCATAATTCCATGTGTTGGTGCTGTTTATCTCATACAAATACACTCCTCTAGGTGCCTCTCACCAATCAGTTGGTGGTCAAGAATTCTGTCATTGAATTCCAACAGATAGAAGTAGGATTCATCATGAAAGATGACGTACCATTTGTTGCGTCATTGTAGTCTGGGTGCTTTGTGTTGGGGTGTCAGAGGCAGCCTTAGAAATGGCTGGCAGGCATGCAGTATGAATTGCAATAAATGGTATCGAACTGTTACTGCGAGCAATGGAAGATGTGGCCTCCATTGCTGGGCAAAGCCCCAGACAGAACAGAGATATTAATATAATAATTTGTTACAGCCAGCCACAGAAGATGGCCATCTTCCATTGGAGTTGTCTGTATACAAGGTCCAGAACCTTCCTGATGTGTTTGTTGCCATCTTTCAACTTCCTCTGCATATCTGATACACAACAAATACACTGTCTCACACAAGCAGCAATTTCTCAATGCAAAGTATCACCTTCTGCCATGTCAACAATACACCCTTTGTTGAATTAGTTCACCTGGAGATACAGAGCTCACACCAGTCTGCATGTAATTTCTTAATAGTACCTGCACAAGAACTGATAAGCTGAACAAGATTACCACCCCTTTAAATACCTATGGGAAGGGTCCAGTCACACCCTTTCCAAAATATTCAGATTGGCCTGTAGCCGACAGGACTGCACCGAGGACCTTGAAACTTCAATTAAGGAAATTTAACTTCTTCAGTAGAAGGTACTAAACACCCCATACAAGTCATGTACCTTCCTCTATTCCTTCTCAGTGTTCTGATTTTTTGTGAACAGCAGTATATAATAAAATGTTACTGTTTAACCAAGTAAGAATGCATTCAAGACACATTACCTTACTGTGTGGAGCACTAATACAACTTGCTTTGCACACATTTAATTTCATTCTTTAAAAATCAAAATTTATAAAATAAACCAAGTTTTTTAATTCTTCAGATTGTATCTTTAAGAGTTGTAATGAATTCTATGTACATTTTGACAAACAAGACATAGTCTTCTTGACAATTACATGTTGAATCAAGTACAAGTGCAGTCAAGGTAAAGTCACCTTACTACATGGAGCAGTGATACCACTTTGTTTAGCATTCATTTCACTTCAAGATACAAAGTTCATACAAAAAACAAGCTCTGAACATAAATGGACCTTGAAATTTGTATACTTCTTAGGGTAATATTGTACTTTGTCTTCCATTTTAAACATTCCACATTAGTTTGCACTTGAAGAGCTGAAATGCCATTTTGTTATCTATAATACATTTCTACAAAACAAACTATTTATCTTCACTATTACATGTTGAATCAAGTATAAATGTAGTCAAGGTAAATTTATCTTACTACGTGGAGCAGTGATACCAGTTTCTTAAGCATTCATTTTACTTCAAGAAACAATGCTAAAAATAAACCATGTTCTTGTATAAATACAGTTTGAAATTTGTTCACTTTTTAGGGTAATGTTACATTTAGTCTTCCATTTCAAACGTTCCACATTAGTTTATACTTTAAGAGCTGAAATATTTTGTTGTCCATATTATATTTCTACAAAACTAAAAATATTTATCTTTACTATTACATGTTGAATCAAGTATAAGTGTAGTCAAGGTAAAATTACCTTGCTACGTGGAGCAGTGATACCAGTTTCTTTAGCATTCATTTTACTTCAATAAACAAGGTTAAAAATAAACCATGTTCTTGTGTAAATGCACTTTGAAATTTGTTCACTTTTTAGGGTAAAGTTACATTTAGTCTTCCATTTGAAAAGTTCCACATTAGATTGCACTTTAAGAGCCAATATGACTTTTATAGTACATTTCTGCAAACTAGATATATTTATCTTGACTATTACATATTGAATCAGGTATAAGTGTAGTAAAGATAAAATTACCTTACTTCGTGGAGCAGTGATACCACTTTCTTTATCATTCATTGAACTTCAAGAAACAAAGTTCATATAAAAAACAACTCTTGATATATATATATATGCATCATGAATTTTCTTCACTTTTTTTGGGTAACGGTTCAATTTGCTTTCCATTTTTAACACTCCATTTGCTTTCCATTTTAACTTGAACATGTTCTCACCAGAGCTAAGTAGTCTTCAACTGGTATTAGGACGGCAGTGCTGCCACACAACTATTGCTTAAGCATTACTGTGGTGCTTACAAAGCAGAGAAGGATAAATTAAAAGGTGGGTTACTATTCGACTTCATGCTTTAGTGTAATGTCGCATTTTGTCTTCCACTTGAAAAGTTCTGCATTAGATTGCACTTTAAAAGCCGATATGATTTCTATAGCACATTTCTACAAACTAGACATATTTATCTTGACTATTACATATTGAATCAAGAGCAGTAAAGGTAAATTTGCTATGTGGAGTGGTGCATACAAAGCAGAGAATAAATGTATAACACCATTTTGGTTAACTATTCCACTTTATATTGCACTTTAAGAGCTGATATGAGTTCTATAGTACATTACTACAATCTAGATATATTCATCTTGACTATTACATGTTGTATCAGGTATAAGTATAGTCAAGGTAAAATTACCTTACTACGTGGATCAATGATACCTCTCTTTAGCATTCATTTTACTCCAATAAACAGAAATAAACCATGTTGTTATGTAAATGCACTCTGAAAAATGTTCACATTATAGGTTAAGGTTGCATATTTTGTCTTCCACTTGAAAAGTTCCATATTAGATTAAACTTCAAGAGCTGATATGACTTGTATAGTACATTACTACAATCTAGATATATTTATCTTGACTATTACATGTTGTATCAGGCATAAGTGTAGTCAAGGTAAAATTACCTTACTACGTGGAGCAATGATACCACTTTCTTTAGCATTCATTTTACTTTAATAAACAAAGGTAAAAATAAACCTTGTTGTTATGTAAATGCACTCTGAAAAATGTTCACATTATAGGTTAAGGTTGCATTTTGTCTTCCATTCGAAAAGTTCCATATTAGATTAAACTTCAAGAGCTGATATGACTTTTATAGTACATTACTACAATCTAGATTTGTCTTGACTATTACATGTTGTATCAGGTATAAGTGCAGTCAAGGTATAATTACCTTACTACGTGGAGCAATGATACCACTTTCTTTAGCATTCATTTTACTTCAATAAACAAAGTTAAAAATAAACCATGTTGTTATGTAAATGCACTCTGATAAATGTTCACATTTTATTGTAACGTTGCATTTTGTCTTCCACTTGAAAAGTTCCATATTAGATTAAACTTCAAGAGCTGATATGACTTGTATAGTACATTACTACAATCTAAATTTGTCTTGACTATTACATGTTGTATCAGGTATAAGTGCAGTCAAGGTATAATTACCTTACTACGTGGAGCAATGATACCACTTTCTTTAGCATTCATTTTACTTCAATAAACAAAGGTAAAAATAAACCATGTTGTTATGTAAATGCACTCTGAAAAATGTTCACTTTTTTTTGTAACGTTGCATTTTGTCTTCCATTTGAAAAGTTCCACATTAAATTAAACTACAAGAGTTGATATGACTTATATAGTACATTACTACAATCTAGATATATTTATCTTGACTATTGCATGCTGTATCAGGTATCAGTGTAGTCAATGTAAAATTACCTTACTATGTGGAGCAATGATACCTCTCTCTTTAGCATTCATTTTACTGCAATAAACAAACTTAGAAATAAACCATGTTGTTATGTAAATGCATTCTGAAAAAGGTTCACATTTTATTGTAACGTTGCATTTTGTCTTCCACTTGAAAAGTTCCATATTATATTAAACTTCAAGAGCTGATATGACTTGTATAGTACATTACTACAATCTAGATGTCTTCACTATTACATGTTGTATCAGGTATAAGTGCAGTCAAGGTATAATTACCTTACTACGTGGAGCAATGATACCACTTTCTTTAGCATTCATTTTACTTCAATAAACAAAGGTAAAAATAAACCATGTTGTTATGTAAATGCACTCTGAAAAATGTTCACTTTTTTTTGTAACGTTGCATTTTGTCTTCCATTTGAAAAGTTCCATATTATATTAAACTTCAAGAGCTGATATGACTTGTATAGTACATTACTATAATCTAGATATATTTATCTTCACTATTACATTTATCTTCACTATTACATGTTGTATCAAGTATAAGTGTAGTCAAGGAAAAATTGCCTTACTATGTGGAGCAATGATACCACTTTCTTTAGCATTCATTTTACTTCAATAAACAAAGGTAAAAATAAACCATGTTGTTATGTAAATGCACTCTGAAAAATGTTCATGTTTTAGGATAATGTCGCATTTTGTCTTCTATTTGAAAAGTTCCATATCAGATTAAACTTCAAGAGCTGATATGACTTATCTACTACATTACTACAATCTAGATATATTTATCTTGACTATTACATATTGTACCGATGGCCGAGTGGTTTAGCGCGCTTGGCTACTGATCTAAGGGACCTGGGTTCGAGCCCCGGTAAGGCATGGATGTGTGTGTTGTTTTTCTGCTGAGGTCCTGCCATCCTCACAGACCTTCTTCTATGGCATATAAACTGACAGGCTCCTGTCAGACCTCTGTGGCAAGCAGCTGCTTGAGGGGGTATTTATTTTTTATTTATTTTTATATCAGGTATCAGTGTAGTCAATGCAAAATTACCTTACTATGTTCAATGCAAAATTACCTTACTATGTGGAGCAATGATACCACTTTCTTTAGCATTCATTTTACTTCAATAAACAAAGGTAAAAATAAACCATGTTGTTATGTAAATGCACTCTGAAAAATGTTCACTTTTTTTTTGTAACGTTGCATTTTGTCTTCCATTTGAAAAGTTCCACATTAAATTAAACTACAAGAGTTGATATGACTTGTATAGTACATTACTACAATCTAGATATATTTATCTTGACTATTACATTTTGTATCAGGTATAAGTGTAGTCAAGGTAAAATTACCTTACTACGTGGAGCAATGATACCACTTTCTTTAGCATTCATTTTACTTCAATAAACAAAGGTAAAAATAAGCCATGTTGTTATGTAAATGCACTCTGAAAAATGTTCACATTTTAGGGTAAGGTTGCATTTTGTCTTCCACTTGAAAAGTTCCATATTAGATTAAACTTCAAGAGCTGATATGACTTGTATAGTACATTACTACAATCTAGATGTCTTGACTATTACATGTTGTATCAGGTATAAGTGCAGTCAAGGTATAATTACCTTACTACGTGGAGCAATGATACCACTTTCTTTAGCATTCATTTTACTTCAATAAACAAAATTAAAAATAAACCATGTTGTTATGTAAATGCACTCTGAAAAATGTTCACATTATAGGTTAAGGTTGCATATTTTGTCTTCCACTGGAAAAGTTCCATATTAGATTAAACTTCAAGAGCTGATATGACTTGTATAGTACATTACTATAATCTAGATATATTGTTCTTGACTATTACATTGTATCAGGTATAAGTGTAGTCAAGGTAAAATTACCTTACTACGTGGAGCAATGATACCACTTTCTTTAGCATTCATTTTACTTCAATAAACAAACTTAGAAATAAACCATGTTGTTATGTAAATGCACTCTGAAAAATGTTCACATTTTATTGTAACGTTGCATTTTGTCTCCCATTTGAAAAGTTCCATATTAAATTAAACTACAAGAGCTGATATGACTTGTATAGTACATTACTATAATCTAGATATATTTATCTTGACTATCACATGTTGTATCAGGTATAAGTGTAGTCAAGGTAAAATTACCTTACTATGTGGAGCAATGATACCTCTCTTTAGCATTCATTTTACTTCAATAAACAAACTTAGAAATAAACCATGTTGTTATGTAAATGCACTCTGAAAAATGTTCACATTTTATTGTAACGTTGCATTTTGTCTTCCACTTGAAAAGTTCCATATTAGATTAAACTTCAAGAGCTGATATGACTTGTATAGTACATTACTATAATCTAAATTTGTCTTGACTATTATATGTTGTATCAGGTATAAGTGCAGTCAAGGTATAATTACCTTACTACGTGGAGCAATGATACCAATTTCTTTAGCATTCATTTTACTTGAATAAACAAAGTTAAAAATAAACCATGTTGTTATGTAAATGCACTCTGAAAAATGTTCACATTTTATTGTAACGTTGCATTTTGTCTTTCACTTGAAAAGTTCCATATTAGATTAAACTTCAAGAGCTGATATGACTTGTATAGTACATTACTACAATCTAAATTTGTCTTGACTATTACATGTTGTATCAGGTATAAGTGCAGTCAAGGTATAATTACCTTACTACGTGGAGCAATGATACCAATTTCTTTAGCATTCATTTTACTTGAATAAACAAAGTTAAAAATAAACCATGTTGTTATGTAAATGCACTCTGAAAAATGTTCACATTTTATTGTAACGTTGCATTTTGTCTTCCACTTGAAAAGTTCCATATTAGATTAAACTTCAAGAGCTGATATGACTTGTATAGTACATTACTACAATCTAGATATATTTATCTTGACTATTACATGTTGAATCAGGTATAAGTGTAGTAAAGGTAGAATTACCTTACTATGTGGAACAGTGATACCACTTTGTTTAACATTCATTTCACTTCAAGAAACAAATTTCATACAAAAACAAACCCTTGATATAAATGCACCTTGAAATTTGTTAATTTTTTTTGGGGTAATGTTGCAATT
The DNA here is from genome assembly GCA_038380435.1 of Ryuthela nishihirai. Lineage (NCBI taxonomy): Eukaryota > Metazoa > Arthropoda > Arachnida > Araneae > Heptathelidae > Ryuthela > Ryuthela nishihirai. Next base: position 20,152,422 of record JAWZYU010000017.1, read on the forward strand.
TGCTTTCCATTACAACCCTCCGGGTGGTTTGAACATGTTCCCCTTGCCATAGCTAAGTGGTCTTCTACTGGTACTGAGATGGCAGTGCTGCCATACAACTTTTACTTAAGGCTTACTGTGGTTCTTATAAAGCAGAGAGAAAGATAAATATGTATCACAAGGAGGGTTAAATTTTTTGCATTTGATTGTACTTTGAGCTGAAATGATCTCTGTGGTACATATCTACAATAGACTTATTTATCTCGATAATTATATGTTGAATCAAGTATAAGTGTAGACAAGGTAAATTTACCTTACTACATGGAGCAGTGATACCACTTTCTTTAGCATTCAATTTACTTCACGAATCACAGTTAAAAATATACAGTGTTCTTGATGTAAAATGCACTATGATATTTGCTTTGGAAGAGTTTTTCTCATAACTTCATGTTCTCCATTACTCTCAGTCTGTGCATTCCAGAGATGTAAGTGAGAATCTATTCAACCTTTTTTTTGTTAAGATAAAATTTATTTTATTCATCAACAGTATTACATAAGTTTCAGTGTACTCATTAATCACCCGTGTCTTCAAAATATTACTACACAAAAATTACAAGTAATATTAATGGGAAATGAAGGTAACTCTCAGGGTCCTGATCATCAACTGGATTATACAAGTTTGGGTAGGGTTAACTCTAAGTGGCATGTTTTTTGCAAACAATGGACTATATCACCAGGACCCTGAGGGCTAAGAGAAGGTTCAGGGGAGGGGTGGGGACCCACTGGACAACAGTTAGGAGCCTCCTGTCAAGGTATCCAGGGTGTTCTTTAATATAACAGGGTATGGATCTCCTGTACATGGGGACACAGCTTAATGCCCCATCCAATGGATGGCAACCTTTCCAAGCCAATCAGTGTTCCCTACTGACAGAAAGTAGGGAGTTTTGCAGAGATAAATCTCTATACTGGCCTGACACAGGTGAGACTTGAACCTGGAAACTGTAGATTAGGAGTCTGGTGCATTACTGACTAAGCCCCCCCCCCCCCCCCCAAGATTATACAAGGCAGTAAATATAAAAGTAAATAAAACTTGCCAAAATGCTTTTTGGATAAAAATATAATATAACCATTGACTACCAGAATAAAAATAGAGTATTTCCACAAGAGTGCGATTTCACATGTGGACAAATTTAGCTAAAAAGTATCATTAATTCATTTAAATTATTTAAAACAACAGTAGAGGAAAAATGAGAAAAAATTTTAAAGTTCAAAAATTAATACTCCTGAAAAAAACCATATGAATGTAATATAACCATATGAAATCGTTTTATAAAGTAATTTTTTAAAATCATTTTATAAAATAATCCAGATTTAGCAAACATAATTTAAGTCCCTTATCAAATTGTTCATACCAAAATGTTGCAATTAGATCCTATGGAATAGCATTAAAAAAACTGATAGTGAGATCTTTACCCCTGAGTTATAAGTACAACACAAGTGATCCTTGCAGTTTTAATCCAGCAGTAGTGAAGCCTCATAACTGTGTTAATAGTGCAGATACAATTTGTTACATATGCGGTAAGGCTTGTGATCACAAGGAAGGCATCACAAGGAAAAATAAGTGGACCATAGTGTACCAGAATATACAATCTGCTCTCCGACCAGTTTTGCATGGTGAAGGCCTTCCTGTTCCTAAACCTACAAAAGAATTTTCCATCAATTCAGACGATGAGCAGGGAGGCAAACTGACATTGGGTTCTCTGCAGCTTTTGGTGTCTAATGATGATCCATATGTCTGCCACGGTGCATCATCCTACACACACATTCTCACCAAAGAAGGAATGAACGATCTTGTTTGCGATCTGGAGCTGACCAAGGCAAAGCAGTAACTTGGATCAAGACTTAAACAATGGAATCTTCTTAAGGAAAATGTCTGAGTGACTTCGTTTTGAACTCATCATGAGCAGTTTGCACCTTACTTCAGAAAGGAAGATGACCTTGTGTTCTGCTCTGATGTAGATGGCCTGATGAATGCCCTTGGAATCAAACATGACCCTCAAGAATGGCAACTATTCATAGACTTCTCGAAATTAAGTCACAAGGTGGTGTTGCTGCATAATGGAAATCGACTTCCATCCATTCCAGTAGGACATGCTGTCTACATGAAAGAAACCTATGACAACCTAAAACAGCTGTTAAACTGTCTTTAATACAGCAAGTATGGCTGGCATCTCTGTTGTGACTTGAAGATAGTGGCTCTGTTGATGGGTCTGCAGCTGGGATATACGAAGTACTGCTGTTTCTTATGTGAACGGGACAGCCAAGCAAAGACTTTGCACTATGTGAAGAGAAACTGTCCTCAGAGGAAATCTCTGAAGGTTGGAGAGAAGAATGTGGAACACCCAGCACTGGTAGAAATGCACAAAATCCTGCTACTGTCCCTACACATCAAAGTTGGTGTAATGAAAAACATTGAAAAAGCCATGGACTGGACTGCATCAGCTTTCAAGTACTTGGCTGACAAATTCCCTCGACTTAGTGAAGTGAAAATTAAAGAGGAAATTTTTGTGGGTCCTCAAATCTGTAAGCTGTTCAGAGACCAGATGTTCGACAACCTGCTTCAGGGTGAAGAGAAAAAGGCTTGGGACGCGTTTCGTCTGGTGTCAGCTAAATTCCTCGGGAATGTCAGCACAGACAATTACAAGAAACTGGTTAAGGACATGTCTCTGTATCACAAACTTGGCTGCAATATGTCCTTAAAGATTCACTTTCTCCATTCCCACTTAAATTTCTTCCCCGACAACTGCAGGATCATTAGTGATGAACACAGTGAACGTTTTCACCAGGACATTGCAAAGATGGAGAAATGATACCAGGGAAACTGGTCCACTTCAATGTTGGCTGACTACTGTTGGACGTTTGCCAGATATGATACTGAGCAGCTGTACAAGCGACATCAGAAGTAGAAGCAGAGTTTTACCAATACGTGTCGTATGTATTACTCTATTATATAAAAAAACTATTGCGGATTTCTCAGAAATCGTAGCCAATTTTGCATTTTCATTGTCATATTCGTGTTCAACACCTTGAAATCTTTAAGAAATGGCTACTTTTATTTCAGAGGCATGACTTTTATGAAATATTTGTTCATAAGTATAATCTGGTGATGACATTTTTTGAATACATTTGCTGACCTGAAAAATAATAGTGTTCTTATCCCTAAAATTTGAAAATCTTCATAAACATAACTACAGCTATCATATTCAGTAATAAAAGTATCACAGGAAAGAAATGCCCTGTTGACAAGAAACATTTGAAATAAGTTGCAAAAAAAATTTTGATTTCATCCTGAGTGGGATTTGAACTCATGTCTCCCAGACATGCTTCAGGGAGATGAGAGTTCGAATTCCACTGAGGACAAAACTAAATTTTTTCAGCAGGTTATTTCAAGTGAAGATATTGTATTTTCTTAATTTTTGTAATCGATTTAATCTAAAATTAATATATTTGGTTTCTGCATATTAAAAAACAACTTAATGACCTAAACCATTTTCTAATAACTAACGTATCACTGTTAATCATTTTCAAAATATCCCTATTATTACCTTCATATATAATTACAGAGTCAACAAATACAACCAACTTACCAGATCTTTATGTCACAAAAATCATTAATATTAAAAGAGCAAAGGTTACAAAACTAAACCCTGCAGTACACTATAATTAATGTTAATTTCAGTACAAACAACATTACCAATTCTGACACAATGTTTCCTGCTAGTTATGTAATTTCTCAACCACTTCAACATGATATCTCAATTCCATATAGCTCCAATTTTTTCAACATAATTCTATGTGGAACTGAATCAAATGCCTTTTCAATGTCTAAAAAAAAGAACCACAGATTTGTATCTATTATTAAATCTGGAAAAAAAAAAATTGGCAGTTAATTCCAAAATTTCTTCTTTGGTTACTAACCCTTTCCTAAATCTGTTTAGGAAAGGGTTAGTAATGTTTCTTCAAAAAAAAAAATTCACCCAGAAACAGGAATAACTTTTGCTTCAGGACTTTTTTTTTTCAATGATTTTAGAAAAGAAATAAAAAAATTGGATGATAATTATCCAGTAAATTACTATCACCATGTTTGTATATTGGAATAACAATTGTTGTTTTAAAGCATCTGAAAAGTTATCTGATTATAATGAGACATTCACTAAATAAAATATCTTTAATCTTGTGGTAAATATTTTTTATAATATAGGATGAGATGGAATCTGTACCTCTGGTATTGCTACTTTTTAACTGAGCAATTGCTTCAAAGGTATCTATCGACCTCCGACACATAAGACAGGAAGAAGAAATTACTAAACATTTAAGGAGACCAAATTACAGAACTCATCATTTGCAGGAATGTTATCAGAGGCTTATTCTAATAAAAGAGAATTAATAACTCCAGTAAAATAACTATTGAACTTGTTAACAAATTTCAGAGGATGTTATTGAAAAGTATACTCTCTATTGTGATCTTTAGTGAATTTTGAATAAATGCCCCCACTCCTTTTTCGTATTATTCTTGTTATTTAAAAACTCAATTCTGTAAAAATATTTTTGACACTCTAAATTAGTCAACATATTGCAATATGTCTTAAATTATATAATTTATTTCTATAATTTATCGAATTGACTACTGCCTGTGATATCTAGAGCTTTGGGGGTTTTTTTTGTCTTGGTTACTGAGATAGATTTTTCAGTCAGATTGTTCAGATCATTACTAAAAATCTCAAAAGCTTTGTTTGCATTAGTTTCAGAATAAATTTATCCCATAATTTTATCTCAAGAGATCCTTATATAGTTTTATGTCATGTCTAAGTATAGTCTGATTTAAAATCAATGTTGTTCTCAACTTTTATATAAATAAAAAATAAATAAATACTCCCTCAAGCAGCTGCTTGCCACAGAGGTTTGACAGGAGCCTGTCAATTTATATGCCATAGTAGAATATCTGAGAGGATGGCAGGACCTCAGCAGAAAAATAAAACGCACATCCATACCTTACCCAGGGCTCGAACCCAGGTCCCTTAGATCAAGAGCCAAGCGTACTAACCACTCAGCCACAGGACGGCTCAACTTTTATATAACTATATTATATTTATATAACTATATCCATCCTATATTGATGCTTAAACCAACAAAAAAAGTGATCACTACTATCAATTTGCACTAGAAATGTAGTTACCAAATCAAGCTTAAATTCCTAATATAAAAATGATCTAAATATGTGTTAAAGCCCATCCTAGTAACACATCTATGGCTGGAAATAAAACCATTTGAATTTATCATTCCCATCAAATTTCTCAGTTGCAACATCCTTACTTATTAAATCTATATTTATGTCCCAGTTACGATTGCACAATTACATTTTACCAGGTTAAAATATTTTTTCTAAGTCATCAATAAACTATTACTTTTGAAAAGCAGTGAGGCCTATATAGAGCAATAAAAGCAATTTCTATATTTGATAACTATAGGTACAAAAGAACACAATCTGTTGTTTAAAACTATGGATACTTCTGATGCACATATGAGCTAATATGAACAATAACACCACCTAACTTTCTTGGCATTTATAGAATTGATTATAACCATCAATACTATAGAGAAATCTCACTATTTTTAATCAAAATTTCAGTTAAAATAATATTAGGTTTCAATTTACACTAAAAATGATCGAATTTTTCATAGGCTTCTAATATTACCTTGTATGCTATTTAATGCATTTCCCTATGAGTAGAAATTTTATCATAAACATTCTCCCCATTAATGATTAGTTTTAGAACTATTATCGAATAACAAGCCAGTATTTATACAATGTAAGGTATCATTTTTGCTGTAACTTAAAATTAAAAATATAATTATTCATAAGTAGGTTATTTTACTACCTCTGAGCAGCACTTTTTGCACACAAACGGGCTAAATGGCCAGGTCACAAGAACCCTGGGGCTCAGAGAAGTTGTGGGGAGGGGATCAACTAGACAGCTGGTAGCCTCTCTAGCACATGGGGCCACTGCTTAACATATTCATAAGTGTGACAGAAGTTGCAGCCATGACAAGGAAACAAAATTTCAAGAGAGAAAATAACACAACTGTTCACATTCATTTTAAGCATACTAAGTCCTGAAGTTTCCTAATTCAAATAGCTATAGCACTTCATCCGTTCCTTGAAATATTTTAGTCACAAACCCAGATAAATTTCCCCTTTTTTAGGGGGAAGAAAGCAGGGGATCAACATTTTATATCCTATTACACTCCTCACATCACAAGCTTTCATTTTATACAAAAATCATTAAGTTTGTCCATCAAAGTCGAAAGATATGTAGAACAACTTGTTTTGACACATTTGCACACCGACAAAGAGCAAGCAAAAAGTAATAAAAGATAGGTAAAAATGGATGGTTCTAAAACAAAAAATTATCCACCAACAAGGCCAGTTGAAGTCTTTGGCAGGTCATAAGTTGGGAAAGCCTGCCCTAGTGATTGGATCAGAGTGCTAAATCAACTTGCTTCACAAGTTCTTCTCTAGATGTATACTATTCTTACACATTGAAATTTTCACATTTCAATGTCTCATTCCCTACCTTTGTGGTCCAAATCTTTGATTTAACAGAAATTTGTACCTATCAAATTAGCCTATAAAATCAGATGGAGATATGGATTATTTATAGTCCAGTGCTCCATCAAAATGTCACAGATGATTTGCAATTAGTTAAATAGCAGTTCAATTGTTCAATTTAAATAATTAAAATGTTTCAATTTACTTAGAATTTATGTTCCAAAAATGAGTAACACATATATACAGTGAAATGTCAATATAACAAAATCAAGTGGATCACCAAAATATATTAGTTATACTGAAATGCAATATAAAAAAGTACTATGATGGTCACAAAATAATTATGAAATTACCATTTTTTAAAATTAGAGTTTACTTCTTAAAAAATGTTGGCAATTTTAACTGTTCCAGGAAGCATTTCCCTGTGAATTTTTAAATGTTGAATTTAAATGTCAAATCGCTGCTAATAATGAAACTAACAAACTTAACTAAAACAATAATAACATACAAATAAAACAGGAACTGGAATTTAATGAATGATAAAAAATATAAAATAAAGAAATTCACAGCTGATCATTAACTATGTATTTTAACCATTATCAAGCTGTTTTTTGGTCAATAGGATAAAGATGGCTGGCAGCAGATCAATCTCTCCTCCACTTTTGATGTTATGCTACACATCATTTAATCATCACTATCATTTTAAGTGCATTTGGGGATCTCCCCCCCCCCCCCCATAGCCTTCCTAGTCATAGGCACATGATGACATACCACAAGAGCCTCCTGGCAGATTATTTTTTTTTGTGAGCTAATCAGGATCTGTATCACTTCTGGTCTAATCAGTAGTACCAGTACATAAAACAAAGAAATTCACAGCTCATTATTGATTTCACTAAGTATTTTAACCACTATCAAGCTCTTTTAGGTCAACAGGATAAAGTTGGTGTAGAGGAAAATTTGTCTTGGACTGGGTGGGATCTGAACCCACATCTTCCTGATGATGTCAGGTGCTTTGACCATTTAACTACTGACCACTGATAAATCTCTCTACTGCTGATGTTATGCTACACACCATCTAATCAATCACAATTGTATCATTTGAGGGCTCCATCTCTACCCAAGTTTGCGTGTTGTCATGTGCCTATGGCTAAGAAGGCTATGGGGGGAGATGGTGTCCCCAAATGCACTTAAAATGACAGTGACTGATTAGACGCTGTGTAGCATAACATCACCAATGAAGGAGTGGGTTCAGTTCCCACCCAGCCCAAGACAATTTTTCCTCTACACTCATATTCATCCCACTGACTAAAAACCAGCTTGATAGTGGTCAAAATACTTAGTGAGATAAAGCATATGCATGGAATGGGACTGATTTGAAAGGACTATTCACTAGACACAACCATTACTTGCAATACAATCAGAAACACATAAATCTCCAAGTTTGAAAATCCCCTTTTATGCTAGGAGCCGTCCCTTGGCCGAGTGGTTAGCACGCTTGGCTAGTGATCTAAGGGACCTGGGTTCGAGCCCTGGGTAAGGCGTGGATGTATGTGTCGTTTTTCTGCTGAGGTCCTGCCATTCTCTCAGACCTTCTACTCTGGCATATAAACTGACAGGCTCCTGTCAGAACTCTGTGGCAAGCAGCTGATTGAGGGGGTATTTATTTTATTTATTATTTTTTTTATGCCAGGGAAAATATGACAATGCTGCTTTAAAGCATTGTCCCTGAATGTTAGAGAGCATCTATGTAACAAAGTGAGATCAGAAAAAAATGCCTGCCAGGTGATATGCAATTCGCATGTGATTCATAACACTGTGACTGGTTAGATAGTTCACAGCATTTAAGTCATTCAGCATTGCCAGATGCTAAAAATCAAAACACATAAAGATGGGAAAATGTACATATTTAAGGATTTTCTTTTTACAAATTCTGTTATGCTGATCATATTTTTTTGTATGGGATAAATTTTTTTATTTCATTAAAACCGATATTTATATACACCGAACAGCCAAAACATTAAAACCACCTACCTAATATGATGTAGGTCCTCCTCTCACTGCCAAAAGAGCTCTCACCCAATGAGGCATAGATTCAACGAGATGTTGGTAGGTGTCACTTGATATTTGGTACCATGATTGCAACAGAAGATCCCACATTTCCCACAAATTACATGCTCATACCCATTTATCCATCTCAAACCACAAATGCTCGATAGGATTCATGTCCAGCGAATTTGGAGACCATGGCAATAAATGGAATTCCTCATCATGTTCTAGGAACCATCTCTGAACCTTCTTCGCAGTGTGACACGGGGCATTGTCTTGTTGAAAGACGCCATCTCTGCCAGGGAATACAGTAGCCATAAAGGAGTGTACTTGGTCAGCCACGATGTTCAGGTAGGTGACAGCTATCAGAGTTTGCTCTACAGGTATAATTAGTTCACGTGCTCCCCAAGAAAATATTGCCCAGACCATCATACTCCCTCCAACTGCCTGGATCCATCCCACAATGCACCCCACTGAGAAGCTTTCCATGGGTAAATGTCACACACGAGCTCATCCATCCACTTGGTGTAACAGAAAGTGGGATTCATCTGACCATGTGACCCCTCTTCCAGTCTTCTATGGTCCAATGTCGATGATCACACGCCCACTGCAAGTATTGATGACAGTGAACGGCTGTGAGCATAGGCACACGAATGGATCTGCAGCTGCGGAGACCCATATCCAAGAGCTTATGATGAACTCGTGTTCACACACATTGGGCTCTTTACTGCAATTGAAATTATAGAATGTCAGCCACAGTAGCCCTCCTGTTGCTGATGAGATAGCCTGCACTGACCTCTGGTATCAATGAGGTGTGGCTGGCTCAAAGTATCACCTGTTTCAGACCATCTTTGATAGGTACTAACTACTGCATAGCGTGAGCAGCCTACCAGTGTTGCTGTTTTGGAGATGCTCTTACCAAGGCATCTTGCCATATAATGATCTGGCTTTTGTCGAAATGAGATAAATCTTTTGCTTTTCCCATGTTGAGATGAAACAAAATACTGCCTGCGAGAGCTCTGACCTAGGTATTATATATATATTATTCACGGCCTCGGCATGTGACACTGATTGGCTGCACGTGCACTTCTTTGCATAATTCAGAGGTGGTTTTAATGTATTGTGGCTAATCAGTGTATACTGTATTTTCAATCGAGTATAACCAATTTTCATTATACTAGCATTCGTTAAAGTGAAACATTTTTTACCTAGAGATACATAGAAGATTTGTCAGAGTTTGAAAAACATTTGTCATATAGATTATTTCATTATTCTAGCACTCATTATATTGACATTTCACTGTTTATGTTATATACAGGGGTTTATCAAAATAATGGAAACACCGACAGTGACTGGAGTACACGCAATGCGTCATATGCATATCACATACGTCACCCATGATGCAAGATATATAAAGGGAGAAGTACGATGTTGGCTATTACAAAGCAGTGCCATAGGCACAAGTGAAACAACTGTTGTGTTGTAATTGTCGATAATGTCAGATCTCAGTGACCCCCAAAATGGCATGATCATTGGTGCGTATCTTGCAGGAGTTTCAGTAACCAGAATGGCAGATATAGTATGTGCAACACGAGGAACTGCATAAAAGATTATGACTACCTATCGAAAAGCACAGGGCATTGCCTCCAAACGTGGAAATTGTGGAAGCCATACGAAGTTGTAAGATAGGGATAGGTGAATGTTGGCACAGATTGTACAATGGAAGCACAAGATCACAGCACCACAAATAATAACAGAGTTGAACACCAGTTGGAATGATCCAGTGCTACACATTGTTTCCCACCACTGGTAAAGTGTATGTCTGGTGAAAACCTGCAGAAGCATACCACCCCAACTGTTTGGTTATGATTGTGAAGCATGGAGGTGGATCCCTGATGTTGTGGGGTGTCATATCATGACATTCCTTAAGGATATTAGTTATTCTGCAGGGTTGTGTCACATTTGCATTCTCGGAGACCACCTGCACCCAATGTTGTGGACATTGTTCCCTAATTACTGTCCCTGGTTTCAAGCAGATAATGCACCCATGCATCATGCAAAATGTATCAAGTTGTGGTTTGCAGAGCATGAGGATGAGGTACAGCAGCTACCTTGGCCACCTCAATCTCCAGACCTCAATATACACAAGGATATGCCGGCTGGTATAGCAGTCAGGTACACTAACCACTAGACCAAGCAGGACTTAAATGTGCTTCAACAAACTGATTGGTTGATTCATTCAAAAGGTGCAAGCTTTTGTGTGATAGGTTAGCTATATCAATTTATACTAAATTTCTAAAGCTAGGTTTAAACTAATATCCCCTCAAGCAGCTGCTTGCCACAGAGGTCTTATAGGAGGATGTCAGTTTAAAAACACCATAGAGATCTGTGAGGATGGCAAGACTCCATCAGGAAGACAACATGAACATCCATGCCTTAACCTTGGCTCGAACTCAGATCCCTTGGATCTGAAGACAAGAGTGCTAACCATCCGGCCATGGGACAGCTTAGGTTTAACAAGTAAATATTTATAAGAATTGGGGTCAGGTCTGATTTCTAATGCACATTACTACCTGTAATTGTGCACTGAAAATAAGTGTTTATTTTTAAAAACTATCTTTGGAGAATATTAGGCAAAATGAGTGGTTCTTTAATAATAGTAATGTAAAAACTGACCAATTTTTAAATGATACATTTTTACCAAATAGTTATTTCATTTTTAAAGATATGGAATGAATTTTTCATTAAATATTTGAAATTAAAAAAAAAATAAACCAAAAACATACCAATTTCCAGGTAAAAGGATTCATTATCACAGCATCCCCAACAATGAGGTAAATATCATATTTAGCAGACATGTAATTAAATTCCTTTGCTTTACTATATACATCCTATAGGAAACAAAAATACAATTTTCTCAAAAATGTAACTTTTAAAGTACATAAATCATCAAAAAAAAATTGAACTCAAGCATCCTTTACAAGAGTTGTAAAGAATAAGAGAAAATTATATATATATATGAAAACATTTTGGGATCGTAAAAAATTAATCAAGAATCGTACAAAAGTTTTTATTTATTTTTCAGGTGCACATAATAGAATATATACTATTAAAATAGTTAGCATACTTTTAAAGAAATAGACAAAAACAGAAGGGAAACAAATGAAACCTATAATGGATGTGTTTTGTTTTATAAGACATAAAAACAATATAAGGCACAAATCAAAATGTTGGATGCAATTTTGGCACAGAGGAGCCCTCTTGTCATCTTCAATGGGACTGGACTTTGATGCACGAGTTATCTCCACAGGTATGCTGCAGGTTTGCATGAGGGATTCCATTACTAGACAAAAGAATTTGATATTTGTTTTTCCCAACAGCTGTTAAATGCTTACTTTGTAAGGATCAGCTGTAATGTGCTTGACAGCATATTCAATTGAGTTAAATCTGGACTCATCATGGTCAAGTTTAGGATAGTGTACATAGAAAACAGTTTGATGGAGTCACTTTTATCAACCATAAAAGCAGTTCACTGGGTCTCCACCCACTGTGCTTTCATATTTTTGTGATTTGGCTATTTAAGGCCATTGTGCTAGATCTGTCTGATTTTGTGAAATAATTTGTTAAAATCTGTCAAGGGTAAAATAAATTAGCACTATCATACATTGCCTCATAAGAGAGTATTCACTCATGCAAGAACAATAGTAGTGCCTTGGGACCTTTCTTTATGCAAAGCAAAAAAAATGTGTAGTGGACAGAATGAACATTTTACTTGTACATGTAGTTAGTTACACAATAGGTGGTTCCTGGAAATGATCACATAAAATGGAAAATGTGCAAAAAGAGAGCTATTTAGCATGCATTTCAATTTATGTCATAGTAAACTTAATTTAATTAATACGGTGTAATTCTTTAATCTTATTGTAACGAAAACATTTGTAAACAAAATTAAAAAAAATTATTATGTGCAGTATGTTTGACATTTAAATATCCAAAACAATTAAATTCAAATTTGAAATAGAATATTTTAAATTAAAAATATCTTGGTTAGGAAGAACATATATTTTCTGTAGCAAAACAAATACAGTGCGGTAAAGAAAAGAGTACAATATTACAATTGGAATAATCATGGAATATTTAATGACACAGTATGCTTCTGAAGAACAGGTGTTCAATCTCTTCCTTTATGAAAAACTAGATGATGGCATTAATGAGGGAAGTTCATCCTCAGGGGGCAGAGCACAGAAACTTTCTTCCAGAAATGATTCTGAAGCAATGGAGAGGCAGAGAATGTTGACGCAGTTGCAGATGAAAGAGAAGTCTACAGACTCCAAGCTTTCTCTGTTTGGTTCTTTCGTCAATATGTTATGGATAATTGTTGGACTGTTTTCCTCTTTTCATGCTTAAGCAGATAAGACTACAGATTTTTTACTTTTCTTGTTACATTTCTACTTCTTTCTGCACTTGGGTCTCCATCTATCAAGTTTTGTGGTGAATTTTCAATCATATTAATGGATCCTTAAAGAACCGAGTTCTTTAATTAATTTTTCTGTGTTGTCTCCTTCATCTTCAGGGTTCTCAATAAGTTTCAGTTCTTTATGAAGCTGCTTTTCTCAGATTTTTTACTCATCTTATCCTTCTGTTCTTTTATCAGGTTTTCTACATTCCTTCTTCAAATACATCTCCTTTGCCAAGAAGTGAACACATTATTTAATGACCTAAGTAATAATCCATTACAGTAAAGCCTTTGAAGTCACAGTCCACTGATCAACTGTGATAAGTAACAATGAATGTTTACAATACCCTTTTATGTAGTGCAGATTCTTGAATTAAATGCATCGCTTTCAATTTCCTTTTTTAAAACAGACAATGATTTTTTTTAGTAAATAATGTAACTCCAAAAAATTTTGCTTATCTCTGAGAAATGGGTTATTTTCCACAAATGTGTATCTCCAATAAAATGTACCAGAAGTTGTGCACTATTTTGGCTTTTACAAAACAAGGCTTTATAAAAGATTATATCAGTAGTAATAAAATCATTTGGATTCTTTTTCTGTGCTGATTCATGTTACTTTTACTGAATTACAGATGGTTGCAAAGAATCAGCAATAATTAGCACCATTAGTTTTAAAATTATTAAACTGTAAAAATTCGAAAAAAAATTACCTTTTAATTTATAGATTTATAAATATTTAAACCCAATACACATAATTATGTAAAACTATACTTACCAAATCAAACCTGTATACATTCGAAGAATCAGGCTCAGAAACAAATACAACTTCTTGTTGATTATCCTGATTTAAAAATTGGACAAAAGTCTGGTGAGCTGTCATTGTATTTCCTGCAATTTTATCCTTCAATGAAAATTTCATCAAAACTTTTTGGTGATAATCTGCTTCAAGTTGTCCACTTAACTGTTTCTGGAATTCAACTCTGAAAGTACGCAATCAAACCATTATGATATGCTCTTTTTTTTTTCTATTTTTGCGCATTACTTTAAATTGCAAATGCAAGAATTACAAGAATCTACATATAATCAATTCCTGGTGGATTCTCTCACTCTGTTGAACAAAGATTTTGTCAGTATATTGCCTACAGACACACATCTTAAGTGCAATTATATTAACAAAAGTGTACACTTTCTTATTATATGAATGAAAAGCCATACTTAAAATTCCCTTAACTTTGAAAATAAGCTTTTTAAGGAAAAATATCACAGAATATAACTGAAGACTCACTCAAATTTCTCTAAATCTTGATTTTTAAACAATATTCATTCAATGTTTAAAGAACTATTGAAGTTGAACACATTTAACAGTAGATGCTGCTGCTATACTTATGCTCAACATTTTTCTTCATAATTAATGAAAACTAAAGGAATCATTACAACTTCAAAATTTACATTTTTGTAAGTGATTTATTCTAACAATTATTATTCATGTTTCAATGAACTTTTGAAGTAACTTACTATTATCAGCAACACTGCTGTTAACCTTTCCATTGTACAGCCTGAAAAACTGGTGTGCAAAAAGAGGCCCAGCTATTTTTTTTTACCTATCTTCCTACTGCTTTTGACTTTGACATCTGTCTGTCTGTGGATTTGACAAAATATTGTTCCACCTGGAGAAGTGTCATAGGCTATATAAAAAATTGCCCCACCCCCTGCCCTGTGCTTTCTTTTCTCCTAAAAAAAGGGAAAACACGAAAACTATTCTTCTACTATATATCCAGAATGCAAACGCCTAAAGTAACAAGCTATACATCAAATGAATGCTTCCGACAGTTATGATGCAGGAAACGTCATAGGCTACAAACAATTGACCCTTTGTGCTTTCTTCTTCCTTAAAAAAGGGGGTGAATATGAAAATGATTGTTCCCCTGTAACTCCTGAACGTGAATGCGGAAAGTAAAAAGCTGTGTCAAATGAAAGTTAATGATGCAGAGTGTCTTAGGCTATTAAAAAAAAAGACCCCTCATGCTTTCTTCTCCAATAAAAAACGGAAAATGTGAAACTTGTTCTGCAATATTTTCCAAATACGATGGCCTACAGTTATAAGTTAGGTGTCAAATGAAAGCTCATATAATGACCATCGTAAAGTACTTTGAATTTTGTCTCCACTATTCTCTCCCCCAAATAAAAGTTGGGGGCAGGTTTTTGTGGGGTTCAAATTTAACGAGTCATACCTCAAATTAAAGCTTGTAAAGTCTCCAATGTCATGGGCTACCTCACACATGACTCAAGACAATTTTTCCTCTAAAAATTTAAATAGACACTAAAGTGCTGATTTATTAGTTTATCTGCGTGTTATGACAGACCAACCATGCCATCCCAGGTCTCAAACCCAGACCCCAGCAGTTGCAGTGTCACTGTGATCTAATGCAATACAAGGACTATCAAACAACTTAAGGGAATCTGAAATATTTGGCATATATCTTTTTGATTTAATTGAAATTCCTTCTACTTCTAAGGAATCGTTTTTACAGATTTGAACAATATTTTTTTATATATTACTGAACTGTTTCCCCATCTCCTGCTTGAAAACTCCTAATAATCTTCTATATGATTGAGGTGATAGAGTACAGCTTAAAACCAAATATCCCACCTTATTTGGAAGGAAGCTGTTGCTTTGTTGGGTTTGTCTCCATTTTCTTAAAGAAATATCTTAAAAACAAGCTTATGTGCAGGACAAGTGGTGAATCCACATTTCATCTCTGCAACCAAAGTAAGAATAGTTTTTAATTCTCAATGTCATATCTCACCAACAAGATTTAGAATATAAGCATTATATATGACATGAACTGCATTAAAAATACTTGAAGACTTTTGTTCCGATGCTTTGAACATGTATGAAACATTGTTGGCAACAAATGCTGGGACAACAGATACAATATATTTATACATCGAATAACTGCTGCAGTGAACAGCAGTGTGTTAGAGAAATGGAGTTACAACACTGAATTCCACATTTCATCAATGCATTACTCCATTAATGAAAGTCAAGCAGAAGGAAGGTCACCCACCTAAGGAGTGAATGTGGGCAGAAGTTTAGAGTTTTATCATGTAGAAACTAGTTAGTGTAGAAAAGTACAGGTCATTAAAGCAAAAGTCATACATCTAGATACACCAGCTTTACAAGCATGTTTTCATGCATTTCAGAAAAAAAAATAACTAAAAACGTATGAAAAGTCTGCAATTTACCAAAACTGACTAATCCTCTTCTGTGACTTATCAGAATATTAACAATTTGAAAAGACAGAATTTTAGGGGAGGAGGGAACCTCCAAATTTGTGGGATTGTGAAAAAAACCTAAATTTGCAGAAACCTTTAAAAAACACTAATTTATTGAATCCATGCTGCGAAAAACTTAAGCCCAGTAGCTGGGAGGAGCAATAACTTGCCCACTTTTTATGTGTGCTGCTCACAGAGGAATAATCGAAGCTGCATGCAACTTGTTTGTGGAAAAGTTCACATCTTGCCAACAACACTCAATTACACTACCAGCTTCCACTCAGGTTGGCACTCAGTGAAAATTGCATTATTCCAGAAAATACACAAATTAAAAAAAGGCATGTATACAGTGACTACACTAGTCCAAAAATGAGTCAATTGAATCCATGTAAATTAAGAATCAACTGCATATATCACAAAAAAAAGGGGTTATTTTAGATATCCAAAACATTTTCTTTGGGACAGTTCTCTAAAAACGAAAACATATGGACACCTAAGTGTAGCAAACTGCCCATCAGCTTTACAGTGATAGCATGTGCATGACTTTACACCATTCCTTTTAAATGTAAAATGTAACATACACTAGCATTACAAGCATACACTATTTTGCTATTACATAAAGCTGCAGTCGAGACATAACAGTTTCATACCATATCTTTCTGGCTTTTGGGGATTATATATTCTGAAAATAAATTATGTCTTTATAGCCAATTATCAGGAAACAGCTGATCGAGTTTAGCTATAGGATCAGAGCCAGGTTCACCCATCTTTAGTCTCACAATGCTATTATCACTGAAATGCAAACACTGAAACAACAGTATGAACACCTATTTCTGGATTATGAGTTTTGAGGGAAGGGGGGGGGGGAGAAAAGGGGGGAGGTTAAAAAAGTTAGAGGACCTATGTAAAAAGCAAAGTTTAAAATACAAAGCTCTAAGGTAAAAAAATTACATGGTTTAAAATACCAAGAAAAATGTAAGAAGGCAAAGCCAAACATAAAAACAATGATCACAAAAAATTTCTGAGTGTAAGTGGTTCAGACTATAATTTATGATGTGAATTAAAATAAAGATGCAGTTTGAGGTTAAAACAACGACATTTGATTAAAATATGTTTCACAGTTAAAAAGGTGTCAAAAAAATTTGCACTTATGTTTGTCATCTGCCCACAGAAGAAAAGAATGTATTATAAAAAAAAAGACATAAGCTGAGTAAGTACAACTTCCTCTTTGTGATTCTTGTGAAAAGACTTCCATTGTTCGACAACGGGCTTAATCTGAAAAGGTTTATCAATCTATTCTGACCAAGATCTTTGCCACTATGGTTGGAGATCAATGATGAGTGGCAACAATTCAGATCATAATCTTAACCACAAAATTAGTGGCAGAAAGCTTTGCTTCATACGAAATAGGTAGTTGGTAATTCTATGAATTTTGCTTTCTAAATGGTTAATGAGTGGTACAGCTTTTTTATGCCACTTCTGATAGAATTTCATCATAAATTTAATATATATATATCAAAAAATTTTAAACCAGGTAATTCTTTTTTTTTTAATGATGTTTTGTGTGTTGCACTAATAACAGATGCATTTGTTTCTGGGTTCCCATTTCAGATTCTGCTAACATGCAGACAATGGTAACCATTTAAGGGTTAAGTTTATACAAAATAATTGTAACAAAGTTTTTTTTTAATAAAATCTTAGAATTCAAAATTGCGATAATTGTAGTTATATATGTGCACTTCAGTGAGTTGTGTTAACTCATTAAAAAAAAACATTTTGTTATGAAATTTGAGATTTTATAAGAGCATTATCATTCTATACTGAGTTGTTAAGATAATCAAATTATGTTACCTAAAGGATAACTTTTGTGAACTCTATTAAAATTTTCAACATCTCACTATCTAGTTCATTATGTACTACTTTTTAGCAATGAAAAACTATCAATGACTACTATTGAGAATTTTATCAATATCTTGTTTTATACTGTTATTAAAGGTTAAGTTTCCTGAACATTCCAAGAAATATAAAATGCTGTAGACATCACTAAAAGCAGATGTTATCTACTGCCACACTATTCTGCTTGTAAAACTTCACACCATTTAGCCGAAAAAAGTTAGCTAAGACTTAGATGGTTTGAAATTAAGTTTTAACGTAGATTTTCTTGAAACAGTCTAGAATTGCTGATATGACAAAATATAACTGAATAGCATACCTTACTTTTATAACACTATATTCCATATTGAGTTTTATCATACGTATTTCTAATTTCGGTTTTACATAAGCAATTGTGCTTGCTTTTAAAATTTCTCTTGATTTTGTACTATTTCAAAATAATGAATTCAAAAACTTCTGAACAGCACATTCAAACTTTTAAAACAATAAAATTTATTTAGTAAGAAGACATTTAACATTTATCATTATGATGTGTAGCCTATTAGTAAGTATTGCAATGTATCTTCTTTTGCAATACTTTTCAAAATTAGGCTTATTCATGTAGCACATTTAAACTGAAAGACAAGTGAAAAACAACTGCTTCCTCCCAGTGAAATAGTGCACATTTGAAAGTGTATTTCATCATAAATATAGAAAATCTATATTTATAACTAGTAGACAACTTTATATTCTAACTTATATTTATAACTAGTAGACTAACTTTTATAACTAGTTTACTTAGCATTTTTACAAAATATGAATTTGGAATTGCTCTTTAATACAAATTGCATAATGGCTAACTTTCTTATATTTTCCCCCCTCAAATAAATGTGTACCATGAGGATTTAATTTTATCCCCATTAAACAAAATATTAAAATGGTTTGAAAATTCCTTCCTATAATTTTAACCCTTTCTTAACTGACAGGACTTGCTAGTCCAAATTCTGGTATGTACAATTAATTTGCATTACATTAGGTAAGAGAAATTTTATTTGGTAAAAAACTGCCCATATATTTCAGTTCCTACAAAGTTTACCTTTGCACCAGTGCACAGTATGATTGTTTCAATGCAACTATCAGTTAGAATGAGCATTAAAAGCATTTTCTACCTGCTTGAAAAACTTGTTTCTCTACAAAGTTCTTGTTCCTCAACAGAGAATAAGTGACAGAAGTTCTTGGTCTCAGAGTGAGGTTCATTTTCAGCATGGTCTCATCCTTCTTTAAATTTCACCTTGTTGTGTACAATTTCTTCAATGCTCCTTATATTAATTCCAGTCTCCTGTGAGAGTTCGTGAAGTTATCTGATGATTATCTAGGATAAGTTGCTCAATTCTGACATTATTGGGTTGGGTTGGGTTGTTTTACCTCTGAGCGGCACTTTTTTGCACACCATGGGCTAAATGGCCAGGTCACATGAACCCCGAAGGCTCAGAGAAGGTTGGGGGAGGGGACCCACTGGAATAGCTGTTGGGAGACAGATGGTAGCCTCCCGTCAAGGCCATCCAGCGTGTTCTTTAACGTGCACAGGGTATGGCTCTCCCACACACGGGGCCACGGCTTAACGTCCCATCCGACGGACGGCGGCCTTTCCAAGCCCATCGGTGTCCCCTACTGACCGTGGGCAGGGCGGGGAATTTTGCGGAGATAAATCTCAACGCTGACCCAACTGGGACTCGAACCTGGGAACTACAGATTACGAGCCTGGCGCGCTACCGTCTGAGCCACCCCCGCCCCACACTATTGGGAATGACACAAGTTATTGATCTAAGGGATGGTGCACACTACTGCAATTTGCAACAACAATGTGATGGCGATTCTAGTTGCTTCTTAAAAATGCATGTACAAAGCTGGGGTACCACATAGAAATTTCAACTCAGCTGCAATGCGACAGGCTTGTGACACGCAAATTGCAATTTTCCTGCGATTTGCACTGGCGACTTCTTTAGAGTATTGTTGCAAATGATTTAAGCAATATGTTGTAGAATGAAGTGGTCATGTATCATCCTCATATTTCGTTTTTGTTCTTGGATTATTCTGCAAGTTTTATTTCATCATTTATTATACCATTACTCATTTTCAACACGATAATTGTGTATTTTGAAGCATTGAATCATGACCATGATATCAAGCTAGACTTCGTGAACATCCAATATGAATTTCATTTGTATTAACACTGTGGAGTCTAATCATTTATTATGCAGTGATTAAGATGTGACAGAATTACATTAGAATACTAATGGATAATACGTTATGGCGTATATATTTTTTCTCAGTTTATATAAGTTATTACTACTAAGCAGTTAAATAATTTGTTTTTAATAATGGCAACAAGCCATAGCATAAGAGTTTAATAATACCAATGTAGATAGTACACAAGTTGTCTACTTACTTACATACAAAATCCTCATGCAGCCATGGGCTACAGAGGTCCAACCAGACTGTAATTTTCCTCTCCAGACATGTCTGTTCTGAGCTACTGCTGCAGCATTTGGCCACTCTAAGCCAATTCTAGTAAGGTCCTGTTTGACATTGTCTGCATCACTTCCTATATCTCCCCCTTTTTCTGAAACCCTTTGACATACTGTTCATAATCCTGTTTGCTAATCTGCAGCTATACATATGGTAACATGGCCAAACCAACTCAGTCTCTCTCTGCACAATATGCTGCTCAAAGAAGGTTGATGACTTCTTCTAACCTCATCATTACTTACAAAATCAAACCACCTAATGCTCAAGATATTGTATAAGCATCTAGAATCAAAGATATCAAATTTCTTGTTATCCTGTTAATAAAGGGTCCATGTTTCAGTATCATAACTAAAATTAGAAAGAAACAAACTATTATACAGTCTAATTTTAGTCTTTAGTTGTATACACCTATTTTTCCACACTCTACATAGATTCTTAGAAGTCCCAGTGGCAATTCCTATTCTTCTATTTATACCATGTCACACATCACCAGTATCTGTTAAATAGCTCCCAAGATAATTTAACTGAGACACATGATGAAGAGTGCAGCCATTCAAAGCAACTGAAACACTATCTACCTGACCAGTTTTCATCAATTTCAGTTTTTTCTCTGTTTAACACCAAACCTACTCTATTACTATTCTCATGAACAGCCCTAATGAAAGAATTCATCTCATCAACATCATTAGCCAACAGGGCCAAATCATAAGCATAATCTAAATTAGAAATTTTGAAATCTCTAGACGATTTAAGCCCAAAATCTTTCCCTTGCAAAGAATTTCAAATAACAGAATCAATAACCAAACAAAACAGAAAAGGAAACAAAATTCACCCTTTTCTAACTACACTAGCAATGCCAAACAAATCGCTGAAAGATGTACCAACTCTCACATACGACTCAGTTATTATAGAAGCTTTCATTACACTAACTTATAAGGTATTCTATATGATCTAACAATCAACCACAAATTATGTCGATCAACACTCAAAAGCCTTTTTGAAATCTATAAAGCTAGCAACCACAGGTTCCTGAAACTCTAAACATTTCTCAAGAAAACAGCAATCACCCTTTTAAAAAATTGGGACAAATAATAGCTCTAGTAAAATCCTTAGGAAAAACACCTTTATCATAAAAAATATTCAAAATTTCAGTCAGCCATGTGACAACACAAATGTTCACACCTTTAAGCATTTCAGTGATTTCATCCACCCCTGGGGATTTATGCAGTTTTAATTTAGAGATCGCCAAAGTGACTTCAGAATGTGATATGGGTCCATCATTAAAGCCAGTAATGCATCTATCCTTATTACAATGGGAGTATAAATAATCACATTTTTAGAACTTCTCTGAAATGCTCAGCCCACCTAGCCATCACAGAATCCTCACCTTCAACCACCTTGTCATGTTTATCCCTTAATCCCTGTGTACCTGTCTGTTTCTTCCCACAAAAAACATTAATAATCTGATACAACCCCCCCCCCCCCTGCTGTTGTGCTGTGTAACTGCTTCTTCAGCCAAGCTATCAAGCCAAAGATTCTTATCAGCTGTTAACTGATCCTTTACACGCTTATTAAGCTCATTGTAATGCCTTCTGTTAGGACTAGTAGGGTGTTGATTCATATTAATTCAGCACTTCCTTCTATCAGAAATAAGTTCCATAGCCTTATCACTCAAATAATTTTGTTTCCTCTGTTCTCTTTCACTCAAAAGGGTATTATTGGTTTTAAGAAAAGCCTGTTTAAACTGATCCCATTCTTTCTCAACTTCAGCAGTAACCAAACCATGATTGTCATAATGACTAAGTAGCCTATAATGGTATGTTTTAGCTATATCTGGATCTTTCAGGTACTCAGTGTTATGACTAATTTTTTTTAACCTTATCACAACATTTCTTAAGTTTCAGCTGCAAAACACTTTTGACCAGATAATGGTCAGATCCAATTTCAGCTCTCCCGTATGATCTGGTATTCCTAACTGAACTAGCCTGTCAATTAAAATATAATCTATCATATTCCTGTGCAACCCGTCAGGTGAAACCCATGTATATTTATAAGTGTCCTGGTGTTTGTAATATGTGTAGTTGTTCGCAAACCATTAAGTTTACTTACCTGTTGGTGACGTTCCCCATGCCATTAGAATAACCAATGCCAAAGGGACCTAAAACTCTTGCCCAAAGATTAGAGTCAGTACCAGCTTTAGCATTGAAGTCACCTAGCACAAGAGAAATATCTCCTTTCTTCACAGAATTCAAAATATCCTGAAGCTGGCTGTAAAACGTATCATTCTCATTCTCATCAGAGTCCTCTGTCAAGGCATAAAAATGATATCCAAGTCTTAAATTTTTGTTTAAATTTTAATGCAAGAAATCTTTCATTAATGCAGTCATATCTTAGAAGAGCATTACTGGCGTGTCTACTGAGAAGCAAACCTACACCTTGGAGATACTTTTCATCCTCCCTGCCTGAAAAGAAAAATTTAATAGTTATTTTTAAGTATTGCACCTTTACTTGTTTATCTGGTCTCTTGCAAGCCTAGAATACCTAGGTTATAACACTCTAATTCCTGTGTGAGGACATCAAGAAAATAATCTCTATATAATGTCCTCACGTTCCATGTAGCTGCAGACAGAAAATTATTAGTAGAATTTTTAAAGAAACTAGGTTTATTGAGATAGATAGGGCCAACAATATCAAACTGCCCCCTGATCGCAGGCATGGGGCAAAGACCTGTTCCTCCTCTGCTAAGGCCTGAAGTCACCAATGCTGGTAGGAACTTCAGGCACCACCTTTTCAAGAGCCATATGGCCTGCCTGAGACACATTACTCCAGTTTAGGCTTGACGATGTCCAACTAGCTAAGTGAGGGTTCTGGTACCTGCAATGGCCTCTGATCAGGATTATCCACCAGCTGATATAAGGTATCCAGTGCCTCTGTTCGGTTAGAGCTGGCAACCCACAAGCAAACAGAAAACACAGCAGCAGATTCTCCCTCAACAGAGGCCCACCAGTGCAGCAAGTCCAGGATCCATAATCAAGTTCAAATCCATAAACCAGTCCAGTCTAGTGGGTATAAATGGTCAGCACCAGGATCCAGTGAAGTTGATCACTCCTCAGCAGGATTGAAAAAAAGAAGTGGTCCTAGATGACCAGATCAGTAGGCCACACAGAGCTCACAGCCCTCCCCTTCTGTTCTCTTCCAAAAGAGAATATCTCTTTTGAAAGGTACTAATGGCCCACATCCAAGAAGAAGGCGGGGGTTGGACATAGGTGTTAGACCTGGCCATCATCACTGGGGATTGGTAGACAGCTCTCCTTCCAGTTTATGCCTAGCTACCATTTACAGACCAAATGTCTAATATAGTATATATTATATACTCATACAACATTAATAAAACTCTTGTGATTATTAAGCAACATTATGTTTAGTTGAAATGAACCCCGAGATTTTAATGTTTGGGAGATCAAGTTTCAATATTTCAGATAATAGCTATTAATAAAACTGCTGTGTCAGCTGTTGTTTCGTGGCATGAGAAAGATGTGGTGCTAGTATCACTTTCATTTTGACTACAAAGTTTACTTTCAGTAGGGCATACAACTTATTACAATTCATACGACTGTGATAGTAATTTTGAAATTAATTTGGTAATAAAATAAACAGATTATTAGATGAATGTCAAATATTTCAATATCAATTGTTAATAAAATGAGACCATAGTGATCTTCTCATATGTTTACATTTGAATTTTCATCACGATCTGGGAAATATTCATGATATACTTTATTTCTACTGATAAGCAAAATGCCTTTGTATTTTTATATTCTAGTAATGCATGAACTTTCAAAGAGTTTATTAAATGATATTTTTGTTTAAAATCGGTCTTTATTTTTCTGTAGAAATTATTTTGTCTCCCATTCATTCAGAAGGATTTAAATAAATATTTTTTTCCCTTAACGAATAGGTGAGTAATTCCAATACAGATAAAATGTTTTAGCTTCTATAACCTTATTAAAAACAGATAATTTTTTATATTTTTTCACCAATAGATTATTTTCTAACTGTTTGCTTACAGTTAACTTTATGTTTCTGGCATAATTTGCTTATAAGAGAAAAGTTTTTCCGAATATTCTTTAATTACTTTATATGATTTCACAAACATGTATCAGTTTGCAAGTAGAGCTCCTATTTTAAAGATTTTCGATTTCATCACATAGAGAGTAATGTAATTCTCTCTAAATATTTTTTCACTGCATTAAGAACATAACAGCTACTCACCAGACTTTATTTGTCTGCATGATTTTTGTGAAGTATAAAAGAGAAAAACCTCTTAATTGTTATTAGCATTCTGAAGGAGAGCAAGACCCTTGTCCCTGCCCCTCCTCTGAACCAAAAGTCTGTTCCTCTTGAGGAACTGCATACATTTCAGAAGATAAATTTTGTTTCAGAAATGGGCCTACCCATTGTTCCCTTATTTTTGTCTTATTATTTCATCTCTAAAGCCACCACCACAAGATCATTCATTTCAGACATCATTTACATTTACCTAAAGGGACAGCACTAGCAACATCGAAGACAAATCGGAGGGCAGAAAACGTTAAATTGCTTCAGTGTGTGTGTGTGAGGGGGGAGGGGGCTGTAAGCAATTTGTTTGCAACACCCATAATGCAACAATTGCATCGTAATTGCTTTCGATTTGTAGTCACATTGCTACTGCAAATTGTAACAGTGTGCACTCTCCCTAAGAGTGAGGTTCATTTTTGCTGTGATCTCATCCTTCTTTAAAGTTGGCCCAATTGTACACCCTTGCTTGTGATAAACAATTTTCCCCAAACTGGGATTGAAGCCTGGTAAAGATTTTGGAAGGAATGAAACCTTCCTTCGTGAGAAATTTGATAATCATGTGCTGTGCAACACTGCCGAGCATTTCTTGGTCTGACATTTTGATTACAATTGATTGGTGATGTGGAGGGGAGCATGACTAGTGTTGTTCACAAGTTTGAACTTATCTTTACTTGCCAATTAATGCCTGTTCACAGAAGTTGATTTGTGCTTGAACAGTAACAATATTCTCCTAGGTAATCATAAAAGCTGTTAACTAACTAAATGTTAAATGTCTCAGAGCACTAGTTCTTATTAGGATTTTTGAGAAATTTCAGATCTCGAAAAATAAGACTATTCAGCCAATATTTATTGCTGTTGTCTAAAATTGTTTTCTGTTACAAATTAACCAATACAATTTTGCTGTGTATGTTATTAAAAAAAAAATGAATCTGGAAATTGTTATTTAGTGTCAATGTTCTGTAAACACATAATTGTGATTGATTGGGTTGTTTTACTACTGAGCAGCACATTTTTGCACACAATGGGCTAAACGGCCAGGTAAGAAGGACCCTGAGGGGGGGGGAACCCACTAGAACAGACGTTGGGAGACAGATGGTAGTCTCCCGTCAAGGCCATCCAGCACATTCTTTAACATGCACAGGATATGGCTCTCCTGCACATATATTTAAAAATTAAAAACTAAGAATGTGCACTTCAGAAGACAGCTAGAGGTATATTAGGCCACATTAAAAAAAGTATTCAGTAAGCCACCTGAAAACATTGGCACTTTGCTCAGTGAAACATATTGTGATGCATGATTTAAGACAATTTAAAATTTTTAAATCTAAGTGTTTTTAAAATACTAATCTGGAAAGTTTATAAGAACACAAGTGAGATGCGAAACAAGAACCACCATAAGCCTTCTGAACAACTTCAACAGATTGGTAACAATGGTTATTAAGTGCATCCAGTACTCCTAATGATCAAAAGTATCCAGACATTTGCTCATTCACAATCTCCCAGTAATAGGAAAGAAATTAATATCA
Organism: Ryuthela nishihirai; assembly: GCA_038380435.1. Taxonomy (NCBI): domain Eukaryota; kingdom Metazoa; phylum Arthropoda; class Arachnida; order Araneae; family Heptathelidae; genus Ryuthela; species Ryuthela nishihirai. The sequence continues at coordinate 20,179,054 of JAWZYU010000017.1, forward strand.
CTTTGGTCCACCCTTTGCTGCTATCACAGCCTCCACTCTGTGGGGAAGGCTTTCCACTAGATTTTGGTCACTTAGCTCTGCCATATGGCCCTTTCTCCTGTTCATGTGTGTCCTTTTAATACCTGTTTGGGCAATGGTTGTGGCATATATGGGCGAATCCACTACTTAGAAAGGGTGTATGGATACTTTTTGATCAGATAGTGTATTATGGACTGGTATCACTAAGAGCTACAACATGAACGACAGTGACAAGAGTGCAAACATCCAAGCCTCTTCAGAGAAAGTCAAGTGTGTGTCAGCCAATACCACAGGAAGTATGTACTCCAACCAATGATATGCTTCCACAGAGATTGACATCACCTTCTGCATCTATGCCAGGGTAGAGAAACTAAGTTGTATCAGCCATACCATAATATAGCTTCCATTACCAACAACAATGGACCATTTACATGGCATTGACACTATAGAGGAATTTCCGAATTCGTTTTTTTTTATTAGAGCAAATTTGTAGTTATTAAATAATTTGTATCATTAATGCTGTGAGCTGTTAAATTATAAATGTTCCTGTTCGAAATTTTTACCAGAAACAGGCTTGTTACTTTGGGGTAGATCAACCATAACAAATTTCACTCAGTATGGCTATTGCTGATATGCTCTCAGACAAGAAAACCATTAATAGTCATTGACATGGCAAACCATATTGTATACTGTTCTTTAGAACAAACCAGGATTTAAAACCAAATAATGGTAATTTAATTTTTATGGGAATGAAAGTGGAAATGACTGTCCAAGATTGAAACCAATATAATTTCGGTTATTGGTTTTAACCATAATTTAGTTATTTCACTTAAGAAATGAAGATAGAAGAGACAAAGCTATAAAATAAAGGATTTGTAGCTTTGTTTGAAAGAATCAAATAACAATCTTTTAATATTGAATGTCTATTACAAAGAATGTTGTTTAAAACATGAATCTTGCATCTAAAATATTGGGCAATAAAAGAAAACTCATTTTGCTCTCACAGAGTGAGTGAATTATTAGGTTTTTCTTTTTTCCAAAGACAAAGAAATCAATTTGAATGGGAAACCTATAGCGAGATAACTTTAGTAATAGGCAGCATTTTTCAAGAGGTCATCTACTTTATTGTTATACACTTTGTGAAACAACACAATGCAAAATGAGAGACTAGAAATGGCTGCTGTTTCCAGTACATAAAATTTTTATTAAAATAGAAATTGTGGTTTGAATTTTTTATACATATATATATATATCATAAAAATATACAATTCAAACTTAATAATACTTTTTTTTAGTTTGATGCAAATAAATAATTTTTTAAAGTGATCTGATCACAATTTCTTAGATTCAATATATGACAAAGCTGATCTGTTAGTTTTCACTTCTGTTTATTGAAGCAGACTCCTGATTTAAGCTCTTGAGTTTGATCTGAATTATTAAAAGTATTTCCTTAGTTTCAAAATTCTCCCAAAAATTAAATGAAAACTGCTTTTTTTAATAATTGGAGGATTTTAGAAGCAATTACGACATACGTCTATTTTCATAAAATCCGGATTTAAATTCTGATTAAACATGTAACATGTCAAAATATCTTTCATTAGTTATTTGGCAAAAATGTTATAGTTTATTTTTTTTTGGCTGAGCACAGTGAAAAAAAAAAGTTTTGCCTCTCCTCTGCAGGCTGGACAAAGAGTTAATGATGAAACAAAATAAACGCTCAAAAAATTTCACTGGAACTCTTTACACCTTTGTATTCACTTAAAACTCTTTCACCACAGTTGTATGTTTCAATTTTATACATATAATAATTATATATGTTTTAATTTTACCTTGAAGTCCTTGCTGATGTAGCTTGGTCACGATCAATGGTCCCTATTTCAGCACCTTCAACACTGACCTCAGTCATAACTTTCACATCAATCTGAAAAACAAATTTCCAAAATGGCATATTAAAATAACTATCATGGCATCAGTATTCTAAACAGTAAAACAATGGAATTATAAGGAATTGACAAATTTGTTTTCACAAAACTTACAATAAATACACTGATTTCCATAAATTAAAAGGAAAATCCCTATGTTAAGTCAATGGGAAGCTAATATTAAAGCTCTATAACTTCAAAAATAAGTTTTTTTGTTTTGAAAAATGTGATTGCAGATAAAGATCTCAATCAAATAAATCAATATCTCAATTTTCAACAATATTCGTTCAGTATTTAATGTGTTACGGAAGTTTGAATATTTAACAACAGCAATGCCAGTCTTAAGAAACTTATACAAAATCGAAGAATAATGAAAGAATTCTTTACACAAAGTTCTAAAATACAAACTTATTTTATTAAACACTTTGATACAATACTTATTACTAAGTTTTAATTAACTTCTGAAGTCAAATCTTGTGGCCGGCATTGTTAACGTTAAACATTCAAACTTCCATAACTCATTATATACTGAACGAATATTGTTGAAAATCAAGATATTGATTTATTTGATTGAGATTTTTATCTGCAATCACATTTTTCAAAACAAAAAAAAAACTTATTTTAGAAGTTATAGAGCTTTGAAGTTAGCTTCCCATTGACTTAACATAGGAATTTTCCTTAATTTATGGAAACCAGTGTAGTATATTTGGTAACATACACTTTTAAGAATCTTTAATAAGGAATATTAAAAATCTTGAATGATTTTGAAAAAAAAAAAGCTTCAAACATGCTTATTTTTTACACTTTAATAGTAATTTTAACATTTAAAATCAATGCTAACTACTGTCTTAACTATCACTACTTCAAATGTCTTTGAAGTGCAGAGTATTCATCATCAGCTACGACACACATCATGTATTGTTCATTGTTAGAAGGCTAATCTTCCACCATCCCAATTTCAATGAAGTTATCCAAAATATTTAATCCAAAGAATCCCTTACACAATTAATAAACAATTACATGTGTTTGTCTAATACTTTTGAGTTTTTGATATGCTTACTATTTGTTAATTACTTTGAGAATACCCTTGCTTAATATTTCAACTCCAATCTCTTTCTGTGCTGAACAAATATTATTGAATACCAAGACAGAAAAATTTTTATTTTTATCTTGTCATGTTTTCATGTAAAAAAAAGTTTATTTTCGAAGTTACAAAGCTTAAAATTTACTATTTATTTGCATTATCTCCTAACTTTTTTTTAACAGGGCACTTTTAATTAGGATTATTATGCAAAGCATTCAACAAATCTTATGGTCTGATTTTTCAAAGTGCCAGAAGACTTCCTCTGGATCCCAGAGTGAATTTCAGTCTTTTAGCTGCAAGATCTAATGTTTCCTAAAGTACTATATATTGAAAATTTCACATTTTAGTAAATATGATACATTTCTGCTGATTCAGAATAAGATTCCAAAGTTCTTTTTGATTTCATGCTGAAAACACTTGACATAGTACAGGAAATGATATTTTAAACTTTTTTTTCTTAAATTTTTAGTTGCTTTAGTTTGTGTAATATAACAATTTTATATGCTTCAGTTTCACCAATACAAAATTTCATGCCTACAAAAAAAAAAGCACATTAGCTCTCAAAAAAAAATAAAAAAAAATACCCCCTCAAGCAGCTGCTTGCCACAGAGGTCTGACAGAAGTCTGTCAGTTTATATGCCATAGTAGAAGGTCTGAGAGGATGACAGGGCCTCAGCAGAAAAACGACACATACATCCATGCCTTACCCGGGGCTCGAACCCAGGTCCCTTAGATCAGTAGCCAAGCGCACTGACTATTCTATAGATCATGAAAAAAAAATTTATTTTAATTCATTACATTGGAATCTACAGGTAATGACAGAAAAATGGAAACACCAAGGTTTACAAAAAGCTTTTGGTTTACATTAAACACCAGCATCTACATGGCACTGACAAAAAGAATCAAACATGCAAATGACATCCTAGCATGCTTAGCCTATAAAAGCAAATTTGGTGTAACTACATGCATGCAATTATTGTTACCGTATCACGAAGAGAAGACCTTATCAATTTGAAAAGGTATTTGGAGCATGTTTGGCAGGAGCTTTGGTAACTAAGACAGCTGAACTCACTAATGTTTCATGATGAACAGTTTCCAAGATCATGTCTCCATGGGTTGGTTGTTTTACCTCTGAGCAGCACTTTTTTGCACACAATGGGCTAAATGTCCAGGTCACAAGAACCCCGAAGACTTAGAGAAGGTTGGGGGAGGGGACCCACTGGAACAGCTGTTGGGAGACAGATGGTAGCCTCCAGTCAAGGCCAGCCAGCGTGTTCTTGAATGTGCACAGGGTGTGGCTTAATGTCCCATCCAACAAACGGCAGCCTTTTCAATCCCATCAGTATCCCCTACTGACTGTGGGCAGGACAGTGAGTTTTGTGGAGATAAATCTCAATGCTGACCTAGCTGGAACTCGAACCTGGGAACTGCAGATTAAGAGCATGGCGTGATACTGACTGAGTAACCCCTGCCCCTTGTCTCCATGGGAATCTAAAGGTAAGAATCATCTGCAAAAGGCAACAGAAAGACAACAAAACATACTCAAGAATCAAGATGTTTCAATGTTAATGCAATGTGCAAAGTGAAACCATTAAGCTACAGCTGATCAACTGGGCCCAGATTTCAAGGTAGAATGCAAGAGGCCAGTTTCATCAAAAATAATATGTTTACCCACAAAAATTCCCTCTTTAATTTTCACTTCACTGAGTCAAGGGAATTTGTCAGCAAAGTACTTGAAAGCTGATGCAGTCCAGCCCATGGCTTTTTCGAGGTTTTTCATCACACCGAGTTTGATGTGTAGGGACGGTAGCAGGATTTTGTGCATTTCTACCAGTGCTGTGTGTTCCACATTCTTCTCTCCAACGTTCAGAGATTTCCTCTGAGGACAGTTTCTCTTCACATAGTGCAAAGTCTTTGCTTGGCTTCCCGTTCACAAAAGAAAAGCAATACTTCGTATATCCCAATTGCAGACCCATCAACAGAGCCACTACCCTCAAGTCACAACAGAGATGAAAGCCATACTTGCTGTATTGAAGATAATTCAACGGCTGTTTTAGGTTGTTGCAGGTTTCTTTCATGCAGACAGCATGTCCGACCGGAATGGATGGAAGTCTATTTCCATTATGCAGCAACACCACCTTGTGACTTAATTTCGAGAAGTCTATGAATAGTTGCCATTCTTGAGGGTCATGTTTGATTCCAAGGGCATTCATCAGGCCACCTACATTGGAGCAGAACACATGGTCATCTTTCTTTCTGAAGTAAGGTGCAAACTGCTCATGATGAGTTCAAAACGAAGTCACTCAGACATTTTCCTTAAGAAGATTCCATTGTTTAAGTCTTGATCCAAGTAAATCTGCTTTGGCCTTGGACAGCTCCAGATCACAAATAAGATCGTTCATTCCTTCTTTGGTGAGAATGTGTGTGTAGATGATGCACCATGGCAGACGTATGGATCATCATTAGACACTGAAGGCTGCGGAGAACCCGACGTCAGTTCGCCTCCCTCATCGTCTGAATCGATGGAAAATTCTTTTGGAGGTTCAGGAACAGGAAGGCCTTTGCCATGCAGAACTGGTTGGAGAACAAATTGTATATTTGGATAGGCTATTGTCCACTTCTTTTTCCTTGTGATGCCTCCAGAAACAGGCGGAACAATGCAAAAATGGCAATCATTTGCGTGATTGCTTGGCTCTCTCCAAACTACAGGAACAGCAAATGGCATCGCCACTTTTTCGCCTTTCCACCACTTCGGAAGATTTCTTGCACACGTACTGCAGCATATGTGTGGGGTCCAGGCCTTGTCCTGGTCCCTGATCTTGCATCCAAAATAAAACTCATACGCTGCTTTCACTATTGGAGTGATGACATCTTTTCTGGTCTGCAAACATCACTTCCCCACAAATGTAACAAAATGTATCTGCATTATTAATACAGTTATGAGGCATCACTACTGCTGGATTAAAACTGCAAGGATCATTTGTGTTGTACTTGTGACTCAGGGGGTAAATGGGAGTTGCTCAACAGACATCGCTTACAATGATTGCATCATCTTTTGTCTGCGATCGTTAAAGCTGCGATGTCATGACTGAATTACATTGCATCAATGATGCAATACCTCTGGGGGTTGTGTGTATGGTGGGCTGATACAATACAATGCAATATGTAGTTTAAAATACAGCATTGCAAAATGGTTACCTATGTACTCAATGCAGATTGAGTCATTTATACACGACCATCTATCTCTCCTAAACAAGAGCCAATCACCAAATTTTATTGTCATTTTTCGTGATTGGCTATTTTTATTTCAAAGCCTTTTGTGTGTTGTCCAATGATATTGAATGTAAGAAAAAAAATTTCTAGGGCTTACAATGCACAAAAATTATACCTTAATATGCTGAATTCATTGACAAACTCTTCATATACTAGTTAATTTTACACATTTTTCCTATGGCAAATTTCAACTATAAAAAATTTTAATCAGGGTTTTGAATCCCACAAGAGAAACAGGAAATCTCAAAATATATGTCAGAATGAATTTCATTTTTAGCAAAAGTAATACTAGACACTTTTATTAGTTTCATTAATACAAATCTTACTTATGTATGCATTTTATATTAAAATTCCGTACCTTTCTATGAACCAGAGAATTCATCTTGTAGTAGGAATAAAAAACTCAATAGTATAATTTTAACGGACTTTCTCTTAAGTTAGATAAAAAAAACTAATAAATCAATTTCATTGTCACAGTCTGGTGCCAAGAAAAAAGTTTTTAGGGGTTTAAGTCTAGGGAATGAACAAAGATGTCTGATTTCAACAGATTTCTCCCCCCCACACACCAGTTACCTACACCTTAAAAACCTCAAAAATATCAAACATCTATGTTTTTATCCTATGTTTATCATGCAACATTTTAATGGAATTCAAAGTATCTATTATATATATACATAAAGTTTCTTCACAGTTTATCATTGAAATTTTCGCATTTTTTTTTTACTATTCTTAGTTTTTTTGTTTTTTTTTCAATAATTCAAAACATTTTAGAATGTTATCTGTAAAGTATATAGCATGAGTGTGTTGTCACTCATAATTTTGCTACCTGATGTTAATAAAGAAAACAATTCCAGGGAAGTCCCTTTCTATCCCATCCATCAAGCTAATAAATTTTGAAAACATTCAGCAAATATAGTTAAAAACAAGGAATAAACATGCAACAATCAACATGACTTCAACAACTACAATTTTACAGTTGTAACTGTTATTTTCCTTACACAGTTCAGAAACTTTTGCCTACAGCGTGCTTGTTTATGAATAATGCAATGCTTAAGGAACTGATAAGTTTCATTTCACTCAGCTTTTTAAACTTTATAGCACTATAATCTTTTCACCAATTATAGATGCACAGCATCTCATATATCAAAGGACAGGTAGTTCTCCAAAAGTGCACTTTTATCAATAAGCTCCCTCAATTCAGAAAAACATTAGATGAACCTGTTTTCCCTTTTGTAACAACCAGTTTAAAAGTCCAACTATTTTAAATTTCTGATTAACATTTTGCAAAAAAACTGCAAATTGAGCCCTGTTTATAATATCTGTTACTATGCCCCAGAGGTATTTTTGCACCCTGTTCTTTGTGACTTTTGAAATCAATTTTTAAATAAAAATTATCAGTTACCTGAGCTCCTGTGTTCCCCACTAATCGGGAATCAGCTTTGCTTGGAACAGCACTAACAGATAGTTTGTAAAAACCACGAAGAGATTTGTTTTCAAGGAAATTCAAAGAATACAACAAACTGTAGGAGAAAAAAAAGTAATGCTAATAATTAAAATACATGATAAACTGACACTCTGCATAATTTTCAATAAAATAATTTGTATTGTCAATAATTGATATATAATTGATGCAATGATAACTTTTAAAAAGATAACAGACTCAGATAAGATTAAAACTATACTCATCACTTTTGAAACAATCTTTAGGACTTCAAAGGAGGTGAGCCCATTAGTTTTCATAGCACTCTCTGTGGTTGGCATGAGAAATTACAACTGCTTTTGGCATGATCACATGATGGTTGGGTATAACAAGTTCCGGTTGTGTATAAGCTTTTTGAAGGCAGTTTTATGATGGCTGAAGAATTTTGGTGAGTTTCCAGCTGTTCCACAGTGGCATTACAAAAATATCTATTTCAAAATCAGCTGGATGAAATACACTTGTGACCTATTAATGCTTAAACCATTTTTTGAATAATGTATTCAAAATGTGAATAATATAAACAAGGTTTTTAAAAATGTATAAATTCTTGTTCAAAAATTAGCACATTTTATGGAATATTTGCAGAATATAAATTATTTCAGAAATTATTTTTTTTTCTTCAATAAAAGGTTTATACTAACACATTTTCTAACAATTCAATTTTTTTCTTAATGATGGCTTAAAATGTAATTCTTTAAGAATTAGAAACAAATTGTACAGATTTTCAAATTTATCTTAATCAGATATTTGCTGTTTTTTAATTGCACTTAAATACTAGTTTCTTGCCTTTTTAACACATCAAACCTATATTTATAACTGACTTTAATTTACACAACATGTACTAAGAATACAAAAACTGTGCCAACAGATGATCAATTATAATATCTTACAGATACGTTTTTTTTTATATTCATCCCACCTTTTTATGAAACAGGCCATTAAATTGCAAAATCACTGATTACAAAGCAGCCACAGCAATGAATACCACAACAAATGGCAGAGGTTCTTACACTATGTGTATGCTATTCCTCCAAACTCATCAATTAGTGAAACTGATTGATATTGACTACTGAAGCATATAATCTTTACAATACCAAACAGATTCTTTTTTAGTGAAGTATTAAATAGTAATGAACAATAACTTGTGATTTACTGTGGACTGCTACTGGTGTAGCCTTAGGAATTAATCATAAAGTGCATTTATAGTTGAAAAGAAGCTTCTGTAACTGAATAGTAAACATTCTGCTTGATACATCAATATTTATTTCTATTATCTAAGAATGATTCTCCTTAATTAATCATAAGTGTGCAGCACTGAGAAAGTAGCCACAGTAAACATAAAAACATTTTACTTGTCTTGTGAACCAAGATTTTATATGAAATTACTGCAAAATATTATTCTAAGAATCTAGGCTCTTTAATTACATTTTCTGTTAAATATTATCTCAAAACGTTTCAAATTTAAAAAAAATCACATCCTGGTGACCAAGTGGCTAGTTATCCTTGGCTACTGGTCAGAGGAACCCGAGTTTGAGCCCCGGATAAAGTATGGATGTTTCATTCTTGTGTTGTCTTTCTGGTGAGGCAGCAGATGACCTTCTTCACAGATCTTCACTATGACATCACACTGATAGGCTCCCATCAGACCTCTGTAAAAAGCAGCTGCTTGGAATGCATTTTTTTAATGAAATACACTATGCTGAAAAAATTCCCGACACTTCTATGTTATGTGAATGGAAAGCCACTTTCAAAGCTCCCTAACATTGAAAATAAACTTTTTACGCAAAAACTGTTATTAGCGATAAATTGTAGATTTCACTCAAATCTCTAAATATATTTCCCACAATATTCGTTTAACATTTAAAGAACAAGTGGAAGCTGAAGCATTTATCATCAACTTCTGACACTTGTGAAAAAATACTTCAATAGATAAAACAACTCTTGTAACAATTTGTTCACTAATATAAATTAAATATCTGAAGTTTGTGTGACAATTTTTTAAGATTTCATCAATTTGGAGGCAATATGACAGTGTCAATTTTCTACAATCTTTGATCAATATTTAAAGAGTCATTGAAATGGGACCATTTAACAACAGATGACACTGTCACATTACCTCCAAATTGATGAAATCTTAAAAAAATGTCTTACAAACTTCAGATATTTATGTTAGTGAACAAATTGTTACAAGAGTTGTGCTTTATTTATTGAATATTTTTTCACATGTCAAAAGTTGAAGATAAATGCTTCAGCTTCCATTCATTCTTTAAATATTAAATAAATACTGCGGGAAATACATTTAGAGAGATTTGAGTGACATCTACAATTTATTGCCAATAAAGGTTTTTGTGTAAAAGGTTTATTTTCAATGTTAGGGAGCTTTGAAAGCAGCTTTCCATTCACATAACATGGAAGTGTCCAGACACTTTTTTTTCAACATAGTGTATTACTTAAGAACTTTAAATTATGTTCAACCTGAATAATTAAACTTCCGAAATGCACAATAAATTCTTAGTACTTAAATTATTCAATTATATAACAGTTAATTTAATGGAATGATTGAAAACTGATATTTTATACATAATTTCTACAATAATAAAAGAATACTTACTCACTTCCCTTGACAGCCTGGAAAGGCTTCTTACTTAAAACTACAGTATCATCATCTAATCTTGTAGCTGTGTCAGCAGTAACTGTTAAAGGTCCCAATGATGCTCCAAGAACATTTGTGATGCGTATCTGAACAGCAGGATTTTGTGTGGAAAGAGCACTGTTGCTAGCAAGAGTAACTGCCACAGGAATGTGAAACTTAGGAAAAAGAATAAATGGATACAATTCATTATACTTAAAAGGCAATCAAACTTCAACTTACAATTTAACTTTGGTTGAGACTTTATGCAAAATATCTTAAATTTAAACTGCATAATAGAATTTTGCTGAATATTCAATTTAAAAATTTTACTTATGTATTATATTTAATTATAATATGCACTCAACAGATAATTTAAATCTTGTTTAACATACAATTTTTCATAATGAAATCATTAAAACATAAAAATTAGCAAAATTAATGTTCATGTATTGCCAAGAAAAATTAATAATTTCCATTGCTCAAAAATAATTAACAGAAACAAAATTTATAATGATAAATCTGACATTACCATTAAACACAGAAGAAAAAAAGCTTTTTAACCATTGTTTACACTAAGCTAAAAAGCACAAGCAGAGATCTATGAATGGCTTACAAACTTTGCAATACAATACTCCTAAGCAGTGCTTCCCAGAGGTTTGATAAGAGCCTGTAAGTTTAATGTCATAGAGAACTGTGAGGAAGGAGACAACCATGCCTTATTTGAGGTATGAACTCCACTTTTGATTTGTACTGCCTATCTCACTCAATAATACATCAGTATTGAGAACCACTTCAATGGGGGGGGGGGGGGAATCAGTATATTTGGTTGCAAAATTTCCATACTTTAATTTTTCTCAGCAGAATTAGACATTTTCAACTTAAAATTATGGACTTGGAAAACTAATGATTATCATTTTATCAAAAATTCGAGTTTTTTTTTTACAACATTTAAATTTACTATAGAATCTAAAACATTCCTTTACCCCAATTCAATGAAACAAAGTAAAAGGTTTTCAAAATTTATTTCCTTTTTTTATTGTTAAAGATTAGAATTAACCTAATCACTTATTCTTTTAGAAATCAGATTTTTATTTCCTTGACATCCTGTAGCAAATTCAGAGAGAGATCAAAATCAGCAAATTCAGAGAAATGAGTCTTCATAGCAACTGCATTAAACAACTGCTCAACTCCCAGGGTTCCTATTGGGTATGGTTTGCATAGAAAAAGTGAAATTCAATCAGATACAAAATGACTATTAGCAAACTGTATAAAATCAAATTTGGGGAAGGCTACACTGTCAAATTTCTTTTAAGCTGAGAAGTAAACAAAAGTTATTCACTTCTGTTCTTGATGTCCTGCAGCAAGTTCCACACCTAGAGTTTATTTTGTTAAACAAAAGGTAGGATAGTACTGCAGTTTTTATTTGCCAACAATGAGAAATGAAAGTCTTCCTAGCAATTGCATTAAACTGCTTGACTCCCAGGGTTCTTGTTGGTTATGGCTTGCATACAATAAGTGATATTCAATCAGATACAAAATGACTATTAGCAAACTGTATAAAATCAAATTTGGGGAAGGCTACACTGTCAAATTTCTTTTAAGCTTAGAAGTAAACAAAAGTTATTCATTTCTGTTCTTGATGTCTTGCAGCAAGTTCCACATCTAGAGTTTATTTTGTTAAACAAAAGGTAGGATAGTACTGCAGTTTTTATTTGCCAACAATGAGAAATGAAAGTCTTCCTAGCAATTGCATTAAACAACTGCTCAACTCCCAGGGTTCTTGTTGGTTATCGCTTGCATATAATAAGTGAAATTCAATCAGATACAAAAATGACTATTAACTAACTGTATAAACTGAAATTTGGAGAAGGCTACACTGTCAAATTTTTTTAAAGCTTAGAAGTAAATAAAAGTTATTAATTTCTGTTCTTGATGTCCTGCAGCAAGTTCCACACCTAGTGTTTATTTTTTTAAACAAAAGGTAGGATAATACTGCAGTTTTTATTTGCCAACAATGAGAAATGAAAGTCTTCCTAGCAATTGCATTAAACTGCTCAACTCCCAGGGTTCTTGTTGGTTATGGCTTGCATATAATAAGTGAAATTCAATCAGATACAAAAATGACTATTAGCAAACTGTATAAGTGAAATTCAATCAGATACAAAAATGACTATTAGCAAACTGTATAAAATCAAATTTGGGGAAGGCTACACTGTCAAATTTCTTTTAAGCTTAGAAGTAAACAAAAGTTATTCATTTCTGTTCTTCATGTCTTGCAGCAAGTTCCACATCTAGAGTTTATTTTGTTAAACTAAAGGTAGGATAGTACCGCAGTTTTTATTTGCCAACAATGAGAAATGAAAAGTCTTCCTAGCAATTGCATTAAACAACTGCTCAACTCCCAGGGTTCTTGTTGGTTATGTGGCTTGCATACAATAAGTGATATTCAATCAGATACAAAATGACTATTAGCAAACTGTATAAACTGAAATTTGGAGGCTACACACTGTGAAATTTCTTTTAAGCTGAGAAGTAAACAAAAGTTATTCATTTCTGTTCTTGATGTCCTGCAGCAAGTTCCACACCTAGTGTTTATTTTGTTAAACAAAAGGTAGGATAATACTGCAGTTTTTATTTGCCAACAATGAGAAATGAAAGTCTTCCCAGCAATTGCATTAAACAACTGCTCAACTCCCAGGGTTCTTGTTGGTTATGGCTTGCATATAATAAGTGAAATTCAATCAGATACAAAAATGACTATTAGCAAACTGTATAAACTGAAATTTGGAGGCTACACACTGTGAAATTTCTTTTAAGCTGAGAAGTAAACAAAAGTTATTCATTTCTGTTCTTGATGTCCTGCAGCAAGTTCCACACCTAGTGTTTATTTTGTTAAACAAAAGGTAGGATAGTACTGCAGTTTTTATTTGCCAACAATGAGAAATGAAAGTCTTCCTAGCAATTGCATTAAACAACTGCTCAACTCCCAGGGTTCTTGTTGGTTATGGCTTGCATACAATAAGTGATATTCAATCAGATACAAAATGACTATTAGCAAACTGTATAAACTGAAATTTGGAGGCTACACACTGTGAAATTTCTTTTAAGCTGAGAAGTAAACAAAAGTTATTCATTTCTGTTCTTGATGTCCTGCAGCAAGTTCCACATCTAGTGTTTATTTTTTTAAACAAAAGGTAGGATAGTGCTGCAGTTTTTATTTGCCAACAATGAGAAATGAAAGTCTTCCTAGCAATTGCATTAAACAACTGTTCAACTCCCAGGGTTCTTGTTGGTTATGGCTTGCATATAATAAGTGAAATTCAATCAGATACAAAAATGACTATTAGCTAACTATAAACTAAAATTTGGAGAAGGCTACCCTGTCAAATTTTTTTAAGCTTAGAAGTAAACAAAAGTTATTCATTTCTGTTCTTGATGTCCTGCAGCAAGTTCCACACCTAGTGTTTATTTTTTTAAACAAAAGGTAGGATAGTGCTGCAGTTTTTATTTGCCAACAATGAGAAATGAAAGTCTTCCTAGCAATTGCATTAAACAACTGCTCGACTCCCAGGGTTCTTGTTGGTTATGGCTTGCATACACTAAGTGATATTCAATCAGATACAAAATGCTATTAGCAAACTGTATAAAATCAATGTCAAATTTCTTTTAAGTTTAGAAGTAAACAAAAGTTATTCATTTCTGTTCTTGATGTCCTGCAGCAAGTTCCACACCTAGAGTTTATTTTGTTAAACAAAAGGTAGGATAGTACCGCAGTTTTCATTTGCCAACAATGAGAAATGAAAGTCTTCCCAGCAATTGCATTAAACAACTGCTCAACTCCCAGGGTTCTTGTTGGTTATGGCTTGCAAACAATAAGTGAAATTCAATCAGATACAAAAATGACTATTAGCTAACTGTATAAACTCAAATTTGGAGAAGGCTACACTGTCAAAATTTTTTAAGCTTAGAAGTAAACAAAAGTTATTCATTTCTGTTCTTGATGTCTTGCAGCAAGTTCCACATCTAGAGTTTATTTTGTTAAACTAAAGGTAGGATAGTACCGCAGTTTTTATTTGCCAACAATGAGAAATGAAAAGTCTTCCTAGCAATTGCATTAAACAACTGCTCAACTCCCAGGGTTCTTGTTGGTTATGTGGCTTGCATACAATAAGTGATATTCAATCAGATACAAAATGACTATTAGCAAACTGTATAAACTGAAATTTGGAGGCTACACACTGTGAAATTTCTTTTAAGCTGAGAAGTAAACAAAAGTTATTCATTTCTGTTCTTGATGTCCTGCAGCAAGTTCCACACCTAGTGTTTATTTTTTTAAACAAAAGGTAGGATAGTGCTGCAGTTTTTATTTGCCAACAATGAGAAATGAAAGTCTTCCTAGCAATTGCATTAAACAACTGCTCGACTCCCAGGGTTCTTGTTGGTTATGGCTTGCATACACTAAGTGATATTCAATCAGATACAAAATGCTATTAGCAAACTGTATAAAATCAATGTCAAATTTCTTTTAAGTTTAGAAGTAAACAAAAGTTATTCATTTCTGTTCTTGATGTCCTGCAGCAAGTTCCACACCTAGTGTTTATTTTTTTAAACAAAAGGTAGGATAGTGCTGCAGTTTTTATTTGCCAACAATGAGAAATGAAAGTCTTCCTAGCAATTGCATTAAACAACTGCTCGACTCCCAGGGTTCTTGTTGGTTATGGCTTGCATACACTAAGTGATATTCAATCAGATACAAAATGCTATTAGCAAACTGTATAAAATCAATGTCAAATTTCTTTTAAGTTTAGAAGTAAACAAAAGTTATTCATTTCTGTTCTTGATGTCCTGCAGCAAGTTCCACACCTAGAGTTTATTTTGTTAAACAAAAGGTAGGATAGTACCGCAGTTTTCATTTGCCAACAATGAGAAATGAAAGTCTTCCCAGCAATTGCATTAAACAACTGCTCAACTCCCAGGGTTCTTGTTGGTTATGGCTTGCAAACAATAAGTGAAATTCAATCAGATACAAAAATGACTATTAGCTAACTGTATAAACTCAAATTTGGAGAAGGCTACACTGTCAAAATTTTTTTTAAGCTTAGAAGTAAACAAAAGTTATTCATTTCTGTTCTTGATGTCCTGCAGCAAGTTCCACACCTAGAGTTTATTTTGTTAAACAAAAGTTAGGAGAGTGCTGCAGTTTTTATTTGCCAACAATGAGAAATGAAAGTCTTCCTAGCAATTGCATTAAACAACTGCTCAACTCCCAGGGTTCTTGTTGGTTATGGCTTGCATACAATAAGTGAAATTCAATCAGATACAAAAATGACTTACCTAACTGTATAAACTGAAATTTTGAGAAGGCTACACTATCAAATTTTTTAAGCTTAGAAGTAAACAAAAGTTATTCATTTCTGTTCTTGATTAATCCTGCAGCAAGTTCTACACCTAGTGTTTATTTTATTAAACAAAAGTTAGGAGAGTGCTGCAGTTTTTATTTGCCAACAATGAGAAATGAAAGTCTTCCTAGCAATTGCATTAAACAACTGTTCAACTCCCAGGGTTCTTGTTGGTTATGGCTTGCATATAATAAGTGAAATTCAATCAGATACAAAAATGACTATTAGCTAACTGTATAAACTAAAATTTGGAGAAGGCTACCCTGTCAAATTTTTTTAAGCTTAGAAGTAAACAAAAGTTATTCATTTCTGTTCTTGATGTCCTGCAGCAAGTTCCACACCTAGAGTTTATTTTGTTAAACAAAAGGTAGGATAGTACTGCTGTTTTTATTTGCCAACAATGAGAAATGAAAGTCTTCCTAGCAATTGCATTAAACAACTGCTCGACTCCCAGGGTTCTTGTTGGTTATGGCTTGCATACAATAAGTGATATTCAATCAGATACAAAATGCTATTAGCAAACTGTATAAACTGAAATTTGGAGGCTACACACTGTGAAATTTCTTTTAAGCTGAGAAGTAAACAAAAGTTATTCATTTCTGTTCTTGATGTCCTGCAGCAAGTTCCACACCTAGTGTTTATTTTGTTAAACAAAAGGTAGGATAGTGCTGTAGTTTTTATTTGCCAACAATGAGAAATGAAAGTCTTCCTAGCAATTGCATTAAACAACTGCTCAACTCCCAGGGTTCTTGTTGGTTATGGCTTGCATACAATAAGTGATATTCAATCAGATACAAAATGCTATTAGCAAACTGTATAAACTGAAATTTGGAGGCTACACACTGTGAAATTTCTTTTAAGCTGAGAAGTAAACAAAAGTTATTCATTTCTGTTCTTGATGTCCTGCAGCAAGTTCCACACCTAGTGTTTATTTTGTTAAACAAAAGGTAGGATAATACTGCAGTTTTTATTTGCCAACAATGAGAAATGAAAGTCTTCCTAGCAATTGCATTAAACAACTGCTCAACTCCCAGGGTTCTTGTTGGTTATGTCTTGCATACAATAAGTGATATTCAATCAGATACAAAATGACTATTAGCAAACTGTATAAAATCAAATTTGGGGAAGGCTACACGTCAAATTTCTTTTAAGCTGAGAAGTAAACAGAAGTTATTCATTTCTGTTCTTGATGTCCTGCAGCAAGTTCCACACCTAGTGTTTATTTTGTTAAACAAAAGGTAGGATAGTGCTGCAGTTTTTATTTGCCAACAATGAGAAATGAAAGTCTTCCTAGCAATTGCATTAAACAACTGCTCAACTCCCAGGGTTCTTGTTGGTTATGGCTTGCATACAATAAGTGAAATTCAATCAGATACAAAATCACAGCTAACCATACAAACTGAAATTCAAAGAAGCTACACTGTCAAATTTCTTTTTGCCCTTTTATTTTTCTAAATCTCAAAAGTAAACAAAGTTATCCATTCATCTTCTACCGAGAGATGTGAGGTATATCAAGGGGATAAGTACAATGTTGACTATCACATAGTGCCACGGGTGAAACAGCTGTTGTGGTGTAATTGTCAACAATGTCAGATCTCAGTGACCCCCCCAAAAAACACAATCATTGGTGTGCATCTTGTAGGAGCTTCAAGTAACCAGAATGGCGGAAAAAGTAGTTGTAACACGAGGAAATGTATCGAAGATTATGACTCAAAAATGGCAAAAATGGCTTATCTAAAAGGGCAGGGCTTTGCCTCCAAATGTGCAAATTGCAGATGCTGTACTAAGTTGTCAGATAGGGATAGGTGAACATTGGAACAGATTGTACAATGGAATTCCAAGACCACAGCATCACAAATAGCAACAGAGTTGAAAACCAGTCAGAATGATCCTGTTTCAGGAAGTTCATTGCGCTGATATTTATGGCCATGCTGCAATCCACAAACCTGATTACCAACATGAATGCAACAAAATGTGTAAGATGGTGCAAAGCATATAAAAACTGGGATGCTAGAGACTGACGTGTTGTCTGGTTTGATGAATCGTGCTACACATTGTTTCCCACCACTAGTAGTGTGTGTATGTCTCATGAAAACCTGCAGAAGCATACCATCCTGACTGTTTGGTTATGACTGTGAAGCATGGAGGATTCCTGATGCTGTAGGGTGCCATATTATGTCATTCCTTAGGGCCATTAGTTATTGAGCAGGGTCGTGTTGCATCCACATCATACGAATTGATTCTCATGGACCAGCTGCACCCAATGTTGCGAGCATTGTTCTCTAATGACTGTCCCTGGTTTCAAGCACATAATGCACCATGCATTGTGCAAAACGTGACGTAGTTTGCAGAGCACGAGGATGAGGTACAGCAGCTACCCTGGCCACCTCAATATTATTGAACATTTGTGGAAATATCTGGAGCGCAAGGTCAGATTACACTTTCCACCTGCAGCATCACTGGCACAGTTGGGCCATATTTTACAGTATGAATGGTCCCACATTCCATTACCGTATGTGCATGACTTGTATAAGTCGTTGGCTGATTTACCTCTGAACAGCACTTTTTTGCACACTATGGTCTAAATGGCCAGGTCACAAGGACCCCGAAGACGCAGAGAAGGTTGGGGGAGAAGACCCTTTAGAACAGCTGTTGGGAGACGATAGCTCAGCCACCCCCGTCAAGGCCATCCACTGTATTCCTTAACGTGCGCAGAGTATGGCTCTCCCAAACACAGGTCGTCGACTTAACATCCCATTTGATGTACAGCAGCCTTACCAAGCCCATCGGTGTCTCCTACTGACTGTAGGCAGGTAGTTTTGCAGAGATAAATCTCAATGCTGATTCAGCTGGGACTCGTACCTGGGAATTGCAGATTACGAGCCTGGCGAGCTACCGACTGAGCCACCCGCCCCCTTTATCTAAGTCTATTTCACATTGAATTGGATCTGTTCTGAATGCCCAAGGTGGACCTACAACTTATTAATAAAATGTTCTCCACAAACAGTAGATTTACATTATTTTGATAAATCCCTGTATATTCTCACACATAACCTATGCTCTTCCCCTGGGTGAAGGGAACATTCATGCGAAGTTTGATGCCTCTAGCTTTTCTGGGGGATCAAGTTCATATAAGGGGGCAGACAAACTTCTTTCATCTTTATATATTTTAGGCATAAAAAACAAAGTTTATGAAAAAAAAAAATGAGTGGAAATAAAAAAGCCTTGTGAAGTTAGTTTTTATTCCAATTATTACAGCATACTGTAAATAATCAATGAGAACAATTATTTAAGTCATCAAAACACATGTTTGAAATGGTCTCCCTCAACAGCAATATACATTTCACAGCATCTTATCAAACACATTAGAAAAGTCCTGGAGTGTTTTGAATTCTTTGACAACCACCCACGATCCATTTGCAGAGAGCTTGTATAGTAAGAAACTGGGTAGCATAAAATGTCTTAATGTTTCCCCATAAGAAAAAATTCATTGCAATCAGGAGAGCTTGCATTTGATCCATCTCTATCAATCCAACAGGCAAGATATGTATGACTGAGATGTTCTCGTGCACTGGAGCTTCATTATACATGAACCAAATATAATGGCATGTTCCTAATAGAATGTTTTCCAGCAATGCAGGTAGTTCTGCCTCCAAGAAATGTGTGCATTACTGGCCATTGGTGGCAGGTAAAATGGACTGAACAGGTAGTCATTAATGATGCCAGCCCAAACATTAACATGGAACCTCTGCTGATGCCAAGACTTAGCAATTTCATGAAGATTTTCTTATGACCAGTGGTGAGTGTTATGAAAATTCACAATGCCATCTCTTGTGCATTATGATTCATCAGTGAAAACCAGGTACAATACACTGCTGCAGAAGTCATTGCAAAATACAACTCGTAGATGATATGGTGTGATATGGATAGAGTTGGTCCTAATTGTAATTTCTCCATACCGTTGAATGTGAAACACTGTCTGCTGCTACTCTTCTTGTGCTAGTCCCAGGATTCCCCATGACCAAGTCCAGCACCCATTCCTCTAAAGCAGGTGTTCAGACACATCTAGCCTGCTCCTCGGTAACAGGTAAAAAGGAGGCTCCTGTCTCTCGAATATCTTGATTAATGGCTGCACAAGTATCTCTAGCTGGACATCATTGCTGAAAATATTCTGAGATATATTTGATATCTGGAGATATTCGTTGCTGAAGATATTATGTAGAGATGCTGAGCTTCACTGCAGTTTCTGCTCATTCATCCTTAAATGAATGTCTGCTATTTAAGCACTGGAGAACTGATTATTCATGGTCAAGGTCACAAATAACAGTGGATTGTCAACAGCAAAACAATTGAATCACTTACGCATAACTTAAAAACTGATTAGCAGACTAGTGACTCAATTTAGGGAGCATTACCTTACCAGGAGTGGCAGGACTTTGTGCAACATTTGCATACATCTACAATGCTGTCAGATATCCAAATTTACCTAGCATCATACCTTTTGACAGGCATCCTTACTTGCACTCTTGAAATGTGCTATAACTCAGGAGGGAAGCATTTCTGGCCCAATGTTCATGTGAACTTTTTTCATCACTTTGCACAAAAGTTTTAGACCTTTTGGAAACACCCTCTATATGGTAGTCATATTGCTATAGAATGTCAAACATGCTGTATATTCTGCCATCATGTGTATGTAGAGATTACTACAAATGTATGAATTTTTGTCAACTTGATTATTTAAGACAACAATATTTGAAAACAGTATTTTAAAACTTCAAATTGAAGAGAATTTGTACTGCATCATTCTAAAAAAATATTAAATTTATCATAATAAACTCACCAGGCAAAAAAAATTAGGCAAAATTAGGCACTTTCCCACCTAATACTGTGCAAAAGCTCCCTTTGCATGAATTACAGCAGCAATCCTGTTAGGTATGGACTTCACCAGCTGTCATATATAGTTTACATTAATTCTAGTCCACTCCAACAATAGCCCTCCGAGTTAAGTGATATTACATAGATACCTATTTTGGTATTTCACGTTCTGTTCCAGATAATCCCAAAGGTTTTCAATGGGATTTACATCTGGTGACTTTGCAGGCCAGTTGAGGTGTCCCATGTTACTTCATGCTCCTTGTGCGAGTCACAGTTTTGGCTCATGCACACTCAGTTGCCATCCTGCAACACCACAGTATATGTCTTAGGTTTGTCAATTTAGAATCTATATAGTTTCCTGATTTACATGGGTTAATACCTCAACTAATGGGCCTACCTCATGGTAGATAAAGCATCCCCAGATCACAGAACCACCTCCACCTTGAATAATACTTTGAACAGGTCTGGATGGAAGGTTTCACTACTACTGTGATGCACTCTCTGCCTTGCACTGTTGGAATACAAATAGAAATGCGACTCATCTGACCAAATAATAGTTTTCCAGTCATCTGATGTCGTATGTCTATAGCACTTAGCCCATCACAACTGGGCTGCTTTATATGCAGCTGTTTGCATGGGTCTCGTCCACTGCTCCAAATACCCATGGAATGCAGTTCCCTTTGCAATGTTCTTTCTGAAATAGTCTGATGTGGTCCACCATTGAGTGTCTGTAGCAATTCCTGTCTGTTTTGAAATCAGTTTGCAATCCCTTAGTCGTGATACTCATCGGTGGTCTGTCTGTGAATACTGACTTGCAGCCATAGTAACATTTATGATTAGCAGTCAAATTGGATGTACACCATTTATACATTCATTAGATTGTTCACTTAAAAATACCAGAAAATTCAGCTACTTCCTTCACAGTGTGTTCCTTTAGCTCTAACAAATGCAATAACACCCTTTAGACATTCTGTCGTATCTTTCTTTTGACCCAAGATTCACAGCAGGAAAGTGTAACAGACACTCCACTAGGACTGATGACACAATGGAGCACATGCCTCTATACAGTGCTGCATTACTACAGGCACAACATCTACTAGTATATCAAGTCAACATTACTGTTTATGGTGGGAGCGGTTAATTTTTTGTTTGGTGTGCTTATATAATATTGGTATCTGAATGAGCAATGACTAAACAGGAGGGTGAGTAGTCACTGTACATGTGTTTCGTCTATGGTATGTTGTTGTTGGCATCTGCACTAGCTTAAATATCACATAAATCAGAGAAAGTTTTATTTTAGTTTTTACAGATTTCAGTCCCCTGTGACTCCATGGATACTTGACAGAAATGTACCAAATAGCATACATGACTTCCCTGTTCTCACCCTGCATTGGGTTTAAAAAAAAACACGTCCTTACCTATAATAGGACCTGATTAAAGCATTAGTGTTTGTGAGTGACACCGATATCATGGATTTCTTCACTATAAATTGTGATAGTTATCAATAAAGAATGAATGAGGATAATTGTGATAGTTATCAATAAAGAATGAATTTTGTGGCAAACATTTGTTAAATATTTTATTACTCGGAGTTTACTGTTAAAAACTTTGTGCTGCATGGCATGGACGCAATGAGGACCTAGAAGGTTTGCCAGAGGCACACATGCCTATTCGGACTCCAGCAGAGCACGGAGGTTCCGGAGATGACATGGTTGTCGGTCTGCACACCAAACCTGTCGATCCAAATGGTCACACAAGTGCTCTATGGGATTGAGATGGGGTGATTTCGCCAGCCGAGGGAGAACACATTTTTTAACCTTTTACCATGTTGCAACAGAGACAATGTTGTCATGTTCCTGGAACCAGTCATGAACCACCTTAATGACATGGCAGGGTGCATTGTCCTGTTGGTAGAAACCATCACCACCAAGGTAAACGTCCAACATGAAGGGATGCATGTGATGCAAGGATGGACAGGTAGCCATTGGTGTTCAGAGACTCATCCAGTGGTACCAGCAGTCACAGGTCATACCAGGGAAACATCCCCAACATGCACAATGCCGGCCTTTACTTGACCAACAAGAATGTCCAGGTGTTGGTTATCATGTGTCTGACGCCATATCCACCGCCACTTCTGTAGAAGTGAAACCTCGATTCGTCGCAGAAGGCAACCTTTTTCCACTCTTCTACTGTCCAATGACGGTAGTCCCATGTGAACTTCAGGCGTCATTACCGATGGACCTTGGTTAACAAGGGCACCATTATGCAGCGTCAACTCTGGAGACCCATGCATAACAGGGTTCACTCTACTGTTGGTACATTCATTTGAATGGTCAGTTGCTGCACTGTTGCGCGTCAGTTGCCCTTTACCAGTCGATGGAGGCAATGTTCTCCTCTGGGGTCGATGGCCTTTGGGGCTCCACAGTTATGACGTCTGGAGGTGCTCGGTGTGTCAGCAGTCCATTCTTGATACACCCTTACTACAACACCTCACAAACAACCCACAAAGTCTGCTGCTTCCACCCTTGGCGTGGTAGCCAATGATCATTCCTTTTTGAACATCTGTCAAATCAATACCTCTGCCCATTGTGCTCACGTTATGCACTATGGTTCATCTGTCCTGGCTGGCTGCTTATATCTCCATGCAGTCAACCTTGTCATGTGCACTCTGACACGCCTGGCGTGTACACTGATTGCGTGGGTGGTCATATTATTCTGATACGACTGTGTATATATCTGCTATTCAAATTGTTAGTAACAAATACTTTAATAAAATAAATAAGTAACAAATGTGTTCTTTAACATAAAAACATAACTACCATTAAAAAATTACTGATTTACTTACTTTGTTCACAGTTAAGATCTTTAATATGTCAAGTAGCTGAGCTGCTCCCTTAACAGCCTGTACAAATTTTCTACTTAGGAAATAATTAGTAAACTTTACAGCTTGATCCTGAAAATTAACATCAGAAGCTTCAGTAAAATTTCAACACTGAAAAACCTTTAAAATAATCAAATAAAACAAATGTAAATTTGATACTTTTCATATTTGTTTCAGTTTCTACTTTTAAGTTACATTAAATTTCAATAAACTATCTGCCCTTTCCTGAATATTTTAGTACCATTTCACTGAGATGAAGGAATGTAAATAACTTTTAACATTGTAAAAAGATTCCTATATCCTGCAGCAAATCAACAACATTAAAAATTCTCCTGCACTCTACTCTGTAAAGAAAAAAACAAACAAAACTAATCAAATTGTTTTAGGAATGCTGTTTGTCTATGCAGGCTTCTTCTAGTACTTGAATGGTCTAAGCTATAGAGTTGAAATATCGCATTTAAACATATTCTGACCTGGACTGGTAATCCTGCAAACATGGACTTTCGGGTTCAATAATTAGGACTTATCATATTGCAGTTTCTCGTAACTTAAAAAATTAAAAATATTTCTACAGGGTTTTATCAAAATAATGGAAACATCAACAACGACTGGAGTACACGCAATGCACCATATGCATATCACAGGGATGACATCACCTGTGATGTGAGGTATATAAAGGGGAGAAGTATGATGTCAGCTATCACGTAGCAGTAACACAGGCACAGGTGAAACAGCTGTTGTGGTGTAATTGTCGACGTCAGATCTCAGTGACCTCCAAAAAAATCATGATCATTAGTGTGCATCTTGCAGGAGCTTCAGTAACCAGAACAACAGAAATAGTAAGTGTAATATGAGGAACTGTATCGAAGATTATGACTACCTAACAAAAAGGACAAGGTGTTGCCTCCAAAAGTGCAAATTGTGGATGCCATACAAAGTTGTCAGATAGGGATATGCAAACATTGGCAGATTGTACAATGGAAGCACAAGACCACAGCACTGCAAATAGCAGCAAAGTTGAACACCAGTCAGAATGATCCCATTTCTGTCATAACAGTTCGTCAGGAATTTCATCGTGCCAGTATTTATGGCCATGCTGCAACCCACAAACCTCTGATTACCAACATCTATGCAACAATGGGAAACCTACAACAGGGTATATTTAACCCATTATTATGGCAGGACTCAAAAGATCCTAGTCACTTTCTATATCAAAAAATATTTTCTTTCAAAAGAAAAATATATTCTCCTGTTGCTCATTATTGCCATAAGTGACTCTTTTTTTATAACTGTAGTGTAGAATTTTGACTTTCCATGATTCTAAAAAAAACATGAAGTTCTATGAGTCCTAATAGGAGTAGCTATTTTTATGCCCCTTATACTGCACCTATACAATGTTCAAGTTTACACAGAAATAAACTGGATCAGCAACAAGTGCAGAAAAAAAAGGGGGAGGGGCACAATTCAAAACATAATTAATTTTCATCATCTAAGACAATGGGAGAGCAGCTATAGGAGCAAAAGAAAATTTTATTCAGATAACTTTAAACTGAGAAAGTCTGATATTCCTACAAAATCTTTAGCGAACAGGGGAGAAGCAGGATAATCAATAGATTCATAACTATTGCTACCATTACATTTCATGTTCCAAAGGGAAATCTTTTTCATCCAGGCACATTGATATTAAGACACTCAAAATCTAGGAATGATATGCCATACAATTCTATCAGGGGTGCAAGTTGATAATTTTGATAAGCTGCATATGAATGACTTCAATTTCCAGAAGGACACCCACTAGATTATTGTCATTTTCCACTTTTCCTTTCATTTGCTTCACTCTCATATTTTCCAGTCGACAGCTTCATTAACCTGTCCGACATCAACTCATTTGATACCCTCTTTATGTGGACAGAAAGAGGCAGGCATATCACATCAAAAAACACTTCAGAGACTGTTTTTACATAACACATGGTGGGAGTTTAGAACAATCTTCTAATACTACAAGCTTAAATGTTATCCTTATTTATTCATTGCCTGTCGATTTCAAAACAGATTTTTCACCCACACCTGGTGACCACCCACACCAACTTGACACTAATGGTTCTAGTTGCAATTTTATCTATGTTTGCTATTTGTCCCAGTGAATAGTTATAGTGCTTTCTCAGGTTAATATATAATCCTGGAACTCTAATTTTTCTTTGAAATCATTTGGTAATTTGCTTGTAAATGATATGTAGTAACATAGTCAAAAGCCACACTATCTGATCATTTTCCTGGTCTATCCATCACTAGCCTGGAACCAAGTTTTAGTTAATCTTAGCTCAGCAGCAACTTCAAAGCTTTTATTTGGATTATATCATGATTAACTGGCATAACTAGTTTTTATAAAGTTCTTAAATATTTACATTTCACATACACGATTCTCTACTTCCTTCTTTTATCTTGAAAATATCACACCTTTGCATATTTTGCTCAACACAATTTATCCTTTGGAAGCCTTATCTTCAAACACTAGATTCACACAATCCATATAAAAAAATTAAGAAATTAGAGAACTGATTGTGGAAAAAAGTAATATTGATTTTAAAATAAATCATAGTCAATAGTTTTGATCTGTGAAGTGGCAGAATTATCAACTTGAAATATACAATTCCCAACTCTTACATACTGATCCCATATCAAAAACAAAACGCTTGATTCTAGAATGTCCTCCATTAAGTATAATTTTTCTTTTCCAAGACAAGAAATTAACACCCATATCATGACAGAATGACACTTTGCACAATTTGATGTGCATTGTGGCAGAAATTCCTTATCCAAATCTCACCTGTGCCAAATAATGAAATCTGATTTATAAAGACACATTTTCGCATCTAAATAATACCTTTCATATTAAGCTTTTGCCCACTGAAAAGTTTCATTTCTTACTATATTCTGCTTCATCCACTACATGGATAATAATTATACACTTCTGAGATACTCTTCAAATAAACATTTTCATTTTACAAGCTTAACTCTAGTTTACCAGTTTTACTTGAAAAAATGCTGGATATGATTGCACTTCAGATTCTTTTGCACAGTAGAAATATTTCTACACTTTCATGTTCTTTGCCCATTACAAATTTAGCAGGTAATGACTTAACTGCAACAAAATTTTCTCTTTAAGATCAACTCTATTTTGTTCCTGAATGTGCTATATTTAAACAAATATAGATTGATTACAGGAAGAAGTAATATAATTGTCTTGATTTTTGAAAACAGCAAGTAATTGTGTGTAAGAAAAAAATTTCATTGCCATAGATTAACAAAAGATACTTTCATGCTATTCCATGCCAAATTCCAAGATTCATAATTGTGAAAATATTTTTTATAAAGTAAAAGAAATTAATAAAATGTTTAAAAAAAAAAGTAAAATCTTACTGCTGTTACTGCTGGAGCTTTATTTGATGCCTCAGCAAGTCGATAAACTCCACTAATTGTATTTGCTGTAATTCCAAGACCACCTTCAAACTGTAAATAAAAACATTGCTTTTAAAAACAAAATGTTAATTCAGATTTTTTAAACTCATTAAAAAGAATAACTCATGCATAAGACTTTATACACAAGGAATACCATGAGTATATTAATAGGTTTCTTACAACCACAACAAGACTAAATTATGCATAACAGACAATTTGTAGCTCACACACTAATCACGTATTCCTTTCAATAAAAAGGTTCTGCCGTTGAAGGACAGACATACTGTTCAATAACATGCACATATTCCAGCAATGTGTGTTAAGAATATGGTTCAGAAAAATGAAAGAATGTTAAACAGGGAAGCAAGAATCAACATTAGGGCATATTCCTATTAAGAGAACTGAATATAACTTCTCCAATTACAATAATGGGTGGAAGTATAAGAGGGCCACAGACACCAAAAACACTTTGGTTGCAGAAACTAGTTAGAAATATTATGGAAACGTTTTTTGGAACAGTGAAAGTTTGCTGTTGCTAGAATGAGTGCCACACAAGTTCATATCTCAAGACTACACTATCACTCATTACCTAAAGCTTTTAAATATTTCATTGGAAAAGATGTTCTCTTTCTCCATCACAATATTACACTCCAAAAGTTTTAAAGAGTTCTAGGTGCCATGAGGGATGTAGCTTTCAAGAACCATACAGTCTTGCCCTTCTACATAGAAGCCACTTCTTGCTCTGCCATGTGAAAAATTTATTGCGTGGGCTTTCCCTG
Organism: Ryuthela nishihirai; assembly: GCA_038380435.1. Taxonomy (NCBI): domain Eukaryota; kingdom Metazoa; phylum Arthropoda; class Arachnida; order Araneae; family Heptathelidae; genus Ryuthela; species Ryuthela nishihirai. The sequence continues at coordinate 20,206,856 of JAWZYU010000017.1, forward strand.
GTTCATGAGAAAATATTCACATTCTACTCTTTGGGACTGCTATCATTAGCATCACCAAGATATTAAGAAACATCTGAGTAGCAAGCATTTTTACCACAAGCAGTAGCAAAGTTATATACTAATGTGAGGGAAGATAAAAAAAAAAAAACACTTTTTGTGCTTTTCTTTTATTAAAAAATGAAACTAATGATATTTAAAGATGATGGTTGATATTCTTTCCTCTAGAAACATTTTACTGTTAAAAATTTCCTTAACTTTGATAGTTACAAGCCATGCTAGAAAATTAACTTACCACTGGGGAGTGGAAGGGTAGATTTCCCCAACCCTGCAATCACAAAGAATGAGTGTGTTGAGTGGAAAGGAGATCGCATCAAAAACAGAACCGAAATTTGGCAGGCATGATCTTCCTTTTTAGGTAATTACTTATTGTATGGCTCCTGTGGATGCAATCTATTTAGCAAATTTTATTTGGCACTTTGTGTTAATATCCTTTGCCAAAACCAGACAAGAATTCGCCAATTTAAAACCTTTTCTAATTAGGAGAATTTACTTTCAATAACATGCAATTTGTTCAAAGATCATTATCAATATAAAAATATTAAAATAATGTGTCACAGCAGATGGAGGTGAAAACTACCACAATTTAACAGGCTTTATCTCAACTTGTGAATTTGATCTTTGCCAACTCAGAGCTTGATGCAAACGGTGCTGGAAAGTCCATTAAGAAAATGGCAGTGAAGAGTTAGATAGGGTCATAGCCAATCAGACAGCAACATCTGTCAAGTAACTGGCATATCCCAACACCCAAGAGGACAGTAAATGTGGCTGGCAGACAATGGAGCTGCAGGTGGATCTTGGAAAAGAATAAGGTTAGGCCAAAGAATCACGAAAATCAAAGCCTGCAGTGAACTAAGTGAATTTGGTGTAAAGCAGTGATTCACCTTTTCAGTGCCACAGACTGCTTATAAAGTCTCATCACTCTTTCAACAGACCTATTTCCATCATCATCTGAAACATTTTAACCAAAATATAGATCCTTGCAATAAGGATGCTCTAAAAGTCTCATTAGATATTCTAGTTTTTTTTATCTGCTGTTCATTTATTGGCTATTTTGCAATTGGAATCTAAACATCTGCGTGGATAAATCTTATGTCATCAATAGCCAATTACACCGTGTGATCAATATGAGATAACCAGTGTTGCAATGCTAAATTGACATAATTCCAACCACAAGCAGTAAAACATATGATCATAGCAAATATACTATTTCCATTGGAGCTTTCTGAAATAGCATAAGCCCATGGCTGAGTGGTTAGTGCACTTAGCTACTGATCAAAGGGACCTGGATTTGAGCCCCAGGTAAGCATGGTTGTTTGTGTTGTCTTTCTGCTGAGGTCCCGCCATCCACACAGACCTACTATGGCATATAAACTGACATGCTCCTGTCAGACCTCTGTGGCACAGGAACCAGTGGCTAGTGGCAGCAGTCCGAACAGCCTGCTTCTCGACTGCCTGGAGATCTATTGGGTCAAGGTCAGCCCTTGTGGCTCAACCGTTTCTCCCCCATAGTGGGGAAGTACTAACTTGTTCTACTGAGTTACAGATATCCTGAGGCTTAGCGTGCTGCTCTGCCAAAGGAAGTTTACCCCTAAAATGTTCAATAAAGTGAAATAAATAAACGAAATCTGTAGTATGCGTTTTTTTTTTCATATTAATAAAAAAATGAGAAATCCTGTATATACTTGTGCATAAGCACATACTTTTCAAATTTATATTTACTGTATTTGCATTTTCAGATAATCAAACTTAAATTTTAAAACTCGTGAACTGCAAATAAGCCAATAACTAACAATAAACACACATAAGATCCATTCGTATTGCAATGCTAATCACGACTCACAAATTAGGTAAACTTTCTAAACTGTGAGTGAGACCTACCTCACTCCGAAGCTTCAAGGTACAGGGATTTTAAGTAATCTGATTTGCAATTAGTTGCCCAGAGCAAGAGGCAATAAGTTCAAGTTGTATACACAAATATAAATACAAATTAGCAGTCTTTAACTCTATAAAAGAATTTAGGTACAACCTTTGCCTAGTTTTTTTCTGGAAATGATCAGCTGAAGTCCTAACTGGCCTTCAGGGTATTAGACCATATTTAAACATAGATTAGGAAGAGGGGGACAGAGGCACATTTTAAGACAGAGAAGAAAACAATTCTTTTCTTTTTATTATCATTTTCTTTTGTAAAAAAAGGAAAAAATACTGTAAAATTTGGGAAGATTTTCTACAAAAAAAGAGCAAAACTGGTAAAAACCAAATTCAGTTTATAAAAAACCAGAGTAGTTGGCAACCCTGGTAATATTAAGAATCATCATTTATTAATAAATATGAAAAACTTCTCATTACTTGGAGAAACAAGCAAATATTGATATATGATGTGTTGCATGGATGTGTACGACCATATTATTAGTGGAAAAAACATTAGTTTGAGAGAGAAAAACGTTCTTTTAAATCAGGTTTCAACTTATTAAACTTAAAGAATGTATATCAGCTCTGGCACATATAAAAATCTTTTTTTTTTTCAAAGAGAATTAAGTTTTCTATTTACTTTTGCATTATTTAAAAGTTTTCATTTGAATTAACAGATGATTGGGAAAAAGAAAATAGGATTTTACTAGTACTAATAAAACATAAAATGCCTCTTATTCCTTAAATTAAAAAAGTTGTTTTTCTCACACTCCTCTGAGAAAAAAAAAAAGGGGGGGGGGAAGATTGTTGATGTCATTAGAATATTTCTTGATATTCTCTACCACCAAAATTTCAACCATAAATAAATTGCTTCCAATATTCATTAAAAGTTCTACTTTTTCCATATTTAATGCCCTCTAACAATGCAAATTTAAATTACTTAAGGATTTGTAAAATGCTAAACTATCTCTTAAAACAAAGCACTTGCATTTCCCACTCCCAGGGTCTTAGGGGAAAATTTATTGTCGTAATGCAAACCTTATGACATTCTACCATCAAAATCTAAAATTTCTAGCATAAATGTATCATATGCATTATTTAAAACTTTTCAATTTCCAACTTTTTTCACCATTAGAGTGCAAACATTTGGGAGATTCAGAAAGTGCATTGTAATATTTCATCAATAGCTATTGAACCAAAAAAAGAAATTTCAATTTATCTCTAAAAACAATTATCACTTAAAACAAAAAAAGTTGTTTTCTCACCCTGGGGGTAAGTATAGAAATCATTGTTGTCAATGCAAACTTCATGACCTTCACATTTCACCAACAAAATTTCTAATTGAATTATATCACTTGCAATATTCATTTAAAATTTTGCTATTTTAAATTTTATTAGAGGGTGCAATTATAGCTATTGGGTGACTCAAAGTACAAATTGTAATATTTCAGTAATACCTATCCAACACAAAAGGAATTTTTATCTCTAAAAACAAAAAAGTTAGATGTTTACAGAGAAACAAATATGGCAAAGTGAAAACATTATCTTGTTTTCAAAAAATGAGATAATAAATTAAACTCTATAATATATAAGTAAAACACAGCAGTGTTATAGAAAAGAGATAAATATTGATGATTTTGTTCTGAGACATATTTCTAGATGTACTAAAAATTTGCTCTACAAGCTAAATTTTATTGGATTTCTATTCCATCCCCACCATTATTCCATCCCTGTTAACTACAAAATATGAACAGAAAGCAAGAGACTACACAAATAGTTAGGCTTACAGCAACAAAGCTCACAATAAGCACTTAGCAACCAAAAAAATGGTGACAGTTTCACTTCTCTCAAATTTTTACTGAAACCTTAGAATGTTGGTTAAATCACTTTGAAAGCCAGTTTCCAACACTTTCTGCTCTGCATTTAAGAGTGGTATTTACAGAGTTCACCATATTTATCTACCTATTTTTTGAAATTTTTATATTTAGCAGCAATCCCTTACTTGCAAATACTTTCCATCCACTTCATCAGCTTGTACAATGGCATCTTCTATCCTCTCAAAGAAGGGTGTGAGGTCACCTTGTAGTTTTGATGCCACATGGAATGCATAACCTAAACTACAGAAATATATGCATATTAGCATATATAAAATATATATTATGAACAGCAATACTGTTTTGCTGGTATTTAAGAAAAATACAAAGACAACTATACAGTTTAGGAGACAGATATAAAGAAGATATTGAAAAGTGTTAAGAATCCTGTAACCAGAAAAATATTTAGTTCCCACGAGATTAAAATATAATTTTCAACATCATAAAACATTTGTTTCATTTTTAAATTTATATTGACATAACATCAAGCATAAGTGTCACTATGCATTAAGCAAATACAGTATGTATTACAACCAAGTTAACAAGATTGGATACACACATATAATTTCATCTAGGAGCACAAAAGTCTATGGTTGATATACAAACTACTGCACTTGAAAAATGATGCGACTTTATGCAAATTAGCTGCCACCAAAAGCTAATCGAGTACTTTAAATGCCACTCCACTAATGCCTTAAAGTCACTCTAGTGCTTGCAATCATTTTGTTCACTTTGTATACAGCCCAATGCTTTGTTATTTAAAAGTTTTCATGTCCAGGTAATTTAAAAGTATGCTGCACATGGTCATAATCTGCTGTTATAAGAGATGCTGCAAAAATTCGTTTTAAAGAGAACAAATAGATCATGACAGCAACAGTGAAAAAAACGTAAACACTTTAAAGAGACAGGGAATGTAAATGATCATCAATGAACTAGCTGTCCTATTTCTACAACAGATGAAGCTACTAGCATGTCAAGTCTTGATGCCATACTGATGAATCCCAAGAGTCACTTTTGAACATTATGCCTCATAAGGCTTGAACAATATGTTTGATGTTTAGTTTGCTACACTGACCAAGAGGCCAATACAAAAGCAGGTACAGGATTCTTAAATCAGCCAGAAATCTGTGCATCATATTCTGAAAGCACATAAATTCCATCCTTACAAGATTCAATTTGTGCAATCACCTGATGATCATGACTGCAGGATGGAGTTGGGTGAATGGACAATGCAGGAGAAAGGACCATCTCAGATGAGGCAATTTTTCATCTGTCTGGCTGCATTAACCATCAAACGTTTAGATATTGGTCTGATATACATTCCCATTGGACACAGGAACAAACTTTCAATATCTGCTAGGATCAAATCATTGAGCCTACTTCTATGGTGAAAATGTGAATTCACAAACCTTCCTGAATGTCTTGAAAAAATGTCCTTCTTATCCCAATAATGTCTGTCCTCTAGAACTTATTTTCAACAGGATAGTGTAGCCACTCATTTCTTCTGCAAATGTTTGCCAGTTGTTAGATCACCACTTTCCAGGGAGGTGGATTGGAAGGAGAGAGTGCCCACCTTGCTCACCCAATATGACACTGTTGGATTTCTTCCTATGGGGACACCCAAACTCCAGGATTTATCAAAATATCCTTTACTCAAGGCAAGATTTAAAGGACTCTGTTATTGCAGAAGTGATAATATCACTAAAGAAACTTTAATTGCAGTCAAGAGTGCCTGGCACTGATGTGTATGAGCATATTGGTAGTCACTTTTGAACTTATGCTGCCTCATAAGGCTTGAACAATATGTTTGGTGTTTAGTTTGTTACATTTAGTTTTGCATAGCTTCACAATTTTTATTGTGATAAGGTAAAATACTATCACCAACAGACTTGTGACAAGTACTGTATATGGGGTGTAGTAGATGGCTCAGTCAGTACCTGTACCAGGTTCCACTTAACATAGTGTTGAGATTTATCTCTGCAAAATTCCCTGTCCTGCCCTTGGTCAGTAGGAGACACTTGATGGGCTTGGGAAGGTTGCTGTCCATATGATGGAATGTTAAACTGTGGCCCCATGTGAGGGAGAGCCATACCTTGTGCACATTAAAGAACATGTTGGATGGCCTTGATGGGAGGCTACAATCTGTCAGTGTTTCTCCTTACCCCAAACTTCTGAGCTTTCAAGGTCTTTGTGATCTGGCCATTTAGCCCATTGTGTGCCAAAAAGCACCACTCATAGGTAAAACAACTCAACCCATACTATATGTATGAAATTTTCACATATTACACTGCAAACAGTTCAATAAAACTAAACATATAAATACTTTATACAAAAGTTAATTTTTATATTAATTTTCAAGTCAGAAAAAAAAAAACATGTAAATATTTTTACTAAAATTAAACAAAATTTCTATTGAGATATTGAAATTTGGGTTGGGTTGTTTTACCTCTGAGTGGCACTATTTTGCACAAAATGGGCTAAATGGCCAGGTCACATGGACCCCGAAGACTCAGAGAAGATTGGGGGAGGGAACCCACTGGAATAGCTGTTGGAAAACAGATGATAGCCTCCCGTCAAGGCCATCCAACATGTTCTTTAACATGCACAAGGTATGGCTCTCCTGTACACTGGGCCACGGCTTAAAGTCCCATCCGACGGATGGCGGCCTTTCCAAGCCCATTGGTGTCCCTTACTGATCATGGGCAGGGTGGGGAATTTTGCGGAGGTAAATCTCAACGCTGACCCAGCTGGGACTCGAACCTGTGAACTGCAGATTACGAGCCTGACACGCTACCGACTGAGCCACCCCCTCCCCGACATTGAAAGTAACAAGGTTATTGTTACTTTCAAAGTGCCACTGCATCAGCACTTGTTCCAATATATTAGCAGTAAAAGAATTAATAATAGTTATCAAGTGCTAAATTGAGAATTTACCTTAGGACACTGTCATCTTTCTTTAAGGCCGCAGTTAAGACTTTGGATATTTTTCCTGAATCAACTGTAAAGCAAAAAGACAAATGAAATAAGGGTAGATAACAAATCGATATATAGCAATAGAACTCTACCTAGTATAGTAGTTCTCAAACTTAATTACTACATCATTGGGCATGACCTTTCTCTATTTTATGCAAAATCAAAAGGATAAGTCTGATAGAATCTTCAAGGTATCTTTGTCTTCCATATTTAAAGATTTTTTCCACAACTTTTTTGGTTCTTATACTAAATGGTAAGTCCCAATTCGTAACCAAAATATTTATAACAATAACCTTTATTTTCCATCACAAAACCAGACATTCTGTAGTGTCTTTCATGGAAGTAGTTAGAGCAGTGGCATCCAACTTTTTTAGGTATGATGGCTACTTGAAATGTTTTGGAAGAACAATCATTCAAATTATGTACTGCTTGTGGTTCATTTACATAACATCTTGCAGACCAATTATGAACAGCATTACTGTTTCATAACAGTCTACTTTATAGTTTTTGCAAATTTTATCACAAAAAAATCTCTGTGTGAGAAAAACTAGAATTCAAACAGGTAAATGATGGAACAAGTAAATGTATTCTTTTATAACATATGTAACACAACTAAATTAATTTAAAGAGTTAATCACATCCAAGTATTTAAGCTATCCAAGCATTTAGTGGTTCAAAATAACATTTCAATCAGTGAATACGGATGGTAGAGATGTTATTTTGAATCACTAAAATGTTACTAAACAGCTGAGATAGTGATCAACCCCCTAAGTGTATCCTTATTGAACTGAAAATGCATGAATTCTTAACAGCTAAATGGCCCCAGCTCATGTAATGCCACATTGTAAAAATAATGCAACAACATTTCAAAATTTACACCTAGAAATGACCACCGGAAAAAAAGAGTTGTAAAACTCTACTACAATATCAGTCCTCATTACTACAAAATAAATAAATACCCCCTAAAGCAGCTGCTTGCCACGAAACACTATTAGCTGAAAAACTACAGTACTTCAGAAATATTCTTGACACCTAAAATGTCCTTTCACCTCCTTAATGACAAAATTAGCATTATAAAGAAAAATATATATTGAACATAGGGTCCCCATTATAAAAATCTTGAAACCCAGAAGTTTTGTGTATTTCTACTAAGTAATTATATTTAGTAGAAAAAATAACTAAATAATTATACTTAATTAAAAAGAAAAAGATCTGAACTTTATATGATATATACCGTATATTTCCGCAGATAAGACGACTTTCAGATAAGACGAGGTATAAATTTTCGTCAAAGTTTTATAGTTTTAGCACATATCTGCCCTATAAGACGACCCCAAACTATCAACGGCCTATGAATTTAGTTTAGATTGGCGATCATCATCTGTATAATAATACTGTATAGCGTATGCAGAATTATGTCCTATTCGCAAACATTCGCACTGATTCGGGCATTCGCGTAATGACCTTGACTATTCACAAAAGCGTCGTATGGGCTATTCTATTTTGTGGACATACCCTACTCTGTACTAGTAAATAATTATGGTTTGTCCATTTTTTCCTCAGTAGCTCAATAAACATAACTTTTAATATTTATTTTGTTTTAGTATTGTTTTACTATTACAATGTAATGTATTATTTACTATTACAATGTAATGTATTATCATATAGCGTATTTAAATAATATGATAGATTTTTCGATAAGTTGTAAAAATAATGGTTTCAATTTATATAAATTTCAATCTAATTTTTTTTGTATCTGTCCTATAAGATGACCCGGATTTTGAGGGCCTTTTTTTTATGATTCAACTATCGACTTTAAAATTTTTCCAAAAGCCTAAATGACTTTTAAAAGCTTCACACATGAAAAACCAAGCTACAAGAGAAAGCAAATAGAAATAATTTTAACAGAAATTTTAAATTTTCATTTGAAAAAACTATGCAGAGTTCACTTGATGCAGTTAGAATGCTCATTATTTAAGTAATTACCTATATATAATTTTAAAATAATAATGAAAGACAAAAATAGAAATACTTAATTTTAAAATATTTTAAGATTTGACATTTCAATAGCATAATGATATTTATAACTTTTCTTTCTGAAACAAAGGTTTTAATTTATTCCTTTCTTTTTCTAACCACTTTGTCCTCTTGGCAAAACAAATAGTTTGTGTGTATGATAGTAGTCACTATCAAAACTATGCTTAACTTTTTTTTATTGAAGGTAGTACCGAATTGAAATTCAATTCGGTACTACCTTCAATCCAATTTACACACGAGGAGGAAGAAAATAAACAATTACCATACTTAGATATCTTAATAACAAGGAAGGAAAATAGATGTGAAACAATAGTGTACAGAAAAAAAACCCATATACCGAATTATATTCCATATGCCTCATCACACCATATGAAATATAAAAAAGCTTCAACCTACCACACTATGTATAGGTACTTTTTTTATATATAGGGCTTATAGGTACTGTTTGGAGCATAGCACCTTCAAAAAGAAATAGAGTTTATTACACAGCAAAGGAGGCGGGATATCTAAAGAAAACACTGGATAGATGGCAAAGCAATGCAAAATTTATAGTATTAAAAGAATCGCAAATAATTCCCAGACAACCACAAAAAGCAATAAAATATACACAGTTTCCCATGCATTAAAAATGTAACGGACACAATGCAAAAAATTTTAAGTAAATATGAATTAATGTTACCCATTAAAACATCAAACAATTAAAAATCTAGTGGTAAACGACAGAGATAGGAAATATCCTATGGGGGGAGTATACCAAGTAGATATTCCTGACCCAGCAGTAAAATTAAAAGGTAAAAACAAATATATCGAAAAACATATAGACAATATCACATGAGAATGAATGAGCATGAAACAGATTTTTCAAAAAAAAACAACAACAACCAAATACAGCTTTGGCACAAGTTATAATAGAAAATAACATTAAAATACCTAAAATTAAATATAAAGCATTTGCAGCACCGCAAACTAAATTTCAATTAACATATGCAGAAAAACTGTACATACATAAACACAATAACGTAGTATGCAATACTGACATCCCCCCAATACCATCTGCATGGAACCTTCTGTTATGACAGAAGAATGTCACTGGGACTACGATGCTAATGACGTACATAGTGACGCGGAGGAGATGCATATAAGGTGATACAACCTTAAGGTTAATGCCAGAGCCTGAGGAAGCAACCATACGGAAAGGTGAGCAAAACGCGTAGCTCTTTAACATCGGGGAGTGTTGTATAACTTATAATGGAGGAGTTAAACTTGGCCAAAGGTTTTTAAGATATTTTAATAGTTTTTTAATAGTTTTTAAATGCTGTGTTGGCCGAATTTTGGATGTTAAGACATTATGCATGTTAAGGAAAGCCACATAGCCGGTATAGAGCAATGAGTAAAGGAAAGTGGTAAAGTAGTATGTGCTACAGTGTATGGAGTGCAGTTGAATATAACATCTCTGTGGATTGTAGAATCTAAACAACTATAGACTGACAGACACTACGAAAGCTAATAAGATGATTGTAAAAAAGGCGAACCAACAATATAAGACCAGAGATGATTGGGGAGAAGACCTAAGTAAGATTCAAGAAGTGCAATCGCAGGTCCGCATAGTCTACTGTTAAAACCAAATCTCCGTTGTATGCAAAACCATCATTACTGAAGAAAATCATAGCATAAGGACTGGTCGCATAAAAACTGGACAGTTACTCTGAGAACGACTGTCTAAGGACATCACTTGCAGTTTTACCATCCTATTGTAAGTCTATGAAAATCTTTACCTGGTTAAATACTAGACTAGTGAATATTTGAATATGTTTAAGGGTGTGATCTTAGTTATTGGTATTTTGAGTAAATAATATCTGGTTGATGTATAATGACCTCTGGGTATCTGTGATAATGTAAAATAGGTCATATCTCTAGAAATAGGGAAATAAGTCAAATTATTTCAGCTCATGAGCTAAGTTGTTATACTCAATGTGCTCTAATGGTGTATAGTGGCAAGGAACATGCTGATTTAATGTACAGTTAATATTCGTGAAAATTAAAGAACATAAAATTTGCTTAAATCACAAAAATATTTTTAACTAAAAATTTCATCAGACTCATTAACATTAGTTACATTATTGAGTTACATTTGCTGAAGTGCTAAAAATGGTATTTTTATAGGAGGAAACAATACTGTAGAATTCTACCAAGTTCATATGCTTGCAAATACTTTTTAACTTCACAAGTATGTTATTTACAAATCAAAAATAATATATCAAATATATACTTGCCATTGTAATTTAGATTTTTTAGTGACAAAACAGAATAATAAATATCTTGCAAAGATGATTCTTCATTGATTACGGATTCCAACATTTGCTGTAATCCATTTGCAGTTAGCTGAAACACAGAAGTGTTTTTATTAAGTTGTCCATATTACCTGAATTTTAAACCTGTGATATAAAATAAGTTTCTTATAAAATTTTCTTCAAATATCATTTTTATTTTTTTTTAATCACCAATATGGTGCAATTAATTTCTACAATAATTTGAAAAAATATTCTTTAATACTAAATACAGTCCTAAATTTGACTTCTAGCAATGATTTATGGTTGACTTTGAAACATGAAACATCTGATGAAAATGTTCTTAAATTTTGATTGTTTAAATTGAATAGTGAAAAATTCACAATTCTAATAATTTCATTGTCATAATTAATCTCTAAAAAATGGAAAAATACTTTACCATTTTACCATCGAGTTGGGTTGTTTTACCTCTGAGCGGCACTTTTTTGCACACCATGGGCTAAATGGCCAGGTCACATGGACCCCGAAGGCTCAGAGAAGGTTGGGGGAGGGGACCCACTGGAACAGCTGTTGGGAGACAGATGGTAGCCTCCCGTCAAGGCCATCCAGCGTGTTCTTTAACGTGCACAGGGATGGCTCTCCCGCACACGGGGCCACGGCTTAACGTCCCATCCGACGGACGGCAGCCTTTTCAAGCCCATCGGTGTCCCCTACTGACCGTGGGCAGGGCGGGGAAATTTTGCGGAGATAAATCTCAACGCTGACCCAGCTGGGACTCGAACCTGGGAACTACAGATTACGAGCCTGGCGCGCTACCAACTGAGCCACTCCCGCCCTTTTACCATTGAAAATGTTTCAATATGATATATGTTCACTCGTCAGTGCTGAGGGATGGTTATGCTCAATTTTTTTTCCTTCACTATTCATTGTGATTTCAAAGTTCATATTTTGCATGCCCAAATGGAATTAGTTTTTCACATTATGGATGGTTTGAAGAATATCATTCTGATTTGGTAAAATCTATTAGGCACTTGAAAATAAAGGGTTACTTCAAACTATAACTCAGCTTTCTCCTGTTTTAGAGGAGAAAATCATTATTACTTATTCTAAACATCTTAAGCTTTTGATATGACTCATCCTAATCAATCCAAGTTAAAAATTGCACCTTCCCCTAGTTGACAGGGGAAGTGGAGGGGAAGAGAAACACAGTTTGAGGTAGCCAATATTCTTCAAATCACAAGCTTTCATTCCAGATATAACTCACTATGATCAAACATCCTTCCTCCTCCTAACTCCCCTTTTGGAAAGGTGAGGGGATTAAATTTGAAGTAGCTTATGATACACCTGTTATAAGCTTTCATTTGACACCTTGGCACACTCAGCCTTCACACATTCAGAAGATATAGTGGAATTTATCCTTTTTTGGGGGAAAGAAAGCACTGAAGGGGAGGGAGAATTTTTATAGACTGTGACACATCTTATGACAACAAACTTTAATTTGGTTACATAACTTGTGGTCATCAATGAGTTGGAAAGATATGGTGGAACAATTGTTTTGACAAACACAAACTGGCAATGAGCAAAAAGCAATAGGATGATATTCAAAAATATATCCATTTGAACAGATATCAAGCAATGAAAACCAGAGGCAAAAAAATGTTCAAGAACTCCTTTATTCAACCTGAAACAACTAATATAAAAGATAATTTAATACACTATTATATTACAAGCATATATTTGCAGGGACCTCAAAAATTAGAAATTACATTCAAATAAAAAAAATAGCAGCATAAGACAAAATGACTAAGAGAAATACAAAACTATAATTTACTTACTTTACAATTTACCAATATTTTACTTGCACTGGAAGCATGAAAAATTGATTCCAGATTTTTGGTATCTGCTCTTGATTTTATAAAACTGCAAGCATCCTATGAAAAACAAGAACATAATAAAAAATATTTTAAATATTGGCTACTACTTTTTTGCAGCTAATGTCGAGGTAAATAAATGACCTAAAAATACTCAAAGTCTACTAGCAAACATTTGATTGCTTCATATCATGATTTACTTGTGCTAAAATATACACTGGTTTCCATAAATTAAAGAAAAATGGGGAAAATCACGATAATTCGGCAAAAAATTATGTGATCCTCATCAAACTTGTTTATGTAACCAGTAATGCCGAGTGAGCATATCGTATGCAAATTAGTCTAGGTCAAGTCAATTTGTGTAATCGGATAGCAGCATAAAAACGGGTGCTTTGGAGTGGATTGTTATTTTGTGTTGTAAATGTGAATAAAGAAATTCGAAATAGCCATTTTGTAGGAATGACCTCAAGACATCATTTGTCAAATGAACTGCAGTGGAGAGCTATTGGCTGGCTCTAAGCAGGCCAAAGTCAGTCAGACGTGGTACGATGGCTGAATGTGAGTCCATCTATGGTCCATAAAATGTGGAATCAATTTCTTAGCACAGAATCCATGTCTCGGAGGTTTAGCCAAGAAAAGGCTAGAGTTATGACCGCTGTACAAGACTGATATCTGCGATTAACAGCATGAAGGAGCAGGACATCTACTCCTTTCAGCTACAATCCTCTCATGCAGCAGCCACTGGGAGGGTTTATCAGCTTCTACTGTGCATAAGTTTCATGGGGGAGGTCTTTAGAAGGCCAGTAATTTGCATACCCCTCACTTCACATCACTGGAGAGAGCAGTTGAATTGGGAACATATGCATGTTAATTGGACAGAATAGCAAAGAAGGTCCATACTCTTCATAGAGAATCCACATATTGCTTGCAGAGTGATTCCAGACATTGATATGGAAAGAACAAGGTACCCGCTATCATCTCAATAACATTAGTCAAAGAGACAGTTACAGTAGAGGTATCTGTATGTTTGGTGATGGCATTTTTTTAGGTGGATGCACAGACCTCTGTGTTGACAAGGGGGAACCTCAATGCTCAAGGGCATAGAAATGACATCCTGGACTTATGTAAATCCTTATGCTGGTGCAATATGTGAAACATTCATCTTACAAGACGATAATGCTCGTCCACACAGAGCATGACTAGTAAAACAATACCTTCAAGAGGAGACCATTATGCACATGGAGTGGCCAGCTAAATCTCCCGACCTAAATCCAATTGAGCATGTGTGGGATGCTCTAGGGAGATGTATTGCTGCCCTCAACCTGCCACCTGAAACAAAGGGGGAGCTTATTACTGCTTTAGAGGAACAATGATCATTACTCCATTAGCTGATTCACCACATCATAAACAGCATGGAACATTGCTGTTGTGCCTGCATTGCTGTAAGGGGTGACCACACTCCTTATTAAAGAACTTTGCCCATTGCATTCTTACACCTCATTTTTGGACAAGTTCCTGTGTTATTTTTTACTAAATTTTCTTGTAAATAACTTTACTAGAAAAATGTTTCTAGTGTAAAATATTTTATGCCACTCTGAAACTAGCATTGTAATTAATGTCTCCATCAAATTTCATTAAATCATTCATATAGTGTTTTGTTTATCATAATTTTTCTGAGTTTTCCTTAATTTATGAAAACCAGTGTAATTATGAATACAAAGAACAGTATGTGTTACTAAATTCAATAAATTACGAAATTTATATGAGAACTGCATTTTCTGATGAAAAAAGCTAAAAATAACCTCCACTTTAAGGGTTAATAATGAAGTTCAATTTCAATATCAAAAATACACATGTATGTATATTGCTGGTTGGTTGGTTGTTTGGGGTTTAATGGCGCAAAGGCAACTTAAACTTAGGTCATGATGCACCAAACGAGCTGTAAAGGGTAAAAAGAACTAAAAGTCAAGTAGATCCACAACCAAAGTTAAAATCAAACGACTAAACAAGAACACGTACAAGGTGTAAAATGTAAAGTAGCAAAAGGCATAAAAATTAATGTAAAACAATAACAAAAGTAAAATACAAAAATTAATAACGGGTATAAAGGACCCATAGTAAATAGCAACAAGTTAAAGCTCACAAACAGCTAAAATATTCAGTAAATCATAAAAAATCAAAAACAGGCAATAAAAGAGCCATCATATAATAGATAGCCAAGTGTAAGGGGATCAGCCAAAAAACTATGGAAGTTAAAATATGTACAAAAATTGAAAGATAAAAGCAGGACAAGCAATTAAAATATGTTTAATTTATTAAAATGGCATCACAAAACTCGTACTTAGGTTTGTTGTCCATCCAAAGAAAAGATTGAGTGATAAACGAATGACCTAGGCAGAGCCAAGCAAGTATAACTTCCTCCTTGCGATTCCTGCGAAAACAAGATTGTCATGGTTTGACAATGGGCTTGATCTCAAAAAGCTTGTTACCAACCTGCTCAGACCAAGATTTCTGCCATTGTGCCCGGAGCTCGATGGAAAAATGTTGCTGGAAATCCAAGTATGGAACCGGCAGTGGAGAGTCGGACAGTAGTGTGGCTGACTTGGCGGCAGTGTCTGCCAAATCATTACCCCTGATCCCGACGTAACCAGGCACCAAACAGAAGAAAATCGTGGTAGTGGCTGCCAGACAATGGAGCTGCTGGCAGATCTTGGAAAGAACAGGATGAGGCTGATGCCTCACTGAGATCAAAGCCTGTAGCGAGCTAAGTGAGTCAGTGTAGAGAACACACAGACGATGCTTAGCTGCTATGTGATCCAAGGCAAGGCTGATAGCATGCAACTCTGCAGTGAAGATGAAACACTGCTGTGGCATCTGGTCTGCAATGATTACATCACAGTAGACCAAGGACAATCCCACAGATGTACCGGACTTCGAGCCATCTGTGAAGACAGACAAGAAGTCCGGGTGCTCAGCACGATGGCCTGGCAAAGAGTTCTTGATACACATAGTCAAGTGTAAAGGTCTTTCCAATCCAGCAAATATAGAAATCACAGGAAGGAGAAACAGCAGGCCTCGGTGGAAGTGGCTCGGCTGTTGACTGAGATGCTATCAAGACTGGTGTTAATGTCTCACAGGCAACTTTGGACACACAAAATGAATAGACGAATGGCAGTCTGCCGATTCTGGTATAACATTTCCCACCGGCGACTAAAAACACAACCCCAAGTGGGATGGCCTGGCAGGGATCACAATTTTGCTGCATATTGCAGGGGCCACTGCTGACAGCGAATAGATAATGAAGGCTCGTCGGTCTCAACATACCAACTCTGGACCAGTGAAGTGCGGAGGGCCCGATAATGCAGGGGGGATCCAGCACCTTCACCACCAAATCCCGGGCAGAATCGTACACCTGGGATCTGTAGTCCAGTTTTGGCCAGACAAGTGGAATTTATCTTGACAGCAAAAAGTGTAACACTCAAGATGTAGCCTTGTGGCACCCCATTCTTGGAGGAAAGGCCATGACAGAGTGTTGCTGACACGAACTCAAAAATTACAAGAAGATAAAAAATTAGCAACGAAGATTGACATGTGATCTCGCAAGTCAAAGTTATGGAGGTCATGAAGAATGCTGAATCTCCATGCCGTATTGTACGCTTTTTCGAAGTCAACGAAAATGGACACCAGATGCTCTCGATGTAAAAAGGAATTCCTGATCGCGATTCGAGGCAGATCAGGTAGTCTAAAGTAGACCTGTACCTGTGAAAGCCACACTAGGTGTTGGAAAGAAGGCAGTGATGCCCGGTATTTACCATTCTTTCCAACACCTTGCAGATGCAGCTTGTCAACGCAATAGAGACGATAATTTGAAGGAATATTGGGATCTTTGCCTGGCTTGGGGAAGTCCAAGATGATGTCCTCCGGCCAGGAGTTGGAGCAGCCAATCCTTACTCGATCATGAGAGACATTGGAGCATAGCATAATAGACATTGTCTGGCCTGACAGCAGATGCACAAGAAGTGTGCAGAGCAAGGCAAAGCTCTTTCACTGTGAATGGCCTGTTGTAAGACTCCAGGCCATTCGAATCGAAGGACAGTGGAGAACATTCGGTCTTGCTCTTATGGGCCAGAAACTCAGGGGAGTATGAAGATAAAGAAGAGATATAGGAGAAAGACTCCTCCAGAATATCAGCAATTGCCTGTCCATTGTGCTCCAGGATCGATAATGAGTGAGACGTGTACTTCCCACCTGTCTTCCGGACTTTATCCCACGTGACCTTAGAACTGGCCACGTGGGTGATAGAAGACGTATATATATAACCCAAGATTCCTTCTGGCTCTGACGCCGGACGAAATGAACTTTCACCCTAACGCGTTTGAATGCTTCAAGGTTGAAGGATGTTGGATATCTCTGAAACACCCCCAAAGCCTTGTTCTGAGCCTTACAAGCTGCAGTACAGTCAGGATTACACCACGGTTTTGGAAACAGTCGAGGCCTGAGGAATAGTAGAAACAGCTGCATGGACAATGCAGTCCGTCATCTGCACCATTGATTTGCTCCTGGCTGACAGAGTGGTTATCAAGCTCAGAAAGGAGCTCAAAGCCACTCGTCAGCCTGATCAAGCCTTCAATGGGATACATTGAAGGGCTGTAAGGGACACCCACAGGAAATGGTGCACACTACGGGGAGGTGATCGCTTTCACAAGGGTTGTCCTCAACCTCTCATGTAAAGAGTGGAAGGATCGAGGAGGTCTTTTTCCAAAACCGAGGAGCAGATGGTGAGGTAAATGGCAGTGAATGTGCGGATTGGGGGAGTGAAAGTAAGTGCTGACACTTGTGTTCAACAGGGAGAGTGAAGGATCAAAGAGCCACTGCTCCAGGACTCCACCTCTCCCAGTGGTATCAGCACTTCCCCAACATGGACTGTGTCCATTGAAATCCTCCATGATGAGAAAGGGGGATGGCAGTTGTGAGATGAGGTCATCCTGGAAGATGAGATTCCCGGGTGGTAGGTACACAGAGAAGACAGTCAACGAAAATCCCACAAAGAGGCAGATGAAACCGCCTCTAAGTTGGTGGTGAGGGGTACGACCTGAAATAGAGAATAATGGCTCACAAGGATGGCGACACTCTCCGCGAGCTGGACCATCTCCATTCCGGTCCCAGTGAATGAGAGACAAGTGCTGGAGAGTCGGATTGCTGGCTGTCTGCAAGTATGTCTCCTGCAGGCACATGTAGATGGGCTCGTGTGCCCTCAGGAGGACATTGATGTCGTCAATATTCCTCTGGAATCCACAACAATTCCATTTTAAAAGTGTGGCCATCTCAGGTCTATGGAGCTTGGACAGACGACTTTTGGTTTGTTTTAACCATCACCAGCAACGGTTTTGGAAAAATGGGGGAGTCTGTGTCCATGTCCTCGGAGTCGTCCAAGTGACATGGATCAGAAACCATCGAACAAGGAGGGGTTAAAATTTTCTTTTTAGGCCCCGTGGGGCCCTTTGGGCTTGGAAGGTCTTGCTGTCTGTGGGTAGGAAGGAGGCAGCCTTCCAGTGGTGGAAATGGAAGGTGCAGATGCAGGAATAGAAACCAGAGTGCTGATGAGAAACCAGAGTCCTGATGCAGGAATAAAACCACAATGCTGGTGCAGATGCAGGAATAGAAACCAGAGTTGATGTTGAGATAGACACCGACTTCACTTGTGTCAAGAGGTACTTGGCAGCAGGCAAGAAAGATTCAGCAAGTGGAATTGTTGATGTCAATGTGCACTGCAACAGAAGCCATTGCAACAACAGGCTTTCCGACGACTGCGCTGGCATAGAAAACCTTGCCAGATGGGGCTGGTGGTGCAACCAGATTTTCTTGCCTCTGCATAGGATATGTTGTGTGTGGTCTTGAGATGCTGGACCTCTTTCTACTCCAGCCACTTTGGACAGTCATGGGAATATGCCGGGTGATCATCACTACAATTCATGCAGCATGCCTTTTCTGCTATGCAGTCAGGATCGAGGTGATCCTGGCTGCCACAACGGGCCCAGTGTGGTAGAAGACTCTGCTGACCGGTTAGACAGAGTCAAGACCATCCCGAGGTCGAAGGTGCTGCTGCTGACCGGTTTAGTGGCCTGGTTAGTTAGTGCTAAGACTTCTGTCAGGTGCTTGGTGGAGCAAGTTCGGGGCCCTGCTGAACGACTTAGTACCTCTAGTAGGCTAGACTTAGGCCCTTTTCAAAATCTGGGTCCAACTAAGAGTTCCCACCCCAGGAGCCGACTCAACTTGGATCTATATATCCTTGTTGTGGCTAACCGGGGAACGAGTAAATTTAGGTTTTGACCAATGGATGAGCTTTCCTTCTATAGGACTGTTCGCCATAGGATTGTCGGGGATGAGCTATATCTATATGGTATAATCTTGCTCCTGACAGTAGATAGTACACGACAATTCCTTACTGGTAGTATCGAAAGGCGGAATCAGGGTTTGCCGTGATTGCTGTGGTGTACAGCAACACAGAAAGTTACTTACAACATGAACATCTGATTAAATGTTTTAAATCTCTGTTCACTTCAGTTTTATTTTTATTCTTTTCTCCCTATATTTATTATCTTACTCTTTTATTCTGTCTTGTTAATCATTAATTGTACTTTTATTTAAATATTTTATATTCCTACATATCTCTGACCTTTTTTTTATTCTTCCTCTTATTAATTTGTGTTCTTTTGTTTAAGTATTATAAATTCCTGCATATCTTTGTCCTTTTTTCCCCTTTCCCTTATTCACTACTATGTGTACTTTTGTTAAAAGTATTTTAAAATCCTGCACTACTGTCCTTTTTTTTTCTCCTTCCCCTTATTTAATATCTTTTTATTCTAATCTGTCCCTTTTCTTTTACCTCCACCTACTTTGTTTTTATTTCTTTCCTTCTCATTTCTTTCTCTTTTTAGTTTCCATATTTTTCTTATATGTTTTTTTTTTCTTTTCTGTTATTTTATTATGGGGTAGGGGAGGCTCAGTCAGTAGCACACCAGGCTCATAATCTGCAATTCGTAGACTTGGGTCCCAGCTGGACAAGAGTAGAGATTTTCTCTGCCAAACTCCCTGCCATGCCCACAGTGAAATAAGGGTCATTGTTGGGCTTGAAAAGGCTGCCGTCCATCGGATTTAGTGTTAAGCTGTGGCCCTGTGTGTGGGAGAGAGCCACACCCCATGCATGTTAAAGAACACGCTGGTTGGCCTTGACGGGAGGCTGACACCCTTTTTCCAACAGCTGTCCAGTGGGTCCCCTCTCCCAACCATTCTCGAACACACGATAGCTTGGAACTTGGACATTAGTCCCAACTATTTAATTTTATGGTAGCAGTAATCATTATTTTATATTTTAAAAAAAAGCTTGAAACCCTCTTTAAAAATGGTCAACTCTTGGCACAATTCAATTACAGAGTTACAGTATAAATTCAGACCTTATCGCTATCAAATCTTATTGGCAATAATTCCTTGGCACGGCTCAAAATTCAAAGTTTCCATTTTCCTGATTTGAATGAACAGAAGGAATTAGACAACTTTTGTGCAATGCAGATCTTTTCGACAGGCGCTGCTTCACAGCTTTAATGTCAGTTTTCCTTTTTTGCATCGATCAGCACACAAAAGTGACATGCGGTGCCATCCATCAGATGTAGTACTTTCCTGTATAGTGGAGCATAGGATGGCATCACTCAACCATATTTCCACCCTCTTATTATTACCTATCTTATTGTACCCACACCACTCTACCCTTCTTACCTCAGTGAGAAAGAGGACACCTATGGGCTTGGAAAGACCATTATCATCTGTTAAATGGGGCATTAAATCATGGCCTTATGTGCAGGAGAGCCATAACCTGAGCATATTAAAGAATACATTGGATTGCCTTGATGAGAGGCTACCATCTGTCTCCTAATAATTATCTAATGGATCTTCTTCCTCAACATTCTTTGAGCCCTAGGGGTCTTTGTGACCGGCCATTTAGCACACTGTGTGCAAAAAAGTGCCATTCAGAAGTAAAACAATCCAACCCAACAACCTGCAGCCTTCAACTCTGTGATCCTTGTCATGTTCTGTCAGGAAATAGCCATCTGAAGTCCTATAACTTCCTCTAACTTGCAGGATTTAGTGTGTAGGTAAGTCCCCAGTTAAGCATAGGTTGGTTAAGAAGCAGCAACAGAGGTGCATCTTTAGTACAATATAAAAAAGCTAAAATAGAAACAATTCTCTTTTATCACCATTCTCCTTTTGAAAAAATATGAAAATACTATAAAATTTCAGAGCAGATTTTCTTTTAAAAACTGGCCAAATTTGGATTTTTAAATTTTAAACCAAAAATATGGACAAAATCCAAAATAAAAACGTTAGATGACAGCTCTGTATTTGAAAAAATCAGAGCTGTCATCTAACATCAAAAATCTATCATTTAAAAATCATTCCAAATTTAAAATGCCCTTTTACAGAAATAAACCTATCCCTCAATTTACATAGTACTCTTTTTGCACAGCTTCAGTTTTACACAGTAAAAAAAAAATGCAACCAGTTCCGATTTACATGGTGATAGCCCGGTTTATAGTCAAGAAAATGCAACCAGTTCCGATTTACATAGTGATAGACCCAGTTTATACGGTCAAGAAAATGCAACCACTTTTGTTTTATGCAATTACGGACTTGGTTTTACACACCAGTTTGGGTTTAGTTTTTTAATGTATGTAGATATATACATATTATGAGCAGTGGTATAGTATCAAGGGAGATTATTAGGTGTCATCACGAAGTAAAAATAAAGTAAATGGTTTTAATTGATAGCATCTATTTTCCAGAATAAACAGGTAATAGTAAATTAATATATTAATAGAATCATCTGGTTATGGAATCAAATAACTTCTAAAAATAGTGTAAATGTATACATTTATATTCTTTCCCTAAAATTATTTTCTTGCCAATTGAATACAATCTCTCTTGAGATCTATATGAAGCCTGTTTTGAACTGGCAGCAAGTTCAGACTATTCTAAACTGAATATTTCAGACCAGTGAAAAGAGTGTTTATCTCATTTTTAGCAAAAAGTTTAATTTTGTAGACTATTATATGGGCTAAATCATAAATACACTGTTTCATAAAATATATAACACTAATTTTGCAAAATAAAGTACTAAGTATTTGTACAACTACTTATTTCTAATTTATATTCAGTTCATACGTATCCTTTCAAATTTGATAGTGTATATCTACATTAATGATGAGTATTTCCCGTGACCAAAAAGAAATGTATGAGAAATTAATCTAAGCTTATCTGAATTAGTGCAAATATAGTACAAAATAAAGTGATACTAATGCTTATTATTACTGCTGAACTGAAATTTGAGTAAATATGTATAAATAAAACTTTCAATGTACATTTTATTCATAACAAGGATTTTTCAGAACCTATTCTCCTTTTTCCCCCTTAGTTGTTGATTTTGATATACATGGTGATTTCCCGGAACCTATGTAAATTGAGGGATGAGTATATTTTTAGAAGTTATTTAATTCCATATACAGCCTTTGGCAACATATAATGGTACTACTGATCCAAATGTCATTTATAGACATCTATAATGCTCTTTACGAAATCATATCCCTACTACTAATCTGTAGTAGTAGGGATATGATTTCATAAATCCTGGACCTAAAAGGATTATCTATTTAATCCTTTCAGGTCCAGGGTAGTTTTACCTGTGAGTGGCACTTTTTTTTGCAAACAATGGCCAGGTCACAAGAACCCCAAGGGCTCAAAGAAGATTGAGGGGACCCAATGGACAACTGTTAGATGACGGATGGTAGCATCCTGTCAAGGCCATTCAGTGTATTCTTTAATGTGTACAGGGTATGGCTCTCTCGCACACGGGGCCATGGCTTAACATCCCAACTATGTACAGTGGCCTTTTCAAGCACATAAGTGTCCCCTACTGAGCAAGGGGCAATGAATTTCACAGCAATAAATCTCAAAGCTCCACCTAGGACTCAAACCTGGGAACCACAGATTAAAGCCTGGCATGCTACTGACTGAGCCACCCCTGCCCCTTTCAGATCCAGTGTGAAAACTGAACAATTCTGAGACCAAGTTATTTTATAACTATTTCATGAAAAAAGCAATCTTCAGAATTTTACCCTGAAGTAACAAAATAAAGAACCTTCTATTCTGTACAATAAAAATATAAATTCGAAAGAAAAGTGATTTTTTTAAAAATATGTTTTCTAGAAAATGCAAAAATTTGTAGCTTTAAAATTTTAGTTTCATAGAAATAATTTTTTTAATTTCCCAATTTATTTCTAATTTCAATATTCCAATATAAACAATTCATATTTTATTATTACTTATTCATTTTTTCATAAAATATGTACTTTTATAGCTTTTAAATTCAATTTACTTCTTCAACATTATGAGGAAATGTATCAAACAAAATATAGGAATACAATAAAAATCTACAAACTATTTTGAGAGAGAGAAAAAGGATGAAAAGAGAGTATAAAAGGGAGAAAATAAATATAACTTTTTTTAAAAACTTCATCAAAAATGTGAACTGATTTTGAATTAATACAGTGCTAAAAATGTTTTACATCTGGCCAAATTATGAAGATTGTGCTGTGGTGCATGAGGTATATGAAACATGCAAATGTATGAAATTTTTTTTTACTGATTAAGTGTTATATGTTACTGTGAAGTCCTATAAAAAATAAGTAACAGCATGGTGAAAAACAAAGTGCAACATAGGTAGAAAAGGCTGATCTGACTGACATCGGATTAAAAAGAATCAGCCAATCATGACAAATGTGGAAGGAAAAAGGCCCAAACTATATGGCAAAACAGAGCTGTTACATTTCATCAGCTGAGAGAGATGACTGCTAGAAGCACTTTAAAATTCATTTCAATAAGAATTATGTGCAGAGAATTGAAAACTTTGAAACATGGGCCCATGATACCATTATACAAAAGCTTTTCATTTCTCAAAATGGTCAAACACTCCTATGATGTATGGAGCAGTGAAACTGGCCAGTAGACTGGAAATATATCATATGGCCAGACAAAATCATGTTATACAGTGTTTTAAACAGATGCCAATGATGGATCATTTTTCCCTAGCTGAGATGGTAAACTCTAGGATGAATCATCCCTCTCAAATGATGCAGGAGTGGTTTGAGGAACATAAAATACATATTTATCACCTTTTCTGCATAATCACTTTATGCATAATTCCAGTTGGATTATGCATAAAATCTGCATAATCTAACTGGAAACATGGAATATTTTTCAACACAACATTTGAATGCACAGACCTCTTCACTCTTCATTTTGACAGGTTCAAGCCATTTTCCATGCATAGAGTGGATCAAAATCCCTCCTGCTGTATTTCGAAAGTATATGAAAAGCATGCCACATTGAGTGTGGGCTGTAATCTCTGTCCATGGAAGCTTGATGAAGTATTTGGAATGTGTTCATAATAATCTAGCCAGATAGTGTATTTCACACATGAATATTAAAGTTATAACTTTCCAAAGTTAACAAAACAAAATATTACTTGTGCACTAGGCAGTTTTTCTCCAAGTAGTGAATGTCCCAATATTGCATAATGAGCAGTAGTTATATCTGAAAAGGGCCACGCATTTCTAAACACTTCCTTCAGTCTTGAACTGTCTGCTGAAGTCAAAAATGTGGAAGGGGTGAGGGCATGGCTTACTACTCCCACAGCAAATACCAGAAGAAATGTTAGCTCTGAAATAAAAATTATTTGTATGCAAATAATAAAATTATAAATTTGTTACTTGATAGTTACTATATGAAACTAAAAACATTCACTCTAATACAAAAATTTACCATCAAAAACAATATTTCTTTTTTTTGCCTTAAAATTTCATTTTTACTCTAAAGCAAGTTAGAATGTGAAATGCCATTATTCTTAGGTTACAAATTCTTAAAAAACAAGGTTTTTATTTCCTCATGAGTACTTAATATTGGAGGTGGCAAGTCTTGCATTGATCAAACTATTTGGACTAGTACAGAACTATGGTTCTTCAGGTTAGGTTATTTTACTTCTGAGCAGCACTTTTTTATGGCCAGGTTACAAGGAGTCCAAGGGCTTAGACAGTTGGGGAAGGGATTTTGGGTTTTACCTCTGAGCAGCACTTTTTTGCACACCATGGGCTAAATGGACAGGTCACAAGGCACCCAAGGGCTCAGAGAAAGTTGGGGGAGAGGACCTACTGGAATAGCTGTTGGGAGACAGGTGGTAGTCTCCCATCAAGGCCATCCAGCTTGTTCTTGAACATGCATAGGGTATGGCTTTCCCACACACGGGTCCATGGTTGGGGAAGGAAACTCTATGGACAGCTGTTAGGACAGATGGAAGACCCCAGTCAAGCTCATCTAGCACTTTCTTTAATGTGCTGAGGGTATGACTTCTGCATATGCTTTCTGTCCCATCCAATGTACAGTGGTCCTTCCAAGCCAATTTATGACCTACCGGGGGTCATAAATTAGTCACAACAAAATTTCCCATATACATACATTAATTTTCCCAAGTGGTTTGGTGACCACATGGAAAAATGCATGTATGTGGAGACATTCGTCATAACAGTTGATCAGCCACTTTGTGACTTCCTTTTTGACAGTAAACCAATGGAAAGCTTCATACTTGGAGATTCTTCTCCATCTTCCCAAACAAGTGAAAATCCCAATGGCACCAGGATTGTTTAAAACCTCTGGACAGCACTTTTTTTTGCACACAATGGGCTAAATGGCCAGGTCATAAAGACCCCAAAGGGTTAAACGGGTGATTGGTAAGGGGACCCAATGGGCAATTGTTATGCAATGGATGCCTACCATCAAGACCATCCAGCATATTCTTTAATGTACATAGGTTATGGCTCTCCTGCCCACAGAATATGCTTTATGTCCCATCTAAGGGATAGCAGCCTTCCCATTCCCATTGTTGTCCCCATTCCTGACTGAGAGCAGGGTGGGGTTCAATGGTGATAAATCTCAATACTGGCAAAGATGGGACTCGAACCTGGGTTGTTTTACCTCTGTGTTTTTTTTTTGTTTTTTTTTTGCACACAATGGACTAAATGACCAGGTCATAAGGACCCTGAGGGCTCGAAGAAGGTTGGGGGGGGGGAGGATCCACTGGACAGTTAGTTTTTGAGAGACCAGGTCTTAATGTCCCATCTGATGGACAAAGGCCTTTCCAAGACCATCAGTGTTCACACTACTGACAAGAGAGCAGGGCTGTTTTGCAGAGATAAATCTCAATGCTGGCCCAGCTGGGACTTGAACTGGGAACTGCAAAATATTAGCCTGGCGTGCTATTGACTGAGTCACCCCTGCCCCAACTCGAACTTGGGAAACACAGATTATGATCCTGGTATGCTAGATTGAGCCAGCCTCCACACCAATGGTGCCAAGGTCTGGAGTATGTAGTGGGTAGAGAATTGCTCATTGTCAGGTGTGGAAATTTTCATATACATAGCCACACTATCATTAATAAACTGGCAGTATCATTTCCTCATTTGTTGTACTGACAATAATACACAGCAATAAGCTATTGATATTTCCACTGATTTGTTTTCTGTGCCCCCAGAAATTGAATAACTGCTCAAATCTCCAGTTTTACCAAAGCCCCATCTTTAGCAGATTGGTTGGTTATTTGGGGTTTTATGGCGCATTGGCAGCTATGGCAATATTGCGCCAAACAAGATGAATAAAAGGTAAAAGAAACAGAAACCCACAACAAGTTAAAAGCCAACAGAGTAAAAAGTAAAGGATAAAAAATACAAAAACCAGAAAGACATGTAAAGCAATAAATAAAAAAAAATATAAAAGGAAAACCAACCCAGGTGTAAAAGACTCAGGTTGGACAGTGCATAAATGACAAAGCTATAAAATTACAATCTACTAAAATATCTGGTAAAACATAAAAAGGCAAAGACAGGAGGTAAAAAGGATTCATTAGATAAAAGATGTCCGAGTGAAAGCGGCTCGGACGTAAAATCATGGAAGTTAAAATATAACCGGCGTTCAAGATTAAAAGCAGTACAATAGATTAAGATATCGAATTAATGGTTAAAATGGTGTCACAAAACTCACACTTAGGTTTATTGTCCGCCTAAAGAAGAAAAGAATGTGTAATATATGAATGACCTAAGTGGAGCGGAGCAAGTACAACTTCCTCCTGATTCCTGCGAAAACAACTGATTGACCATGACTGCCATGGTTTGACAATGGGCTTCATCTCAAAAAGCTTATTACCAACCTGTTCAGATGAAGATCTCTGCCACTGTGCTCGGAGCTCGATGGAAAAATGCTGCCGGTAGTCCAAGTATGGAACCGGCAGCGGGAGAGTCAGAGAGGGGCATGGCTGACCTGGCAGCAGCATTTGGGTTAGGGTCTAGGTCAGTGATGGCGAACCTATGACGTGCATGTCAGCACTGACACACTTGAGGGTTTCAGGCAACACACACCTTGGATGTTGAAAAATATTGCTATTCTGATGAAAAAACTGCGATAAATCGAGCATTTTAAGTTTGCGTTTTCTTTCTTAATTATAATTTCTGCATAGTCATATGATATTACAAAATCTTAAAAAAATTATTATCAATATTATATGATGCAAACTTATAAATACATGCTTTATATATTATAAACTTAAAGTTTTCATTTGACTTCTGTGTGAAATTCGTTCATGCATGCATTTCAAGCCTCTCGACTGAGTAATACAAGTACTAAACATATTTAAAACCACTTTAACAGAAAATATAATTCGCAGAATTAAATATTGAATTTATCCGGTAATAAATCTGGTAACCCTGCTGAAAGAGGTAGTGGTAGTCTTGCATGGTCTGCCACTTGAGTAATTTGAGTTGATGGTGTATAATTCATTTCCAGTAATTGTTAGCTCTTATTATTACTGCTTAATTGCCACTGTATATAATTGTGCTCTTTTTTAATTTGTGAACCCTTTTACAATGGCAGCTAGCACTAATAAAAAACTAAACTTATCACAGAAAGGAAGTGGAAGAAATTTCCAAGATGCCTGAACTGAACAATATGGTGTTATTGATAGAGGCGATAAAGTTCTCTATAAATTGTGTGGTGAGCTATCTGTGAGTAGAACTTGGAATGTAAGAAGACATCTTGAAATTAAGCACAAATGGTTCCTAGAAAAAACTTCTGAAGAACACAAAGAATACATATTGCAACATCTAAAACTGGCAGAACCACAATCAGGGACTTTAAATTTGTTTCAGGACCTTCAAATTTAGTAGCTGCAAGTTACAGTATTTCACATACTATTGCTGAACATGGGAAACCACTTAGTGATGGTGATTATATTAAAGAAGCTTTCATAAAGTGTGCACCACTTTCATTTGAGGACTTTCATAAAAAGGAAGCTATTGTAAAGTGTATGAAAGAGTTACCATTAAGTAGGAATACTATTAAAGACAGAGTTACATCAATGAATGCTAGTATAGAAAATCAAATACAACAAGACTTGAACTCATGCCATTGTTTTTCCATTTGTTTCGACGAAACTACAGATATTACACCATCAGCTTGATTGGCTATTATTGCAAGGTATGTTCACGGTTTTATCAAACAATTTACAGAATATGTTGGTCATCCCCTGGTTTGTTTCCATTATATTATACAAGGAGATACTGTGAGCGAAATCAGGCTTAAAGGATTTGGATGATGTGATGAGAATTGTGACAAAGGTAACTAATTTTATTGCTGCCAGGGCTTTAAACAAACGAGAATTTAATTCACTTTTAAGCGAAGTTGAATCAGTGTACAATGGTCTATTAATGTACAATAATATTCAATGGTTGAGTTGTGGCCAAGTACTTGAATGGTTTGTTGAATGTTTAAATGAAATTAAATTATATTTAAATACGAAGGCCATGGAGCACGAATTTTCGCAGTTGAACGATTCTGCTTGGCTCAGTAAGATTATGTTTTTCACAGATTTTTTATTGCACCTGAATAAACTTAATATACAATCGCAAGGTTTCGGAAAATCTGTCGATGTTATGTTTGGCACGATCAAGAGCTTTGAGAATAAACTCAAAATATTCCATGATTTAGAAAGTAACAATTTTAAGTATTTCCCAAGAGTGAAATTTTTTTTTAACAAAACCAGCCCCAAAAATCGTGAACAACATATCAACCAATTTATCGAAGTTCTAGTCAGTAACTGAGCAGTTTTCTTCTAGATCTGAGCAATTTCAAATGTTGGAACAAACAATCCAATACATAAAGTATCCTGATGAAACAGAATTCATGGATCTTAAATTATACGGCTTTGAGTGTTGGATTTAAAAGATCTAGAAATGCAGCTACCGACTTCCAGTGCAATCCTATCTGGAAAAGAAAGTTTATTGCTCTTAGAAATGAATTAGAACTTGAGCGGGAACATCTGCATGATAACGCCTGTAAAAATTCAGACTGTGAAATTCTAAGCGTGTGAAATAGCCTTCCTGAAAACTTTCATGCTCTTAAAATCTTTGCTAAAGCTCTTCTAACAATTTTCTCTTCTACATACTCTTGTGAAACTTTATTTTCTGCCTTAAATAATATTAAATCGAAAGCGACAAATAGATTGAGCAATGATTTGAGCACTGCCTGTTCGTCCCATGGCGAGTGGTTAGCACGCTTGGCTACTAATCTAAGGGACCTGGGTTCGAGCCCCAGGTAAGCCATGGATGTGTGTCTTGTTTTTCTGCTGAGGTCCTGCCATCCTCACAGACCTTCAACTATGGCATATAAACTGGCAGGCTCCTGTAAGACCTCTGTGGCAAGCAGTTGCTTGAAGGGGTATTTTATTTTTTTTATGTGTAGCTTTAAAATGTACACACTATAGCCCTTCTATAAAGCAACTTTCTACCAGTACTCAGCAACAGAAAAGTCATTAAATGTAATGTAAGTTTGTAATTTCACTTTATTAAATTAATTGTATAATATGAATTCATAGATTTTATATCAATGTGCTATTAACTAAATAACCTAATATATGTATGTCACCATCTATGATTATGTAGTTAAATTTATAATGCATGTATGCAAGTGGCACATCAACAACATCAATATTTAAAAAAAAAAAGATGTTTGAAACACCTAGGTAAAAAGTTCACCATCACTGATCTAGGTGGTTGTGGAAATAATTGAAAAGGACTGTTTTGTAATGTTGCGTCAAAAAATGTGGCAGCTGAAGACTGTGATGTTTACTGCCGCAATTTTACTTTACCCAGTTTTATCTTTCACTGCAACACTATGTTTTATCATGCAGCTTAATCAATGACATTGAATCAATAACATTGAAATAAGCTTTCTGCAAATAATTTTTTAAGAAAAATTAGCTACTAAAAATTGTTTCAGTTTGAAGATTTTGAAGTTGATCAGTGGATGTATATCAAAAATGCACCAGGGTCAATGCAGAACTTTGCCTTGGATTAAAATATACCACTAGGCAGCTGCTTACCACAGAGGTCTACGAATATTTCTAAATTCAAAAATGTAGTACAATAAACTTTCCATGTGCCTGAATTACATTTGTATGAATTTGAATCTATGCGAACTATCTTTAATGCCCCTTTATGGAAACCCAAATTCAAATACACGAGAGTTGAACATCACGGTAAACATTTAACTACCGCCGTCATCATACTAATGAGAAGCTTGTGATAAACATTTAACTACTACTGTCATACAATAATAAAATTCAGTTAATTACGGCTGTCATTATTAATAATGAAAAAGGAAAATATAAATGTAGAAGAGACAAAAAGCACTTTACTGAAGGAAAATGAAAAAGATGAGCCTGCACCCTTGAACTTGCTCTTAATTCCAAACCTAGAGAAGGCACTAAATATGTCTGAAGTTAGTACTGATTTTCTGCAGAAACTTGATGCCAACTATGAATGCGGATTGTTGATTAGAAGAAATGTAATGATGCAGTAGTTCCATATAATCTTATTTTAGCTGAGATGAGAAAAAATGCTCAACAGCCAACACTTATGATGTTCTTAAGTAGATCCAGCAATGCTTCTCAGTCAGGAACTTCAGGCACAACACATCCTTCAGAGATGAATAGCATAAAATCTGACTTAGATTATGATTAAAACTGTGACCATTTCGTAAAATTCTTTAAAAATTTTCAATTTCTATTGTACTTTTTACAAAAATGTAGTAATTTCTTGTAAACCTTTGTTTTTTATTACAATTTATACGCATTACTTTACATAAATAATTAGTTTACTAGGTGTAATTGCAAAAGATCCTCGAACCTAACCCATTGTTTCTTAAGTTCCTTTGCGCAAGGTTTTCCGGATAACGGACCCTCACATACATGGAGAGTTGCGTGTATTTAAATGCACCTCAATTAAAAAACGGGAAAATGGCTGATTTCCTGAGTTGTCTTTATACTTTGGTTTAAACATAAAGCATATAACATTATAGTCTTTTATTTTTGGTAAATTTACACTTTAGGTTACTGTGGGTAGCGATGGCTGAAATGCAAAATTACGTATTCTTTCATACAGTAACACTAGTACCAAAAAGCAAGTTCAATGACGCCATTAATATTATAGCACGATAACGTTCCACTACCGATGTTCATACACCACTAAATTATTTCTTATGCTCATACATAAAGGAATGGTATTAACAAAATGTTTTTCCAAAAATATAGAAAATTATGTAACCGAAATTTATTTTCCGACTGTACATTGAATACTTCAGAATATGATTTCAACGTTTCACAATGTACCTTACATGCGAATACACGTGGCAATAGAGTAAGGTTATGTAGCAAAGCTAAGTTCCGTTCATCACATAATGTGATGAATGGGAACTCTGCTACCTGAAGTCTGCATCAAAAACATACCATAAATTTCCCAAACACTTAGAGTTAATAAAAAAAATCACATTACAATACCTTTCCCCATCCTTGTCATACTAGGTACCCCGGTAGCAATAATGATGCCAGACCAAAACAATTATCTTTCTAATACGGTTATTTGAAATATCAATAACACCATGAGGCCGAGTGGTTACAAGTTTAACTGCTGATTAATGGATAATTGAAAGTTCGATAACGCATTCATGTTTTATTTTTTATCTTGACTTCCTATTGAGACCTTGCTCAAAGGATAATACTGCTAGAGCGTGCACTGAAAACGTCATCTAATCGGAAAATTTATGGAGTAATCGAAGTATTCAATAAGGTTGTCCTCTTTCATCTTTGATGTATTTGATTTATCTTCGACCTTGAAAAAACAGATATCTGATATCTTAAATTGACTGTTTCTAGTTTCAACCAATGGCTTTTAACCGATACGTCAAAAAATATAATGCCTTATTGGCAACGGATTTTATAGTATGGCAAATAAACCCGTGGAGGTAGGAGGTAAGAAGGAAGAGGACTTAAAGCAGCTGCAGCCGTGTTGTGCTATTCAAAACATTAGCTTTAACTGCAGTAACAGAACGTTTTCTTCTCTGTAAAAAGTTGACAATTTGCGATTATTATATTATGCCTGTCTGTTCAGCATTATGCTATACAAATCGCCCTTCAAAACAAGCACTGAAAATTGCATTTCGTTACTAAAATTTATAAAATAAGTAAAAATAAAATAAATTAGAAAACGTGAAACATCCTTCTATTGTATTGTACCATTATGAAATCTGCTTTTAAATTCGAATTATAAACCTTCCTGAATTTAAGCAGATTTCCCCATTTCTTTAACTTTAATGCACTAATGATCCAGTAATTAGGTATATATGAACATGATTTTATGATATTGTTACGACAGAAGGAATCTGGCAACCGAAAGCAAAAAGTTTCAGCCAACGAATAAGAACTTTGGAAGAATTTGAAGAAGAACAGTGGAGCGTGTAACGGTCGAAGAGTTCGAAAATGGACGGTTAGCTGTTCTGAGACAGTGCGCGTTAAGTATAAAGAATTATCTTTATGTGTTGTGTACACGGAAGTATAAAAGTGGGATCTTTTATGTGTTGTGTACACGGGAAGTAAAAAGAACGTTCTGTTTACGTGATGTGTGCACGGACTGTCTTTTTGTTCGGCTAGTGTGTGATAAGTTACTAGCACAGGACGAGAACTTGTTTACGCTTGATCTTCGGGTGACATGGTAAATCAAGTAAAAGGTAGTATTTAGTAGAATAGACAGAGCTGATGTTGTGTACTCTGTGCAGGAAGATTGATGACTTGTGCATGTTAGTAGTTGATTTGTGTATAAGATACTTCGTCCATATATTCTTTGTAACAATTTGCCTTGTATTTAATTTGGTTTCAAAATATAGTTTTTAATACTCACGCTCAGTGGCTATCCATTTTTGTAATCCGCAACATTTGGTGTCAGAAGCGGGATAATTTATTGAATGCCGTTAACTAGAAGTATGGATGAATTAGTAAAGTTGATAAATAGCTTGAAAGCCGATATGGCTACGCAGATGACTGATATGGCTACACAGATGAATGACATTAAAAGTCAAAATAGTGACCTGGCCGCACAAAATAATGAGTTGAGAACTGAGATAATTTCTCAAAAAGATGACTTGAAAGCCTATATGGCTACGCAGATGACTGATATGAAAGCCTATATGGCTACGCAGATGACTGATATGAAAGCCTATATGGCTACACAGATGACTGATATCAAAACCGAACTCAATAGACAATGCAATAGTTTAAATGTTGAATTTGTCAGTGAAAAAGATGATCTTGATAGTGTTAAGTTAGATTGTAAACATGGAAAAGAGAAAGTGCGAGAGGAAGACTACAAAAGAATCGAATCTTCGCAAGAAAGGAGAATATCGAAATGTGGATCTGCTACTGGAAATCAAGAAACTAGAGATAGCGCAGATAATGCCTTTGACCACGCAACTATTGGTGATGCATGGCAGAGTGTCTATGTCACTGGTGACATGTCTAGGAACTGTGAGGAACAATCACACAGATCAGAGAGCTGTGAGACTACACAGTACGCTTTGCACTTCAAAATACCTAGGTATACAAGTCTGGCACGATCTGAAGCGAGACCCACGCGAAAGGTATTCTATTCCTCGCCGTCAGCAAAATGCGTCATGGACAATTATCGCAAAGGCAGAGTAACGAGTGGTAATGAGGGGGAACGAAACAGAGTTTACGTTTCGCAGAGTGGTCCGAGTAAAGAAGAGGCGTCCATTCATCATAGATACAAAGTGCCATTCAACGTTACCGGGGAAGTCGGAGAGATTTTTCCGAAGCATATAGCCACACTCGAATCGTTTATAGAAAGTGGGGATTTAAGAAAGAAGAATTCCGAAGAATGGCTTAGAAGCGTAACAGGTGATGCTAGTAAGAGAGCTTCAGGCAGAGACAGTACTTCAAAGACTAACTTTCTGAATGAAACTAAGCCTCAGAGTTACGATCAGAGAGAAGTGAAGTCCTCAGATAATCTCAACGTAGCCATGCTGAATTTCTTTTCTGAACAGTCAATGTGCAGATTTGGACATTATAACCATTTAGATTATAAGGATATAGAAAAGTTTTATCACGACTACAAGAGCTCTAAAGCGGAAAATATCATGTTACAAAACTCGTCGCTGATCTCCAGAATGAACAATTTGGCAATCATGACTGATATTTCCCAGGCTAATTACAATGAGAGCTCCAAGAAAGTGAATTCGGAAGAAACAGCAACTATGACCTCCTCGGGTCATGTGTTTTGCTGGAGACCCGAGTGGCGCCATCGGATGGTAGATAAACACAGCACAGGAGGTGTCAGCGACAAAGTGTCTTGTCTTGGCTCCTGCTCTTGCTGCTTTAGGTCTCAAGGTCCCTATGATCTCTGGTCGTGCTCTCCAATTGACGGGAGATACTCTGGACAAATTGGAATCCATCCCTGGCCTCACAGTCGACTACACTAAAGATAAAATCGAGCAGATGATGGAAGACGTCGGATGCTGCATCGTAGGACAGACAGAGGAGCTGGTGCCAACAGATAAGGAGATTTACCGCTGCAAGGATTTGACGGCTACCGTAGATAGCGTTCCTCTAATGATATGCTCAATTGTGTCCAAAAAGCTGGCTGAAGGAGTGTGCGCTTTGGTTTATGATGTTGAATTCGGAAAAGGAGCTATTGATCTCATCAGTATAGAAGATGTTGCTGTTGATTTAGTTAAGAAAATGGTTGCAGCATCACAAGCTCGTGGAATGAAGAGTTCAGCTATTATCAGCAACATGGATTCACCTCTTGAAAACTCTGTTGACAACTCTCTGGAAGTGATGGAAGCTGTTCAGTGTTTCCTTGGTAACGGATCCTTGGAACTGCAAGAGCTCGTCGAAGAGTTAGGAGGAGAACTTCTGCGTTTGGTGAACATTGTGGATAATAGGGTAGATGAAGCATCACGTGCTGCAAGGTTCTGCATAACGCAATGCTTTGTTGTTTAAACAACAAACATTTTGTAACATGTTTGTAACATTGTTGTAACATGTTAATAGAACAAGGAGTATCTGAAGATGTTGCAAGCTGGCTATGTGA
The DNA here is from genome assembly GCA_038380435.1 of Ryuthela nishihirai. Lineage (NCBI taxonomy): Eukaryota > Metazoa > Arthropoda > Arachnida > Araneae > Heptathelidae > Ryuthela > Ryuthela nishihirai. The sequence goes on from JAWZYU010000017.1 coordinate 20,242,456, forward strand.
AGGTAAAACAGAAGAAATATTGCTAGCAGCCCTACACATCACTGATTTCACTTATACAGGAGAAACAGGTAAGGTTGTCGGATTAGTAGCTGCAGTTCTAGCAAGAGTATGGAAGGAGGAGATGGACCGAAGCACTAAAAAGAATTATGGAGCTGATATTATAATTGTGAAGCACCTTGGGGATCAAATTGAATCAGGTGAAATATGGCTGAAGGTTCATCACGACAGTTCTGAATTAAGTGAAAGTCAACTGACAAAAGGGTCAGACTGGAGGATGAAACACCTCCCTAGATTTTATGTCACTAATGACTTTCATTCCTTGTTACTGTTGATAGAATAAAAAATCCAAAGGAGAAAACTTTCGACAAAGAAGAAAACTTTTTACAGATTTTGCACGAAAACTCTTAGTCGATTCTTCTCCCTCCGGAGACATAAACGTGTTCACAAGGACTATAGGCCTTACACGTATTATGTTTGTGGACGAGGCTTCAGTCAGAAAAGAAATCTACGTCATAATGAGATTCGCTTTCATTTTGACACAGACGTGGTATATCGCATTCGTCGATGTCCAGCTACAAAGTGCAAGGTGGTTCACGTGAATCGTTTGGCCCCGTTTCATCGAAGAACTGAAGAAGCTTTGGAATCCAGAATTGTTCAGGACGAACAAGACCTAGGAAGGGGGCAGTGTTACGACAGAAGGAATCTGGCAAGCGAAAGCAAAAAGTTTCAGCCAACGAATAAGAACTTTGGGAGAATTTGAAGAAGAACAGTGGAGCGTGTAATGGTCGAAGAGTTCGAAAATGGACGGTTAGCTGTTCTGAGACAGTGCGCGTTAAGTATAAACTTAACTATTATCTTTATGTGTTGTGTACACGGAAGTATAAAAGTGGGATCTTTTATGTGTTGTGTACACGGGAAGTAAAATGAACGTTCTGTTTACGTGATGTGTGCACGGACTGTCTTTTTGTTCGGCTAGTGTGTGATAAGTTACTAGCACAGGACGAGAACTTGTTTACGCTTGATCTTCGGGTGACATGGTAAATCAAGTAAAAGGTAGTATTTAGTAGAATAGACAGAGCTGATGTTGTGTACTCTGTGCAGGAAGATTGATGACTTGTGCATGTTAGTAGTTGATTTGTGTATAAGATACTTCGTCCATATATTCTTTGTAACAATTTGCCTTGTATTTAATTTGGTTTCAAAATATAGTTTTTAATACTCACGCTCAGTGGCTACCCATTTTTGTAATCCGCAACAATATTAATATTCTTTTTTATTTTAATATAAGGAGATGCTTCATTTTGAGAATGAAGATGTCTCTTTCTCCTCGATCGACACGTAAGTCTAGAAATACTTCAGTAAATAATTTTGTTTGATAACCGAAATCTTTGTTCAGGTTCTTGATTAAAGCAGATACATTTGCGTTAAGCAAGTAATCACAATATTCCACTAAAGATATTTTCACTCAATATTCTGGAATTTCAGAATGCATTCTTATACAAATTCACAGAGGAATTTGCATAATTTTATTTTACTACTGAGCATCAATTTTTCGCACGCAATGGGGTAAATGTCGAAGCCACAAAGGTGATAAATTAAATTAGGCCACTATCAGAGATGGAAGCTTCCTGTCAAGGTCATCCAGCGTTTCGTTTAATGTTCACAGGGATTGCACAGGAATTCACCGATGATTTTGCATTATCTTATTTTACCACTGAGCACAACTTTTGGGCACACAATGGGGTAAAAGTCGAAGCCACAAGGATGACCCACTAGGTTAGGCTATAGTGCCTATAAATATAGTGTGACATTTGACTATTACAATCTGGCATAAAAAGTCTCCCTTAGCAGTAGAGGGCGCTGGGAACGATATTCTTGCCTTGTTAACATTACCCTCTATGGACGTTTCGCTTTTCAGTGACTTTTAAACATAGAATCATTTATGAAATGATTTTACCATTCAAATGCACATTATTCCTAAGTATTTTAACTGAACTAGTAAAACTTAGAGAACGCTTGAGTAAGTATATTTTTTTAAAACGAAGAAAATTGATGGCCGTTCGATCAAAACAAACCGCATTTCTCTTTATGTAACAGAGCGCTGAAGTGATCGTTTTGATTGGCTCTTTGGTAAACTCTTCGAATGACACGTGATGTAACATATGTTCTAACGTGTGACGTTTGGACTCGCTAATTGTAATAGAAGTCTTATGGCGTAGATATCCTTGTAAATTGCAAAAGCAATTTAAAACGTTGCAATTGGCTAAACAAGAATGCAAGTTATTAGTATCATGATTATTCTTTCTTGTTTAGCCAATTATAACGTTTTAAATTGCTTTTGCAATTTACAAAAATATCTACGCCAGGACTTCTATTACAATTGGGGAGTCCAAACGTCACATATTAGTTGTTATTTGTCATATCTTCTAATTATAAAGTATACTTCAAGTAATAAAAATTTGAATTAAATGATAGGTTAGATCATTTTAATGCTGCAAATTATTAGTATCATGATTATTCTGTATTAAAATGCTCTAACTTATCGATTAATTAAAAATTTTATTACCCCCTGTCAACCCACAACCACCACTTCACCATTCTGAATACACCAATTGGTCATAAACAGACCCCCATAACCCCCTTACGCCTCACTATAAGGAAAAAAAATTATGGTATCAAATATCCTTTAATTCACAAGGAATACAGTTTGCACTCGACCCCTTCGAGTCTACTTCACTGCATTCCACTTCATTATTATTGCTAATCTGACTGGCTAACAAACCATTTCCTTACCCCCATATACCTCAATTCACATCCCCATTAAATTAATGGCACATTTTAAAATTTTTAAGGCAGTTAATTAAAGGCCCCTCTCCCCCTCACCCCTAAAAATTCCATTTCTACAGTTAACTCCCTCCAATACAAGAGGATTTAAAGAATATAAAAGTTCTATCTTAACTCCTCCAGGGCAAAAATTTCCACCCCTATTCAAGACTCCAGACCCCTCTTCCCCTACACCATTAAAAATTTATAACTATCTCAATCTCATACCTTTAACTACAGTCCATCCCATTTCCTAGGTAGTCACGCTATGTTGTGTAACGCAACGTAAGCGCTAAAATCTACCTTATTCACACCAACTCACAGCATGTCCCACAAAAAGCATTATACATTTCACACTCCAGCATAGAAGATATTTTAACTACTCCCCACCACTCTCTAACACTTTTTACGATATAGCAGCTTCCCTTTGCTTCTTTTTTTTTCATTTTTCAATAAATCTAGGCGGCCTGCGAGCCATTAAACCTAATCGCCAAAATGTGGGATAACCAGCACTTTACGGTCCGGTCATGCCAGTCGTTGCTTACAGTGCCCAAAATTGAATTTTGCAATTTGACCAGATGATAAAGGGGCTGAGACCCCTTTTACAAAGTGGTCCAGGAAAGGAAGAAGGATTGTTAAACGCTGTTACCATCCCATGTTGAATGCCACAGCATTTTATTACAGTTAAGTACTGGAACATAGGTCATGGAGTTGACAGGAACCAATAACAGCTTTACTGTACCCACAATGCATATTAGACTTGAATGTTCTTAAACGTAAAAGCAAAACCTCAATAATTTATTTATATTTGAATAGAATCTAAAATTCTAAATATTACTCTTAAAAATTCTCGTCTTAACTGCACTGTGCAAAAGAAAGTTATTATACTGAGAAAAATACTTCATCTTGTTCATTGCAATCAATACTTCATACTTCAAATGGTTAATACGTTCAATTGTTCAATACTTCAAATTGTTCAATACTTCAAATTGTTCATTGCAATTGTGAGGCTAGCGGTTCCTATCGCTTCAAGATGCCGCATGCAAAGCACACCTTACTACGTTAAAAGTACAACGGACGCGATCATGTCTTACCGCTTTATATTTTAGCCACGACGAGCTGAATTTCTTACGGCGACACAGTATTCAGCAAGTTGTACTTAAAATTGTATTAAATGTCACGTGAGGTTAAATACGAGCAAATATAAACTATATAATTCTCTCCTTTTCACAACGTTAAACATAGCGACACTGAAATTTACCAACTGCCCTGAAACTTCTATAAACGATCAATTATGCTAAATAAATCAAACAAATTAAAGGTTTATTCACTTTATACTTACCAAATTAAAATGGATGCACAAATGTGATTTGTGAGGATGCCACCCCAATTAAACAATTTTTTATCATGTAAGCTAATTTTTAATATTTAAATTTCTGGAGGAAACTAACGAAACATTTTAGCTGCTTATAGAGTATCATGTTTTTCGTGCCCATAATGTTTCGAGATATCATTTTTTATGCAGAACTACTTTTTTCCTATCTAGAACTACTTGTTGCGGAGTATTTTGGCGTTAAACGGTACTATACCAATATCTTTTCACTGTGCATGTACAAAGTTATGATGCGACTCTTGTCCCCTTGTCGGTAGGGGACCATCATTTCGACCACTTTTTAATGGCTAAGCTATTGACAATTGCCACACTATTACTTATAATCACTATAGTTAGGCCACTATTAGTCCAATAGGTTATCTGTTAGGAGACAAACGGAAGCTTCATGTCAAGGTTATTCAGCATGTGCACAGGGTGTGGCACTTTTGCACAGAAAGCTATAATTTAATGGTCCCATCTAATGGATGGCAGTTCTTCTAGCACATCAAGGAAACTGACTTATAAAACGGGCTCAAATTTCCTACTAAAAAAACTTTTAAAAATATGCTTCAGTTCATTTAATTTTTTTTTTCAGTTATTGTTAATAAGAATTTAGTTGTAGCTTATTTTTAAAAAATGCCTTAATTAGTTTCGTTTCATTCCTGGAATAATTTGGATATAGATTTCAGTTTCATTTTTTTTACCACAAATATTAATAATGTTTCTTTTATCTTATGATAATAAACATCTGTTAAGAAAAATATATTTAATTCCTTTGTAAATTTCATTAAAATTTGATTTTTTTATAAAATTTAAATGAAATTAAAAAATTGTAGTAAATTTTTCAAAATTTGCATTAAAAATGTATTTTTATCTTTATATTCTTTAGTTATTCACATATACTTTATGTAGTTGATCTTCTTAGGTAAATATATGTATAGTATAAAGAAAAAATTGATTTGTTGTAAAAAAAATACTTACTTGGTTCGAGTTCAAAATGTTCCAGCATTGAGATTTATATCTGCTAACCCCAAACCTGTCTTCTGTCAGAAAGGTACACTAATGGGTTTGGAAAGACTGACACCAATCCGATGGGACATTAAGTCACTGCCCCATATGCTGGAGAGCAATGCACTGTGCACATTAAAGAACATACTGAACAGCCTTGATGAGAGTTCCATCTGTCTCTTAACAGCTGTTAAATGGGTTCTCTTCCCTCAACCTCCTCTGAGACATTGGGGTTCTTGTGACCTGGACATTTAGTCCATTGCATGCAAAAAGATGCTGTTCAGCAGTGAAACATGCCAATGACTCTCATGCATATGGGATCATTGTTCAACATCCCATACAGCAGACGACAGCCTTTCAAGGCCATCAATGGGTTTTTCTCACCAAGAGTTGGGTGAGGTTTTAGCAGAGATAAATATCAAAGTTGATACAGTTGGGACTACAAATTGAAATTTCAGTCAGATCAAAATTGATTTAGTAGTGAGTGGCATAGTTTGTTAACAAGTTTTTTCATTTTGTTTCCCTTTTAACACGAAATAATAGGCGGAAAGCACATTTTGTTGCGTGTAATGCAGACACGATTTATACTCTCTCCACCAAAGATTAAATTATATAAAATTTCCTGGAAATTTATAATTTGTACTGTTGAGATTTCGAGATTATCGGTTTTAATCCCATTAAACGCTTTTTTTTTAATTAGAAGTAGAAAAAAATTTCAGTTAACATAGGAAACAGTTAGCATGTTGTATTTGTGATTTTGATATTCAGTTCTGCTATTGTATATTACCAGGCCTGTAATTTAAAAAATGGGGGGGAGAAAGTCACACAATCTAGCAGGTAAAAAAATACAAAGAGGCGGGGGGGGGGGTCAAGAGACTGGATTCCAGTATAATATATTTTAAACTTTGTTTTGGGTTAAAAAAATTAAAAAAATTCTTTAAAATTTTATGAAATATGCACAAGTTTACAAATTTTTGGCCTCCGTTACCTTACTAGTATTCTCAAAAGGGGGAGAGAGCATAGACCCCCTTGCCCCCTCTAGTATGGCAGCCCTTGTATAATACGTATTTGTTATGCACAATTTATCAATGTTTGAAGCCTAAACTATTCCTCTTAGATCTTCTACTATGGCATATAAACTGACAGGCTCCTGTCAGACCTCTGTGGAAAGCAGCTGCTTGAGGGGGTATTTATTTTTATTTTTGTGGTAATGAAAATAATAGTTGTGTAACGAAAAAGATATATAGTACTCTGCTACAGCCATTCGATACGGAAATATTCATTACCGAAAATATATGTATATTAAATCGAAATAATGTAAATGCCATTTTCTGAGATATAGAATTAATAGCATAAGTAGTATATATCATAGTAGAAAAGCGAACAAAGCATGGGGAAAGTAAGATTGATTGTGATAGTAGAACGCTTATTTTTGAAACATCAACATAGACACCACCGTGCTGTGGCAGCATCATAACCTTGGACAGGGAAAGTGCATTAGGGCTTCTCCTTTCATTCTTATCTCTGTGAATAAACTCATTCAACTGGGGCCACAAAGGCAGAAAGATTCAGAACCTTTTAAGTCTCAAATTTGCGATCATTGAAAAACCATCATTTTAGATCTTTTAAACTGGTTCATTACCAAAGGATCATAGTTTATAAGCGAGTTGATGATCTCATAAGGATTGCTACCCACTGCTTAGTTCTTGCGGTTTCCAATACTGATCAAAATAGGACGAATGATCATTTTATGGAGGAAAAGCTTCTTTTCCGGAGGCAGCTTAGAGTGCCTCTCGTCAATGGGTTGAGCTTACATCTGGTTATGCTAGCCTTTGAAATAGCATGGTTGATTTGATCATCCCACTTTAGTTTTTTGTGCAACACCACCCCTAGGTACTGCACTGCGTTAAGTCATTGCCTCTCAGTAGCACTTGTCGACTTCTTTCGGCTCCTTTCAACTTCTACCGCTTCATGGATGTGTAGTGGTTGAAGTACCTCGAAATTGAAGACCTAGTTCAACTGTTGTGTCAAAGCAGTTTACACTGGAATAGTTCTATCTTAGGGAAGCCATCATCTCGGAATGCTGCTTCCTCCTCTCCGAGATGTCTAAGTCCGATTTGACTGACAGTGATGTTCGGAGATTTGGATAAGTAATGAAGTCAGTATTAATCAAAAAATTAATGAGTCGAATTCAGTATATATTATGTTGGTTCTCTGCTCTATGTCTAAATGGCAGCATTAATCAAGATGATAATGAAGAGGATTACTAAAATAGTCCAATAGATGGAAGCAGAAAAGTAGCTCCCCATTGAAATGAATTGGATTGGATTGTTTTACCCCTGAGCAGCACTTTTTTGCACACCATGGGCTAAATGGCCAGGCCACAAGGACCCCAAAGGCTCAGAGAAAGTTGGGGGAAGGGACCCACTGGAACAGCTATTGAGAGACAGATGGTAGCCTCCCATCAAGGCCATCCAGTGTTTTTTTAATGTGCACAGAGTATGACTCTCCCACACACGACTTAATATCGCATTTGAAGGACGGCAGCCTTTCCAAGCACATCAATGTTCCCTACTGACCGAGAGCAGGTAGGTTTTGATGGATATAAATTTCAATACTGACCCAGCTGGGACTCGAAACTGGAAACTACAGATTACGAGCCTGGCACACTACCAACTGAATTACCTTTGTCTCTATTGATATGAAAGAGGTTGGTAGTCACAAGCATGGAACCGGAATGAACATGTAGTACAGTTATAGTCTTCTGATGGCTCTCCTTCCCCTTCGTGGATATGTAGTGATTGAAATTCCTCGAGATTTAAGGCTTAGTTCAACTGTCATATAAAAGCAGTTTACACTGGAATAGTTGTACTGCATATTTCGCAGAAGAAAAAAAAAGATGACACCAACTGAGTTAGTGTGGCTGCGATTAGTGTAAAGTAAAAGTAATATGAGAAGAACTTAAAAATATTTCAATACCTATTCAAACCCTTTTGGTATATTGATTGCTAGATAAATAAATCTAAGCTCATAATTAAATCTGTTAAAGTCTGGATTCTGAATAACATTCGCATAATATTTAAAGAATTATGAAACCTCTAATAAATAAAAAAATAAATAAATACCTCCTTAAACTGCTGCTTGACACAGAGGTCTGACAGGAGCCTATCAGTTTATATGCCATAATAGAAGGTCTGTGAGGATGGCAGGACCTCAGCAGAAAAACATCACAAACGTCGATGCCTTGTCCAGAGCTCGAACCCAGGTCCCTTAGATCAGTAGCCAAGCTTGCTAACCATTCGACCATAGGACGGTTTTTTTTTATTAACGTTGAAATAATAATTAGGCAAACTTCAAAAATGCATATTTATTTCATTTGTTTTAAAAATGTTTTTTATTTCAGATCTAATTAATTTCTTAAGAAAATTTCCATTATGCATTCTCTGCTGCACAGTACTCTAAATCAGAGAACTTTTTAAATACATAACGAATATTGTTGAAATTGGAGATTTAAATAGATTTGAATGTAATATCTTCAGCCACATTTTTCCTTTAAATGCGTATTTTAGAAGTTATTCTGCTTCTAATTTGGACTGACATGGAAATTCTCTAATATAATTATTGATAATTAATTAATTTTTTGAATTAAAAATTTTAATTAAAAATTTATAATTTTGATAGGGCAGTGTAGAAATATTAGAAGTAAGTAAAAATATTTTTGCTGCATCAAATTTTTTTTTCTTCTAACACTATTCATAGTAATGGTCATATACAGGGAGAGGTTGGCAAACGGCGATGTCGATTTCTATTGGCTGCAACTGTCACGTGTCTCATGGGTGCCATTTCTGGGCTTGGATTCCCTTTGCTCTGTCAAAGAAAATTTAAGAAGAATGAAAGGCTCCTTATATCTGGAGTTGAGTTGCTACTACCGCCATTGAGCTCCAGATACATGCTCTTCTGTGATACATGTGTCCAGGGATACATGTGCTTCAGGGACAATGCAACAAAAGGTTGATGTTACTCTACGACTGAATTGTTTTTGTGCATATACAAACTCTATCTTTTCAGTACTTTGCTTTCGGAACAACAGCGAATGATAATCTCGAATTTCAGGTATATTGAATGTTTTTTCCCTTCAGCACTTCTATGTGATATATTTGACACTCCAAGAAAAAAATGTTAGTAAAAGCTTGATTTGTAATAATATATATGTAGTTTTCCAAATGCAATCTTCCTTACCAGATGCATGTGGCTTATCTTAAGACTTGTCGCTATGTTGGCAGTTACAGCAGGCAATGACTTGTAACGTGTCAAGCAGTACTTGTTGCTATTCTCTCTGTAATTGTAGGGTTAATTCCAGAAGTATATCTAGCATTAATAAGTGACTGATGCTTACAGATTCATTATCAGTTTTTTATAATTAACTATTAAGTAAACTTTGGTTATCATAAAGTTACACTTGTTGCATACTTCAGTCCTGTTCATACCGCTGTTCTGCTGCAGAAGAGTGCTTGCCGTGTGGCAGAGTAAGCGCCGGCATGCTGCAGTTCAAGAAGTCTTCCTCATCACAGTCGCAAAGCAGCAAGGAATACGCATTATATTTTCAGTGTATTTGCAATTCACATCAAAAGTTCATGATTTTGCTATCTTATCATTTTTTTATATTTACAAAACTTGAAAGAGAGGTTTGATATTTTGTAAAAGTTGCAAATAAAACTTATACCCACTAGCATAATCTGTTGTAGTCAACTTCATATGTTGTGACCTCAAATGGATTTACGATATTAAATAAATTTTCCTAGCTCATTTCTTAAATTTTCTGTGCCTTCTTTATTTTAATTACATTCATTGCATATGTAAATAATTTATAAAAACTTGGTGATGTTAAATTTCTAAAAAGGAGAAAGATTTACGTAGACATTTTACAAGTTCAGCTTGTTTTATGGAATTAAGGTTTACTAAATAAATATAAAACAAATTCTTGAAGGATTGTATGAGACAACAAAAAATTGAATAATCGTCATGTGAAAATAAACTTTTTTCAGAAAAATTTGTTGAACACAGCAAAAAAAAGTGGAGTGAGGGAACTAGAGAGGCTAGTAAGGAATGCAGTGCATTTGAAAACTATATTTATTATTAAAATTTATATCAATCAAGATTTTACTAATATTTCCTTTCAGTAACAACCCATACGTAAAAGTGCTGAAGGAGGAAAAAGAACGATAGGGGAAAAAAGAGATATTTCATCCGATGCGAAAACGTTCCCAAATGCTTATAATACATATTAAAGAAAACTTATAAACGTTACGACATTAACAACAACAGCCGAATCTAAAAATTTTCACGGGAAAAACATATTCAAGTACCTTAGCGCCTGAGATCACAAACAGCAGCCTTCTTGCAGCACAGCACATGTATCTGCATTCTCATGGTGCTGCATTCAAAAGTGTCTTACATTGTGCCTATGAAAGCTTTCATTCTTACATATTCTTTGGCTCTGCGATAGTAACAGGTAAAGTTTACATTTACATATGTGTTGGTTCTATATTGAATTCGATCGCAGTGTTTCGTTATGAATCGTCTATTAAAATCCTTATTTGTTTTCTCCAATAAACTTAAGTTTTTTTAGTTTATTAAAGTGCCACTTTGCGTTGCTTTTAGCTGCACTAATTCTGGAAAGAAAGGGAAATTGACTAAAGCGTTCGCAAAAGATCGCACTAAAAGACGTATCTGGGCAGCTAAAGTGAAACGTGAATTCTAGAAACCAACAAATCAATCGTTTCTGTGAGATAGGTAGAATTTAATCTTTAAAAACTCGGAAAATATAGTTATTCTCAATTTTCGAATCTGTCTCTGCTGCTGAAGTATTACTGTTTTCTGAATAGTTTGCCAGAACTCTGGCTCTACCAAATCATCATGGAAATTAGTAGAAAACGAAATTTGTAACTTTATAGCGTCGGATATAGCTTTCTTTTTACAGACAAATGTCCTTTAAGATAAGTGAAAACTCTCACTGAAATCATATTCGTTGGTATTTAAAACGTTGTGGAAGCTGGCTTAGCAGCGTAAACACTTTCCAAATGAATTAATCTTAAAAGTTAATTAAAACATATTGACCCTTATATCCTTTGCTGAAATAACTGTTTTTTTTTGAAGGTTTAATGATTTTCTTTTCGCATATTTTAAAGAAAAAATGCTCCTATGATGAACATTGAAAAGCAAAGTACTGGTAAATGTTTCAGTTTCACTTAATTATTGAAAACATACTTTTGTAAATCGAAATTACTGTGAACATTTCAGTTTTCAGTTATACAGAAATGACACTGGAGGTAATCAGTGACATTATTTTCTGTAAAAAGCTGTTTTTAAAGTGCACTTGCTAAAATAAATGTTAGGTTAGAAGTTTGCATAATCATTCAATTAATTTTGAAAATGTTAGAATTCGTAGAACAGCAGCGTTTGTTTTTAAACGTTTTCAACTTAATAACTCTAAATATTAAAAGAATGTTGTTGAAAATCAAGAATTAGAAAGATTTGTATGACATCTTCAATTTATTTCTAGCGACATTTTTTCATAAAACACTTCGAAGCAGTTTGGATCTGATATTCCATTTACATAACATGGAAATGTTGGGAATCTTTTTGTAATACGGTACATGTAGTCAATCATATTCCAAGTTATTTATCTTCAAATAAAAAAATCGATTAGTGTCAGTGTCTCTATCCTCAAACTATTTCATTAGCATCATTATCTCCATGGAAAAAAATTGATTATTGGCAATAGGCAAAGATCATTGAAAAGTAAATGAATTAGATATTTTTAAAATGCATATTCATGCGAGTTCTAATTATCTTTCGATATCTCTTTCTCAAGATCATTTTGTGCACCTCACTGGGAGAAAATTCGAGTTAATGGCCGAATGAAGCTAAAACTTCAGCTCTGCCAAATATATCTTTATATTGCCCAATATTAAAGGCATGTAAAATCCCTCCCAGAAGAAACCATGTAAATGAAGCTACTGAAGAAGCAAACAGTTATATGGATCATAATTATTGTACATAGCGTGATCATTTAATTCGTGGACAGAAGCAAAAATTTATATTAAATATCATCCTCTGAATCTTCTTGGCATTTGTCTTTCTCAAAATACTCTCCCTTGAACTTCACACATTTTTGCCATCGTTGTACCCATACATTAAAAGCGTCTTTGAAGCCATTTTTCGAAAGCGTGCGAAGTGTTGTCGTTGTGGCTCTGCAAGCTTCGTTGTCGGATGCGAAATGTTTCCCTTTCAAAACTTTCTTTAGTTGCGGAAAGAGGAAAAAGTCGCAGTTTCCTAAGTCCGGGGAATATGGAGGATGAGGCAGAACCTCAGCATCTATACCAGTGATCACAAGCTGCACAATATTAGCCGTTTGGGTCCTGGCCTTGTCGTGATGGAGAAACTACGTCACATCAGAAAGTCCCGGACGTTTTTTGCGAATGGCACGCCGAAGTTTGGTTCTGAGAACCTTCGAGTAGACTTCCTTATTTATGGTTGCTCTAGTAAAAAAAGTAAATACCCCCTCAAGCAGCTGCTTGCCACAGAGGTCTGACAGGAGCCTGTCAGTTTATATGCCATAGTAGAAGGTCTGAGAGGATGGCAGAACCTCAGCAGAAAAACGACACGAACATCCATGCCTTACCCGGGGCTCGAACCCAGGTCCCTTAGATCAGTAGCAAAGCGCGCTAACCACTCGGCCACGGGACGGCTTATGTTGCTCTACGAGGCACAAAGTGAGTAACGAGAACAACTTTTATGTCAAAAAACGTAAGAGCCATTTGTTTCTCAGCTGAATGAGAAACCCGAATTTTCTTGGGTCTCAGTGAATCGTGATGCTTACATTAACATGACTGTTGTTTTGTTTCGGAATCGTAGTAAAAGATCCCAAGTTTCTTCGCAAGTTACAATTCGACTCATGAAGATTGAAGCCTGGCTTTCAAAACGATTAAGCATCTCCTTGCACAGCTGTACCCATTTTTTGTTTTTGTCTTGAGTCAAACTGTGTGGAATGCATTGAGCAGAGATTTGTGACATTTTCCTTCCTGACGTTTCATTTCACATTGAAGACAGACGAATAACACTTCACAAAGTGTTATTCGTCTGTCTTCATTCAGGATTGCCACGGCTCTTTTGATTTGCTCAGGAGTTATTGAGGAAGAAAGCTGATCGGGTCTTGTGTCATCCAGCAACAGATTCGCGTCCTTTTTTGAATCGCTTATGGCACCTAAAAACTACAGACCTACGAAGACAGTCATTTCCATAGACTTCACTTATCTCTTCAACAGTTGCAGCAGCACTTAGGTCTCACCTAACACAATAACGAATGACATACCTCTCTTGTGTTGCGATCTTAAGCAACCACGGCAATTCCCGATTCCGCCTATACGACACTACCAGTTATGAAAAGCCGTGCTATCTAGAGCCGGGGGCAAGGAATACACCCTATAGGCGCCGGAAGAAACCTGACTTTAATCTATTCCCTGGTTAGCCATGAACAAGGATATATAGATCCAAGTTCGCTCGGCGTCCGGGGTGGAGACTCTTAGTACGGCCCAGACTTTGAGGACTCGACCTGCTGGGGCACAAATCTTTTCAGAAGAGTCCTCGAACAGCTCACCCAGAGCTCGTGATTGGTAAGGTCTCAGACGCTGTTACCAACCAACCGGCTAGGGAACTGGTCAGCAGCATCGTCGACCTCGGTTGGCTTTGGCAATGCTCCAGCCGGGGACCCAATCCGGTCGGCAAAGCCTTCAGCTGGTTTGCTGGACCCTAGGCCCCCCCCACCACGCCAAGGTGGTCCCCTATTGGGAGGGGGGACGAATGACATACCGCTGTTCTGTCTGAATTTCCGACATTCTGAACGAAAGTCTATGACACATAACTGGAATCACAATCTTAACACAACAGTAGTCGACGCCAAATTACCTTGGCACGTGAATACTCCTTTGCAGCGGTCACGCACAGCGCCATCTAGTGTTACTTTGTAAAAAGCGTTACGTACGAATACTTATGACGTCAGTCCACGAATTAAGTGATCACCAAGAGCAGGTTTTTGGTGGCTGAAGAAACAACTTATGATTTTACTTCATGTAATAACACTTTACTAATGAACTCTGTAAAGAGTGAAAATATCAGCTATTGCGTCGTAAATGAAGTTAATATTAATGATCTGTTGGCAAATAATTTAAATGGTGACATATTTGAGCAGAATACTTCTTGCTTTGAATGCCATAAACATTGGCCGAGGTTACCGGATTGAAAAAAGGTGTAGATGCATAATAATTTTAAGCGATAAAAAAAATAAGATTTAATTTACAACTGTTAAACAACAGAAAAAATAGATTGAGTGCTAAATTAAATATTCTACTACAAACATGTTCTAAATTTCTAAGTCAAAACCGGATAGAGAGCAAAGACACAGTAAAAGAAGAGTGGGTATATGCGTTGGTACAGGTTAAAATCATTTGCTAATGAAAAAATATCCTTTCCCAGAAACTAAGTTTGGGTTATTTTATCTCTGAGTGGCACGTTTTGCACACAATGGGCTAAATGGTCAGCTCAGAAGGATCCCGAAGGCTCAGAGAAGGCTGGAGGCAGGGGAACCACTGGAACAGCTGTTGGGAGAAAGATGGTAGCCTGTCATCAAAGCCATCCAGCATGTTCTTTAACATACACAGGATATGACTCTCCCACATACGGATCCATGGCTTAGCATCCCATCTGATGGATGGTGGCCTTTTCCAAGCATCAGTGTCTATTACTGGCCGAGGGCAAGGCGGGAGTTTTGCGGAAATAAATCTCAATGCTGACCTAACTGGGCCTCAAACCTGAAAACTGCAGATTACAAGCCTGGTTTGTACCGAATGAGCCAACACTGCCCCTGAGAGCACTAAGAACAATAAGATAGCTTGCTCAAGGACTATACCTTAGCCCAGGAATTTTAACTCAAGTTCTGGATTTATTGAAAATAAAAGTAGAGTCAGTGATCAGTCAGCAAGTCAATTAAAATCTTGCATCAAATTTTTTGTAAATTTACAGTTTGGTCCTAGAGGGCATTGGAAAGCATGCCAAAGTGGTGTCCTCCTTGCTACGCAGACAGTTCTTGATCTGCAGAAATTGTTTTTAGAGAAAGAAAATTGCACTTTCCTATAAATGTCTGGCTGTTCAGAAGACTGCCTTGAAAACAGCTTTTCAAGCGTTTGTGCAATTCATCCAGAGTTCTCAGCATTGCAATATAAATGCAATTGAAAGTTAATTTATATTGCTCAATATTTAAAATATGTGTCAAATGGGAACTGCGACGAAGACGACCAAGAGCTTTTAGCCGAATTCTTGAACCCTTTCCAAATCATGCTGAAACACCTGAAATTCTACCAATAGTGCTACCAAAAAATTGGAATAAACATTCAAATCTGTCATTCTCAGAACAGCATGTATTTTATCACATATCACATATATATAAATGTATAATATCAAGAGCTCTATCAAATGATAGAGTTTGTTCTGAATGCTGTGATCCGTTGCAAAGTGAAACGATAGTAGGTGATAAATGGGGTTCTGACTCACAGGATGCTAATGTTAATCCTATGAGATTTCCAATAGAGAACCTCAAAGGACGCTAATGTTATTCCTAAGGGAGATTTCTAATCAAGAGCATCGAAGGTGGTTAATGTTAATCCTACGGGGGGGGGGGGGGATTTCTAAAAGAGAGAATCTAGGAGGTTAATATTAACCCTATAGGAGTATTTCTCATTCAGAGGGGCCAATATTATTTTTACGAAAAATGTTTTTATTTCAGCTGTTTCACTGGGATGCATATAAATCATTTGAAGTCATTTCGCACGTATTTATAATTATCATGTTTCCTCCTTAAATAAATGTGCAAGATTTGAGGATGAAAGTTAACACCTAATTCAATTGGTTATTTGGGGTTTTATGGCACAAGTGCAGCTAGGCTATATTGCGCCAAACAAGAGACATAAAGGGATAAAAGTCACTTAACCCACAATGAATGTTAAAATTCACAGAAATAAAACGCCACAATAGAGATTAGTATAAAAATAGGAATAAAAAGAATCAACAAGTGTATAAGTCAACAAGAAAAATGGGTGTATAGGACCCATTTAAAATCAGTAACAAGTGTATAATCTAGGAAACAACGTAAAAAATTATAAACGTGTAAAATATCCAATAAAACGTAAAAACAGTGGTAAAATAGAGCCATCAGATAAAACATTCCGAGTGTGTTGTCCGAACATTCCGAGTACATATAGTACATATAGTCCGAGTTTGTATAGAACATTCCGAGTGTGTTGGACATGAAATCATGAAAGTTAAAAAAAAAGTCGTTCGAAGGTAAAAGCGGGACATGAGATTAAAATATATTTGAGTATTAAAATGGTGTCACAAAACTCGCACTTAGATTCGTCGTTGGGTTGGGTTGTTTTACCTCTGAGCAGCACTTTTTTGCACACCATGGGCTAAATGGCCAGGTCACAAGGACCCCAAATGCTCAGAGAAGGCTGGGGGAGGGGACCCACTGGAACAGCTGTTGGAAGACAGATGGTAGTCTCCCGTCAAGGCCATCCAGCGTATTCTTTAACGTGCACAGATTATGGCTCTCCTACACACGGGGCCACGGCTTAACGTCCCATCCGACGGACGGTGGCCTTTCCAATCCATCGGTGTCCCCTACTGACCATGGGCAGGGCGGGGAATTTTGTAGAGATAAATCTCAACGCTGACCCAGCTGGGACTCGAACCTGGGAACTACAGATTACGAGCCTGGCGCGCTACCGACTGAGCCAACCCCGCCCCTAGATTCGTCGTCCACCCGAAGAAGAAATGAATGTGTAATAAACGAATGACCTAGGCAGAGCCGAGCAAGTACAGCTTCTTCCTTGTAATATCTACGAAAACAAGACTCCCACGGTTTGACAATTGGCTTGATCTAAAATAGCTTGTTACCAACCTGTTCAGACCAAGATCTCTGCCACTGTGCCCAGAGCTAGATGGAAAAACGCTGCACGATGTCTAAGTATGGAACTGGCAGTGGGGAGTCGGAGATGAGCGTGGCTGACCTGGCAGCTGCATGAGCCAATTCATTGCCCCTAATCCCATGTTGACTGGGCACCCAACAGAATAGAACGGTGGTGGTTGCTGCCAGATGATGGAGCTGATGGTGATCTTGGAGAGGACAGGGTGAGGTCTATACCTCACTGAGATCAACGCCTGTAACGAGCTAAGAGAATCAGTGTAGATGACTCACCGATGATGATGCTTACCTGTTATGCAGTCGAAGGCAAGACTGATAGCATGCAACTCTGCAGTGAAGATGGAACACTGCTGTGGATCTGGTCTGCAATGATTACATCACAGCAGACCATGGCTGATCCACTGATGTTCTGGACTTCGAGCCATCTGTGTTCATCAGGTGCTCAGCACGATGGATGGCAGAGTTGCCATTACACACAGTCGGGTGTAAAGGCCTTCCCGGTCCTATAAAGAGAAAATCGCAGGAAGGGGAAACAGCGAGCCACAGTGGGAGTGCCCCAGCTGTTGACTGTGAGATTCTATCGAGACTAGTGTTAAATGTCTGTCAAGTAACTTTGGACATGCAAGCTGAAAGGACGAATGGCAGTCAGTCGATTCTGATATAACATTTCCCACTGGGAACTGAAAACTCAGTCCCAAGTGTGATAGCCAGGCAGGAATCGCAATTTTGCTGCATATTGCA
Organism: Ryuthela nishihirai; assembly: GCA_038380435.1. Taxonomy (NCBI): domain Eukaryota; kingdom Metazoa; phylum Arthropoda; class Arachnida; order Araneae; family Heptathelidae; genus Ryuthela; species Ryuthela nishihirai. Next base: position 20,260,437 of record JAWZYU010000017.1, read on the forward strand.
GGGACAACTACTGACAGCAAAGAGATAAAGATGATTCTTCAGTCTCAAAGTAAAGACTCTGGACCCGTGAGGTGTGGAAGATTCCCATGCAAACACGGAGAGTCTGATGATGGAGGGGTCCAGCACCTTCATCACCGAATTGCAGGAAAGGTGGTACATCAGGGCTCCTTAGTCCAGTTTCGACTGGACAAGTGCATGGTAGAGGTGGAGCAATGAACATCGGTCTGCCTCCAAGAGAGGGAGGAGAGGACCTTGAGGATGTTTAATTCCTTCATGCACTGTTACCTGAGATGTCGTATGTGTGGTAGAAAGGTCAATTTTCCATCGAAGATGAGAACGAGAAACACGGTATTCACCACAACTGGAATGGCGTGACCCCCGAGCCACAGCTCGGAGTCCAGATGAAGATAACGCTTGCGGCAAAAATGCACACAAGTGGTCTTCTGTGGGGAGAACTGAAACCCATTGGCCGTTGCCCAAACAGAGAATTTGTTCAGGGTTTCAATTCCTTCACAGGGTGGGTCCCTCACCACAAACAGGAGCTCGCACCGAGGGAATCTAATTCTTTAAAATATTACTGGTTTCCATTATCCTTTTTATTTTGCGGTGGTAAGCAGCTGCTTGAGGGGGTAATTTTATTTTTATTTATGAGAAGAAGCAATGACAATTCAGGTCTCCCTTCATACTAAATGGATTGGAAAGTGATTTTCATGTCGGTTCCCGACACGTGATTGTTAACTGTTTCACTTCTCATCCACTAGTTTAAAACTCTGAAAATGAACACAGATGGATTGTATGGTATATTTTCATGACAGAAAATAAAGCTTGCATGGTTGGTAATTGTTTTTACCCTAGTATGTAAAACGTTGTGCAAACTTTACATTCAATACCTTTATCACGTACGAACCCTTTTTATGTTGAAGCAAAATATAGATTTTATAATGAATCAAATCCTATTTGTGCATTACTGCATGTTCAATACATTGACTGACACTGAGACGATTTTTACAGGACAAAAAAGACTTTATTTAAAGAAATATTCCCATTACGTGCTACAGGTTTCTCCAACAGAATAAACTTGATTCCTCAGTGGAAAAAATATTTTTCTCGTTTTCCGAAAAATTCTGTGGATTTTCAACGACAAGAGATCTGCTGAAAAAGGGTTGCCCCCAAGACTTTTCAACGGCTTTATAATGTCCATAGGCCAAAGTATCACATCCATTAGCATGCAAAAATCTTTTATTATCATAAGGGCAAAGCCCTGTTTTCTTTGAAGACAGTGTAATGCGATGATTCTCGATTTTCACAGCACTGTCTCACGACATAAATCTATTTAGCAGACAGTTTTCGCAATCTGTATAGCATATTTTATTTTTAATGATTTTCTTTGGCACACCTTTAGCAGCATTCTTTTCACCAGCTTTATTCCAAAGACTATACATCTTGGGCGAAGACCAGCAAAACATTCTCCTGATACTCTAAGCAGTTCATCTTTAAATTTTCCCAGTGCTTTTTTATTTCGTGTATCATATAAAAAATGGTATTCTGGGTAATCCGAAGTATCGAAAAAGTCGGCATGATCTTTCATATACATCTTCTGTTTGTATCTATTAGCACATGCTGGAAGACGATTAATTTCCGGAGTCTCTTATCTTAATTCAATTTTCACACATAAAAAAAGTTTCTTAAATTCTTATCTTCCATTATCTTCCAAAATACTGTATTGTTCATCAATTTGAAGAAGTCCTTTTCGAACTCGTTTCTCGCCTTTATAATAATAATAATAAATGTTTATTGACCATATATAACGTATAATACACCTAATAATAATAAATAATGCTTACACAAATAATGAGTTAAAATATATATCCACAATTCGGTATGAATAAATATATAAAATTCAACATAAATAAACCCATATAATGTAAAATATTTACTGTGAAATGAAATGCAATAAACATATAAGAACAACCAATGAGCTTTTATGCCTTACTGGTTGTCAAATTATATTATTTTTTTTATATTTATTTTTTATAATTTTTTTGGCAGGTGTGAAATTCGATGTATGGTTTTAGCAAGGCGACTATTTAAATTCTAAAATGTGATGGATATGTTTCAGCTGCAGGCCAAGAGCTAAATACTGCTTTAGATTTCGATAATGCACTATACAGTTCTTCGCATATAAATTAGGAACAAGTTTCATTGATTTGACTGAAACGGCTAATCCTAGTTGGGAAATCAGTTCACAGCAGTAATTCGAGAGCAATTGAGTATCAATCTGCGATTTCTCTGCAGCTAATGGGTAGTCATTATCGAGAACCGGTGCAGGATAATCTAAATCAACCTCTAATAGTAACCTGTTTGTCATCAGTAACTGTAGTAAGGTCAAAATTGCCCAATTTTTCTCTGTCAAACCATTGGAAGTCAATGACTGGGAGATATTGAGACATATCCCAGCCAAATAAATTATTACGGTCTAAATATATGATGTATTTAGAAGGCAGAAGTAGATCGTAAGTATCTAGGTATTTATTTTTCCTTTGCTATACCGATTGCAAATTACGGAAATGCTGTCCGAATGCCTTTCTCCAGAAACAAGTACATCATAGGATCAGTGAGCAAGTTCATTTCTAAATTCGCCATCTTCAAACACGCTTGCCATGTTAATCCAGGAGCGGTATAGACATGGCAAGGATTGATTTCATATTAATCAATACATAACTTTCTGAAATGCTCAAACACATCAGCTACTAGTAGCATATCGCTCTTCATATACAAGTCATGGTATTCTTCTAGGTTTTTCACTTTAAAATCATTCCACACTTTCAAAGCACGATTCTAATCTTCTGCTAACATCTCTTCAGTAAACTGGTTATAAAAACTTCACGTAGTGTTAATTTTGTATTTTAAAACTTGTCACATCTGTCGATATAATCATTCAGATACACACATTTTCTCGCGAGGAGAGGCACCAGTTCAGGCTTAATATGTTCATATAGAATTCGGAACTCATTTGCAGGACAATTACTCACCAGTTTCTCTAGTGATGTGCTTAGGAACTGAATCTAAAAAATGTAGGCTGCCTAAAGAGAAAGCTATGTTCCATATTGTTAGGAATGCAGTTAATTCTTCGATTCTTTATCTTCCCAATATTCTGGATTATTAAATGACTATCCTAACCTCTCAAGTTATGATGACTGGAATCTTTTCAGATTTAAAAATTCAAATTATCAATCCCCTCAAAGGATTAACATTAACCACCTTCGATGCTCTTGATTAGAAATTTCCCAAAGGATTAACATTAGCCTTCTTCGATGTTTTGGCTTGGAAATCTCCTATAGGATTAACTATAGTCAGAACCACCATTTATCCCCTACTTTAACGATCTTGAACGCACTGAGAAGCCATATACTCTTTCGTGAAGGGTAGTGCAAAAATTCATAACATATTCATAACGTGAGAAATATTTTCCTGAACTACAACCCATGTACAAACTTAAAAAATATTAAAATTGGCGTATTACAATTTGGACAGTAGAAATGAAGCATTTCTTAAAAAGGCAGAAACAAAACGAAAAGTCAAGCAGAGGTGTTGCAATGAGATTGATAATTGAAAAAGTATGTCCACTTTGTTTTCTCTCTGTGTGTTGACAGCCGCAAGTGAACATATTCACAGCATTCGTTTTATCAGCTGGTGGATAATCCTGATTAGAGGCTATCGCAGGTATCTGAACTCTTGCTTATGTCAAATCCTACATTGGAGGGTCTCCCAGTGTAGATGACTTCAGCTTTTAATAGTGGGGGAACGAATCTTTGCCTCATGCCTGCGATTAATGGGCTGTTTGATATTGACGGCATTCCCTCTAAATAAACAGTTTCTTTAAACATACCACTAACCATTTTCTCTCCATAGACCCGTGTCTAGCATTATTCTCTTAATGTTTTCAGACAAGAATTCCAGTTATACCGTATTTCTTCGATTCTAAGACGCACTTTCTTTCCCACATAAACGTCTCTAAAAACGGGGTGCGTCTTAGAATCGCAGTTTTTTCCCTAATTTTCCCGCGCTTTGCACAAGGCGCCACAAGTTTTGTTTTTACACGGACGGATTTTTTTAATTTTACTGCTCTATCTGTATATTTCATGGATAGTTTTTGTATATATTTGAAAAACGTGATTAAAAATTAATGGACGTCATTTTTAATCACCTATGACGTTTTTTTTTTAAAATTTGATATATAAATTACAGACAAGACGAAATAGCTACTACCCCTTCTACAAAAATAAAACTAATATTGTAATTTTCGAAACCCCTTTTAAGCTACTAAAATATGAAATAATTTACAGAAAGATAAAAAAACAAGTTATTGGAGATGTTTGGGCAGTCGAGGTCTTGTGTTCAGGAATAGATATGGAGGATTTATAGGATGTTAAGTCGGATGGCAAGATTTGAGGAATTTGTAACATATGACAATTTCAACTTAAGTATTATGTAGCGCAACTTTTTAAATGGACTAACTCCTATAGACAAAGCTGATCATGAAACGGAAGGTTATTCAGGTCTTGTCAATTATGAAATTTACAAAGTCAAATTTTAACCGTGTTAGCAACACTGGAATATAAAAATTGTGAAACGTAGAAGCCAATGTTAATTTCTTTATAATATATACTTTATTAAAATTTGGCTACAGCTTTTTTCGACATTCTTGTTTTTTAGAAATTTACAAAATTTTTCAAACATTATTTACAGAAAAATATTGAAGGCCTAAGAACTTTGGTATGACTTCCCCTTCATATTTAGAGCAAAATTCCTTTTTAAAAGGCGAGAAAAAACACTGCCTTTGTGAAGACAAGGAAATGTAAGAAACAATTTTAAATAAGTTTAAACATTATGAAGTTTAATTTCAAAACACTAGAAATAATTTTTATGCATCTAATCTGTAAATAAATGTAGAAGTGATGTCAGAATTAACATTTTAAAATTTGAAAACACTTTAGATTTTTCATCATTCTATGACTATACATGAGACATCGTTTGATATGTGAGAATCAATGTCGAAAGGTGGAACACAAATATTAAAATTCCAATTATACTTTTAACAATTAAAACTCATTCGAAGTACAAGTTGCTAAGACAAATTTCTTTTCTCAGAATTTAGCCTAAGAAAATAATATATCTATGAATTTTAACATATTACAATAAAACTTGATGTAAAATTTGGATTATAATTTTAAGTGACTAAAAATGAGAAATTCAATTCACAATTAAAAAATTAGAAATAAAAGTATCCATATGATCTAAACATCAAACATTTCAATGTTTTTTATTTAACATTTTACTAATAATTTAAGAAAAAGTTTTTTTTGTGTTACAACTGTTAGAAAACCAAAAAACTGAACAGTACATTCTGTAACTGTTTTAGATTACATGGATTTCATATTACACATAAAACATTTTTACTTTGTTACACTTGTGAAATGGTTCGTTTCTTACGAATAATCAAATACACTAGCAGTTATGAAACCATTTAAGTTTTACAAAATTATATATTTAAAACTCTGACTGCTTTTATTTATAAAAGAATTTTGTGCAAACTCTTCTCTTTTTGTAAATATCAATGTTTCTATCTATCACCATGCATGCTTAAGCTTAAACGAAACATTTGTAAAACATCAAGGATGTAGGTTATGCCCACTTCTATCACACATTTCCATCGCATATATTTTAATATATATAAATCGAATGTTCATCAAATGACTGCATCTGTTTAAAATCGCTATAAAAATCAATGGAATCAAAAGCATTCCTTACATTAATAAAGGCAGCTAAAGAAGATGTTCCCTTGACAGAATCGGCCTCATTTTAAACAGTATGATAAATAATGAGCTTATATAAATGCACTAGTTAAGAACAAGTTATTGTACAGAATTATAGAGCCATTTCAAGATTTGATGTTTGGCTAAAGAGGAACCTGAATTTAAGTCCCAGATAATGCATGGATGTTTTCTATTTCATGTAGTTTTTCTGATAATGTCATTTTCAAACGCTTTCTATATAGTATTATATTGATAACTCCCCTATTAAATCTTCATGTCAAACAGAGGTATGAAGAAAAAAATTATTTTTTAAAAATGCTATTTATTACATAGCTACTGAATAGTTTATTTAAACCAAAAACTTTACTATCTAAACCAAGTAATATGAAACTGAAAGAGGAAAATGACAAATTGACTTTTAAACTGGCACTATATTCAAAATGTGATCCAATACTTTTAAATTTATATTATGTTGACATTATGAATGATTAGTTGGTAAAAAAAAAGCACAATTTTCCGTTCTGATTCCAATAGAAAAATTTGTACACAGCAAGCACTCTTTCAGTTTTTAATAGCTGTCTTGTTTCAGTAAGGCACATTTTACTTTATTAAATTCCATTAATTGTGTAAGGTTACACAAAAGGCTACACAATTTTTTTTAACTTACTACGAACTTCAAATACCTAGTGTAACAAACTGCTTATCACTATATCGCTAAGTCAAATATAATTTGCTTTCAGATTGGATAAGAGACATTAAATATTGTAAAAATTTCTGTATTTTTTTAGGTATAAACATACAAACTTTCATGCAGAGAGCTAAAAAAAAAGAAAAAACTTCAATGTTCTAGCAGAAATATTTTAAGCCTAAACTACTCACTTAATACTTAAAAAATAGTCAATTATATTGAGAAAAATTCTAAGATCGTATTACGAATATTACTAGTTTTAAAACACATATCTAAAAAACAGACATTTGAATTATAAGAAACTAATTCCTCTACTGGTTTTGTATTTTTAAAACTAAATATGCTGATGTTCAAGAGGTATAGTACACTTCTTTCAATTAGGTAGATATGTTGTAGTTCATTACAAAATAGGAAAGTCTTAATTTTTGTGTGTTCCTTAGAAATGCAAACAATCAGTGTTACTATGTTAATATGAAGAATTGGAATATTTTTAGTTCATATTAAGAAACTCTGTATGCATTACTTTTCATGATAAAAAAGAACTTATTGTACTCATACAACTATAGTTTTATTAGAATTTTGTACATCCCATGTGCAAAACACAAGCAAAACCACAGATATATCATTCTAACTAGCAATATTAGTTTTCATTTCGCTCTTACTCACAAAAGCAAAACTAACTGAAATATATATTTAAAATAAAACTAATAATGGAAGGGTGGGGAATCCTTTACTGTAAATAAGATGCATAACAAAAGTTGTTTTTAGCATGTTCTTAACATAAAATTTTCTTTTTAAAAATGACCAGAAAGCAATAATAGTGGATAAACTTTATCATACAAATATATGGTATGTCTTTAGCAGCAACATTTACATTATGATTACTTTTCAAGAAAAGAATAGAATTATCAGTAATATACTAAATGAAAATTATATACACAAATCTTGTAAAAAATACAATTCATAAGAAAACCATAACTTATAAAATCACTGATTTTGTTTTTGATTTGCATAAGCAAAATATAATTATATGGGGAATAAAAAAAAAGACACAAACTCCTTGACAGATTAGAATGTTTAATATGCATTAAAACAAAGTTGGAAAGAAAATAATCAGAAAATCATTAATTGGAATGCAAATTCTGAATCAAGTTTTTCAAAAATTTAATTATATTAACGATTTATATGAGCTTTTACTTAACTTATTAGCAAAAAATTATATTGTGAGTTTAAATACAGGATTAGGTGCAAGCCTGGAAACCTAAAAAACAACACAAATTTTTCACCCAGAAACTTTGAACTTCGAAAGAACTCATATGAAACTGTTTAGATATGACAGAAAAAAAAGACATTACTTTCTAAAGAAAAATGTTAAAAATAATTTGGATGTATGTAATGAGAAGTTTCAAAGATTAGATAATTTAAGATCAGGTTTACTCTATTGAAATGCATATCATATTAACAATTACTTTCATGACTGTCTTCATTAATTAGTGATATCAGTTTTTTTAAAGCTATAAAAGACATATTTTATGGTCTTCTGCAGGTTAAGAATTTGGTATGTTTTTAAGGCATATCAGTTGTTTGTTGGAAACAGAACTGATGTAGTAACAAGGGTTGGACTAGAATAGGTAAGGAGAATCACTAAATAAATCCACAAAGAAACAGTGCTGAACATATTTTAAGAACATAACATGTATATAAGCTTCTGTAAAAATAATTAAAATTATACTTTCATATGAGCTGGATCCAGGGAAAAATGTGGGAGATGTCTTACCTCCCCCCTCAGATCCAGCCCTACTTTCACATTTCCAGACTTATGATTAATCCTATAGTATAGTTCCAATTACATTTATAGCAATGAGTAGTAATAAAATGTGCTATCATAAAATACATATATGTTCTCATTGTTTTGTAAAATTTTCTGATATCTTTATATATTTAAAAAAACACCTTAACCATAAACGGGAGAGAAAAAAAAGCTTACTGCAATTCTCATTCACATGCCCATATGTAGCAATGAACTCTTCCATAGTTAATAAACATTAATGCAATTAAAGACATATAATGGAACAAATTATTGGCTCAGTTTGCATAAGTTTTCAGTACAATATTTGTTTGCAATGTCATATTAATAGGAACAGATTAGGAAGTGGTTTTATCCTCTGAAATCTTCTCAGCTGCCCTAATCTCTCCTTCTGAGCTTCCTAAAGCAGCTTCAAAACTTCCATCACTTTTTTCTGGAGTATTCCCACTCACTTTGGTCTGAAAGCAAAGAAAATTATGCCACACAACCCCAACAAACTGGTTAAAGTATAATGATATCTTAAAGTATAATGTAAAAGATTGAAATACAGTGGAGCCTTGACATTCAATGGCAATTTGTTCCACAAAACCCATTGTATGTTGAAAATATTGTAGGCGAAACCAATAATACATTGATTTCCTGTAATTCATTCCAAACCCTTGATAGGCAACTCCAATAACACATAAAAGTTATTTCTTACATGTTATACTTGACTTTTACATTAAAAATGATAGTTAAATAAAGATTATTTAATAAATAGTTATAAAATTCAGTATTAGAACAAGGTTTCCATTTAAATATTTTGTCTGCTAAATCCAGTTGTTAGTCTGTTGAGAACAAGACAGAGTTACTATTATTTTCCTTTATGTAACTGAGTTTTGGGTACTGTATTAGAAGATAATTTCCATAATTTTCATGTAACTCCGAATTTAATCATGCATTGATTAGCAACATCAAAATATTTTTGTATGAGAGTGCAAGTGACTACAGTTAAATGATGAAACTTATAAATATACTTTGTCTATCTTTCAAAATGAACCAATATTCCTACTATACTAGACCTGATGTGAATATCTAAAAGATTTAAAGATTGTTAGGTTATTTCACTTCTGAGTAGTATTTTGCATTTGCACAAAATGGGCTGCATGGTCAGATCACATGGACCTCAGGGATCAGAGGTTGGGAAAGGGAATCCACTGAACATGTTAGGAGACAGATGGAAGCCTCTCATCAAGGAATAACATACCATCTGACAGATGGCAGCCTTTCCAAGATCATCTTTCTGACCAAGGGTAGGATGAGTGTTACGGAAGAATTTAGAGTTTCTCCTATATGCAATAGAATATGAATACAAAAACAAAGATAATTAAAAATTGATTGATTTTCAAAAAAGAGTGAAGTGTGATGATAGTAATAAAAAAAAAATACAAAGGCCACCTGGTGGTTTTTTAAAGACTTGTGCATAGTCAAAAGCTGTTTATGATTAAAATTATAGAATACCAGCAGATTTACTCAGCTAGTAGTCAGCAGTTGCTCGGGTCTGAAACTCTTAAAATATAGAAGAGATATTTCACACTCCCCACAGTGCAAGCTTTCATTTGGCATAAAAATCACTAAAATAGATCCCCTCCAGCTAAATATTTCTCCCTCTCTTTTAGGGAAGGTCTGAAACTCCCAAAAGTTTACTCCCCACTTCATGTGCTTTCATTTGGCATAAAAATCATTGCAATCAATCTTCTACCCCCTCTGGTTCAATTTTTCTCCCTCTCTCTTAGAGGAGGAAAGAAATGGACATATTTTGAGGTGCCATATGATACTCCACATGTCAGAAGTTTCTAAACCAAAATAATAGTATTGCCTTGCTAAGATAATTAAACTTCTCAAATCATTTCCAAGGAACATTTCTGATTTCATATCCGAAGAACTCTGGTGGTTATGAACCCACCAGAGTTCCTCAGATACAGTATGCCATGCATATGTAAAGGATGAATAAATTTGACATATTTGGTATCTACTAATAAATTACCACTTTGAAGTCGATTAAAATTTTTAGAGGAAAAAATTGTCTTTAGCTGAGTGGGATACGAACCAGCTCAGTGGTCCAGAGCACCTGAAATGTTATCAGGAGGTCATGGGCCTGTATCCCACCCAGCTGAAGATAATTTTTCCTCTAAAAATTTGGATCAACTTCAAAGTGGTAATTTATTATAGATACCAAATATGTCGAGTTTGTTCATTATTTAATCAACTGCATATTTGTAAGAAATACTTTCCATCTATATGGCATTTGTCTGCCGCTTGCGGCGAAATTGCCAAAACAGTCCCTACATATGATGTAATGTAGTAGGTTGAAAATGTTCATATCATCAATTAGAGATCTTGATCAGCGGCTGGTAGCTCAGTGGTCCAGAGCACCTGACATGTTATCAGGAGATCGTGGATCCGTATCCCACCTGGCACAAGACAATTTTTCCTCTAAAAATTTGAATCGACTTCAAAGTGGAAATTTATTATTCGCAACTTGGCAATTTCAAAGTGGCAATTTGTTAGATTGATAAATCAGCCGATTGAAGATTGCTAACTAACGGAAGTAAATATACAGAAATGAATTTGCTTTCATATCCAAGACTCATTTATTTTCAGAAAATGATATATCAAAATTTTATTGGAAAAGTAATAGAGAATAAAATAAAAATTAACACATTGCCTAATGCAATGTTAAAATATCCACAGCAACAAGTTATAGGCTGGCCATACGATGTAGCATAACTATGAAAAAAATCAATACTTATCGATCAGCCAAAAAAAAAAAATCGCTAATTTCCGAAAATAAATCTATTGAAATGAAAACTACGGTTTAAATATAAAAAAAGTAAATACTAACTTTACAAAGGATATCCAATATGCTGGACCAAAATTGTAAACAACACTTATAGCACATGGAATGGAGATAGCAAGTGTCAGCCATCTGCATCTTGTTTGCCTCAGTGAAGCATAACTAATTAAATGCAGCGGCAACCAGAATTTCTAAGAAGGATGTGTTTACTTCCAGTTTCGATTTTAAGAGCAGGAAAAATGATAAAAATAACTTGGGAATACTGAAATAAGTTTATGACAGAAAAAGTGTGAAATGAAAGGGATAAAAAAATGGTGGTACGTATTTTGCAAATAGTTCCAAAATCTATCATTTTTAAAAATAGCAGTTTCTTTTGTTAATTTTTTGGAGATTTTCGAAAATTTAAGGAAAAATTTGTTGATAATAGTTCGAATCAAATTTGTGAGCTTAAATCAGATTGCTTCAGCAAATAGGAACGTTAACAAGCAAATCAGCAATACTGTTTAGTGCTTCTAAGGAATGGCAATCAGATGGCTTTATCAAATTATTTATATTGTAGTTTAATAAAATATGCATCAAATTAAAAAAAATATTATTTTTGAAGCCTGAATTATATATTTTTATAAGTTATATATAAAAAAAATTACAACAGCAATTTTTTTTTTGTTGTTGTTGTTGTAGTAAAAGCATATACATATGTCCTTGGCCTTTCAATTCAGATTCTCCAAATCTGAATTATGGATGACGTGGACACTGGAAGGGTTAACATTATCTATGGGGTTTTTGAGAACTTCAAACCCGCCCACCCCAATTTTGGTTGACCCCAGCGGTTCGTACATAGCATATTCTTTGCCTGGGTGAAGGGAACATTCACACAAAGTTTGGTCCCTCCAGTTCTTCTGGGGGCTGAGTGCATAAGTCAACAATCACACAAATATTTTCTTTATATGTTAGTGTCTTACCTTTACATTAGTGTAAGCTGTACCAACTTTTTCTTCTATGCTTTTATATGCAGTAGATTTCCTAGAGAAGAACAAACACTTTACACAAAATAATTATACTTGTAACTTACTTTAAAATTTATGCACTATAAAACTTAAAGTAATACTGTATTTATGCATTGTATAAATACAGTATTACTTTAAGAAATAATAATAACTAATACAGTATGATATATTTTAATTTACCATATAATTTAACAAACCATATCAATTTATCTTCACTAGAAAACCAACACAAAAAGCTCCTTCAAATTATCATTTTCAATGCACTAGTAAATAATATGGTGTTTTTATAGTAAGAAACAATGTCAAGGTATATAATATATTCCAAAAATCTAGAATGTAAATAGTGTGGTTATGGATTTAATTTCTAATTACTGGTGTCCTTTCTAAGAATGTGCTTCAGTACTATTTACAAATGTGTTTTCAGAGTCCAATAATTTTTTTTAAAGATACAGTAAAATTTTAAAATATAACTCCTTTATGAACACTCACTTAAGTAACTAGCAGTTACTTCAAATTATGGATACAAGAATGATTTTGCTTCTCCATTAATATCATTAATTCAATGTAAAATACATTTGAACCCTTTAATTTGCAAACCTTAGAGTAGAAGCTGTGCCAGACCATGGAAGGTGCACCCACCTTATGAAACAACATTAAGCAAGATATAGAAGTAAAATACAAGTTATGATCAGTATGCACTCTATAACTGTTTAACATAAAAGTCCTTAAAAGTTCCATGAGCAAATATCCATCTTTTTTGTACGATGGCAGGTCTTGATGCAAATGCTTCATTCTGTGGGCATGTTATCCATTCGCACTCCATTTAACATTGCACTTTTCATCCGAAGGTGACACTATCACATTAAATTTGTGCTGCAGAGATTATCATAATCTTTTAAAAACCTTTCAAAACATAATAAAAATCTTGATTCAGTATTTTCAATAAAAAAAAATTTTCACCAAAAATTTTTTGTCAAAAAACTTGAAGGCATTGTGGATGTCAAAACATGTAGAATAGTATAACATCAAGATTTTTATTTAAAGGTTTTTAAAAGATTATAATCATCTCTACAGCACAAATTTAATGCAATAGTACCACCTTTGGATGAAAGTGCAATGTCTGAAAATGGATAACATATCCACAGAATGAAGCATTTGCATCAAGAACTGCCATCCTACAAAAAAAAGGTACCCATGGAACTTTTAAGGACTTTTAATTATGTTAAACAGTTAAAGAGTACAGTTTTAGAAAATAGTACTAATAGACTGTGAATTAAATATGAATGTTCAGTATGTATTTGTAAAAACAAATGCTGTGCACTACACGTCTACCCTTCTCCAGTGCAGATGTTATATACTAGGTGGCTAAAATCTTCCCACCCTGGAAACATTAGGCTATGCACGCGGTGAATTATCAACAGTCAATAATAAACACAATGATTATTATGACTGAAAATGTCAATACCAAATTATTATCCCACTTGCTCAAGACCAAAAATATTTTCTGCTAAACAACATAAAAAAGTGCTTACACATTACTACACTTCCTTAAGCATTTCCCAAAGCATTTGTCCAACATTCTTAACCCTTAAAGGGAAAGCTGATTTGTCATCTTTCAAAAATCATTACAAATGAACCTACAGCATGTTTTTTATGCTTAACTACCCCTTTTTAATTTTCATATTTTTTGTTCAGAATTAGATGTTTTTTTCTTTTGGTATGTAACATGAACTATTTCATTCATCATTGGTTGCTTCATAATATGGCTCAGTAATTCAAATGCTTTAAAAAAAAAACGTCCCTTAAAGGGTTAAGTGTTAAGAATCCAAATTATAACTATCAGGTTGCATAAACTATTTTTAAGTTTCCATAAATCATATTTAACCCTTTCCAGGTCCAGCTATTTTTTCACTCTGATCAGGCAAAAAAATTAACTTTAGAACTTTTTTGCCAAATAACTAATGAAATGAATTATGGCATGTTATATGTCAAATTAATCAGCATTTAAATCTGGATTTTCTGAAAATAAAATATTCAACAAAAAAGACAACTAGTTTTATTACAACAGGACTTTTATAGTCATATAGTAAAAAAATGCATCTGACAACACAAATAAAAATTTATTTAAAAAACACTAATAGACAGAAATGATTATAATGCACATGAATAGAAAGGCTATTTCTGAAAAACAAAAAGTAAACTTTCTTGTTTAAAGTAAACATGTCTTCTGTTTCATAATTTTTTTCTCTGTACCATACTTTGAGAAAAGTCCAGGCTTGTTGCAGAGTCCAATAAACAAGTCAACTTTAAAATATTTTTCAGTAAATAACTAATTAACAGAAACAAATCATGTTACATACCAAATTAAAAAGAATTTAATTCTGAATTTTATTTTAGTAAAAAATTTGAAGATTGTAGTCACATATTAATTTTAATATAATTTTTCACAGTGGTATACCAAAAAAAAAGGTACATATTTTAAAATTACTACCAAAATCTTCTGTTTTAAAAATAGCAGTTTTTTGTTAATTGTTAGGAGATTTTCAAAAGTTTGAGGAAAAATATGTTGATAACAGTTCAAATCAAACTTGTGATCTTAAATCAAGTGATTGCTTCAATATAGAGTAATGTTAACAAACAAACCGGCAATACCATACAGTGCTTCTAAAATATAGCAATCAGATGGCTTTATTGAATTATTTATATTGTAACTTAATATGTGTCAAATGAAAAAAGAAAATATTTTTCAAGCTTGAATTGCACATTTTTAAAATATACATGTAAGAAAATTTTCAAACAGCAATTTAAAAAAAAAATCGAAGTTTCAAGTGTTGTACAAAAAAGTTTAGATGCCCTTGACCCAGGAATGGTTAATGAATGTTGTTTCAAGACAGTTTGTCCTAAAATAGAAAATTTCTTATAAAAATTTTTACATACAGGTGAACAGGCAAGCACATGGGTGGAATGATAAATAATCAGGTTTGTAGGTAGGGCAATAATACCTTAAGGCTACCAAACATAAAATGCATGCATTTGTGATGTAGGGTTAATACATTCATCTTAGAAGAATCTTGATTTCAGTATGAATACATTTACAAAAATTTGTTAAATAAGAAATAGAATTTTCAAAAACAATACTTCAACCCTCAAAGTATGCAAAGAGGGATTACCATTCTTTAAAAATTAGGTTCAGTAATCTTATTTTAATATACAGAATGAAATATTTTTTCATTTGGTTAACATGACCTATATCTGGCTGCCCTACCAAAATATTAGAGAATTTGCATGTCACGTCAATGGGATCTAACTTGAACTTCTAAAATATACATCTAATGGAAAAATGTGACTGATGATAAATTAAAGATCATAATCAAAGGTATTTAAATCTTGATTTTCAACACTATTTTTTCAGAATTTAAAGCATTAAGGAAGCTGGTAAATTTCCTAACACTAATGTGTCATAAAAATTTACCTCAGAAATAAATTAAAACTTGATAAGTATTGCTTAAAACCATTTAAAATATACATTTTAGAAGTTTGTGTAATAATCATCTAATTAGATAATTATGATTTTTACAAAACTGTTGTTATTCTAGTTTTCATAATCCTTTAAATACTGAACAGCTATTGTTGAAAATTGAGATTTTAACAGACTTGATTATGATTATCTTCAGTGAAATTTTTCCATTAAATGCATCTTTTAGAAGCTAATGAGCTTCACAGTTATATTTCCATTGACATAACATGAAAATTCTCAAGCATTTTGGTTAGAGTGTATATATCTGTTGGCCAATGCAGAATACAGTTCTAAGTTCAGTTGTTTTCTGCTGAAAAAAAGTTAAAATTATCTTGGCCACAATTGCATGCTTTGTGAGAATTTGTACCACTTTGTTGATGATAAGGTTACCCACTTTAAAATTAACAAGGAGAGAAGTCTAGTAATCAGGTAAAGTTGATGCATTGTTTGGGGCTTTATAGCACAAGGGAAGCTAAAGCCATACCTTGTCGAACAAGACATTGATGGGGATACTTTGTTCTGTACCACTACATAGCTGCCTCACCATACTCTGGCATTTTCCCAATAACAGATCAATATAGTGTATTCACCACATAAATACGGTAATGACATGCTGACAATGATCAATAGATTATATGATGATTTGGTGGTATTTTGTACATTAAACATAGGTGATAATCACAGCGTTACCTGGGTGACATTTTAACGTCAATATATCAATAAATATTTTGTGGAAAAAATTTCACCGACACACGGGACTTGAACTTGCATCTCTCCAGAAACATATCAGGAAAGTTTATAAGGTCACTAAGCTGAGAAAAGGTTAGTCATTGATGGTGTAGTGTTTAGCATAACAGGCATGTTTCCTGGAGAAGTGGTTCGAATCCCATTCATGGCAAAACCAAATTTTTTTCAGCACATTATTTCATGAGTTCCATGTTTACAGGACTTATCCTGTGATTCTTTATTATTGATTTAACACCCTGAGGGTGAGTGATAAATATTAATTCCATCTCTAATGAGGCAACAGAGTTGTCCACTTCCCGGATAGATGGCGCCACTGTGTGAATCAAATAAATCTGTAAAGTTTATAAGGTCACTAAGCTGAGAAAAGGTTAGCCATTGATGGTGTAGTGGTTAGCATAACAGGCATTCCTGGAGGCATGGGTTCGAATCCCACTCATGGAAAAACCAAATTTTTTTCAGCACATTATTTCATGAGTTCCATGTCTACAGGACTTATCCCCTGATTCTTTACTACTGATATCAGAGTATTCTTACTGATTGAACTAATGCGGACTCATCTTTTTTTCCAAATCATTGGTGAAAAGTTTAGAGTCTTTAATTAGTGGAAAAAAGATGAGCAGGCATTAATTCAATTGGTAAGAATACTCTGGCATGTTTTTGGAGAGATGCGGGTTCAAGTCCCATATGTCAGAGAAATTTTTTCCACAAAATATTTATTTTGTACGTTGTTCAGTCACCAAGTGATATTAAAATGTTTATGGAGGACTTCAGTGGCATTGTCTTCCCTAATTAGATAATCTGCACGATGCTTGAAATCACTCCACAAACTGTTCAGAAAATAATCAGCACTGCATGAATATATTGCACTTTCTAAGAAAATTCAGACAGTGTTATATAGTTATAGCATTAACACCACAGCATGCTCCTTTGGAATCATGTTGACTGAACTTTTCAACTCAGTTTGACCTCCTGTGATTTTCAGTACACTTATCAAAGACACCCTATGGAAGATAAATATTATTATTCAAACAAAAAAAAAATGGTACAAGACTTATATTCTCTTATTTTTTTATTATATTTGGTGTTTATTTTCTTAGGTTATTACTTTTTTTTTATTTCAATGATTTTTTTTAAGCATATAGTTTATTACTTACTTCACTTCTTCCAGTTTCTTGGTAACACTAGCTCCTATGTTCCCCAGAGCTTCTGATGTCTTCTCAGTTGCTGATTTTAATGTCTGGGAAGTTTTCTGAAAACTAAGAAGAAAATTTCTACAAATTACAAACAGAAAAAGTTTTTGTTTAGTAATACTAAGTTTAACTAGATACATTTTCTATGTATTATTAATTTTACATAAAAGTTAACTATATAGTGTATCTGTTAAGTATAAATTCACACCATTACCATTTTGGAAAACATAATCAAAACCTGCATTTAACAGAGCAGTAAAAATATGCATAAAATATTTGAAAGCATCAAAATCTCACAATCACAAATAAATGGTGTATACACACAAAATAGTGTATTTATAAAAAAAAAATCATCCAGCATGTGTTGACTATAAATAATAACAAATGCCACCTTGATCATAAGATGATAAGCCTGCTTAGTGAAATAAAGATATAGCATGAAAATACTGTAATCATATTACAGTAGTCTGATAAACCTGGTTGCAAAAAGTCTTAACAGTATGCAGTATTTGAAGGCCCACATACACAGGGAGTCCCTGAATGACCAGATAAACTCTGCATGGTGATATTCCTCTTTGTGAGAGGATCAAATATACCTATCATCACACTAATCATCAGATCATTTTATTTGATACCAATCACTTATAGCAGACTCATTCTTTTACAAAATTCATATTAAAAATAAGAAAAATGCACACCATTTATTAATGAAAGTTAATCCTTTGCAGTCTAATTTTTTTTATCTTTATTGAAATGTTTGAAGAAATATTTGCTTTCAAAGATTTCCCACTGCAAAAAGTTTAAATATAATTCACTTGTCATCAGAATTCTCCTTGTATCTCTTCAATAATGTTACACCCAACATAATTTTTTTTCTTTGAATGAAAGAACAGAAATGTTTAAATTTCGAAAATTTACAAAGAACAGAAATGTTGATCGATTGATTCTTGCTAGAAACTGGTAGAAATATTTATTTATTTATTTACTTATTTATTATAAGTGTTGAGTCTAGCACTACACATTGTAAAGTGTTAAAAAACCAGCTACACTTGATGCACTGAGCAATTAAAATGACACTAATGGAAAATGTGTGGTAATGTCAGCTATAGAGAGCAACTTAACCTTTAAAGTGCTGGGTTTTTTAAACTGAACTTCCTCTGGTTAAACTTCAAATGTTTTTGGAAAAAAAACTTTATAATACCTTTTTCAGAAGTAAGCAACAAAGAAACAAGGCATGTTATACACTAAAAAAAAGCATTTTAATTGAGAGTAATAAAATAGCAAAAGTTAAAGTGAAATAAAAAGCAAAAGAAATATTTATTACATATTTCTTCTGATTGATATGCAAGTGTTTTGATAGATAAACTCTTTCCACAGGAAAGTACAGATTAGGGAGTGGGGACACAGCTGCATCTTTAGTGCAGTGAAAGAGCTAAATTGGAAACAATTCTTCCTTTTCATTAACATTCTCCATTTGGGAAAAGGGCAAAAAACTAAAATTTGGGAGAAGATTTTCCTAAGAGTAAAACTGACACCCCCTCTAAAAGTCAGATTTTTATTGACCAATTCGGATTTTAAACCAAAAATTGGAGAAAATCCAAAAAAAATCAAAGTAGTTGGCAGCTCTGCAGAGTGTCAAGGGGAAAATCCTTATGTGAAATCTGGAACCAAGCATTTAGCAAGCTATAAATAATTTAAAAGTATTAAAGTCAATGCATGAATTGTTCTAACACAGTTAAAATGGCATCTATCTTTTGATACATCACTAAACCATGACCCTGATTCATATAATGGTTGTTATTAAGAACGTGTTATGCTTGCTTATCATTACGTATTAATCTGTACATTTATGGAGGCCCCAAATACTTGTATTGCACTACATTACAATGAAATTAAGCTTTACACCAAATTTGGTGGTCCTAGCTTTTTCCATTTGAGAATGGACAGACAGACATTCTCTAAAATACATAATAGATGACATATTTGCTTACGCTGTAGTTTCCTGGATATTGCGAATTCCTTGTTCCATATCTTCACAAAATTCTTTCCATGGAGTTATACCTAGTTTTCTCTTTAATTCTTGCATGTGTCTTATTTTAGCAGAAAGAACTTGCCTTAGTGTTGTTATTTCCTCCTCTGTCTACATTTGAAACAAAATAACTTTGTTACTTAAAGATTATAAACACATGCAAAATTCTCATATGAAAATCCTCAAAAAATACAATACATAATAGCTATTAAAATGTGCTACTTAACAACCTTACTATGTACAATATTGGATCACCCTGTACTCTAATAATGTTTTGCTCATGGCTTGGTTTCCACTAAGCTCTTAAAAGTATAGGAACTAGTTTACAACATTCCTATTGCAAGCAATTATAGTCTGCTTTTGTGTGATCAGATACCACAAAGGTAAAAAAACTAAGCAACAGCAGATTTTTAAAATAAATTTATGTGAAAATTATGATTCAGAGTCTACTACTATATTGAAAATTTCTGAAGTATATAAGTGTTCTAAGCTGGTTAGTCAAAATATTAGCAGTTGATCCGATAAGCAATATAATTCAAGATAAAATCATGTGTATACAAATATGTGGGATCATAAAAATAATAAAAAAAATAAATACACCCTCAAGCAGCTATTCCAACTTATTTCAAAGGTCAACTATTTGGTAGGAAAACATTCCTTATTATAAAGTTATTATCATAATTACTCCCTCAATGGTGCAGCATTATTGCATTGGTTTATTGTGACACTGCAACCATCAGGGTCCAAAGTTCAATTCCAGATTGTTGGCATAGTTGTGTCTATCATAATCTACAGATAAATTGCTAGATTTTTCAGCTCTGACTACTAATGAAACAAAAATTAGAACTAACAATTGCATGGTTGTTTTCAAGAATATCCATATAGGTACAGTCTTATTATTGCTTTTAAACCTCAAGTGCAGGACTGCCACCAAGATTAGTTTCAAAATCCTACTATTGACACTAAAAAATTCTGTAAAAACCTGTAATATATAAAATTGGAGTTCGCAATAATATTTTGATCTTAATTTTAATCGGAACACTAAACAATCAACCAAGAAAAGATTCTTACTTGAATGATGCTCCTACCTTATAAATATTGTTAGGTTATAGCCATATATTCTATATACTCTAACACAGGATATCATCAATAAACTCACTTCTCCAAATTTCTTGCTTTATAAAAATAAGAGTACATAAGCTAGTAAACAATGCAATTTTCTAAAATTTCCTATATACAATACATCACACAAGGTACTGATAATGTCATTACTGCCATTAACTCCTACTAATGAAGCAAAGAACACCCTCTTGAAGATGATGATGAAAGTTATCAAATCTAGTTAGGGAACAGGACTATCTCCAAATAATGTGTGTGATCTTCAGTGATTTTACGAGTGTAAAAGAAGCTAGTGAACTGAATGGTGAAATATGAGTGCCTGCAGAAAACCCACCCCACAACTAAGCAATGGAAACAGCCAGTGGGAAGGACAATGACAGAGCTTGACTGCATAAAATGCCAATGGTGCAAGGGAATCAGATGCTCAAAGTCGGTAAATCTTTTATGAACCCTAACACTTTTGGAACTTTAGGTCGTACAGGTTGAGAGTGTAAGCATATTGTATAATTAATCAGATAAAACCTGTGTTATACTATGAATGTCATTTTTCCGTATTTCTTGTTTAAAAACTGAGTACTATTTAAAGTGTCCTTATTTCCTCCAATTTCTTGCTTTCCCCCCCCCCCTCGCCTCATCAGTTGGTTTGAAATCTTTCCCAAAATTTTTGCAATGCAACAAAGCATTCAGCATTAGAGATTCTAAAGATGATCTATCTTCAAGTTAGATCAAGTGCTGAATACTCTTTCTACAAAGCACTGCCATTAGTATGTTAATGTTTAGTAGTTTAAATTAGTAGGTTAAGGTTAGTGTATGTTACGGTGTCCATGGTTACCACTACTTAGGAAATGAAAAAAAAATGTGAACATCCTATTCCTTGAGAGAAAGTCTTGTTAGAGGATTTGGGGATGCAGTTCATCTGCAACCCAAACATAGTTATCGACCTTTCTGGAAGTTGTAATAAAGCCATGTCTCACCACCTGTTACAATTTCTGTTAACTGTTTGGGGCCATTAGGGTCAAACATTGCCAGCATCTCCTAGCACAGGTTGACTCTAGTCCCTTTTTTGCTGTTCTATCAGTTTGTGGGGTATCCATTTGGCACAGATCTTTTGGAAATCTAGATGTTGATAAATAATTGTTTCCACATTGCCAATCGATACACTGACATCTAAACTTATTACTTGAATGGTGATGTGCGTTTTCCTTAATGAGTTCAAAAACAGCAGTGATGATTCTTTTGTTCATGGACTCCTTCGGTCTTCCTGCATGATGGAGGTCTTCGAACTCTGCCATCCTTTCCTGAATTTGTGCATCCATCCCATAACAGTGCCATATGAATAGGAATGATCCCCATATACTTGTGATAAATCGGCATGAACTTTTTTCATATCGCCACCAAGCTGCATCCTTATGAAAATGTAAAATATTTCTCCATCAATGTGTGTGATCTTCAGTGATTTTACGAGTGTAAAAGAAGCTAGTGAACTGCATAGCAACAAACACACAGATTTCACAGATTGAACATTATGTGCCACCTGTGAAGAGAGAAATGATGACATGGCCTTTGTTACTTAACATGCAATGACAAGTTAGACAAGCTTTCAAAGAAGTCGTAGGTCACTAACTTCAGAGGAATGAGTGCAAATCTACAGACGTGTCAAGAACTTTTCGAATGCCCTCCATAACTGCAAGACAAAGACAGATTGTGTAACACCTAGAGGTTTAAGGATGTTTCTGTCCAATGCAGTTATGTTTTAAATATACAGTGAACTATCATATAATAAAGTCATCAGATAACAATTTGTCACTTAATAAATTGCTTCTGATAAACCTTGACTGACTCATATAATGAATGACTCGGCAGGCCTCAGTCAATCAGCAATGCATATTTATGAGTGCATGGAGCTATATTGCTTTTGCTTATAGAAACAGCTATTTTGGAGCCATCATCATTCAGCAATTCTAAAAATCACTCTACCTGCACCAGCTCTGATCTTCGAAGATCTTCAAAAAAAATTATTTTTCTTCTAACCCAACTTCTCCATCAAACCTTGTCCCCCACCCCTCAAGCATGTCATCTTTAAGGTAAGAATTGTTTTATCATAAAAAATTTACACATTATTTATTGATCCTTTTACTGTTTCTATTAGTTTTTATCTTTTAACATGTTATGTTTATTTGTCAAAAATTAGTTTTAAATTTTATAAACTATGCTTTTAAGGTAAAAAAGGTTAACTTAAAATAGGTCTTTATAATGCACTCCCCACAGTTACACAATGAGTTTTTCATGGAATGAATTAAATTCATTATGTAGGAGGTCCACTGTATTCAATTATCTATTCCCTAGATTTGGAATTGAAGAAATTTATTAATCATACTTTGAATATTGTTGCCAATGATAATGATATTGCTTTTTCTTCCAAACAGATAAAGTTGTTTCAATGGACGAGATTTTTGTCAAAAACACTCAAGGATTGTCTGAAAAATTTAAAAACTGTTGAATTAATATTTTTGATGCAATATATGCATTACATTTTGGTCTGTAAGTTGTAGTTCTTCTCTAGGAAAGTTGTACATGGTAAAAAACTTGTTGTTTGTATCCATGGTGGGTTGGGAATGATTTTCATTGCTCTGGTTGATTTCCATTGGAGATATACTTTCTGAAAGATTTTTCCATTCTACTGTTGTAGGGATCATTTTTACAGGTTTCTTCATTTAGGTAAATTTATAGCATTTTTATATAGCTTAATTGGGTTTTTAATTTAGATTTTTCAATAAAAATTCTTGTCACATCATGGAGTTACATGTTTCCTACTACTGTGTGTGAGAGAGCTGCGATTGTCATTTTTTAGAAATGCTATTTTAGAGTTCTTACAGGTATTATCAAGTTCTTTTTTGTTCTTCTCTGTATTTTTTTAATAGCTTATTACTTCTTGGGAAGTAAGAGTTCTAAAATATCTCTTGTAAAGTGATTTCAATTATATCTGGCTCACATGGAATAGTATGGCATCTAGTTGACAAAATTAAGATAACAGTGTTTTTATCAATATTTCAATTTTAATAACATCTCTGAAGATATAAATGTGTTATTATAGGCAACATTACATACAGTTTTTAAATAACCAATCAAAATAGATCTGTGACACTACAATTCCTTGCAACATGCAAATTATTAAATGCCTACAAATTTAATGCCTCCCAATTGATACATAAGGCTGCAAAACATTCTCTGTTAAATAGCATTCCAAGAAATTTTTCTAATCAGGTATGCTGTAAATGGGGAAACTTCAGGGTCTTAATTAGAAGAAAAAACAAGCAGCTGACATTGTTTGGTTTATTTGTTTGGAGTTTTAAGACAACTCAAGCTGTATTGTCCAAAACAGATAAAATGGAAAAAGTCTAAAAACCAGAAAACTTACATGGAAAATAAAACATTAAATCACAAGAAATCGAATGTAAAAAAAATATAAAAACCAGAGACTTGTAAAAGACCTGTGACAGCAAAGGATTCAGAAGAATAAGAAAATTAATAAACCTAAGTAAATTAGTAAAAAAATAGGAGATTAAATTAATAAAACATTCAAAATTAGAGGGTATAAATGAATGATCCTAAAAAAGGTGCAAAATATAAGAGACTTGGAAGATACACTATTAGAACTAAACTACAACATTTGGAATTAAAACATGGGCATCAATTAAAATATGGTTCATGACTAAAATAGTGTCACAAAAACTTGCACATACAATGATCACCTGCCTAAAGAAAAGAATGCACTGAAAATCTATGACCTATGCTGAGAAGGTACAATTTCCCCTTGAAATTCCTGCAATGAGAAAATGCCCACAGTTTAACAGACTAGATATCAAATAATTTATTGCGAGTCTGATGTGGACATGAAAAGAACAAGAAAATCTGCAATGAAGATTGCCATGTGACTACCAAAGATATGAAGGTTGCAAAGAATGCCAAATTGCCACAGCATGTTGCATGCACTTTTGATGCACTCTCAATGGGGAATTCCTGATCATCATCCTAAAGCAGACTGGTGGCAGTGAAAGCCACACTGAGTGATGGAAAGTAGGCCATTAATCTCCAACTACCAGATGAGTCTGGCAATGAATATTCTTTCCAACACTTTGCATACACAATTGATCAATGCCATGGGATAATTTGAAGGAATCCTGGACGAGGAAAGGACAAGACAATAGCCTCTCTTTATTATCCTGGAAACTTCTCCTAGAGAAAATTGTGATAAAAATGTGGAGCAGCTGATACTTAATGGAGAGAAATGTTGGAGCATTGCATCATCATCATCATCATAGATGTTATCTGGTCTGACAGCAGGCAGTAGCATGAAAAGAATGCAGAGCAAACTGAAGCTCTCTTGTGGTGAATGGCTTGCTGTAGGACTGTAGGCCATTCAAGCGGAAAAACAGTGGAGAGCATTCAGCCTTGCTCTTCAGAGCCAGGAACTCAAAAAGAGGATGAAAGAGAACATTGTGGGGCAGAACAAAAGTTTCTGCCCCACAATGTTGGCAATGCTGTGGGGATCAGTAACTGCACATCCATTATACTCAGGACTGGTAATGAGTGGTACGAACATGACATAAAAATTGCTCATGCCAGTGATATAGTTGTATACTACATTTAAATTCCTTTTGGACGAGTTCCTTGATATACCAAACTTTAGCCCATGGTCTTAAATGCTTCTAGGTTGGAAAAGCTTGATATCTTTGAAGTACCCAAAGCTTGTTCTAAGCATTGCAGTGAAATCAGGTTTCCACCATGGTTTCAGAAACCAAGGAAATAATGAAGTCTGAGAGATGGTTGAGGTACAACAATACAGTTCATGATCTCCTTCACTGCAACACTGATGAGTACCTTCTAAGGGATAGAGTCAAAGAGAAATTAAAAACCACTCCAATCAGCTTGATCAATGCTCCATTAGTGACATATGTTTCTTGTCTATGATACAGCTTTAAGAGTCGGATTGTTTTACCTCTGGGTGTAATTTTTTTGAACACAATGGGCTAAAGGACCAGGCCACAAGGCACCCAAGGGCTAAGAGAAGGTTGGGGGAAGAGGGAATCCACTGGAAGCTGTTAAGAGACAGATGGAAGCCAGCTGTCAAGGCCATTTAGAGTACTCTTTAATGTGCACCAGGTATGGCTCTCCTGCACATGAGCCATAGATTAACATCCAATCTAATGGACAGCTTCCATAATGAACACCTGATGGTCTTTCCAAGAACATTAGGATCCCTTTTCTCACTGAGAGCAGGTGGGGATTAATAATATAAATAAATAAATACCCCCTCAAGCAGCTGCTTGCCACAGAGGTCTGACAGGAGCCTGTCAGTTTATATGCCATAGTAGAAGGTCTGTGAGGATGGCAGGACCTCAGCAGAAAAACAACACACACAACCATGCCTTACCCGGGGCTCGAACCCAGGTCCCTTAGATCAGTAGCCAAGCGTGCTAACCACTCGGCCATGGGATGGCATAGGTGGGGATTAGTGAAGATAAAAATAACTGCAGATTACAAGCCTGGCATGCTACTAACTGAATCATTCTGTGCTCCAATCTAGTACTGGAAAAAAAGTAAAATTATTATTCTACAAAAAATTATACTGAACTTAAACTGATTACCTACTTTGATCAATTCATTTTTCCATTCTTCTTCTGCTTTAGCTCTCACTTCAGGGTCCATTTGTGACAAATCATGCACACCACTATCTGGAGTTACTGAGTAGCCACTTGCTTCTTCTGTCGTATCATAATAAGTATCTAAAATAATTGATGAAAGCAAAAACTGAGTAATAGCTTAAAAAGTTTTTTTTAATAAATTTTGAATGAAAAAATATCAGGCCGAAGGGATAGGTTATTTTAACTTCTCAAATATAAAATAGACATGTCTATTTTAGCAGACTTAAAGTCTGCAAGAAAAACCAAGTTTTTGTGGAAAAAAGTCATTGGGCAAATTAATAAAAGATTGGTCGACAATAAATACACAGAATTACAGGTTGACAGTGAATACAAGATATACAGTTGTGAAAAAAATGAGTTTTACTGATGAGTGTTACTTAAACGTCTCCCACTTTCATGGCAGATGGCTGACAAGAACACCTAGCTGTGTGAGACACCTGATAGTGGGCGATATGGGTTCAAGTGTTACTCATCAGCAAAACTCATTTTTTACACAACTTATTAATCAAAGATCATTAATTTCTGTAAATTTTTATTTTGAACAAAATATGTTCAGTATTCAAACAGTTATGGAAATAAGAACATTAAGAAACAGCACTGCCAGTCAAAAATTTATCTCAAAGCAAATTAAAACAAAAACTGTTATACTCAACTATTTACTAAATTAAGGATTCCTTTTTTTTAAAACTTGCATGCTGAATATTAGTTTTAATTAACTTTGGCCATAACATCACTGCCTATTGTTCCAGCTTCCATAATATTTTAAATACTGAACACATATTTCATAAATAAAAAATAAATAAATACCCCCTCAAGCAGCTGCTTGCCACAGAGGTCTGACAGGAGCCTGTCAGTTTATATGCCACAGTAGAAGGTCTGAGAGGATGGCAGGACCTCAGCAGAAAAACGACACATACATCCATGCCTTACCCCGGGCTCAAACCCAGGTCCCTTAGATCGGTAGCCAAGAGCGCTAACCACTCGATATTTTATGTTGTTTGAGAAACCAGGACAAGCCTCATGGAGCTTCTAGATTATTTCTATCCTTTCCAATAGAGAGCCCTCATTTCTTTAAAAAAATATTGTTAAAACACAAAATTTAGAGAGATCTGGCTGATATCTTAAACTTATGTCCATTGATATTTAAAAAAAAGAGGCTTGTTTTACCTCTGAGGCTTAAACTTTTTTGCACAAAAATGAGCTAAATGGCCAGGTCATGAAGAATCCAAGAAGCTCAGAGAAGTTTGGGGAAAGGGGGTTGGAAACCTCGGAGCGGTACTTTTTTGCACACAATGGGCTAAATGACCAGGTCACAAGGTCCCCAAAGGCTCAGAGAAAGTTGGAGGAGGGGACCCACTGGAACATCTGTTGGAAGATGGTAGCTTCCGATCAAGACCATCCACGCATGTTCTTTAAAGTGTGGAAGGTGGAAATATGATTGAATGATGCCATTGAATGCTCCACTATACAGGAAAATATTACATCTGATGGATGGCACCACATGTCACATTCGTGTGCTGATTGAGGCCTAATAGAAGCTGACATTAATGCTGTGAAGCAGTGGAGAAGGAACCTGTCGAACAGATCTGCATTATTCAAAAGTTATCTAATTTTCTCAGTTCATTCAAATCTGAAATATGAAAATTTTTCGAATTTTTAGCCATGCCAAAGATTTATTTCCAATAAGATATGGTAGCATTATGGTCTAAATTTATACTGTAACTCTTTAAATAAATTGTACCAAAAATCGGAATTTCAAGTTTTTTTTTTAAAAAAAGAATAATTTTCACTACCTTAATATCAGATACTTGGGACTAATGTTCAAGTTGCAAGCTCTCATGGTTTCGTGGATGGTAGGCTGAGGGGACCTGCTGGACAGCTGTTGGGAAAAGGAAGTCAGCCTCCTGTCAAGGCCATCCAGCACATTCTTTAAAGTGTGTGGGGTGTGGCTCTCACATACACACGGCCTTTATAAGTTCAACAGTGACCCCTATTCACTATGGGCAGGGTGGGAAGTATAGCAGAAAAAATCTCTATACTTGCCCAGCTGGGACCCGAACCTGAGAATTGCAAGCCTGGCATGCTACAAGGAGTACAGGGTGGAAATATGATTGAGTGATGCCATCCAATGCTCCACTATACAAGAAAGTACTCATCTGATGGATGGCACCACATCACATTCATGTGCTGAACGAGGCCTAAAAGAAAGCTGATATTAATGCTGCAAAGCAGCAGAAAAGGAACCTGTTGAAATGATCTGCATTACTCAAAAGTTATCTAATTCAGTCAGTTCATTCATATCTAGAATGTGGAAACTTATTGAATTTTGAGCCATGATAAGAATTTTTTGCCAATAATATTTGGTGGCTGAGTGATTAGCACACTTGGCTACTGATCTAAGGAACCTGGGTTCGAGCCCCAGGTAAGGCATGGATGTTCATGTTGTTTTTCTGCTGAGGTCCTACCCTCTTCACATCCTTCTATGACATATAAACTGACAGGTTCCTGTCAGACCTCTGTGACAAGCAGCTGCTTGAGGGGGTATGTTTTATTTATGGTCTAAATTTATACTGTAACTCTGTAAATAAATTGCGCTGAAAGTCGACAGTTTTTGAAAGGGGAAATTCGAGCTTTTTTTTTTTAAAGAATGATTTTGGCTACCATAATATCGAATATTTGGAACTAATGTCCAAGTTCGTAGATCTCATGGATGATTTGGTGAAAAGACCTGCTGAACAGCTGTTGGGAAAACCCAAAAATATAGGGAGAGTAGATCGTAGATTGGTAAAGGATATTCGATGTTCCGGGCAATACAGTGCCCTTAACCATCTCCAACTGAGGTTGTGCCTGATTGGCATGAGTTTAAAACATAGGTAAACCACCCTTGGGTGGGCCCCGAAAGGCTAATAACTAAAAGAGCAAAAAGCAAAATAGAACCGCACAAGAGACCTAAAATGGGAAGTTTTCCTCGGAGAAGGCCATCATTTTAGGCCTCTTGTACTTGTTCAACACAGTATGGTCATAAAGTAAAAGACGAGAAATAATCTCGTTAGGATTATTATTCACACCCTCAAAAAACTTCGAGGTGCGCTTAATATGAGGGTAAATGTGGTCGATGCCCAAGTCAGAATGAAGTCGTCTGTTAGTAACAAACCAAGGGGCATTGACCGCTGCTCTCAAGATTTTGTTCTGTAAGACCTGAATCTTAAGAATATTGATGGCGGTAGTGTTCGCCCATATAGGTGAAGCGTATAAGATCACCGGTCTGATGATGGCATCACAAAGCAAAAGCTTATGATCCAAAAGGAGGATGGAGTTTCTCCTAAGAAGAGGACCTAACTGGCCTCTAAGCATATTCACCTTGGAGATGATGTGATTTACATGACTGTCCCATTTTAACCTACGGTGTAAATGCACACCGAGGTGTTTGACCGAGTCTTCCCAGTCAATGGGTATATCGTGAAGTTGAAGGCAAGCAGGATTTGCAAGGCGCTTGCCAGTAAAGAGGATGGCAGAACTCTTGTCCGAGTTTATCTTCACCTTCCATTTGTCATACCAATCACCCATCTGGGTCAAGCTCCATTGCAATCGTTTTACAGCAATGGCTGGACCCAGGGAGGGAGATAAGATTGCAAGATCATCTGCGTATAGAGCCAGATGTATGCATTCAAAAGAAGGTAGATCATGTAAATAGAGAGAGAAGAGTGACGGGCCCAAAAGGGATCCCTGAGGCACACCAGCAGAGAACTCTTCTAGTAGAAATATCAGAATTAATCTTCACTTGAAAAGTCCTATTAGCAAGATAAGACTCAATGAGGCTGATCAGTCCCGATGGAACAGCTGCATGAATGAGTTTGTAAATCAGGCCGTCCAACCAGATGCGGTCAAAGGCTTTGGCCACATCCAGAAAGACGGCTGCAATGGATTCCTTCTTATTGAGGGATTCTGCGACTGCCTCCACCACCCTGAGGATCTGGTGTTCTGTAGATCTCTTTCGCCTGAAGCCAAACTAGACCTCAGGCAAAACAGGGTGGTGGACAAGAAAGTCATCAAGACGGATGATAATGATCCTCTCAAAGAGCTTGCTCAAAGATGATAGCAGGCTGATGGGACGATAGCTTGTAGGGAAGGTAGAGTCCTTTCCTGGTTTGTGTAAAACTTTCACTATGGCATTTTTCCATATATCTGGAAACAAGTGATGTCTGAGTAAATAATTAAAGATAGAACACAGATGCGTTATGGCTTTTGCCGGTAGATATTTCAGCATCTTATTTGTAATTCTATCCTGACCAGGGGCCTTATTAGGTTTAAGGTGTTTGATGGCCAGTTGGATTTCCAGAGGTGTGGTAAAATCCACCCTGGATCAGTCAGCTTGATCGAAATGGTAAAGAGACTGCTCCACCATTTCACAGGTAGAGATATCAGAGAGATCATGATTTTCTGTAAATTGTAGTTCTAAGGCATCCACAAAAGCTTCAGCCTTATCATCATCACTATAATTGAGACCAGTTTCACTGTGTATAGGTGGGAAACTGGTCATCGGATTTTTCAGAGCCTTAGTCATTTTCCATATGGAATGGTCAGTGGTTGAAAGTGACCACCTTTTTATTCCATTGGTCATTTCGGAAATCCCTGAGCTGAGATCTCACCTCGAGTCTCAGGTGATTGTAGATCTTCTTATCTGAGTCTAATCTAAGTCTCTGCCACACATGCCTCGCCCTATTCTTCTCTTTGATAAGGCAAGTAAGATGTGGTGGCAGGACACAGTAATCAGGTTTGGGTGTAAATTCCTCACTGGCCTCACACTTGGAGGTCAGTAACAGGTTAGTAAAATCTTCAATGACACCATTTATGGTCCTGTCATTTAATGGCTGACATGTACCAAGAATCTTGTCATTGAAAAGAATTTTGTAAAGTTGCCACTCTGTCAGGCTGAGCATACCAGTTACAACAGGCGTGGAAAGAT
Organism: Ryuthela nishihirai; assembly: GCA_038380435.1. Lineage (NCBI taxonomy): Eukaryota > Metazoa > Arthropoda > Arachnida > Araneae > Heptathelidae > Ryuthela > Ryuthela nishihirai. The sequence continues at coordinate 20,291,864 of JAWZYU010000017.1, forward strand.
GCAAAGTCAGACAGACTGGCAGATGATTGGAGTTAAGCCGGTTTATGACACACAGATCATATGTTGGCAGAAAGTTGCCAAAAATGGCCATATCCACTACATCGGGTGTATGTAAAGTGTTAAAAGAATAAAAAGTGGGCTCACAAGGAGCATCAGTGATAAGACCCTTATTTGTAAAATATTCTAATAAAATTTTTCCGCTGCTGTTGCAGGCCCTTGAATGCCAAGCAGTATTCTGGACATTATCTTGGCATTAAGGTCACCCGCAACAACAGTAGGTAAATTGGAATCGAAGATTGAATCCAAATCAACAGTCATTGAATTTGGTGGCTTATAAACTGCAACCAGGTGTAAAGTACCCAGGTTGGTATCGAGAACAGCCACAGCAGTGGCTTCCATGGTGACGAGGTTTAAGGCAGGTAGTAAATGGTGTTTAATGGATCGCTTGATCAGGACGGCTGTGCCATCTCCGCTATTATGTAAGCAATCATTGAGATAAACCTCGTAATTTGAGATCTTAAGAACATCTGAAGCTTTCAAATGTGTTTCGCCTAGCAAGATGACATCTGCCTGAGATTCCGTCAAAAACGAGCGGAACTCAGGCAAATCATTCAGGATCCCATGGCAGTTCCAGTAGAAAATCTGCAGGTAATCTTTTGAACATCTTACTGCCATCTAGGTGAAGGTTGAGATGAGGGCATTGAAAGCTTTTAGGCCTATTGTCAGCTTGGCCATCAGGCCATTGGCCTTCTGATAGTCTGCCATCAGACCTTTAATGATGGAAAGTATCTTTGAAACATTAAGGCTTTTAAAAAGCAGAAAGATACCTTTCAGGTCATTGAGAATGTTGGCATCAAATTGATCGCCTGCAGGTGTTTGAGTATCTGAGGATTTAGCTGCACTTGGGGCAGATCTGGCTTTGTTCATCGGCTTGGCTGTATCTACTTTTTTGGACGCAGCAGCAGCCGCATATGAGACACCAGGTGTTACCTTTGAACTGGTAATTTTTGGAGTGACAATCACTGGTTGTACTACAACATCTGATACCACATCCTTTTTTGGAAAGTGGACACACCCTTTGTAATTGGCGGTGTTCCCTAATCCGCAATTCACACATTTGGGGAGGCTGTCATCCTTTTTCCAGATGCAGTCCTTTGTGAGATGCCCACCTGCACATTTCACGCATCTAGGTAAATTATAACATCCACTCTGTGCATGGCCATACCTTTGGCACTGGGTTGGGCTTTTCTTAGCCCTATAGCTTTCTACATGCACTTTCAGGTGGAATAAATCAGTGATATTGAAGATCTTTTGGCAACTCAGCCAAAAACACAGGTATCAAGGATCTGTCCTTGCCTTGGTCAACCAAAGCTTAACGGACTTCATCTGAATTTATATCTGAAGGGAGGTTTTTTAACATGACCCTCAGATTCTTTTCATCCTTCAGTTTATATGTGTGAAACTGAAGTTTTGCCTTCTCACAGTAATTTACAAAGGATCTGTAATCATCTGTACATTTCGTCTGGAGACGTACAATGTCTCCAGACGATTTGGCTGTGAAGGATTCAACAGCTAATTTAACAAGATCTTTGTTAATGTTGACCCAGTTCTTCGGTGATATCAATATAATTGGTGGGATTTTCTCAAATTTCTTGGCATTTTCCTTTGGAATGCCAACTGCATCAACGGCTTCCATCTCTGAAGCTGGAGGGTCTAAAAATTCTTGCTCCAAGGCTGAAAAACGAGTCTTGGAGGCAAAAGTGGATTCTGGATTTGGAGATAAGGCTCTCTTATGTCCTTTCCCTTTCTTAGATTTCTTTCCAACAACCTTCTTTATTGGTTTGATAGAGGTTGGGTTGTTTTACCTCTGAGCGGCACTTTTTTGCACACCATGGGCTAAATGGCCAGGTCACATGGACCCCGAAGGCTCAGAGAAGGTTGGGGGACCCACTGGAACAAGCTGTTGGGAGACAGATGGTAGCCTCTCGTCAAGGCCATCCAGCGTGTTCTTTAACGTGCACAGGGTATGGCTCTCCCGCACACGGGGCCACGGCTTAACGTCCCATCCGAAGGACGGCGGCCTTTCCAAACCCATCGGTGTCCCCTACTGACCGTGGGCAAGGCGGGGAATTTTGCGGAGATAAATCTCAACGCTGACCCAGCTGGGACTCGAACCTGGGAACTACAGATTACAAGCCTGGCGCGCTACCGACTGAGCCACCCCCGCCCCTATAGAGGTGTTGGATTCATCTTGGCAAATATCCATCCCGTGCTATGGGATTCAAATTCTGTATAGATTCCAGAACGATCGTCTGACTTGAGCAATGCTCAGTGCAGACGTGCTCATTTATGTCTTTCTCGATGTAAAATCTATCCAAGATTACATTATTAAATTTAACTCGGTCTTCTGGAAGAAGACTGTGAATATCCTTCATAGAAGGCATTTTATCAATTGTAGAATTGAAGTCGAACAGTTTCTTATTTTTCTTCAAGAGAAAAGCACAAATTTTTTGCGCTGTAAATCATCTGAGAGGATTCCAGCAAGACTTGATCTCCAGAGGTCTCTATGTCATCCGATGTGACGTCACTGCAACAGAAGCTCTCTGTCAGGACTGGGACAGATTGAGAATCCATAACATCAGAATTTACCATTTTATAACAGCTTTAAGATTTAAGATTTTGCAAATATAAAGCAAAAAATGAATATTAGATAATATCAGAGGATATATATATATGAGTGTAAATATATCAAAATAGAACAATTTCACAAAAATAATGTGAAAAAATTCATAAGTTTCGAATACAAAAACAATTGTAACTGTCAAGAGCTACAACTATCAGAAGCGATCAGAACTGGTTTCAAAAGAACAGATTCCTGTTAACTATCAGAAATCTGTCTAAAAACAGTAAAAACTCAAGACTGAGTAAATATAATAAAGAACAAATGCGTTAGATACAAAATCTAACAACAAACGAATAATATAAAAATGAACACAATTTAAATCAGTAGCGATAAAATTGATAATAAACACAAGAACTTGGTAAATGAAAATAGCAATTAAATAACACCTCAGCGGAGGATTTTTCAGAACTTACATGAAAATATAAGTGTATAATTCCAAGCCAACAGCGCCCAACTCAGAGTCGGCTATTAGCAAGTACTTTTCCACTACCAATAATGGCCGACTTTAAATCAGCTATTGGCAATGTACTCTTCCGACGTTAATAGCAGCCAACTCAAGTTGGCTATTGGCCTGTACTAATACAAAATCGAGTATATTGTAGAAATCTGGTAGTATAATCCAGAGTAAGTAGCTTGAAAAGTTTTCCTGGAGAGAATTAATCTGAAAAGCTAACTAGAAAACTCAAAGTTTAAGTAAAATATTTAAGATAAACTAGCTAAGTCTTCCTACCAAGGGCTACACCAGGATTTTAACCTGATCTGGCTCAAGGTTATTAGGAAAGTTAAGTTTAAGAATAGCTAAAACATTTATATCCAGGAGTGATGCGAAAACACGTCATGACTGTTCGAAGTCAGAGCACCAAGTCCTACGAACTCTAGGCGAGATTGAAGCAATCCAAAATAAATACTTCGATGCCTACCCGACAAAACAGAAGTCATGTTGCTGAGAAGCATATTATAGGGCACAAGCAGTATTGCACTGGTTACATTTTAACAGAGTTTCATGTGAATTAGGTTTGTTACACTTTTACTGAAAAAATATTATTCAAAAGTTACCTATGATCACTTACTTATTTTCATTCAATTGTGCTATTAAACTAATCACAATATATTTGAGAAAACAATAGAGAAAAAACTCTATAGTAGTCTATCAGAAAAATCACTATAAACTAGTAAAAAGACACAATTGAAAATCTTATTCACCCTATTACTTTATTTCAAGAATAAAATGAAAATACCTAGTTCTTCCAGCTCTCGAGCAGAAGCAATCCTGATAAATCTTTGATATTTGGCATCCCTACAGTCTGTATCTATTAAATCACCATTGATGAGAGCCACAGAATTAGCATCTCCCATATGGTCTGCAAAATCAAATGCTCCAAATGGTACATATAAATCTTCTTCTAAGCTTGCTCTTCTGCCAAGAGATTCTAACGACTGCCGTGACATATTTATTCAAATTTGATACTTGGGTTACAAGGCAGAATAAACAGATCTCATGAGAAAAATCTGAGATTCGTACAAGCATATCCTGTAATAATATTTCCTCTTTTGTTCTTTTTCACGTTTATATCCTTTCCATTTGAAGCTCATATTTACGAAACAGTACGATTGTTACCTGAGTCTCATAAATAATATATGAAACACAAAAAGGAATCAGATGAAAACTCTATATCGCTTCAAATTGATTAACTCGTTAACGTCAAAGCTCTTCATTCGCGTACCTCGTGTGCAGTCGGTTTACTCACTGACACACCCACTGACGAAATGCACAATTCCTGATCATAGACAGCTTCGATTCTGAGTCCGATAAGGCAGTCAAGTCATTGATCCAGTTCACTGTTAGCGGCTGACACAGCAATATACATCTCTCTTTTCTTTAGGCATTTTAATTGTTTTTAGAACTGCGATAGCACACATTGACACCAGTAAACTTTTACATAGTTATCGGTATTCGTAGGCGTAATATTCCAAAGATACAACTTTAAGATATAATTACTGGCAGCACAGTTTCCACAAATTAACACTGGTAAAAAATTTAAACCTTTTCACATGTTAATTTGCAATCCATATCGTTTTCATTTTATCACACATGAAGGACCAGATGAAAAGCATAATACACAAATACACTTCAGAAACCACATTATTTTCATTGCGCTCTGAAATTAAGTCCTAAACAGCAACATAAATGCGGAAAATCGATAAAGGCGGAAGAGGGAACAGACAGAATCACACACGAAAAACAGTATATTTTTGTTGCTTCTTGGGCACGTAAACCGACAATGGACGTTAAATAACACGTGTCGCACAGTCCAGCTGTTATTCAAAGGCAAGGCACTCGTAAGCGCAGCGTCTGACCTAAAGCAAACTGAACCGACGCCGACTCCACAACAGGTAAACGCCTGAAAAGTTTTGGATGACTCACCGTCTCGCTACAATAAAAGCCAGCATTCCTGCTCAAACACATTTTCCTCCTTCAAAGAACTAAGTTCAGCTACTGGTTCGTGAAAACCTGTTTTGTACGCTCTGAATAAAGCACAGTAATCCGCCGCCAACAGTCTGTTCTCGCTAGAAATAGAGGCAACGACCTGCATAATAATAGTGTAGTCCGATTGGCTGATGGTGAATTAAACCTTTTCCGTGCAGTCATGATTATTTTTATATCTATTTCAAAATAAAAACTATAAATTCCACCTTTTCTTTTATAGTTTTATACTGGCAGAATCAGAACAAGTTGGTATGATGACCGTGAGTTAAACCATCCGAAATCTCTTATCATTATGCAGTTGACAAACTAGAAATTAGGTGATTTCAAGCGAGAAAAATAAACCAAGAAAATATCAATGAACTTGTCCAGAGCTATTCAACAATATTTATATAAACTTCGCTAAAATGCAGTTTTTTTTTTAAAAGAAAATGAGACCAAAGTCTATTTAACTGAAATTAATGGAACCAGCGCTACCAAATTCTCAAACATTAAAAAAAAAACTATCATCATACAAATGGAAAACAAGTCCTTTCATGTCCCTTCTTCGAACAGGATTTTAAAGAAAAATAGCCGTGTGGTTAGCGTGCTTGGCTATGATCAAAGGGACCCGGGTTCGAGCCCCGAGTAAGGCATGGATGTTTGTGTTGTTTTTCTGCTGAGGTCACTCCATTCTCACCTATCTTCTACTATGGTATATAAACTGACAGGCTGCTGTTACACCATGTCAAGCAGCTACTTGAGGGAATATATTTTTTTTTTTCATATCCAATGATTAAAGTAGCCCTTGGCCATAGGCTCCGACTTTTACCACGGGGGCAGAATAGTTATATCTATGCCAGATCTGGGGTAAAAAGGCAGAGCCATATCTAGGCTATTATGACAATAGCAGTATTGTGACAATAGATTGTTTGTTGACATAGAATCTTTTTTTTAGAAGTTGTAGAGCTTCGAAGTTAGCTTTCATTGACATAACATGGAGGGAGGAGGTCATAATTTAGTGAGCACTGAGTGTATGTTACATGCCTGAAACAACAAAATTTTGGTGTTAACACATATTTATTGGTAGCACACTAATACTGTATTCTCAAAACCAACTTGAGAACAAAACTGGAATTTATATTTGGTCTACAACAATGATGTATCTAACATTTTTATGGGGTGATAGAGGATTTCACATCATTTATAACTTAATAAGCTTATAAGAACCTCAATATTAAATACCTATTCATAATTCCGCAAGGATGGAGTTAAACTTTTATTTCCAAGAAAAGTAGTGCGTTTGTTTGACCCAGAGATATATTTTCTAAAAATTTCAAGCATTTAAAATTGTCAAAAAAAAGTTACAAAATTGTATGTTGTCTAAAAATTGTGTTTAAAATTAAATTGTGCATACTTTGAATTTCCATGTGTTTGGTGAAAATAATTTAAGCAAATTTTGTTAGTCATTTTTGGTTTCCACTCTTGGTATTACACAAAACCACAGAGCTGAGAGTAAAAGTTTTTTTTTTAAACAAAGCATTTTTCTTAAAAAAAACATTTATATCTAGTTCTTTAGGCTTTAATTTCAACAATGATTTGCATTAGTTGGTAGCACCAAGAAACTGTCATATTACTTCTGCTAGTACGACGATCATGACTCAATATGAAATTCTTAGAAGAATTGAGTGATTTTTAAGTAAAATTAATTTTTTAATTAAGTAGAAGAATTGCTTTATTATTAAGTATAAGTATATTCCGATCTATAAGATTTTAATGTTGATTCAATTGAAATTCGATGCGAACACTCAGGAGCGTAGCTAAGGGAAGCTCCGCCCCAAAAAAATATATCAGTTGGCAAAATTGGGGGAGTGGGCAAAATTCTAAGCGACTTAGTAAAATCCAGGTGAGTAGTGAAAACTGCGATTATTTTTTTTCAAAATTTTGGAGAGTTGGCCAAATCGAGATAACTTAACAAAATTTTGGGGAGCTGCCTCCCACCTTCTGCAACTGAATTCTGGTTACGTTCCTGTTAAGAGACAATTAAATTTATGAAAACTACTTATTTTCTCAGTTGGCAAAATTTGATTTCCGAGTGGAAAATTTTCTTTCTCCCACCTCAATCATAGTCCCTTCGCTAAGCCTCTGAGCGCACTAAAGGCTGGACTTCGACTTTCTGAGGCCCTCGCTACGATAAGCTTAAGAGGCCCTAAGTTATAGTATGCCCCAAAAATTCGAAAGGCGAAATATATGAATTAGTAAATACACAGATCACTTGTTGACATTATTCAACCTGGCAAGTAACTGGGAGGCGTGGGTTCGAGTCTGACTCATTGGCGAAACACAAGTTTGTCAAAATATATATTGTACTTATTATTCTGATTAAAGGGAACTTTAAACATTATATTAGCATTGGCATACAATGACTGTGTAAAGCTGAGATGAACAGTATTTACATAATAGATTAATTTAAATTAAAAAGATTCGTGACACAAACTTCAAATTTAATTTCTGAGGTAATTAAATAACTACTAAGCTGTAGCTTAGTTAGCTTATGCGTAAGTCTGGCCCTGGAGCACTCTCTTCAACATGGAAAACTGTCTTGAGCTGGTGGTATACAAACCCACGACATCCTGATAACATACTAGGTCTGTCTAACCAGTGAGCTACAGACCGCCGATCAAAAATTTCCCTAGTAATGATATTAACTTCTGTGTTCATATCCCACCTGGCTCAAGATACTAATGGCAATTCAGCAAAAAATTGCGGGAATGCATATAATATCACTTGCTGAAAAGATTGCCAATTTCTGATGGTCCATCGGTCAGGACGCCAGTATGCTGTGGGACGCGTGGGTTCGATTCCCACTCAGGACAATAATTTTTATTAAAAGAGCTGCCAAAAGAAGCGGAAATTTTTATTCAAAGACCGAATTTTACAAGAGCGTTATCATCTTGTAAGATGAATGTTTCACCTATCGCACCAGCGTAAGGACGTACATAAGGGTACAGGATGTCATCTCTATACCTTGGAGCATTGAGGTTCTCATTCGTAAATACATAGAGGTCTGTGCGTCCACCTAAAGAAATGCTACCCCAAACACACAAGCTACCACCGCCGTAACTGTCTCTTAGACGGATGTTACTGGGATGATTGTGGGCACCTCGTTTTCTCGATATCAAAAAATGTCCGGAATCATTCTGCAAGCAATATCTGGTCTCATCTGTGAGGAGCACGGACCTCCATTCCTCTTCTGTCCAGTTAACATGCGTGCGTGCCCAATTCAACCGCCCTCTCCTGTGACGTGTTTACAAATTACTGGCCTTCTAGCATACAGAACTCCCTCATAAAGCCTTCTACCAACAGCACAGCTGATTACAACCCTCCCAGTGGCTACTTCCTTCCTCGGCTAAACCTCCGAGATGCGGAATCCGTGCTAAGAAATTGATTCCACAGTCTATGAACCACAGAAGGACTCACATTCAGCAATCACGCCTCGTGACTGACTGACTTTGGCCTGCTTTGAGCTGGCCAATAGCTCTACACCGCAGTTTATTTGGTAAATGATGTCTCGAGGTCATTCCTACAAATTGGTTATTTCAAATTTCTTTACTCACATTTACAACACAAAATAACGATCCCCTCCAAAACACTCGTTTTTATGCCGCTATCCGATTACCCCAAATGACGCAAACTAGCATATCGCACCAAATCATATAAAAAATAACAAATTTGCATACAATATGCTCACTTGGCATTACTTTACAGTTATATGAACAAGTTTGGTGAGGATCGCACAATTTTTTGGCGAATTATCGCGATTTTTCTCATTTTTCCTGAATTAATGGAAAACAGTGTGGTTAAATACTCTCCAATAGAGATTTCAGGGTGCCAGTTATTCGCCAACAAGATGTATTATTTAGTTCTCAATAGGACCAATCTGCTAGTGGTTGCCTATAAGCATCGGCAAGAATTTTTTTCAGGGGGGGGGGGGCGAGCATGGTTGGCTGTTTTACCTCTGAGCGGTATTTTTTTTTGCACAAAATGGCCAGGTCACTGGGATCCCAAAGGCTCAGAGAAGATTGGGGAAGGGGACCCACTAAACAGCTGTTAGGAAACAGATGATAGCCTCGCTGTCAAAGTCATCCAGCGTGTTCTTTAATGTGCACAGGATATGGCTCTCCGGCACACGGGGCCAGGTGGGATTCGAACTTGGGAACTGCTGGTTACAGGCCTGGCGCGCTACTGACTGAGCAATACACCCGTCAAAAGCTATCAATATTAAATAGATGTATTATTAAAATCGTTTTCGTAATTTATAACTTTTGGAATATTAATGCTAATCATAACAATGATCTCAATGTATTTTCATATTATTAAATAAATTATATGACTGCCGAAAACAAAAAGCGAAATATGTTTATATTTTTAAGTTAACAAAAAGCATTCATTTCTGGTAAACCTGAGATTATTCGATTTTCCAAGAGAGTGTGAGCAGCAACTGCTCTCTTGCAACACCTCCCTGCTGATATCCATGAACTGGCACGTGACGTACTGATCACGTCACCACTAATATCAATCTTACTGGCGGCACTACATCTTTTTTGTTCCAGAAGAGATAACACAAATAAAAAAAAATTAATTTGTTCTGTAGTAAACATGAATTTAACTTTTATGAGGAAACGAATCTTCGAAATTTTTTAAATGTAGACCTCTGTGGCAAGCAGCTGCTTGAGGGGGTATTTATTTTTATTTTTTTATTTATTTTACTTTGAAATATTACATCTGAATTCATAAGCAATGAATATTTCATTGAAGTTATAATTTCACAATACAATGATGGGTTTCTAAAATAATTCGACAAATGTGAAACCCAATAGGATAGAGCTCTATTGGGAATTAAAGTTATAAATTTATATATGAAGCAATTCCGATTCAATATGAAGTCATGGTTGCCTGATGGGAATAAAATTACTAATATGCCTATCAATCTTCGTTTTTATAATTTTTATCTCGTTTTCATTAAAAAAAAACGAGATAATAGTTTGGCTTTGTCGTCTGTCTATCCCTAGACATAGATCCTTTTTGTTTATAGAGATAAATTAAAAATTCTTTTTGTGTTGGATAGGTATTGATGAAATATTACGATTTGCACTTTCCCAATCTCCCTAAAGCTATAACTACGCCCTCTTACGGGGGACAAAGTTGAAAATTCTAAAATATCAAACGAATATTGCAAACGATGTATTTATGCTGGAAATTTTTGTCGCGGAATGTGAAGGTCATGAAGTTTTCATTCGTAGCAATAAGTTTATCCCTTATTCCCAGGAAGGTGAGAAAATGCAACTTTTTTGTTTAACAGATAATTGTTTTAAGAGATAAACTGAAAATTCTTTTTCGACTGGTCGGTCGACTATTACGATTTGCACTTTCCGAATATCCCAAAACAAAAGGTGGAAAAATTTTACAATTCCAAAATTTTAAACGATGTATTGATGCTAGAGATTGGAAATTTTGGTGGTGGAATTTAAAGCTTACCAAGTTTTCATTGAGAGCAATGACTTGCTTCCTTATTCCCAGTGCGGTGGAAAACACGACTTCCTTTTTTAAATTGATAATTGAAAAATTTTTTTAGTTGGATTGGTACTAATGAAATATATAATTCGCATTTTTCCAATGCTTAGTTTTAATTTATATGTTTAGAGATTACTAAATGTGAAAACTGCAAAATTTCTAACGAATTTTGCAAATGACCTGTATATAAAAAATTTTGGTGGTATATTTTAAAGATATAATCCACTGACAGTAATAACACTGGCTTACAATGTTTTTATAACATAAACAATTGTAGCTGCCTTTAACTGTTTAACCAGTTTAATTTGACAATATGTAGTGACCTAAAAGTCATCTCTCTCTCTTGCTGGGCTCAAGGAGGCTTCACAAAATTTTGGTTTCTTTGTTTGTGGGACAGCAGTGCCAGAAGGAACACTACAAAACAAAAGACTGACCCAAAAGAGATGTTTTTATTCTTGGAAAGAGTAATGTAAGGTATAAACCTCTAGTTGACCCCTCTGATAATCTGCTCCTACCACTACACATCAAACTAGGGCTTATGAAAAACTTTGTAAAAGCTATGGACAAAACTGGTAAAGGGTTTTGCACTTGAAGGAAAAATTTCGAAAACTAAATGATGCCAAACTCAAAGAAGGAATCTTTATTGGTCCTCAGATCAGGAGGCTACTGAATAATACTGTCTTTGAAGAAAAACTGAATATGAAGGAGAGCGCTGCATGGAAATCCTTCACATCTGTGGTCCAGGTTTTCTGTGGAATCACAAAGTGGAAAACTACAATCAAATCATTCAAGATCTTCTGAGAAACTATGAAAATCAGTCTTTGAAGATCCATTTCTTGCACTCGCATCTCAACTTCTTTCCCAAGAACTTAGGGTTGGGTTGTTTTACCTCTGAGCGGCACTTTTTTGCACACCATGGGCTAAATGGCCAGGTCACATGGACCCCGAAGGCTCAGAGAAGGTTGGGGGAGGGGACCCACTGGAACAGCTGTTGGGAGACAGATGGTAGCCTCCCATCAAGGCCATCCAGCGTGTTCTTTAACGTGCACAGGGTATGGCTCTCCTGCACATGGGTCCACGGCTTAATGTCCCATCCGACGGACGGCGGCCTTTCCAAGTCCATCGGTGTCCCCTACTGATCGTGGGCAGGGCGGGGAATTTTGCGGAGATAAATCTCAATGCTCACCCAGCTGGGACTCGAACCTGGGAACTACAGATTACGAGCCTGGCGCGCTACCGACTGAGCCATCCCCGCCCCTACTCCAAGAACTTAGATGTCAGTGATGAGCAAGGGTTAAGATGTCACCATGATATCTGAACATGGAGGAGAGATACCAAGGCAGGTGGGACCCAGCAATGATAAGCAACTACTTCTGGTTCTTGCAGAAGTAAGATACCTCAGCATAATAAAAGACAAAAATGAACTTCTTGTAAGTATAAAAGATCCTTACCCACGTTTTATTTTGCGTTTCAATATTATTTCATTTGTTGTTTTATATTCAGTGGTTTATAACTAGGTAAATTTTTTCACTGTAATCATGTAATTAATGAGTTTTAAGTTGCAATTTAATAATATAGTCAAATTTATTTTCATTTCCCAGATATGCACATTCATTGAAATTTGAAATACATCAACCCATAATTTAAAAAAACTGTACATACTGTACTGCAGATTTTTCACAGCCATATTTGAATTCAGCACCCAAATTTAGTTAAAAGCAACCTATTTGACCAATGTTATAAAAAAAAAAGTTTAAATTTGTTATCTATCTACTCAAGAGTAGTGTGGGAAATATAACTTTTTAAATTTAAGAAATAAACGGCAAATACTTTTTATATTGTATAATTACTAATAAAATACTATTTGTATTTTATTAATCTTGGCAGTCTTTTTATTAATCTCTTTTTTTTTAATTGCATTTTTCACCTCCTTGGGGGTGAAGGGTGAAGTTAATGCTATAAAATCATTTGCCACCATGCTTTCTTCTTCCCTTAAATAAGGAGAAATATGAAAATGATTGTTCCACTGTATCTTCAAGAATGAGAGTGCCGAAAGCACGGCTGGACTTCTGCCTTCTAAAGCCCTCATCAGAATCCTCAAGCAGCTATGAATGTCAAAACCAGAATGTTCAATTCAGATTATGGAAATTATTTTTAATGAAATTAAAATGGAAAAAATACAGTAAAACATTGAATTTTTTAAATGCTTGTTTTTTCCAAATGAAACTTTACTTACTTGCATTTTTTTAATTTTTCATCATTTTGTTAACCACAATTAAATGCTCTTTCTCTTGTTACAAATAGCTTGACCTACTTTAGTTGATTTATTACTTGGTAAAAATATTCCAAAGTTTATCTTTTATTTGACTGAGCAGAGTTGGCAAAATTCTTTATATTTCTCAAAAGTATATCAGTGAGGGAAAAAAAATTACAAAACAGATTGAATTTCTTGCTTGAAGTAAAAAATGTATTTTTCTGTTGTTCAGAAATAATTAGCCTTTCTGTTCATATACTTAATTATTTTTGTCTTTTTGTTTTTCATTTCAATAAACTTATTTACATTGCCAGATGCATTTTTTACTACATGAATGCAAAAAAATAAAACTACATCTTTTTCGTAAATATTTTAAGAAAATCCAGAATTCATCATAAATGCTGATTAATTTGGCATACAAGATGCCTTAATTTCTTTCATTAGTAATTTGGCAAAAAAATTCTATAGTTCACTTTATTTTTGACTGAACACAGTTGAAAAAAATTCTGGTCACCAGATAAAATTCGATTTTTTAGGCCTGGCATCATAGGAGTTAATGCTGGTCCTGTATTACATTCTAAAGTTATTTTAGCCATCTCTGAATTAAAACTGCACAAACCCCCAGATGGAGATGATATTACTATGAAATGCTTCCAGCTGGGAACATTTGTGTTGTCGCATGGCTAGCATGAATTTTTTTTTTACAACAAAGGTATTGTTGCTAAAGGATTTTACTATAGCTATTATCCCTAATTTTAAAAAAGGTGATCGTATTAAAAATCAATCCATAGTGAATGCACAGTATTCCCTGTTAAGATAGACATCAAACATTAATAACAGATTCTGAAAAAAATTCATCACTGACACGGCGGGAATCGAACCCGCATCTCTCCGGATTCATGACAGAGTGCTCTGGCATGAATCTGGAGAGATGCGGGTTCGATTCCCGCCGTGTCAGTGAGGAATTTTTTTCAGAATCTATTAATTAAGGTGATCGTATTTCTTGTGATAATTATAGGGGAATTAGTCTACTTTCTGTTCTAGGTAAAGTTCTTTATATGATTATACTATATAGAATTAAGAATTTGGTTTATGGACAATGCATGATGAATGATGTGGATTCAGAAGTACTAGGCAAAATACTTAGGCAGATCCTTGAGAAATGTTTTATATGTTCCAAAAAAGGCTTTTTGACTTTGCAGATTATCATAATTTGTGTTTCATCATTAGATAATATGGCATACTTGACAAATTAGTGTAATGGATTGGGTTGTTTTACCTCTGAGCAGCACTTTTTTTGCACACAATGGGATAAATGGCCACATCACAAGGATCCCGAGGGTTCAGAGAAGGTTGGGAGAAGGTGACCCACTGGACAGCTGTTACAAGACAGATGGTAGTCGCCCTTCAAGGACATTCACAGCATGTCCTTTAATGGGCAGAGAGTTTGGCTCTCCAGCACACAGGCCATGGCTTAACATCCCATCAGACAGGGTTGGGTTGTTTTACTTCTAAGCAGCACTTTTTTGCACACCATGGGCTAAATGGGCGGGTCCCATGGACCCCTAAGGCTCAGAGAAGATTGGGGGAGGGTACCCACTGGAACAGCTGTTGGGAGACAGATGGTAGCCTCTCATCAAGGCCATCCAGCATGTTCTTTAGCATGCACAGGTTATGTTCTCCTGCACATGGGGCCACGGCTTAAAGTCCCATCCAATGGACAGCAGCCTTTCCAAGCCCATCAGTGTCCTCTACTGACCGTGGGCAGTGGGGGAGTTTTGCGGAGATAAATCTCAATGTTGACCCAGCTGGGACTTGAACATGGGAACTGCAGATTTCGAGTCTGGTGCTCTACTGACTGACCCATCAGACAGACAGCAACCTTTCCAAGCCTAGTTAGCATAATGAAACTTCTCTATAATAACATGAGTCATGTGTGACAGTCGGTAAGGCTTGTAGTGATTGGTATAGCATTGCTAGTGGAATTATTAAAGACAAAGGTGCATTTTTTTTCTCCTTTCTCTTGTTTGGTTATTGATTATAAAATGCAGAATTTTCTACAAGGGGATAATTTTGGCCTTAATTAGTCCAGAGATTTGAAAATTTCCAATTTAGATTGTGTGGATGATTAGGTCCTGTTGCTTATGATATTGATGAGATTAGCAGTAGGTTTAATGATAAACAGAGAGAAAATTAAAGTAATGAAAATTGGTCAGGCAGATACTGCTTCAGTTACTTTGAATGGTTTGCTCTTGAGCAAGTATTACAGTTTAATTTTCTTGGAGCTATTTAACAGACATTGGTAATGTGCAGCATGAGGTACATAGAAGAATAGGGACTGCTACTGGGAATTTTAAGAATCTATTGAGAGAGTGGAAAAATAGGACAAAATGGTAGTCTGGTGTTCCGCAATAGAGACTGAACTACACCTTGAGGGAGTTGCCACGAATCCACTAGCCAGGGTACTTTCTATCATAGATCTTGCCTTACTGTGGGAGAAGACCTGTGGAAGAGAGATACCTTACTTTTTGAACAAGTCTGTCTCATGAAATAATCATTGAGGTGCAGTGAGTGGGTTATTTTTAAATTTAGAAACATGGGTGATTTTAGAAATTTAGAAACATGCCTAGGAAAAAGCCAAAATCACTCACTGATTTTTGTTCAAATACTTTGCCAAAATATAACAGATGGTATCTTTTAAATTTAGAAGCCAAACTTTGAAAAATTCCTATCTTTTTGAGTCCTCCGCAGCAGAGACTGCCAGGCAACCCCGTCGGGGCCACACCAAATCGGTTCCGCCAAGCCTTTCAGCATGACCCTCAACTTTGTCCCCTCCATAGCACCGACCGGAGGCCCCCAGCAAAGCGGATGCCACCCACTTAGGGGCTGCAACTGGGCCCTTTGTAGATACAGGATAGGTCTGACTAATCGGATTCTCCAAGTCCTTTCAATAGACCCTCCCATTCTAGGCATCTCCAGGAGGTTGCCGGCTGTGCCGACACTAGAGGACCCCCAGCCCACACCACTTCGGAGCACCTAGGCCCCTCCACTATGAAAGCCATGATCTGCCTAAAGATTTTATGTGGGACTTTTAGTTTGGCTTTTTCCATCGATAAGCCCGCCAACCAGGTTAGCTACTCCCGGTCGCGAGCCTTCAACTTCGTCTTCTCCATTGTGAGCAGGCTGAAGCCCCCCAGTGAACAGTCTTCCAAGCCACGATATCACTGAGACCGCATCGATGAGCCTACTGGATCGAGGCGCCACACCCAGTCCACAGAACCCTCAAGTATGGCCCCTCAACTGGGGCTGCAACCCCCAGCTTCTCAGGAGACAAGTCAATAAGTCCACTGGACCGGCCCCCTCTAAAACCAGTCCCTGGGCCTTCAACAGGCCCCCTCCACCAGGGGCTACAAGATATTGTGAACTCCAGAGTGCCAGCGATCCGAACCCAACTTCTCAGAGGCACCGTAGCCCCCCCCCCCCTCCCACCACAACAACAACAAGGTGGTCCCACTTTGGGGGGGGGGGACTTTATGGACAACGTAATAATGTGTGGCAATCCCAGTGTTCCGCAATACTGAGACTGCACTACACCTTGAGGGAGTTATCACGAAACACAATCCATTAGCCAGGGTACTTTCTAACATAGATCTTGCCTTCTTAGATCATGCCTTACTGCGGGAGAAGACCTGTGGAAGAGAGAGACCTTACTTTTTAACAAGTCTGTCTGATGAACTAATCATTGAGGTGAAGTGAGTGGGATCTTTTAGAATTTAGAAACTTGCCTAGGAATTGCCAAATCACTCACTGATTTTTGTCCAAATAATTTGCCAAAATCTATCAGATGGTATCTTTTTGAATACCAATCTGATAGATTGGTATTCAGTCTTCAAAATCAGATGGATTCAAAAAAATCAGATGGATTCTTCAAAAGTTTGAAAACTTTGAAACTTTTGAAGAAGTCCAAACTTTTTGAGTCTTCCGCAGCAGAGACTCTCAGGCTGTCCCGTCGATGAGCCATGCCTAATCGGGTCCTACCAGCCTTTCAGCATGACCCCCAACTTCGTCCTCTCCATGAAGCCGACTCACAGCCCCCAGTGCACAAGCTGACACCCACTTCGGGGCTTGCAGCTCTAGCCTTTTGCAGATGCAGGATAGGTCTGCCTAATCAGGTTGTCCAAGTCCTTTCAACAGACCTTCCCTGTCTGGGCATCTCCAGGGGGCTGCCGTCCCGGTTGCACACATAAGAACTGCCAGTCCACCCCCACTTCTTGGAGGAACCCGAGTTCCTCCACTACGAAATCTGTCTGTTCTGCCAAAACAGCTCAAGTGGGACTCTTAGTTTGGCTGTTCCATCGATAAACCAGTTGACCAGGTTAGCTACTCCCGATTGCGAGCCTCCAACTTCTACCTCTCCATTGTGAGCAGGCCGAAGCCCCCAGTGAAGTCTTCTGACCCACAATATCACTGGGTTGGGTTGTTTTACCTCTGAGCGGCACTTTTTTTGCACACCATGAGCAAAATGGCCAGGTCACATGGACCCCGAAGGCTTAGAGAAGGTTGGGGGAGGGGACCCACTGGAACAGCTGTTGGGAGACTGATGGTAGCCTCCCGTCAAGGCCATCCAGCGTGTTCTTTAACGTGCACAGGGTATGGCTCTCCCGCACATGGGGCCAAGGCTTAACGTCCTATCCGACGGACGGCAGCCTTTCCAAGCCTATCGGTGTCCCCTACTGACCGTGGGCAGGGCGGAGAATTTTGCGGAGATAAATCTCAACGCAGCCATCCCATAGCCGAGTGGTTAGCGGCTTGGCTACTGATCTAAGGGACCTGGGTTCGAGCCTGAGGTAAGGCATGGATGTATGTGTCGTTTTTCTGCTGAGGTCCTGCCATCCTCTCAGACCTTCTACTATGGCATATAAACTGACAGGCTCCTGTCAGACCTCTGTGGCAAGCAGCTGCTTGAGGGGGTATTTAATTTAATTTAATAAATCTCAACGCTGACCCAGCTAGGACTCGAACTTGGGAACTACAGATTACGAGCCTAGCGCGCTACCGACTGAGCCACCCCCGCCCCCACGATATCACTGAGACCGCATCGATGAGCCTACTGGACCGAGGCACCACACCCAGTCCACAGAACCCTCAAGTATGGCCCCTCAACCGAGGCTGCAACCCCCAGCTTCTATGGGGACAAGTCAATAAGATCACTGGACTGGCCCCCCTCTAAAACCAGTCCACGGTCCTTCAACAGGCCCCCTCCACTGGGGACCAAAAGATATCATGAGCTCCAGAGTGCCAGCAATCCGAACCCAACTTCTCAGAGGCACCGTAGGCCCCACCACCACACGACAAGGTGGTCCCACTTTGGGGGGGGGGGGACTTTATGGACACGTAATAATATGTGTGGCAATCCCGGTGTACCACTATTCAGGATAGCATACCACCTTGAGGGAATTGCCACAAAACCACATCAACCATCTAGGAACATTCTATATACTGCCTTCTTAAAATTCCTAACTGCGGGAGAAGACCTGTAGAAGAGAGAAACAACAACTGTTTAACAGCCTGTCTGAAGATATAATCATTGAGGTGCAGTGAGTGGGATCTTTTAGAATTTAGAAACTTGCTTGCCTAAGAATATGCAAATCACTTACTGATTTTTGTCTGAAATATATAGCCAAAATATAACAGATGGTATCTTTAGAATTTAGAAGCCAAACTTAGAGATCCTATCAATTTGAGTCCTCCGCAGCAGAGACTCTCAGGCAGCCCCGCCGGGGCCGCGCCTAATCGACCGGGCCCAGCCTTTCAGCACGGCCCTCAACTTCGTCCCCTTCATAAATGCCGATTGAAGGCACCCAGCGAAGTGGACGCCACCCACTTCGGAGCTGTAACCGCACCCATCGTTAATGCAGGAGGTCGGCCTAATCGGGGTGACCAAGTCCTTTCAGCAGACCTTCCCTGTCTAGGCATCTCCGAGTAGTTACAGACTGCAAACGCTAGAGGACCCCCTGCTGACACCACTTCAGAGCACCTAAGCTCCCCCACTACAAAAGCCATGGTCTACTTAAAGATCTCATGGGATTTTTAGTTTGGTTTTTCCAATGATAAGCCTGTCAACTAGGGCAGCCACACCCGGTCGCGAGCCTTCAACTTCGTCCTCTTTATTGTGAGCGGGCCGAAGCCCCCCAGTGAACAATCTTCTGACCCACAATATCACTGAGACTGCATCAATGAGCCTACTGGATGGGCAAGCCAAACCCTATCTGCAGAACCCTCAAGTACGGCCCCTCAACAGGGGCTGCAACCCCAAGCTTCTCAAGGGACAAGTCAATAAGACCACTGGACTGGCCCAGCCCAACCAGTCCGCAGTCCTCCAACAGGCCCCCTCCACCACAAGATATCATGAGCTCCAGAGTGCCAGCAATCCGAACCCAACTTCTCAGAGGTACCGTAGGCCCCCCCAACACGACAAGGTGGTGTAAAACATAGATGAATAATCACAGCGTTACCTGTTGCTCATTTGGCATTGATAAATCAATAAATATTCAGTGGAAAAAATTTTCGCCGACATACGGTATTTGAACCCGCATGTTTCTGGAGAGATGTGGGTTCAAATCCCATATGTCGCCGAAAATTTTTTTTGCTGAATATTTATTGACAGTGAAACAATTTTATGGACACAAATTTGCTTCAAAACAAAATAGCTATATAAGATATACTAACAATATTTCATTTTCTTATTATTACTCCACAATATTAAACAAAAATTATTAATTTTGCATGCGTTATTTTTATTTTTTATTTTTAATATATTCTTTATTGTATGTGTAATAAAATTTTATCTATCTCCTGCATATTTATGGATAATCCAGTCTTAAATTTAACATTTTCAACTTTTAGCATTTAAAAATATTTAACATTCTGTTTAGTAAAGGATTATTTCCATTTTAATCATGTAACTAAATTATAATGAGTTGACTCTAGCTGTGTTTAAAATATTAGAACTAATAGAAAATTTTACAGTAAGGCTGCAGGATTGTTTTGAAAATATTTGTTGCTTGCAACCAATATCATATTAAAGAAGCACTAAAAATCTGCTTGGAAATCTATAAAATATTACATTAACATGTATCATTGAAAACTTATGCTGAGATATGTATTAACTTTGTGATAAAATTTGGGTTGGGTTGTTTTCCCTCTGAGTGGCACTTTTTTGCACACCATGGGCTAAATGGCTAGGTCACATGGACCCCGAATGCTCAGAGAAGGTTGGGGGAGGGGACCCACTGGAACAGCTGTTGGGAGACAGATGGTAGCCCCCTGTCAAGGCCATTCAGCGTTCTTTAACGTGCACAGGGTATGACTCTCCCGCACACGGGGCCACTGCTTAACGTCCCATCTGACGGACGGCGGCCTTTCCAAGCCCATCGGTGTTACCTACTGACCGTGGGCAGGGTGAGGAATTTTGCGGAGATAAATCTCAACGCTGACCCAGCCGGGACTCGAACCTGGGAACTACAGATTACAAGCCTGGCGTGCTACCGACTGAGCCACCCCCGCCCCTTTGTGATAAAAACATGGATAATTGTTTTAAAAATAAATTTTTCATAACTTAAGTTTCACAAATTCAAACTATAATAACCAATGATAAAGAAATTTTTGTGCATAACCGCAAAAAAAAATTGCAGTTTCTGAAGAATTGGAAAAGATGTTTATACATAATTCTGTTTTTTTACAGGCCTTTAACCCTTGGCTTATGAATATTTTTACACTACACATGCCCATAATTACTATTTTATGAACTGAAATTTTAGTTAATATACAATTTCATGTAATTCTTATAATATTCATTTTCACGATTTTTTATAAACATGCAATTTCACCAAATCGCAAGGATTTTTTCATGGTTCTCAGCCAAGAGGTAGCACTGCTCAGGAAATGTATGATACTGAAGTGTAAAGTATGACATACTGTAACATAATGTTACTGTAACTGTCATTGTTGGTGGCCTATGGTTCTATGATTTGTTACTTTTTGGTAGGCAACATGAAGTCACATATCATATATGTGATTTGATATGAATGTTTGGATATTTTGTCATTCTTGCTTGGATTACTTGTCGATATGGTGACAGGTCAGTGAATATGTATAATATGAATTTTTATGGAGTTTTTCATGATAGATAGAAAAGGGATAATTAATCTCCCTTTTTTTAAATTTAGTTAAAATATGGTAAATAATAAGTTATTTAAGGTACTTAAGGAATTATTTAATAATAATAAATAATTAAGGAATTATTTAATAGGAAGTTGTTGAAAGTGTTAGTCAACTGTTGTGTAATGTTATGGTCAGATTATTTGGAAGTTTTTTGTGCTTCAGTAGCTTTTTGTGGCTATGTGTATGTGTGAGGGATATACGTAAGTTCTTTGGAGTGAGGGTTTGATGGGGGTAGGGGGAAGTGGTCAGGTCTATTTTTAATCATATTTTTGAGTTCAGTAGGATGTAGTTTTATTTTGTTGTGAATATGGAAAAAATGGCAAAATTTGGAATATGGGGAAATGAAGTGGTAAAAAGTAGAATGTTTTTTATGCATTGTTAGGAGAATAGTTTTTGAGGGAAATGTGTAGTGTTTTTTTAAAATAAAATTCTAATGTAGTAGGGGGTGGAGTGTGTTTGGCGAAAGAATGAAGTTTTTGTGTGTGGAAGTGAACATGATGGTTGTTACAAGCGTGTGTATAGTACTTTGAGATGAATCAAGCGATTGTTAGTAGTTTGGTATAGTATAATTATTATTAATGTATTACAGTGATATTTTATTTTGTTAGATATTTATTGCATTTTTAATGTTATTAATGTGATTTATTGGCAATATTTGGAAGTGTTTCTTGCCTTTTTTTTCCTGTAGAATTATTGGTGTGGAAAAATTGCAGTTCATAATGGAGACAGGAAGATTACTGAATAATTTAGGGGAGGAATTTTAATGGATGAAGGGCAATCTGTATTTTTGAGAGCCTAACTGATTGTGCTTATTCATTGATTTTACTAATATTTGTGGTTATGTATATTAAGTGATAGTTATTAATGCATTTAACTATGGAATTGAATATTTGCTTTTCATTTTTTTATTAGCATTTGTGGTTAAGAAGTTTAATAAAAAAAAATACCCCCTCAGGCAGCTGCTTGCCACAGAGGTCTGTCAGTTTATATGCCATTGGACCTCAGTAGCCCATGGCTGCTTGAGGAGGAGGATGATGATGATTAGAAGGTTTGTGAGGATGGCAGGACCTCAGCAGAAAAACTACACATTCATGCCTTACTCAGGGTTCGAACATAGGTCCCTTAGATCAGTAGCCAAGTGAGCTAACCACTCGGCACGGATATTTAATTGCTGAAAATGATGGGTAATATATTAATAAGTGTAGAAATGTAATTAATGTTGTGATAGATATTTCAGGTTGGAGTGATGTTAGGAATATGTTTCTCTTTTTTTTGAAATGGTATTATTTAGTTTCAAGGACTTTTTTATAATTCGGATCAGGGGAGGGGGGATTAATTCTGATTTTCTGGTTTTTTGGTATTGTTGTTTCCAGTGAGATTATTTAGTTTCGGGGCCTTTTTATAATTCAGATTGTCTGTGTACTGTTTCTGATTTTCTTGTTTTTTAATAATTTGTTGTCTCTGATAAGATTATTTAATTTGTTGGTTTTTTTCAAAATTTGCATTGGCAGTGCATTATTTTTGATGTTCTGATTTTTAATATTTGACTTTGATTATATCAATTATGGTGATTTATTAACTTTGGAATGTGTGACTTCATTAAGGAATACAGTTTTTGGAAATGTATTTATAAATAAAATAATAAATAAATACCTCCTCAAGCAGTTGCCTGCCACAGAGGTCTGACAGTTTAATATGCCATAGTACAAGGTCTGTAAAGATGACGAGACCTCCACAGAAAAACAACATGCACATCCATTCCTTATCTGGAGCTCGAACCCAGGTCCTTCAGATCAGTAGCCACGCATGCAAACCACTCTGAAAGAGGGAGGGGAATTGTTGGAGTAATTTGTAGTATGTGGGAAGGCAACTGTGGTATTTTATTACCGAATTGTTGTTGCCTTAACTTGGTTTCTCTTTTTTTTAGTAATTTGTGGTTGTGAGGAAATTTTTTTGGGGAAGATTTTTGGATTTATTTGTTACAGTGCATTTGTTTAGAATGTGTATTGTCATTACTATGATAACAGTATGTTGTGTTTGACGTAAACTCTTTTCGTTAAAATGGTAACCAAAAAACACTCTTTTCTCAAGAAACCACTGTTTGTTAGGGTCTGGGGGATTGTGGGAATCGGAGAAAAGAACTATTTTATGTTAAAGAAAAATTAAGTCTGAGGACTGTAAAGTGCACTGTTGCCAAAAAACATAACAAAACTACTGAATTTTTACTTGAAACATTTTGAAAAGATGAAAGGGTTTTTTTTTTGTGATATTGAAACATTTTTTGGCGTGGAACATTTTGAAACATTCAGAATAGTAAAGGCAACAGAGCACTTCTCACATTCATATTGGCTTTATTTTTTATTTTATTTTTCACACTACACAGGGGATTTTTTGGGGGGAGGAGATAAATCCTGTAAATGGGTCCTCACTGTAGTCTTGCTCCAATGTTCCAAATCGTACCAACGTTTATAAAGAATCTGATAATTGCAACTGATTCATAAAACAATCACTCTATTAAGCACTCTACAATTACTTTTCTATCATCTGCAGAATGGTATCTGACATCTCACATCATCTATTGACAGAGAGAAGGATATTTGAAGAAATTACTACAGCTGCTTGAATGTCTGAGAGACATTTATGTACGAATGGGCTTCATTGCCTCTCACATCTTAATGACATTGATGTAAGCTAAGCGGTTTAAAACTTTTTTTTTTACAAAGAAGGTATAAATTTACAGACAGTTTGCAAACCTAAAGGGGACTGCAAAGGCTCAAACTTGTGTAAGGGAAAGGGTTGGGTTGTTTTACCTCTGACCGGCATTTTTTTGCACACAATGGGCTAAATGGCCAGGTCACATGGAACCCGAAGGTTCAGAGAAGGTTTGGGGGAGGGGACCCACTGGAACAGCTGTTGGGAAACAGATGGTAGCCTCCTGTCAAGGCCATCCAACGTGTTCTTTAACGTGCACAGGGTATGGCTCTCCCGCACATGGGGCCACGGCTTAACGTCCCATCCGACGGACGGCGGCCTTTACCAAGCCCAGCGGTGTCCCCTACTGACCGTGGGCAGGGCGGGGAATTTTGCGGAGGTAAGGGAAAGGGATCCACAGCTAAGAGACAGATGGGATCAGAACTGAGAAGAAACTCATAACACATTTTCAGACACTAATTTCTCTAAAATAATAAGAGGTTAACCTCTTTTAAATTTTGGGATTTTTTCTGTAAAATTATGGTGAGTTGACAAAATTGAGGCAACTTGGCAAAATCTAGGAGAGTTGGCCAAATCGAGGTAACTTGGTAAAATCTAGGGCTGTTGGCAAAATTTGAATTCACTTGGAAAAATACAGGCGAGTTGTAAAAATTAGGATTGGCTTTGTGAACTTAGAGTTCTGGAAAATCAAGACAACTTTGAAAAATTCAAATAAGATGTGAAAATTGGGATTTTTTCTGTAAAATAGAAAAACTGTAATTACACAGCAATAAGATTAAAATAATTTAATGCACGATTATGCTGTTCAATAGGATGTGAGCTCAAAAGCAGCTATCACACTACACTAAGACTATACAATATAATTTAGGTAGGAGTTGTTATACATGTCATGACTAAAGGCAATTTTTAACTGTATTAAAAGTTTCCAAGTAATGTCCTAACATATTACCATTTATGGAGTAGTCCTGCTGGCTTCAGCTGGTTGAACGAATTAATTAATCTTCTTCTATGATTTCTTCTTCAAGAACGCTTCTGAATGACATCTTGAAGAAGAAATCACAGAAAATTAATCAATTTGCTCAACCAGCTGAAGCCAGCAGGACTACTCCATAAATGGTAATATGTTATGACATTACTTGGGAACTTTTAATACGGTTAAAAATTGCCTTTAGTTTAGTCATGACATGTATAATAACTCCTACCTAGACTACATTGTACAGTCTTAGTGTAATGTGATAGCTGCTTTTGAGCTCACATCCTACTGAACAACATAATCGTGCATTAAATTCTTTTCCTCTGTAAAATTCTGGCAGTTGGCAAAACTTGAAGCATTTGGTAAAATAAATATTTTGTGGAAAAAATTTCGCAGACATACAAGACATGAACCCACATCTCTCCAGAAACATGCCAGAGTATTCTTACCGATTGAACTGATGCCGGCTCATCTCTTTTCCACTAATTTAAGACTTTAAATCTTTCATTGATGATTTTTTGATGCCAACCATTGGTGTCATCTATGATCAACAGGTGGCAACAGTTCCTTTTTATATTGCTCTGAGTGAGATGGAAATAATGTCTCTTCACGCTATTTAGTGTTATTAATGATTCAAACATAGGTGTCTCGTATGTCGGGGAAATTTTCCACAAAATATTCATTGATATATTGACATTAAAATGTCACCCAGGTACCGCTGTGATTGTCACTTATGTTTGAATCATTAATAACGTTAAATAGCGTGAAGAAACTTTATTATTTCGTTTTCACTCAGCACAAAATAAAAAGGAATTTTTGCCACCTGTTGATCATAAATGGTGGTGAAAGATTTAAAGTCTTAAATTAGTGGAAAAAAGATGAGCCAGCATTAGTTCAATTGATAAGAATACTCTGGCATGTTTCTGGAGAGATGCAAGTTCATGTCCCATATGTCGGCAAAATTTTTTCCACAAAATATTTATTGATATATTGAAGTTAAAATGTCACCCAGGTAATGCTGTGATTGTCAATTGGTAAAATACAAGCAAGTTGTGAAAACTGGGATTAGTGTTGTGAAATTAAGGATAGTTGGCAAAATCTAGGGGAGTTGGCAAAATTCAAAGTGATGATAAAATTCAGGTAAGGCATAAAAATTCGGATTTTTTTCTGTAAAATTATGGCAGTTGGTAAAAATCGAAGCATTTGGTAAAATACAGTAGAGTTGTGAAAATTGGGATTGGTTTTGTGAAATTATGGTGAGTTTGCAAAATTGACCCAACTTGACAAAATGTAGGGGAGTTGAAAAAGTTTGAAGCCACTTGGTAAAATACAGGCAAGTTGTGAAAACTGAGATAGTGTTTGTGCAGTTAAGGAGAGTTGGAGAAATCGAGGAGAATTTGCAAAATTTGTAGCGACTTGGCCAATTTAGGGCAGATGTAAAAATTGCATAATTTTCTGTAAAATTATGTCAAGGTGGTAAAATGCTAGATAGTTTGCCAAATGCAGATAACATGGTGAAATTTCAAGCTGGTAAGTTGTGAAAATTGAGATTGGTTATGTGAAATTATGGTTGGTAAAACTGATAAAACACAGCAAAATCTATGGTAGCTGCCAAAATTCACAGTGACTTGTTAAAATTCAGGTTAGTATTTAAGTTAGGTAACTGTTTTGTATAAATCACGGCGAGATTGCAATAACAAGTCACTTTGAAAAAATTTTGAAGGTTGCCACACACTGCTCCCCCCCTCCCACTGAGCAAAATTCTGGGTAAGTCCGTGACAGAGACATAATTTATGTACTAATAATAACACATAATTTATGTACTAATTAATAACATAATTTATGTAACTACACCCCTGCAGATTAGTTATCTTTTGAACTGAAAGGTTTAGGTTCATTTAACAATCTGGAAATGTTTCAACGGAGAAAAACTTTGTGGGAGAAATTAAAAAATTTTTACTCTGTAAATTATACACACGAGAAAGAATCATTTCTACAAACATCAAAAGTAATGCATCATACTTATACATATTACATAACTTCAAACTAGATTTTTAGTTTGGCGACAACTAACTCGTTAAGTTGAAAAAAACATCCTACACTATTGTTCTCCCAATTCCTCTCAAATTTCTGTGCATGTTTATTGCTCTATCAGTATTTTCTAGTATTATATACACCATCCTCCAATTGTGTACGTGTCAAAATGTGGGTGGAAAAACAAATTCTTCCTACGTTATTTATTCGGCATTATAAACTGCAGACGCCAAAAAGAACACTTTCTACTAACCTGGAGAAGACAAGGATGTAAATACATTTTCGCTGTTAGGGACAGCCATTCTACCTTACTATGAAGCTTATCTTTCTGAAAATAACTAAAAGCTCCAATATATTTCAAACAATTAAACTCGAAGTATTAAAGAGAATGTTCCTAGCAACTAATTATACAGATAAACTAAATACATATCCAGACGACAACGTCAACCAGTAGTACAAATAAGCGACACCAGGTGAAAAATAATACTTTAGTAAAATAAATTATTTTGAAATTCGAGTAATGACGAAAAGTTAGAAGAAAATATTTTAAAAGCCATTAAGAACTTTAAATGCTGTTGTATGAAACATACAGTTATGTCTAGTATTTGTAACCTGAGAACGGACCATAGATAACATTTTCCTACTGGAAACTTTGGCTCAAAAGCTAAGTATCGGCAAAGTTCACCACTAAAATGGCATCTTTTTAGTCTTTATTAGCGTTCACATTCAGGTTAGATTTCGCAATTTTTAATCCAATATTGCTTATAAAGTGCCGTTTTATATTTTTCTTTGTCAGCAAGATACACAGTCGTATCAGAATAATATGACCACCCATGGAATCACAATGTACCCGTCCAGGCGCGTCACAGAGTGCCCATGACAAGGTCGACCACAAGGAGATATAAGCGGCCGGCCCAGGACAAATGAACCCACAGATTAGTTATTCTGTGACCAATTCTTCCTCTTCTGTCTACCTTCCTTATTCTGTGAGATGAACTATAGTACGTACGTGAGCACAATGGGCAGAGGTATTGATTTGACGGACGTTCAAAAACCAATGATCATCGGCTACCGCGCCAAGGGTGGAAGCATATCAGAAACAGCAGACTTCATGGGCTGTTCGCGAGCTACTGTAGTAAGGGTGTACCAAGAATGGACCCAGAGGAGAACGTCGCCTCCATCAACTGGTAAACTGCAATCGACAAGCAACAGTGAAGAAACTGACCACTTAAATGAACGCTGGGTCAACCAGGTAAGTGTCCCCAATAATAGTAGAGCGAACCCTGTTACGCATGGGTCTCCGGAGTCGATGCTGCGTAAAGGCATCCATGTTAACAAAGGTTCATCGGCAATGACGCCTGCAGTTCGCCCTGGGACTACCGTCATTAGACAGTGGAAGAGTGGACAAAGGTTACCTTCTCCAACGAATCGAGGTTTCTACTCCACAGAAGTGACAGGCGTTGGCGGATACGGTTTTTTCCTGGTAAGAGATGCTTTCCTGGTATGACCTGGGACCGCAGGATTGGTCCCTGAATGCCAATGGCTACCTGTCCATCCTTGCTGACCACATACACTCCTTCATATTGGACGCTTACCATGGTGGTGATAGTGTCTACCAACAGGACAATGCACCCTGCCATGTCGCTAAGATGTTAACCAAGGTCATAGGCAACGTCGCCTGCATTCGCACGGGGCTACAGTCATTGGACAGTGGAAGAGTGGAAAAAGGTTGCTTCTCCGACGAATCACGGTTTACTCCACAGAAGTGACGGGCGGATACTGCGTCAGACACACGAGAACCAACACCTGGACATGCTTGTCAGTCAAGTACAAGCCGGTGGTGGCAGTGTGCATGTCTGGGGGATGTTTTCCTGGTATGACCTGGGACTGCTGGTACCACTGGATGGGTCCCTGAACGCCAATGGCTATCTGTCCATCGTCGCTAATCACATTCATCCCTTCATGTTGGACTTTTACTCTGGTGGTTATGGTGTCTACCAACAGGACAATGCGCCCTGCCATGTCGCTAAGGTGGTGCGTGACTGATTCCAGGAACACGACAGCGTTGTCTCTGTTCTCTCTTGGTCGGCGAAATCGCCCGACCTCAATCCCATAGAGCACTTGTGGGATCATTTGGATCGACAGATTGGGCGTGTGGACCCACAACCACGTCATCTCCAGAACCTCTGTGCTCTGCTGGAGTCAGAATGGGCATGTGTGCCTCTGGCAACCTTCCAGGGCCTCATTGCGTCCATGCCACGCCATCTCGTGCTCTCATCCAGGCCAAGGGTGGTTATTCCCATTATTAGGTAGATGGTCATATTATTCTGATACGACTGTGTATTTCATCAATACCATTAAACAACAAGGCCTAATCATCTGCATAATCTAAATCAGAAATTTTCAAATCTCTAAATCATATAAACCTACCCCTTGAAAAAATTCCACTTATCATAGTCAATAACCAAATCAAAGAGAAAAGGAGACAAAAATGCATCCTTCTCTAAGTCCACTAGCAATGCTAGAGCAATCGCTACAAGCCTTACCAAAGTTCACACATGACACGGTCTTCTTATACAGAGCGTTCATTATACTAACTTGTCAGATGTACCCACTGGTGAAAGTAGGCCGGTATGCGCCAGTAGACATTTTTCAAGAAAAGGCAAGAAATTATTGCCAGTACGGCTTACTGATAAGACATTTTTCAGTAGTAGTGTAGTTAACTATTTCTTTTACACTTAATCCTCTTTTAACTGAGCATTTTGTTAAAAATATAGTGGAATTCTTCCTTTTAAGAATTCCTGTATTTTTAATTACCCTACTACGGTTGAACCTTTTAGATACCAAGTTGTTTGAAAACCGAATAAGGTTCCATTTCTGCCAACAGGGAGTTCCAAAGGAGAATAAGTAGTACTTTCTCTCTTTGAACGATTCGCAAGGAGACTGGATAAAGAGAGAAGAAGTAGATAGACAAAGCCGATCTAACCAAAGCCGTCTCTTGGACAGCGCACGTTTACATCCTCCATTGTAGCGGTCTTGGTTAGGTCCTAATTACCACCAGACGCAGAACTGGGTAAATGGATTTGTGGATTTGAAATTCTTATTTTAACTCTCTCTCGATCTGTTGTGAGATTCGTAAATATTCATGTTTTCTGCTTTCGTCTTCTAAATTATTTTGGGAAATAATTTATATTTTAGTGAATTGAAAATTCTATAAATCAGTAGTAAAGAATCACAGGAGAAGTCCTGTAGACATGGAACTCATTAAATAATGAGCTGAAAAAATATATTTCTGAGAATCACGGAAATTAATTTAATGTGGGAGATAGGAATGAATTTGTTTTACTGTGTGTGTGTGTGTGGAGAGGGCAGATATTAAAATGCATTGTTTTTTTTGTTAATATAAATTCATAGGAATTAAATTTTTTTTACCAATTAATCGCCCAAGATTACGATTGGGTTGTTGTTTTACCTCTGAGCGGCACTTTTTTGTGGGACTCAAGTGGGACTCTTAGTTTGGCTGTTCCATCGATAAACCAGTTGACCAGGTTAGCTACTCCCAATTGCGAGCCTCCAACTTCTACCTCTCCATTGTGAGCGGGCCGAAGCCCCCCAGTGAAGTCTTCCGACCCACGGTATCACTGGGTTGGGTTGTTTTACCTTGAGCGGCACTTTTTTTGCACACCATGAGCTAAATGGCCAGGTCACATGGACCCCGAAGGCTCAGAGAAGGTTGGGGGAGGGGACCCACTGGAACAGCTGTTGGGAGACAGATGGTAGCCTCCGGTCAAGGCCATCCAGCGGGTTCTTTAACATGCACAGGGTATGGCTCTCCCGCACACGGGGCCACGGCTTAACGTCCCATCCAACGGACGGTGGCCTTTCCAAGCCCATTGGTGTCCCCTACTGACCGTGGGCAGGGCGGGGAATTTTTGCGGAGATAAATCTCAACGCTGACCCAGCTGAGACTCGAACCTGGGAACTACAGATTACGAACTTGGCGCGCTACCGACTGAGCCATCCCCGCCCCACCAAGATTACGATACTCGAGTAGTATAATACAGAATCTAATACATGTTTCGTTTATTTCATCGTCCCATAAAAGTTCACATTCAAACAAAGTTGAAAAAAATTGACACTCGTAAATAGATCCTGGGGTGGTGTTATGTAGGTAGTAAGAAAGAAGTTACGATATCTTCATGCTAGATTGGTAGAGCATCAATTACTGGGAAAAAGTGGCTAAACTGCATAACCAAAAACAGCTTGAAAAAATATTAATTTATATTTAAATGGAAGCGTTTAAAAACGTACTATTTAGCTGCAGGATAAGGTCAACTTTTGACACTTTGACACAAGCTGAATAGTACGCCGTCCCTCTGACCGCACAACTTTAAAGATCGACAGAGGGGGCGAAAAAGGAAAAAACTGCCTGTTTAAACAACTCCTAGTGCAGGAAAAAAGCTTTATCTTGTGACTGACAAAAGCCCTTGTTTTCCTACCACATTTTGGATGCTGTAATTCTGCAACTTCATTAAAATTTCCACTGTGCCTTCTCACTGCCCACATTAGCTGTTTAGTCAATAATGAAAGAATAAAGTTTTTGACCTGGAAAGCTTTGAAGTAGTGCAATATTCCCATGTATGTAATTACTTTTTTGAGCCCAGGAAGAAGTGGATGGAAATATCACCTGACATAGGGAAATTGAATCACAAAAAGAATCTGATGGCACCTACAGACTTTCCTTTAGTGCGACCTATGGTTGACACGACTTTTTTCCTTTGCCCTGAAGTCTGTCCTCTCCAAAATCTAATGGAGTTGGGTACGACAGTATTAATGAATGTCTAGGTGTTTGTAGTACGTGCTAGTTATTCTCAAACCCTTGTTCACTTAGTTGTAGACGTTCCCAGGAGCGTAGCCATGGGGGAATGGGGGAAGGCTCCCCCCCAAAGTAACTCGGAGTTGGCAAAATTCGAAGCGACATCATAAAATCTAGGTGAGTTGTGACAATTTGTAATTTTTTT
Source organism: Ryuthela nishihirai (assembly GCA_038380435.1). Taxonomy (NCBI): domain Eukaryota; kingdom Metazoa; phylum Arthropoda; class Arachnida; order Araneae; family Heptathelidae; genus Ryuthela; species Ryuthela nishihirai. The sequence goes on from JAWZYU010000017.1 coordinate 20,323,802, forward strand.
TTTGGAAAATTAAGGGGAGTTGTCAAAATCGAGGCAACTTGGCAAATCTAGGGTAGTTTGGAAAATGGAAAGACGGCAAAATTTAGACAAGTTGGAAAATTCGAAGCCACTTAGTAAAACACAGGTAAGTTGGCAAAATTGGGACAACTTGGCAAAATCGTGGGGAGTTGGCAAAATTCTGGTGAGATGTAAAAATTTGGATTTATTTTCTGTAAAATTATGGCGAGTTGGCAAAATCTAGGGGAAGTTGACAAAATTCGGATGACTTGGCAAAATCGTGGGGAGTTGGAAAAATTCAGGTGAGATGTAAAAATTTGGATTTTTTTTTTGTAAAATTATGGCGTGTTGGCAAAATCTAGGGGCAGTTGGTAAAATTCGGAGTGACTTGGGAAAATCGTGGAGAGTTGGCAAAATTCAGGTGAGATATAAAAATTGCAATCTTTTTTCTGTAAAATTATGACTTGTTGGCAAAATCGAGGCAACTTTGCAATATTTAGGAAAGCTGGCAAATCTTGGGGGAGCTGGCAAAATTCAGAATGACTTTGCAAAAATCAGGTGAGATGTAAAAATTTGGATTTCTTTTCTGTAAAATTATGACAAAATGGCAAAATCGAGAAAACTTGACAAAATCTAGGGCAGTTGAAAAAATTCGAATCCACTTGACCAACTGTAGTGTTTACTCACCAACCAAGTGACTTGAATGTTTACTCACCAACCTAGTGACCAACTTCAATGTTTACACACCAACCAAGTGAGTAAACATTCAAGTTGGTGAATACTTACTCACTTGGTTGGTGAGTAAATATTCACCACACCAACTTACTTATACCACCAATAAGTAAGTTGGTGAATGTTTCACCAACTTACTTATTGGTAAAATAGGGGCGAGTTGTGAAAATTTGGATTTTTTTTTTGAAGTTAGGGAGAGTTGACAAAATCGAGAAACTTGGGAAAATTTTTGGGGAGTTTGAAAAATTTGAAATGACTTGGCAAATTCAGGATAGATGTAAAAATTGCGATTGTTTTGCAAAATTAAGGAGAGGTGGTAAAATCGAGGCAACTTGGCAAAATCTAAGGAAGTTCGCAAAACTTTAAACCACTTGGTAAAATACAGATGAGTTGGTTTTGTGAAATTAAGGAGAGTTGGAAAAACCTAGAACTCTTGGCAAAATTCGAATCCACTTGGTAAAATATAGGCGATTTGTGAAAATTTGGATTTATTTTGTGAAATTAAGGAATGTTGGACAAATCGAGGAAACTTAACAAAATGTAGGGCAGTTGGCAAAATTCGAAGACACTTGGTAAAATATAGGGGAGTTGTGAAAATTGTGTCTTTCTTGTGCAATTAAGGAGAGTTGATAAAATTCGAAGTGACTTGGCAAATTCAGGGAAGATGTAAGAATTGCGATTTTTTCTGTAAAATTATGGTGAGTTGGCAAAATTCGAATCCACTTGGTGAAATGTAGGCGAGGTGTGATAACTGGGATTGGGTTTGTGAAATTAAGGATAGTTGACAAAATCGAGAAAACTTGACAAAATTTTGGGGAGTTTGAAAATTTTTTAGTGACTTGACAAATAAGGAGAGATGTAAAGATTAGATTGGGATTGGTTTTGTGAAATTAAGGAGAGTTGGCCAAATCAAGGGAAAATTCACACTGACTTGCTACAATTCAGACGAGATGTAAATATTAGAATAATTTATTTCAAATTATGGCTCAAATAACAAAATTGGAAGTCAAATGGCAAAATGTAAGAGAGTTATGAAAATCCCCCCCCCCCCCCCGAGCCCAACCATAGTTGTTCGCTATGCCCCTGGACATTCCCTATTGCTATTGGAACTATCAAAACCATAGGGACTTAGCATTCCTGCCAAAAGGTAAGAGTCAGTACAAATGCTAGTATTGAAGTCACCTAGCACAAGAGAAATGCCCCCTTTCTGGACAGAATCAAAATATCTTGAAGTTGTCTGTAAAACCTCTCTCGTTCTCATCAAAATTCTCTGTAAGGGCATAACAACAGATAACATAGAAGTTTTAATCTTAGTTTTAAATTTAGCTATAAGAAATCTTTCATTAATGTAGTCTTATCCTAGAAGAGCATCACTGGCATGTCTGCTTATAAGCAAACTTACACCCTGGAGATACTTTCAATCCTCCACCTCTGAAAAGAGAAATTTAAAATTATTTTTAAGGAACTGATCTTTACCTGTCCTCTTGTGAGCCCAGAATATCTAGGTTACAACGCTGGAATTCTTGTATGGGAATAATCCCTTTATTCTTTCTTGTGTATTCTCAGAATAATCTCTATGCAACATCTTAGCATTCCATGTATCTGCAAAGAGAAAATGATTAGTAGAATTCTTAAAGGTACTAGGTTTATTGAGAGAGGTAGGGCCAACAATATCAAACAGTCCCCTAATCGCAGGCATGGAGCAAAGACCTGTTCTTCATCCTCCCCACCCATGCTGGTAGGAATTCAGGTAGGAATTCAAGCACCACCTTTTCAAGAACCAGAATCTAGATAGAAACTAACCTGCCTGCCACAAATTACACTAAGTTAGGTTGCTGATGCCCATAGAAGGGTTCAGGTAACTGTGATGGTCACTGATCAAGGCTATCCACCAACTGATATAAGGTTTCCTGTGCCTCTGTTCACTTAGAGCTGGCAACTCATAGGTAAACAGTAAACGCAGCAGTATATTTTTTCTCAACAGAGGCCCACCAGTGCAGCATATACAGGATCCGTAATCAAATTCAAAGCCATAAACCAATACAGTGGATTTAAATGGTCAGAACCAGGACCCTGTGAAGCTCACCACTCCTCAGCACGGCAGAAAATGAAACTGTGACCATAGATGACTAGATCAGTAGGTTACACTGTTATGGTAGCCCTCCCCTTCCCTTCCAGAAGAGAATATCTCTTTTGAAAGGTACTAATCTATCTCGTTGGTAGTAATTGCTTGCACCACGAGAAGGCGGGGTCGGACTTTAGGTACTAGGCCTGTCTGGTTCTGTGCATCATCACAGGGGATTGGTACACAGCTCTCCTTCCAGTGTATGCCTAGCTACCATTTAGAAATTAAAATTGTTATTAAGGTAATTTTATCCCAAATAATTATTTAATATATTATATATGAAAAGTATAATAAACAATTTATGATTTAAATTCAATTTTCATTCTGCATAGCCTCCCCTTTTAAATTTTTAGATCTGTCCTGCTACCTGGGCTCAGGTTCAGCACGTCAAAGCTCGTCGATCCGAAATTCATCTCTAATATATGAGTTAGTAGTAAAGAAATGCTAATTGTGAAACTGATAAATGAGACTTTGATTGTCAAATAACTTTAATTTTTTATTACTGTTACACGTTAATAAATGATTATTGATATTTTGGGCTGAAACGAATATGCTTCGTTTGATCTATTTATTTCCTTATCCTAATATGTTTTCCGCATGTTATGAGACTATCTACTCGTTACGATGGCAAATTTTGCTTCCACAACGCTCTCGAAACTTCTCTTATAAATTGCAAATTACATTAATGAATTAGTAGCTAAAGGTATCAATAATTTAATGCTTTCAACCCCTCAACCACTGGAAAGAAACCCTCCCACTACTCACACTGCAACGAATCCCTCCCACAAATATATCACTAAAGAAAATGAGTTCAACCTTGTTCAGAACGAACGCTGGATTCGAAACCTGAATATTAAGTGGCAAGTAATTACGTAAATTATTCTCCTAAGCTAAGAATTTCAAAATTAAACTTCAATCTTTATTTTACTTCTATTTAAACAGGACACCAGTATTACTCTAGTGCCTTATTGGCACTATAGTATTAATAATATCATTATTAAGTAAAGAATCTTCTAAAAAGGTTTTACAGCTAATGATCTGGCAACATTACAAACGACGAACAGCTAAAGAAAAGGAACATAGATTAGAAAACTGTTCGACTGTATAAATTTTTTGAGTATAGTATTTGTTTTTAAGCAATGTACTTTGATTGATTCTTAATTTTACTCATGGGCCTATATACACTCAGTAACGTTTTGAATTCGAAGAAATTCAGGCCTCAGTTTGAAAGCTATGAAGAGTTTAAAGATTACTTCAGTGCGAGAATGACAGAATTGTCTCGTCCTAGGCCAATCACAGCTGCCTTTATTCCTGAAAGGTTAGTTATATAGTACTTCATAGGTATATAGCAGGTATGGGCAAGTTCTTCGATAAGAAGAGCCACATAAAATATTTTTCATACATTTTTGAATGTTCAAGAAACAGAGAAAATATTATTTTAAAATTGTATTTATAAATAATAAAAAATACAACTATATAGTGTCCTACTCGCCAAAGCAGAATATGTTTAATTTCTGCTCGTTGAAGACTTTGATTGAGTCTTCATTTTTGCAGTTAATAGTTTAAAATCTGGCTGGTAGGATGTCAAAGCTGCACTAAGAAGCTCAGTGAGGTGGCTGTTAGTGAGGATAGCACGAGGTTTTGACTTGTCAAATTTCATTACAGAGAAGAGAGATTCACAGCAGTAAGTTGTCCCAAAAACAGAGAATAGTTGGAAGCCAGTTTTCTGAAGATTGGGATACTTTGCTTCTGGGATTTATTTCCAAACGCCAGTTACTAGTTATTGTTCACTACCGCCGCAAGCGCGTAACTTGTGTGTACTGCATGAAGAGTGATGACGCAGAGTCCAGTTGTGTCATCCGTACTTGTTTAAAACAAGTTTTGGTTGTATTTTCGTTTTCTTCGTAATCTATTGAAAACGGCGATTTCAATGGTATACTTCTAAATTTTTTACCTCTCGCGTCTACAGGATGCCTACAGTTTCCTCTCCCGGATCTCAAAGGGGTAATATAAAATTTTAGGAAAAGGGGCAATGAAACCCAATATTGTTATCGGGAGTCGCACTTTGCCCACCTTTGGTATATAGTGAATTACTAATCTTTCTCGTGAAAATCGCTTTTCTGCATCGGCAGCAGTTTGATTCAAAATACCTGTAAATTACTATAGGGAATACAATTTAATAATTGTAGCACTCAATCAGAGCCGTAATAGACATGTGCATATAGGCACAGGGCCCAGGACTGGAGAGGGAGCTGGGCACTGAACCACATAAAAAAAATTGTGCCACATAAAAAAAATTGTCAACTGTCGTGTTAAAATTTTAGACTCTGATCCATCGAACTCACCAAAAATATTCTACAGTAGAATATATAAAATATGTAAATAATGTTATTTCTTTTCGCTTTTTATTCACTTAATGTATTCAAATGTGATCGATGAATTTACTGAAATAAAAGCAAGAAAAGTGCAATTGAAATAATTATTTTCGTTTAATAATATATTACATATCTGCAATATTAATAAATATATAAGATTATTAAAAAATATTCAAAATTTATCAATAAGCTTTATTGTTATATATTTTCTTTATTATTTATTTCCATTAAAAAATTAGGGGCCCCAAAAAGAAAACCTTTCACCTGACACAAAAAGGCTAGTTACCGTTCTGATGATGATGATGTGATGTGATGGGAAGGTTAGAAACCCTTCAACAATGGACTTCCTGCTATCCCAAACAAAGAATCGGACGTGTAAATCACAATGTAGAAAATAAAAATAATAGTTTTTCTGAATTTTTTTTAAAGTTCCTACTTATGCAGAGTAGACTTTCTGTAATCCAATATTCTTGGATCTTAATTTCTTTTCTTTTCTGCGCCAAAAGATATTTCAAAAACAAAATTAACACTTCAAACAAGGTATAAAAAATAACAGTCACAGTTTTTTCTTCAGTTCCACCACAAAAATAACCATGAGGTTATCACTTGAGATACTGGCCACTAGAGAAAGTTTGTAAGCAAAAACACATTTTTCTTGAACAGTCAATATTTCATATTTGTATATTAAATTCCTCTTCTTTTTATTTTCGAAAAACTAAAACCCAGCAAAGGATGAATTCAGATTCTGTATAATAAAGAACTTTCCTCCAAGAAACTGAGAATCAGGGTCTGAATTTTAAATCTATTGCTTTTACTGTAGCTTCTGCAGAGAAGAGATTTCATTGACAATTCTTCAACAATAATCTTCATCTTTTCCTTCAGAATTTGTCGTTGAAATTGATAGAGAGGGCAATGTAAAAAGACATGAGAAATATTTTCTGGAGTTTTACAGATGGCACAAACTGGAGAGGGTTTTTTGTTAATTTTGAAGAGCTTTTCATTTAAAGCACAGTGATCAAGGTTAATCCTGAAAAGAGCTGTTTCTTGTCTTCTGCTCAGATGAGATGTTTGAAGTTGGGGTGGGGGGGGCTATTAAAGATTCTGCGATAGAATAGGCCAACATTTTTCCGACTATTTTGAAAAAGTTTAATCCATTCAGAGTGAGTTATTTTATTTTCTCTAATGCAGAAATCTTTGTATGTAATGATGTTAAATATGTTTGCGGTTTTCTGTAAGCTCTCTCTAGCAGTTTTGTCTGCCTCTTCGTTCCCATGGATTCCTATATGGCTAGGAATCCACTGGATCACAATTTGGTTTTTATTTTCTTCAGCATGTTTATTGCATTGCCATAATATTTCTGAAATTAAAGAACAGTTAGAGGTAGAAAGTGGATCAGCTAGAAGATCTTGGAGTGAAGACCTGCTGTCTGAAAGAATCAGAATTTTTTCGGAATGAAAAATGAATGCCCATTCAAGTGCCTTGAGGATAGCCCAAAGTTCGCCATTCGTAATAGATGTTGGATTAGACAACGAAAATCCTTCTTTAATACTGAGACCAGGAATGCAGAAAGCACAGGATACTATTCCAGTTTCGTCACTTCTAGAACCATCAGTAAAGATGTGGCAAAAACCAGCAAATCTCCCACCAATATACTGCATGGTAAGAGCCCATAGTTCTTCAGAAGGGTAGTGATGTTTTGAAATCACGTCAGGGATGTAAGGAAAAATATCTGGCCTAGAGATATTCCAAATGGGAAAATCGGGTATGCTGTCTCCTGCAATATTTCTGTTAATCAAATTTAAAAGGAAAATATTACTTTTGATACTTCTAAAAATGCTCGATCTTTTGCAGTTCAAAATTTTATCTAAGATTTTTTTTGGTCTTGGTTTTCATTCTTGCTACACTTTTAAAAACAATGGAATTTCTTCTAACGCTGAGTGGAGGTATGGCAGCTTCAGCAAGGGAGGGAAGGGTTGGAGATCCAGGAAATAATCCGAGGCAACATCTAATAGCTTTATTTTGACAGGTTTCATGCTTTTTGCACAAGGAATCGGAAGCATTAAGGTAAAGCTGGCTACCATACTCGAGAATCGGGCGTATTAAAACTTTGTAGAAAATAAGGAGAGTTTTAGATTTAGCTCCCCACGATGTACCAATTAGATATCTCAGCATATTCAATCTGCTATTAACTTTTTGACAGACTAGATTAATTTGAGGTTTCCAAATTAAATGATGGTCAAGAAGAACACCAAGAAATTTGTGTTCTTTAACAACTTCAATAGGCTCATTGTTAATTTGTAGTCGTAATGGGAAGTGCTTAGATCGTGGTCTGGAAATAATTAAACACTTAGTTTTATCTTGTGAAACTGAAAATCCCCATTCATCTATAATTTAATTCATTTTTATATCTGGATGCCAGTCGATCAAGTTATGACGTCTGCATTAGTAGTCCCGTATTCTAGAAAGTTCTTATACATCTATTTGTAATATTACTACTGGTGTACTTTTGTACTAATATTTATATTAAAGTTTATATATAAATATACCATATTTTAGGAAGTAAATTATTCATATATTAGCATTATAATTTTTAATAAATACGAATAATTTTTCTTCTCAGTAAGGTACATTTATAAATAAACATTATTATAAATGTTAATACACCAGTAATTAAATCAGAAATAATTTTCAAAGAAATTTTCTAGACATAAGACTACTTACAATGACGTCATTAACTTGGGCCAATCGCCTTCTGTTATAGGAGGTGTGTCAGCAGGATTTCATTTAAGTAGAGGGAAGGACAAAACAGAAGAATTGATTTTGTTTGAACGATCGATGCAAAGCACGATTTTCAATTTAAAGCATGTATATTTTGCTAATATATATATCTCAATGTTTTTCAAAATTCGCGGGAGGACGCGAGTGGCTTCCAGATAGATCCATCAATAATATTTCAAACTATATGAAATTTTAGTGTGATTACACTGCCTGGCCAAATTATATGAACTGCATCGTGTACGAAGTACCATGAAACCAATGTATGCAAAACTTCTTAACCTAAGTATTTAATTGTCATTACGAAGCCCCATAAAAGTCCTAATGTCATGGCCGAAAGTGAAGTTCAAGTGCGACATGGGTAAAAAGGCTGACATGACTGACTTCAAAAGAGTCTCATCGTTGGAGGCTTTTTATTTTCGACGGAAAATCACGGGGCACAATATTCCAACTGGATGGAAAAACAGTAGCGATGTCAAAAACTATTATGCCAATCGTGGGGAATGCGGGAGGAAAAAGTCTCCAACAGACAGCTGCTACATTTCATCTGCTATGTGCGAGAATTGAAAACTGATATTTGGAAACTGTAATTACATAACAAAATATTGGGTTAGTGTTCATAATAATTTGGCCAGTCAGCTTATATTGCTTTAGTTTTTCTAGATGTAGTTTGTTTTAGCATTAATCAAAATGTAATCCAGAAAATAGCTTGATTTTCATCATATCTGAAATTTAGGCAGCAAAGTTGGATCTAGGAGCGAGGACATGCTCCGCACTTGAAAATTTTAGTAACCAGAACGGAGGTAAAAAAATGTGAAATATATATCACATATATTTTTGAGACTTTTTTAAAGACCACTAAAATGGAGGGAAATTTTTTAATGCAGGCCCTGTGCACATTAAAGAACACGTTGGATGACATTGACGGGAGACTACAATCTGTCTTCTAATAGCTGTCCAGTGGGTCACCTTCTCTGAGCCCTTGTTGTCCTTGTGACCTGGTCAGGGTTGGATCTGGGGCTACCTCCTTTGCAGAATGCAAGTCAGGGAATAAAGGAAAAAATATTAAACTTATTTATATTTCATGTATTTTTCAAGAACTTATTTAAAAATTCCGTTAAACAGAGGGGGAAATGTTATTCTGCGTTGGAAATCAATTCTCTTTTCGTCCCCTTTGTATTTTTTCGGCTCGATTGTATTTCTACCCCCCCCCCCCCGATTTTTTCTTAGATTCGAACCTGGGTCTGGCCATTTAGCCCATTGTGTTCAAAAAAGCGCCGCTCAGAAGTAACACATACCAAAGTTTTTTCCGATTGAAAGTTGTGGAAGAGATGCTTTTCAAGAAACTATAAATTTCCATCAAATGTTGCATTCTTCCGTGAGTTAGATCTAGGAGTGAGGACATGCTCCGCACTTGAGAATTTTAGTAACCAGAACAGAGTGAAAAAAATGTGAAATATATATTGCATATATTTTTGAGACTTTTTTAAAGACCACTAAAATGGAGGGAAATTTTTAATGCGGGTGCAGACACTTCAAAAACTGTCCATATCCTAATTTTAACCTCTCGCTAACGGACACTTCGAACCTACCAGGTAAAAATTATGTGTTTAATGAAATTATCCTACTCTGTGAATCAAACATTCCCTTTGAATAGACTGATAGTTATTACGTACATAAAGGATAATGACCAACACCTCCTACAAGAGAAAGCCATCCAACAGACTCCATGACGTCACGCTAGTTAAACCCACGTTCATCTCGTCATGAGCACTTCGCTTGTTTACTGTATGATAGTGACTCTCACCGGATTTTTTTTAAACCATATAACGTGAGGTTTACTTCAAAAAATGAAGTCATTTTTTATTATTGTACTTGATGATTTAATACATCGTTAACTTTTAAGTTTTTATATTAAAGCTTTAATCCGAAAATTTCCTGCTGAACAATTAGCATATAACCGATTTCAGCACTTTTCTTAATTTGCTATATGATAAAATTTTCTTCTATTGGGAAAACCAAATTTTGATCATAATAAAATTTAAATATTATGCTACTATTAACAGATTTTTATCACTTTAAATATTTTCCGATCTTTTTAAGTTATCACCACTTCTAAATGTTACCATTTCAAATAGAAAAAACAATTCTAATTTCTATAAATAATTTTATTACCACATTAAAACATATGTACAAAAAATGATATAATTCAAAAAACGCATTTTATCCTCTTGACACATGATAGTTACATATAAATACTACTCACATGATTATTACAAGAAAATACAATTTTTAGAACTGACTGATTTCCTACTCAACATAGGATGTACCATCATTCACTGGATTATATAAAAGGCTTATTGCCATAAAATTAAACTTGATATTTTTCAAATTCAAATTCAAATTTATTTTCAATAAGTATTATCTATAATTATATTACATAAAAAATCCCACTAAGCCGAAGCTTATCAGCGGGAATGTACATATATGTTTTTACAGATATGATCTAGATTGCCTCAGTAGTACAAAAACTGAAGGAGAGAAAAAAAGGAATAAATGAGAAAGAAAACCGACAAAATGATGAAAGTTTCCAAATAAAAACATCACTTTTTCATCAACCACTGAAATAATTTATCTTTAACATCACAAATTTTTTTTAAGTTAACTATTTCTCTAGGAAGCAAGTTAAATAGGTAGGGAATTTGATATTCTTTGGAATTTCGTCCGTAATTATTATAAAATTTTGGTTGTTTCAAAAAAAAAAAACCCATAGTTTTGGTTGTTTCAAAAAACCCTTTTTTCTAGTAAACTTATTGTGGCAAATATTTGGCTTATAGGTATCATCAAAGAAGTTATTGATAACAGAAACAAACACATATAAACTTTCAATTGATAAAATTTTGAACAAACTGAATATATCATCTTTCATTGTAAGGGAATATTTAACTTCTGTATTACACAATCCTTTTAGCAGACTAAATTGTATTCTTTTAATTTTATTTAATTCTGTCTTATAGGCTGTTCCATAAACTGTTATCCCATACCTAATTATAGATTCAAAAAGTGCTTTATATACTAAAATAGCTATCTATGTATCAACAAACATGTTAAGTTTCCTAAACAAATTAAATTAATTTGTTTAGGATAAAATCGATTTGTAAATTTTTTAAATGCTACAAATCGTAGTCTTGAACACATCCAATCAATATGTTTATTCCATTTCATTTTCGAATTCATTTTCAAGCCTAGGTAAATTATTTCATTTACTTCTTCTATTTTAGGACAATTGCATGTACCAGGTGATAAACCATCCAGCCTAGTACAACTTATTCGATGCTTAGTAATTCTTCTATTAAGTGTAGGTTGTTGAGAACCAATACACATAAATTTAGTTTTTTTCTCGTTTACACTCAGTTTGTTAAGAGAAAACCATTTAACTGCTTTATTGAAATCACTTTGTAGATTGCAAATAGCGTATTCTAAATCAGAGTGGAAGTTGATTAGCACTGTATCATCAGCATACATATATAATTTACTATCGAAATTAATATTAGCCAAATCATTTATGTATATTTGAAATAGCATAGGGCCGAGAATAGATCCTTGTGGAACTCCAAAATTGATCTGAAATTTATCGCTAAAATTATCATTTATTTTCATAACTATTTCTCTATGTAATAAGTAGCTTTTAAGCCATTCAAAAATATTCCCTCTTAATAAATAAAAATAAATACCCCCTCAAGCAGCTGCTTGCCACAGAGGTCTGACAGGAGCCTGTCAGTTTATATGCCACAGTAGGAGATCTGAGAGGATGGCAGGACCTCAGCAGATAAAACGACACACACATCCATGCCTAATACCGGGGCTCGAACCCAGGTCCCTTAGATCAGTAGCCAAGCGTGCTAACCACTCGGCCACGGGACGGCTCTCCCTCTTATACCAAGTAAATGTAATTTCTGTAGCAAGATATCAATGTCAACTGAATCAAATGCTTTATTTAAGTTCATAAATACTGCAACGCATTTCTTTCCTATATTTAAATTAATATTAATATTATTAATAAGATCTTCTAAAAGACTTTGCGTTCCCATATCTTTACGGAACCCAAATTGCTGACTTGACAGAAAATTAATTTTATTCAAAAATTTTTGCAAGCGATCTCCAACGTATTTTTCCATTATCTTATCAAAAATTGTTAATAGAGTGTTTGTTCTATAATTATTAAAATACTTTTTTGATCCACTTTTATATACCGGACGAATAATTCCAATTTTCATAGTTATTGGGATTTGCGAATTTTCAAAAATTTTATAAGAATTGTTATTACATGAACAAAATTGCATTTACTTTCCTTTATGTATTTTGGTTTAATATTGTCAAATCCAGGAGATGTGTTATATTTTAAGTGATCTATAATATTGGCAACATCGAAGTTACTAGCTAGTGGAAAATGCATAGAATTCTTATTTATGTAACATAATTCGTAAACCTTATCTGACCTGGTATTCATCGTCGCATATTCTGTTTGCATCTCACTAATAATCTTCAACACAAATTATAAACACAATTTTTTTTAAACTGCTATTATGAAGATTTATAGGTCAGCATTTACATCTGCTGCACACCTTTTATAATATCAAAGGCACATTATATTGAAATGAAAAACTATTTTGAATCAGATGCAATTAAATGCATTCTTATATATCAATGACTACCATAGAGCAATTGATGAAAGTAAATTTCTTGCTCTACAATACCTTGCAAAATATTTTTTTTCCAGCCAGAGCTATTCAAACTCATGTCATCAAAACTGAAGGCAATTCCTCTTACCATAAATGACTAATCTAAAAAAATACACACACTAATGGATTATTCTCAAGCATGTATTTTCTTCAGATGTATTGCAGGAATCTATTATTTTCTACTTAAAATTCCTCCATCAAGTAAACGCTGTAAATGACTACTAGCACTTGAGCTCAAGGAAAGAGAAACCAAAATTAATAAAAATAAATTTTTCACCAATGACCAAGCAGCAATTCCCATATGAATTATCAGAACACATATCTGACTAATCATAAACACACAATTCTTTACACTGATGTGTAGTACCTGTCTATAAGCACTATTATGAAGATATATGGTCAGCATTTACATATTCATAAACCTGTTGTATAATATTAATGGCACATTACATTGAAATTAAAAACTATTTTGAATTAGATGCAATTAAATGCACTCATATATCTATGACTACCATAGAGCAACTGATGATCACATCATGCTCAACATCCATGCCTTACCCGGGGCTCGAACCCGGTCCCTTAGATCAATAGCCACGCGTGCTAACCACTCGGCCACGGGAACCTTGCAAAATATTTTCCCCCCAGCCAGAACTCTAATTTTTACTTCATTAATATTTTTAATTCATTAATAAAATATTATATGAAAACTAAAGGAAGTTATCATCTCATACAGCTAGTCAAAAAATTCCAACAAACCTGACTATCTATTTCATGAGTCCCATGTCTACAGGACATCAGTGAAAATTAACTACTGAATATATGCACACACACATATGAATTATTCACAATCATGAATGCAGTTATTCAATTTCAGTGTTCAAAGACTGCCGCGTGTAATTCTATTGAAATTAGTCAATAAATATTTAACTGGAAAAAATCAACTAAGAGGCAAAAAAATAATTAAAAACACCTGGACTATCATTCACATAGCCATTTAAAGAAAAAGATGGCACATAAAGAAAGTAACTGCTTTTGGACTCCATAATTTAACAAAGCAAATAAACCTGATGTTAAGCACATGTGACACAAAGTATTAATTACTATGATTTTCAGTCGCTTTAATCAGATCTATCATGAAGTCTTGGCTGCAGCAAATTCACAGTTATCTTTTTACCAGTATTCCGATCATAATGCTCAGATGGTCTGCGGATGTCTTTTACATCAAAATAGATTTCACAAACCTAAAAGTAATATAAACTCTCAAAACTTTGGCAAATATTATGTACAGAACATTAATCATCCAAAAGAAGATGAGTTAAAAAAATAAATCTTACTTCTCAACATTCAAATATAATCAAATAAATATTTTAAATAAAAATGCATTGTGAATGTTGCATCTTAACGTGAATGAGAGATTAATAAATAAAAAATAAATACCCCCTCAAGCAGCTGCTTGCCACAGAGGTCTGACAGGAGCCTGTCAGTTTATATACCATAGTAGAAGGTCTGAGAGGATGGCAGGCCCTCAGCAGAAAAACAAGACACACATCCATGGCTTACCCAGGGCTCTAACCCAGGTCCCTTATATCAGTAGCCATAGTATTGGGAGACAGATGGTAGCCTTGACGGGAGGCTACCATCTGTCTCCCAACAGCTGTTCCAGTGGGTCCCCTCGCCCCAATCTTCTCTGAGCCTTCGATGTCCTATGCGATCTGGACTTTTTGCCCGTTGTGTGGAAAAAAGTGCCGCTCAGAGGTGAAACAACTCGTCCTACTAGTATCCTACTAGTGTCTTTAGAGAGGTTTCACTGTACTGGGAATATGAGACACACATCCGACAACATTGGTCTGTACATAATAAAAAATGCCTTGCTGCAATAGTTTTATAAAAAAAAAATTAAGAATTTTCACATTCCTTCAGAACATTTTAATATTTTGACCTATAATGTGTAGGTTCATTCCAGACTGCCTGAACCAGAAAACTGCTCTTGTTGCAAAAAAGGATTTTTACAATATTTTTTTCTTTTAAAGATTAAAAACACTCTATGCTAAAAACATTCTTAAGAAAATAGTGCTTTCTTCGAGGGATTTCTCGAGGAGTCAAAATGCATCAAGTCATTGCTTATATATTTGTTACTGAGTATGATGAAAAGGAGTATCCCTCCCAAGAAAATAGTTTGGGGATTCGATGCTACACAATATGCCGAAGGCGCGAAAATCTTAAAGGCGCATTTGAGACGTTCTTACACTAAAGATTAAAAATATTGTGCATTAAAAATTTTCTGAAGATAAAAAAGGTGTTACTTGGCATCAACGCCATGTCGACAAAATACCTCAGGTTGTTATTAATAATATGAATATCCGAATACAGTAGAACTTCGAATAATTGGCCTGCATAGGGTGTTTTGGATACATTGAAATATCAGATATTTGAGAGAAAATGTGAAAAATTATGAAAGATCGGGAAAAAATTCAAATACAGCTTAATAAATATAACGAAATGAAAAAGAAAACCATACAATAATAACCATTAGTCATAATGATAAATATAAAAGTATTTCGAGAGAATTATTCCACACAGTGGATAACTGTCAAAGAGCATTAACTTATTACGAATTAAATAAAAATCTTATATAGTTTCTGAATCCAGATAATGCATAACAGAGCAAAACCATTTTAATAGTTTTGAAACGTTGTTTTACTAATATCTTTATTTAAAGAGAAAACTCCACTGTGTTTTCACGTACGTTTACTCAGAGAAAGTAGTAATTGGTCTTGATCAGCTAATAAATGACGAGTATAGAGCACTGATTGATAGGCTATTGGGGCTTTGCCCAAATCACGACCCATCCAGCAAACTACTTAACAGAAAAGAAGAGTCAATATGCGAATAATCATGACTTTGTTTCAACATGGTAAATGATAGAGTTCTGGACACATTCTCAGCAAGCCCATTGAGATTCCTGAAGACAAAGCACGCAAGTTTTGAGCGCATTGTTTCACTGGATTCCTATTCAAAGGAAACAAAATGGGAAAAGTACTTCTATTATGTCCCATCCACCACGGAAGTTATTTATTTCTGTTTATGACTTATTTATTAGTAATCACAATATAATGTAATGTAAATTTTTTTTTTTTGAATATGGAATTTAGTCAGTGGGCAGAAATTGTCATTCGCTTTATGAGATCCGAGATTCATATTATGCAAGCCGTCCTGAACTTGCCCACACACAGCTTTCGTTTGAGCAACAACGAATTGCATGCATGCATTCATTGGAGTTTCCCTTTTCGTAATATTTTTTCACTGCTTTAGCAGTTGCTTGAGGAGGCATTTTTTTTTTTCGTAAAAGACGTACTGTGTTTTTATTGAGTAAGACAAAACGGCTGACCAATGACAAACAACAAAAGAACCAAAGCGAAAATAAAACTATAGATGAAATTCTGTCTTTAAAAGAGGGGCAAATTTCTTGATATTGGTATGTGACAATCGTCGTTAATCATACTCTGGTACATGAAAAAGGAAACCTTGTGTTCAGTATGACCCCAAATGTATAGAAAGGAAAAAATAAAAAATAAGCAAAACAAAAATATTTTGTTTAATTGTTTATTTTTTTTACCCATTGTTTTGACTAAAACAAAAACTTTTTATTTTATTCGACAGTGTATTTTGTTCAAATAACTTCAAAAATTATATATGTAATGATGATTATTCACAGTTTGGGTAGCTGATAATTGAATGATCAGAGCATATAAACATGTTACACTGAAACCAATATGTTTTATATTTATTGTAACAAGAACAATTAAACCCCCACATTGCCCCCGGTCAGAAAGGGGACATCTATGGGCTTGGAAAAGCAGCCGTCCGTTGGAGGTGACGTAAAACCTTCGTTCCGTGTGCAAGAGAGCCAATATCCTGTGCACATTAAAGAACACGTTGGATGACATTGACGGGAAACTACAATCTGTCTTCTAACATCTGTCCAGCGGGTCACCTTCTCAACCTTCTCTGAGCTCTTGTTGTCCTTGTGACCTGGCCAGGGTCGGATCTGGGGATGGGGGGACATGCTACCTCCTTTGCAGAATGCAAGTCAGAGAATAGAGACAAAAATATTAAACTTATTTATATTTCATGTATTTTTCAAGAACTTTTTTAAAACTCCGTTTAACGGAGGGGGAAATATTATTCTGCGTTGGAAATCAATTCTCTTTTCCTCCCCTTTGTATTTTTTTGGCTCGATTGTATTTTTTCCACACACCCACACACCCCGATTTTTTCTTAGATCCGAACCTGGGTCTGGCCATTTAGCCCATTGTGTTCAAAAAAGCGCCGCTCAGAAGTAACACATACCAAAGTTTTTTCCGATTGAAAGTTGTGGAAGAGATGCTTTTTCAAGAAACTATAAATTTCCATCAAATGTTTCATTCTTCTGGGAGTTAGTTTTTCTTTATATATTAGATTAGGGGTTCTCAACATGGGGTACGCGGTAAAATTTTTTTGGGGTACGCCGTGAAGGCTCAAAAATCGCTAGATCTAGTAACAAAGTCGCTAAGTTGCCATTATTATACTTTAACTATAGGTTTATCTATCTATATAAGGGATACGCCAGTTACATACACATTTCTAGTGGGTACATGAAGCATAAAAGGTTGAAAACCACTGTATTAGATAATACCCCTATTTTAAAAGTATGGATTGTTACCTTATATTTAATATCACTATAAACACAAAAATATGCACATTTAGAAATATGGGTATCAGTTTTTAGTTTTCTTGTAAAAAAACTTAGTAATATTAAAATTTATACTATGAAAATATGTTGTACGCACATAAATTCTTTATATCAGTTGATTTTCTTATGCAATAGTTTCTTTCACTATTCTTCAGTTTTTTTATAAGTTTCTTAAGACGCATTGCTGTAGTTAAATATTCAAACTTCCATAACTCATTAAATACTGAACGAATATTGTTGAAAATCGAGTTATTGATTTATATGATTGAGATCTTTATCTGCAATCACATTTTTCAAAACAAAAAACTTATTTTAGAAGTTATAGAGCTTTGATATTAGCTTCCCATTGACTTAACATAGGGATTTTCCTTAATTTATGGAAACCAAGATCTTTATCTGCTATCATATTTTTCAAAGCTAAAAAAAAACTATTTTTTTTAAGTTATTGAATTTTGAGTTAGCTTTTTATTGACATAATATAGGTTTGTTCCTTAATTTATGGAAACCAGCATATTTGCAACAGATGGCGAAACAACCATCGTAAGGATGGTCAGATTTATATTTAGTATGGTGCACAATAACTGAGTGTTGTATGCAAAAATCAGTTAGGCAGCAAAACACACTTTTGAGGTTAACAGTGTTAAAGATTTGTCTGCTGAAAAAGAATGCAGACGAAGTATGTTTCTCTTGACTTCCCTACCAAGAGCGGTTCAAAATACCTTAAAGAGCTGTCTGCAAATATTTTGAACTGACAATTCTTTAAGAAAAAAAAAATTCATTGATTCAGTTTCGTTAAACAGAAAGTCTGATTTTTTAAAAAGAGATTAAATTTGTTTTATTCTATTTTCGTGTAGGCCTTCTCTATATTGGGTAGACAAAGTTCCTGATTTGCCAAAGGATGGAAAGACAAAATTTGGTAGGTATTCTTTATAGTTCCCTATTATTAATATATTTCCTTCGGTGAGCTTGTGATGTAGGAGAAAACAGAACTAGCTGGATGAAAATAATTGTTGCATTCTTGAAATTTCTATGGTTTAGCCTTTTAAGCAAAATCTCTAGTGCATTTATAGTGGAAATTTTAAGAAAAGGGACTACGATATTCCCATATACAAAGGACAAAGATAACCTAGAAGCTATATTAGGTTGATCTGGTTTCTCATACAATATACAAACACTTACACAAGGACACTCTCACTAGTTTAGTAATCAGGTACGCTAACCACTAGATCAGATAGGGCTTTTATAAGGTTACAGATGCGTTATATTCTCCAAACCAGTACCATTCAAAATGGAAAAAAAAAAAAACCATGGTGCTTGTCAGTAGTACGGGTACCGGAACGGGTATTCTGATGCGTTTTAGTTCAGTCCAATTGCTTCCCCACCCCTCATTACTAAATATCATCAAACCGAGCCTAAATGCTTTTAAGCTTAAAATGAAACATTTAAATCTTTGGATAGGTGTTGGAGAAAAGTGTGAAGGGAATGTACTACTCATTTTCCACAACCCTTATATTTTCTTTTTGGTGAAAATGTTGCCGAGGTGTGGTTTCTATAAGCATTCACAACTTTAGCAATGCACCTATTAACGCATAGAATTGCACAAATAAATCATTCTCTTTGTAATAAAGGTCAAACTGTGTAAATTGACACTGTTTCCTTTTAAAGAAGAGGAAAAAAATCACAACTAGGAAACGGAAGAGAAACAAAAGTGAAATCCTTTCCGCGAGGTGGTAGCAGTAATAATCCCTCATTGGCTCTGGCGCGAGCCAATCGTAGACTAGATGAGTGATGATATACTCTTCACTCAATTTGAAGAGAGTAACACACATGTAGTATGTGCTTACGAATATTTTTTTACTGGTATATATATATTTACCTAGAATTCCAGCTTTTAATGTGACCATATCGCATATATTTTAGCTCTCATCACTTACCGTCCGAGCCCCTTACACTCGGACATCTTTTGCCTGATCATTCGTTTTTAATACAGTGAGTGTCCGCTTACCTGATGTTCGTATTACCGAGATTTTTCTTTTCGAACCCATTAAAAAATCTATGGCAAATCCATTTGACCATTGATTTTTTTATGGACGCCTTAACAAAAACCTCTATTTAAAACCCCTTGACCGTGAATTTCTGAGGCACGTAAAAAATTTTTTCCACAGTTCAAATGAGGGAAATCGCCTATCACCGATAAGTATGTAATTGGAAGTTACTTGTAACTTGACCATTTAGCCCATTGTGCTAACAAAACTGTCGCTCAGAGGTAAAAGAACCCAACAAAAACCTTTTATGAGAAGGCCAGTAAAAGCTAGGAGTAGCATCAAGGATTCTTTGCCTTAAGTGTTGCATGTAAAGGGGAAAAAAAAAACTTTGTAAAGAGGACATTATTATTCAGATTTCGAATTTGGGGTTTCCTCCATTTGTACTGAAAAAAAAAAACTTCAATATATATGAAATTTTTGCAGAAGCTTAGAAAATCTCCATTCAAAATCTATGGTCCTTAAAGTGGGAAAAATAAATGTGGGTTTAAACTCGATCTCAGATTCGGATCTGTCATAAAAAGAACTGAATTTTTAAAGCAACACAAGAAAGAAACTCGTCGAGGGGGGGGGGGGCGAAAAGTGTTAAATGAAAAATTTCAGCCGATAAAGTATAAAAATGGAAGAGAAAGGGGTGAAGGGTCACCGTTTTGCCTCAGTGAGAAAGGGGATACCAAATGAGCTTCGAAGGGATTTTTAAGACTTATAGAAAGGATTTCTAGAGACTGATTAAAAGGTTGAGATGATTTGTCGTTTGAAA
Source organism: Ryuthela nishihirai (assembly GCA_038380435.1). Classification (NCBI taxonomy): domain Eukaryota; kingdom Metazoa; phylum Arthropoda; class Arachnida; order Araneae; family Heptathelidae; genus Ryuthela; species Ryuthela nishihirai. The sequence continues at coordinate 20,344,082 of JAWZYU010000017.1, forward strand.
TCGGGTTTTATTACAAGTAGGTACTTGAAACTTTAACACGAATGGTACAGGAGTAACCCGTGTATGAAATTTGGGTTCAGACTGTCAAGTATATGGGAAATTACGGAGGGGGATCTAAAATCTGTTTAAAAAAGGAGAGCAATTTGTCAACATAAATAAAGCTGCGATCACCTCTATTAGGGTAGGCCCGCGGGTGTGCTCAGTCGGTAATGCGCCAGGCTCGCAATCTGCAGTTCCAGATCTGAGTCCCACCTGCACCAACATTGAGATTTATCTCCGCTAAATCTCCATTCTGCCCTCGGTCAGTAGGGGACACTGATGGGCTTGTAAAAGCCGCCATCCGTTGAATAGGTAGTTAAGCCGCGGTTCCGTATGCGGAACAGCCATACCCTGTTACACATTAAAGAACATGCTGAATGGCATTGATGGGAGACTTTCATCTGTCTCCTAAAAGCTATTCAGTAGGTCCCCTCCCCAACCTTCTTTTAGCCCTCAGGGTCCTTGTGTCCTGGCCATTTATCATTGTGTGCAAAAAAAGTGCCACTCAGAGGTAAAACAATCCAACCCTCTATTAAGCATGTCAAAAATGGTAATCGCTATCATTTTTTTTTCAGTGCTGAAGGAACATCTTGGGAGGCTACAGGTTTAATTAGTGATGAAGTGAAAAGAAAACCTCGTCGGACGATATGACAAGTTTCTCATTCGTTGCTCAGACTATGTTGAAAAGCAGGGGGATGGCAATAGAATTACTCTGCATTGTTCATTTTAGGGATTGTGATAAAAAAAACCTCGTAACTCCATGTCTCCTAAACTTGCTTTCTGATCGGCCTTCATACCTTGACTATTGTGTCAATGGGTTTATATTTTACGTCATTACCAATGCCTTTAATGTTTTTATGCATTCATCACAATTATGAAGGAAAGCATTGCTACCCTTGCTTCCATGAATACTTTGCCACTGATTCTATACATTTTAGGGAAATGAAAGCAATATGTATTAATATCATGCTTTTCTTTACAATGTATGAATGATTGTTTTTAAGGAAGGCAAAAAATATTTCTGCCCTAAGGAGCACTTGATCCTAGTTGATACTCTGTTATGAATGTTATGGAAATATAGATACATTTCAAACTAGAAATATTTTTTTATTTGTTTTATTGAAAACAAATACAAATATTGATATTTGTCTTTCCAGTGGGAAGTGAACGTGAAGCTCATCTAGCTCGGCCAATATGGCGTGTTCCAGATTTCGAATGCAGTAGGTAAGCAACGTCGTAATTAAAATGAATCGAAAGTAATAAACATTCAGTCGAAATAGCACACCTCTCTGGCAATCAATCAGTTGCTTGAAATGCAATTTATTTTTCTAAACGTCCTGGTGGCCGAGTAGTGTGCGTGCTTGGGTGTGGCAAAGGCACTTGGGTTCGAGCGTCAGTTTAGATATGTATGTCCTTTTCTTGAGGGATTTTTTCTGCTGTTGTCTTGTCTTCCTCATAGATCTCTACGGAATATTATACTAAACAGGTTCCTGTCAGATTTCTGTAAAAAGGAGTCATTGAAGGGTAATTTTATTATAAATATCAAGCCCTATTCTTTGAGGCCCATCCAGATCATTGCCCAGATATTACAAACTGTTGCACCACTGCCTACAGAATTCAATCCAGATAACACATTGGCCTTTCCATATGCGTGATATGCGCCATTATTATGTTTGATTCAAAGTGTATCAGGACACTACCAGCTTTGCTTTTTGCAGTCGAGCATTATCACCAGTTTCCAGCAAACTCTTATCAACTGTGCCAGCAAACGCCGTCGACAGGAAGGGCTGAGATAGAGCATATTGTTGGCGTCATGGCAAAAGCTACTAAGTCCAATAAGTCTATTCGAAGGATTACTACATTCTGCTGTGAATTAATGGTCCGCGGGGCCCGATCAGCATCTTTTTCTGAGGGCTCATTTCGTTTACCTGAATGAACACGGCATGTCCGGAAATTGGAATTCAGGAGCTCTACTTCTGTGCATAATGATATTATGCATACCTATAAATCCATCCCTGATTACATTAAACGGTTGTAGTATTCAGTCTGCAATCGTTTTCATTATTTTTTTTAAAAAAAATCGGAATTCAACAATTAAGATGAGCACAAAATTGCAGAGATTAGAATACATGAAATTCCCGGTTTTTAACCTTGATTATAATTTTAAGAGTCACTGTAACTCAAAACTACATAAATTTTCGAACTTTGCGATTTTTGTCAGATCGCCAAAGATATGCTTTCTCATCTTAGATAGTGGTTAATTTAAAAAGGGTCATTTAAAAGAATTAATTACGAAATAAATCACTTCAAGAAATATTTTTGCTGAAAAACAGTTTCCCCGTGATTAGTGAGATGGCGATAAGGTCGGGAAGATTTATTGTCACAAATAGCTTAGAAATGAACTAGTTGTTGAGTTTAGTGATCTAGAACAGTGTTTCTCAAACTAATGTGGTGGACCGGCAGGAAACTGCTTTTGAGATTGGTTGGCCACGCATTCGCCTAGATCTTTTGACCCCGTATACCCCATGAAACAAGGTAAGTCTGTGCACATGATATTTTCCTCACCTGAACATGATGTCATGTGGAGTGTTTGAACATAGAACTCTACCATTATACAATATTAATATTATGCTTCTGAAAACACGTTTCTTTCTTTCTTGGCAGTTTGCTGCGGATCACCACTTCGAGAAACACTAGTCTAGATCACCTGACATGTAATAGAAAGACGTGGCTTCCCAACCATATTTAGATGCAATTACAAGTTCGCTTCCCACTCACGGTGCAACTCACTTTTTCACGAAAATTATTTCTTTAATTCTATGTCAATGGATAATCTCTATCTTTACTATTAAATAAATTACTTTATATTTTGGTTATTTCTTGTTAAGATTGTATTTATATTTGCATAATATACTAGCAAATTTACGATGCAATTCAACTGATCCTTGAAGTGGGAAAATAAAAGTGGTTTTAGAGTCATTCTGATTCTATCATAGTTAGAGACTCGAATTCTTAAGGCAACATGGGTTGGTATGGAAGAAACCAGATGCCAAATTTGGGACCAGGCGGTGATCTATTCGAAACTTACCAAATATGTTGAACTAAACTGTAAAAAAGAGACTGACTTATTAAAAGTGACTCAAGTGGTGCGCGCCTTTATCAGACATGTCTGCCAAACGTGATGGCAACACACGATGTAGGAAGGAAGTCGTTCGGAAGCCGCCAAGAAATTAATTACTTATATTATTTTTGGTTGATTATAGGCCAAACTCGGAAATTATATGTCAAAGCGTGAACTAAACAATAACTAGAAGAACTGATTCACTGTTGGAAACAATAACTTGATTCCAACAGTGAATCATTAGGTAACCTTAATATTAATGTACGATTATAAGATCGAAGTTTGAGAGTATTGAAGCAATTATCGAAGTTGATATTCTTATATTGACTGAGATATGGATAAAGGAAGATGAGATTTGCTTATATAACTTAAACGGTTATAATAAATTTTACAATGTAGGTATTACAACAAATCAGGTGGTATATTGGTTTTTGTTAAAAATAAATACATTATTTTAAACGAAAATATTGACTCGGTGACTGCTGAATCGCTTTGTTTAACGTTGGGCTGATTTATGATATTTGTATATACGCAGTATACAGATCTCATTTTTACACACCAAAACAATTTATAGAGAAATTAAATGACTATTTAAATTTAATTAAAAATAGTACAATTATACTTACTGGTGATCTTAATATTGACCTTTTACTTGATAATGATTATATCAACAGTTATTTGGATATGCTTTCTTCATATGAATTCCAACCATATTTAGATGCAATTACAAGACAGAGACAAACTAGTGTTTCATGTTTGGACCATGTATTTGTAAGACACACATATAATATAGGAGTGCGAACAGTTGTTATACATACTGATATTGCTGATCATTTCCCTGTAGAAATAAGAATTGATATGCATGATCAAAAGATGAACGAAGAGCAGATAATAGTTCCGAATGTAGTGTATAAAATAAATTTCGCAGCATTAAGGAAAAAACTAATAAATTGTAGATGGGAAAGACTTGAAGAAACTAATGATGTCATTTTGTGCTACAAATTGTTTACTGATAAATTCTCTGAATTGGTGTAAGATGCTAAACATTATACTATTAAAAATTCTAACCATAGAAGTAAAAATTCATGGATAACAGATGATATCAAAAATATATATTAAATTAAAAGATAAGTTGTATAAAAAACATAAGAAATATTCTCACAATATTATACACGAAGATAATTACAAAATAAAAATAGACTTAGTGAAAACTGCTAAAAATATTCTGCTCGACATTGAAAGTGCCCCTACCCAGAAGGACATGTCGTACAAACATGCAAATAGAAGGGTGGGTGTGCGCAGTTGAGATATGCAAATGATGATAATCTGGAGCCAATGACGTGTATGGCTCAAGAGATAAAAAGTGCAAGAAGGAATAGGGATGGAATTGTGTTTATGTAGGTGGAAGTCGTGCGAATGGTTGAGATTAGGTGGTTCCGCTTGGAAATTGTTCAGCGAAGGCCAAAAATGCCTGGTACATGCTGTCGGCAGGTTTATCGCCATTTGGATACTTTTGAGAGAGGAAGAATTATAGGCCTATGTGAAGCTGGATGGACTATACGTCGTTTGGCTGTCCATGTTCATCGGGATGCACGAACTATTGGACACAGTTGGCAACAGTGGCGAAATGAAGGTTCTAGCGTGCGTCACAGAGGGAGTGGGGCCGTCCGACAGACGTCAGCACAGCTTGATAGGGGCATTGTAAAAAAAGAAATATTACACAAACATATTTTATATTTAGCACCAAAATTTTTTAATCTGTTACCTAGTGAGCTTCGAAATTGTATTAGTGGAGTATTTATCTTTAAGGAAAAATTAAAGTTTTGTCTCTCACATACACTCGACCTGGATTTTATGTTTTCAGTTCTACGATAAAAATTAGAATTCAATTTTTTTTTGCTGCACCCTTATTGTATTGTATGTAAAAAAATATGTTTTCTTTTCTGTTTTTCTTTGTTTTCAAATGAAAATACTCATTTTTATATTTGCTGAACTGCGAGAACATTAAAGTTTGTCACACTCCATCTTGTGTGGATCATTTTCTTTTCGTGAAAATAAGTTGACTTTCTTTTTATGTTATTTCATGTAATACTAACTGTAACAACCTAGATAAGTAAATGCTTTTAGGTTGTTTATATTGTACTAAATGTATAGTCTAATGTGTAGAAAATAAAGTATTTTGATTGGGGAGAATATCGCCTCTGGTGAATGCGGAATGCTTGTTTTCAAAGAGAATGATTTTTTTTTTACTTTCCGCCTTTAATACTCTATGACAATGAAAATTCGAATTAATGGATGATTCGGAAAACGTAAATAGCAATATTTTATTACAATCTATAAAAGACAAAAGGAATTTTTCATTTATCCCTTAAAATAAAAAAAAAAGGTTCCTTTTCCTGTCCACCCTCTGGGGTAAAGGGGCAAAGCATTGCCTCCAATGTAAACTTCTTGCCAACACACACCACCAGAATTCTAAATTTCTAGCATAAAGAGATCGTTTGAAAGATTCATTTAAAGTTTTGGGATTTCTTCCTTATTAAAGTTATTGCAAGATTCGGAAAATTCGACTAGTAATGTTTAATCAGCAATACCTATCTATAACCAAAAAAGAATTTTTATCTCTAATAAAAAGTTCAATGTCTACAGATGACAAGTGAAATCATTAGCTCATTTTTATTATTACCTATCTTCCTATTGCTTTAATCTCTTTATTTGTCGGTTTGGCAGTTTGTGTGTTTATCAAAACAGTTGTTCCACATCTTTTGAACCCGGCGGAAAAATTTAATGATTTATGCGTCAAATGAAAGCTTGACGCGGGAAGTGTCATTGGCTACAAAAACTGATCCTCCGTGATTCCTTCTCCTATAAAAAAGAGGAAATATGAAAACAATGTTGTTGCTGTATTCTTTGAAACGCGAGGGTCAAAAGTAACAGACTCTGAATTAAATGAAAAAATGAAAGCTTTTGACATGGGGAGTGTCATAAATATTAAAAATGTCCCCCACGCTTTCTCCCCTCCCAAAATAGGGGGAAGATATGTGAAGGATTGTTCTGCAATATCATTCGAATGCGATGGTCAAATGTAGCAAGTTGTACGTAATACGAAAAGGGGCGGGGGTGGCTCAGTCTTTAGCGCGCCAGGCCCGTAATCTGTGCTTCCCAGGTTCGAGTCCCAGCTGGGTCAGCGTTGAGATTTATCTCCGCAAAATTCCCCGCCCTGCCCACGGTCAGTAGGAGACGCCGATGGGCTTGAAAAGGCCGCCGTCCGTCGGATGGGACGGTAAGCCGTGGTCCCGTGTGCGGGAGAGCCATACCATGTGCACGTTAAAGAACACGCTGGATGGCCTTGACGGGAGGCTACCATCTCTCCCAACATCTGTCTCCCAACAGCTGTTCCAGTGGGTCCCCTTCCCCAACCTTCTCTGAGCCTTCGGGGTCCATGTGACCTGGCCATTTAGCCCATGGTGTGCAAAAAAGTGCCGCTCAGAGGTAAAACAACCCAACGTAATACGAAAGTTTGTGACGTGGGGACTGTTGTGGGCAATAAATATATTCTCCCTTTAAAAAAGGAAAAACGTTAAACTCGTTCTACTATATCTTCTGAACGCGAGGGCCTACAGTTAGGAGTTATGTATCAAAATAAAGCTCATATGAATACCGTCGTAATCTACTTCGGATTATGTTCCCCCCAACCATTCTCTCCCTTCAAGAGAGGGGGGGGGGGCAGAAATTTTTGCGGAATCGGCTTGAGTTATATCTCATATTAAAGCTTCTGACGTCTCCAATGTAATGGGCTACTTCAAACGCGACCCCCCCCCCCCGCAAAAAAAAGGATGAGCAGAAATGTAGTCGATGTATATAAATCATATAGGAAACGAAAATTTTTGAAGATAGGTATTTTTAGAGACAAAGAAAAATATAAATTAAAATATTTAAAAAATACATATCTTTTTATATGCGTCCTAAAAAGTAGAAAATAAACTTCGAAAATAAATCGAAACTGAATGCTACAGCTAACTTAACCATCTCTGCTACGAGGTTTCGGGGGTTTTCTCGCCTAAGCATTTTCGGCAGAAAAGGAAATGTTCTATAGACGAAGTTGAGGCATCCGAACATAAAGAACGAAATAATCTAGAAGTGATTTGTCTAGTGTGTCCTCATCTCTCATACAGCATATAACACACAAGGATAGACCCGTTAAGTTTGGTTTATCTCTGAGCGACACTTTTTGCACACAATGGGCTAAATGGCCAAGTCACAAGGACCCCGAGAAGATTAGAGGGAGGGGACCCACTGGTCAGCTATTAAGAGACAGATATAAAACTCCCGTCAAGGCCATCCAGCGTGTTCTTTAACGTGCACAGGATATGGCTCTCCTACTCACTGGGAATGGCTTAATGTCCCATCCGACGGACGGCGGCCTTTCCAAGCCCATCGGTGTCCCCTACTGACAGAGGGCAGGGCGGGAAAAGTTTTTGCGGAGATAAATCTCAACGTTGGCCCAAATGAGGCTCCCTGGGAACTTCAGATTACAAGTTTGACTCGCTACCGACTGAGCTACCCCCACCCCCGTTAAGTTTGGTGCGTAGACTAACTTATCTTATGGACCAGGGGTTCTTAACCATTTTTAGGTGCCACCTCGCACCACCATCAATTCTCCTCCTACTCCCATTTACAGGTCTCCTTGCTGTATTGTATTTCTGAAAATGCAAAAAGTCCGATTTCCAAACGTTCCTCTTGCACCCCCCCCCCTTGCCCCCGGTTAAGAACCCGTGACATAGACAATTTATGCTCAAAAGAGAAACCGAAATTATTGAAAAATTTAAGTGATTCCAGATAAACTTGCGTCATTTTGATGATAATTGTAAAATTTTACTAAACATTTCAAATTAATCTTTTACCTACTTTTTGCCTTATAATCCTAAAAAAAATTACTTTGGCATGGTTATTTCTACAGCGATTTTTATAATTAGCACCTTTCAAGCGAAAATTATTAAATCTACCATGTAATGAAGCTAAAACAATTCGCTTCGTATGACCTGAGCTCTCTTTTAAGTCTCCCGTTCTGTCTTCGGTGAGAAAATGGATACAGTTGGGTTTGGGATGGCCACCGTCCTTCGGATGGGATGTTCAGCAGTGTCCTCTTGTGCAAGAGAGCCATACCCTGTGGGTTAAAAGAAACGCTGGATAGCCTTGATGAGAGGCTTACGTCTCATTAGGTACAACACCGCTGAGAGGTAAAATAACGCAACCCAACTCTTCGAAGTCAGAAATTCCAATATATGTCGTGGACTACATTTGCTGCAGTCGAAGCATCTAATTCAGTTTAGAAATAATTAAATGAAAATGGATTTTTTTCCCCTATTAAAATGTTAACACCATGAGATAATTTTTACCAAAATCCTACTGGACACTACCCATGCAATACACTTGAATAAACATAATCAGTTCTTACAAATTGGTGAGGCGTTCTTTTGCAACCCATATCAATGTATTGTATACAAACGAGCTATGGATTATCATTCGCGATAAGGAGAATTGACCTTTGGACGTATAAATACAAGATTAAAGAAAGGTTGCTTTGCCATGAACCTTATTACGGTAAAAGTAGTATTTTTATGGCCTCTGAACAAAATTCAGATTACAGAATTATGACATACCGTTGTGACAATCTCAGAAGAAATCAGCAATCCTCCACGAGCATAACTCACTTGTGAAAGAAATAATTAAAAATATATATACAGTAGACTCTTATCAGGTCTCGGCTCAACCGGACTCCACTTTAACCGGTCGTTCCAAGAAGTGGAAGCAAGACGCCGCTTGTTTTTTTATTTGCTTCAGTTTTAAGAAGCGGAAGCAAGTCGCCGTGTGTTTTTTTATAGTACAGTATATATTTGTCTCAGTTCCTCTTTGTGAATGTTACAGTGTACTGCGTATAGAGGAGTGTGTGTTGAGATCTATTAATTATTGTGTTGTACAAAATGAGTGGGTGCAAACTAGGGTTGAAGAATAATCGAAAATTTAAAAGCCGGTTTTTAATCGATCTGTTTTTTAAAAATCGGTTTTAACCGGTTTTGACCAAAAAGTATAGTAATTTTTAAAATCCAAAATGAAAGGTACTGACTTTAACTCTTAACAAGCATAGTTTATCGTCTATTTTTCTGTAAAAAAATGCCAAAATAATACATCATTCAGATAATTTGTAATTGAAAAAATATTAATAAAAAATTTATACTTGGAAAATAAAAATTAAACTTTTTGTAAAAAATATAAAGAATAAAATTAAAATTTATCTCTATTATGGAAAAAAACATTGTAATAAAATTTTTAAATAAAAACATTTATCTGGAAAACAAAAAATAGCCTCTTGTTGTAAAAAAAGATATAAAACGAAACTTAGATTTTATCGTTATGTTGAAAATGACATGTTAAGAAACAAAGGGCATTAAGGGTATTATCTGTCATTCTGGAACGAAGCTTAGATCAGTGGTTCTCAACATTTTATGCTTCCTGTACCCCCTGGAAATGAATATGTAACTGGCGTACCCCTTGTATAGATAAGGGGGTATAATAAGGGTATAATAAAGGGAATAAATCAGACGATTCATTTCTAAAATCCTCTGGATTGGTTAAATATCTCAACAATGAAATTACTTCCTTTTGTCGTCTTGATGAATATCATTTGATAAGGCATTCTTTGAGATTGGCAACAATAAGATTTTCTTATTGTCTAGTTTCTTAAGGCAAATTTTCATAAGCATGTCAGCTTTAAATAAAGCTGCTTCTTCAGAGAATAGAACCTTCAAAACAAATTCAAGTGGACGAAGAGTTTCAGCGAGGTTATCTAACAAATCCCATTCCTCCTCAAAGACATTTTCTGTTGAAGCTAGTACTCGTAGAGCCTTAGGAATGCAGTACCTTAGCTTTAGAAAACGTTCAGTCAGAGAAAGAAGACTATTCCACTGTGTCTTGCAGTCTAAGATAAGCTTCTTTTATTCTCCATTGAATTCCTCCTTTACGAAATATTGAAGCCTGTCATTATTCAAGGAGATTAGCGAAACATTCGACAGATTTTTCTGAGCTTTTTAATTACTCTCAAATTGGTGCCTCATTTGTGTCAATATTTATCTCAAAAGTAGGATCCAAATATAGACCTTGATTCACATAATACTTATCTTCATTTAAGTCTTCTTCATCATCTTCAATACCCTACTAGTCCTAATAGAAAGCATTACAGAGAGCTTAATAAACGTGTAAAGGATCAGTTAGCTGCTGATAAGAATCTTTGGCTTGATGTCTTGGCTGACAAAGCCGAGGAAGCAGTTAGACAGCACAACAGCAGAGAGCTGTAACAGATATTTAATGTTTTGTGTGGTAGAAAACGGACAGATATACAGGGATTGAAGAATAAACAAGGTAAGGATATAGAAGGCGAGGATTCTCTCATGGCTAGGTGGAATGAGCATTTCAGTGATGTTCTAAACGATGGGGTTAGTTCTATTCCCATTGTTTGTAATGGTGATAGATACATTACTGGCTTTAATGTTGGCCCTATAACACAATCTGAAGTTATTTTGTCTATTTCTAAACTTAAACTACATAAATCCCCATGGGTAGATGAAATTATTACGGAAATACTTAGAGCTAAGAATGTTTCTATTACCACTTGGATGACTGAAATTTTGAATATCTTTTATGATAAAGGCATGGTTCCTAAGGATTTTACCAGAGCTATTGTTATCCCTATTTTCAAAAAAGGTGATCGCAGTTCTTGTGATAACTATAGGGGTATCAGCCTACTCTCTGTTCCAGGTAAAGTTCTTTCCATGATTGTGCTTAATAGAATTAAGAATCTGGTTGACATGCAATTGTGTGATGAGCAATGTGGATTCAGAAGTGGTAGGGGATGTGTGGATCAGATATTTTAATTTAGGCAGATTCTTGAGAAATGTTTAAGAGTTTCAGAAACCTTTGGTTGCTAGCTTTGTTGATTTCAAAAAGGCTTTCGACTCTGTTGATCGTCATAATTTGTGGTTGATTGTGAGATCATATGGTATACCAGACACGTTAGTTAACATTATGAAAGCTCTCTATAATAACACTGAGTCGTGTGTGAGAGTTGGTAAGGCTTGTAGCAATTGGTTTAGCATTACTTTTGGTATTCAACAAGGGTGCATTTTGTCTCCTTTTCTCTTTAGCTTCGTTATTGATTATGTTATGCGAAATTCACTTCAAGGGAAAGCTTTTGGCCTTAAATGGGCTGGAGATACGAAAATTTCTGATTTAGATTATGCTGATGATTTAGCCCTTTTGGCAAATGATGTTGATGAGATGAACTCTTTCATTCGAGCCGTTGATGAGACTGGTAGTAGAGTAGGTTTGGTTATAAACAGAGAGAAAACTAAAGTGATGAAAATTGGTCAGGCAGGCTGTGATTCAGTTAATCTGAATGGTTGCAGTCTTGAGCAAGTGTCACAGCTTAATTATCTTGGGAGCTATATAACAGATAATGGTGATGTGCGGCATGAGATTAACAGACGAATAGGGATTGCTGCCGGGACTTTTAAGAATCTATGGAGAGTGTGGAGAAATAGGCGTATACACATAAAGACTAAAATTAGGCTGTATAATTGTTTGGTTCTTTCTAGGGTTAGTTATGGTACTAAAACGTGGACGCTTTGTAAACAAGATAACAGGAGACTAGATGTTTTTGATTCTATCTCTTCTTTGTAGGTAATGATGAGGTTAGGCAAAGGAGTCGGTAACCTCTTTTAAGCAGTATATTTTGCAGAGACTCCGTTGGTTTGGACATGTTGCCCATATGGATAATTATAGATTGGTGAATAGGGTTATGAACAGTGTGCCTAAAGGCCTAAGAAAGAGGGGGAAACCTAGGATGCAGTGAGCAGACAATGTCAAACAAGACCTTGTTAGAGTTGGTGTGCAGTGGCCAGATGCAGCAGATGTAGCTCAGAACAGATATGCTTTTAGTACTAAATTACACGGTCTGGTTGGACCTCCATAGCCCATGTCTGCTTGAGGATGATGATGTTTTAAAATATAAAACTATTACCATTGCAATCTATTTCATAAAATGATGACTTGTTCACGTAGGCCTTCATTCTCTATATACATATATAGGGTGTCTCAAAAATATAGGTACAATCTTTTAGGGGAGGTAGATAACATCTAAAGGAATGAGAATTGCATAGGAACCCATAGCCGGAAAAGTCACCGTAAGTCAATAGGTGGCGCTGTTCATAAGTGCGCTAGAGGGGAAATTTCGGATTTCCTCATTCGAGCGTAGTCGGCTGACAAAGAGCATGCAAAGGTATTCGAACAGGGAGCTGGCAGACATGCACTTAGTGTATGGAATAGCTGAGGGCAACGGATGAGCCACTCAACGAATGTATCAAGAATGCTTCCCACATAGACATGTACCAGGCCACTGTTTGTTTGCACGTGCGGTAATCAATGCTCCGTTGGTGTCACGCATACATCGTGTCTCATGGTGGAAACTTCGAGCATCTGCTGTAACGTTATGGAAATGTATCATCTAGTACGCCATTTGTAATAATTATGTCCAATAAATGTTTTCCCATTAATCACTGTCTTGTGTCCTTTCAGATCTTGTACCTCTGCTACCACTTTCCCATGACGTTTCCGGTATGGGTTCCTATGCAATTCTCATTTCTTTAGATGTTATCTACCTCCCCTAAAAGTTTGTACCTATATTTTTGAGACACTCTGTATATGTATACGGTATATAAAATTGGAACGGTAAAAATTTCATGTATGCGTTCGTTTATTATTTGAATGACCTTGAAATGTGTTCATTTTTCATTTTTTTTTCTTTTTCCTTCTCCCTCTCCTTCTATAAAAAACATTTATAAAAAATTCAACATTACTGTAGGCAAATAAAAAATCAATAAAAAAAACTGATTTTTTTGTTTTCGATTTTCGATTTTTTGGGGAAATTTTAAAAACTGGGTTTCATAGAGTGCAAACGTAAGCGTAATGTCGTTATGATTGAGATGAAATTAAAAGCGTTAGAATGTATTGGCAAAGTGTTGTAACCACCCTATGTAGTTTAGTGGCGGTACAACGTTAGTTGCTGAGGTCCCGCCATCCTCACAGATCTTCTAACTATGGCGTATAAACTGACAGTCTCCTGTCAGACCTCTGTGGCAAGCAGCTGCTTGAGGGGGTATTTTATTTATTATTATTACAACGTTAGTGGCCGACTTCCTTCCCTGCCGCCTGTCTGAGGCTGGCTCCCAGAACAAACATTAGTATGATACACATATAATAAAAAATAAATAAATACCCCCTCAAGCAGCTGCTTGCCACAGAGGTCTGACAGGAGCCTGTCAGTTTATACGCCACATTAGAAGGTCTGAGAGGATGGCGGGACCTCAGCAGAAAACCAAGAGCAGTTATATATAAAAACCAACATTTATTTAACAACTTTTTCAATCAAAGTCACACATTCGGTTAACATACTTTTTAATAGCTTTCCTTACAGGCGCCCTTGATGCGGTCCCTTTCTTTTGAGGGAAACTTAGTGAGTGGCATGCAATAAGCCAGTTCCAAACTCGTGGGTACTAGAAAACGCTCGAGAGGCTGGTGGAAGCTAACAGTTTCTCAGCTTATGTAGGAGCAGCGTGGCAGCGATAATTTGCACTAATCTCACTTGGGAAAACCAGATCAGAATAAATTCGATCTTTACCTCGTTCAACTCAGGTGGGCCAAAAGATGTATGGTTGTTGGCCGTTCTGCCGCCGTCAGCTCGTGTGCCGCAGGTAGTTGAGTGTCCTTGCTGTTCAGTCCTCAGCTACACCTAACATACGTGTCTTCATCTGGCTCCCCTATTTTTACACGCAGGAAAAACTTGTCGCAAGTCCTCCTCCTCGTTCAGAGACGAAATTAAACTTTTGCGTGCCTTTTTTGCCTCACCTTCTCTAAACTCCTGGCAGAAAGGTCACCCACCGGCTATGCATGGATGCTGTTCATTGGCACGTGCAGGTCGAGGTGCGAATCCTCGACCCATCTGGTGCGGGTTGTTTACAACAACAGGTCACGTAGGCCCCTGCCATCTGAAGCCCACCAGATCATGCTGAGAGTCTCTGTGCCGGCGGTGGGGTTCTTTCTCAGGGCTGTACTTGGCACCAAAAATGGAAGCAATGGAAAAAAGGCACTAGTGGCTGAAGATAATGGCAGCTGAGACTTTCCACGCCAAACAGTCGTGTCCACAATTTGAAACAAATGTGATTACGACATACTTATCCCCCTTAAGTGGGGGATAGGCAACGGAAAAGAAATTTTTTCTATTTTTAGAGATAAATTTAAAACAATTTTTCGTTGGATAAAACATATATATCCCCTCAAGCGGGTGCTTGCCACAGTCTGACAGTTTATACGTCACAGAGGTCTGTGAGGAAGGCGAAACGTAGCAGAAAAACAATGCACACACATCCATATCTTACCCAGGGCTTGAAACCAGGTCCCTTTGATCATTAGGCAAGCTCACTAACCATTCGGCTACAGGTAAGGCTGCGTTGGAAAGGCATTGATAAACTTTTACGATTCACACTTTTCGAATCTCCCAAAAGTTTTAATTCTGCCTTGTGATGCTGATTTTATGGAGAAACGCTCTTTAAGGGAACCATTCTTAAATCCAAAATATTGTCCAGCGCACTAATTCCTTTCCACCTTTGTTTTAAGAATGCGCTTTTTTCCCGAGAAACTCAGGCTACTTTGGATATCAGTGGCTAAGCGTGACTTTTCGAGATGGGGAAGCAATTACCAAAAGCATTGCTGAACTCGAATTGGAACGCGGTTCCGATAGTTGTGTTTCCAAATCACTGAACTGGAAAGCCGTTCCGGTACTTTTGCTTTAAATCATTGATTGATGATTAATAAATTCTCGCTATATATTAATATTTCTTGACTGTTTCATTTGCATTCTTAAGGATTTGGACCCCATGACAAGCTCATAAGTTCATGGAGCTTCGAGGGCTCAGAAATTTGGGAAACCCTGGTCTGGAAAATCAAGTATCTCTCACAAATGTTTTTTATAAACCTGCATTCTCGGATTCTTTTTTAAATATTTTAACACTTGTACTACATATAGCTTTCTATTTTTGTAAGTTTCTCTCACGCTTTGAAACTTTCTCCTTTTCATAGTTAATTATATGGCTTTAAACATACTGCAATGTTTTCAAATACAGAAATAATCTCCTGCCCCTGATAACATTGCACAGGGCAGAACTAACATTCCCCTCCCCCCCACCTTTGGGAATGCTAGTTAGGGTAATGGAGGCAAAATATATTAATTTGATGCATATTTCAAACATTTTTCAGAAGGTTTCAAAAGACCTAAAGCGCAGGGAAAAATGTTATGTTGCAATGGAAATCCAGTGTTGATTTTCCTGATTTTCTTTTAGATCACGACACGTGTTTTCCATGAGAGATTTCGAAATTCTGTTGAAATTACTGATAGCTCATGGTCGATGGATATCAGTAAATAATCAAACTTCTTGAAATTTGAAAAGATTTCTGTTAGGAATGTGGTTGAATTCATGATATATTTAATGTAGATCAAGAGTTTGTACCAAGAGATATATGAATTTTCATCGAATCTTATTACTAATTTTTTCACTTGTATAATAATTGTAACTCTTGAGATTTCTCTAATCCGATCGAAAATTACATATTTCTACTTTTTTTTCATATAAGTACTAGCTTAATTTGAAAGCGAACAGACAAACGAGTCCACTAAACAGCCAAACAATGACATATCCAAGTGAAACCCCTTAAGAACCTTTTTACTACCATACGGTCCTAAATGCGTTGAGATTATCTAATCAAAACTCTCCATCCTGCCCACGGTCAATAGGGGACACCGATGGGCTTGAAAAGCCCGCCATCCGTCGGATGGGATGTGGTTCCATATGATACCATACTCTGCTCAGTTAAAGAAAATGCTGGATAACCTTGATGAGAGGCTACCATCTGTCTCCCAACAGCTGTTCCAGTGGGTCCCAACATTCTTTGAGCCTTCGGGGTCCTTGTGACCTGGCCATTTAGCCCATTTTGTGCAAAAAAGTGCCTCTCAGAGGTAAAAAAACGTAACTAGCGTTAACCATTTTTAAAACTTGCGTTTCTGCTGCAATTTGCATTCATCATATATGCGTCTTGCCTTTGAAAATGCTGATACATGTACCTTTGGAAAACGTAAATAATGCCTCGAAACTTTAGGCGCGTTTTTCTCAACAGTTATAGTTCCAGTAGAAAAACGTTAGATGCGTTTTTTTGCTTTTTTTGTGATATGGAATCGCACCTTGGAGAGTGTATAATCGCTATTACGGGTTCACTTTGTATAACTCAGGTAAAAAAATATTGTACTATATTTTGCACTAAGACAAATACGCAATCTGAATTTTAAATGCAACTTTCGTAAACCACATTTTTTCTCCCCAATCGGAACAGTTCATGTCAGCTCCATTTTAAACTCTCCCTTTTCACTCTTTATTTTATTTCATGTATTTAGTGAAAGTTCGATTTAACAGTCTAATAGATGGAAGAGGTGATCGTTAATGCCGAAAGTCCGTTAAATCCGAATATTTATATGACGACGCACAGTTACATGACCACATCTTATTATGATGAGTACATTAGGAACATATTAAACAGAATAATATACGTATGCAATACCTGTAATAATAAAAGCACTAATAAACAATACATTCAGTCGAAAAACTTTTCACTCTGAGGAGCTATTATGCACCACTGGCTCCGCATGATTTAGCAACACAACAGGTTTCAATCGATCTAACCTATCTGCATTAGCTCAGGTTAACGCCGATATCATATCGTTTCCTTACGACCTGGTGTAGTAGAGCTTTCATGTTTGTAGGTCTGCTTGTTTTCTGGAAGCCACTACTAAAACAGCCTCATCAGTATTGTAAATCTGAGATAAAATCAGGCCTTTTTAATGAGTTTATGTTAATTTTTCTAAAAGGCTCAGTCGCCCCCGTTGATATCCTTAAAGATTCGTCAAATGACCTCTGATAGAAAGTCCAGCATAAATTTAAAAGCGAATTATGACTTTACCGCGCACAAGCAGATGAAACCAGTTTGGCACAGGGCGGATAGATGCCATCCGTAAAATCGGGGTCCGTAGATTCGAGGTTTTACTGTACAAATGAAGATACGAATGGAAGCGCAAAATAACATCAATCACTTTACAAGAAATCTGATCATGTAAAAATAATTTCAAGTACTGAAGATTTTTGATGACATTTTGTTTCCTTATTAATTCATAATGGTGAATTTCTTGAAAAACATTTTTTACTGGGATAACTTTATATTTTCGTCTGATCTTTTTTTTCAGGGATCATCCAATTCCAGTGAGCAGGGCAGCACTAAAGGCGTACCCGAGCCCAAGGTTATGTATGATGAGCCAACCGAAACAAAGACATCCCGATTTTGTAGTCATTGGTCCTGCCAGGTTTATTATCTCCGAAGGAGCCCTCACAGCTGTAGCATCTCCGAGGACAATAGAGTTAGCCAAGCCAAATCCTCACATAGGATTTGAGCATGAAATTGATTCCAGGTTAGTATGCAGTAATGCACAGCCTTAACGTTTAAGTCGTTGACCAAACTTTTCGCGCTGCCGGAAAATATATATTAACAAAGAGGGAGGCACATGGTTGTTAAATCGAATCCTAAAGGCATCAGAAAAGTGGAACACCTAGGATGCGATGGGCAATGGTCAAATAGGACCTTGTTATACTTGGCGTACAGTAGTGGCCAAATGCAGTTGTAGCTCAGAATAGAACCTATTTGGATAAGAAAATTGAAGTCTGGTTAGACCTCGGTAATTCAATGGCTGCTAGTTGTCTCTGTGTGTGTGTGTAAGTCAATAATAAAAATTTACAAAAATTATTGTTGCCAAGTTGTTTTTTATAAGGTAACATAAGATCGGCTTGATAAGGTCGATCTTATGTTTGGCTACAGGTAAGGCTGCGTTGGTAAGGCATTGATAAACGATATTTGCTATTAATATTATACATACTCGTATTCTGGAGACATTAGTAATTTAAAGATTTAAATTTGTGATTTTGTTAAGTAACATATTCAAGCCTCCGAGTGGTTAGCGGGCTTGGCTACTGATCTAAGGGACCTGGGTTCGAGCCCCGGATAAGGCATGGTTGTATGTGCTGTTTTTCTGCTGAGGTCCTGCCATCCTCTCAGATCTTCTACTTTGGCATATAAACTGACAGGCTCCTGTCAGACCTCTGTGGCAAGCAGCTGCTTGAGGGGGGTATTTATTACTTTTTTATTTTACAGTCACAGATTTTCTCCAACTGTAAGCCAATTTGGCAAAATAATTGTTTGTAAAATATATGAAACCAGAATTCAGCAAGGTAAAATAAATAAAAAACGCCACAAGTTTTTCTTGTATGAGATCTCTTACCTATTAACCTAAAAAGGTATGAAGGAAAAAAAAAATCAGAACTTTTCCACAAAGAAATTTTTTTGAATTCTCACTTAACCCTGCACTTTTAGCTTAGGGAAAAGTAGCATCCCTTATTCCAAACGGTGTTTTAATCCAACATTATGCTCAATGCTTAATATCCAATATGGTAGCTAGGTCACTCGATAAAATTTAGACAAAGGTTATCCATGAATTAAGTAAGACCTCGAGGGAGGAAGTCCAGGGGCCCTAAGTGGAACATTTAGAGGCCCTGTGCATTTTTAAGAATCAATTAGATAATACTAATATGCAGCATTATTCAGTTCTGAGCAGTCAGTGTATTGTTTGGAAAATTATATGCAATAGTTAAGTTCAGCACTATTGTAAATTTCCAAAAAAAAAAAATTGCAAATGCCGTGTTTCATTCCCGAAACCAATCTAATATCAAATCAACACATGAATATTCCTGCAAGGAAAGTAAGGGAACCCTTGCAGACTCATTCAGTCACTATTTTTGGTTAAAGATAATTGTTTAGATGTAAATTTTTTTAAAGACTATTTAGTACATTTATCTTCTTTAGGAAAGAGACAAGAATAGAGTAAAAGACGGGCTTCGTGGCTTTCTTTGGTGGTTCCAAAATATTCTTTAAATTAAAAACTGATATACCTTCTTAGTTTGTTGAAATATTCTTCCCTTTCAGCGTTAAATTGATTGCAATCAAAAATAATATGCTCAATCGTATGTGGAAAATTGCAAAAGTTGCAGTTAGGTGAATTAAATTTTTTTTAATTTAAATAAAAATGAATATGTGAGAGCTCTATTTACTTTGATTCGAATGATTGCATTAAATTCTTTCTTTTTCAAACCATAATTTTGAAATTTAATAATTTTAGGAGAAATTTTATATTGATGTGTATGTTGAGCTCTGGTTTCATACCAATTTTGCAGTTCATTTAGGCAGTTGTTTATTTTTCATTTTAAAAGTAGAAAACATAAAAGGTGAATTAATAGTTGTCTTTGGCTCTTTTGGCCAATAAATCAACCTGTCATTAAATTTGATGCCACAATGGGCAGGGATCCATTGTAGACAAATAATATTGTGAAATTGAATATGATTATATAGTAGTATATAGATATCATTTAAAAAAATAGGGAAATTACTCTTGTGAGGATTATTTAAAATTATGTCAAGAGACGATTTGCTATCAGTTAAAATTACAATCTGTTTGTTTGAAAATTTCTTTGCCCAATTTACAGCTAGAATGATTGCCATTAATTCTGATATAATCACAGGGGGGCAGTTTTGAAATTTAAATTTATATTCAGTTTTCAGAAGGGCAAAAAATTGCACCAGAAGAGATGGTTCTGTCACAGAACCACCTGTGTAGATGTGTAAAAAGTTTTTATAAAAATTATCAATATGAAGTTCAGAGAGATTTTTTAAGTTAGTTATCAAATGAGTTTTTTGAGTCAATTCCCGAAACCGAGAGCCTCTTTTTACTACGTCACACACTGTAGTTGTCATGTGGCATATGGCCTTTTCCGTAGAGAGGGCTTTAGCAGTGGCGAGATGCAGCTCAGGACAGGTGTTTGGTGAACTAAATTGCACAACTGGTTGGACCTCCATAGCCCATGGCTGCTTAAGGAGGATAATAAAACCCATGGATCTGCATTTTCTTACCAGTTATTGAGGGCTACATGAAGATTTTAAACAATGTTGGAGACACGATTAAAAAAGACCGTTTATTGTGTTCATGTAATCTTAAAAATTTATAATACATATTAATGATTTGTTGATGTCAGTTTCTTCCATAGCTTTCCAAAAGAAGCTTTATAGATGCACTATCATATGCTTTTTCAAGATCTATATTTTCTAACCTCTGTTATATAGTAAATATGTAGTCGATCCATGAATTTCCCTGCTGTAAATCCACATTGCTCTTCTGAACAACGAAGTTCCATTTGCAGCTTATTTCTTAAAATTCTACTAAGAAGTCTTGTTATGGAGTTACACAAATTCCTCTCTAATTGGAATACTTTTTCCAGTCTCCTATTTTATTGTCCTAATATAATCAAGTCTACGTTCTCATTGCCGCATATTATTTTGTTAAATTTTCGAACGCTGAAGTTCCCCTTTAACCTGTCACTGTTTGCACCCGTTATTTCGCAATAGACATAACGAAAGTCCATCTTAATGCTTCACAACTAATTTTTGTCCTATATAGTTACCGTGACCATTCTTCCTATATTTCAAGTCTATAAAATTATTTAAAAATTGAAAACCATGTTTTTGTCCTGTTTTTGATAACAAATGGAAATCGATCTCTCTTGCCACTAATTTAATAAATTTATCTTATTATTGTTGACATGATAGAGCAATTTAGTAACACATAACTATATTTATAATTCAGAATTATTTAATTGCACTAAATTGCAAACAATTTCTTGTAATAAGAATTTAATTCACGATAATGCTGTGGTTAGTTTTAAAACATTAAAACACGGTTCAGGGAGCAAGTCTCAAAAGTAGGAGAGTGCTTTACATTTACAAAAACCTTTTTACGGATTTTACCTTATGATTACCCATAACACTATATACCGTATCTATATGGCTCTTTTCTCACAAGAGCCACTAGAAACATTATATAGTAGAAAACATATATTTAGAGATATATAGTAGAAAATATATATGTTTTAAAACTATTTAGTTGTCAGTAAATTTTTTCATTCTTGTTAGTAACTGTTTTTTGGAAATTAGCAATTCCCTTCCTTCTCTTCATATTAAATGCTTTGAAGTGTTTCCAAATATTGGCAGGCAGATAAATGCATTTAAAAACTTGCGAGCTTAAAAAGGCAGCGGAAAACTGCTCTCTAAAAGATCATAAAAATTGTTAACATAAAAATCTGTGTATATTCTTATGAAAATATATTAGGAATCGTTATCAATTTCAATTTTTTTAATGTATGGTTTGTTTCGCTACATTCTAAACTATTATATTTTTTACTGAAGGGTAGAAATATTCAAATGCAATAGAGAACGTTTTGACTAAGCCAATAATGTAAAGTTGACAAATGTAAAAACTACGGGAAATATTTAATGTAAAAATAATACAGGAATGAATGTATTTTAAATCACCTATAATTTTGTATATGCTATTTTAAGTCTTTACGTAAGTTTTTTCGTTCTTCTGCAGCACTCGTATCGGATTTTTTGAAGGTCCCTTGAGCGAGAGGATGGAGGAGATAGCTTTACCTCATCAACTACATCCCTGCTACTTACCAAGCATATACGGCTACCAACCGGTGAAGAAAGGTGCACTTAACGCACAGCCCACAGAACGAATGCAGCAATTGGCTGTGCCTGCTTATCGCAGAGATGTTATAGCTGAGGATAATCGTGTGCCAGGTTCAGTCTCCCCAGCTGCACTTAAAGCGAAGTTAACACCTCGACTTGACGCACTGGCTAAACCACACCGGCGTAACAAAAAATAAAAATGATGTATTGAATAATTCGAGGGTTTTGTCTTACAGAAAGATACACGCTTAAATCGGAATGAAATAAAAAAGTTCAAAGTCGTTCTCGTGAAGGTTCCCCCCCCCCCCCTCACAAACCTCATTTTGCGAGCCCTATTAAAAACATAAAAGACAAAAAAATTTTAAAAAGGCAATAAATACAAAAATCATTTGAATCTGCGAAAACAATTATAATTTAAATTTATACACTCATCTAAACAAGTAGTTTGAAAGTCAAAATTATTTATTAACACAATTGGTACAAGAAACGGTATAGTTCTTACAGTTCACTTCTACTCAGAAGTAATCGCGCAGCATTATAAAAGTGGTATATTCTGTTAAGAAAAATGGAAAAATCTCGAGTACAAAGTGGTACACCGAATCAGCACACTTGTAGCTTTGTAAAGTTTCACCTAATCGTATAAAAAACCTACTTCGGCAAAAAGGCGTACAAAAAGCAGTAAACGTCCGAATATTCGCCAAAATTACAAATACCAACCTACTTTTTGCTACTTGCCATATCATTTGATTAACTACAGTAATTGAGACAATTTTCTGTGCTTTTAAAAAACTTTATTACTATAATTCAGTTATTGCTTTACAATGGAAGAAACGTTAAAGACAAAAATTGGATGTAAACAATAACTGAATTATTTAAAATTGATTATTACCATGTGCTTTCTAAATTTGGTACTAATGGAATGTAAAAGTAAATGCAATTACACTTGGTCTCCAATAATAAGCATCCATTCTTGTGTTCAACCAAATATTGGACAATGTGCATCGGGTACATATTCCAGTTGTTGATTATAAATATTTTTCATAAAAGTGACAATAATATTATCTATGATTTCACAATATTTTCCATATGCATATTATTATTATTATTTGAAATGCAAAATGCACTCCTTCCAGAGCACATGTTCACAACATTCAAGCACAGTGAGGAATAATTCAAAATTACATATGCTTGTGCAGACAATATAATGCAAAGCGAATACACTGCATTGTTCCACGCCGCTTTGACGACTGGTTAAGAAAATAACAGGAAGCTTATTACTGGCGATATACCTTAGCATTTATATGCTTATCACATACATCAAATTCCATATGCTGCAACTATATGGCTTTTCAACTACATGTGCAGCAAAGCAGGCACTGAAACGAGATTAACCATCATACTTAATCAGCTTGTAATAACACCAAGTTTGAAATTGCTTGTTACAAACGTCATTTCAACATATTTGATTGTAGTTGCTAGCAGTCTATCAAAGACAACGTCACGCAAAAAAAAATATCGTTTCCATTTACATATTTACTAATTACCAAAACAAGGAATTATTTTAATAATGTAATGACGCAGACGTTAGGAATAGTTAAAAATATTACAAACTAACAACTGAGCGGAACGCAGATCAGCATATAGAAAAGTTACATTCATATTCCTAAAATTCCATTTATCATTGTATAAGTTAGTATAAAATATAAAACACGTATGAAATTCGTTATATTTTAAAATATGCTGAAATATAGCAGTATGTGATATAGCAAACAGATTATATCTTTCTGAAAAAACAAACGCAACGCGTCTGAATAACCAAGGCTATTAGACCGCAGAACTAAGCAGTGTTAATTGCATTTGAAAATCTAGCCTACTAATAATTTTTCAGATTATTTCGCCGAAGATAAACGGGATGATGCATTTATATACAATAAAAATTGGGGGCATTTAAGCTGGCATGAGAAAAAGTTTCCAGGTTCTAAACAATTTAGAAGCCTGTCATTATACAGCATTAGATTTAAGAGCATTTTTTTTTATGGTGCACAAGGATAGGAAAAAACAAACCTGTTTCAAAACGAAAACGAAGAACCTAAGTTGGCATTAAGTTTCTGTAAAAATTCTAATGATCGTGAAATGCGCTGAAGAGTATTTACAATGCATTACATGCGTGAAAAGCAAAATTAAAATTATTTATTACACTATCATTTTAGTTGACAACTGCCTTGGTAAGGTTAAAAATATCGAATACATTTTACAGAGGTAAACACAAAACTGAGCTGTTTCGTATGAATTTTTTTTTTTTACCTAGGGTTTGTACTTTTCAGTAAATTGGCAGAGTTAAATATTTTCCGCGTCTATAGTAAACATTCAATTTGCTTGTTGATAACGTTACCTTTCTGTTCCTAAACAGGTTAATTTTGTATGGGTTGTGTTGTTTTACCTCTGAGCGGCACTTTTTTGCACACCATGGGCTAAATGGCCAGGTCACAAGGACCCCGAAGGCTCAGAGAAGGTTGGGGGAGGGGACCCACTGGAACAGCTGTTGGGAGACAGATGGTAGCCTCCCGTCAAGGCCATCCAGCGTGTTCTTTAACGTGCACAGGGTATGGCTCTCCCACACACGGGACCACGGCTTAACGTCCCATCCGACGGACGGCGGCCTTTCCAAGCCCATCGGTGTCCCCTACTGACCGTGGGCAGGGCGGGGAAATTTGCGGAGATAAATCTCAACGCTGACCCAGCTGGGACTCGAACCTGGGAACTACAGATTACGAGCCTGGCGCGCTACCGACTGAGCCACCCCCGCCCCAATTTTGTATGCGGTGCTTTTCAGCATTCCAACAGAAAATTTCCCTTTTTTATATTCTTTTTCGAAGTAATCACATTTGCATTACTTAGGAGTTTTATGTCATTTCATTGTCAATTTTTGACGTAATATATAACATAGTAATATAAGTGAATAAGTATGGAAAAATTTATCAATACTCGGAAATCATTGTAGTTGCACATTTACAAATTCCATTTTTGCCGTGCCGACTTCTCGCGTGTTATAATAATGGATGTATCTAACGGGTTGTGCTTGCTAAACAATCGAGACAATAAAATCGCACAGTTGACACATTAACGTTCTCACAGGTGATTGGTTGCTTGAGTTTTCAATCACTTATCAATCACCAATGACCCAAAAGAACTGTCGATTCATCAACTGCATAGTCACATTGTATTACTTCTAGGAACGTTTGCCATTCGATTTTATTAACTGATTGTTCTAATCCTCTCTGACGATTGTCACTGTCATTTTAACTATAACAAGAGGATTCATTTCAAACTTTGATCTGCAGACTATTTTTACAAAGAATTTGTTGAAAAACCGAGTGATCAATGCAGCCATTTGAAAGTTACCTAAACGAAGGTAAAATGCCAAAAAGATTAGCAGAATCAAAGGCCTTCGTTTTATTCAATCCATTCCAGTATCATTACGAGTTTTTTAGAGCAGACTATTGGCAGGGGATGTATTACAGAACTTCCCTTAGAAAAGTGATTGCCTGCGCTAGCAGACGCAGGAAATGGATAACGATAAGACACGTGGGCAATATTTGATTCTCCTCTTCCGTAACTTCAAGTTTTGAACATTGGAAAAATACTGAAGCACTGCAATTCGCAGGGATGATGGACATGCGGAAAATAATTCGGGCCAATCAAATTTCCTACACAATTTTTTTGAAATTATAATTTACGATTTGGCTGTCAAAACTCTTCAGTTAATATTCAATGAAAACGCTATTAATGGTTGTTCCATGAGTTGCACAATTCTCGAGAAGGGGCCTCTTGGAAGTTTTTTATAACTGGAAAGGAATCGAAATAAAAAAAAAAACATACATATTGAACTTTTTGCGAAGTATATTTTTTAAAAAGAAAATCGGAACAGTGGCGGAAAAACTCATACTTTTTGGCGAGAATAATTTATGAATAAAAACGAATAGAGTTCTGCCACGATAGAGTCAAGGCAAAATTGAAAGAATCAAATGAGTGACTGAAATTTTTAGTTTTTTCGAAGGCTAAAACACATTACCAGAGCCTATTTTGGTGATTACATCTCTTACGGTATGTGCAATGAAACATCTGGAAAATTTTAGACCATTCCACTTATATGTTTTGTGAGAGTTTTAGGTTTGTCAGTGACAAAAATACCAAAATAGCAGCTTTGTGAGTATCAAAACATAACCTGAACAGAAAGGAACCACGTTTACGAGTTTAATAGGGCCCCGACTTAAAAAAAAAACACTCTCACTTCAGTTTTCTTATAGATTTTTTTCGCAAGCAAGTGAAAAAGTTGGACTTAGCAGCTGAGCCCAATTATGCATTCAGAGCAAGACCCTTTAACATTTGCAAGAACCTCTCTGGTTATTCGAAACTTTCATCTTATTTACATTATTTGTCACTAAATTTACAAGACAATATCGGAAAGCAAAAACCTTTTCAAAATCTTTAACACACATAAATGTACATATATACAATTAATTATACACAGCATAATATATATATAAACATCTATTCTTCACTAATATTAAAGGACACAAATAATCATTCGATCACTAAAATGTTTAGTCGTATTGTGGAGTAATGAAGACAAATTTTGTTGATGACATACTAAAAACTCTTAAATTCAAAGAATTTGCCTTTAGTAAAATAAATGGAAGACTATAGATTGTGTCAATGGCAAAATATCCTATTCAGCTGTCCAAAATTATTAATTCCGCATAATTATCTACATAAAATAGTTTTTGTGGAGAATATATACCTAATATTTCATTACCTAGTAAACTTTTAATCAAATATAGAAAAGACAAATATGATTGCATGTCTATTACACGAGTTTCCTAACGCTCAATACAAGATTCCACTGTAATTAGAGATATCAATAAAAGAAACCAAAATGATAACTACCAAGACAAAAGAAGTTATTAGTAAGCAAATATTCCAATATGAATACGTTACACTTGGTTAATGCATAGCAAAAAACGTTTTGTGTACAACCCAAGCTCTATTAATAAATTCTGCAATTGTGTCGACACTGTCTCACACTAACTCAATATTTCATTCCATTCATTAATCTGGCTTGTGCATTCTCAGTGACTTAAGTTGCCATTGCATAAATGAACGAAAAACAAGATGTTTGTTCAAGATGAGCAGAAAGTATCATGGATAGCCATGATGCAAAGACAGAAATAATTTTGCAGTTTTGGTTAGACGTATGTTCAAAGAATATTAATTGTATAGTCTGGTTCAATAACTTTTTACTGATGATTTGGTACACATATGTGCCATTTAGCTAGGGCTGGACTTTGATCTTCTGAGGTGCCAAAAATTCTAAAGTCAAAATACAATTATTCTGAGTGAAGAGAACATTAAATAACAAAAATGAAACTGACGTGCTAAAAACATTTATTACATTTTATTACTAATTCAATTTATAAGTACTAATACATTTGAAGTTCAACATAGTAAAACTTGAAATGCATCTAATTTTTTAGGCCCTTCATATCATGAGGTCCCACGATGTAGTTTAGTTAGCTTATACATAAAAATCTGGCCAAACACGTACCCCGTTTTTTTTGGGGGGGAGGGGGGGGAGAAGGCTGAAAATCAGATCTGAGTAGGGTTTTCAAATTATTAAAATATTTCACCAGACTGAAAAAAAATAAAAAAACCCTCAAGCAGCTGCTTGCCACAGAGGTCTGACAGGAGCCTGTCAGTTTATATGCTATAGTAGACGGTCTGAGAGGATAGCAGGACCTCAGCAGAAAAACCGATACGAACATCCATGTCTTTTACCCGGGGCTCGAATCCAGGTCCCTTAGATCAGTAGCCAAGCGTGCTAACCACTCGCCCACGGAAAAAATTATATTCTATATGGAATAAAATTTTACATTTGTTTTTAAATGAATTTGGTAGGGGATCCCCTGGGACATCCCAGAGTCCAGCCCAGCTTTTAGTTAAGAAACAAACAAGCAAGCAAGCAGAATTTTTCGATTTTTTTTAATATGAAGTGTGACTCTGCAAATATTCTATATGGAATAAAATTTCATACTTGTTTTTTTTTAAATGTATTTGGGAGGGGATTCCCTGGGTGCATCCGAGTCTAGCGCACTTTTAGTTAAGAAACAATCAAGTAAGCAGAATTTTTTCGATTTTTTAAATGTGAAGTGTGACTCAATGCTAATTCGGATATCAAGATATAAATAATTTTTTAGGGTTGGGGGAATAATTTTCACAAGAATACTTCATGGTAAAATTAAATACATAAAAAAAAATTGGGGTATCAGTAGCATTTTGGCTAGGTAATATGTAACTCAGTTAAAAAGACCTTCTTGTTCAGAAAATAATTAAAATAGCTTATAAAGTTCTCTGTCGTTGAGCAATAAAATTTTGATGCTTATCCTTCAAACTTTGCATATTAAAAAGTTTTTATGAGCAAAACTCAGATGTTTTTGGAGCAAAGACAGCACTCTTCAGTGAAGTGACATTATGTGGTGATGTTAGGGCTATTAAGAACTTCATGAAGAATCACCCTTCATGACGTTTCCACCTCATGAAGGGTGATTCTAGTGTCTCAGCTGCTGGTAGGGATGAGCGAGGTCATTATTCCAATAGCCTCGTGGATCCATATCTTATGTTCCTGTCCTATGCGAACCAGTCAACAAATTACTCAGAGCCCAAAACAATAATATTGTTTTCAGTCACATTCCAAATTTGAAGAAAATTATAAAAAGAGACAAGGCCAAACTTAGCTTCTTCAAAAATCGGGCGTATATAGATTTCCCTTACATTTGCCGGATAATTCCGTTATTTACTATAACGGAAAAACCATAGTTCAATACAGGAACGTTCACAGAGCATCAGCCAGGTGTCAGCCAAAACAAGCTAACGACTGCAGAGCTGGCAATACAACACGTATACCATAGAATGGGTATACGTGTTACAATACAACACGTATACCATAGAATGGGTATACGTAATATATAACCATGCAATTCATATATAAATTTCATAAATAAAATTCATACCTTCCCCAAAAAGAGTGGAAATGTGTAAACAATTCAGAGTGTCATAAGTCATTCCACGTGACCTTTTCATTTTCAAATGGAAGCTTCTGATGGTGGGTGTATTGTGGGCTACCTCAGTGCCGGATTAAGGCAAACTGATGCCCTAAGCACAACCCAACAGTGGTGCCCTCCTCGGCCATTCCATTGCTTAACTGACAAGACATTAAGACTTAATAAGTGCTAAAGGTGAAATAAGAGATTAAAAATTCAGTTTTCTTCCAGGCCAGATCGCACAACTATATTAAATAAAAACTGTTTTTTAATTTTATTTTCATTAAATAGCAGTAAGCATTATAAACAAATTATTTACTTATAACTAGGTCAACAAAAAAAATGTAAATTTTCAATGCTGTTTTAAACATTTTTTAACAAAATTGTTATAAGGGAAAAAATGTAAATACAAAAATTTATTGAAAAAGTTTTTTAATCACCTTCCCAAAGAAACCCTCCCAAGGGAATGATAGCTAGGAGAAAAAACTCTGTGGTGCCCCTCTTCCCTTGGTGCCCTAAGCACGTGTTTATTTTGCTTAATGGTTAATCCAATGCTGGGCTACTTCATATTATGCCACTTTCCTTCTGCCCATCCAAAAATAGGGAAGGGAATTCCATAGGGATTGACCATAACAAGATTTATGTCAAATGAAAGGTTGTGATTTGGGTAGTGTCATTATATATTTTAGAGAGGCTACTCTGAGTTAAAGATCCAAGAAATGTGGATATAATTGAGAAGTACATTAACTCAATATTCATCAAATTTGTTCAAATGAATTAAGACACACATTGCTCCTAAATATTCCAGCTTTCATAACATTTGAAAACAATCATGCAATAAATAGTTTTGTGCAAAAAAAAAAGTTTTGCCAACGAGCAGCATTCTGCATGTTGGTAACTCATTTTTCCATAAAACTATCGATTTCAAAATTAACAGGTAACTGTGAATTTACCATTAACTGAATTAGTACTGTTGAAAATCTAAATTTAGGTAGACTTTATGTGGATAATTATTTTTAGTAACGTTTTTCCATATAAGCTTATTTTATATGAATCATGAATTTGGCTTCCCGCTAGCATAACATGGAAATTCTCTGAATTTTTTTGTCTAGGTTGTGTATATATGTACCTATTTAGATCTCAAAATAAAAAAGGAAGAGACATGAATAACAGTACAATAGGTGCCAGTTACTGTAATCACTAGTAATTAGAATCATAAATATTTGAGGAGTCTGGAAAATCAAGAGGGAATGCAAGTGAAGAATACAAACATCAAGATATCTGAAGAAATACTACATTTGTTTGCATAGTTTTCACACATTTATTTTGTGGTAAAACTATTTAACTTTAATTTTTCACTTTAATTATCACATTTTTTACATCCCTATTTTAAGATGTGAAAAAGAACTGAAAATATGCAAAAATGATCTGAATAAATAGAGCATTACAAACATCCTAATTCTTTTAGAGGTTTATACTTATCACTTAGGAGACGAAAAGAAATGTTGGTAATAATAAATAGGGCACCAGTACTTCACATAACTTGACAGAAATTAATTCTCTTTAAATTTCGTTTTATTTTACTTATTCATTTATTATAAATTTCGTATATTATAAAGCAACCAGACTGTATATACAGAATCTGCAGATGTTAAGTGAAATACTGTAATAATTTTTATTGATACAATGCATGTTTAAAAATATTAAACATTACAGAATAAATAAATAATAAATAATAAATAAATACCCCCCTCAAGCAGCTGCTTGCCACAGAGGTCTGACAGGAGCCTGTCAGTTTATATGCCACAGTAGGAGATCTGAGAGGATGGCAGGACCCCAGCAGAAAAACGACACACACACACACACATCTATGCCTAATCCGGGGCTCGAACCCAGGTCCCTTAGATCAGTAGCCAAGCATGCTAACCACTCGGCCACAGGACAGATATTGGTATGATCCTACTGAAATTAGCATTACTTATTTGTTTATTCATGCACAAGAAATGCAAAGATATTTCCCCCACACTAAAGAGCCAATACAAACTCCAACTTTTCATTGTTACTGTACACAGTAAAAAACTGACATTTATTAGTTAATTATACAAAATATATCACATGACAGAGAGCTGGCTATGGTGATTAACATAGGATTTGAGCACAATTATTCTATCACCACAGCTTATGTATACATTTGCCACGATAAACATGAGGCTGACTGGATGCATCAACATGAGGGCATGAACAAAAGCCTATTCTCAAAGTTTTTCAATGTGAAAGAAAAATTACAGTGTTAATTAGTAGGCTATGGAAGCTACAGTTAATTGATAAAAGTTTCTAACTTCCTCACAGCTAGGGTGTCCATTATGTCTATGCCCCCCCCCCCCCCAAAAAAAAAAAAAAAAAATTCCTGAGATGTCCAAATGTTTCTCCATTGTACAACTGCCTTAGCTAAATTTAATTTTCTGTGAGGTTACACTTTGGTGAAGAAATGTCCCACTTTCAGCTTTCTAAAACTGGGACATTTACTGAAACATTCCACTTTTTATCAATCTATATTAGGACATCTTACTCATAGCACCAGTTTACTAATTCGTTTTTTAAGTGAATGTAGGATACTTTAAAAGTATAATCGATTGGAAACCAGTTAATCTGAAATTTTCATTTCTTCAGGAGAAGGAAAAGCTACTCTTTATCGAGATGCCATGAAGCATTTAAATAGAAGTAAAAGAAAATAAGGATTACTATTAGTTACCTATAAATCTTTTAATTTTATGCATAAAATATCAATCTGTATCATAGAAAAGTATAAGATATTTGTTCTATACAAAAATGTTAATTAAATGCTTTGTTGATAAACAAATTATAGCAGCAGATTTATTTTCCCTCTGGTTTGGGGCAGCAATTTTTGGACTTGTGATTGAAAGGTCCTCAGTTCAAATCTAAGCTTCACTAAAGTTATTTTTTTGCAAACTTTCCTTTTGCTGCTTCTTTTTTACCATATATACTACATAAATATATGCAAATATTCGATAAAGCATCACTTGCCTTTTTTTTTATAATTCATTTAAAAACAAAAAATTTACACAATGATGCTACATTCTAAATCAGACATATGCAGCATTTATTATGCTTAATTACAAAATATTATCACATTTTTAGGACTATATAAATAATTTCACTATGAAACTGCTAAGTAATTTCAATCTTTCATTAAGTTTTATTATTAATATTTGCTTAGTAAATTAATTGAATTAACCTTACAATTAATTAGTACTTTATAAGTAGCAATAGAATCTCTACAATTAATTAGTATTTTACATTAGAGGCAATATTTCATTCCTTTTACTACCTTCTTTGGATCTGACTTGTGCACCCCCCACTGAAAAATTCATAAGCTATCAATGGTCATTATTACAAACAAAAACGGCTTGTAATTTTGTTCTTTCTTCTTGTGGCATATACCTCTGCTGTTCTTAACAATACAAACTACAGTTGTGAGGCTAATATCTTTTTCATTTTTTTCAATTTCTTTTAATAACTGGTTCAGCAATTAAAAATAATTTTGACTAATCTGATCAAACTGGTGCAAATCAGTAGGATGATGCCATTGCTTTACTTGAATGAAATGCATTTTATACGGCTTAAAAATTTGATTTTTTTTTTCAATTTTCATTGATGATTGATTCAGTGATGTTGCAATTAAAAACAGGAAGAAAATTCAAATTCTGCTTACTGAAAATCTGAATAGTATCGAGTTACAAATTTCACTGCTTCGCAACACATTTAGGAGTATCTTTATAACAAAAAGAAATCGTGATAATGGATGCACATTTTAAAACAAAAAGCTAACTATAGATAATGTTAAATTACAAGCTACACTTAAAAAATTTAAGCTCATCCAAGGCACAAGTTCAGTGATAATATTCACATAAAATACTAAAAACAAGGATGAAATGAAAATAAAAAAGATTTTAAATTATAATCATTAGGCAGAGTAGAAATTAATGGGAAAAATCTCAACTTATGCACAGTGGGGACTTGAATCTAGGAACATAAAGTTACAAGCATGGCATGCTACTTACTGATCAAATACCCATCCCAGAATTAACATGAATTGAGCATTCCTATATATGAGTTTGGCAGTACTAGGCTCAACAGTATACCAGGGGTTGCCAACTGGCACCCACAATGCCTTTTTTTTGTGGCCCACGCAGTTTCTTGGAAAAGTAATCTACTCTAGTAAAATTGATGTTTTTAGCCAAGAAATGGAAAGTTTTGACTTGCATAGGAAAAATCCATGAAAGCTCCAACTGATGTTCATTCAGTAATAAACTTAATTGCGCTCTATTTTTATAATAAATTGTGTATCCGTGGGAGTCCTATTTCCTTCCAACCCTGTGATTGATTAAGCAAACTCGCCCAACCTATTTCCTTCCACCCCTGTGATCGATTAAGCAAACTCGCCAGATCTATTTCCTTCCACCCCTCCACTAGACTAAATAGACTCGCCTGGCAGGTGTGCTGACCTTGACTCCCAGTCAGTCGCTTCTATTATTTCCCAGAGTGTACCAATGCTACGTCTCATGAGATATATGTTTTCTTTAAAAATCTGTGTTGTGAGTCTATGATTATCATTCGATTTTGTGGTAAATATCAGAATGAGTAGAATTTTAAAGAAACATAAGATTGAGAGTGAAAGTAGAGCTTACAAGGAATGTTGGGAAAGTGATTATTTAATTATGAACAATAACGGGAAGTTTCAGTGTTTGGTGTGTATGCAAATCACATCAG
Organism: Ryuthela nishihirai; assembly: GCA_038380435.1. NCBI lineage: Eukaryota > Metazoa > Arthropoda > Arachnida > Araneae > Heptathelidae > Ryuthela > Ryuthela nishihirai. The sequence goes on from JAWZYU010000017.1 coordinate 20,377,907, forward strand.
TGCCTACGGAATATAATGCAAAAAGACATTATTCAACAATGCATGAAGAAAAGTATAAAACACATGAAGGAGAATCTCGAAATGTCTTGATTGCGGATTTCAGGAAGAAACTGAAACAGCAAACAGGTATGTTTAGCAAAATATCACAAACCCAAACATCTGCTTTGTATGCTTCTTATGCCATTTCTCTTGAACTTGCCAGAGCAAAGAAACCTTTTACTGATGGAAGTATAGTAAAAAAATGTGCTGCTGAAATGGCAAAGGTGTTTGGGAATGCTAACATAGCTGAGAAATTTCAATCAGTGCTGCTTTTCAACCATACTTTACAAAGAAGGGTTATTGATATGAGAGAACAAGTAGAAAAATCATTGCTTGGCTTGGTTGAAAAAAAATACCCATTTCTCGCTGTCTTTGCAAAAGTACTGATCAAACAGATGTGAGTCAGCTGTTGATATTTATTCAGCATTTATAAGTTTCATTCAAGAAGATTTTTCCACCAAAGAGGAATTATTTGAGATATGTGCTCTTCATGGAACCATAAAAGGAAAGGGCATCTAAAATGCTGTGAAAAATGCAGTTGATAAAATCAGAGGTTTTGATAAATGTTCAGTAATTGTGACAGATGGTGCACCAGTGATGGTAGGAGGAAAATCGGGATTGATTGGGTTTCTTAGGGAAAATGGAGTAACTTGTCCGACAATTCATTGTGTTATTCACCAAGGAGCTTTGTGTGGGAAATCAGTGAAACAAAATCAAGATTTTAAGCTTATAGTTAAGGTTATCAACATGATACACTGTGGAAACAGAGCTCTTTTACATCAGCAGTTAAAGCAGTTTTTGAAGGATATGGAGGCAAATATGGAAACTTGCTTCTTTACAATCAAGTAAGGTGGCTGATTGCAGGTAAGTGTCTCAACCAATTCTTTGGAATAAGAAATCCCAGTATTCCTCAATCAGTTTGTTTCATTGGATACTACACAACTGGAAGGAGAGCTCCAAAGTACGGATTTCATGAAACAACTGGCTTTTCTCATAGACATCACCACTCATTTCAACGAACTAACCTGAATCTACAAGGGAGAAACCAGTTTGTGTCAGATTTAATGAGAAACACATATAAGTATCATAATAAATTAAGAATTTTCAAATTTTCTTTGAAAAAAAAAACGACTTGAAAGAACCACAAGAATGTGGTTCCAGCACGACGGTGCGCCTGCACACTTCAGCTTAGATGTGCGGAACACTTTACATGCAACGTTCCCAGGGCGATGATTGGTCGAGGTGGTCCCATAGCTTGACCACCAAGATTGCTGGATCTCTCGTGTTTGGACTTTTTTCCTGTGGGGCCATATGAAAAGCCTAATCTACGAGTGCCCCATTGAAACCGATATGGATCTAGTCGCCAGGATCGCCGTTGTTGCCGGCGATATTCAGGAAATGCCTGGTGTCTTCGCAAATGTGCGTCGGTCCCTATCCCGCAGGTGTGAAGCCTGCATTACAGCTGGCGGCAGCTCTTTTGAGCAATTTCTTTGAGCATGTACCTCAATTACATTCCTGTTAATAAAATGTTTTCTGAAGTATCTCCTCTCCTTCTTGTGTTCATTCTTTAAATGTGACAGTGGAAAACTACCTTTTAACTTCTCACCGCTTGCGTTCCGACCATACATTCTATGACGAATATTGCTCGTATAGCTGCGTTCTACCACCCCGTAAACTTTTGCCCACTTTTTCAGATTCACCCTGTATATTGTTCATCCATGTTTTAAACTTTAACTTTTTTTTAATGTTTTGTTACAGTAACTAATATTTCAATAGTTGTGGCTGTTTGTTTTGTGCAAAACAATATAAAATATAAATTATAGTGCAACAGACCATAATTATAAATCTATTACTATCATGATTTATAATTATGGTTTTCATTCAGATCTTTTGCAATTCTATTTTGCCCTAGTTATAATGATAATAGAAACACCATATTATTTGTTTCTTTTGAGTGCAATCATAGTTCTCTTGAGTCACTATCAGATATTTTAGAGAAGCATTTATATCTTTATTAACTGCATTTTGATAATGCAACTTTGACTATAATTTTTGGCACCTTCAAATTTTTTTCATAAAACTTTCATATATTGCCTTTAATGTAAAACAGTATGTAATAACATTATTGTCCTTATTCTGCATTTCACAGTATAATATTCTTCATTTGTGATATAGCTTCTTCTGCCTATCTATGTAATATTAATATATAGTTCACTAATGGATATTTTCTATACCCTTAACTATTTTCAAATAGCACTGATCAGAATATTGGGTCACCATTAATTTTTTTTGACTAACTATGCTATGTAGTCAATTATTGTGACTAGATGGTGCCACATGCACAAAAAAATGATGCTCAGGAATTGACACATTCAGTGACTATGATATTAAATTTTTTCTTTGGACACTGGATGTTTTGCTCCTGATTGTCTTTTGCAGTAGATTAACATATACTTTGCTCTTATTTCATCAAAATTACTAAGTATATAAAAAACAAATTATGGCTAATATTAAAAATGGGATACATGTTTTAACATCGATAGTAAAAAAAATTGGAATGTAATACTTAATCACTCTTCTTTTACAAATGTTTTACTTTATATATTTCTTAACACTTATTTTTAAGATTTATTTTAAAAGTGAATCATATCAGAACTTACATTTTAGCACACTTTCATTTGAAATGTTTACAAACCAGTTAATGCATTTTGACAATGGTAGTCAAATGATATTAAAAAATGTTGGCAAAAAGAAGAAATGATAAAAATCTTTTTCATAAACAATATTCATAGGCTTTTTTCAAAGAAAATTTTGAAGATAGTTAATATCAGGGCTACTTAGATTTCAAGTCAGCAAGATATTGTTTTTTTTTAATTTTGGATTGTTTCGCATACAAGAGGTGATGTCCAGAATACATACATTGACCAGAGGTTAAGGGTAAGAAACTTACACTTATATATTTACATAGTAGGTTTCACACAATTACATTTTTACAGTAGGTTTTACATACTCCATGTTGTATTTTGTTTTTTGCATTTATTTTGCAAACACAAATAGGCTTCTTGCTTTGCTTTTATGTTTTTCACACATTCTCCTTTGGACACAAGATTTCTGGGCTGGAAGTGACCCACAGCTGCTATTTGAATAGCCCTGCTATATGCTATCAGTTTTCAGTTTTTTGTTGCAGAATATACGGTTTTTTTTTTAAGGAGCACGAAATACAAGTAATGAACTAAGCAGTATGGAACATCAGCAACCAGTAGTTACTTTATATTTATTTACATAATTTCAATGTTTTATAAGTTGATTATCTATATTGTATAAATGCTTGATTCAGAAATTTAATAACTCGTGGTAATCCATTTATTTGACTGTGTAACTTGTTAGGTGACTGTCATTACCTTACACTTGTATGATGGCCCGAGGGGTCAGTGTAGAGTTCCAGCTTGGAGGAATGTTTTTAGTTGTCAAATAAGAAACACATTTGAGTTCTTTACAAAAATGGGCTATTGGTCTTTGCATACTGTCTAACAAACTAATATACCTCCATTTGAAAAGCAATAATACAGAGGACAAGCTACTAAAGCCTTTTAAAGTTTCTACCAGGTGCATTAAAGCATCTTGCTTCTATTACATACATATTTTCTTTAATGCCAAAAACGTTCAGAACATGTCTTATTTATGTAGTAAGCTTTAGTAAATGGCTATTCTTAACTGTTTAAAACAGACGATCATAATAAAACACCTTTTAAATTTATGTGGTTTCATGTTACGTAACTGCTTTGTGTAAACATCTTTTTCCCCCATAATTTCTTGCTTTTGTAGAAAATGTTTTAAAATACCCAACTTTTGGCATTAATCTTTTCTAAGAATTTAAAAACAATTAAAAAATTTATGTAGATATTTTGATCACTTTCTTAAATTTTCTAAATTTTAAAGATAGCATTCCTGATTTTTTCCATACACATGCCAAATGCTTACAGACATTAACAATTATTCATGAACTTAATGGGAAATAGCTTACCATATAAGACGATTACAATATTATTATTCATTTGTCCATAAAGAACAATGCTAGATTTTATTATACTAGTAACGATTTTGCATGAACATCTCTTGAAGTACCCATAAGTTCTTCAAGAATCCAGCCTGCAACTAATGCACCAACTTCCCTGCTGTTCTCCAATACAAAAGCATGTTCAAAACTATGCTTACATAGACGAATATCACCTTGTGGGAATATTTCTCGAAGATCTTGATAATAAGAAACAGGGCACCAATTATCATTTGCTCCATAGTAGAATGTTATTCTGGATACATTTTCCCGAATATTATCAACATCTAATGTTGTTACATTCTCCAATTCATCTCTTGCCATATACATGCATAACTTAGCACATTCAGGTTGAAAAAGATTTAGACTAGCATTAAGCACACAATCTGGCACTGAGCGATCTTTGAAATACCATTCTAGCAAACGCCACTGGAGCTGAGGGCTAAGGTAGCTGAGTGCATAAACACTTATTAAGGCAGGAAGGCGAAGGTATGTTAGCATAGGCCATACCCACTGACCTCCAGGACTGGTAGACATCCTTTCAATTGTCGGAAAGAGAAGAAATGAACGAATAATCTGAAATTTACATATAAATTTAGTTTTGCAATGAATTTAAAGTATCTCAACTTGTACAAAATAAAATAATAATAAAATACTTCACATATAAAATTATATTTTAATAATGAACTTTTAAAGGCTCTACCCTGAAGTGACAATAAAATGGTCACTTCACATCATCTTTAGTTCTTAACATTTCCCTAAATGAACCAAAAAAAACCTACAATATAATTATTTTAATGCTTACAAAATTGTATATGCTTGAATCTGAGTGCATGACTGATTTTATAGATTACTAGCCTTAAATTAAAACAACTATTTGCAACATACATATAGCAGACAAGGTTGAAACAAAATGATTACTACTCTAATAGTTTCCAAATTTCTTATCAGAAATAGTAGCTTTTTCACTGAACACAAAACAAGTCATTAGGATTAATGTGTATGGTAGAGAATTACATTTGGTTTGTTGTCTGAACTAGAAATTAACAAGAGATATTTAAAAAGAAATTAATGTGGGAGGTAGAAGGAAAGAATGCAATAAACAAAAAAAGTTTTGTTTTTTCAAAAAACTTTTTAAAATTTCTGAAAAAAAATTAGTAAAATTTTCCAAAACATTAACGCAATAAAATTACAGTGTACATTTCATAAATTTAATAAAACTCTATATGATATATAAATAAAACATAGTATAAGTAAGACTCTTGTTGTTTTACCTCTTAGTGGCACTTTTTTGCACACAATGGGCTATTTGGCCTGGTCACAAGGACCCCGATGGCTCAGAAAAGGTTGAGGGAGGAGATATGCTGGAACAGCTTTTGGGAGACAGAAGGTAGCCTCCCATCAAGATCATCCAGTGTGTTCTTTAACATGCACAGGATATGGTTCTCTTGCACATGGGGCCACTGCTTAACATCACATCTGATGGATGGTGGGCTTTCCAAGCCTTTCGGTGTGCCCTACTAACTGTGCGTAAAGCAGGAAGTTTTGCGGAGATAAATTTCAATGCGGGCTCAGTAGGAACTTAACCTGGGAACTGCAGATTACGAGCCTGGCACACTACCAATTGAGCTACCCCCACCCGTATAAGTAAGGTAATATAATCCAACAGTAATTGTAGCAATGGCATATCAGAATCTGTGGTAACAGGATTTTACAATATGGATCCCAAAATGGCATATAAGAAGTATTTTTCTATATTTCAGGCACAGAGGTATCTCCTTGATATAGAATGAACATTTCTATATCTCTATAGAAAGAAATTCTTTTCGAGAGATTATAACATTACTAGTTAACTTTTGATAATATTCAGTTCAAAACTGTACAATTCTTACCTGCAAGTGTGGCAAACGCTTTAAAATTTCTAAAGAGATGTAGCAACCTATTGAATGGCCAATAATGATAAGCTTCCTATCTCGTGGAACAAAAGTATTTATGAATGCCATTTTATGATGAATTTGTCCTTCCAGTGAAAAGAGATTTTCATTTCCTGTAAAAAACAGTAACATATTTTTACATTATGAAAATAAAGCAAATACTGAACTTAAGACTTTATTTTAAAAAAAGCTCAATACTCACTGTACCATGATACACCAAAGAACCAAAACATTATGACTAAATGCCTAATATGATGTTGATACTCCATGTGCCACCAAAACAGCTTTTATCTGGCGAGGCATGGACACTACAAGATTTCTAAAGGTGACTTGTGGTATCTGGTACCAACACATTACCAACAGATCCTTTAAGTCTTGTAAGTTATGTGGTTGAGCTGCAGCAGACTGGATATGCTGTTCCAACACAAACCCCAGATGCTTGATTGGATTGATGTCTGGGGAATTTGGAGGTCAGGCAATACCTGGAAGTCTTCATGTTCCACAAACCATTCTTGAACAATCTGAGCAGTGTGGCATGGTGCATTATCCTACTGAAAGAAAGCATTATTAGAGGGCTATATCGTTGCCATGAAACAATGTACCTAGTCTGCAATGATGTTTAGATAGGTGGTAGATGTCATAGTTTCCTGCACATGAATGACTGGACTCAGGTTTCCCAACAGAACATTATCCAAAGCATTACACTTTCTCCACTGGCTTGTTTTCGTCCCACAGTGGATCCTGGTGCCAATACTTCCCCAGGTAAATGATGAACACATACCTGGCTATCCACATGGTGCAACAGGAAACGAGATTCATTGGACCAGACTACCTTCTTCCAATCATTCAAAGTCCAGTTTTGATGCTCGCGTGCCCATTGTAGGCACTTTTGATGTGAACCGAGGTTAGCATGGGCCTCAACTATGCAGCAACATTTTCAGCAGAGTTCGATGTACTTCGTGTTGTGACACATTACTCTCATCACCAGCAATCAAATTACGAGCAAGTTGTGCCACAGTACAACCTTCTGTTGGCTCATACCATATAGAATAGCCTTCGCTCACCTCTAGCATTGATGAGAAATGGTTGGCCCACACCTTGCCAGCAGTTCGTGGTTTTTCCCTCCTTGGACCACTTTTTGCTACAGCAGAGTTTTTTGCTCCTTGGACCTCCTTTAACCACAGCTGACCATGAGCAACCCATAAGCCTTGCTGTCTTGGAAATGCTCTGACCCAGTCATCTGGCTATTACAATTTGGCCTTTATCAAACTCACTTACATCTGCTGCCTTTCGCATCTGAAGAACAAGAATAACACTGATTAACAGAGCTCAGTATCAGGTGTTATTTATACCATTTCATGACCTTCACAAGTGCCATCGTTTAGCTACAGTTGCTTCGATTTACACAAAGACATACTGGTCATAATGCTTTGGCTCTTTGGTGTATAAACAAAGAACATTAGATGAAGCACAGAACCTTATACACAAATGTCTCTTGCAAACCTTGGAAGTTTTATGCACTTTGAAGTCATTAAGTCTTAAAGTGCCATGTTTTTATCAATGATGCTATGATTGTGGTCAAATTAATTTTGTAGTGTCTTCAGATAAAAAAGAAAGATGAAATAAGTAACTATTAAACCATAATTTGTAACCTATGCCTTAGCACATTTACTTCCTTCAAATCAAACACTGAGAGAACTAGATGGTTATACTTATATTCAATACTACTAAATTCATCCAGTAGCAGTGTACCTCATTAAAATCACACAGAAGCTTCTTCATAACAATAACATGACAAAAATAAAAAACTAAAATCATCTCAACTAATTTCATCTTATGAAAAGGCATCTTTAAGGGAATATGACCTCTTTGTGGAGTTATGAAGACTTTTGTAGCTTTTCATCTCAGATCTAGGCAGAAAACTTTGTTCAGTAGCTCAATGGTTAAAGCAAATGGTATGTTATCAGTGGGTTTGAGTCACATATGAATTACAAACATTTCAAGTGCTTATTAATTTATGAAAATATATCTACAGTATTAATATTAATTTTTTTAACATCACCTTCTGAATTTTGCTTGTTATAAATCAATTGATAAAACCAAGAAGTGATTGAACAAGTTAAAAGACAATTTAGTAACTGTGAATAACAAATAAAAGGTTAATCAGGTAGTTTCATCAGCTGAACAGCACTTTTCATTATTAATCTTGTTGAATGGTGAGCTAAGTAGCTAAGTTGCAGGACTTCAAAAGACAGGGTTGCTAGGACCTATTTGGATAACTGATGTGAAAAAATGGGAGCCTCCTACCAGGCACTTTAGGATGCAAGAAGTATAAACCTCTTGTACATAAAACTGCAGTTTAATGTTTCAAACTGACAATCACTAGGACTTTGTATGCCTATCAAGGTTTTATACTTAAAACAGAAGTGGAGAATATGAATTTCAAGTTATGAGATTTGAATGCTATCAACCAAGCCATGTGATCCTACAATTAAACGGAATGCTTTTGTTCAGTACTGAAATATTCTTACTGAGTGTTGTTTGTTTCTCCAGCTGCCTTGGCAATTTTTCATAAGTTTTCTCAAAGCATATTTTATTTGCCACAAACTGTCTAGCATTTTTACCACAATTTGGCTTAGTTTTATATATATAAAGACAACAAAAGAGTAGACAGCATTAACTAAACTGGCTTTTTCATTTTTCGTACCTGCGAATTACCTGTGACAAAAAGTACGCCAATAATCAACCATGCAGTTGATCTATAACATGTCCCATATTTAATTCACATCAACTGCATACCAAAAACGAGTGGGGGGGTGGGGTATACAACTATAACTCACTGATGTTTTAAATAGCATATATTTTCTTAAAACATCGCCGAAAATCAAAGACTCAAGCACAGCAAACCCTCCCCCTCTCCCCTAGAAGTTTATGGGTACACCATCAATTCACATAACATTAATAAATTTTCCTACAGGGGGCTACTATTTCCATCAAAGCATTATAGTTGATTGTGAAACTGGAAATTAACAAATAAAGTAAATAAATTACAGGATGCTTAATATTTCTTCTGCTGAAATATAAAATGTTGTCTCAAGCTTGCTACATGTATAAATCAAAAGTGCATGAACTGAAAATGGGGGAAAAAACTTATCATCCATTGCAAATCCTCAATTACACTTTTTTTCTGTAAAGATCACTAAAGCAGGGTGGGTATGTTATATTGGTAAATATATCCTTCATCTATCACAAAAATAAATCTATTTACACAGATATAGAAATAAGAAGTGAAAAAATTATTTTAAATCAGACAAAAGTTGAGGTTTCAGCTATCCAAATGATCAAATTGAAATCAGTTTATCACAATTATGCTGCAATTTAATTGCTATTGAGCAAGCTACATACCCCGTGGTTTATCCATATGTTATTGAATATCATATTGAAAAACCATAGCACACAACCGATTACAAGTATGGGAATTACAATTTGATTTAATACAGTAAAAGTTCATTACAAAAAGCACTGATATTATGAGAAACTCCATCAGAATGACATTTTTTAAAGTTCCTGCCAATTTTATGTGCTTACACGTTATTTAAGTTCTGCATAACAAGCTAAATTAAAGAGCAAATGATAGAAAAAGACAAAAATGAGCCCCTTTTTTTATATTTTCCCCACTATTTAAAATATTTCTTTTACCTCAATCATACAAAAATTTTTAACAATGCTTTTAAAAAAAAATGTGCTTAGTACAGTTACCTTGCAGTTGCCCCAGATAACAGGATACTTTATATCATGTGGTAGATAATCTTGATCAGAGGCAAGTACCTGAAACCTTACTTCTAGGCCATCACCAGCTCTGCCTTGGATTAATGTCCCTCACCAAGGTCATTCTAGTTCTTCAAAAGGTCCAGTTGTGCCTGAAGTTTCTACCAGTATTGGTGTCTTGAGCCTTTAGCAATGGCGAAACAGGTCTTTGCCTCATACCCATGATCAGGGGACTGTTTGATACTGTTTTGATATTGTTGAGTGTATTATTCACAAAATGCATGTGTGGGACCTTAAGGGTCCCACACATGCTCAAATCCACATGAGAGGAGATGCCTTTGGCATCTCCCTCTGGTGGCAAACCTGGTACAGTTGCATGCCCAACTGGATGCTGTTATTAACTATCTGATTGATGGAAGGCCAAGGTCCTTCTACAACAACAATTTGTCTTCTTTGACAAGTTGTTTTCTTTTCTCTATAGTTTATTTATTGATTATTTGGAATTCACTGCAGCAGGGGGATTGGGACCTTAAGGCCTAGAGATTAGAAAATTTCTGATTTAAGTTATGTTGATGATTTGGTCTTTTTGGAAAATGATGTTGATGAGATAAACTCTTTCATTAAAACTGTTGATGAGACTGGTAATAGAGTAAGTTTGGTGGTAAATAAAAAAAACAAACGAAAGGGATGGAAATTTGACAGGCAGGTTGTGTTTCAGTTGGTTTGAATGGTTGCAATTTTCTTCATCTCAGTTTAATTATCTTGGGATGTTGTGTAACAGATAATGGTGATGTGCAGCATGAGATTAGCAGAAAAATAGATGAGATTTGTGCTAGGTCTTCTAAAAATCTATGGAGTGGGTGGAAAAAATAGACGACTAAAATTAGGCCACATAATAGTTTGGTCCTTACTGAAGTTTGTTATGGTAGTGAAACTTGGACCATTTGTAAGCAAGCTAACTGGAAACCTGATGCCTTTAACTCTAGAAGATTATGTAGTATCTTGGGTATTTGATGGTTTGACCTTTAAGTAAATAATGATCAAGTTAGGCAAAGAAATCGACAACTACTTTTGAGTAACATATTTTGTTGAGTGATACTGCACTGTTTGGCAATGTTGTCCACATGCAAAAATCATCATCATCATCCTCAAGCAGCGATGGGCTATGGAGGTCCAACCAGACCATGCAATTTAGTTCTCCAAGAAAGTCTATCCTGAGCTACATCTACTGCATCTGGCCACTGCACACCAATTCTAACAAGGTCCTGTTTGACATTGTCTGCCCACCGCATCCTAGGTCTCCCCTTCTTTCTCAGGCCTTCAGGCACACTGTTCATAACCCTATTCACCAATCTATAATTATTCATACGGGCAACATGACCAAACCAACGGAGTCTCTCTCTGCATAATATGCTGCTTAAAGGAGATTGCAAACTCCTTTGCCTAACCTCATCATTAGTTACAAAGTTGAACCACCTAATGCCCAAGATACTGCGTAAGCATCTGGAATCAAAAGCATCTAGTTTCCTGTTATCTTGTTTACAAAGTGTCCAAGTTTCACTACCATAACTAACCCTAGAAAGAACCAAACTATTATACAATCTAATTTTAGTCTTTAGGTGTATACGCCTATTTCTCCACACTCTCCATAGATTCTTAAAAGTCCCGGCAGCAATCCCTATTCGTCTGTTAATCTCATGCCGCACATCACCATTATCTGTTATATAGCTCCCAAGATAATTAAGCTGTGACACCTGCTCAAGACTGCAACCATTCAGATTAACTGAATTACAGCCTGCCTGACCAATTTTCATCACTTTAGTTTTCTCTCTGTTTATAACCAAACCTACTCTACTACCAGTCTCATCAACAGCTCGAATGAAAGAGTTCATCTCATCGACATCATTTGCCAAAAGGGCTAAATCATCAGCATAATCTAAATCAGAAATTTTTGTATCTCCAGCCCATTTAAGGCCAAAATCTTTCCCTTGAAGTGAATTTTGCATAACATAATCAATAACCAAACTAAAGAGAAAAGGAGACAAAATGCACCCTTGTCGAACACCAGAAGTAATGCTGAACCAATTGCTACAAGCCTTACCAACTCTCACACATGACTCAGTGTTATTATAGAGAGCTTTCATTATGTTAACTAACTTGTCTGGTATACCATATGATTTCACAATCAACCACAAATTATGACGATCAACAGAGTCGAAAGCCTTTTTGAAATCAACATAGCTAGCAACCAAAGGTTTCTGAAACTCTAAACATTTCTCAAGAATCTGCCTAAGTGAAAATATCTGATCCACACATCCCCTACCACTTCTGAATCCACATTGCTCATCAGGCAATTGACTGTCAACCAGATTCTTAATTCTATTAAGCACAATCATGGAAAGAACTTTACCTGGAACAGAGAGTAGGCTAATACCCCTATAGTTATCACAAGAACTGCGATCACCTTTTTTGAAAATAGGGATAACAATAGCTCTGGTAAAATCCTTAGGAACCATGCCTTTATCATAAAAGATATTCAGAATTTCAGTCACCCAAGTGGTAACCGAAACATTTCCAGCTCTGAGCATTTCCGTAGTAATTTCATCTACCCCTGGAGATTTATGAAGTTTAAGTTTAGAAACAGCCAAAATAATTTCAGATTGTGTTATAGGACCAACATTAAAGCCACCAATGCATCTATCATCATTGCAAACAATGGGAATAGAACTAACCGCATTGTTTAGAATATCACTGAAATGCTCAGCCCACCTAGCCATGACAGAATCCTCACCTTCTATAACCTTACCTTGTTTATCCTTCAATCCTTGTATGCTTGTCCATTTTCTACCACATAAAACATTAACTATCTGGTACAGCTCTCTGCTGTTGTGCTGTCTAACTGCTTCCTCGGCTTTGTCAGCCAAACCATCAAGCCAAAGATTCTTATCAGCAGCTAACTGATCTTTTACACGTTTATTAAGTTCTCTGTAATGCTTTCTATTAGTACTAGTAGGGTATTGATTAAGGACATTCCTGCAGTTCTTTCTTTCCGAAATAAGCTCAAGTGCCTCATCACTCAGATAATTCTGTCTCTTCTGCTCCTTTTTTCCTAAAAGAGTACTGTTAGTGTCCAAAAAAGCCTGTTTAAAATGATCCCATTCGTCCTCAACTTCAGTAGTAAGCATACCATGACTGTCATAATGACTAAGTAACTTATCATGGTAAGCTTTAGCTATAACTGGGTCTTTCAGAGCTTCAGTATTAAAAGCAAATTTTTTAACCCTAGCACAACACTTTTAAAGTTTAAGTTGCAAGACACTTTTAACAAGGTAATGGTCAGATCCAATTTCAGCCCCCCTATATGCCCTGGTATTTCTAACAGAACTAGCCCATTTGCTGTTAATTAATATATAATCAATCATATTCCTATGCAGTCCATCAGGTGAAACCCATGTGTACTTATGTATGTCGCGGTGTTTGTAACATGTGTTAGTTATTCTGAAACCGTTGAGTTTACTTACCTGTAGGAGACGTTGCCCATTGCCATTGCAGCTACCAATACCAAAAGGGCCAATCACCCCTCCCCAAAGGTCAGAATCAGTACCAACTTTGGCATTGAAGTCACCAAGAACAAGGGTAATATCTCCTTTCTTGACAGAATTCAAAATATCCTGAAGTTGTTCATAAAACCTATCCTTCTCATCCTCATCAGCACATCCTCAGTGGGGGCATAACAGCAGATAACATTCAGGTCTTTAACGCTTGTCTGAAATTTTGCTGTAAGAAACCTTTCATTAATGCACTCATATCCTAGAAGAGCATCACTAGCGTGTCTGCGGAGAAGCAGACCCACGCCTTGGTGATGCTTATTGTCGTCCCTCCCTGAAAAGAGAAATTTAAGATTATTTTTAAGAATCTTACCTTTATCTGTCCATCTGGTCTCTTGCAAGCCGAGAATATCTATTATAATGGTGGAATTCTTGTGTGAGGACATCAAGAGAAAAAGCTCTGTGCAGAGTCCTCACATTCCAACTACCTATGGAGAGAAAATGGTTAGTAGGATGTTTAAATAGGACCTTGTTAGAATTCACCTACAGTAGCCAAATGCAGCAGATATAGCTCAGAACAACTAGTTTGGAGGACTAAATTGCAGATTCGAATTTTTTCTGCAATTTTTATAAACACCTTGCCACATATTCAGTCAAAATGCAGGCGAGGGAAGTAGACAGACAAAGAAAAGCATTATTACTTGTGTATGTAATTTGGTTCGGTTGTTTTATCTCTGAGCAGCGCTGTTTTTGCACACAATGGGCTAAATGGCAAGGTCACAAGGACCCTGAAAGATCAGAGAAGGTTAGGGGGTTGGGACCCACTGGACAGCTTAGGAGAGATACTAGCTGCCCATCAAGGATATCCAGTGTGTTCTTTAATGTGCACAGGGTATAGTTCTCCTGCACATGGAGCCATGGCTTAATATCCCATCCGACAGGCAGAGGCCTTTGCCTAGCCCATTTGTTCTTACCGACTAAGGGCAGGGACGGGAGTTTTGTGGAGATAAATCTCAATGCTGGTGCAGTTGGGACTGAACTTGGGAATTGCAGATTACAAGCCTGGCTTGCTACCGACTGAGACATCCACACACCCCGTGTATAGAATGCAGTGATTAAAGTTACTGAACTTCACAGTTATGGTACAAAGTATGGAATTTTTCAGACACATTTTTACATCACTTTTTGTTATTTATCCTGTTAATTATATATAATTTAAAAAAAAATCATTTTTTTTCATATAGTTACAAATATTTTTCAATTTATTATTCAAAATAATAACATTTTTCAGAAATGGAATCCTATTTTAAAGAAGAAAATCCATAGCTGAAATTTTATACTGTAAGGTGAACAAGTTTGGTTCAAACTCCAATTTTGGTTCATTTTGATTGTTCCAAATTAGGGTCTGTGAGATCTTATAGTTATATATTAATTCTGTAGCAAATTATAATTTATAATTAAAATTATATAAAATTTCATTATTTGTTCTTACATTGTCCTTTCACAATTTGGATTCAATATATATTATTATATTATTCCAATTTCCAATTTTTTACCATACATATACTATGGTAGGTGGCCATATTATTCTGATACAACTGTGTATAGCTCATAAACTATGAGCATAAATGAATATGTAGTTTAATATTAGCAAGTTGAAAAGTGTTAAACATTTTTTATTCTCAAATGTTTTAATGAAGAATAATATCGTACAATTCTTTAATATGAATAAATATACTTAAATGCCATGATTTATGCATTGAAAACAAGTTCTTTTTAAATATTTAAAATGGTGCTTAGTGATTTCTATGTAGTTTTGTTGCATAAATTACAAGCTTACCTTGCAACTTTGGTACAGCATATGCTGGAGGTGGGCATACATGACCAGCATGTGAAATCCCCCAAATTGGTATTGTTCGCTGAAGACCCTCATATAGAGCTTTCATAAAATCTATGTAATATTCAATAACACCTGGATTCCCTATTAGAGAAAGAATGTTTAAATTCATGAAAGTAAAAATTACACACAGACCTATATTATGAAATATATATATATTTAATGAAAGGGAACATGATTAGAGCACAGAAAGATTTATTTCTATAGGTGATAAAATGTTTACATTGCTGAGAAAAAGTTAAATCGTGCATTCAATACTGTGAATATAGGATATATCCAATCCCTTTATCTGTATCTGATGAAAAGAGACTTGGAGATTAGGATTTATTTTTAAAAGCATATGTGGCTATTGTCATGCCCACATAATTTTATTATGTGGCCAAGACTTCATAGGCTTCAGGACGACATTAGGTTAGGCTCCATTTTAATAGTGACATTTTCGACTGCCTCCATTTTTGGTCCAGTTCAACGAAGAGGAACTCGGCTGAGGCCCCGAACTTTCCAGATTGAGCCTGGAACCCCAGATGGCAGAGGAAATACGACGTGCCTGGTAAACAACATTGGCCGGAGGGGAGCTGAGATTCGCACCTCGGCTACTCTGGCCAATCCTGTACAGCCACGCATGAGCGTAGGTGACCTCCACAAGGAGGGCCAGTGAAAAAGGACAAGAAAGAATTTGGCAAATAGGAGCCTCTTCTTCATGTCCGGGCTGTGTGGTCGGCAGCAATGGTCCTCTCCAGTTAGCAGAATCCCGAAGTGTGAACAGTGTATGTGCGGGGGAAGCGCTAAGCAGCCCGGGCTCACAGCAACTTGGAGCGCAGCGGCCCAGTGATTGCCTTTCCGACGGACTCCTGACTTGACTTGATGAGGTAAGGGGGAAATCTGGCTCCGCTTTTCTTTTTTCACTCGAATGTATTTCTGTGAACGGCGTCAAGGTGTCTATAGTGGAACTGTCTTAACTGTTAAGGCTGTTAGAGTCACAAGCAAGTAGCTCTGCATCATGAACTGTTGATTAATGACTGTCGAGTAATAAACTTGCAAAGTTCTCCCTAATTGAAAAGGGCCATACTAGAAGCATTGTTGAATCTGTCCCAAAAGTGGGAACCACATATGTGTAGAATGCTTGAAGGTAATTTGTTAATAAATGTGTATTTTATTGTTAACTGAAAAATTATCTCAGTTCTCATTACTGCAAATGTCTGTTAACTTGATTGTGGGTCCAGGAATTTGCCTTGATTTTTGCAGCAAAGAACGCATCACGGCCTAAAAGTTGTGCCGCCCTAAAAATACACTGGGGGGTCATAACACTATTTTCAATTATACTACAAAAATTTTCTATTGCTTTTTATTTGAATTTTGAACAAATGATGAGATTTGTCAAGAGAACTGATTTACAATATTTCTTGAAAGAAAGCTAATTTTTTCTCTTTATAAGAACATGAAGTATTAGCTATTTACAATGCTAACTAAAAAAGAAAGCAAATGAACAGTTTGCATCATTTTCAATTTAATTTCCACGAATAATTACTGTACATAAAATTTAATCATGTGCACTAGCCACAAAGCACCAGTAGGGTGTCATCATTTTGCAAATATATTTGCATTACTTTCAAAATGCTCTCAAAAGTGCAGCATGAAATGATTTAGGTACATTAAACAAGCAGCTGCTTGAGGGTGGGGGGGGGGGGATTTATTTATAAAGAGAAATTGCAACTATCCTATTTGTATTGATTTCTGAAATATAAATAAATGCTTTATTTCACAATTATCACTCACTGTGTTCACTCATAACAATTCTTCAATATAGTACATTTTGTCCTATTAATGTAAAACAAAATATAAATCTGCTATCAGTAAGAAAAAGTGGATTTTTACAGTGATATATAATTATTTACATGTAAAAATATATTTTGCTTTCTTTTCCAGCTCTATTGAAGTAATTTATAGAAGATTCATATATAATATATTTATGCATTTGTCTTGCTGTAATATTGTTGGGATTTTGCCACAGTTGTAATATTTTTTTTTTTTTTTCATAAATGTAATATTTTGGATTTTTGCAGTTAGCTATAATATCTTGGAGCATTTAATTTCATCATAGCTTTAATATCATGGGGATATTTGAGGCAAAACGTAAAAGAGCACTTTATCAACAATATTAAGATCAAATTTGTAAAATCTATTTTGAATATGAACACTGCTACTAACTACACTGCCATTTTGGTGTCAAACTGAGCTTATGGTATATGAATTTTGAACCCAAGTTGCCAGAAGGAAAATGTTGGTTGTGCACTAACTAGTTCCCTTTTACTACATCTATGATATTATATCATTCTGGAAGAAATTTCCTTTCGATTAATATAAAACTTAACTGTTTTTCTTCATTCTGTTTCTCAAAATAGAGCCTTAATTGCATAGTCTGATCTATTTTTTTTTCACCATAACAGTGAAAAAGCTTTATTAAAATCAATATATTTGTACATTTGTTTAAATTTCTTATTTTCATAAAATTTAGAAATAAATTCTGTTTAATTTGGTATTTAACATGACCTATTTCTGTTGATTGGTCATTTTTTTTTAAATTTTAAAGTTTACTTGTTTATATAACTCAGCACAGTTGGAGAAAAGCCTGGATTTCTCAAAGTATAAAATAGAGAAAAAATTAAAAAAAGAAAGTAATTTTCTTTTTCTACCCTGAGGAGTGGTCAACCACATAGGGTCCTGGTGATGATCATATGAATGGAATAATGGCTCTGAGCTTGATTATGAATCCTGAATTTTCTACATTGGTGGGTTTCTGTTGAAGGAAAATCTTCTGCTGTGTTTTCTGTTTGTTTGTTGGTTGACAGTCCCAATGAATAGATTCACAAGATATATTTTATCAGCTGGTGGATATTCCTGAACATAGGCCATTGTAGGTACCTGAATCCTTCCTAATATAGGCATTGTCAAACCTGCATTGGGGGAAGTCCTACCAGTGTAGATGGCTTCAGCCTTTACTAGTGCAAGGGAACAGATCTTTTCCCCATGCCTGCGATTAGGGAGATGTCTGATATTGTCAGCACTTCCTATATCAATAAACTTGTTTTTTTAAACATCCACTAACTATTTTCTTTCCACAGTTCTTGGAATGTGTAAACTCTGCACAGAGATTATTCTGCTGATGTCCTCATACAAGAATTACACTGTTACACTGTTACAACTTTGATATTCTTGGATTGCAAGAGACCAGATGGGCAGATAAAGATCAGATATTTAAAACTAATTGCAATTTTCTCTTTTCAGGGAAGGAAGATGGAAAGCATTTTCAAGGCATAGGTTTGCTTCTCAGCAGATACACTAGTGATGCTCTTCTAGGATATGAGTGCACTAATGAAAGGTTTGTTACAGTTAAATTTAAAACAAGCATTAAAGACTTGATGATATCTGTTATGTACCCAATGAGGATGCTGATGAGAATGATAGGTTTACGAACAACTTCAGAATATTTTGAATTCACAGCACATGGCACATTGCTCTTCAGCACACGGGTCCATGTCTTAACATCCCATCCAAGGGATGGTGTTCTTTCTAAGCCCATCAGTATTCCCTACTGATCTGGCAGGGTGGGACTGTGATCCCACCGTACTGATCTGGCACAGGTGGGAATGTCCATGATTTGACTACTGATCTGGCAGGGGGGGAGTTTTGCAGAGATAAATCTCAACACTAACCCAGCTGAGACTTGAACCTGGGAACTGCAGATCATGAGCCTGGCATGCTACCAACTGAGCCACTCCCATCCTCCAAAAATCTAAGCATATATATTATGTGATTTGCACAAAAGACTAAAAAATTTAGGAAAAATTAAATAAAGGTTAAGCATTAATGAAAACATTATGAACCATTTATATTACAATAATAAAATAATTCAGAAAAAAAATGGGAAAAAAATACTTTTCTTTAAGTTTTACTAAAGTGAAAATGAAAAAAAAATAAAATAAATGTTTGCAATATTTTAAAAATGTTAAAAATTTTACATTTTTTTCTCCAAATTTTTGTCTTTTTTTTAATATGAATTAAATGCTCTTTCTTTTGGTATATGATCATTTCTCTTCATTAGTTACTTCAAGATGAGGTTTTAAAGTTGTATATTTTATTTTTTGAAAACAGTTCAAAATTAACTTGGTACCAGAGTGAGATCAGTTTCAGAAACCTGACACTTCACTGATAAAAACATCAATTGGATTTACCTTTCTGCTTACTGTACTTATCTTCAACAACTAGGCCTGGGTACCAACATACACATTGGTATATTGAATTATCTGCTTTTTGAAAACATTGGGTGGTATTTGAGATATATATATATTGCTTAACAATGTTTTTTAAACTGTTTTTAACAATGAAATAGAACATGGATTTTATTTTATGTAAAAAACTAGAAGAATAACATATTACCTCTGGCTCATTTTCTGAATATTGTACATTTTAACAGCAGTAATTCCCACTAATGGATGATGGGGTATTTTGTTTAAAATAAAAAATATTCTGTTGTGTGATATATACACTGAGGTGCCAGTTTATTAGGTACACCACCCTTCATCACATAAATGGTTCATTCCAACACGTAACACATCATGTGACTGTGGTGTGCAGTATAAGTCAGGCAGACCAGCTCTTTGAGCATAAGAATTGGATTGAACATCAGAATGGGCCAAACCAGCAACCTGATAGACTTTGAACATGGCATGATAGTTGGTGATAAGTGTGCCAGTTCTAATACCTTCCAATAGATTGTCCTTCTGGGCATTTCACACACAACTGATTCAAAGGTTTACCAAGAATGGTGTGAAAAGCAAAAAACTACCAGTGTTCAGTGATCTTGTAGATGAAAACAGCTTGTGGATCAGAGATGCCAAAGAAGCTGGAGAGAATCATGCAAGCGAACAGATGGCCCACAACCAGGCAAATCACAGCAGAATCAAACAATGGTGTGCACAAGGTCATCTCTGAATGCACCACATATCAGACTTTGTTGTGAATGGGCTATAACAGCTGCCAACCATGTTGAGTGCTGATGTTGTCAGCAAAGAATTCAAAAGTGCATCACCAGTGGGTGCAGGAGCATCAACACTGGACAGCTGAGGACTGGAAAAAGGTAGCCTGGTTGGACGAATCAAGATTCTTTTTGCATCATGCTGATGGAAGGATCAGAATTTGGTGCAACATGAGGCCATGGAGCTATCTTGGCTTGTGTCAACAGTAGCCAATGGTGGCAGTGTGGAAAATGTTCTCCTGGCATACATTAGGCCCTCCTGATACCCAATGAAAGACATATGAATACCATAGCATATTTGAACATAGTTGCTGATCAAGTTCATCCCTTCATGGCCACAGTTTATATTCACTCAGATAGATATGTTCAGCATGATAATGCACCTGCTCACAAGGCACATATTGTCACCAAATAGTTCCAGGAACATGCCGCCTAGTTTTCCTTGCTTCATTGGCCTGCACAGTCCCCAGATCTAAACCCTATTGAGAATCTTTGAGATGAGATGGTAATGGCTGTTTGCAGTGAGACTGTGCTGCCATCCAATTTGCAGCAACTGTGTGACACAATCATTTCCACATGCTACAACATTCCTGCACAACATATCCAGCATTTTGTAAGTTCCATGCCTGATGAATTTGGGCTGTTCTGAAGGTCAAAGGAGATGCAACACACTATTAGATAGGTGTACCTAATAAACTGGCATCTCAGTATAATGCTATGGCATTTACTTGAACTATTAGTAAACAGCTTGAAGTGGCATGTTGCCTGAGTTTTTTATTGTTGCAGTTTTAAAATAAGTTATATAATTCTGGTCAGTATTTAACATGTTAAACTTTTGGGAGATTCAAAAAGTGTGAACAGACACTAAAAAACAATTCTTGCCAACTTTCAAAATTTGTGGATGTCTTGATTTTGCACTTCCATGATAGAAATATTCCATGGTAGAATTTCCTATTTGTTTTATTTATTGCCTTTTTTCTTATTTGAACTGCTTTGATTATATTTTGAATGTGCCTAGTGATTGCATTCATCATTGTGACACAGAATTTTGTCAGAATACTTCATTTACTGCATGCTAATGTTCTTTAAAGCTCCATCCAATAATGAAAGGCAATTAATTGGTTGCTTTCAATTATTAATTTAATTGAAATAATTATTAACTTTAATTATTAATTTATTTTTCAATTGTATACATAAATTCTTGTTGACTTTTCTTTTGCTCATGTCATCCAACTGGAAATTAGCTTTATCATTCAAGCAAAATTTATGTTAGAAACATTTTGTGTAGGGGAAAAAATATGTTCATGGGAGTGAGCATACAAAATCAAGAAGCTGGAAGGGTGGTGCCATTAAGGATGTAGCAAAAACTCTTAGAACAACATTGGTTAAGCTTCTGCTCAGAAGGAGTGCAAGCATCACTTTTGTGCTACAGCGGATATATATATATATGGAACTCATCTATCTGTGCTACTTACTTCATACGTGGGAAGATGCTGGTTGATACTTGGGAAACAAATATGCTAACACACTTGTAGAATAACTATATGAAAATAAATCTCTACTAATAAATAGTATTTCATTTTCCTGCATTAAATGGCATTAATCGACTACCAGTTTTAAAAGGCATCTGTTGGATATCTCAACGTTATATGCAAACAAGAAAGCAATGTTGCAATAGCACTGATATTTGGTATATTTTCTCTATGGTAGATCACTGCCATCTGTGAGATCACCAAACTGAATTATTAGCAATTTATGTGTAAGTGGAATTTTTACCGATTGTGCCAGTCCTTTCATTATGGGGGAATGCAAAAACAGTTTTTTCATCACCTATGAATATTAAAAGTGGAAAGCAAAAAAAGTTCATTTTCACTAACTTTGATTGTAAAATACCAAGTGTTTTATTTCACAAAAATAAACATTTTAAAGTAAACTATTTTTCAGTAAAAATTGGAAAGTACTTTTTATGTTTATTTCACAAGTATATAACTTAGATGGCAATGATTAAAAATTTTGAAATTTATTAAGTGCTTTACCTGGAATAAAGATTATAAGGAATCTACTAGTATCATTATCAGGAAGTGGCTCATCTAACCAACGACCACAAGTAACAATGTGAGTGGGTACACCATGTACTGATACAAAGTCTTGATGCAGAAACTGAAGATCATTTGCTGGTGTATATGGAATATCTGCCATTTTATACCAATTGAACAAAAGCTGAAAATAAAAGCAAAACAAGTTTTCAAATGAAGAAAAATTAAAACAGGTCTAAAGAACTGCAAAAACTTTAATGGCTTCAGATCATCTATTACAATAAAAAAACTCCTTAGGTAGATAAACATCTGTTTTGAAGCTCTTGATAAAAACTGAGATATTAAAAGAATGTAAATTGAAATTCTTTACAATGAGAAATAATGCTTTTAAAAACTTACAAAGGTAACTAGATTATGAACTGGTGATACAGTAAGTTTCTTTTTACTGCCACATCTGGGTGAGCAGTCAATCAATTTACAACAGGCTCATTCTCTCTATATATGTAAAAAGAGGTGGGAGTATAGTCTTCTTATGAGTAAACTAGATGTCCTTAAGATATATTATTACACTTACATTTTAATTAAAATTAAATAATTATAGTTCAGTAGTTCCTATATGCCCTTGTGACATCGGTGGTGTTCTCCACCATGCAATGCCTCAGGGCTAAACTGTGAATACAGAATACTACCAATGGTTTCTTGTGCATCATCTGCATCCAGCCATACGACGAAAGAGTCAACTCTTCATCACTGGGGATCCACTACTTCTCATTCATGACAATGCCCAGTCATCATGTGGCTCAACATGTGAAGGAGCTTTTTTCAAAGTGGTGATGGAAAACCTTGGAACTTCCTACATACTCCCCAGACACAAGTGCTTGTGACTTTGACCTGTTTCCTAAAGTGAAGGAACCACTCCAGGGATAATGGTTTCACACTCTGACTGAGGTATTGTGAGCATTGGGTGGTCCATCACAGTAATCAACAGAAACAGATCTGCTGAAGGCATTCAGCAGCTCTCCCACAGATTTGAAATAAAGTTGTTAACCTAGTTGGTGATTACACTGAGGATACAGAAGAGTTATGGGCAATTGGTGGCCTGCCCATGGACACTTTTCAAGTGGCCTGTGAATATTGCTGTGCAAATCATTAAATTTTTTATCTCTTATACTTGAAGTACTTTTGGAATATATTTTTCTTTCCCAATTCACCTTTACATTGCTTTTGAAATAATGTTCTTTAGTAGCAAAAATTGAATTTACTACAACATAAACCCATATTGCATCATTTTATGCAGAGCAATCAATTGGTTTTCACATCCCATTAGAGAGCCCTGACCTCACTGTCACTCAAATAGACATATCAGTAAGCATTCTAAATGCAAAAGTTATTAAGGCCAACATAAAAAATTTTGAGAAACTTATTTAAACACGCAAAAATTACCCAAAGATCTCAAGACTCCGAAGCTATTGTGCATGCATGTCTTGTTTTAGTGAGAAAATATTCCAAAAATTATTCTGATGGCATATTCGTAAAAGAGTGCCTGGAAAGAATTTTTGGTACGTTATGCCCAGAGAGAAAAATATATATGCTGATAAGCTTATCCCTTAGAATCAGGCTTACCAATGAACTTGCTGCCAATATAGAAAATATCTTTATAAAGCTTACATCAAAATTTGAATACTTTTCTTTGGCTCTTATGAATGTACCAATGTTTCAGATGCAACTCAGTTGGTGATATTGTGTGTGGAGTCAATGTTCATTTCTATTAAAATACTTTTCATTTTTATCCATTTATGCTGTCTACTTTACATTTCTTGTATATTTAATCCTGATTTTAATTAAAATTAAAAAAATACATATTCTTTTTTGTAATAAATAGGTATATTATTTCATATTTTAACTATTTATACATATATATTATAAAATTTAACCATTCATATTTATAATCCATTTAATTACCTTGGTTGCAAACACATATGGTTCACTCAGGGAAGTGCACATGGGTGGGGGGAGAGGGTTAAGTTTAGACAACTTGATGGTGCTGACCCGCAGCACTCTGAAAAATTTCATGTCACTAAGTACCACATGTTGTCATTATTCTTTGAATAACCCTTGTATATAGGTTGGTGGCTGCATTTAGACAGGATTTTATATGTGTTTAACCAGGGTTAGTCAGCTTGTATTAATTTTTCACATCAGATACAGAGGTTCTATGTTAAAGGCTTTGTGTTGTTTACAACTGCTATCTGTGATAAAATTATTTAATTATCGAAGGTTTTTTTTAAGTGGAATCAAGGTTCAGTGCTCAGAATGTCTCTGACTGATCAGATTATTTATTATTACTATTATTAGTTCTGCTGGCATTTTGAAAGTATGGAACTGAGGTTCATTGTTCAATAATATATGCTGTTTAAAACAGTTGTCTCAGATGAGATCATTTTCCAATTTTTTGAAATGTGGAAACAAGTTTTATGTTTAGAAATGATTGTAATTTATCATTTTTGTCTTTGTTTAGCTGTTCTCTTCATACAATGTCTTAGGCCAGGTCTACTCAATTACATTTTTAAGCAGGCCAAATATTTTAATTTTTTTAATTTTGGGTACCTTAATGCATCAGAAAGGTAGAAAACATATATGGACCAGATTAGAAAAGAAATCCACAATTATATTTATATAATTGTGGATTTTCTTATTTCCACCCACCCACCAAACATTAGTTAGTTTTCACTTCAGTAGATTTATTTTCGGAAATTAGCGATCTTTTGACCAATTGATAAGTATTGATTTTTTTCATACTTATGTTATATCGTATGGCCGGACTACAACTTGTTGCTGTGGATATTTTAACATCGCATTAGGCTATATGTTAATTTTTATTTTATTATTAATTACTTTTCCAGTAAAACTTTGATCTAGTATCATTTTCTGAAAATAAATGAGGTCTTGGATATGAAAGCAAATTTATTTCTGTATATTTACTTCCGTTAGTTAGTGATCTTCAGTCGGCTGGATCTTTCTGAGTTATGCTAGATCAGAGGCTGGCTTAAAAGTTGTTGTGGATATTTTACTTAACATCCCATTAGGTTATATGTAATTTTTATTTTATTATTTCTTGGTTTTTTGATAAAAAAAACTTTGAGCTCGTACTATTTTCTGAAATTGAATGTCTTGGATACGGAAGCAAAATAGACTCCCTTGTTATGGAAATCGGCCATCTTTGGGAGGGCAATTTCGGGAAGGGCTGGTCCTTGGTGCACAAACCTTGCTGTACTTAGCCAAGATCACCAAACTTCAACACCCAAAGAAAAAAATTCACAATGTTTAGTAAAAAAAAAAAGCAGCCAAGGAAGTTTTTTTCTACAGGGTGATTCAAAACTTATCGTTCAAATTTCGTGGGGAGGTAGGGAATACGTCAGGAAACCGATTTCACATAGGAAAGTATGTCCGCAAATGTACACATGCGTATGTAGAGGGCGCTGTGTGTACCCAACCAGTGTACATCTCGCCCGACCACTCCCGACCTGATTTATCGCCCATGGATTTCTTTTTGTGGGGGGCCATGAAATACCATGTGTACGAGACCCCCGTCGACAGTGAAATGGACCTAGTTGCACGAATAGTGGCCGCCGCAAGCATTGTCCGTGGTATGCCAGGCGTTTTTGAAAATGTTCAGCGGTCAATGCAACGGCGCTGTGAATAATGTGTCCGTGTAAATGGTCGCAATTTTGAGCACCTACTGTGAACCTGTACTTTACCTTGTTGGAATAAAAGTCACATTCATTACCACTTAACTGTACTGTTTCCTTGTGTTCACTTTACTTGTCCATTTTGTTCATGTAGATGACGTTTGCGGACATACTTTCCTATGTGAAATTGGTTTCCTGAAGTATTCCCTACCTCCCCACGAAATTTGAACAATAAGTTTTGAATCACCCTGTATTTCATAACTAGTTCAGATAATCCCGTGAATGTGAGAAGGCCAAGTCATGATGTATAACACTGGGCATTAAAAGAAATAAAAATCATATTTCAGGTTGAATATTATATTATTTGGGAGGAAATTTCCTTTCGATAAATATATAATTTAACCATTTTCATTCAGCAGAATTTCCAAAACGAAGCCTTAATTGTAGAGTGCGATCTTTTTTTTTTCACCATATTACATTGAAAAGGCTTATTAAAATCAATATGCTTGCAAATTTATTCATATTACTTATTTTCATAAAATTTGTAATTAAATTATGTTTAATTTGGTATATAACATCACCTATTTCCATTAATTGTTTTTTTTTTTAAATTCTAAAATTGACTTGTCTGACTCAGCACAGTTGGCTAAAAGCCTGGAATTTTCTCAAAGCATGGTATTGAGAAAAAAATTACAAAACGGGAAATATATTTACTTAAAACCAAAAAAGTAATATTTTTGTTATTCAGAAATATATAGTTATTCTATTCATGTGCATTGTAATAATTTCTGTCTATTATTTTTTTTTAATTTTTATTTATGTTGCCAGATGCATTTTTTTACTAGATGACTCTAAAAAAGTCCTATTAAAATGAAACATATGGTCTTTTTCGTTAAATATTACAATTTTAGAAAATCCAGAATTAAATGCTGATTAATTTGGCATACAATATTCCATAATTCCTTTCATTAGTTATTTGGCAAAGTTTTTTTTTTGGCTGAGCATAGGCTGGTTGTTGGTTGGTTGTTTTACCTCTGAGCGGCACTTTTTTGCACACCGTGGGCTAAATGGCCAGGTCACAAGGACCCTGAAGGCTCAGAGAAGGTTGGAGGAGGGAGGGGACCCACTGGAACAGCTGTTGGGAGACAGATGGTAGCCTCCCGTCAAGGCCATCCAGCGTGTTCTTTAACGTGCACAGGGTATGGCTCTCCACACATACTCCCACACATGGAGCCACGGCTTAATGTCCCATCCAACGGACGGCGGCCTTTCCAAGCCCATCGGTGTCCCCTACTGACCGTGGGCAGGGCGGGGAATTTTGCGGAGATAAATCTCAATGCTGACCCAGCTGGGACTCGAACCTGGGAACTACAGATTACGAGCCTGGCGCGCTACAGACTGAGCCACCCCCACCCCAGCTGAGCATAGGCAGAAAATAGTTTCGTACCTGGATGGAAACCTATTTTTCAGGCTGGACACTGGAAGGGTTAAATAAAATATCCAGAACAACAAGTTGTAAGCCAAAGTAATCTACAGAAATAAAAATTAAGGTTTAATTATAAAAAAGTAAATAAAATATTAACCTTATGAAAGGAAATGATATCCAGTATGTGGAG
Organism: Ryuthela nishihirai; assembly: GCA_038380435.1. Taxonomy (NCBI): domain Eukaryota; kingdom Metazoa; phylum Arthropoda; class Arachnida; order Araneae; family Heptathelidae; genus Ryuthela; species Ryuthela nishihirai. Next base: position 20,405,523 of record JAWZYU010000017.1, read on the forward strand.
AGGAACTATTTGGACTGAAAAAATCAATCATATAAACAACTACCATGCAGCCACCTAACAGACAGCTGTTGCAGGTGTGAGCAAACAATCAGTAACACCCACATCTTCCTCTGCTGTGTACTGCACCAGTCTTGAATAACAAGAAAAAAAGCTCTGGCTATGAAAGGCTTTATTTTTAGTTGTAGTTTCAATTTGGAGAGCTGGAACAAAGAATAGAATGTTGGGATAAATGATATAAATGATAAAAATAATTCTTGGAATACTGAAATCGGTTTAAGGCATAAAAAAGTGAAAAACAGAAAAAAAAAATGATTACAATGCACATGAATAGAATGACTATATATTTCTGAATAACAAAATTATTACTTTTTTGGTTTTAAATAAATATTTTTCTCATTTTGTATGGTAGTTGTTGATATGATTGATTTTTTAAGTCCAAATAGCTCCTCCCCACATACTAGATATCATTTCCATTCATAAGGTTAATATTTTATTTTATTTTTTATAATTAAACCTTAATTTTTATTTCTGTAGATTACTTTGGCTTACAACTTGTTGCTCTGGATATTTTATTTAACCCTTCGTTTTGAGATTCATATTTTGTAATTCCAACATCTTCCATTTTTAAAACAGCAATTTTTTTCTTAATTTCCAAGAGATTTTCAAAACTTTGAGGAAAAATCTGTTGATAATAGTTTGACTTGTGAGCTTAAATCAGTGGGTTGCTTCAGCAAGTTAAACAAGTTGGCAATAAAATATAGTGCTTCTAAGAAATGACAATCAGATGGCTTTAAAAAATTATTCATATTGTAGCCCTTGTGGCTCGATCGTTTCTCCCCCGTACTGGGGGAAGTACTAACTTGTTCTACTGAGTTACAGATATCCTGAGGCTTTGTGTACTGCTCTGCCAAAGGAAGTTTACCCCTAAAATGTTCAATAAAGTTTAATATGCATCAAATGAAAAAAAAAATATTTTTTGAGCTTGAATTATTTATTTTTATAAGATATTGAAGAAAAATTTCTTTTGTAATTTCTGTTTTTTTTTTTTATTGAAGCTTTTTGTATACTAAAAACAAACTTAGACTCATGAAATAATAAGCTGAAAAAATTGGTTTTGCCTTGAGTGGAATTTGAACCCATGTCTCCTGGAAACATTCCAGTAATGCTAACCACTACACATGGGGAGGGATGGGATGGGTAGCCATCATTGGCTAATGTTTTCTTCAACTAGTGTAACTTATAAACTTTCCAGAATTTTTTACATTTGATTTGCACAGTGGTGCCACCTATCCGGGAAGTGGAAGTTAGCCGATGATGGTGTAGTGGTTAGCATAACTGGCATGTTTCCAGGAGACATGGGTTCAAATCCCACTCAAGGCAAAACCAATTTTTTTCAACTTATTATTTCATAAGTTCAGTGTCTACAGGACACATCCTGTGGTTCTTTATTACTGAAACTTAGACATCTTGGGTCTCTTGTTTTGGATTCTGTCAATGTCTATATTTGTCAGGGACCCTGGAGGGGTCAATATCATTATTGTAAAAAAAAAATCCATTGCAATCAATCACTATTAAAAATTAAAAAAAATTAAGTTTCAGAGTGAAAAAAAAATGACATTTTCTAAATTTTAAAAAAGGGCAAAACACTGGAAATCAGTCAAAAATCTGAAATAAGTCTGTAATCCACTGCTTAGCTTGCCAAAAGCAGCTGGGTAATATAAGTAACAACTATTAGATTCATAGTTAAGGGCCCTCCATAAACACATTTTCCTTACACACCATTCCATTTATGGCTAAGATAAACAATCCTTGATCCTTTTTAATTACATCTAATGATAAAAATTACAGTGCAATGCAATTTATTGCACCCCATCCCTCCCCCATGTTCAACAACCATCTCTCATGCAATATCTAAAGCTGCTCACTTTGCACCTGACAACGTGCTGTAAGGGCTGCAAATGCACGCCATGGAACTCAATTTTTTAAGTACTCTATACCAAGTATTATTGGTTATTTCCTTCACTAAACCTTAAGCAGATAAATTATCAGCATCCCTCATTGCCTTCTCAAACTCTACTGAGGCATTACTTGCTGCCAAGAACATCGAAGATTAAACTTGTCACTCACAACACCCAAAATGTTCCTCTTACTACCCATCCTCTGTGGCATTCTCCTTAATAACTTTTGATACTTGATAGCATAGAACATCTGTTGAAGTGCTTAAAAACATTTAACAGTGTCATAGAAAATTCAAGATTTCAACTTAATTTTACCTCTAATGAGCTTAAAACTGAAAATGGCTTGGAATGGCATCAAAATTTGAAATTCCATGCCTTTTGGAATTCCAACAAACTTTACCCTCCCCACCTGTCCCTTCCATAGCCTTGAGGGAGTTTGAGGGTTGAATCAAAACCACACGGTGTCTCTGGTTGCTAAGTACATGTACAATGAGTAGATTGTGTGGCCATCTGGAATGGAGGCAGAAATGTCCAGTGTGGAAGCAAATCAGTGTTCCCATGCCGTGTCAGCAATTGTGGGGTTGGTGTGGCATGAAAATAAATATTGTGTGTGTGTGTGTAATGAATTTTAGACTAGGAGAGATTATGAGTAGACAATCCATGAGTTCTGACAGGTGATTGATGTTCAATGACTTTCATTGATTACTGTTGATTAACAGATCTTTGAAACCATAGAAGCTTTAAATGCATAGCATAATAGTCAGTGGTCACTCACATTACATCACTGACTAGTATGAGAGTCAAGAGCTATGCAAATACTCATTTAATCCTACCATGAACTTCCTACTTAATGATCACATTATGAGCTCTAAACCAAACTGTAGACTCCCCTAGTAACTAAGTGATAAGCACACTTGACTACTAATCAAAAGGAACTGGGTTCGAGCCCAAATAAGAAAGGGTTTTTGTTTCTGTGGTCTATCTGCTGAGGTCTTGACTTCCTCACAGATCTCCTCTAGACTCCTGCCAAACTTCTGTGGCTTCCAGAAACCCTACAGGGTAAATTTATTTTTCTAAAACCAGTTTATTTTAACATACATGTAATATAAAAGTACATAATTTAATCCCTCTCATTATTAACCACATATGTCATTGTATCAGAAACTTGGCGATCCAATAGGAAATTTACCTCTACTTATGCTTTCCTATCAATATTCTTCACAGAAAAATACATTACATATGAAAATTTTATGCTTTTTCTTACAAACGCCAAGTTGATTAATAATAATTACTCTATTACAAACTATTCATTTATTTCAATGCCAAACTTACCGCAGAATGATAAAACAAGCAGACAGCTTTCCGTAACAGCTAAATTTCGGAATTTATTTTGTGTGTAAATTTCTTATTTAATATTTTTAATTACACTCCGAACATATGCAAAAACGTCATCGTTAATAAGTAAAAAACATCGTATTATCAGATATTCAAGACAGTTTATAAATATTTCACTTGAAAATACTTAACACCACACACCAAACCAGAAGCTAGTCAGTTTAAGTTGTTGACTTCCTTCTTTTCGGACAATAATACCGGTAATTATATTTCATTCTTCTGAATGAAATATAATTAACTTCGCTTAGTTCTTATTAGATATCAATGCTCAAGGTGTAAGTTCATGGTGAAATTAGCGTCCAATGAGGGGTCCTTACACCAGTCACAACAGAAGGGCAAGAAAGCAGAGACAGAACAGACTGCCTCTCAGCAATCTCTCGGGACGATTAAGGTACTAATCTTGTAAAAAGAAGAAAAGAAAACAGACCTTACAGAAGAGGCCAATGTTCTGAAAGAAATCAGTGACAAGTCGGAAGCGCGTTCGCTGTAACTTCAGAATATGGTGGTTACCAAGTAGGGAAGTGATGTTCGGATAGCATGAAGCTCCCGGAACAAAGCTTCTCTTTCGGCAATGTAGCGGGAGCAGTTGAGCAGAATGTGAGATGCAGTCTCAGGTGTGCTGCATGTGGCACAGTTGGGACTGTACGCTCTGCCGAGAGTGCGAAGCGTAGAGCTGCTGTAGATGACATGAACTCGGAGACGATGGAAGGATCTCCTCAAATCTGAAACGGTTATGAGCAGTGAGAGAAGGGTCAACCAAGTACCTGAATGAGGAACAGCTGGAGTCCCTCTACCACTGGGCAAGACGGTACTGGCTCATTAGTTGCAAGAAAAACTTCTTGCAGTCTGTGTGAGAGAGAGAGAATAATTTGATACATACCTCTGATTCTCAAGCACCTCCTTCACGGTGCAATCAGCAAGCTCATCCCCAGGTATCCCTACATCAGAGGGGATCCAGTGGAAATGAACCGTGTTTCTGGCAGAAGTGACCCTGGAGCAGGTCTCCATGATCTTCTGTATGAGGAAGGGGTTGAAGCTCTTCCTGCCTCGCTTCTGGAGAGCTTCCAAGGCCGACTTTGAATCGCAAAGAATGACAAAGTTATCATTCCCAAGGCTGTGGATAAACGTTACAGCCTCAAGGATGGCATGGAGCTGAGCACAAAAGATAGCACGTAGCCTCTCCCGATCAACATATCCGTCAGTGTAGACCTCAGTACATCTCTCATATCATGCGGTGACATAGGAGGTGGAGAGAAACTTGATGGCCACTGGGTCGGAGTCGTTCTTTCGACCTACAGAAGGGACAGTGACATTGATCAAAGATCACTGTTCCTCCAGGGTGGAAGGTCAGGGAAGAGTGTATTGCCAGCAATGCAGCTGGCAGGGACGACTCGGTCATAGAGGCCAGACACGGCTATGCAGTGTCTGGCCTGTCCTGCAACTTCCTAAGAAGCTCGTGGTTAAAGAGGAGGGAATGGAGCCCTAAGAAATGACACAGAATATCTGTTATCTGGTGCAGGCAGAAAGACATGTCCTCAGGTCTGCAATGACAGACATTTGGTATGTTAGGGCAAAGTCCGAGACAGAGATGCAGAGATATAGTGGGCAACTTGCTCAGCAGTGAAGCAGAGGCATTGCTCAGAAGGTGATCATTGTAGCTGATGTGAGAGAGGATCAAGTGCCAGTACAAGACAAGGAGGGTCTTGCAGGAACTTCCCTGTGCGTATTAGCAAGAAAAGAAAGTATATTTCTCTGCGCCGTGGCAACTGTCTTAAGACACTGGATGTGAGGTCCCTAGGTTAGCCTGTTGTCCAGGACCACATCAAGGAACTTTTGCTATTTGACAACCTTGATGTGGTCTGGTCCTGGAAGAGGCCAGGGAAGATGGGCGGAAGGCGTCTATTTGTGAGAACCATGGCCACAGCTCGTTTCATGTTGAGCTGAGCATAGGAGGGGTCCTGGCTAGGGAACCAGATGCAGATGTCCCTGTAATTGAAACATCCAGTTTATTCTCTAGTCAAGAACCTGACCCAGTTTTAAACGGGCTCAAATTAAAGTCTGCTAAGTTTACAGTCAATTTATTTCAGCTTTAATCACATATTAAAAGCATATAGAATTTTCTCTAAATTTTCATACAAAACCTCAATTTGAAAAAGAAGCAGTTTCCAACGTCTTCGCTTTTCATCCGGTATAAATCAATAAGTGTGTATTAATTAAATCTGTTTTGTTGTTTTAATTACTACACTGGAATAACCTCATTGAAATAAAAAACAAAAAACAGCAAAGTTCTGCTTCATTTCAATCATTTGGTTGTTGTTCATTCATCGTCGTTTACCTAAGGAGGTAGGAAGAGAGGGAGGCGCCCTATCGCTTGAAAACTGTAACCGAGCGTCGCCATATTGTTGCTGCTCGTAAGCATGCTATCATGTGTTAAAGAAGATTGCATTAATAAAATGGGTAAGTGCATGGCGTTTGGATGTATTAACAAACCTGTGAAAAAGATCAAACGGATAGCATTTCATAGGTAAGAAGTAATGTTAAAGTTTTGCTTTGCAAATGAAAACTTTTTTCTTATATCAACTATTTATGACAGTAGCATAGGTAAGACTTGCCGGAGGAGAGATAACGAAAACCTGGGGAAGGGGTTTGCGAAACTTTCCAGTGTTTTAAATGTAACCGATTACATAAAGGTTCATTACAAATTCAGAGAAATAAATAATAAATTAAGAAATGGGAGACAACATAATACGCACATTTTTCATTTCCTATGCTTTTGATGAACCCTTCCGAAAGGCTACAGAATTTTCGTTATGCCAGTGAGAACCTAACTTGGAAGTTCTATAATTGCTAAAATATGAATTTGATGGAAAAATGTGACTGAAGAAAAATTAAAGATCATAATTAAACCTATTTAAATCTCGATTTTAAACAATATTCGTTTAGTATTTAAATAGTGGCGGAAGCTGGAATATTAAGTAATAATCTTCCATGTTATGCCAGTGAGGACCTAAATTGGAAGCTCTGTAACTTCTAAAATATGCATTTAATGAAAAAATGTGACTGAAGTTAAATTAAAGATCATAATTAAATCTATTTAAATCTCTATTTTAAACAACATTTGTTTAGCATTTAAAGAGTTATGGATGCTAGAATATTTGATGATAAATTATGTTCCATGTCGATGGAAATCTTTGAAGTACTAGAACTATTAAAATATGCATTTAATGTAAAAATATGACAGAAGGTAAGTTAAAGATCATAATCAAATCTATTTACTCTATTTTCAACGATATTCATACAATTTAAAGGAAGAATATGACTGAAGGTAAATAAAAGATCATAATTAAAACTATTTAAATTTCTATTTTAAACAATATTCAGTATTTAAGCCTATATTAAAATCTGGATATTTCACAACGAAGTTCGTGCTTTTATTCCAGAGATTTTTTTTGTTAATATTTACATTTTTTCTTATGTGAGATTTGACCTATCACAGTTTACTCTGAACATTAGACTTGATATATGTAATGAAACCTGCAATGGATATATGTAGTTCTACAATCAATCCCTATTTTATGAAAAAGATGATGTAGCTTTCATTTGATGTATAATTTGTAATTGCTAACTTAAGTATATGTTAATAATTAAATGGGATTAAAAAACTGTGTTTTAAAACGTAAACAACAATGCAAAACTGAAGCGGAAAAAAGCATTTATATATATATTAAGCATCTCTTGACCTACCAAGAAAAAAAAAAATCGGTTTAGCAATATTCGGCGAAAAAATTCCTTTTTTGTACATGAAACAATTACGATTTTATTGAGCAGTATCTTTTAAAATCGACGGAAGAAAATAAAACTTTTAGAAGCATTGCATTTGTAAAGTGATTGCCCAAGACTGTATAAACATAGAAAGATGTTCAGACTTAAAACAAATTCAAAATAATTTACGTGACCAGGCAATTTTAAATTTTAGAATGGTAAGTTTTTATTTTTAATGTTGTCTTGAGGACCGTTCATATCTATGGAACCGTTAAATTACCTTCTTAATGCTAATTTACACTGGCATGGATTACTGACACCAATTCAACTGGTACCAACTCTGCAATAACTCAAGATATTGGAAAATACCTGAAGGATAAATTAGCAAGAAATCAACAAGATACAGGGAATCATTAAATACAGTGCACTGTTTTCCTGCAACAAGTGTGAAGCCATCCGAATTCTCCGGAAATCAGTTGCAGTACCAGCACTATCTTTTTGTAATGCTTCCCTCACACTGCCTGAATCCACACAATTAAATCTAGAGAAAAAAAAAACGACGGAAATATGTTGATTTGCTCTCTCGGAGCCTCCCCTCTTGTAGCTACGTGTGCAGTCCAAGGAGAAGTTGTAATTTAGAAGTTCGAAACCTTCGAAACTGGGTCAAAACTTCAATGCATGGCGAGACTTATCGGCCTGAATGACGATAGACTTTGCAAAAAAAATTGTTTATATTTCAATGCAAGGTCCAATAACTCACTGGCTGAGAAGAACAGCATTTATTGACGGAATATATCTACGGAGCTCCGTCAAGACATAGGTAAAGGTGAAAATGTAAAACACGAAATAAATTCCATGGTGAAAGAGCAAGCACATCAATTATGAAGAAGGGAGTTAAGTGCAAAATCCAGCTTCGAATTATATAGGAAAAATACTTCATACAAGTGGAATGAGCTTTACGCTGGCACTCTGAGGGGCAATTTGCTGTTCAAGGTCAGTACCAGGTCTTTGGAAACCAGAAAATGGCTTCGAAAATTTCTGCTCCTATATCCAGTCTGCCCTCTGTGTTCTCTAGGAGAAGAAACGATCAAACATATAGTTTTCTTCTAGGATATGAGTGCATTAATGAAAGGTTTCTTACAGCAAAATTTAAGACAAGCGTTAAAGACTTCAATGTTATCTGCTGTTATGCCCCCACTGAGGATGCCGATGAGGATGAGAAGGATAGGTTTTATGAACAACTTCAGGATATTTTGAATTCTGTCAAGAAAGGAGATATTACCCTTGTTCTTGGTGACTTCAATGCCAAAGTTGGTACTGACTCTGACCTTTGGGGAGGGGTGATTGGCCCTTTTGGTATTGGTAGCTGCAATGGCAATGGGCAACGTCTCCTACAGGTAAGTAAACTCAATGGTTTCAGAATAACTAACACATATTACAAACACCGCGACATATATAAGTACACATGGGTTTCACCTGATGGGCTGCATAGGAATATGATTGATTACATATTAATTAACAGCAAATGGGCTAGTTCTGTTAGAAATACCAGGGCATATAGGGGAGCTGAAATTGGATCTGACCATTACCTTGTTAAAAGTGTCTTCCAACTTAAACTTAAAAAGTGTTGTGCTAGGGTTAAAAAATTTGCTTTTAATACTGAAGCTCTGAAAGACCCAGTTATAGCCAAAGCTTACCACGATAGGCTACTTAGTCATTATGACAGTCATGGTATTTTTACTACTGAAGTTGAGGAGGAATGGGATCATTTTAAACAGTCTTTTTTGGACACTAACAGTACTCTTTTAGGGAAAAAGGAGCAGAAGAGACAGAATTATCTGAGTGATAAGGCACTTGAGCTTATTTCGGAAAGAAAGAACTGCAGGAATGTCCTTAATCAATACCCTACTAGTACTAATAGAAAGCATTACAGAGAACTTAATAAACGTGTAAAAGATCAGTTAGCTACTGATAAGAATCTTTGGCTTTGAGAGCTGTACCAGATAGTTAATGTTTTGTGTGGTAGAAAACGGACAGGTATACAGGGATGGAAGGATAAACAAGATAAGGTTATAGAAGGGGAGGATTCTGTCATGGCTAGGTGGGCTGAGCATTTCAGTGATATTCTAAACAATGCGGTTAGTTCTATTCCCATTGTTTGCAATAATGATAGATGCATTGGTGGCTTTAATGTTGGCCCTATAACACAATCTGAAGTTATTTTGGCTGTTTCTAAACTTAAACTTCATAAATCCCCAGGGGTAGATGAAATTACTACTGAAATGCTTAGAGCTGGAAATGTTTCGGTTACCACTTGGATGACTGAAATTCTGAATCTCTTTAATGATAAAGGCATGGTTCCTAAGGATTTTACCAGAGCTATTGTTATCCCTATTTTCAAAAAAGGTGATCACAGTTCTTGTGATAACTATAGGGGTATTAGCCTACTCTCTGTTCCAGGTAAAGTTCTTTCCATGATTGTGCTTAATAGAATTAAGAATCTGATTGACAGTCAATTGCGTGATGAGCAATGTGGATTCAGAAGTGGTAAGGGATGTGTGGGTCAGATATTTTCACTTAGGCAGATTCTTGAGAAATGTTTAGAGTTTCAGAAACCTTTGGTTGCTAGCTTTGTTGATTTCAAAAAGGCTTTCGACTCTGTTGATCGTCATAATTTGTGGGTGATTGTGAAATCATATGGTATACAAAACAAGTTAGTTAACATTATGAAAGCTCTCTATAATAACACTGAGTCCTGTGTGAGAGTTGGTAAGGCTTGTAGCAATTGGTTTAGCATTACTTTTGGTGTTCAACAAGGGTGCATTTTGTCTCCTTTTCTCTTTAGCTTCGTTATTGATTATATTATGCGAAATTCACTTCAAGGGAAAGCTTTTGGCCTTAAATAGGCTGGAGATACGAAAATTTCTGATTTAGATTATGCTGATGATTTAGCCCTTTTGGCAAATGATGTTAATGAGATGAACTCTTTCATTCGAGCTGTTGATGAGACTTGTAGTAGAGTAGGTTTGGTTATAAACAGAGATAAAGCTAAAGTGATGAAAATTGGTCAGGCAGGCTGTGATTCAGTTAATCTGAATGGTTGCAGTCTTGAGCAGGTGTCACAGTTTAATTATCTTGGGAGCTATGTAACCGATAATGGTGATGTGCGGCATGAGATTAACAGACGAATAGGGATTGCTGCCGGGACTTTTAAGAATCTATGGAGAGTGTGGAGAAATAGGCGTATACACCTAAAGACTAAAATTAGGCTGTATAATAGTTTGGTTCTTTCTAGGGTTAGTTATGGTAGTGAAACTTGGACACTTTGTAAACATGATAACAGGAAACTAGATGCTTTTGATTCCAGATGCTTACGCAATATCTTGGGCATTAGGTGGTTCAACTTTGTAACTAATGATGAGGTTAGGCAAAGGAGTTTGCAACCTCCTTTAAGCAGCATATTGTGCAGAGAGAGACTCCGTTGGTTTGGCCATGTTGCCCGTATGAAATGAATGTTGCCCCTATGAATAGGGTTATGAACAGTGTGCCTAAAGGCCTGAGAAAGAAGGGGAGACCTAGGATGCGGTGGGCAGACAATGTCAAACAGGACCTTGTTAGAATTGGTGTGCAGTGACCAGATGCAGTAGATGTAGCTCAGGATAGACTTGCTTGGAGAACTAAATTGCACGGTCTGGTTGGACCTCCGTAGCCCATGGCTGCTTGAGGATGATGATGTAATGATGAAAATATTCAGAACCATTAGTTATTCTGGGAACCAAGCGTAAATGAGGACAAACTTAGGTTTCGGCTGGGATTATTGCCGGAAGAATCACAAGTTATCGAATACACGAAAGAGACTCTTTGGGATTGATTTCTTAAGGTCAAGGAGATTATCATTATATAATCCAAGTTAAAAGAGATTCTTGAAATAATGCAAGGAATTTTGTCAACACGACAATAGTTTTGTGAAATGATGAGCAACTCGGACCGTATCCGTTACTCTTCAACGATGCTGTTACTATGGCAACTCCAATAGGTAATTTGTGTTTTTATGCGAGTTATGTGGTTATGAAATGTAATATTTCCATTGCAGCTTTTATAGGTAGTTTAGAATATAGATTACGAAAATGCCGATAAAGCCAATCAAACTTTTAGAAAAATTTTGTTTGTTAGTTGACTGCCTGGACTATAAATACATAGAAAAATGTTCAAACATAAAAGAAATTGAAAATATTTTACGAGTGCTAAGGTAATCTAAACTTTATTCTAGAAAAGTACATTTTTATGGATTTTTTTTCAAATATAAAATCGCATTTAGGTCATAATTCGTTAGCAAAATTTTTGAATTTACCATATTCTGTAAAATATTGTGCTTACATTCAGAGACAGATTAAGTTATATGGAGGTCGTAGGCGCAAAATATTAGACTGTCCGGAAGTGATGGGTGTGTTTGTGAGCAGAGGATTTTCACAAGTACTCATTCTACCAAAAAAAAAATGCACTTTAGGAATGGCAAAAATGCGTGTCGCAGATTAAATTTATTGAATTACAGGAATGGTGCAACAGAAAATTTAAAATTTAATAGTAAATTTGCACATACTGAAAAATAACGAAAACTTCGTGAAAATCAAAATACCTAGCAATTCATTTTAGTGTATTTAACAAAAATCGCATCATATTTGGTATTAACCTAAGTAAAAAAAAAACGAAATATGTACATACATACATACCTAAGTAAAAAAAAAAGCGAAATATGTTGACATAAACAGTATGTCAACATAGTAAAAATGTGTACATAAGCAGTAGATTGTGAAATATTTTACTGAATAAAATGTTATGGTGGAAAAAATCGAGTTTTGAGGCCCCTATAAATGTTGAGGTCATGGGTAAGCATCTCAACTGCTTACATTTTTGAATTTAATTATTCTAATAACCTTAAGTAAAAATATAATGCAGTTTAAAATTGGTAATTTTTAAATAGAGGGGAAGAATATTTGAGTGTGATTAATCTTCAAGACAGAGAATCAAGACCTGAATGCAAAGAAAAAAGTATTTATTATTGATTGTAGTGAAACCCAATAGCTTCTGAAACAGTGACACCAAAATTCCTTCCCAGGAAAAACAGCTTTATGAAGCTCAGAACTATTTCATAGTGTCATTGTTTACCAAGGGCAGTAGTGGATTAATGCACAAGCCATCTAGAGTCTTAGTCATATATGGGACCTTCCAAAAGTCTAAATATATAATTTTGTTCCTGAATCAAAATTTTGTACAGTGTAAGAGGTCTCAAGTACACTGAGAGACTAGAAGTCATGGGATACATGCCTAATAATAGGTTGGTCCTCCTCAAGCCTTCAGCAGTGCAACCACATATTGAGGCATGGAGTTAACGAGTTGCTGGTACCATTCTGCAGGGATGGCAACCCACACATCCTGCAGTGTAGACCATAATTGTGTTGCCTTTGATGGAGCTGGATTCATGGATCTTAAGCTTGTTTCCATTGTGTGCCACAGATGCTCCAAGGGGTTTATATCAGGGGACTGGGGGGGCCACTTCATGGTGGTAAAGTCTGTGGAATGTTTCTTGATCCACCTCCTAGCAACCAAAGACTGGTGACACATTGCATATCTTGTTGGAATACCCCTTCACCATCAGGTGTTCGAGAGTCATGAAGGGGTATAGGTGATCTGCGATAATGTCCACATATCTCATACCTGTCGGCAATTGCTCCAAACAGATGAGAGAGCCCAATGTAGACCACATGAACACGCTCCACACCATCACAGAGCCACCTCCAGCCTGAACAGTACTGTGCAGACAGGAAGGGTCCATGGCTTCACAGGGCCTACACCACACTCTAACATGCCCATCAGCACAAAACAAGTGGAACCTTGATTCATTGGACCATGCTACCTGACACCACTGTTCTACTGTCCAATTACGATGTCTTCGGGCCTATTCCAGTCATTGAGCTCTGTGACGACAGTGTAAGCAATGGGACACAAGTGGGTCTTCGTCTACCAAATCTGATGGAGTCCAGGTGGCAATGACAGTCCTTTCAGAAACATTTTGTGTGTGACATACATTCAAATTGGCAGTGATTTCATAAACTGTAGCCTGTCTGTTGGTCGTTACCATTCGTGACAACTGATCCAAGTTCCATTCGTCAATTGCACTTGGCCATCCCATCTGCTGGTTTATGTGTGTGGAAATGCCATCAATAGAATAGTGACAATAAACTCTTGACACCATAGACCTGGGAAAACTGAATTCCTGCATGATCTCCAATATTGCTTGATCCATCTTTTTGACACCGACGATCAAGCTGCGTTCAAAGTCAGATGATTCACGATGTGCAGCCATGCTGAATTAACAATTACTCTGAAATGAATGTTGGGTTTGTAGGCTACTGCAGCACCATTCTGCAGTTGACATCCAACATATCGGTTATGAGTACAGCATGCTAGTTCTACTTTAACTGCTATTCCCATGACTTTTGGCCTCTCTTTGGCCACCCAAGCCTAAGGCCTCACTCTACTTCAATCATACTCATGGGAGGTCTTGACAATACATGTTATTACTAATATAGAAGCCCAGTGATTCTCAGAGATCAAAATAATTCTAAGAAGATCTGAAAGTACATTGCATTTCTTCTAGAAGGATAGCCAACCCTTTTCAGTTCTTAATGATAAAACTTGAATCCAAGTGGAAGTTTATTTATATATCGAAAACTATCTTGTTAAAAACTTTGCATCATAATAATTCCAGTACATCGCTTTTGATACAAATATTTATAAGGTAAAAGTCTTGCCAAAATAATAAAAGTTCATATTAAATATTCTGCAGAAATGTACCAAAATAATTGACACTCTTAATCAAAGATAAAATAACTCAGTGTAGTAAAGTGAAAGTAAACTAATTTCACTATATCACCTTAATTATCTATTAGTGATATAGTAAAATTAATTTACTGATATTAATAATCTAGAGGGATCTAGCATTGTTTTGCACATTTAGTATGGGAATAGTTAATGGTTGTTTGGACTGATACCATAAGCTTTTTTTTTTTAATTCAGACCCTAATCACATAACAGTAACAATGTGGAGCTTAAGATCCAAATATTTTGTAATGGTATATTAATTATTTTAATCGATTCTCTTTAGCTGGTTAGTTGATTCAAAAAGATGATGCTGGAACAAAATATAGTAAAACCTTCACTAACAGATACCTTCCTAAAAAAGGCTCTCCAGTAATAGACAATATATTGTTCCAAAAACAAAAATAAGTTTTTAAGAGATCTATATAATAGACACTCCATTATCGATGCAGGTAGTGAAAAATCTATTTATTGCAGACAATAAAATCCCATTTTATAAGTTTTCAAGAAATATTTAATATATATATATGTATAAATTTCAAGGAATTAATTAGAAGCCAGACATTAGTGGTGAACATCTGCAAGATGTAGATATGCTATTTCACTATTTGTCTCCCTAATGGTAGAAATTATGAGAGAGGGGACACCCAGAAACATTCTCAGTCATCTTGTCATAATGTAGGCCCCAATGACAAAGTGCTAAAGGAATGTTATCTATATTTACATTGCCAACATAAAGAGTGAAAGAAAAATTCCTTATCGATTGGGAAAAGGAAGAGAGACCATGATGTCTCTGCAATTTAAATGCCTGCATGCATCCTACAAAAATATAACAAATAATATGGAAGTAAAGTGAATGTTTTTCCTTTAGTGTAGCTGTAAATGCTGGAAAAGGGTAAAGTATGAATGGATCCAAACCACTTGGTGAATTTGGATCCATTCATACTTGGATATTATAAATAAGGTTTTTAAAAAAGTTTACTTTGGAACTTGAATATTATAAATAAGGTTTTTAAAAAAGTTTACTTTGGAACTTGAATATTATAAATAAGGTTTTTAAAAAAGTTTAAATGTCAAAGAGTTGCCAGTGATTTAAAAACAAAACCAAAGACTTGGATGATCAGACAATGACAGAGTGGTTAGATTTGGACAATTGAAAACATAAGATTGAAAAATTATACTTTTGATAGCTCAGTATTCCATCTCAATTTAAATTTGGAAAATTCAGAGATTGCCTGTTCATCCAGAAACAACATCATGTTGTGAGCCATTAAATCAAGGTACTATTTAAAATTGGAGAGATAAATATATAAGTTTAATGATAAGCCATTTGATATTGCACTCATATACAAGCAATACTTCATTTGAAATTGGGAAGTGCATAAATGTTCTACATTGAGCAAAGCATGGGAATTAGTTCTGTATTGAACAACTGTCAGTTGTTTCTTAAAGGTTGGTTTTTCTTTTGAAGCTGGTAAAGCCAAAGAATTTTGAAGAATTTGATGAAAATAATGGCTTAGTAGTCATGGGACATCTGATAAATACATTGCTATCTTTTCACACCTGAATTGATTTTTAATGTAACTTATAAAGTGATACATAAAGATGATTCAACTAAAATTGGAGAGAATTCAAAAGTTAATGAATGCATCTCAAGATTGGTCTACTGAAGAGCTCGAGGAAAATGACTGTGAGGATCTCATCAATGAGCAAACTTCCATTACACCTTTGAAAAAAGCAAAAGCATTTGTTTCTTTGAAAACTAATGCAGAGTCATTTTAAATTCTGCTAATAAACTTAAATTGCATTATGAAAAGCAAATAGTTTTGGCTACCAGACACTGTCAAACTATGGTATTTGACTATTTTTACTGAAAATTAGTGTTCATTATATATGTTATTTTCCGCATTATTTGGTTTCAATGACAAGATGCGTATCCAATCATATTTATTTAATTTCATTAATTTTGTTGTAGAGCATAAATGTTCTTTCTAAAAATAATAATTATTTTAATTTTTAATGTATATTTAACTGAAATTAATTAGTTTAATATTCATTCCTATCTATATTTTTATAAGGACATATAATATAGAATTAAAAGACCTTCTTGCTCAAAAATTAATTTAAAATAATTTAAAAATTCTCTGTCATTGAGCAATAAAATTTCAGAGTTTATCCTTCAAACTATTTGGATTTGGTTTTTTCTCCTAAGAACTTTCAACATCCAAATAGTTTGAAGGTTAAACTCTGAAATTTTATTGCTCAATGATAAAGAATTTTTAAATTATTTTAAAATATAATATAGAAATAGTGTATTTGATATTAAGGAAATATAATCATTCATGCATATCAATGGTGAATAAAATAAGGAGAAACAACACTAAATAACTTATATCACCAGAAAATTGACAAAATGTTTTGTTTTTCTGCATAATGGGCATTCTTATAAGAACAGATGAAAGTTCATTTTGTTAGAGAGAGATTTTATATATACCTGCATATATGTTTTAGATTAATTTCACTGTGAAAATTTTTTAATATTAAAAACATTTATCATAATATAGATGATGTAATATTTTTATTTATTTACTTATTTATTATTGCTCCAAATTTAAATTTTTCATTAATATTTGGGTAGATCTGGAGAAGAAGGTGTGTATCCACATCTAATCAAATTTTGTGAACACCGACTCCAGGAATTGTCTCCTCACAACAAATTATTACGAATTCAAGGATGTATATCATCTGCAGCAAATTTTCCTCATGAAGAATGGAAGAAACTTCAAGATGATATGGAAGTAAATATATTAGTTGTATAGTAACTGAAAATTGAAGTGCAAAGAATCTTTGCTTTTTTTCCAGTTTTTATAATGTGTTTTATTAATATAGTTTATTCCTCCCTTTTTTAGTGAATTAATATACAGTATTTTACATACATATCCCACTGACACAGGGACAGATAGTAACCTTTTTAAGTGTGAAACTAAAATATTTTTGGGCAAGTCAGTCATAATTGAAGGCGATCTAATGTCGTGATTAGTAATGTCACAGTTTCTCTATACCCTAACACATGAAAAATATCCTAATAGGTTTGTTATTTTAAAAGATACTACGCAATTGATGGGAACAGTATTCCATTTTGGTTGATGAAGCAAATTTTCAAGTGGTTGTAGTAGGCTATCATTGTTTTGGCTCATCATTGACACATGGCACAATGTTGAAATTTGTTTTGGTGTGTAAATAATTCTGAACTGAAATTCACTCAACAGACATTACATTCAAATCATTGTAAACTGTATAAAAACATTTAAAGTTTTAATTTACTCAAGTGATATTTTAAAGAGTTCTAGTTATTTTCACAATAATTATACATTTGAAATGGTTTGCCAAGTCCAAAATGTTACTGAAATTGAATTGTGATAAAGTTGAACTCAAGACACTCTTTGATACATCACTGTATCTCTGCACACTCACTGGGAATAGGGGACTCAGTCAGCCCAAGTTTCCTTAAACAGCAGATCCATTCATCCACAGAACAACTGCTACCAATAAATATTGCAGTAAGTTTAGCATAATTCCATTATTCACATATTAATAGCAACACACAGCTTTAATTTATACAGGCTGAATTTGAACCTGAGGTGCCAGATGAGCAAGTGCAATTTTGACATGGTTAGCCACCATGTGTCACTGGCAAATAGATGGCTTAGATCAAAATTTGTCCTATATTTTTACTACTTTCAAAGTAAAATTAATAGTCTGAATTCATATACTGATCAGAGACTGAAAATAGCTTTATTGGCATTTGTAATCATTTGAAACCCTTTCCGAAAACACAGAAAACATAAATGACACAATCATTCAAAAATGTTTTTGTAAGGGGGTTTGCAAGAATATATTATCATGAAAGGAGTTTGTGTGATGGAAAAGGTTGGGAAATGCTGATATAGATTAACTGAGATACATCTATTGAGTTCTTTGGTAATCCTACACCTAGTTTTTTTTCTGCTATTGACTTTTCTACTTATCAAGCATGACTCTTATTACCAGCTAGAGATTCTTTGTGTAGTGTATATTCAGTGTGTGTCATATTAAATTTGAATGTGATCACACATGCACTACTGTTTTTGGTAAATATATACATATGTTTTCTTTATGTGAAAAACTAATTGAAAAGTACAAGCATTAGGATGAGTAGTAGTATAACATGATTGTGATCTTATCATTTTACAGTTATTTAGGATACTAAATCTTTTAAGTTTATTGTACTGAGCTTGCCTCTATATTTAAGTAGTGACATTTTTTTGTTACTTTTGGTAAGTATTTTTCATAGCATATGGGTGAATATTTTTTTCTTTCAGTTAGTGTGATAAAACTATGAAATAAGCAGCAAAATATTTTAACTGTAAACAAATTGTCAAAATGCATTTTTTTGCAAATTAAGCAAACATAATAATCGAATATTAAGTTACTACTGAATCATTTAACAATACTTTTATTTTTTTCAGGATTGGGTAAAAGAAATAAATGAACATGAAACCATTTTAATGGCAGAAAAAAATAGAAAAATCGAAGAATTATATCAAGATATTCCAATTAGGAATATATCTCCACTGAAACAAGTAATTAGAATAATCATTTGAGCCATTATTTTATTGGAAAAGTTTTAATACTTAAAATGTAACATACATTTTATTGAATGCCAACTTCATTTTGAAACAGATAAGGCAAAAACTTAATATATTTTGTAACATTAAAAATTGCATAAAATTTATTTTTAATAATATTTACATTTATTATCTGAAAGAAACATTACATTATCTGAAAGAAGGAATGCATCAATTATTTTCTTTTTGATTTTGTGTGATAAAGTCATTGTTCATTTTATTGGGTAAAGATCACGAGCATTTCTGTGAAAATTGAAGTCATTCTAATGAAGCATAAACAGAACATGAGATTCTTTGTTGAAAGCTTCATAAAACTAAGAATACATATCAGATGTTAAAATCATTAAGTTAATTTGAAAAATAAGTAAAAGTTAATAAACTTATATCTTATAAAATATGTTAATTAATAAATATTTCAAATATATTGTTAAGTAATGATGTTATTTAATAATAATAATTTTTTCGAAGTGCCTATGCATTTTTTGTGCAACTCAGGCCATATTTAATTTCCTTTTGCTATAAAGTTGCATCTGCCTGGCAAACTGTAACTTAGGAACTCTGGTGGGTACCAAATGATTTGAAAAATTCAATTATCTGGGCGAGGCAGTACTGTTTTTTGGTTAGAAATTTCTGACATGGGGAGGATTATACAGTACCACAAAAAATGGCCATTTCTTTCCTACACTAAAAGAGTGGGAAACTCTGGTGGATACCAAATGATTTGAAAAATTCAATTATCTGGGCGAGGCAGTACTGTTTTTTGGTTAGAAATTTCTGACATGGGGAGGATTATACAGTACCTCAAAAAATGGCCATTTCTTTCCTACACTAAAAGAGTGGGAAAAAATTTTAACCAGAGAAGAAAGAGATGATCATAATGATTTTTATGCCAAATGGAAGCTGGTGATCTACTATATACTTTAGAGATATGCCTCCCTGTGCCATCTACTATATACTTTAAAGAGTATCAGACCTCCCCTAAATGAGGGAAAGAGAAACATTTAATCAGAGGGGATTGAATGAAATGATTTTTATTCCAAATGAAAGCTTGAAACATGGAGAGTCTCTTTTTTTTATTTTAAAGAGTCGTGGCTGAGTGGTTAGCTCACTTAGCTACTGATCAAAGGGACCTGGGTTCTAGCCCCAGGTAAGGCATGGATGTTTGTGCTGTTTTTCTCTGGAGGTCCTCCCATCCTCACAGACTTTCTTCTATGGCATATAAACTGACATGCTCCTGTCAAAACTCTGTAGCAAACAGCGGCTTGAGAATATTATAATTTTATGTATTTTTTGAGTAAATTATGTAATTTTTTGAGACCCGAGCAACACCAGGTATATCCACTAGTTCAATGCATTGTTTCATCAGGCAAGTTCTATGTGCATGAATTTATCATTCATTAAAATGAACCCTGATCCCACTACACTTGCAAATGGGTAAATATAAAGTTTCCACAAGCATCCTGATACTAATGGGAAATCAGAGATTCTTTATCAAACACTAAAGGTTGGTGCAACCCTCGATTTTGTTGCCAGCCCAGACCACAAGATGAATATCTCCATATTGGTTCCTTTCCCTATGTTAGAGAGATTTCCAGGTGAATGATCATTCATAATTAGTTCTGTAACTGAATCCAAACTCATCTGTGAAGAGAACAGTTACTAGTTAGCTATTCCTGGATGTCATGCATATGTTGCCAAGATAAAAATCAAATGGGCTCTTCTATGCTCCCATAGGAGAGTGTTAAAGGGAGATACACACTGGCCCTCGGGAAATTATCCACCTTAAAATTCTTGTGTGGATGAAGTAAGCTCAGTAGCAAGTTTTGGACTAGGCAGTTCTCTATGATGTCTGGAAGTTAAAGCAACATACTGATCATCTTCATATGTTGTAACTCTTGGATGATTCCTGTACTGGTTTGCTAGTAATATCATCTGTATCCCAAAATTGTCTCCAGTCTGGACCTCAGGAGACAATTTTGGGACACACTTATCCATCTAACTATTTAGGCTTGAAACCAACCAGCTTCCATTCTTCCAATAATATGCTACTTAATGAGTCATATAAACCATGTCTTTGAAATATTTTTAACACAAAGGAAATTCATGTTTGTAATTCATGAGCAAACAATGAACAATGCACATACTTGCTAGAGAGTCCCTTTTGCACGAACAGTTTATTTGAATACTTGCTGTCTCTGAAATAGTTTTTACTGCTGATTTACATATTCATATGGTATCACATAAGTAATTCATTTTAGTTTTTATTTCTGTACATTTTTCAAAATATGAAGAAAAATTAACAAAATATTAGAATTATAAATCAAAAAATAAATAAATATCCCCTCAAGCAGCTGCATGCTACAGAGGTATGACAGGAGCCTGTCAGTTTATACGCCATAGTAGAAGGTCTGTGAGAAAGGCTTGACTTCAGCAGAAAAACAACACAATCATCCATGCCTTATCTTGGGCTTGAATCCAGGTCCATTTGATCAGTAGCCAAGCACACTAACAAACTTAATCAGCCATGGGGTGATTAAGTTATAATTAACCCTTACAATGTCTGGTTTCTGAAACTGAATTCACTGTGGTGGCCAGATTTATTTTGTAGTGTTTTCAGAAAATAAAATAAACAACTTTAGAACCTCATCCAGAAGTTACTAATGAACAGAAATATGTCTTGTTATATAAAAAAAGAAAGAGCATTTAATTGTGCTTAATAAAATGACAAAATTTTGAAGAGAAAAATGGTAGGTTAAATTTTTTAGACATGTTTTTAAAAACATTGCAAAATTTTAATGAATTTTTTTTCCACTTTATCTTTAGTAAAATTTCAAATATGTAGTGTTGTAAATTTAAATGGATGAACACTGAGCGTGAGTGTAAATAAGTATATTTTTAAAATACAAATTATTACAAAAATATGGATGAAATAACTTGTAAACAAACTAACTAACATAAGATAATAACTCTTTTTTACAGAACAGTCAAGACCAGCTCTTTCTGTTCAACTGAATTACAACCTCTTCACTTTGATTGCTATGTCTCTTGAATGTTCCTACTTCTGACGTAAACAATCCTTTTATGTCACTGGACTTCACACTAATAAAACTAAACCACCCACACACTCATCAAAGTATCTCTTCTCTTTTTTTACATTCTGCACTGACTAAGTCTATTTTATGCCTCCTTTCTGATCTGCACAACTTTTTTAACATTGTAATTCTATCATTCTTTTTTTTGATCGGTTCTACTTTCAAATTCGTTTGTTGTATAATTCTTACGCACAAGTATATGTGAGCGTTCATGTCAAGTTTCTCATGAAGTCACTGCAGCACATTCATCTGTCATAACAATATATTTTCCATTCTTTTATTATTATTCCAATATAAACAGTTCATAATATTTTGATTATTGCTTAATCTTTTATTTATTCTGCTTTTTCTAAAATTTTTATTCATTTATGCATATTCTTAGACTTTTGATGATTGGTAAACTCTAAGCCTTGGTAAAGCATGTCATAATAAATAATTTTACTTTAAAAACTTGATAATTTGAATAAGAAATGAAAAATATATCAGAAGAGTGATAAAGAAATGTGGAAAAAAATTAAAAACAATATTTTCAAGCATTAAAGTTTAATCGCTGTACTGAATTTGAGGACAAAGTCATTTCGTTGTGAAGCTACATAACTGTTATGGAAAAGTTTAATTCTAAACTTTTGGCAGAAATTTTAGTTAAAAATCACAATTTCCTTATCTTAATTTGTTCATATGCATTAAATGTAATTAAAAATATTGATAAATAAAGTCCTACCATTTAAAAATTGCACTCTGAGTAATCCTAATACTTGTTATGATTGCCACTATTATAGATTGCTAACAGTTTCACTTTTGATCATTTCTAATTAATTATTGTTTAAAATCACAGTATCCATTTGATAAGCAATAAAAAACAATTTTAGAAGCATTAAAGTAAATAAAAAATATCTTTAAATTGAAAGTCTGCTAAAATTTTGATCGAAAGCCAATGTGCGTAGTTCCCAGATGATACAATTTCCAGTAGTAAAAAAAAATCAATATCTTACATTAAAAGTTTAGAAAGCATTACAACTCTAGTAGAGCTATAAATAGCACAAAAGAGCAGGAAATGCAACAACCAATCAGTAACCTAAGCACCATACGACAGAATAAAGGCATGAACTGAATGGCGTTACTTGATACTGCTTACAGTGACTGAACATGCATGTCTGACTCAAATAGATTTATTTTTAAACTTTATCATAATTTTTTAAGTGGAATCAACAGGTAAAAAATTTATATCATAAATTTAAATGTTATTATTGATATTTAATTAGAAACAGTTGAAAAAAATTCAGATTTCTATTCAAAAATATTTTTTCACAACCTTGTACTATGGGAGTGAAACTTGGCTCTACAATCACTAGAATGGGAAAGATCAGAGTGATTCTTTAGGCTGTGACACTGTAATGGTTAAGAAAGCACCTTCAAGTTTAATATTTAGAATAATTAATTTAACAAAAGTGTTTTGCTTATTATAATCAGAAACTAACATATGAGAATGTTTCAGATTGTAACATGGAGTATTTTTAATATTTAATGAAAAAAATAATTTTCGATAATCTATAAAATGTTTTAAAATGGTAATTGTTAATTTCCTCAGCACTCTGAGCCCAATGAAGTCCAAAATTTAAGGAATAAAAGTAATAGCAGAAAGATTAAGTCTTACAAGGAATGGGATGAGTAAGTAAACATGTTTATATATATATATATCAACTACTGATAACTACATAAATGCAATTTTTTGTGTTTTAAAATATAAATTTCATTTTAACTTATTCCTTTTCCCCCTATAATTTTGGATTAAGAAAACTGGTGAAATAGCTTAATATTCCACTGAAACTTAACTATCTATCCAAGTCAGTTCTAGAAAGAAAGTACTGTTGAAAGTTTGGTTTTTTAGCTAAATGTGCTAATTTCTTTTCTGTTCTTAGATTAGAGGTTTAACATATGTGCTAGTGTGAGAAAATGCCACTTCGTTGTGTTGAGAAATTATCCAATGATAATGAAGACAAATTTAGTAGTATGTCTGAAATACACTTAGGGCCAAAATTTAGATATTGCTAATTTGTAGATGGTTTATAGTTGGAAAATTGCATCACAGCAAAAAAAAATTAGATTATTTAATTTATCAGAAAGATTTCATCTAAAAATATTCACATATATATCGTATTATTTGTATTGTTTTAGTATATCTCGTTACTTCATACTTTCAATAGAACTGTGTAGTTTTCTGCCATATTGGATAATCTAATCTCCTTCAGGGCCAGTGCTAGTAAAGGTAACAGATGCCAAAAATTATCAAACTTGTGTATATTTCACACATTTTTCAACAGTTGTTTTAAGAACCTCTAAAATGAAGGGGAAAGTGTTACACTGCAATGGAAAATTTCAGTTTCTTGCCCCCCCCCCCCACCTCCTTACCTTTTTTTTTGACTTGATTGCAATGCTTGCCCCTTCCTTCCCTCTATTTTACTTTAGATCTAGGCCTGATCTCCTTTGATTGTTTTGTGATTTTCTTGCTGTGAATCATTTGAAAATTACATTCATCTAGAAGATTTGAAATAATGTACATTTACATCACATCTTTACTGTATTTCCCTAAATTCTTCCTTTGGAATGAGTAGCCAAACTGTATCAACCATAAATGTTATGTTTCTAATCTTACATTTAATTCAGAAGAGCTCAGTATTTGTATTTATTATTTCAATTGAAAGTATATGCATTCACATATTAATATATAGTTTTTTTAAATTATCTATTCTATGTTAACTACCCCTTTCCTCAGGTGTAATGTAGAAGAACAATTAAAAGAAATAGATGCAGAAAATGTCAGGGAAACTGTTACCGAAAAAGTAAAGCCATGTTCAGAGTTCAGTGTGCATGTTGAAGGTAATTACCAATAATAATTTTAATATGATTTGCTGAATTAATCAGTGTGCATGTTGAAGGTAATTACCCAATAATGATTTCTTTTATATAACCTAAATGTATAATATACATATTTCTTATTAATCCATGCTATATAATTGTAAAATTTCTTGTGAATTCTGACATAAGACTTTTAAACTAATTTTTTAGCTATGAGGTATTTTAATAAATGCACAACAGATTTAGATGAGGTAGTTTTATCCTTGTGTATGCTTAATTTTTTTTATAAATAGGCTAATCAAGTCCAATGATTCTGAGTTGGGTTGTTTTACCTCTGAACAATACTTTTTTTTTTGCACACAATGGTCTAAATGGTCAGGTTACAAGGACATCCAGGGTGTTCTTTAATGTGCACAGGGTATGGCTCTCCTGCACACAGAGCCATGACTTAACATCCCATCTGACAGACAGTAGCCTTATCAAGGCCATCAGTGACCCCTACTGAACGTTGGCAGTGCAGGGAGTTTTGCGGAGATAAATCTCAATGCTGACCCAACTGGGACTCGAACTTTGGAACTGCATATTACAAGCCTGGCATGCTACCAACTGAGCCTCCTCCCCCAATGATTCTGAATGCAGTGTGAAGTAAGATAACCAGCTAACAGATGAGAGTTGTCTGTTGAGATATTCAGTTTGTGCTTAATAAGCATTGTCAGAAATGCCCACTATATGTTCTTATAGGGGATGGGGGTAAGGGTGACCAAGGCATAAGGGTGAGTTTGTCTTTTACAGAACTCAGGTTTCAAAAATTCACTGAAAATACAGATGCGTACAGAATATATCAGAATTTATACTACTTAACTAAGACTTTTTTTTTTTTCGCTTTTTCTCTCATTTTATTATTTGTTTCATTTTGTGTTTGTGTTTTAAATTGTTTTCTTTCACTTTCATTTACCATATTATTCCAATTTACATCTTATTGTGCTCAAAGAATATGGAGTGAATGACTGACATCCATCATTGTTCCTATAAGCCCATGAGCACTAGTTTCAACTCTCTAAAGGGGCTAAATTTCTTCCGTGTAGGATTAGCTCTACAGGGTGTTTCAAAACTCTCTGTACAAATTTCAATGGGAGATAGGGAGCACCAAGACAAATCTTTTTCGTCTATGAATAGATGTCTTCTGACATAACCCTTTGGTGCTAGATGACACTGACAGAAATATCGGTGAAGCTGATACATAAATAAATGGAAACAAGTGTGAACAACATGTTTATTTAAAGATTGGTGCTCAAAATTGCGACCAGCAACAACATTGCATACATGACAGCATCTGAGCATTGATTACCGTACATGTTGAAAGATTCCCGGAATTTCACGAACACTTGCAGTGGCGACAGTGATTCTTGCAATGAGATCTTCATCTGAGTCAATGGAAGTCTCTTACACAAGGTTCTTTGTGTGTTCCCAGAGGAAGAAATCAATACATGTTAAATCGGGCAATCTTGGTGGCCAGGCAACGGATCCACCTCTGCCTATCCACCGACCCCCAAAAATGGCATTCAGATAATCTTGCACATCATTGCTGAAGTGTGCTGGCGCCCCATCATGTTGAAACCACTTCATCTGTGAATAGACATGGGAACATCTTTCAGTAGTCCCGACAATATTTTTTCAAGAAATACCTGATAAATCTGCTTGTTGAGTCGGGGAGGCAGCAGGTATGTCCCAATCAAAATGTCATGGATGATGCCTGTCCAAACATTGATGGCGAACTGTTGCTGATGACCATGTGCCATTGTGGCAAGTGGATTTTCATGTGCTCAGCATGAGAATTGTGCACATTAAACACACCTTCACGTGTGAAAGAGGCTTCATCTGAGAAGAGCATATGAGCTGGAGAATCAGGCTGCACTGCAGTCTGCTGCAGAAACCAGCGCACGAATTACACATGAAGAGGGTAATCCTGAGGTTGCAATGTCTGGACTCTCTGACAATGAAACGGATGTAACTGCTGTGCATGCAACACTCTCCACATGAGGGCATTGTTCATACCGAGGCTACATGCAACAGCTCATGTGCTTGTACCTGGATTGTCCTCAATCCACTGTAGGATCTCATCTTCCATGTCAGGAGTGCTCATGGTTCTCTCCTGACCAGTGTCATGCATGTTTGCATGAAATGTTCCAGTTTCTTGCAGTTTCCGGTGCAAATGTGGAAATATTTGGTGGTTTGGTACACGTTTGTTTGGAAAGTGCTGTTGGTACAACCTCACAGCAGCTCTTCCATTTCCATTGACAGCTCCATTCACCAGATGCATGCCAGAAGTTGTGAAACACTCCATGATACATGTAATGTGTCTGATTTACGAATGCCGACGACAAATACAAGTCCGTTCTCCATTCCCACTTTGCCCTTCTATCAGTGAAGGGTTACATCAGCGGACATACATTCATAGACAAAAAAGGTTTGTCTTGGTGTTCCCTATCTCCCATTGAAATTTGTGCAGAGTTTTGAAACACCCTGTATAAGCATCAGTTTCCCCTTCAAGAACAGGGTATGGGTAGTCTCAATTCTGACATGGTCAAAATAGACAGTGTTGCACAAGACAATTCTCTGGATTTTAGTCAGTGTGTATATGTAAACAAAATTAAAAATTCACATGCACATATACATTGAAGAGCCAAAACATTATGACTGGCTGTACCTGATCTGCAATGAAATCCATGAAATCCATGAAATGGATGTACCTGATCTGCAATGATGTTTAGGTAGGTGAATAAGAGTTGTTTTAGTGGCACATGGAGGACCAACATCATATTAGGCAGTTGGTCTTGTCTTGGTGTTCCTTGTTTTTAGGCAGGCGGTCATTATGCAAATAATGGCGTGTCTTTATGCAAATCGAAGCAACTGCAGGTAAATGATGGTGCGTGTGAAGGTCATGAATCGATATAGATAACACCTGATACTGAGCTCTGTTTATCAGTGTTATTCTTGTTCTTCAGATGAGAAAGACAGTTTAAGTGAGTTTGACAAAGGCCAAATTGTAATGGCCAGATGATTGTGTCAGAGCATTTCCAAGACAGCAAGGCTTGTGGGGTACTCATGGTCAGCCATGGTTAGTACTTTCAAAAAGTGGTCTGAGGAGGGAAAAACCATAAACCGCTGGCAAGGTGTGGGCTGACCACAGCTCATTGATGCTAAAGGTGAGCGAAGGCTATCCCATATGGTACAAGCCAACAGAAGGGATACTGTGGGGCAACTCCCCCTTAATTTGAATGCTGGTGACTGGAGTAATGTCACAACACAAAGTACATCGAACCCTGCTGAAAATGGGATTGCATAGCAGCAGGCCACTCCAAGTGCCCATGCTAACCTCAATTCATCATCAAGTGCCTATAATGGGCATTCCTCTTCAATTACATGGTTGAGCCACTGTACATCAGATATGCTGTTCCAACACAAACCACAGATGCTCGATTGGATTGATGTCTGGGGAATTTGGAGGCCAGTGCAATACCCAGAAGTCTTCCTCATGTTCCACAAACCATTCTCAAATAACCTGGGCAGTGCGGTAAGGCACATTATACTGCTGAAAAAAGGCACTACTAGAGGCGAATATCGTTGCCATGAAAGGATGTATCTGATCTGCAATGATGTTTAGGTAGGTGAAATAAGAGTATGGCACATTATACTGCTGAAAAAAGGCACTTCTAGAGGCGAATATCGTTGCCATGAAAGAATGTACCTGATCTGCAATGATGTTTAGGTAGGTGAATAAGAGTTGTTTTAGTGGCACATGGAGGACCAACATCATATTAAGCAGGTGGTCATAATGTTTTGGCTCTTCAGTGTATATGCATATTACAAGACTTAAAGGAACTGCTCACCCATTAAAGACACCTTTAGAAATCATGTAGCATCCATGCCTCAGTGGGTAAGAGTTGTTTTAGTGGCACATGGAGGACCAACATCATATTAGGCAGGTGGTCATAATGTTTTGACTCTTCAGTGTATATGCATATTTCTCCCATTATAGGCATCAAAAGTGCCTATAATGGGCACATTATAGGCATTATATGGAAGTCTGGAAAGTCTTAACATTTACTCTATCCCTTCATGCATTTATTCACAAAATTTTAATACCTATGCTAGATTTAAATGTATACTAATGACAATGACAACATGAGGTATTAACTTGAAAGTCACAAAAGTAATGTAAACTGGGAAGTGTTGGCACCAGGATGTACCGTGGGATGAAAACAAGCCAGTGGAGGAAGTGTAATGCTTTGAGCAATATTCTGCTGGGACCTTAGGTCCGTCATTCATGTGCAGGAAACTATGACATTTACCACCTACCTAAACATCATTGCAGATCAGGTACATCCTTTCATGGCAATGATGTTCGCCTCTAATAGTGCCTTTTTTCAGCAGTATAATGTGCCATACCGCACTGCCCAGGTTATTTGGGAATGATTTGTGAACATGAGGAAGACTTCTGGGTATTGCCCTGGCCTCCAAATTCCCCAAACATCAATCCAATCGAGCATCTGTGGTTTGTGTTGGAACAGCATATCTGATATGCAGTGGCTCAACCATGTAATTTACAAGAGTTAAAGGAACTGCTGGTAGCGTGTTGGTACCAGATACCACAAAACACCTTTAGAAATCATATAGTATCCATGCCTCACTGCGTAAGAGTTGTTTTAGTGGCACATGGAGGACCAACATCATATTAGGCAGGTGGTCATAATGTTTTGGCTCTTCAGTGTATATATATGCATATTTTAATTTTATACATTTCTACCTTATTTAATATTACATTTAAAGTACTGTATTACTTTTGTGACTTTCAAGTTAATACCTCATGTTGTCATTGTCAGTATACATTTAAATCTAGCATAGGTATTAAAATTTTGTGAATAAATGCATGAAGGGATAGAGTAAAT
Organism: Ryuthela nishihirai; assembly: GCA_038380435.1. Taxonomy (NCBI): domain Eukaryota; kingdom Metazoa; phylum Arthropoda; class Arachnida; order Araneae; family Heptathelidae; genus Ryuthela; species Ryuthela nishihirai. Next base: position 20,435,081 of record JAWZYU010000017.1, read on the forward strand.
GTTGACTTTCCAGACTTCCATATAGTGGTTTAGAACAGATATGACCAACTTGCAGCTCATATAGCTAATAATCAATATGCTTAATCTGGCTCATTTCTTCCTTTTCCTTTGACCAAATATCTTAAGGTACATAATAAATAATTTTTTTCCAATTCATAATACTCGTTAAAAATGTATATTTTTGTTCTTTAAGATATTTCTTGAATCCTTAAAAATAGTTTTTTTTCCAATTCATTACTCATTAGAAATGCATGTTTTTGTTTTAAAGTAGAGAATGTTTCCTGCTACTCTTTAAAATATATGCATATATTTTTAAGTGGCCCTTTTCTAAGTTTGGACTGGCCACCTTTGGTTTAGAACAGGGGTTCTCAACATGGCGTATGCAGTAAAATTTTTTTGGGGTACACCATGAGAACTCAAAAGTTGCTAGATCTAGTAACAAAGTTGCTAAGTTGGCATTATTATACTATAACTATAGTTTTATCTATCTATATAAGGGGTACACCAGTTACATACACATTTCCAGGGGGTACATGAAGCTTAAAAGGTTGTGAACCACTAGTTTAGAACATGACTAATTAACGAACAGCTTTAGGTAGGAAGATTGATAAATAGTATGCAGCTTTTATTTGCACAGATATTGACAGAAGATATTAGTTGATAGGCATTAGATGTACATATGATGTTTCATCAGAATTTCCATTCATTCTGCCTTTATTGAGGACCTTATCCTTACCCTTGAAATGTTTCATGGAAATAATTTTTCTGAAGGCTGCACATCTTTGTTTATCAATTTTTCAACTTAATCCCATTGTGTACCAAGATATTTTGAAGAAGTGTGTATAATTGGTTGTAAATTTGAAGAAATATTGAAACAGATAGTAGCAAGAAATTTGCTATTGAAAGTGACAAGGAATCAAACTGAAGTTTCACCATAAAATGTAGAAAACATAGTATAGTATGTAAAGACTGTAAATAAAGATTACTAATTAAAAAAAAAATATTTTTGAACTATTTTATTGTTGTGTTAGGCTTTAATCTTTGTTACCTTTTAATACATTTGCACATGGATGAATATTGGACAAATATGCCTTCAACTTTTTTTTTCTTTTTTTTTCTTTTTTTTTCATTCAGTTAAATGTCAGTCCATTTAATTTTCAGTTGTTTTTTAATATGACAAAAATATTTAATATGTTCAAAATTTTTGTTTTTAATTTGTTTCTTTGTTTGGAAAAGTTTTAAAAGAAATCTGTCAGGTATAAAATGGTACATTAATTTTAGAAATTCGTATTAAAATTGAGTGCAAGAGATTCAGTACAGTAATTCATGCAATAGTAAGTGTGTCAAAGAGGTCTCTCAGGCTTCAGATATATGAAATCATCTCTCAAACTGTTTGCATGTGATTAAGAATACGCTGTTTGCATGCAATATTAAATATTGAGTAGCAGTATAAAACATTATATCTGAAAGTGCTAATTGGTAAAAATAATAAATTGCAAAATGATTTTTTTTTTTACTTTACAGATATATTTAAAAACTGGAAAATTAATCTGAATTTATATGTATTTTGTTTGTCAGGCTTCTCTGAAACAGAAAGGAAATATATTGCTGAAAATGAGAAAGTAAAAGGCAATGATGTTAGTATTGACTTTTTTTTTCCTGTAATAGAATGCAGAAGCATTATTTCATAAATGGAAAATAATTTCAATATGTTAATCAATAAATTGTCAATCCACAGAGTTACCTGTTGACTTTGAAGACAATAAATCAGTAAATAGTTTTGTGGAAAAATATTTTGCCAACATGTGGGTTTCGAACCCAGATCTCTCCAGATACATGCCAGAGTGTTCTGAGACCACCTACTAAGCTAACCCCAGCTCTATCTTTTTTCCACTAATGTGACCTATCAATTACCCATAATTGTTGCAATGGGCCTTGGCACTATCTATAATTGGGGAAGGCTATTATTTCTTTTTAATGTTGCACTGAGTAAGATGTAAATAAATGAATAAGATACTCATGCTAAAAGTGTTATTAATAACAGGTGATTGATATTCTCATTAGTGGGAAAAAGATGAACCCGGCATTAGTTTAGTGGCCTTAGAACACTGGCATATATCTGGGGAGATGTGGATTTGATTCCACACTTCAGCAAAACTTTTTTCCACAAAACTATTAATTTCAATATAGATAATAATCTAGGTTTATTATTACTGTTGAAATGTATCTGAAGAAGCCAGATTCTGTTTAACAAACTTTTTTTTTTGTATTCACATTCTTGAAAATAAAGTTCAGTAAATTTATATTTTTAAAGTGTTACTTACACTGTTTACTAGTTTTGTCAAGCAGTAAAATGTTTAACCTTTTTTAAAAATTACGATGAATCATGCTTTAGGTTGTCATAAGATATATCATAAAATATGTAAGATAATGTCATAAATAATAGTAATATAGTCGATAAGATAGTATCGTAAATAGTAGTGAATTGGAGATAAAAGAGAAAAAAAAATGGATAGTTTTATTTGAGTACAAGAGATTCAGATAGGTTAAAAAACCTAAAATATGAATTACATTCAGGATTAAAAGCAGGACAATGGGCTAAAATATGTTGATTGTATAAAATTCTAACACAAAACTCGTATATAGATATATCATCACCCGAAGAAGAAAATAACTGGTAAAAAAATCATGACCTATTTAGTGCTGAGCAAGTACACCCTGCAAAAAAACAAGGCAATCCATTAATGATCAGTCGCCAGAACATTAACTTTTCCCAGGCCAATGGTGTTTATTAGTGTTTTTATTTCTCTTTTCAAATTTCTCTCATTTTATTGTGCAGAATTTATTTTTTATTATATATATATAACGGACATACCTGTATTTGCTATTAGAGGCCCTATATAGGTAGAGGTTGGCCATCTCAAAATTGAACGCCATGTTTTGTCATCGCTCAGATTGTCTAGTTTGCATACCTGAATGGTATTACACAAATACTTATGGATTCATAAAAAGGTAGGGTAATATTTGATAGAGATTTCAGTGTTCATGTTGGAAGCACTTTAGAAAACAGCTAAAAAAAGGAAAAGTAAATTTTACGGCTTTTTTTTTTTTCTTTAAAAAAAAAGATATAATTTTGTTTTGTTGTCTTGTCCGTCTGTAGACATTGAACTTTTTTGTTTATACAGAAAAATAAAAAATTCTTTTTGTGTTAGATAGAAATTAATGATATATTGCGATTTGCATTTTTTGAACCTCCCAAAAGTTATAACTGTGCCCTCTAACGGTGGAAAAATTTGAAAATTCCAAAATACCAAACGAATATTCCAAAGGATGTAGTTATGTTAGAAGTTTAAAATTTTGGTGTTGAAATGTGAAGGTTACGAAGTTACCATTGGCAACAATCACTTGATCCTTTAGACCCAAGGGGGAGGTGAATGTAACTTTTTTTGTTTTAACAGAAAAGTGTATGTTTTTAGAGAAAAATTAAAAATTCTTTTTGGATTAGTCAGGTATTGATGAAATATTACAATTTGCATTTTGCGAATTTCCCAAAAGCTAAAACTGCACCCTCTAACGGTGGAAAAAAAATCGAAAAATACCAAAAATTTAAAACCAGTATTACAAATGATGTAGTTATGCTAGAAATTTGAAATTTTGGTCGTGGAATGTGACAGTCTTGAAAATTCCATTGACAACAATGAGTTTACCCTAAGCCCAAGGTAGGGAAGAAACAGAATGGTTTTGTTTTAAGAGATAATTGGAAATCTCTTTTTTAGTTCATTACTAATGAAATGTAATTCGCATTTTCAAAGGTAGTTTTAATTTAAGTCATTAGAGATCACTAAATATCAGAACTGCAAAACTTTTAACGAATGTTTCAAGTGATCTTTTTATGGTAGAAATTTCGGCAAAATAAACAATATTTTATTAGTACCTGTAATGTGCAAAAAAAGTTTTTCATTTATCTCTTAAAGCAGAAAAGTTGCATTTTACCAATGGGACAAATTATTACTATTAGGGTAAACCACTTGATCATTACACTCTATGAACAAGAACTTAAGTTTCTAGCAAAAATAGATTGTTTGCAATATTTATTTAAAGATTTGGTATTTTTCAGCTTCTTCCACTGCTAGAGGTCGCCTTTTGAGTTTTTATTTACTGTCTTTAGCACTCTCTAACACTAGAAATTGCAGCTGTGGGGATTCGAAAAACGTATATATTAATATTTTTGTGGGAAAAAAATTCACCGACATACAGGATTCGAACCTGCAGCTCTCCAGAAATATGCCAGAACATACTAACCTGTTGAACTAAAGTCGGCTTTTTCACAAATAGCATTTATTGATTTATAGACATTTAAACATCTACAGGTAATGCTGAAATTATTAAATATTGTTTAAATCATTAATATTTTGTTAGGGTCTGTAAAACAACAACAACAACAAAAAAATTGTTTCGTTTATCTCTTCAAAAAAGTTTAATTTTTGCATCCCCCCCCCCCTTTTGGCTTAGATGGCAAAACTTTGTTGACGTTGTAAACCTTCTGACCATAACACTCGACTACCAAAATTTCAGATTTCCAGTATAAATAGTTTGCTTGTAATATTCGTTTGAAATTTTGGCATTTTCTATCTTTTCCCACCGCTAGAGGGCGCTATTAAAGCTATTGAAAATTCTCAAAATTGCTAATCGCAATATTTGTTCAACACCTATGCAACCCAAAAGGAATTTTTCATTTAGCTGTAAAAAAAAAAGTGATTTTCTCTAGACGGACAGACAGGTGGAAAGACAGATGGACAGACAACAGTTAACAGAGAGACAGACAGACAGACAAAGAAATACTGGCATAGGCAGATGACAAAGTGAAAAACATTAGCTCGTTTTTCAAACGAACCTTAAAAGAAATTATTTGTTGGTTTTCAGTTAGCTCGTTTCACTTTGCAACCATTTGCCATCTTCTGATAGTTTCTCAAGGAAAAATATTCATTAAATTATTTGAGTGAAATTTTTATACCCAAATGCAGCACAGTGAGGCATTCATAAAATATAACAGCTTTTATAGGCAAAAATAGGGGTAGAAATATATAAAACTATAACAACTGAGAAGTTTTAACTTGGTACATACACTAACTCATAGGCTTTCGTCTCACGGTACGACAAAACGTGGCGTCCATAAACCACGTGACTCAATCAACCAATGGCAGTGAATCACCGAGATGGCCAGCCTCTAACTATAGAGGACCTCTATTTGCTACTAACCTCAAGAAAAGCCTTCTATCCAAAGTTCACTTTTCTGAGTTCTGCTGAACACAGTTAAAAAAGAGTTGGATCTTGCTTGAGTCCAGTTTTTCTCTGAATATAGGAAGATTAAAATGTTAATTAAACTAGTCCATATTTTCAAAGAATAATTTAATTCTTTAATAGAATAGAAAGGATCAGTATTCTTTTTGCATGAGCAAATTATTATAAAGACTAATGATGCCATAAAGTTCTAACTTAATTTTGCTAAACATTAAAAAATTAAAATAAATTTTTTATTTAAAATATTATGCATATAAGCATTGAATATTAAATATATAACAATCTATTAAATAAATGTATTGTTTTGACTAGTTGTGTTAATATAGTATATATTTAAATGTCATTATGAAATATCAGATTTTAATCAGCAGTAATTTTTTTTTTATTTTAACGTGTGTGTATCTTATATACTGCCTTATCGTGGTGCAGACCATTGGTACCTTTCAAAAGCAATAATTTCTTATGGAAGGGTTGGCTGCCAGATCAGTGTGGCAAACTGATCTCGACTAATATGGCTACTATATGTTTTTTCAATCCTGTTGAGTTGGCAACCTCCTTTGAGCAGCATATTGTGCAGAGAGAAACTCCATTGGTTTGGTCATGTTGCCCTTATGCATAACTATAGATCAGTGAATAGGGTTATAAACGGTGTGTCTAAATGCCCCAAAAAGAGGGGGAGACCTAGAATGCAGTGGGCAATGTCAATCAGTACCTTGTTAAAATTTGTCTGCAGTGGCAAGATGCAGCAGATGTAGCTCAGGAGTGATGTGTTTGGAGAACTAAATTGAATAATTTGCCCATGGCCACTTGAGGATGATGATGATGATGATGTATGTTATATACACTGGTTTCCATAAATTAAGGAAAATCCCTATGGTAAGTCAATGGGAAGCTAACGTCAAAGCTCTATAACTTCTAAAATAAGTTTTTTTGTTTTGTAAAATGGGATTGCAGATAAAGATCACAACGATATAAGTCAATATTTTGATTTTCAACAATATTAATTCAGTATTTAATGAGTTATGGAAGTTTGAATATACAACAGCAATGCCAGTCTTCAGAAACTTATACAAAACTGAAGAACAGTGAAAGAATTCTTACACAAAGTTCTAAAATACAAACTTATTTTATTAAACACTTTGATACAATACTTATTACTTAGTTTTAATTAAATTCTGAAGTCAATTTTTGTGGCTAAATTTTGCCACTGTCATTGTTATCACTAAATTTCAAACTTCCATAACTCATGAAATGCTGAATGCATATTGTTGAAAAACGAATATTGATTTATGTGATTGAGATCTTTATCTGCAATCACATTTTTTGAAACAAAAAAACTTTTTTTAGGAGTTGTAGAGCTTTGAAGTTAGCTTCCCATTGATATAACATAAGGATTTTCCTTAATTTATGGAAACCAGTGTACCTTGAGATATTCACTGAAATATAAAAATAAATTCTTGAAGTATGAAATGTTATACATATAAGTGCCAAAATATTAACATAATTTTAATAACTGTCATTTTGAATATTTTGTGTTAAATATATACTTGTAATGTTTTACTGAAAGATTGCACTTTTTTTAGTTTTTGTGTATGTGAGTATATACAGTAAAAAGTCCCAAAAACAGAAACCTAACAACCAGAATTATCAGTTTTATACATTTTTTTAAACATTTCTTATAGAAAACTGTATTATTATTACTCTCATTAAATAATTCTAACACAGCTACAATGGATAATAATTTAATTCACGATTAAGCTGTTACCTAATAATTAAAAATCATTTAAAACATTCACTAACAAGAATGAGGTGTGCTTAAAGTAGAAATGGTGATTAGATTATGCTGAAAGCCCTACAGCCATAGTCTATGCATTTCACCCTTTTCTTTACTGGTAGTTAAACAATTATTGATACCTCTTATTTTCCTTTGAGTCTAATACAAAGGAAATCTAGAGTAAAGATAATGAAAAATAATTACCACAAACAAGTTGTCTGGTACAACGGCATTGGAGTTCAACATTTGCTGGTTGTTGTTTTTTGCTTTATGATGTTCAAGGTTGAATTTAAGATCTTATCCAAGGCATACCAGTCCATCTTGAAAGCACAATTTGTTGTTTGAATGCAGGTAAGCTTGATGTTGAAGGCACTTATTAAGATTGAAGTTGCTGAGACGATCTTGCTGACTGTCTTGTTAAAAATGGAGGTAGCCACTATTATGGCTATACTTATAAGTCCATCATGGATTTTATAGTCCATTTTCCACTGCGAGCCTCTGCTTATTTGTGCTGATAGTGGTAAGAACTGATTCCATTTTGCACAACACTCAAACTTGCATGAACTATTTTAAAACTCTGAAAGTTTAAACAAAACCCTAAATGCACTTGGGTTGGGTTGTTTTACCTCTGAGCGACACATTTTTGCACACCATGGGCTAAATTGCTAGGTCATATGGACCCTGAAGGCTCAGAGAAGGTTGGGGAAGAGGCACCCACTGGAAAAGTTGTTGGGAGACAGATGGTAGCCTCCCATCAAGGCCATCCAGCATGTTCTTTAATGTGCACAGGGTATGACTCTCCCTCACATGAAGCCATGGCTTAATGTCCCATCTGATGGATGGCAGCCTTTCCAAGCCCATCGGTGTCCCCTACTAACCATGAACAGGGCAGGGAATTTTGCAGAGATAAATCTCAAACCCTAAATACACTATGCATTTCTAACTTTAAATACTTAAAAGTTGTGAAGGCTCTGTGATATTTCTAAGGAGCATTGCGTTTCACCAATCATCTATTAGTTGGCATCCTCAGGCTCTGCGTTTTCAATGCTTGTGTCATCTGCCTTTATACTCATCTCGCTCACATATCATATGCCATGGGTTCTGACGTACAAGTACGTACGCATTCTAGTTAGTGCAGCAAGAGATTCCACGCTGCTGGGAGAGGTGAAATGTCTGTGTTGCATATTTGATTTCGGTTTTTGTGTATTGCTAATTTTTCAGCATATTGTAATTGTAATTTCGTTTTAGGTGCTGTTATTGGTTTAAATTCCATTTTTTTTTTAATTTCTAATTTGTTGTGTAATACTGTTTGTGCAAAAGCAATGTTTTGTAATCCTTTTTTTTTTGTGTGTCATTGTGGTGTTCTGCATTCATGAAGTAAAATGTCTATAGGTTTTACCAATGTATTTATCTTTTCCTTTGAGAATTTCTGATGGGTCTGGTATAGTATAGTCTCCTGTTGGTGGTCTTTTGTCTCTATCATTTTTTGATAGGTCTTTAACTTTATGTGTTATATTAGTGGTAATGTGATATTATATTTTTTAAGGATATTTTGCATTATCTTGGTTACATTTTTCATGTATGGGAAGCTATGAGCATATGTTTCTTTAGGAATTTCTTGATTCGGTGCTAGCTGTGAGTTTTTTTATTACATTATCCCATTTTTCTAGCATTTTTTGTGTTTAGCCTGCTTCTTTAGCTTGTATTTTTATTAATGTTATTTCTTTCTGTAATGTTGTCATTTCTGAGCAATAATGATATGCTCAGATGAAATGCAGATATATGCCTTCTCTTTTATATTTGTTTGGGTGTGCTGAATCAGTTGGTATATTGTTAGTAATTTGCATGGGTTTCCTATATGCTGTTGTATTGCAGTATCTATTTTTCCTAGTGATTAATATATCCAAGTATGTTAGTTTATTATCCTGCTCAGATTCATATGTGAAATTAATGGAAGGCATTATACTATTGAATAGATTAACAAAATCTTGCAATAATTCGGGGTAATGTGGCCAGAAAATTAATATATCATCAACATATTGAACATATAATGATGGTTTATGTTTTGCTATAGAAAGTGCTGTGTTCTCAATATGTCGCATGACAATGTCGGCCATGAGTCCAGACAGGGGGGACCCCAATGGGACTCTATCTGTCTGGAACCATGTTCGACCATTGACATTAAAAAAGTTGGATGAGGTTGCCAGATCCAGGGCCTTGTGCACACTAAAGTACTCTGGGGCCGTGGGTCTGGCTACCTTTAACCATTCAGCTTTTAGTTGCATCGCTGCATCCAGCACTGGTATGCTAGGATACAGCAATATGACATCTAGTGAATGCATAGTTGTGGATTCTGTAATAATTGCATTTTGTTTTATAGTTACTGCTTCGTGACAAGATGTTAGAACATATTGGGTGGGTGGAAAGTATGTTTTAAGAAATTTATGTAATGCTAGTTCTAGATTATATGTTGGGGATTTATGTTTACTGACTAATGGTCTTAAAGGGTATTTTCTTTATGTATTCTTATTTTTACAAATAATTGTGGTATATCTGGATAAATTGGTGGTATACATCGTCTAGCTATTTCTTCGGGTAAGAATGGGTCATTTTTAAGTTCACTTAATTTATTCAATATTGTTGTTAGGGGATCACATTTTAATTGCTGTATAGTTTCTTCTATTTTTTGATCATATCCAGTTTTATCTATTAATACTATTTGGCTTGTTTTTTCAGCTAGTATAATCTTAATCTCCTGGTTATGTTTTAGCTCATTTAATATTTTTATATCTCTAATGTTTTTAATGTTTACGTTATTCTGTGTGTATTTTATTGTTTGATATAATTTAAATCTTTCCATATCCTTGTATTTATTAGGTATTTTATTTATTGATTGTTCAATTTGCAGGATTAACTGATTAATATTTATATCTAATAATAGAAGTAATTTACTCTTATCAGATAAAAATTATATTAACTTATCTAAATATAAATTAAATAATGACCAGCAAGAATTTTACAACAAGGAGCAAAATATGCTTATGATAATGATAAGATAAATATTAATCAGTAAAGTTGTGCAGGAAAATTTGGATGTATTTACACATAGTAAAACTACTTCATTCGACATTTTCTTTTTGTGATGTTTCAGTCTATAAGGCTAAGGTATTAATTTTTTAATTGTAAATGAATAGTATATAGATATTGCCCATGAACTAAAAAAATCCAGAAACAGCAACCCCAAAATCCTGAGAATGTTGGTTTGGGGTTGTTAAGTTTACCTCTGAGCAGTACTTTTGCACAAAATGGGTTAAATGATAAAGTCACAAGAACCCCAAGACTCAGAGTGAGTAGGAGTAGGGGACCACTTGACAGCTGTTAAAAGACAAATAGAAACCTCCCATCAAGACCATCCAGCGTGTTCTTTAATGGCCATAGGGTATAGCTCTGTTGCACATGTGGTCATGCCTTAATGTCCCATCTTACAGCCTTTCTAAGCCATTAGTGTCTCTGTTCTCACACAGAAGTAGGGTGAGAAGTTATTAGAGATAAATCTCAATCTGGTACACTTGGGGCTCACAATGAGAACATCAGATTACAAGTTTCTGATTTTGGGACTTTGCACAGTGCATACATCCAAGTGTGCTTTAAAATTCTAAATTTTCATGTTTTCCCATATATTCTTTTAAAACTTTCAGGCTTTTAAAGTTGCAGAATATAAAGAAGCATTCATGTACTATTCTCGTAGCATTTCAGCTTTTCCTACAATAGCTGCTTATAATAATAGAGCTCAAGCAAGTAAGAACTTTTAGATTATATTATTTATGTAATTTAACTTTGTCTATCACAGAAATCTATGAAATGTATTTCATTATTACAAATATTTCTGTTTTGTATACTCATTATTATCATTGGCAACTTGTTTGCATTCTAATAATGATCATATTTAGTTTTTAATATTGTATAAATGCTGTAAAAATACTTGGAAACAAATATATTAATATGTCCAATATCTAATATATTGTTCATAATGTCTTGCCTTCCTCACAAATCTTCTATATGTACACTGCATGACATTGAAATTGCCCCACCAGAAGGAGTGAGGGGATAGGGGTGAAATGTAGCACACATAGCAATGTATATTGGCATACCATGATTTAATTTGCTGCCACTTACAGCGATTAGAAGATGAGATAATGCAGCACAATGTGATTGCTTCAGTAGATGGTTGCACCACCATGATCGGCAATACAAGCAGCAATACGACTGGTATCGAATCATAGACTCGACGGATATGGTCCTGAGAATTGCACACCAAGCAGCGTTGACTTTCTCCAATAATTCATCGAGATTCCACACCAGCCGGTGAGAGGATTGCACACGTCATCCAGTGTGGTCCCACAGATTTTTCTATTGGGGATAAATCTGGAGATTGTGCTGGCCATGGCAATACTTGAACATGTTGCAAACATTCTCTGGAGACCCTAGCAATGTGTACACGGGTGTTGTCATGCTGGAAGATGGGTTGCTGAGGAACTGGGCTGCATAACCACGCTAACATATCATGCAGCTGTTAGTGTTCCTGTGATGCTGACAAGAGGTGACAATCCAATATATAGAGATCATATCCAATATTTGGATATGACCAAGAGGTCATATCCAATAGCACACTATACCATTATGCCTGGCTGACAGATGGTGTGCCGGTTGCGAACAAAAGCTTGATCCGTCCTCTCCCAGGTTGTTGCCATACATGAACCCGTCGATCGTCAGCACCCAGACAGAAACAGGATTCATCACTAAACACAACAGTGTTCCATTTGTGACCACAGTTTGCATGACTTCAGCACCAAGCCAGATGAGCGCTGCAATGGTTTGCAGTAAATGGCAGTCAATGTAACGGTTGCCTAGAGCGCAGGTGTGCCTCATGCAACCTTCGGTTTACTATTTGGGTCATTATGGGGACATCCATGGCTGCTAACATATCATCATCCTCAAGCAGCCTGTTGAATATCGCCTGCAATGCTCTGTGGTGATGAACGAGCATATCAAACAATGCACCTATCAATCTGTGCTGACGTCTGTCGGATGGCACCACTCCCTCTGTGATGCATGCTAGAACCTTCATTTTGCCACTGTTGCCAACAGCATCCAACAGTTCGTGCATCCTGATGAACATGGGCAGTGACACAACGTGTAGTCCATCCAGCTTCACATAGGCCTATAATTCTTCCTCTCTCAAGAGCATCCAAATGATGATAAACCTGCCAACAATGTGTAACAGGCATTTTCGGCCTTCGCTGAATAATTTCCATGCGGAACCACCTAATCTCAACCATTTGCACGACTTCCACCTGCATAAACACAATACCATCCCTGTTTCTTCTTGCACCTTTTATCTCTAGAGCCACATGTGTCATTGGCTCTGGATTATCATTGTTTGCATATCTCAACTGTGCACACCCACCCTTCTATTTGCATGTTTATATGATGTACGTTCTGGGTGGGGCACTTTCAATGTCGAGCAACTGTATGTATATTATATTTGACAAGCTCCTGTCAGATATCTGTGGCAAACAGCTGCTTGAGGAGTAAGATATTTTTTATTTATTTATATCATTATTATTAGATGGTATTTTAAATGTAATATTTTATTTCCTTTTTAGACATTAAATTAAAAAATTATGGGGCATCCCTTTTTGATTGCAATAAGGTGCTTCAAATGGATCCAAATAATATTAAAGGTAAGATATTTGCTGAATGTATTTCTCATATTCTGTGCACTTTACAAATTAATAATGTCATTATGTATGTGTCTAGTAATGTATCTTGTGATTAATGATGCCACTGTCTCCATGATTTATTTCTTCTTATACTCAGTTTCATAAGTTTGCCTTGATTGAATGTTTTTCAGTTCAATTGATGCATGAATTCAAAACTCCATGTCACTAGCATTGACCAAAGCCAACTGTTCAGTTTTTGACTAGTCTGGTTTTCAAGTCAAATGTCTACTATCCAGTTTATACCTTCAACTGAATGTGATTTGCTAATTTTTTGCACCTTCAGTTTAACCTGACACAAATTTTTTGCTGGAAGTAAATAATGATAAATAATGAAAGACACTTGACTTATTTAGTATTCAAATTACCACTTTGAAGTCGTAGTTAGTATATAGTGTCCAGTGAGATGTGTGGAAGATGAAATAAAGCTATGGTTTTTAAAAAAAAGATCATCCACAAAAATCCGTAGCCATGAAAAATATTCATTGAAGTCAATGAGGTCTGACAATCTTGTTAGTTGAAGTGAGTTTTGAAATTTTCACTTAAATTACAGGACCTGTTTGTGACCTGTCAAAAATTACACTGTGTCTAAAACTGAGTCGAGTAATGTAATTAACGAAAAGGAGAGTTATTGCAAGTATCAGCGTAATTGGAAAAGGCTACTAAAATACATAAAATGGGTAATTTAAACAGAGAGCAATAATGTGAGTGCCTGCAAAGACCTGCTAAAAGTGAATACAAAAAATAACAATAAATACCTCCTCAAGCAGCTGCTTGCCACAGAGGTTTGACAGGAGCCTGTGAGTTTATATGCCAGAGTAAAAAGTCTGTGAGGATGGCAGGACCTCATCAGAAAAACAACACAAACGTACGTGCCTTATCCGGGACTCGAACCCAGGTTCCTTAGATCAGTAGCCAAGTGCGCTAACCACTCGGCCATGGGACAGCTAAAAGACAATAATGACAAAATAAATAAATAAATAAATATAGGTTCAAGAAACATGTTTAAAACAATTTAAAAAAATTTTGAAAATCTATTATTATTTAGTTTTTAATAAATAAAGTTTTTTTTAAGGGCATATAAATTTTTTATTCTAAATGTTCAATTAATACATACCAATGCATGTTTTAACTTTTAGTAACAGGGTGCTCCCAGGAAAAAAAAGGGGTCTTTCCTCCTTTTTTTTTTTCTAGAAGTGCCTCTGTTGAGCATGATAATGCAATAACAAAATATTTTTAGATCATTAATTGAATGTGTGCTAAAATAGTTCGTGGGTGCCCATGCTCAATAACACTGCCAGATCATGATTCAATTTTTGTGGGGGTTGGTTCTGGATTTTAAATCACAAAATTTGTAAATCAATTTTTGAGGTTTGTTCTATATATTTATACTAAAATTTTTGATCTAAAAGAGCAAAAAAATATTTGGATGAAAGAGATTTCATCCAAACAATATGCCCATTTTCCTGTAAAATTCGCAACACTACCAGCTGTATCTATACCATCATTTGCCACACACTAGGCTGTTAATGTGTCAACAACATTTAGTTCTAGATGACATTTTATTTTGGTTCTCAGCTGTCATTAATACAATTTCACTAGTGGCATCAATGTATTAGTACATAATTAGTGCTGTTCTACAACTTGACCACTGGAAATTTGCTACTATTTGAAATACTTTCAAAGTGAATGTTGCTAAGCTTTGCAATTTGCCACCAGGGCTATACAACTTTTCTATACACATCTGTCATTTCTACATGTGTGGGCTCACTTGATCATGAGTTATCACTCTGGAGAAGACTTAATGCTTCATCCTCAATCTAAGTTATTTCATGATATCCTTAGATACCTTTTTTGAGCATTTGTCATTTTTTGTATTTGTAAATTTTTCTCTTGAATGTAATTGATTCTTGCATGTAGCAGTCACTCAATTGGTTACAGCATAGACCTTATTTGTAAACTGTTCATTGGACAGCTCTCAAAGATAATATGAAAGGTGTTGAGGTAACTAATTGGTGATGAGAATATCGATCTGTTTTAATTGAGTTGAATATCTATTTGACTTGAGATTGTAAAGCTTGAAATTTGCCTTTTGTTTTTAAGTGCTGCAATTGGTTGACTATTAGTTTTCTCAACTACTTTGTTTAGGCTACAGTTTGATTAAATCCAGAAGCAGATTTGCAGAAAACATAGGCTAAATGATGGCTTATGACCTTCCTCATTGGTTAGGCAAAAAAAATTCTTGTCAAAATTTGCAGTGGTAGTGATGTCACTGAATGATTGACAGATGAAGTAATTTTTACTGTAGCTAATGCATATGACTAGTAATTTATCTGATGTTTAGGGATGCCACTGTCTCATTGATTACTTTCTTTTGCTAAATGAGTTTCAGAATTTTGCATTTTAAATAAATAATTTTTTACTGTCATTGCCAATATCTGTCAATACTTGATTTTCTGTAAATGTGTTCAGAATCCACAGTTTACAACACATTGAAATATTTACATTTACCTTCTAGAGTGGGGGATGTGTGTTAACTCAGTCAGTAGTGCAACATGCTTATAATCTGATATTCCTGGGTTTAATCCAACTGGAAATTTTTTTCACTAACCCCTGTTTTTCCCTCAGTGAGAAAGGGAACACCATTAGGCTTTGTGCAGCCTTATCCTGTGCATATTAAAGAATGTGTTGAATGGCCTTGACTGAAGGCTTCCATCTGTCTCCTGAAAGCTGTTCAGTGGATCCCCTTTCCCTACTTTCTCTGAGCTCTTGGGATCTTTGTGACCTGGCCATTTAGCCTATTACAGGGAAAACAAGTGCCATCAGAAGTAAAACAATGCAACCCATCTTTAGAGAGTGAAAGAATGTGCTTTGCTTAAATACATAAATTACACATGAAATAAATTTTTAACAAAAATATAAGAACAGAAAATGTACTTTAGATATAAAGAGGACAAGCTTAATCTCTCAGCTACATCAGTCAATGACTTTTATCAACTTTTAGTTTGTTACAAAAATACATGACCCATAAACACCATCATGTCTAATCAATATAGTATCATAATATTTAACAACTGATATATTAAAAGGCAAAGCCAAATTGTTAAAGAACATAGCATATTATAGAATAGGATGAACAGATATTCCTTTAATCATTGCTACACAACTATATGACTTGCTTTGTAATAACTGCAATTAACAACTAGTCTTTATTTTGTAGTGCTTATTTGCAATTTCTTCAGATTAAATGCAAATGATCATTCATTATATTCTGATTTTTTTTAATAAATTTATGAAAAATATGTTAACAGTCATGCTATGATGGCAGTGACTGGGAGATTTGCTCCAGTCACTGCCAGTTTGTGTTTGTGCAGTGACTGGAACAGTTTTGGAATTGACTGTGAAGGGAAGGAAATTATGGCAAATTGCCTCACACTGCAGTTGGTGTTTGGAGAGATAATCTTTCCTGGGATATTATATTAATTTGGAAAATTATGTTAACCCTTTAAGTTGGCATTTTAAATTCCTCCTGATTGACCTAATATGGTTAAACTGTGCAGCTGAAATATGGAGTACACTGTAGTAGGAGTTGTTTTAAGTAGAAATTTCTTGACATTGTGTTTTGTATATGGTCATAGTATCATAACTGTAATTCATTCTTACTTTAATAATCCTGAGCCAAATAAGCTGTCAATGAGTACAAGTCTTTTAACCCCTTATGCAGTATTCTTGCCCAAGGGGTTAAATTTAATTGTCTAAATCAGGGCTTGACATTTATTAGGATCTAGAATTTATATTACATTTTTTTCTAAATATTTGAACTCTATCTGAATTTTGAATAATGCCTGAGCATGGCAATATATTTACCTGAGCATGGGACATGTTTCAGCACGTAGTGCAAAACAATAAACATGGCAGCAACTGATAAATAATTCTGGATTTTATGTTATTTAGGCACTTTATGTCTATATGTGTACATTTTATAACTACAATGTATTTATTGCTAAACAAAAACATAATTTTGAGTTTGAGCATTATTGTATGTTTTACTGAGCTATAGACATAGAATGTACACAATGTATTCCCAAATGTATTAACAGATTTTTTTTTGTGAATCATGAATCTATAATTTTTGTGAATCAGAATGAAATCTGCCATTTCACTCTAATTTAGGAGTGTTCTGGTTCCTCTAGAAAAATACCTTTGTAAATACATCCTAGTGTCCAAATTTTGGAGGTGGCACTTATGATGAGGACCATAATTTGTCAAGCCCTGCTCTAAATTCTTTATGATTGCAGTCATTATAGATATATGTTTTTGTATTTAGCACTATTTCGTAGAGGTATTGCTTATAAAGAAAAAGGAGCACTTATATGGGCATGTAAAGATTTCAGAAAACTTTTGCTGTTAGAACCAGAAAACAAGTTTGCTAAAGTAAGACTTTTTTTCTTATTTAATATATGAATGAAAAACTTATTCTGCTCATAAGTTTTTCTTACCTTGTAATTGATAGTTTCTGATTAGTTTAATAGCGTTTTAATTGCATTCTTTTACTTACATATAAGTTGTGCCTGAATATTAAACCTCACCCTACATTTTTAAAGATAGAAATTGGGAAACAAATTATTTGCTTAAATATAAGTCACACATATATATGTTCTAAGTGTTTTTAATTGCATTTTTTAATAATTTTGAATTGTATCCATTGTCTTCAGCAAAAAGCTCGCACTATCAGATGCATTTTCTGTACAATTATATTATTCCTGTTGTTCATTTTCCACACCATATGATCTTTTGTATGTCTAGATTATTTTAAACATAATATTTACTGAATACCTTGAACAAGTTCTTGTGTGATACTATTCCATGCTGTAGCAATCCACTCTATAATCATGGAAAATGATGCCCTCTTAATTATCCTAGTAATTGTTAAATAGTGATATAAGAACGATCATGACCAGTTATCGAGGACAACACCATCTCTGGTTAAAAGACTGCTCCTACGGGTAATAAAAGTATTTTCCATTTTTTTTGTCCATATCAAATAATTGAATTCTAAACTTTTCGGCTTGTGTATAGTATATCAAATTTTTATGGAGAAGGGGGAGGAGATATGGGATTCATTGTAGAGTTTCCATTTTTTATTGTCACACAGTTTGTTGATGTAATTTTTTTTAATATCTTTTATGTATATAACAATGAAGCCATACCTTATTATGGAGATTTAAAATGCAGGAAAATGTGTTGTGTATATATGAATAGATGTGGTATTTAATATTCTGTATCATGTGCAGATAAAATGGTTGCTACAGTAATGGATGCAAACCTATGTTCTGCTAATTTAACTTGGATTCGAAAGTTTGACCCACAGCCTTTCTATAATACAATCAAGTTTTACTTTTCTTGTATGTTTTCTACCATAGTTATAAAAGAAGCTGGTGACATACTTCAAATGGTTGTCATTAGCAGGATGGGATATTAAACCACAGCACAAAAAAATTATGCTAAACAAAAAATCCTAATTTCATAAAAGTAAATTTTGGGAAAATGAATAAAATTCAAAATGTTTCTTATTGTCTTTTTGCTTCAAATCAGCATCTCTATGTATATTAAAGAATATGTTGGATGGCTTTGACAGGAAGCTTTCATCTTTCACCAACAACTGTTCATTAAGACATTCTTTTGGGATACCTAGGTTTCTTGAATTTTTCCCATTTAGTTATGAAATGGTAGGGAGTAAGTCTTCATTTCTTCACCCTTAGGTAATTTAGATGTTAGTGGTCAAATTACAGAAAATTTAGAAAAAAAAAATAAAGTAAAATACAATTATTTTTTTTTGCTTAGTATGGTATACACAGTCATATCAGAATAATATGATCACCTACCATAGTGTATATATGGTAGGTGGTCATTATTCTGATATGAGCTGGTGGATAATCCTAATCAGAGGCCATCGCAGGTACCTGAACCTTACTTAGCTAGTTGGGCATCGTCAAGCCTAAACTGGAGTAATGTGTCTCAGGCAGGCCATATGGTTCTTGAAAAAGTCCACTTGAAAAGGTGGTGCCTGAAGTTTCTACCAGCATCGGCGACTTCAGCCTTTAGCGGAGGAGGAACAGGTCTTTGCCCCATGCCTGCGATCAGGGGGCTGTTTGATATTGTTGGCCCTACCAATCTCAATAAACCTAATTTCTTTAAAAATCCTACTAATCATTTTCTCTCTGCAGGAACGTGGAACGTGAGGACATTACATACAGATTATTCTCTTGATGTCCTCATGCAGGAATTCCAGCGCTATAACCTAGAATTCCAGCGCGATAACCTAGAGGCTTGCAAGAGACCAGATGGACAGGTAAAGGTGAGATACTTAAAAATAACTTTAAATTTCTCTTTACAGGGAGGGAGGATGGAAAGCATCACCAAGGCGTGGGTCTGCTGCTCAGCAGACATGCTAGTGATGCTCTTCTAGGATATGAGTGCATTAATGAAAGGTTTCTTACACCAAAATTTCAGACAAGCATTAAAGACTTGAATGTTATCTGCTGTTATGCACCCACTGAGGATTCTGATGAGGATGAGAAGGATAGGTTTTACGGACAACTTCAGGATATTTTGAATTCTGTCAAGAAAGGAGATATTACCCTTGTTCTTGGTGACTTCAATGCCAAAGTTGGTACCGACTCTGACCTTTGGGAAGGAGTAATAGGCCCTTTTGGTATTGGTAGCTGCAATGGCAATGGGCAACGTCTCCTACAGGTAAGTAAACTCAATGGTTTCAGAATAACTAACACATATTGCAAACACCGCGACATACATAAATACACATGGGTTTCACCTGATGGGCTGCATAAGAATATGATTGATTATATATTAATTAACAGCAAATGGGCTAGTTCTGTTAGAAATACCAGGGCATATAGGGGAGCTGAAATTGGATCTGACCATTACCTTGTTAAAAGTGTCTTGCAACTTAAACTTAAAAAGTGTTGTGCTAGGGTTAAAAAATTTACCTTTAATACTGAAGCTCTGAAAGACCCAGTTATAGCTAAAGCTTACCATGATAGGTTACTTAGTCATTATGACAGTCATGGTTTGCTTAATACTGAAGTTGAGGAAGTTGAGGGGCCATTTTAAACAGGCTTTTTTGGAAACTAACAGTACTCTTTTAGGGAAAAAGGAGCAGAGGAGGCAGAATTATTTAAGTGATAAGGCACTTGAGCTTATTTCAGAAAGAAGGAACTGCAGGAATGTCCTTAATCAGTACCCTACTAGTCCTAATAGAAAGGATTACAGAGAGCTTAATAAATGTGTAAAGGATCAGTTAGCTACTGATAAGAATCTTTGGCTTGATGGCCTTGCAGACAAAGCTGAGGAAGCAGTTAGACAGCACAACAGCAGAGAGCTGTACCAGATAGTTAATGTTTTGTGTGGTAGAAAACGAACAGGTATACCATGATTGAAGGATAAACAAGGCAAGGTTATAGAAGGTGAGGATTCTGTCATGGCTAGGTGGGCTGAGCATTTCAGTGATGTTCTAAACAATGTGGTTAGTTCTACTCCCATTGTTTGCAATGATGATAGATGCATTGGTGGCTTTAATGTTGGCCCTATAACACAATCTGAAGTAAGTTTGGCTATTTCTAAACTTAAACTTCATAAATCCCCAGGGGTGGATGAAATTACTACGGAAATGCTTAGAGCTGGGAATGTTTCAGTTACCATTTGGATGACTGAAATTTTGAATAACTTTTATGATAAAGGCATGGTTCCTAAAGATTTTACCAGAGCTATTATTATCCCTATTTTCAAAAAAGGTGATCGCAATTCTTGTGATAACTATAGGGGTATCAGCCTACTCTCCGTTCCAGGTAAAGTTCTTTCCATGATTGTGCTTAATAGAATTAAGAATCTGGTTGACCGGCAATTGCGTGATGAGCAATGTGTATTCAGAAGTGGTAGGGGATGTGTAGATCAGATATTTTCACTTAGGCAGATTCTTGAGAAATGTTGCGAGTTTCAGAAACCTTTGGTTGCTAGCTTTGTTGATTTCAAAAAGGCTTTCGACTCTGTTGATCGTCATAATTTGTTGTTGATTGTGAGATCATATGGTATACCAGACAAGTTAGTTAACATAATGAAAGCTCTCTATAATAACACTGAGTCATGTGTGAGGGTTGGTAAGTCTTGTAGCAATTGGTTTAGCATTACTTCTGGTGTTCGACAAGGGTGCATTTTGTCTCCTTTTCTCTTTAGTTTGGTTGTTGATTATGTTATGCGAAATTCACTTCAAGGGAAAGCTTTTGGCCTTAAATGGGCTGGAGATACGAAAATTTCTGATTTAGATTATGCTGATGATTTAGCCCTTTTGGCAAATGATGTTGATGAGATGAACTCTTTCATTCGAACTGTTGATGAGACTGGTAGTACAGTAGGTTTGGTTATAAACAGAGAGAAAACTAAAGTGATGAAAATTGGTCAGGCAGGTTGTGATTCAGTTAATCTGAATGGTTGCAGTCTTGAGCAGGTGTCACAGTTTAATTACCTTGGGAGCTGCGTAACTGATACTGGTGATGTGCGGCATGAGATTAACAGACGAATAGGTATTGCTGCCGGGACTTTTAAGAATCTATGGAGATTATGGAGAAATAGGCGTATACACCTAAAGACTAAAATTAGACTGTATAATCGTTTGGTTCTTTCTAGGGTTAGTTATGGTAGTGAAACTTGGACGCTGTGTAAGCAAGATAACAGGAAACTAGATGCTTTTGATTCTAGATGCTTACGCAGTATCTTGGGTATTAGGTGGTTCAACTTTGTAACTAATGATGAGGTTAGGCAAAGGAGTCTGCAACCTCCTTTAAGCAGCATATTGTGCAGAGAGAGACTCCGCTGGTTTGGCCATGTTGCCCATATGGATAATTATAGATTGGCGAATAGGGTTATGAACAGTGTGCCTAGAGGCCTCAGAAGGAGGGGGAGACCTAGGATGCGGTGGGCAGACAATGTCAAACAGGACCTTGTTAGAATTGGTGTACAGTGGCCGGATGCAGCAGATGTAGCTCAGGACAGATATGCTTGGAGAATTAAACTGCGCGGTCTGGTTGGACCTCCGTAGCCCATGGCTGCTTGAGGGTGATGATGATGATATTGTATATATAGTATACACAGTCATATCAGAATAATGACCACCTACCATAAATACACTATGGTAGGTGGTCATATTCTGATACGACTATGTATATGGTATATATATATATATAGTATATACTGTGCATTAAAGTATGTATGGTGGTCACATACTTTAATGCACAGTGTATACTATATATATATATACACCATATATGGCTTTGTGACTGGATACTTGTCTGTCAGTTTAAATATATTCCTTTATCCTGATTTGAACTCATCAGGCTCTTGGTCTTGAGCATTTAATACATTGTATAATAATTAATAAAGTTTACCAATGAAAGATAGGGAAACCAACCCAATATATAAAGTCCAATAGTAAATTTATGTAAACACCATTTTCTCTACCTAAAATTAGCATTGTTTTTTCCATACAGGCCACCACATATTAGTCTGTTTAGTCAATTTAGAATTAATTCCCATGCCATCCAAAGTATTTCATACCTAAAAATATCAAGATTTGTAACAAATTGTTTTCTTGAAAATCAAGAAAGATTTGCTTATGTAATCCTATTTTAATATATGGGATTAACACATGGATATATCTAAGCCTCAAAATTGGTAAGCCTAAAAGTTGGTTGAATACTAGTAAGATACATTATTTTCAAAATATGTCATCTAAAACAAGAGAAAGCTGTTTAATAAATAAGGAAGTATTAAAATTATACAATAATATATCTAACTGAAAGTAAAGTGCAAATATACAGATAGTTTGGTCATGATATAAAAATTAAAATACAGTTTAGCAAATTTCTCTTAGCTGCATCTCATTCATAGGGTGGTCATGCCAGATTGGACCAGGCGTACTCAAAAGTTTTGTAACTGTTTATTAAGGTTAACCCTCTATACTTCCTGGAAAAATTTTTTTGTTTTGCATATAATGAATCATGGAAAACAAATGAAAAGAAAAAAGGTTATTGTTACATTCTACATTAACTATAGATTAAATATTAGTAGTGGTATTTAATCTATAGTTAATGACATAATTGTTTTCTTCAATGTTCTGTCTGTATTGCAGCAGTGCATAGTGTCTAGAACAGTGCAAACGTTTCAAGCTGTTGCTTAATGTAGCATTATTTTCAAAAGTAATGGATGCATTTTGAACTTATGGAATTTTGCAATTTAAGCAACAATAAATAATTTTCGCTTAATTTTAATTGATTCTAAAGATGGTTTCTGGCTGTGTTACTAATATTTTTGTTATTTTTCCCAGTTGATTCAGAACAGAACAGAGTTTTTCAAAATAAAATAACTTATTACCATTTCTCTGAACTACAACATTTCACTTAATTTGTATTAGCAATCTAAGCTGAAAATATAATGGACCCTAGAGTATGAAGGTCCATTGTAATATTTGCTGATATAAAATTTCAAAATTTCTTTGTTGATTTAGAAGTGCATTTATATTTCTTTAAATTAAAATTAATAAATTAAAGCTGTTTAATAGCTTTGACATTCAATTTAATTATAATTGTGCATGCTATTACTGTGTTGTTTTATTAGTACAGTAATGTTGGTTCACAGTGACACTGAAAAACTATGGGGTGTAAGTTCAATTGGAGATGAAACTATGGGCCCAGGTTGCCATAGTCATTTGTTCTAACTTTACATGCAAATACATGCTAACTTTGCACATCTAAGCATGTTAAAAAAATTACCTGTCAGTACATTAAGAGGAGCGGCAAAGTTCTTCATGTTCTTCAGTTTCATTTTTCTTATGCTTTCATATTAAACCTCCCTTGCTAAATCATGCTGTCAAAATGATTCCTTACCATTAAGAAACAGAAGTGATTATGGTTATCATGCCCACTGATTTCAAATGGATGTAATGAATGGTTGAAATGAAGCCAGAGAACACTTTGATGAAACTGAAAACATCACTAGCATTCTTACCAATATTCTGTTATGCAAAAATGCAGGTACCCTTGCTTCAAGGTAGGTTGTATTATTTATATTATTAAAATTCATGAAAAAAGCAGAAACAATTTTAAAACATTGTTTCTTATCAATATCTATCACAGTTTTTATCACGAATTTTACCTTCAAGTTATGAGCTAATCATTCAATAACTTATAGTTAATCACATCTGATATAGGTAAGTTCGAGATCTCATTTCATCTTTGTAGAAAACTAAATTGGGTCGAGCTGGGTGTGATATAAACCTGTGGCCTCCTAATTATAGGTTAGATGCTCTACTTCTGACTATCAACCACCAATCAACCTATTATTTGCTCTATAATATCTTAGTGTTTCAAGAGATCTCATTAACTTATAAACGCTATGTGCATTTGTTTGATTTCCTTTTTTACTTATCTTTTAATTACTTTACATTTGTCTAGTTGGTCTATGACTGATCAGATTTGTTGAAGCAGTTATTTCATCATATTTTCCAAATTCTGTTAGCCAGTTGCAGCAAGTTATATATGAAATGACAGCTTAGGACATGGGAAATGACATAGCCTAAAAATAATTCTCTTCCCAAAAGAGGGAGATTTTGTACTCTTACTCTTGCAACATGAGAGCAAGTTTCATTGAGATATATGTAATGGAAAGCTTTTGATGTGTGGAATGACATAGGCTGGTTTTTCCCAGCTTTTAGCTGGCAAAACAAAAATTTCTCTCTTTTGAAATCCTAAAGGCAATAAAAGCTTTATGCAGAATACCTGACAAAATTTATTTCAGAAAAGATTGATATATGCAAGGTGTAATGTTCTTGCTATATCGGCATATGATGCATTCCTGTGAAAACATTCAGAAAACAGACCTAAATACAGTTTTACTCAATTATAACATATGTTTATTTCTAGAGAAATATAAATGCATACAAAGTTATGCACATAACTTAAAATATAAATGGATATCATTCAAATTTAATGGAAGTTTTAGGTTTGTATGTTCAAACAGAGTTCGTCTACAGTATTCTTGTAGTGAGTTTCATCAAAGTCTTACAATTGATAAGATGCCACTAGTTGGAAATTTCCATTTTTTAATTATTAGAATTTTGTACGTTCTGACCAAAAGTTTCCACAATACTAGTTGGAAAAACACTGACATTGGCTAATAGAAATTGCTGCATCTTCCTTCTATCCATCAAGAAGAGGGAATATTTTGTTTTCAATGGTTACTTACCAGTAAAAGCAATGAATTAAATAAAAAAATGAGTATCTTCCTACATTAACAATTTGTTACTTGATTTTCTTGGTTTTTCAGTTGTAAACTGGAATACCAGAAATTCAAAGATGCAAAGGAAGATTTGTTAAAATCTAGGTCAGAGACAAGTAAAAGTTAAAAGTAAAGTAGATTTCTAATGATGATGCCATACTTAATGCAAGAAGTAATGCCAAAACAGATTTCTTTTACCCTTCGAAAACATTACTTCCTTGCAAGTTAATCTGATAAAATAATAATAAAATGATATAAGTTAATGATATAATCATTAAAAATTTGTGTATTTTTTTTTACTTTTTAAAGTACATATAGAAAAACAGATAGTTTTTTTTTGTTATTCTTGATTATAATATATCCTTAAAATATTAGATTCAAAGTTTTAGTTATATAAATATAAAATATCAACTTATGTTATGAAAAAGTAAAATGATTATGTTTTTTATGAAATTTCTTGTGCTTCTAGGCGTTTTTTTCATGTTTTTACTTTTTTTTGTGTGTCTTTAGCCTACAAAAGTGATGGCTAGTATAATATTTATAAAATATATTTATATTTTTCAATACTTGAACTTCCACAAGACTTTAAAATTTAAAAAATGTTTCCTCAAAAGCTAGTTTTTGAACAACAACAACAACAAAATAAAATGAAATTGGTTCTTGTTAGAATTGGCCTGAAGGGCCAAATGCAATAACTGCAGCTCAGGATTGGTGTATTTGGAAGACTAAATTACACAATCTGATTGGACCTCTGTATCCAATGAGTGCTTGAAGATTATATATGCATGTGTGTAAGTGTGAGTACATACATAACTCCTGCATGCATGCATTTTTGCACACATTATATGCATGTACATATGTTCTGGAGCACTTAAATATATTTAATAATAGATATAATAATATTATATATATATATATACATACTGAGATGCCAGTTTATTAGATACACCACCCATTGTCACATAAATGATTCATTCCAACACATAATTCATCACTTGACCATGGTGTGTGGTGTAAATCAGGTAGACTAGCTCTTCAAACATCAATTAGAGTTGGATTGAGCATCAGAATGGGCAAAACGAGTGGTGACCTGGGTGACTTTGAATGTAGCGTAATAGTTGGTGGTAGGTATGTAGGTTCTAGCATCTCCCAAATGACTGTTCTCCTGAACTTTTCACGCACAACCTTTTCTAGGGTTTACCAAGAATGATGTGAAAAGCTAAACCTACCAATGATCGGTGATCATATGGATGAAAACAGCTTATAAATCAAAGGAGTCAAAGGAGACTGTTAAGAATCATGTAAGCAAAGAGATGGGCTACAACCAGGCAAATCACTGCATAATTAAACATTAGTGTGCAGAAGGTCATCTCCAAATGCACCACATATCGGAGTTTGTCATGAATGGTCTACAATAGCCGCCAAACATATATAGTGCCAATGTTGTCAGCGAAGAACACAAAAGCATGTGTCCAGTGGCTGCAGGAGCATCGACACTGAACTGTTGAAGACTGGAAAAGGGTAGCCTTGTCAGACAAATCAAAGTTCCTTTTGCATCATGCCAACGAGTTTTCCTTGATTTTTGGCCTGCACAACCCCAAGATCTAACCCTATTGTGCATCTTTGGGATGATTGCAGCTATCATCCCAAAATAAGGCTATAAGGTTTACTTTGTAAGAGCTGTTCACAGTGAGACTGTGCCACCATCCAATTTGCAGCAACTGTGTGACACAACCATTTCTGCATGGTACAATATTACTGCACAATGCATCCAGCATCTTATAAGTTCCATGCCCTGATGAATTCAGGCTGTTCTGAAGGCCAAAGGAGGTATAGCATGCTACTAGGTAGGTGTACCTAATAGACTGACATCTCATTGTATATGAACATAGCAGCCCTTAGCTAAGTGGTTAGTGTGCTTGTCTACTGATCAAAGGGATCTGGTAACCCTGGGTAAGGTATGCAGGTTTGTGTTGTTTTTCTGCTGAGGTCTCATCTTCCTCACAAACCATTTATAAAGGCATATAAACTGACAGGCTTTTGTCAGACCTTTGTGGCAAGCAGCTGCTTGAGGAGGTATTTATATATATATATTGCACTTTTCACGCACAACCTTTTCTAGGGTTTACCAAGAATGATGTGAAAAGCTAAACCTACCAATGATCGGTGATCATATGGATGAAAACAGCTTATAAATCAAAGGAGTCAAAGGAGACTGTTAAGAATCATGTAAGCAAAGAGATGGGCTACAACCAGGCAAATCACTGCATAATTAAACATTAGTGTGCAGAAGGTCATCTCCAAATGAAATATAAAATGAATTCTAAAAAATAAGTGAATTCTAAAATACACATAGATGGATCGATGGAAAAAGATGCCAAATCTTTGGCATCTTCTACCTGTTTGATTCATCAAGAGAAATTTGAGATAATGTATAGTCATCAAGACAAATGTATATACGAGTAGAAGAGCCAATTGGCATCTTCTACTTGTATCGTACCCTGAGATAGATGTTAGGTAATATATATTGTTAAGTACTCAACTGAAAATTATAATGAAAATATAGAAATATGAACCCTTGTAAGAGCAGTTAGGGTAATGACTAATTTGTGATGAGGTGTATGACCAAAAGAATATTTTAATCAAAAAGGTTTGGAGTCATTACCTTAGATATAACCATAATTGTTCATGCTAATTTCTAAGTAACTTAAGGAATTAAAATAAGTTTTTTTTTTTTTCATGTGGACAATTATTTTTGATTTAATCATTGTAAACTTTGATACCAACTATTATTAAAAGCAAATATAAATAATGAAACATGACTGCAAAAAATTATAAAAACGCTACAAAAAGAATAAAAAAACATTTTTGGTAGTGTTTGATAGTTATTTGGTAGTAGTTTTAGTATCAGTCTGCACATTATCACTATTAAATGATCTAGCACTTGAACTTGCATGTGGAATTTGATGTCAATTTACTTATTCTAGTTTCATAGGTTTAATAAAATTTTATTTCTACTAATTCATTAAAAAGTATGCAGAATATATAATTTTTCTCTGTTTAGTTCTTTCATTTTCATTGCATATCTTTAGATTATAAGGCTTTTCATACCGTAAATTCATGCATTTCAACTAGCATTGAAATTTTCTTTCAGAACTTTTTGGAAGAAACTGAAAGGTGTCTGATTTCTAAAAATTCCAAAGACACTGGAACTCGTGTTTTGATTGAAGAAATAGATGAATGTAATAATGAAGCACTTGAAGAAAAAAAATCAATTTTTTGTAGTAGATTGACACCAAAAGAAACTATATCATCAATCAAAGAAACAGATGAAAATGAAGCAGTTATGAATGCAGGTGCACTTGACAGTAGTAATGAGAAATTTGAGCTGTCAAATGGCAGCAGTGATCAGTATTCCAGTAATTTAGAGATTATTGACATTAACCTGGAAACAACTGTAAAAGGAAAGTCATGTAATAGTTTTGAAACACAAACTTTGCTTTGTGAAAGCATGATAAAGTTTGAAGGAAATAATAATTACATGCTCAAAGAATCAGAATATGCAAAGGAAGATTTGTTGAAAGATGGTTCAGAGACAAGTGAAAATGAAAAAATGTCAGAAATTTCAGAAAATTCTTTAAATGAAGAATATAATAAAGAGCATTGTAATAATAAGAGAAATGGCAATGTGGAGAGTAATGATTCAATCTCTTCCACATCTGTTTGTTCAAACTACTCTCGCAGTTCAAATAATACTTCTGGTAACATTAGTGACATTCTGAAAGCCAGAATTAATGATACTGATGATGATTCTGAAAATTCAACTGTAGTACATTCAGTAACAACAAACGAACAAATTTACTATATGTCGCAGACTGTGGAGAATTGTATAGAATCTGCTTATCGAAATGAGTATAATGGAGAAGCAAGAAACACATTGGAATCAAATAAAGATAACTTTAGTGTTATCACAGATTGTGAACATGGTATAATAATTGGAGAACATCACAATTCTGATTCCCAAGAACCAAGAGATGAAGTGATGGTTAGTAATGATATAAAAAATGTATCATTTAATAACTCTCATAATGAGGAAGCATGTGCAAATGATATTACACTTTCAAGAGAAATTCAAATGGTTACTGAACCTGTAAGTACTAAAAAAGTAAATCATTGAGTATTATTAGCATTATCACATTATATTAAGGCATTTTTTTTTATACTAGAAATCATTCTCACACTAAAGGCAGAAGCAATACTTTGGCTTCATTTGCAGCAGTTTCATACCCTCTACATGTTAAAAATATTTTACCAAAGGCTCTATCTACCCCTGATAGTATTTGTTTTTAATACTAACAGGGAAAAACTTCAGAAAATTTAGAACATTATAAGCAATGCTTATAATGTTCTAAATTTTCTGAAGTTTCTGGGGCACAAAAGGATTAATATAGTTCCTAGAATTTAGGGGGAAGAAGAAGTTTGTGAAAAATTTTAAGCCCATTAAAACTAATTTGTGTTGATTCATTGGGTTAGAAGGGGAGATATGACCTCAACTTGCAACATAAAAGTACTTTCACCCACTGAATCAAAAAGGAATTGTTAATTTTAGGGGGGGGGGATATTTTTGCTAAAATTTAAGATCAGACAGAAAAATGGCATTACACTGAGGATTGAATTGGGTTGTTTTACTTCTGAGCAGCACTTTTTGCACACAAGGGCTCAGAGAAGGTTAGGGGAATGGGACCCACTATACAGCAGTTAGGAGACATTCTGCCAAAGTTCTTCCATCTTGTTCTTTAATGAGCACAAGTTACATCTCTCCTGCACATGGGGCAACAGCTTTACATCCCATCTGATGGACAGTGGCCTTTCCAAGCTCATTGGTGTCCCCTTTCTGACTGAGGGTAGGGTGTGGGTTTGTCAGATAAATCTCAATGCTGGCACATTTTGGACTGAAACGTGGGAACTGCAGATTACAAGTCTGGCACTACCAGCTGAGCTACCCCCTTATATGTTATATGGAGGAAACATTATTTTAATTGGAAAATGTTTGGGATTTAGTGAAAGCTTTGTCATTAGATATAAATTAGAAAACATAGATTAGAAATCCCTACATTTGGTTACATATGATTGTTTTTATTTTGCTGATGGCTAATCCTTCAGCCATTTAAGCCGTGACCTCTAACAAACTGTAAATTTACGAATACCAAATTATTATTTGTACCCTCTGCTGAAACAATAGATATAATAAAACTAATTAAATCGTTAGATGAAAATAAATCACCAGGCTATGATAACATACAAGTTAAACACATTAAAAACCACGTAGAAGCAGTGGCTGATTTAATAATAAAAATAGTTAACCAAAGCATATTAACCGGTCAAATTCCACAATACCTAAAAATTTCAATATTGAGGCTAATTTACAAAAAAAAGTGATAAACCAATTACCGACCTGTCGCAATTCTATCAATAATGCATAAGATTCTAGAAAAATACATGTGTAACATCCTATACACATTTCTCACAAAACAGAATATACTAAGCCATAAACAATATGGCTTTCGAAAGGGGAAAAGCACTGTAAAATTGCTAACAGATTTTACAGACACACTTTATGAAGCCTTGAATCAGGGTGATAAGGTAGCAGCATTGTTCCTTGACTTACAAAAAGCATTTAACACAAATAGACCATAATATTTAATTAGATAAATTAGAGAATTATGGGGTTAGCATAATTAGAGAATTATGAGGAAGGCATTCCACTACTCTGGTTCCAGAACTGCTTAATAAATAGGATCTCTCGAACAAAAATAGGTAACCCAAGTACTCAAACACAGTGTACCCTAAGGATCTATTTTAGGGCCTTTACTCTTTTTGATATACATTAATGACCTGGTTGACACTAATATAAAAAGTCACTTATTTATGTATGCAGATGATATAGTAATCGCCACTTCGAATAAAAACCAAGAGAACACCATGAAAGTTTTACAGGAAAATTACAGTACTGTTATATGTTGGCTTAATTAAAACAGAATTTATTTAAACATTAGAAAAACCAAATGGATGCTTTTCCACTCTCCAGGAACTCACATCAATAACCATATACCTATAAAAACACATAAAATCAAATGCATCTACAAGAGAAGCATTCTTAATGCTACAGACTGTAACTGTGTTGAAACAGAACTAGTAGAAACTATAAAATATTTTGGTCTACACTTCAATAGCATATTATGCTGGAAGACACATACGAAAAAATTCTGCAGAAGTTTAA
Source organism: Ryuthela nishihirai (assembly GCA_038380435.1). Lineage (NCBI taxonomy): Eukaryota > Metazoa > Arthropoda > Arachnida > Araneae > Heptathelidae > Ryuthela > Ryuthela nishihirai. Next base: position 20,466,564 of record JAWZYU010000017.1, read on the forward strand.
GATTCTGTACTTTGAAACTATATAAACTAAGATATATTTTAAAAACTGAAAATGTTTAATAGTCTATAAAGCCATCTGTGAATCGATCGTAAACTATGGTATAACAATTTAAGGCACAACAAACAACAAGCATTAAAAAGAATGAGGGAATTCAATCCTCAATTGCCAAAATCTTAATACCTGTCTATTACCACCACATCTAACCACAGCTAAAGAAAGATTTAATTATTTAGCTATCTTATCCTTTCGAAATTTATATAAATACAATCTAACAGTAAATAATTTTTTTGATGATAAACATAAAGTAAAAATCTATCATGAAAAAAATACAAAACTGAAACAAAAAAACTATTTTCAGTTACCAACTTTTAGAATCAAGTATGGAAAATATAAAAGCAATTACAAAATACCACATATTTTTAACCTCTTATGAATAGAAATATTTTTCAGAAACTCATTTACTTTATTGAAACCCAAATTAAAAGAAGTCCTAAAAAACAGATTCAAAGAAACAAACCAAAACATTCACTATAACCAACTACTCAGACCCAAAGAAACTATACATAACCGAAATACAAAAAATAAATATATTGTATATACCCAGAAAAGATTTCCTATAGCACAAAATAGATTAATGTTAAACGGGAAACACTAAATGTGAAATATCTTATACATATACCATGAAATTCGCTTTTGAATTTTACTTCCAATGTTCTATGTCAAAATCATTAATTTCTTTGTTAAATATTGGAAATGTCACATTTAAATGTCAATATTACATTCATCATATGCCAGTGTCAAACAATAATTAATGCCACATCAAATGAAAGAAGGCTAATCACTGTTGTAGCAAATTATAAATTTAATTATTCTATATCCTGCAGATAAGCTTTAAGCTTTGTGGGTCACCCGTAATGATAAAATTTACCTGTACAATTATCAAAGAATAATGAACAAATGAAAAAAAAATTGTTTGATTTGGCTTGAAATCTTGGCTGGGTGCTTAGGTGTTCACCTGGGGCCTTGAAGCAGTCAAAATTCCTTTTTTTTAATCTATTTAGTAAATTATTTCAGTCAGATCTACTGTTTCTTATACATCTCATATTTTTACCTTGGTTAATACCAAACATAAAGCAATTTTTGTTAAATACACTGAAAAAAAAATTATAATTTTTTGTGTGGGTGTTTATTTTTAATTATGGGCAAGTTTATATAATACATATTGAATTGTCTATTTATGCATTTCTGTATATCTTTTTTTAAAATGTTGCATGTTTTTTTAATAGTAAATTTTAAAAAATTATAACCCCCCCCCCCCCCCCCCCCTCCTGAACTATTGGGGGCCTCCTGAATCTTTTGTTCCTGGAGCCTTTAGATTCCTTGAACTGCCACTGATCTTGGGTCTCTCATTTTGCATATTACTTTTAATATTATGTTAACAGAGAATAACAACGAAGAAATAGAACATCAACATTTACATTGGTATATAGGAAATATAAAAGTGGAGAATGAAATTATTAAATATAATTCAAGTAAAAGTAATTCATACTGTTTCACTGATTTAAAATGACAGAGATGCTGATAAACCTTTTAAAAGTTTTATTTTGGTATTTTGATAGTTAAATGCTAACATTTATATTCTTGACAAGAAAAAAAAAATCAATATTTTATTAATTTATTATCTTTTTATAGATCACTCCTTTTGAATTTCTTTATCAATGGCATTCTGAAAAGGTGGGGAAAAACTGCCAAAAAGGTGCAGAACTTCTAAATAGAATTAAACCTAACCAGTTGCCAACAATACTTACCAATAAATTAGATGGTGACTTCTTGAGTGAAATAATTAATGCAGTGAGTTATCTAGTGCAGTCAGGTAAAGTAATATTTTCCCTTTTTTTATAAAGTTTGCCCTGCCTATATTTTAATAATTTATTGATTTCAAAAAATAAAATTTCCTTATGTACATAGTAAATTCGAATTATGATGTAACATTTGTTTATATAGTTAGCAACATTGTCAAAATCAGAATTAAAAGCTCTCAATATTATAGAAAGCAAAATATGAGCATTGCCATATGAGAAGTAGTAATAATAATTATAGAATAATGTTGGATACCCTAATCCTTATGCAGAATTGCGGATTCTGAGTTGGAGTGTTTTGTCAGTCCTGAAAGGTTTTCTAGGCTAGAGATGGTGAACCGTTTGGTATGTAAAGGGAAATTTTTACCTAATTTTTCAGAATAAATTTTCCAAATATAAATAAAGTGAAACATCATTAAAGTAAATAAAATGTTTTAAAATTTACTTCTGTAGGAAAGTGGGATTTTTTTTCTCCCTCTATAATATATTCCCATATTGACAGGAACTTTGAGAACAAATATTGTTAAATTAAAATATTTAAATTATTATAACATAGAAGAAATGCAAGTAATGGACAAAAAAAAATAAAACAACTTAAAATCACTAATAAAGTACCGTCTGTTTATGTCTGGGCATAGTCAGTGTCTGAAAGTGAGCAGGAGAGATACGACACCATTCGTCCACAAAAAACAAGATTAATTCTTGCTTGTTCATTGGAGCTGGAAAATGCTGCCTGAGATGTTGTTCCGTAAGTTCCCTAGATTTTCCAGTGGGCTGATATCTGGTGACTGGTGGTCATGGTATGTGAAAAAGTTCAGTCTCATGCTCTTCAAACCGCTAGATAGCCACATGTTCTCTTTTAATGGGAGCACTGTCATCGCGAAAGACAGCTATATCTTTATGAAAGAAATGTACCATTGGATGAAGATGATCACTCGGGAGTATCAAATAGCAATTGGCATTAATCTTGCTTTCTAATGGAATGAGTACATTCAAACAATGGCATGAGAAAGCACCCACACCATTACAGAATCCTTAAAAGTAGGAAACAAGCAATCAGAGTGGTAAGCTTCCTTCAATTCATGCTACACATGCACTTGCCCATTTGCCAGAAACAAAGTGTAGGGTGATTTGTCAGATCATATTGCATTCCTCCACTGCTAGTGCTCTTTACACCAGTGAACACAATGATGTGCATTGACAGGTGTGATGATTGGCTTGTGAAGTGCAACTCGACCATGATATCCAGCTCTCTGGAGTTCTTGATGTACTGTTTTTGGCAGAAATGGCCTCTTGCATCCTATGTTGAAATCTGTGCACAACTCTTCAGCTGTATCTTGCCAGTTTCGCTTTGCACTAACTCTTGACTGTCCCAATTCTGGAGTATGCACTTTTGCCCACTGTTGCCTTTTGCTGATGTTTCCCCTTTAGATTCCCATGCAGTCCCATGCAGACATGACCTTGGAAACTTTTCCTTGTTAAATGGTAGTGAATTCAGTTCTCTTAGTGATTGAAACTCCTGCCAAATGCACTCCAATGATCATGTTCCATTAGAAATTACTAATGTCTTTTCTCAATGGCATGGTATCAATAATTACATGCAGTTACACTGGGTTTGCCTTTATAGATATACGAAACTAAGCATGGCTGGGATGTCATTTGCATATTTCATGCCTTTATCAGTAGCACATAGATGCTGCTGTTTAATATAAACCAAAGGCTTTTCACAAAACTTGTTTTTCCATTTTTCTGTCCCTTGTAGGTTACAATGCTGGAATTCCTGTGTGAGAATATCAAGAGAATAATCTGTATGCAATGCTGTAACATTTTATTAAAAATAGGAATAATAATAGCTGTAATAAAATTCTCAGGTACAATATCTTTCTCGAAAAATATAAAAAAATTTCGTTCAGCCATGTGACAACACAAACATTTCCAACTCTTAGCATTTTAGTAGTAAATTCATCTACTTTTCATGATTTATGTAGTTGAAATTTAGAGATAGTCAGAGCAACTTCAGAATGTTATAATGTGCCAACATTAAAGCCAGTAACAATAATCTTGGCATCAGCATTTTTTTATCTTCCCTGAAAGAATGAATTGTGAAATGATGACAAAATTGTACTAAAGTATGAAATACAGATCTCACCTACCTATTTAATATTTTTTTATGTTATTATTAGAATTAAATGTTTTATTTTTAATTTTTGCTCTTTGTTCTGAAAACGGGGTTGTAAAGCTAATTTTTGTTTCTGTTGGAAAGGATAAAAAATTTCATTCAGCCACCAGAGAAAATTCATTGTTAGAAGTTTACCTAGGAGATTAATTAAAAACTTGTATTCTTAATATTATGTTAGAAGCTGATAATAATTACTGTTTTTAAAAATACATTTGTCTATTTGTGAATACATATATGAATTAATATTAAATAATTTTTCAGATAATTATGAACGAGGTTATGCATTCCTTTGTTGTTTGGCAAAAGTCCCACGTATTTCAACTGTGGCTTTGTTTATGTCACCACAGGAGAAAGAAGGTAAAAGTTTATTTTGTTTAAATGTTTGGTTTAATTCTATCATTCATATAAAATATTATCATTGTCATGAAATGATTGTTATCGAGATATAGATTATGTACTTTTTAAATGATTACCATTTTAATTTGACCGGAGAAAAGTTTTAAAATGTTTTAGTTTAGAAACTACTAGTGTAGATGATTTCAGCTTGTAGTGGTGGGGGAACTGGTCTTTGCCCCATGCCTGCGATTAGGGAGCTGTTTGATATTGCCAGCATTCCTTCTTTCAATAAACATAATTTCTTTAAACATCCCACTAACCATTTTCTCCCTTTAGGTAGTTGCAATGTGAGGACTCTGCACAGAGCTTATTCTCTTGATGTCCTCACACAAAAATTCCACTGTTATATTTTAGATATCTCAGCTTGCAAGATACCAGACAAACAGATAAAGATCAGATTCTTAAAAATAATCTTCAGTTTCTCTTTTCAGGGACGAAATATAATAATCTCACCAAGGTACAAATCTGCTTCTCAGCAGACACGCCAATGATGCTCTTCTAGGGTATGAGTGCATTAATGAAAGTTTTTTTACAGCAAAATTTCAGACAAGCATTAAAAACTTGTTATCAAATGAATGTTATCTGCTGTTATATCCCCACAGAGGATGAGGATGAGAAGGATAGATTTTATGGACAACTTCAGGATATTTTGAATTCTGTCAAAAAAAGACATACTACCCTTGTGACTTCATTGCCAAAGTTGGTATTGACTCTGACCTTTGAGGAGGGATGTTAGGCCCTTTTGGTATTGGTAACTGCAATGCCAATGGGCAATGTCTCCTACAGGTAAGCAAAATTAATGGTTTGAGAATAACTATCACTTATTACAAACACAGTGACATACATAAATGCACATGGATTTCACCAGATTGGCTACATAAGAATATTATAGATTATATATTAATTAACAGCAAATGGGCTAGTTTTATTAGGAATACGGGGTCATAAATACGGGAGCTGAAATTGGATCTGACCATTACCTTGTTAAAAGTGTCTTGCAACTGAAACTTAAGAAGTTTTCTAAGGTTAAAAAATTTACCTTTAATTCTGAAGCTCTGAAAGTCCCAGATATAGCTAAAGCTTACCATGATAGGTTACTTAGTCATTATGACATCATGGTTTGCTTACTACTGAAGTTGAGGAAGAATGGAACCATTTTAAACAGGTTTTTTTTGAAAACATACAGTACTCTTTTAGGAAAAAAGGAGCAGAGGAGGCAGAATTATTTGAGTGATAAGGCACTTGAGCTTATTTCAAAAAAAAATTCAAAAGAAGAGAAAGAAAGAACTGTAGGAATGTCCTTAATCAATACCCTACTAGTCCTAATAGAAAGCATTACAGAGAGCTTAATAAACATGTAAAGGATCAGTTAGCTACTGATAAGAATCTTTGGCTTGATGGCTTGCTGACAAAGCTGAGGAAGCAGTTAGGCAGCACAACAGCAGAGAGCTGTACCAGATAGTTAATGTTTTATGTGGTAGAAAATGGACAAGAATACAAGGATTGAAGGATAAACAAGGTAAGGTTATAGAAGGGGAGGATTCTGTCATGGCTAGGTGGGCTGAGCATTTCAGTAATGTTCTAAAAAATGTGGTTAGTTCTACTCCCATTGTTTGTAGTGATGATAAATGTATTGGGGACTTTAATGTTGGCCCTATAACACAATCTGAAGTTATTTTGTCTATTTCTAAACTTAAACTTCATAAATCCCCAGAGGTAGATGAAATTACTACAGAAATGCTCAGAGCTGGGAATGTTTCGGTTGCCACTTGGATGACTGAAATTTTGAATAACTTTTATAAAGGCATGGTTCCTAAAGATTTTACCAGAGCTATTATAATCCTCCAATGTAGGATATAGGCCTCAGAAAGAAGGGGAGACCTAAGATGCGGTGGACAGACAATGTCAAACAGGACCTCGTTAGAATTAGTGTGCAGTGGCCAGATGCAGTAGATGTAGCTCAGGATAGACTTTCTTGGAGAAGTAAATTGCACAGTCTGGTTGGACCTCCATAGCCCATGGCTGCTTGAGGATGATGATGATGATGATTATAATCCCTATTTTCAAAAAAGGTGATCGCAGTTCTTGTGATAACTATAGGGGTATCAGCCTTCTCTCTGTTCCAGGGAAAGTTCTTTGCATGATTGTGCTTAATAGAATTAAGAATCTGGCTGACAGTCAATTGCGTGATGAGCAATGTGGATTCTGAAGTGATAGGCGATGTGTAGATCCGATATTTTCACTTAGGCAGATTCTTGAGAAATGGTTAGAGTTTCTGAAATCTTTGGTTGCTAGCTTTGTTGATTTCAAAAAAGGCATTCGACTGTTGATTATCATAATTTGTGGCTGATTGTTAGATCATGTGGCATACCAGACAAGTTAGTTAACATAATGAAAACTCTCTATTATAACACTGAGTCGTGTGTGAGAGTTGGTAAGGCTTGTAGCAATTGGTTTAGCATTACTTCTGGTATTCAACAAGGGTACATTTTGCTGCCTTTTTACTTTAGTTTGGTTATTGATTATGTTATGCAAAATTCACTGCAAAGGAAAATTTTTGCCTTAAATTGTCTGGAGATATGAAAATTTCTGATTTAGATTATGCTGATGATTTAGCCCTTTTGGCAAATTCTTGCATTCGAGCTGTTGATGAGACTGGTATTAGAGTAGATTTGTTTATAAACAGAGAGAAAATTAAAGTGATGAAATTTGGTCAGGCAGGCTGTGGTTCAGTTAATGTGAATGGCTGCACTCTTGAGCAGGTGTCACAGTTTAATTATCTTGGGAGCTATGTAACAAACACTGGTGATGTGCAGCATAAGATTAACAGATGAATAGGGATTACTGTCGGGACTTTTAAGAATCTATGGAATATGGAGAAATAGGCATATACACCTAAAGACTAAAATTAGGCTATATAATAGTTTGGTTCTTTCTAGGGTTAGTTATGGTAGTGAAACTTAGACACTTTGTATACAAGATAACAGGAAACTAGATGCTTTTGATTCTAGATGCTTACGCAGTAGCTTGAGCATTAGGTGGTTCAACTTTGTAAGTAATGATGAAGTTAGGCAAAGGAGTCGGCAACCTCCTTTAATCATCATTTTTTGCAGAGAGAGATTCTGTTGGTTTGGCCATGTTGCCCTTATTGATAATTATAGATAGCAAATAGGGTTATGAACAGTGTGCTTAAAAGCCTCAGAAAGGGGGAAGAGACCTAGGATGCAATGTTCAGACAATGTCAAACAGGACCTTGTTAGAATCGGTGTGCAGTGGCCAGATGCAGCAGATATAGCTCAGGTCAGATGTGCTTGGGAAACTAAATTTCACAGTCTGATTGGACCTCCATAGCCCATGGCTGCTTGTTGATGATGATGACTAAGTTCAGTAAATTTGCAAATAGTACCTTAATACTAATTAATGAACATCTATCCTTGTGTAATTTTCATTTTATTCAAAGCTGACCAGTCAAATTGAATTCATTGTAAAATCAATTTGTAGTTGTGTCTTGTATTCTGTGTGTGAGATTTGTGTCAAGTATTTACGAGGATTTTCCTTAGCATATCATTAATATTGTATATCTTTAAATATGCCCAATTGCTTCATAAATGTTTACTGTAAAATAATTATCAAGCTTCTTATAACAGTTTTTTTTTAGTTCACAAAATATTATTTCTCCAGTTAAAAATATCTTTTTTGCACAGTCCTTCTTTGCTTTTAGTTATATACGTTACATTCTACTTCCTTTTTGCACACTATCTAAGAAAAGTGATACCTATGGTGGTACCATGCAAAAGAACATTTTTTAAAAACTGAAGTCTTTAAAATCTTGAGAGACATTTAAAGAGAATTTGATACTTATGCTGGTCTTCAGCAAGTGCCTAGTATGTGGCTGTCTGAGTCCAGATCATGTGTGCAGTGCTTGTAGTCACGCACTTGCACATGCATAGTCATGCACATGCATAGCTTTAAAATTGTCAAATTGTTTTATGACCCAGTTGGAACTTATTTCAATTGGATACCACTGGTCTTACTTATGGTACTTACTAGCTGTCCTAACCATTGTGTTTTTCTGTCCATTCATTTTTCCTGTTATGGAACTGATTTTTATTAAATTCCCTATTGTAGTTCAAACCTTTTAATTAACAGATGGCGTGATTAGCTTGATTTTTTTTTTCTAACACATTATTGACTCAGTCATCAAAACAGCTGGTGCAATAAGTAGTTATATCCATCTTGTCTAGGTATAAAAAAGGTTTTACATCATCTAAAATTCATAATTTTTCTGAATGTAACATTTTAAAACTAAATCTCTTGTTTACTATAACCATTGTTCTGTTGCACACCAGCTGTACTGTACCATGAATTCCCGTTTTATCACAAAGTTCATTAGACTTTTTCTACATATAAAGTGAGCTTTCAGAATTGCATTACAATTGCTTTGTCACAGAGAATTGTTATAAAATATTGAATTTAAAATTCACCACTCAAATACTCTTCTGATCCACGTGGAAGATGTCCACCTATAATGACTGATAGGGGTACATTTTTTCGTTTTTGCAATAAAGTGAATTTGTCCAAAATTTCACTTTATCGCAAGGGGGCAGGGGTGACTCAGTCGGTAGCACCCCAGGCTCATAATCTGTAGTTCCCAGGTTCGAGTCCCAGCTGGGTCAGCGTTGAGATTTATCTCCGCAAAAATTCTCCGCCCTGCCCACAGTCAGTAGGGGACACCGATGGGCTTGGAAAGGCCGCCGTCCGTCAGATGGGACATTAAGCCATGGTCCAGTGTACGGGAGAGCTATATCCTGTGCACGTTAAAGAACACGCTGGATGGCCTTGACGGGAGGCTACCATCTGTCTCCCAACAGCTGTTCCAGTGGGTCCCCTCCCCCAACCTTCTCTGAGCCTTCGGGGTCCATGTGACCTGGCCATTTAGCCCATGGTGTGCAAAAAAGTGCCGTTCAGAGGTAAAACAACCTAACCCAACTATCCCAACTATCCCAAAATTTACCAGTTTTTCACCATTCAAAGTAGATTGAACCAATTTGAAGTATATTTAAAATTGTGATAAAATGCAAAATTAACAGAGGTTTTCAATAAACTGCATTTCTGATGACAAAATGCAGTTCCAACAATATTCCCACAAAAAACAACAATTTTTTTATAGTCCAAGATAATGTTTCTCGGTCTTATCCAAATGGAGAAGCACTGATCCATTGTCATATCATTTTCCTGAATATGAGAGTGGTGTTCAAAACGACTGCCAGATTCTGCACTTCCTTCCCCCAAATATTTAGAGATTTTCAGTGCATCAGTGAAATATAGTCTACTATATTTCAAGCATAGTAGACTATTCCTCTGTCTTAATGCTAAAATTATGTAATAAATTCAATAAAAATATTCTCTACAAGCTGAAGCAAAAGTGTGATGGTGACAGTTGGTTGGGCAGTCATTCCAACAAAAGATAATTTTGTATTTGTTTGTCATTGGATAATATAACATGTTCATTGATTCTGAGCCTAATTTAGGCCTGAAACACGCCTAAATCTTTCCGCGTTTGAGTCCTGAGACTCAAAAGAAGTTAGTGCCTTCTCGATCAATTGAAAATCTCCAGCCAGCTGCTTACAAGTGAATTTCTTTCGTTCCTCAGTTGAGTTCTAGGTTCTTTTGAAATGGAAAGTTTTGTTTTATGATGGAGGAAAATAAGGCTAAATATTAGTTTGTACAGAAGCAGTTTTCCTCCCTTCATAAAGTTTGCAACAGCATGCAATGACATAATTCAGTTTGTATTTTCTGTTCAGATTAAGGTTATTTTTATTTATTTATATCAATCAAGGTATCCAATGTAGAGAACGTAGCAGACAGAACTTTAAGTTTTAGATCTCCATTGGTTGATCTGCTATTTCATCATTTTGGTTGATCTGCTACTTCAATACACTAAGTAATTACCACTTTTGAGTCGATTCAAATTTTAGAGAAAAAATTTACCTCTGGGTGGAATACCAACCTACGATCTCCAGATAACATGCCAGGTACTCTGGACCACTGAGCTACTGACCACTGATCATGATCTCCTCTAATTGATGATATGAATATTTTCTACCTACAGTACATATTCCATTATGTCACATGTAGGCACTGTTCAGGCAATCTGGCCACAAGCGGCAGATAAATGCCATATATATATATATAACTATATATTACAAGTATACAGTTGATTAAATATTGAATAAACTCGACTTTTTTGGTATACACTTTCCAAACCATCGCAGTCTGCAAGAAAAGAACCCGTCCATTACATTGTTGTCATGAAGTGGAGTGTATGCAGTGATTGCCGTTCATCTGCCATCCTGTAAGTTGTTCCTTTTGTGAACCTGATGAAACTTGGTTTATCAAGAACTTCATTTCTTTGTTTCATTGGAGTGGGAACTCTGCAGTGTTTTGCGACTGGCCAGGCAGCAGTCACTGTTTCTTGTATTTAGTCATTCTTTCATGTAGTTGATGAATAAAGTTTACATATGTACATAGCACAAATGTATTGAGTTAGTTATCGGCCACTTTAATAGATGATGGCTTGAACGGAGCTACACTCGTTACCCCAAATAGTCACACAAATTTTCTATGGGATTCAAATCCGGGGATTTGGTGGGCCAGTTGAGATGTTCGAAGACTTCAGAATGCTCGTCCCAATCCGACACACTTCAAGCCCTGTGCATGTGACAGTTGTCTTGGAAGACTGGGGTATCCTTCTGGTGTTCACTGTGGAGATGCTGCACAAAAGGCAACATGTGGTCGTCCAGTAGCTCCATATAGAATTGTCTTGAGATATAGAATCATTACCGCAACCAAAGGACCCATTTCCTCGTACATGAAATACCCCCAGAACATCATAGAGCCTCCTCCAGCTTGAACAGAACTTTGCACACATTCCACATGGAAGGCTTCATGTGGCTTATGATGTGCCCGTTGCCTCGCATCATTCTAGTACAAGCAAAAACATGACAGATCCGACCAGATTACATGCTTCCAAGAGTCGATAGTCCAGTCTTTGTGGCGCCATGCCCACTGTAGCCATGCAACCTTGTGCAGAGCTGTTAATATAGGTCTCTTCCACGGTACTCTGCTCCAGATATCAATGGCATGCAGTTCCCGTCGGAGTGTTCATTTGGAAACAGCTTATAGGCCTGTATTGACTGACTGGAGCAATTTCTGCCTCATTGCAAAGCAGTTTTCCCTTTTATTTTCTAATTCATAGAATATTGATCCTGCTTCCAACTTCTACTTTAAGGTTTTCCTCAGTCCATCTTTTTTCCTGAACAACTAAGAATATTTCTTTTCATGCTCAATTTTTAAATCTTGTTTAACCAGAATTCTTTGAATAAATTCCACAATTCTTGCCTTTGCCTGCTGGTAGCAATCAGCTGTTTCTTGTCTGAAACATTCTTGATTCTGATCTGGATTAGCCACTTATAAGCTTTGATTGCAGATTAGAGATTTGTACCTCATTGTTTTTCACTTGATTTACTATGATTCTCATATTTCTTATCAAAGACTATCAATTTTAAAGAATCAATTTTACTCTACAAATTCGTTTTACAATTCACAATGCTTCTTAAGTTTTGATTACTCTAATTACAGTACCTTTGTATTGACCACTCCTCAGGAGGTCTTGAGTAACTCTGAAAAACTAAACCTATGGTTTAGTTTTTTACCTCCTGAGTGTATTTGCATTTTCTGCAAGTGGGATAATTTTCAATACAGTCATATCACTGTACATCTCAGAAATATTTTTATATTTAAAAAAATTATCTATGAATTCATTACAATACTGAACAGTACAGTTAATATATACGCAGTTGTATCAGAATAATATGACCACCTACCTAATAATGGGAATAACCACCCTTGGCCCAGATGACAGCAGCGAGACAGTATGGCATGGACGCAATGAGGCTCTGGGAGGTTGCCAGAGGCACACATGCACATTCGGACTCCAGTAGAGCACAGAGGTTTTGGAGATGATGTGGTTGTGGGTCTGCATGTCAAACCTGTCGATCCAAATGGAACCACAAGTGCTGTTTCAGGCGAATTTGCCACCAAAGGAGAACGGAGACATCACTGTCATGTTCCTGGAACTAGTCACACACCACCTTAGCGACATGGCAGGGCACATTGTCCTGTTGGTAGACACCATCACCACCAGGGTAAATGTCCAACATGAAGGGATGCATGTGGTCAGCGAGGATGGACAGGTAGCCATTGGCATTCAGGGACCCATCCAGTGGTACCAGCAGTCCCAGGTCATACAAGGAAAACATTCCCCAGACATGCACATTACCACCACCGGCCTGTACTTGACCAACAAGCGTGTCTGGGTGTTGGTTCTTGTGTGTAATGCCGTATCCGCCTGTCTCTTCTGTGGAGTAGAAACTTCAATTCGTCGGAGAAGGCAACCTTTTTCCACTCTTCCACTGTCCAATGACAGTAGTCCCGTGCAAACTGCAGGCATCGTTGCCATTTGACCTTGGTTATGGGCGCTTTTATGCAGCATCAACTCCAGAGACCCATACATAACAGGGTTTTCTCCACTGTTATCAGGGACACATACCTGGGTGCCCCAGCATTCATTTGAGTGGTCAATTGCTGCACTGTTGTGCATCAATTGCCCTTTACCAGTTGACGGAGGTGATGTTCTCCTCTGAGATTGATGGCCTTTGGAGCTCCACAGTTATGACATCTGGAGGTACTCGGTGTACCAGTGGTCCATTCTTGGTACACCCTTAGTACAACACCTCGCAAACAGCCCACGAAGTCTGCTGTTTCCGAGATGCTTCCACCCTTGGCACGGTAGCCGATGATCATTCCTTTCTGAATGCCCCTCAAATCACTACCTCTTCCCATTGAGTTCACATTACTCACTATGGCTCATCTGTCCTGTCTGGCCGTTTATATCTCCGTGTGGTCGACCTTGTCATGTGAACTCTGTGACGTGCCTGGGTAGGTACACTGTGATTTTGTGAGTGGTCTTATTATTCTGATACAACTGTCTATTTTCTCATAGCCAGTACAGTATACTGTAAGCTCTCAGCCAATGCAATAAAGAGAATTGTTATTGATGAGATTTCCTGCTATAAAGTAATGCTCAGAGAGACAAAGCTTCAACCACGGCAATCAACCCTTGATGCCTTCTTCAAGAAGAAGAATGTACCACAAAAATAGCACATCATCCCACTGATAACTCCCATCTTGACTCCCAACACTGTTATGTTCAAGGGTTTGGCATTCACTTGGGATCTTGAACTGAAAACTTGACTTTTAAAGGGTTAAATACTGGGGTAGGGATTATATAAATGTGTTATAAAATACAGTACACTTTAATCTACTTTATATTTTTTTTCATTGTTATTCATTTGATAATACAGAACGTATTTATAAACTCATGTTTAGAACTGTATTAGTGTTTGTAACCCAGTAGACCCCTAATATGTTGATCATAGGTATGTATTATATAGGTATGTATACAATATGTTGATCATAGGTAATAAATTACAATTTTGGGAACGCATATCCATAGGGACTATGGTATAATGACCTTTTGTAGAGCTGGTCAGTTAGCGCTCTCATTTTCAGGAATGCATCATCCCCCACTAATGGGGTTTGTTTATATCTATTTAGCTGTACAACATGTACTTCTTTTAATGAAAAGTTACACAATGGTAAGTACCCCCTATTGTACTACTACTTTCCAGTCAAATATGGAAAATAGGAATAGATGGTGTAAACATATTACAATACGTGAATATAATCCCTACTCCAGTATTTAACCCATTCAGGGTCAGGTTTTTAATTCGAGTCTTTAAATTTTCCAGTGTCACATGTCACATTACATCTAATGAAAGCGAAAGCTTCAGAATAATTTCCAAGAGATGTCAAAACTACTAGCATTTTTTACATAACTATACAGTGCACAGAACTTGCATAGTATACATTGAAAGTCTTGCGACAATTAGTTGTCACCTGACCTAAGACTGCCAGTGGAGAGGCAATTGATGTTATGTCACTTGACCTTGAAAGGGTTATGCTTAGAAATTAGAAAAAAAAAGTGTGACTTATATATGAAAAAATATATTAATATTAAAGATCTTTGCTATTTTATGTTCAACAAAGTCTGCTAACTAATTGCAATTAAATTTTTCTCTTCATTTCATTGATATAGACAATTTATACCAGTAGGGGTAGATCCGGGGGGGGGGGGCATGCCTCTCTTTGAAAATGTTAGTAAAGATAATGGAGGAAAAAAATTATGAAACTTCGCCGTATTTCATATATTTTTCAAGAAATATTTTAAAGACGTCTAAAATGATGAGAAAAATGTTATGCTGCAATGGAAATCCAGTCTCTTGCCGAGAAGAGACTGGAAGACCCTTATTATTTTTTTGTAGATCCAGGCCTGTTTTCCAGTATGTATATATATATCTCAACCTATATCAAATGTATGTATTTTAATATTTCAGAAATAAATATGCTGTGTACACAACTGGTGAAACAAGGACTGCATCAGGATGCAACAAACATAAAAGAAAAATTCTGTCTTAATTGAATAATAAATTAAAAATTGCAGATTATTTATTTTTAAAGGAAAATAATTTGACTAAAATGAAAACATTTTAAATGGCCATGCAACAAAAATGATTTTTTGTTATCTTTTCAGCATAGTGGTTTCCTCTGTCAAATTTCTCTTTCGATTCCATTCTAGTTTGATTTTTATTCTATGGCTTTAAACTTCAAATGTAGAAAATCTTTTATTTCACATTCATAAATATATGCTAATACATTAGTAAAAATGAAATTTTTCTCTGAGAGAGAGAGCTAAAAAAATATCTGCGCTAAAGTCTTGGGAGATAAAACTTCATTTTTAGCTAATTGTGGAACAGAAATAAATAAGGATTTTAGATGTTGAAATCGTATCTGCATATCTGTTGTAATAAGTTTACCAGTTTTTCAGCATAATTAAGTTTTTGAGATTCTGAAGATAAACCCAGATCTTTAAAACATTTTGTAAACCTTCTGTGCATGTGAAAGCTTAATTTTGCCGTACCTACCACAAAAACATGCAGCATATAAGACGAAACTTTGTTATGCATGTGATTAATTATAAATAGAAGAGTTGTCTTCATGTATATTTCAGTTACTAATCAAAAGTTTTGAGTACCTCATCTTAAGGCAAACATACTTTTATTGGTTGACAGTGACAAATGTGACTATTATAATTAACTTTCAACTGTTTAGTTAACAACCATTGTTGATGGCTGACATTCAGATATTTTTATTATTAAACACCGAAAAAAAGATAGGAAATGTGACTCGAGTCCTGTCCTATGTAACTCCTGTTCTAATGATGAATGAATGATCATTTCATTCTTCAATTCTCCCAGAAGATTTGGTGTTATTGTAGAGAGTCACTTTGGAGATTATATCGTGTATTGTGCGGCTGTACCGTCACCCGCTGCAAACCATATGGTGCAGCCGCACAATACACATGGATATAATTTCCGAAGTAGAATTGTTTACAAAACGTCTGAAGAGATGTTAATATTCGAAACATGTCAAGTGACGGTATCTAAATATCGTGTGATCTGTGCAACAGGAAAGACTTACTTTGCTTATTACTAAGAAATCATTAACATCCCTACTATCCTGTATTCACCTATCTAACTGCTATTTTGATTTACTGAAACAATACTAAAACAGCTCGGTTAGTGATTAAGTTTTTAATTTAACTCAGTTGTGTAAAATATGTTATACTTCAATGTTATTTGTTCACGATGTACAAAAACTATATATGTGAATCTGTTATACTTCAATGTTATTTGTTCACGATGTACAAAAACTATATATGTAAATCTGTTAACACACTTTTATTATTATCTACTTCTTTAATCTGACTTTCAATGGCTCTGAAATTCCTGTGGATAGGGAGAATTCTCAAAAACAGCTGGACTGAGAAAATTCATCATGAGTTTATAGTTACCAAAAATGATATTGCCTTTGTAGCACATCACGCTCTTACATTTTGTCAAGTCATATTTCTTACATATTTTATTCAGCTAAAAGTCCAATTGCTGAAAATACTTCTTTTACTATAATAAGAGTTTCAGTAGCTATTTATTAGCTACTTTCTCTACATTGACATAAAATAATTCAGTATTTTACCCATTTTGTTTCATATCAGCACTTTATGTACACTTGACATTAAATGAATTATTCTTATTTATAAATGTGTATTAAACATGACTTTCATTGCAGTACTTTACCTACATGTGTAATAAAACACCTGCGTACCATGTTAATGCTTTTAATTTCATAAGGCCGGGTACCTCTTATTCCAATACTCCTCCCATGGTCCTGAGGTTACTAAAATAAAGGAGTTCAAGCATATTAATTTTTATTAAAAATTGGAATTATGTATAATTCCTAGATCAGCTATGTTCTTGTCATTGTTCCATGTAATTTTAATTTCCATGTAATTGTATTGTCACCTGAATAAAGGTATTGTTAAAAGATAATGTACATTTTTTCATCTACGTTCTGTAAACCATATCTATCAAATCTACAAAACTTTTCACTAGCTGGTATTGACACACAGAAAAGGTTGTCTCTGCTATAGCTGTGCAGGCAAAAGCTATTTCTGATGACGTTTTATTGGCATGCGTGCCAAAAGGTGGCATGCAAGACGATTTTTATTGGCATGCCACTGAGGTGAAAACAAATACATGTCTATGGATAGTGTAGAGAATTGTTAACAGTAGCACTAGCAATTCAATATATATTTGTAGTTGAATAATTAGTGGCGAGAAGGCGATTATGTTGCTATACTTAGTATTTCAATTATGTGCCCCTACATTACAATGATCTCATCAAATAACTGATTGCACATTTTCAAAATATACTTCATCATAAAAATATTCGCAGTGGCCTGGTATCAGTGATGTGCTAGGCATAGGAGGTGGAAGTTTGCTTGTGAATGTTTGCATTTGACTGATTTTGGTTATGGTAAATGAACTTGGGTAAAAAATTAAGGACTTAAATATTATGTTCCCATTGCTTTTTGCTTGACATTTTTCGGGTTATCGGTTTGTGAATTTGTCCAAATAGTTGTCCCACTCTAACTTTCGAACGCGATGCAGGAACGATGTATGTGTCAAATGAAAGCTTGTAATGGGGTGAGCGTTATAGGCTATAAAAAATTGACCCCCCATATTTTCTCTTCCCCCTCTAAAAAGGGGAAATATGAAAACCATCGTTTCCTTATATATCCTGAAAGCGAGTGTGGAAAGTAACTAGCTATGCATCAAATGACAGCTTGTGACGCAGGGAGTGTCATAGGTAGGGCCGTCGCTAAATTATATTTATCCCTGAGGCAAACAATTAAATATCGCTCCTGATGAATTATAAGACAATAATATAAGAAAATCTCCAATTGCTAATGATAAATATAACGTAAATTAAGCAAAACTGACTGAGGAAAAGTAAAGCAATATTGTTTCTTTATAGAGATAAAAAATTATTTGGTGTTGCATAGTTATTGATGAAATATTACAATTTACACTTTCCAAAGTTAGAATTAGCGTGACCCCCTCTCATTCAATCATGCACAATTGATCATATATTAGATAGTACTCTTAGTTAGTGATTTGTATTATTACTGTGAATATAATACTCTATGCATTAGCGACAAAAGAAATTTGATGCCAGAAAGATGAAAAAACACATGACTTCCTTTTTCCCGATTAACCTGTTCAGTGCCACGAGCTCAGCATCTGAGTGAAGAATTGCCCTTGAATGCCAAGCACTCAGCATCATGGCGTTTTTCTCGATTTTATTTCTCGTGCTATTTTGCTTTCATCCTTGTTATTTTATTAGAAAGTTACAATGCATTTTCAGCTGTCTTTCTGAATTTTTTTTTTCAAATTGATGTAGTTCATAGTTGTTTTAAAAACTGATTGTTTGTAAAAGGTATCGAATTTCTCTACCAAGAGAACGAAGGTAATCAAAGGCGTAGGATATATACCACGTGACCTATGGCCCAACTTTCTCACCCCTCTTCCCGTTGCTTCAAGGCATGAGGTTCTGAAGGTAATCCAATCTGCAGTCAATTGTCTAACGTGGGAGGAGGGTTATATATTTTTGTCACGGCGGGCTGAATTTCTTACGACGATACAGATTCAGCAAGTTATATTTGAAATTGTACAATCTTCGTATTAAATGTCACGTGAGGTTAAATATGGGCAAATATAACTATATAATTCTTTCCTTTTCATAGCGTGAAACATAGCAACACTGAAATTTACAGCTGTCGTGAAACTTATATAAACGATCAATTATGCTAAATAAATCAAACAAATTAAACGTTTATTCACTTATTGAATGCTATTTCATATATCTTTCCGGGTTATCTGTAGATGGATTTGTTAGCCACACAATTAACTATTTTTAGGAAATCAAATTTCCTTACTGCAAAATTTACAGCAATCCTTGCTGTAGTACTAGTAAAAATAACGACAATTTCCGAAACCACTAGGATAGCAGCAGGATATGTTAGACAGCTTAAGAATAGATTAATCCTGTCACATATTATTCAGTATTATTACTTAATCATCTTTTCACAATTAATATAATTAATCGCGAAATTTTGAACATAAACAGCTTAACCTCCATTTCCCAAAGTCGTCAAGTAACGCATTCATAACGATAAAATTATTGATTTTAATATAATTGTAGTTGTAACAAGAAAGTTAACTAAGCATGCAGCTTCGGTGCAGTATTGGGGCCTCAGCCGCCATGTTGTACTTTTCTCCGGAATGTTTCCTCAGGACTGTAACGTTGAGTTGCGATATCCATCCGCATGTTCCAATGTTTGTGACTGATATATGCTGTTTAGAATAATTCTCTGTAAGAGATTATTTGCTTTCGGGGCTTAAGTTGATTCTTTAGTGATGAGTATTATTGCTTTTGATTCCAGATGCTTACGCAGTATCTTGGGCATTAGGTGGTTCAACTTTGTAACTAATGATGAGGTTAGGCAAAGGAGTTTGCAACCTCCTTTAAGCAGCATATTGTGCAGAGAGAGACTCCGTTGGTTTGGCCATGTTGCCCGTATGAAAAATTATAGATTGGCGAATACGGTTATGAACAGTGTGCCTAAAGGCCTCAGAAAGAAGGGGAGACCTAGGATGCGGTGGGCAGACAATGTCAAACAGGACCTTGTTAGAATTGGTGTGCAGTGGCCAGATGCAGTAGATGTTGCTCAGGATAGACTTGCTTGGAGAACTAAATTGCACGGTCTGGTTGGACCTCCAACCATAGCCCATGGCTGCTTGAGGAGGTCCTGATGATGATTATTAATAAAATAAGATTAATCCTAATAATAATAAGGTCCTGATGATTTATAATTAATAATAAGGTCTTGATGATGATTATTAAGGAAATTTACTTTTGATATTTATTTTAGGGGCTTTTTAAGTGCGAAACGAGATTTCATTGTTTAGCTATAAGCGTTGTTAATGAAATATTCTGATGAGATTTTTTATTTTTGGGCTTTTTTTCAACTGTCTTTAAGATATTTTTCTGTAAGCTGCTCATAGTATTGAGCAACTTTGTTTAAAAATTTCATCGTGTTTTCCATTTCGCAGGGATTGTAGTAATTCAAGGGTCGCGATAACATAACTTTTTTTAGTCAACATCTTAAAATTTTATTTCAAATAGTTACTTATATTTTAATATGTTCATTCATTCATAACAGAACTATAGTGCGTTTAAGTAATGGTGTGGCAATCGTTAATAGCTTAACCATTAAAAAGTGCTCCAAAAAATTAGTGACCGACTAACAGTCAAGTCACTAAAAGGCATAATACTTAGTATAATCTAAAACATAAGACGTGCCGTTTTTTATTCGTACTTGATAAACAACCAAGATTGTTAGGAAAAATTAGCTCTTCCATTAAATACAGTATAGGGATATTAAAAACCCAATTTCCATTATTTGTTCTACTTTTACGTTTCCCCCCAAAACAATTACGAAAAAATCTTTTTGTTATAAATTCATCATATTTTTGTAAATTTTTTCTTGCTGTACTGTTTATGTCGCGCAAATTTATATTTATCCAAAAAATAATACTTAAAATACACGTGGTCAAAAGAAATTATTTTGCTTTTTCACCAATTGCAAACATGTTCTCTTTTGTTCTCCACCGTTTTTTTTGTCCTTTTAGAACACTGACATTTCGTAACCCTACGCCAACAATGCAGCACCCACCTCATACTAATTTTTGCTTCTAATGATACAGTACTGTGCGAATTAGTTGGGACAAGCATCATGAAGCTGCATAAGGAGACAGGGTCTGTGGACACGTCCCGTAAAGGACATTATACAAGAAAAAGAAAAACCACCCCTAGAGATGATAGTCTAATTCGAAGAATTAGTATCATAGACCCGAAGAAGACCAGTGGAGACATCAAAGGGGAGATTGCATCTCAGGGTGTTAATATAGATGCTTCCGCAGTACGTCGTCACCTTCTGGAGTGTGGCCACCGGGCTCGACGCCCCTCCAAAAGCAATTTTTGACACCTGCTATGTAGCAAAAAAGGCTATCCTGGGCAAAGAAACATCGAGACTGGACTGTAGAGAATTGGGAAAAAGTGATATTTTCCGACGAAACCCACTTTGAGGTGCATGGCTACAGGTCAAATTTCGTCCGCCGCTCGCCTGGAGGAGCAATCCCCCAAACACCCACCCAAAGTCATGTTTTGGGGATGTTTCACAGCTTCCGGGCTACAGACGCTTCACCCCATTGAAGGAATGATGGACAGCAAAAAGTACATAGGCGTTCTGGAGGCGAAAATGGTCCTCAACACTGCAGAAACTGTTTCCTAACGGCGATGGGGTATTTCAACAGGATCTGGCTCCATACCACAATTCTAAACTTGCTAAGAGCTTCTTTACCCAGCAACATTTGAAGGTATTGGAATGGCCAGGAAATTCACCCGATCTAAACCCCATTGAAAATTTGTGGGCCATTATTAAAGCGTGCATATCTAAGATGGATTGCACGACGAAAACCAAAATGATAGTGTCATGAAAGTGTAGTACCACGACCCTGAAGTGAAGGAGATGTGTGGAAAGCTGGTGGCATCAATGGTTAAGAGAGTGGAAGTAATTAAAGCTAAGGGGGGTTCACAATCACTATTAACTACACTATTAAACAAATAAATATTTTAGTTGTCTTTGTTACTGCATTTCCCTATTGTCCCAACTAATTTGCACAGTACTGTATATGAAACATTTTTTCTTATTCTTCAAAGGTTTACTCAAGAAGTTTGCTACTGCACAGCATGCTGGTGGAGTAAAAGTCACTAGGTAGCAGCTGTAAGTGGTTTGTCAATATCATTTGGATATAATCCTTTCACAGTAACGAGAGTACGGAGCAGTGATCCAAGATCGAGTCATTGGGTGAAATAATGACGTCACTGAAGACGACAACATGCAAATATACGCAGCACGTATATAAGGGCTAGGACTCGAAGAAAAAAGTTAATTCAGGTCTTACAGAACAAAATCTTGAGAGCTGCGGTCGATGCCCCCTGGTTTGTTACTAATAGACTACTTCATATTGACTTAGGCATCGACCACATATATACAGGTGTTAAGAACACCTCGAAAAGTTTCTTCGATGGTGTGAGCAATAATCCAAACGAGATTATTTCTTCTTTGTTACTTTATGATAACACTGTGTTGAATAAGTACAAGAGGCCTAAAACGGTGGCCTCTGAGGAGAAGCTTCCCGTTTTAGGTCTTTTGTGCATTTATATTTGCTTTTGTAGCATCTCTTATTGCTAGCCCTTCGGGGCCCACTCATGGGTGGTTTACTTTTTGTTTTACTCATGCCAATTAAGACATATCTTCAGATGGAGATGGTCAAGGGTAAAGTTTTACACGGTACATCGCATATCCTTTAACGATCTACGAAAAAAAGTGTCGAAAAAAGTGAAAATCGTGTTGTTCAGTGCTCTTTGAGGAAGCTACCATGCCTGGGCGACGCAGGCGCATATTCAGTTAGCGGAGTTTTAGCAAGGTCGTATAGTGGGTCTTCGGGAAGCAGGTTGGTCTTTTCGTCAAATCACACACCGCGTTGAACGAGGTATCAGCAGTGGTGTGATGGTGGCGTCGATAGTGAGAAAAGCATTCGCACACTCACAGACGTGATTGCTGCAACAGAGTTACGGACGCACGAGGATTGGCGTATCAGGAGGGCGGTGGTGGCATAATAGACGGTTATAACATCACAAATTTGATCCTCTGTCATACCAAAAGGTGTCTACAAGAACGATACGCAATCGTCTTTTGGAAGCAGGACTAGGGGCACGCATGCCCCTGGCACGGTTACCACTGTCGAGAACGTTTGCAGTGGAGTTAAGAACGAGTCCATTGGAGGGAAGAATGGCGTCTATGGTCTTCAGCGATGAAAGTCTATTCTGCTTAGGAGCGCCTCACGGTCGTTTAAGCGTTCGAAAGCGATAAGGTGAATGGCTTCCATCGTACATCCGCCAGTGACACACAAGGCCTACACCGGGCATCCTAGTGTGAGGAGCGATTAGCCATCGCTCTCGTACGTGTCTGTTTGTACCGAGTATATTGAATAGCAATATGTACGTCAGCAACATCGTGCAGCCGATTGTCCTGCCATATTTGAGTGTAATCCAAAATGCAATATTCCAGCAGGAAAACGCTCTCCCATACTCCGCCCAGGCAACTCAATGCTCTTCTGGCAGTGCATCAACTCCCTTGGCAAGCACGCTCTCCAGATTTGTTTCCAATCGAGCATATCTGGGACTGGATTGGACACCCGCGGACATCAGACAACTACCATCGCTGAATTACGCGTCCAAGTTGAAAGCGCATGGAATGCATCAATAAATTTTTATTTATAAAAATAAAATAAAAATAAATACCCCCTCAAGCAGCTGCTTGCCACAGAGGTTTATTTTTTAGGGTTTTTTTTCACAAGTAGATTATACAGTATTGTATCAATACAAAAACACATACATAATGTATATAAATTACGTTTAAATTGTTACGATTATAATTTGTGGAATTTTTTACTCGATCAGGGGGGGGGGGAGTCAAGTACCCCGCCCTCTTTTTCCTGGCTTGATTGCGTTACCCCCCCCCCCCCCCAGTATTTTTTTTCTAGATCCCGGCCAGACAGCATGCATTTTATTGTACCGGTGTTTTATGATACGTCAGATTTTTTTTTCTTCCTATCGGGGCTCAACAATTATCAAAATAATTCGATCCAAAGCTCAAAACTTTCGGCCTCCTAAGTTGAGCACGAACTCATCTCTCATATTTATATACAGAATTTATACATCAACAACGTGAATAATCCGTAAAATGATTCGGTGCTAGAAATTATTGGAAATCTAACATGCAAAACTTTATATGATTACAGAACTCAAATAGTTCGTCCATAATGAAGTTATATTCCTTGGCCATTTAATTGCACAAAGAAACACAACAGCCATTAAATATTTTTATTCAGTGCTTCAATTGCTTTACAATAATTTTTATTCATCTAATTTAGTATGTCAAAGGAACATTTTTATTGCGTGATTCTAACATTTTATGCAAATTTTTCCACATTTAAATTCTAGAGAAGTGGCAGATAAAAAATAAAGACAAATGTTACTTTCACAAAGTTGAATTACCCGTTTTGGATCAGTCAGTAATCAGCTCTGCTAAATAATTTAATATTTGCAAAATCACCAATGTGATGAGTTTTAAACTCTCACAATAAGAATTCAGTGGGTGCAAGACTTGCCATTAGTAAATCTTTCAAAATTTATATAGCATGTTATGCGATGTTTTCAAAAATATCTACTGGCTGGGAATTGGAGAAAAGCTGATGACTGACACAGAAATTTTTTATTGGGAATACTACTGCCTCATCACAAATATTAAGTATAATGCTATACAATGAAAACTATTTTACCATGATTTTAATCTCCTAATTACACCTAAAAATTGAAGTGAAAAATGCGTTTAAATAGAAACTCTTTCAATAAGAAATTTAGACAGGAAAGGAAAAACCTTGTGACACAAAATCAGGTGATTAACGCATTTCTCTTTTTGTTTTTCCAATTAGGTTTATGAAATATGTGTCAATGAAGCACTCATCTTTAAATGAGTAACTCTGTATTGTGAATCTGAACTGTAATACCACCGATACCATATCACTCGATAAATCTAAAGTGCTTCCTTGTGCAAAAGAATTCATGTATCTTAGTAGTATATTTAAACGCAAACCCATATTTTAAGGCTCTGGTAAATTTCAATTAGATTTTCAGTAAAATATGTGCACTACAAACTATATTTCGGAAAAAAAAAATCAGTAAGTTACAATGAACTTTTTTTTTTGCTATTCCACGGGTTTAAGTGTAATGAACCTTGAAAGTATGAAGGCAACAAGAAAGCTTGCAAGAGTGAAAAAAATTGCAAATATATAAAATGTTTCTTCATCAAAAATGTCTGCAAAGGCTGGTAACTGATCATAAACTTTGTTAAAGATATTGATATTAGTTTTATATGACTGCTTCATTTTTAAATGTTGATTTTCGTCAACAATTACACTGCTTAAAAAAACTTGAAGGATGTTTTCTCAATGAAATTATGCCTATAATTATCAAAGCAAGTAGTTTGGTACTGTCTATGTCTTCTTCTTTTTCTTCTTATAACTATCGGAACTTGAGCTTTTTAAAGTTACTAGTTGACTTTCGTCAGGTACATCAAATCTTTCCACAATTTTGTTAAATTCTTGAACCACTTCAAGTGCAGAAAGTTGAGCAGTTTTAAATAATACTTCCTGTCCACTATCTGAAAAAATAATACACACACGTATATATATAAATGAACACTTCAATATTTGAACATCAATAGACAACTGCATTCATCAGATTGTTGATAAAAATGAATTAAACATAATATTTTAATAACAATAAAATGCTCCAATTCTAACTTGTTTAAACATGTTCACTATTGCATAAAATTTTGGAATCTGGCCTGCTGTGAATCACAAGTACTCATTCTTGTCTTCCGTTCTGTGCTCCTTGATATTTTCAGAATGGTATTAACTATTTTATACAAATGACATATTTGCAATCTGCGTGAGTGAAAGAACTCATAATTTATATTAAGCTAGTCATGGGTAATTTGTGATGCACACAGTTAAAATTTGCTTCTCTGGCATGATACCAATAACGTGATGCTTTGAGAAAAAAAGACTTTCTTTTCAATATAAAAAAAACAGGTTCAGTTTTGTTTTTGGCAAATTAAATTGAAAAATATATACAGTAATAACAATGACACTATTCCAAAGATTGTACTATACGTTCACATCAGTATGGCTACTATTCAATGTTGCAATTTCCTTAACTCTAAATTGAACATATTTCGAAATTCGGGATTTATGTTCATAGATTTGATTTTAATATTAATCACTTTTTTTTTTATATAAAAATCGTATGAAGTTATGGAGGGTTGTTTATAGTCTCTAAAGATTTCTAAATAAAAATGGAATAAACAAAATTATTTTGCATTTTTTCTAAAAATCTTCAGATTATTATGATAAAAATAAAGAATAAGACATTGAAACTATTATTTTTCAGTTAATAGGACTAAAACTTTAAAAATTAAATATTCAGTTTCATTTTCTGCTAATTAGAACATGGATACTCACACATTTTTAATATAATTTTCAACTGGTTTATTAAGTTGACAATTGTCAGTACTATTGTGCTTCTATGAGGCAGATCAAATGGTGTAGCATGGGTGGGTGATAAACTTAATAAATACCCCCTCAAGCAGCTGCTTGCCACAGAGGTCTGACAGGAGCCTGTCAGTTTATATGCCATAGTAGGTCTGTGAGGATGGCAGGCCCTTAGCAGAAAAACGACACAAACAGCCATGCCTTAACCGGGGCTCGAAACCAGGTCCCTTAGATCAGTAGCCAAGCGCGCTAACCACTCGGCCATGGGACGGGCAGGGTGATAAACTTACTTAGTAAAAATTTAAAAAAAATAGTTTGGCAACTTACATTAACATAACAATGTTTTAATCTACATCCACAAACAAAATTCGTGATTGTGCCACTTGGACTGTTTTACCTATGAGCAGCACTTTTATGCACACAATAGGCTATATGGCGAGGTCACAAGGACCCTGAGGGTTCAGAGGAGGTTGAGGAAGGGGACCCACTGGAAAGCTTTTAGGAAACATAGTAGCCTCCTATCAAGGCCATCCAGCATGCATGGCTCTCCCACACATGGGGTCACGGCTTAACATCTCATTTGGCGGAGGTGACCTTTCCAAGCACATGGTGTTCCATACTGACTGAGGGCAGGTCAAGGAGTTTTGCAGAGATTAATCTCAATGCTGGCTAAGGTGAGGTTCAAACCTGGGAGCTTCAAATTATAAGCTTGGCACACAACTGACTGAATCACTCCTGCCCCATGTGGGCAGATCTGTAGAGATAGTTTATCTTTGAACACGAGGTATACTTGTTAGAGATGGGCTCAGGCCCGGGGCATTGTAGGGCTATGCTCTAACTTGGTCATACTCATAAGAGTACGGATGATTTGGGCTAGATCATAACTGAATTTCCAGTTTTTCTCCAAATTACCAAAAATTTAAGAAAAATTCCTTTTTTATAATTTCAACCGTTTAATACATCAATAAACAGTAAATCCACAGAGTTATCTGTTGATTTTGAAGTCAATACAGTATATCAATAAAGTTTTGTGGGAAAAAATGAGTTTTGCTGACGTGTGGGAATCCAACCCAACAATGACGGGAGATTGATAGGCCCCATTGGCGAGAAAAAAGATGGAACAGGTATTAGTTTAGTGGTATTAAAACATTCTGGCATGTATCTGGAGAGATGGGTTTGAAACCCACTCTTGAACAAAATTCATTTAGCTCACAAAACTATTAATTGATTTTAATCAGTCTTTAGTAATTAAAATTGATTATCATTCAGCCTTTCACAATTTTTCTTTTAGGTATTTCCTTTTTGCTCAATATATTACTCTTAATGTCACTCAAGAATTTTTAGTTTCTGCAAATTATCTCTAGCATTTTCAGTTCCAAATAACATTAAGATTTTGATTTTTATCATAAAATAATTATAACTTTTTGTAGTTTATAATACAAAGAATTAAAAAAAATAGTTCAACAGCATGAAGGGCTGAATTCCAGGTAAGAGGACAAGTGGGTCTGCCTCCCCTTTGAGAATGGAGGCATTAATTATTATATTTGTGAATTCTTTCACGCATTTTCCAAGAAAGTTTATAAACTCTAAAACGGAGGAGAATATGTTATACTCTAATAGAAATCCTGTATCTTTCCCCTAATTATTTTCTTGATCACCATAGCAACATGCATTTTATCTCGCTTTCCAAAAATAAAAAACTGATAATGGGTGCCCTTTGTTGTTTGTCTTTGGACATTGAACTTTTTTATTTATACAAATAAATAATTCTTTTTTGCTGTATTATAAGTATTTATGAAATATTATAATTCACACTTTATGAACTCCCAAAATCTACAATTCTGCCCTCTAATGGCAGAAAAAGTTGAAAATTCCGAAGTTTAAATGAAAATTGCAAATGACGTATTTATGCTTGATAACTGAAATTTTGATGGTGGGTTGAGTTGTTTTACCTCTGAGCGGCACTTTTTTGCACACCATGCTCTTTTTGTTGCCATATCTCCATGGTATCCCTGATGCCCAATTTCAACATGATAATGTCTGCATGCACACATTGTCAACATCAAGACAAAGTGTCCAGATGCTGCCTTGGCCAGCACGATCCCCATACTTCTCCCCAATAATGTGTGGGACATCATTGGCAGATGAGACCATGCCTCTGCACAACCCCCTTGCAATGTCGATGAATTATGCACACATCAACAACACATAGTCCTCAATACCTCAACACATAATTCAAGGACTTTTCCACTCAATGCCACGCCATTTTGCCAAATGTAGAGGGTGATCAAAAAGTCGCTGTGCACCTAATACGGAATGAGAGATTCGTACCTGTACAATTACAATAAATGTTGAAAGTGTGTCCCGCATGTCTCCACACATTTAGTGACACACCGAACTGTGTTCTTGAAGATGTCGTTCAGCGCAGCATTGTCCACATTTGGAACATATTCTGCGATGTCTGTCTTCAAACCATCAATTGTATGGGGATTGTCTGAATACACAGAATTTTTCATTGCTCCCCAGGGATAAAAATCAGGTGAAGAGAGGTTCAGGGATCTCGGAGGCCAAATGTTTTTTGAAATGATTCTGTCCCCAAACACGTCGTGCAAGAGTGCCATGACATATGCGATGTGTGGGCCGTGTTCTGGTGTTTGACAAGGTCTTTTTTTCTCTTTAGTTTGGTTATTGATTATGTTATGCGAAATTCTTTTCAAGTGAATGATTTTGGCCTTAAATGGTCTAGAGATTTCAAAATTTCTGATTTAGATTATTCAGATGATTTGGCCTTGTTGGCTAATGATGTCGATGAGATGAATTCTTTCATTAGGGCTGTTGATGAGACTGGTAATAGAGAAGGTTTGGTGATAAACAGAGATAAAACTAAAGTGATTAAAATTAATCAGGCAGTTGGTACTTCTGTCACTCTGAATGGTTGTGGCACTTCAGCAAATGTCTCATTTTAATTATCTTGGGAATTATGTAACAGATACTAGTGATGTGCAGGATGAGATTAACAGGTGAATAGGGATTGCCTCTGGGACTTTTAGGAATGTATGGAGTGTGTGGAGAAATAGGCATATACACCTAAAGACTAAAATTAGACTGTATAATAGTTTGGTTCTTTCTAGAATTAATTATGGTAGTGAAACTTGGATGCTTTGTAAAACAAGATAACAGGAAATTAGATGCTTACATCGGACATTAGGTGGGGTGGTTCAACATAGGTAATGATAATGAGGTAATGAAGCATAGGCATAGGGTGGTTCAACTTTGTAGTAATGATGAGGTTAGGCAAAGGAGTCTGCAACCTCCTTTAAACAGCATATTGTGTAGAGAGAGAGAGACTGTTGGTTTGGCCATGTTGCCCATATGGATAATTATAGATTAGAGAATAGGGTTATGAACAGTGTGTCTAAAGACCTCAGAAAGAGGGGGAGACCTAGGATGTAGTGGGCAGACAATGTCAAACAGGACCTTGTTAGAATTTAGTGGCCGGATGCAGCAGATATAGCTCAGGACAGATATGATTGGAGAACTAAATTGGGAGGCCTGGTTGGACCTTTGTAGCCCATGGTTGCTTGCAGATGATGATGTGTACATTAAAAATGAGATTATTTTTGTAGTGTGGAGCAAAAAACAATTGTTCAGCTATATATTGTGGTTAAATTGTTCTCTCAAATGAGATAACATACTTCTGGAGGGTTTCTTGAGTGCAGAATAAAAACTTGCTATTTAGGGATATGCTGTATTTAAAATTGTTGTCTTTGATGATATTATATATATTTTTTAGCAATTCATTTTTGGATGTGGAATGGAAATTTGCTGTTGAATGATATGCTTTAGTTAAAAGTGACTTTGATGCAATTATATATATTTTTTGTGGCATTTTTTGAGTCATCATCATCATCCTCAAGCAGCCATGGGCTACAGAGGTCCAACCAGACCACACAGTTTAATTCTCCAAGCATATCTGTCCTGAGCTACATCTGTTGCATCTGGCCACTGCACACCAATTCTAACAAGGTCCTGTTTGACATTGTCTGCCCACCGCATCCTAGGCCTCCTCCTCCTTCTGAGGCCTCTAGGCACACTGTTCATAACCCTATTCGTCAATCTATAATTATCCATACGGGCAACATGGCCAAACCAGCGGAGTCTCTCTCTGCACAATATGCTGCTTAAAGGAGGTTGCAGACTCCTTTGCCTAACCTCATCATTAGTTACAAAGTTAAACCACCTAATACCCAAGATACTGCGTAAGCATCTAGAATCAAAAGCATCTAGTTTCCTGTTATCTTGTTTACACAACGTCCAAGTTTCACTACCATAACTAACCCTAGAAAGAACCAAACTATTATAGTCTAATTTTAGTCTTTAGGTGTATACGCCTATTTCTCCACAATCTCCATAGATTCTTAAAAGTCCCGGCAGCAATCCCTATTCGTCTGTTAATCTCATGCCGCACATCACCAGTATCAGTTACATAGCTCCCAAGATAATTAAACTGTGACAATTGCTCAAGACTGCAACCATTCAGATTAACTGAATCACAACCTGCCTGACCAATTTTCATCACTTTAGTTTTCTCTCTGTTTATAACCAAACCTACTGTACTACCAGTCTCATCAACAGCTCGAATGAGAGAGATCATCTCATCAACATCATTTGCCAAAAGGGCTAAATCATCAGCATAATCTAAATCAGAAATTTTCCTATCTCCAGCCCATTTAAGGCCAAAATCTTTCCCTCGAAGTGAATTTTGCATAACATAATCAACAACCAAACTAAAGGGAAAAGGAGACAAAATGCACCCTTGTCGAACACCAGACGTAATGCTAAACCAATTGCTACAAGACTTACCAACTCTCACACATGACTCAGTGTTATTATAGAGAGCTTTCATTATGTTAACTAACTTGTCTGGTATACCATATGATCTCACAATCAACCACAAATTATGACGATCAACAGAGTCGAAAGCCTTTTTGAAATCAACAAAGCTAGCAACCAAAGGTTTCTGAAACTCGCAACATTTCTCAAGAATCTGCCTAAGTGAAAATATCTGATCTACACATCCCCTACCACTTCTGAATCCACATTGCTCATCACGCAATTGCCTGTCAACCAGATTCTTAATTCTATTAAGCACAATCATGGAAAGAACTTTACCTGGAACAGAGAGTAGGCGGATACCCCTATAGTTATCACAAGAACTGCAATCACCTTTTTTGAAAATAGGGATAATAATAGCTCTGGTAAAATCTTTAGGAACCATGCCTTTATCATAAAAGTTATTCAAAATTTCAGTCATCCAAGTGGTAACCAAAACATTCCCAGCTCTGAGCATTTCTGTAATAATTTCATCCACCCCTGGGGATTTATGATGTTTCAGTTTAGAAATAGCCAAACTAACTTCAGATTGTGTTATAGGGCCAACATTAAAGCTGCCAATGCATCTATCATCATTACAAACAATGGGAGTAGAACTAACCACATTGTTTAGAACATCACTGAAATGCTCAGCCCACCTAGCCATGAGAGAATCCTCACCTTCTATAACCTTACCTTGTTTATCCTTCAATCCCTGTATGCCAGTCCGTTTTCTACCACATAAAACGTTAACTATCTGGTACAGCTCTCTGCTGTTGTGCTGCCTAACTGCTTCCTCAGCTTTGTCAGCCAAGCTATCAAGCCAAAGACTTTTATCAGTAGCTAACTGATCCTTTACATGTTTATTAAGCTCTCTGTAATCTTTTCTATTAGGACTAGTAGGGTACTGATTAAGGACATTCCTGCAGTTCCTTCTTTCAGAAATAAGCTCAATTGCCTTATCACTTAAATAATTCTGACTCTTCTGCTCCTTTTTTCCTAATAGAGTACTGTTAGTGTCCAAAAAAGCCTGTTTAAAATGATCCCATTCTTCCTCAACATCAGTAGTAAGCATACCATGATTGTCATAATGACTAAGTAACCTATCATGGTAAGCTCTAGCTATAACTGGGTCTTTCAGAGCTTCAGTATTAAAGGTAAATTTTTTAACCCTAGCACAACACTTTTAAGTTTAAGTTGCAAGACACTTTTAACAAGGTAATGGTCAGATCCAATTTCAGCTCCCCTATATGCCCTGGTATTTCTAACAGAACTAGCCCATTTGCTGTTAATTAATATATAATCAATCATATTCTTATGCAGCCCATCAGGTGAAACCCACGTGTATTTATGTACGTCGCGATGTTTGTAATATGTGTTAGTTATTCTGAAACCGTTGAGTTTACTTACCTGTAGGAGACGTTGCCCATTACCATTGCAGCTACCAATACCAAAAGGGCCTATCACCCCTCCCCAAAGATCAGAGTCAGTACCAACTTTGGCATTGAAGTCACCTAGAACAAGGGTAATATCTCCTTTCTTGACAGAATTCAAAATATCCTGTAGTTGTCCGTAAAATCTATCCTTCTCATCCTCATCAGAATCCTCAGTGGGGGCATAACAGCAGATAACATTTATGTCTTTAATGCTTGTCTGAAATTTTGCTGTAAGAAACCTTTCATTAATGCACTCATATCCTAGAAGAGTATCACTAGCATGTCTGCTGAGCAGCAGACCCACACCTTGGTGATGCTTTCCATCCTCCCTCCCTGTAAAGAGAAATTTAAAGTTATTTTTAAGTATCTCACCTTTACCTGTCCATCTGGTCTCTTGCAAGCCTAGAATATCTAGGTTATAGCACTGGAATTCCTGCATGAGGACATCAAGAGAATAATCTCTATGTAATGTCCTCACGTTCCACGTTCCTGCAGAGAGAAAATGATTAGTAGGATTTTTAAAGAAATTAGGTTTATTGAGATTGGTAGTGCCAACAATATCAAACAGCCCCCTGATCGCAGGCATGGGGCAAAGACCCGTTCCTCCTCCGCTAAAGGCTGAAGTCACCGATGCTGGTAGGAACTTCAGGCACCACCTTTTCAAGTGGACTTTTTCAAGAGCCACATGGCCTGCCTGAGACGCATTACTCCAGTTTAGGCTTGACGATGCCCAACTAGCTAAGTAAGGTTCAGGTACCTGCGATGGCCTCTGATTAGGATTATCCACCAGCTGATATAAGGTATCCCATGCCTCTGTTCACTTAGAGCTGGCAACCCAGAAGCAAACAGAAAACACAGCGGCAGACTCTCCCTCAACAGAGGCCCACCAGTGCAGCAAGTCCAGGATCAATAATCAAGCTCAAATCCATAAACAAGTCCAGTCTAGTAGGTATAAATGGTCAGCACCAGGACCCTGTGAAGTTGACCACTCCTCAGCAGGGTTGAAAAAAAAGAAAAAAGTGGCCATAGATGACTAGATCAGCAGGCCATACTGAACTGGCAGCCCTCCCCTTCCGTTCCCTTCCAAAAGAGAATATCTGCAGAATGAAAATTTATTATTTAACCCATCCAGGGTTCCACCTGAAAAATTGGTTTACATCCAGAGGCCTGGCTATTTTTTCACTCTGATCAGCCAAAAAAAATAACTTTTGAACTTTTTTGCCAAATAAATAACGAAAGAAATTATAGCATGTTCTATGTCAAATCAATCAGCATTTAATTTTGGATTTTCTGAAAATAAAATATTTTACAAAAGACAATTAGTTTTATTTTAATAGGGCATTTTTAAGGTCATGTTGTAAAAAAAATGCATCTGGCAATGCAAGTAAAAATTTATTTTAAAAAACTAAACAGACAGAAATAATTATAATACACATGAATAAAAAGGGTATTTATTTCTGAATAAAAAAGAAACAAAAAAAAATTACTTGAAGCAAGAAAATTACTCATGTTTTGTAGTTTTTTTCTCAGTACCATACTTTGAGAAAAGTCCAGGCTTTTTGCCAACTGTGATGAGTCATATCAACAAGTCAACTTTGAAATTAAAAAAAAAGAACTAATCAACTGAAATAGGTCATGTTATACATATCAAATTTAACAGAATTTACAAATTTTATAAAAAAATTTAGGAAATTTTAAAGTATATATTAATTAATAAGACTTTTTTTACAGTGATAAAGTGAAAAAATAGATCAGACCATGCAATTAAGGTTTAATTTTGGAAAATCTGATAAATAAAAGCAGTTGAATTATATATTAATTGAAAGGAAATTTCTTCTTGAATACTATAATATTTACCTGAAATACTATTTTTATTTCTCTTAATGATTCTTTTCCGAATTGTAAAATTTAAAACATGGAACAGCATTTTACAAGTTGACTTGGATTGCTCACACAATACAGGATTTTCTATCTTGTTATTAAATGAAGGAACACTTCTTGGCTGCTTTTTTTTACCAAATACTAGCAGATTTACCTGGCATTGTTCAGGTCTGAAACTCTTTAAAATATAGAGTAGATGGCACTCCCCATATCGCAAGCTTTCATTTGGCATAAAAATTATTTCGATCCATCTCCTCTCCATCTGGTTAAAACTTTCTCCCTCTCGTTTAGGGGAGGAAAAAAATTAACATAGTTCGAGGTACCCATAATCCTCAACAAGTTAGAAGTTTCTAAACCAAAAAGCAGAATTTCCTCGCTCAGATAACTGAACTTTTCAAATCACTTTGTACCCACCAGTTCCTCGGATACAATTTGCCAGGAATATATAACTTTCAGAGTAAGAAAATTAACTATAGTCTAAAGTGCATAAAAAATGCAAAGATACTAAAAATTATTATTATTAAAAAAATTAAATATTACTTAACATAATATTTAAAACATTTATTAATTATCATATCTTATGAGATATACATTTATTAACTGCATATTTTTCAAATTAAGTTAATCATTTTAACTTTCGATACGAATTTAGTTTTTGAAGTTATTTCTTCATTTTAACAAAGAATCTCATATTCTGCTCATACTTAATTAGAATGACTTCAGTATCCCCGGACATTTGTGCTCTTGATGGAACAAACTGAACAATGAGTTTATCACACAAAATCAGAGAGAAATTAGTTCGATGCATTCATTATTTCAAATTTATTGGTGGTAACAGTTATTTTGAATAACTTTCAGGTTCACCCCAGCAGGTTTACAAATAGACTATATTCTTCCCCTGGTTGAAGGGAATGTTTATGCAAAGTTTGGAGCCTCTAGCTCTTCTGGGGGCTGAGTGTATAAGCAAACACATAAACTTTCTCCTTTATATATTAGATTATGATTTTTTTTTTATCGAGGTGTTGATTTTTGGGAATTTTGGCTAAGTGCTGAAAAGTTAGTGCATCAAACCAAAAACTATATGATCAGAGTGGCACAGCCTTCCCAAAATTGTGCTCTCATATGAGGACTGATTTCTGTGCCAAGGAAGTTTTTTCTGCTTTCATATCCATGACCTCATTCATTTTCAGAAAAAGATACAAGACTGAAGTTTTTTCAATTGGAAAGGAAAAAATAATAAAGGAAAAAATAACATATAACCTAATGAGATATTAAATAAAATATCCACATCAACAAGTTGTAAGCCAGCCATCTGATGTAGCACAAGTCCTCAAAGATCGATAATAATCAATAAATAGAAATTTACTTACGAAAATAAAGTAAATCTACAGAAGAGAATATTAAGGTTAATTATAAATTAAAGAAAATAAAATACTAAGTTTACATAAGGAGTTTATAATCCAATTTGTTGGGAGGAAGTATTTGACTTAAATCATCCATGAAAACAACCTACTAGCCAAGGAAGTCCTTTTTGCTTCCGTATCAAAGACCTCATTTATTTTAAGGAAATGATACAAGATCAAATGTTTTTACTGGAAAACAAAGAAATAATAAAGTTAAAATAACATATAACCTAATGCAACATTAAATAAAATATCCACACCAATAAGTTGTAAGCTGGCCATCCAATGCAGCATAACTCTGAAAAATCGATAACTATCGATCAGCTGAAAGATGATAACTTACAGAAATAAAGCAAATCTACAAAAATGAAAACTAAGGTTTAATTACAAATGGAAATGAAATACTAATTTTATGAAGGTAGTGTATATCCTACTTGATTTAAATCATTGATGTAAACAACTTGCACTTAATAGACATCTCCCCCACTGCTGCATGTCTGTGTGAGTAAGCAATTAGAACACCCGCTACTTCTCCCTTCTACTGTGACACTGTGCATTAAGACAGTCTTCAAGTTCTATGAAAACCTTTTTTAATTACAGTTTCAATCTGAAGAATGAGAAAGACACATAGAATGCTGGGATAAATGATAAAAATAATTCTAGTAATACTGAAATAGATTTAAGGCAGAAAAAGAGTGTAAAATGGGAGAAAAAATAGAGATATGCACTTTGCAATTACTTGCAGAATCTGCTATTTTTAAAAACAGCAGTTTTTGTTAATTTTTAGATTTTTGAAACCTTAAGAAAAATTTTTTGATAATATTTAAAACAAACTTGTGAGCTTAAATCAGATGGTTGCTTCAGCACAGAGTAGCATTAACAAAGAAACTGGCAATAATATATAGCGCTTCTATGAAATGGCAGTCAGATGGTTTTAATAATTTATATTGTAATTTAATAAAATATGTATCAAACGAAAAAAGAAAATGTTATTTTTCAAACTCGAATTACATGTTTTTAAAAAATATAACTGTAAAGAAAATTTGGTCAACATATTGTTCACGGTTTTCAGCCAACATATGGCGGTGTTCAGGAAATGTATGATGTCGAAGTGTAAAGTATGAAGTAGAAACACAACCATGGATTATTGGTGGCCTATGGTTCTATGATTTGCTTCTTTTGAGTAGGTAACTTAAAGTCACATGTCAGGTGTGTGATTTGATGTGAATGTGATGTTTTTGTTCATTTGGTATGGTTTATCTGGCCTGAGAGGGTCATAGGTAAGTGGATATGTACAATATATATATATTTTATGAGGGTTTTTTAATGATAAGCAGAAAAGGGGTAAATAGTCCATCCCCCTAGTTTTTTCAAAATTTTGCTAAAATATGGTAAATTATAAGTTATTTAGGAATTGAAATTATTTAATATTAGGAGGGTTGTTGTTGAAAGTGTTAGTCAACTCTTTTGTAATGTTGTGTGCAGGTTATTCGGAAGTGGGAGTTTAATTTTTGTGGCTGTGCATGTGGGAGGGATGTTTTTAAATAAATTCTTTGGAGTGAGGTTTGAAGGGGAAGTCAGACATATTTTCAATCATATTTTGTGTTTAGTAGGATGCAGTATGTGTTGTGAGTATGGAAAAAAATGGAAAAATTTTGGAATATGGGGAAATGAACTGTTAAAAAAGTTGGAAATTTTAAAGGGGTGTTAAGTGTTTTAGGAGAATAGTTTCTGGGGGGAAACAATGCAGTGGGTTTTCAGAGAATTCTAATATAGTGGGGGCGGAGTGTTTGGGGAAAGAAGTTTTTGTGTGTAGGAGGAAACACAGTAGTGTTGTAACAAGCATGTGTATCTCTTTATAGTAGTTTGAAATGAATTGAGTGTTTGTTAGTAGTTGTATATAGTATTGTTGCGGATCACAAAAATGGATAGCCACTGAGCGTGAGTATTAAAAGCTATATTTCAAAACCAAATTCAATACAAGGTAAATTGTTACAAAGGAAATATGGATGAAGTATCTTATTAACAAATCAACTATTAACATGCACAAGTCATCAATCTTCCTGCGTAGAGCACACAATATCAGCTCTGTGTATTTTACTAAATACTACCTTTTACTTGATTTACCAGGTCACCCGAAGATCTTCACTCGTAAACCAATTCTCGTCCTGTGCTAATAACTGTTCACACACTAGCCGAACAAAAAGACAGTCCGTGTAGACATTCGAAGTTAGCCATAAAAGTTCCCACTTTTATACTTCCGTGTATACACAACACATCAAGTTACTTCTTGATACTTAACGATAAAAGATCCCACTTTTATCCTTCCGCGTATACACAACACATCAAGTTACTTCTTGATACTTACGCGCACTGTCTCAGAACAGCTCACCGTCCATTTTCGAACTCCTCGACCGTTACAACACAACGACCGTTACAATACAAAACGACCGTTAACGCTCCACTCTTCTTCTCCAAATTCTCCCAAAGTTCTTATTCGTTGGCTGAAACTTTGCTTTCGGTTGCCAGATTCTTCTGTCGTAACAGTATAATTATTATTGCAGTAATAATGTTAATTTTGTTAGATATTTATTACATTTTTAATACTTTTAATACGATTTATTGGGAATATTTGGAAGGGTTGGATAGCATTTTTTTTACATAGAAATTCTGAATGCATAATTGGCAATTTTGCAAATTTTTAGTTCATATTGGAGGCAGGAACATTAAAATGTTATTTAGGGGAGATTTTTTTTAGAAATGTGAATTGTTTTTCAATGGATGGAGTATAGTGTGTAGTTTTTCAGATAACTTAATTCAGTGTGCTTATGTATGTTTTTATTGCTGAATGGTTAGCACATTAGGATACTGATCTAAGGGATCTGGGTTCAAGTCCTGGTAAGGCATGGATGTTATGTTTTTATAC
The DNA here is from genome assembly GCA_038380435.1 of Ryuthela nishihirai. Lineage (NCBI taxonomy): Eukaryota > Metazoa > Arthropoda > Arachnida > Araneae > Heptathelidae > Ryuthela > Ryuthela nishihirai. The sequence goes on from JAWZYU010000017.1 coordinate 20,505,340, forward strand.
TGAGGTCCCGCCATTCTCAGACTTTCTAGTATGGCATATTAAACTGACAGGCTCCTGTAACACCTCTGTGGCAAGGAGCTGCTTGAGGGAATATTTATTTTATTAGTATTGATATATTTGGTTTAAATTCTGTTTATTACTGTTTGTGGTTAAGAAGTTTAATATGAATATGTAATTGATGAAAATGATCGAAATATATTAATAGCTGCAGAAATGTAATTAGCATTGTGATAGATATTGCAGGCTGGAATAATGTTGGGTCTATGTTTTTTGGTATGTGTTGTCTCCAATGACATTATTTACTTTCAGGGGCTTTCTTATAATTCGGATTGGCAGTACAGTTTCTGATTTTAATGTTTTTTGATAACTTAATTCAGTTTTTGATAACTTAATCCAACCCATGGGTCACTGCTGCCATAGTGATATATGCTGCTGCCATTTTGGTATGTGTTATCTCCAATAACATTATTTAGTTCTGGGGGCTTTTGTATAATTCTGATTGACAGTGCACTGTCCCCGATTTTCATACTTTTTGGTATGTGTTGTCTCCGATGACATTATTTAGTTTCGGGGGCTTTTTATAATGCCGATTGGCGGTGCATTGTTGACAATTTTTTTGGTTTTAAGATTTCTATTTGATTAATTCTGGATATTTATTTAGGTTAATTTTTGTATGTGTGACTTGATTTATTAGTTTGTTAAAATATATTTATATAGTGTTTTAAACTATTTAAAAATGAGGGGGGGGGGGATTGCAAGAATTTGTACTATGTGGGAAGGCAAGTGTTGTGTTGTCTTGGTTTGTTTTTTTTTTTTTTTTGATAACTTTTTTTTTCAGTAATTCATGATTGTGAGAAATGGTTTTTAGGGGAGGGGGAGGAATCGCATCATTTTGTAACGTTGTTTGTTTACAATGGAAACCATGGCAGCAAAAGTGCTGTTACCATGGTAACAGCACTTTGCATTTGACATAAACTCGAGTTATCATTACTATGGTAATGAAAAAACAATCTTTTTTCTAGAAACCTGTTCGGGTTAGGGTCTAGGAGGTTACGGGAATCATGAAAATGGACCATTTTGTTATGTTTCATAAAAAAAAAATTGCACCATGATGTGCACTACAGCTAGAAAATTTTGAATACACAAAAGACGTCCATGTTCGTCTTGGGCCACTCTCATTTCGGATTCTGTCAATGTTCATCGGGGACTTGAACATTGATTGAATGGTTAAAGGATATATTGTAGTCTAAACTGTTGCATCCTGTGAGATTATACCATATTCTTTGGAGCAGTGGTTCCCAACCCATGGGTCACGAAGGGTTTTCTGTGGGGTCGCCGGGCAGTGGTGAGCTATGAAAATTTTAAAAAGGGAAAACAAAAAAATCACGAAACAACAAAAAAATTACTCCCCTTTGTTTCTACATATCTCTGTGAGATATGTAGAACGAAAACTCAACCGCGAATTTTAAGCTCGTTAATGAATTACAATTTCAATCATCGCATTAAATATGTCGTAAGTTAACATTATTTTGAATTATATTATACTGAAAAATTTATTTTCGACGTGTTTTCATTTACCCAATTAAAAAGCCTATTTTTAATGTATCGGGGTCGCATTTATAAAATGGGGTCGCGACTTAAAAAATGTTGGGAACCGCTGCTTTGGAGGCTTTTTTTTTTTAAATTTGGAAAGAATAGTTATTGGCTAGTGATATATGCTGCTGGAAGAAGTGGCTTTGCTTGCTTAAGTGATGTTTGTTTTTCAGAGACATGAAAAAATAAATGCTCTAAACACACTTAATTTGGCTGGAATTGTTTTATATGCTAAAGCTTAAAGTGCCTCTAGCTCTTTGGTGGTGGTGGGGGGCTGAGTGCATAAAAAGTGTTAAGTTTAGAAATAAATATTTATGATTAAATTTTTTTGTGTATTCTCATTGTAATGTGCATTCTGTGGCTTGTAATATAAGTTTTGTCATTATCTGGAGAACTTAGTTAAATAATCTTGATAATGTGCTATTTCTGTGTATTTTTTTATTTTGTGGTATATTTGGTGTTTATTTTTTTCTACAGGAGTAATTTAGAGACATGATCTTTATATGATGAAAACATTTCTCCCCTAACTTTTACTGCGTGCCACTGTGTCAAAGACAAAATGGCAGCCACTGTATAGTGAACTGCCTTATTCATGACATATTTTATTAAATTATATTAATTATTTTAATTCCAACACAAATTCTTCTTAATTTATGAACATTTTCACTTCAATAAAGAAGCTTGTGTCCCACTCATGCAATTTTTAGAGACATTATTTTCCAAAAAAAAAAAAAAGAAAAGCTTGCGCTATTTTCTCATTTCTGAAACAATGGCTTTATCATGTGAAAGCAGAAAGAAATTAATTGAAGCACTCCTTCTTTTAAATTTATTGGTGGCAGAAATTATTTTAAATAACCATTAATGTTAAATTTATAGGAATTCCAATGATAATTCGAGGATTTTGTCAGAATTCAACCAATTTCATACCAGTTTTGATTGATCCTAGCCAGTTTGCACATAGTCTATTATCTTACCTTGGGTGAAGAGGAAGATTATGCAAAGTTTGGTGCCTGTAGCTCTTTAGGGGGGCTGAGTGCATAAGCAGACAGATATACACACAACCTCTTTTCTTCATATATATTAACACAGCTTAAATTTCTGATGGATAATATTTTAATAAGGAATACTCACCTAGAAAAACATTAAGAACAGGTTCTGAACGATCATTAACAATTTCTGTTTTTATTGTGCATTTATCACTTGTTTTACGTACCCTTGGTGATGACACATGAAATAAAAATTCCCTGTGAACAGAAAAAGTAAAAATTATTATACTAGAATATCAATATAGTACATTAGTCTATAAATAGTAGCAAGGTAGTCACTGCAAGGAGAGCTATGCATCAATCCTCTGTGATGATGCATAGAACTGGCCAAGCCTAGCATCTAATGTCTGATCCCACTTTTTCGTGGTGCAGACCATTAGTAACTTTCAAAAGAGATACTCTCTTCTGGAAGTGAATGGAAGAGGAGGGCTGTCAGATCAGTGTGACCTACTGATCTGGACAACTTTGGATTCTTTTTTACTACCCTGCTAAGGAGTGGTCAACCACATAGGGTCCTGATGCTGACCATATACACTAATTGAAATGGATTAAGGCTTTGAGCTCGATTATGAATCCTGAATTTGCAGCACTGGTGGGCTTCTATGGAGGGAAATCTTCCACTGTACTTTCTGTTTGTGAATTGATAGCCCCAAGTGAATAGATTAAAAGGATACATTTTATCACCTGGAAAATAATCCTGAGCAGAGGCCATCACTGGTACCTGAACTCTTGCTTCTATGTGCATTGTCAAATCCTACACTAGAGGAAGTCTTTCAGTATAGAAGGCTTCAGCCTTTAGAAGTGGGGGATGGGTCACCCCACTAACCATTTTCTTGCCATAGGTAGTTGAAATGTGAGGACTCTCCACAGGGATTATTCTTTTGATGTCCTCACACATGAATTCCACCATTATAATTTAGATATTCTTGGCTTGCAAGAGACCAGATGGACAGATAAAGGTCAAATTCTTAAAAAATATCTTAAATTTCTCTTTTCAGGGAGGGAAAATCTAAGGATCTAAACCTATGCCTTAGAGGGATCTCTAAGGCATAGGTTTGCTTCTCAGCAGACATACTAGTGATGCTCTTCTAGGCTGAGTGCATTAATGAAAGGTTTCTTACAGCTAAATTTCAGAGAAGCATTAAGGGCTTGAATGTTTGAATCTTTTTAGTTAATTATGGTAGTGAAACTTGGACCCTTTGTAAATAAGATAACAAGAAACTTGATGCTTTCGATTCTAGATGCTTACTCGTTATCTTGGGCATTAGGTGATTAAACTTTGTAAGTAATGATGAAGTTAGGCAAAGGAGTCGGCAACCTCCTTTGAGCAGCATATTGTGCAGAGAGATTCTGTTGATTTGGTCATGTTGCCTGTATGCATAATTATAGATTAGTGAATAGAGTTATGAACAGTGTGCCTAAAGGCTTCAGAAGAGGGGGAGACCTAGGATATGGTGCACAGACAATGTCAAACAGGACTTCGTTAAAATTGGTGTACAGTGGCCAGATGCAGCAGATGTAGCTCAGGACAGATATGATTCAACAACTAAATTGTACAATCTGGTTGGGCCTCTGTAGCCCATGTCTGCTTGATGATGATATGTATTAATTAACAATAGTGTTGCATGACACTCAGTACTTATTTTGTATCCCTTTAAAGTGTAGCAGTAACAAGTATTCTTTCACTAGTGAATTTTTAAGCATTCTGCTAAGTCTACAGGTGTTAAATGAATAAGAACTGCCAATGATCATAAATAGCATCAATAAAAAACACAGCATGATTTTTTAATGTTTAAATTAATATTTCCCATAGTGCAAGTAAATTCTTGATTATTTGGTATGCATGGGCCTAATCTAAATGCTGACCCCAGCACCAGCATTAAAAACAATTTCTTGCAGACTAAAAAACAACCAATAGCTCCCCAAGGACATCAAGGAGAAAGCAGTGCCATCCAACTATTACTGACTGCAAATGTTTATCCCATACAAAGTGTACAGAGGTAATCACCCCATTCAGCCCTTAATGTGCAAAAGATCATTAACATTCTTACTAGAAAAGAATCTTTTCAACTTTTTATCTTGTTTCATTTATGAGCACTCATTTTTGTTTATATCTATGGTGGGATTTCTCAACACTCTCAAGGATCTGTCCATTCCTCCCAACAGCAAATTAGTCACACTTAATGGAGTTTCCTTCTTCCATTCACTCTAGTTTTTGATGCCGTTATATTTTTTCAACAAAAATGATTAAAGCGCAAATTGTTTCCCATTCTGAAATCATTTCCATTCATGACGCACTAAAATTAGTCATCAAAAATAATTATTTTCCATTTGACAACAAAATCCATAGGCAGAAGTCAGGAGCTCCCATGGGCTTATCCCTTTCAGCACCTTGTCCATGATCATCCTTCAAGACCTCAAAACAAAATTATTCAACTCAGTAACAATTTTATCTGTCCTCTCGTGTTGCAATGTTGACAATATACTTTTAATATGGAATAGCAGAAATGAGCAATTAAACTGCTTCATTAATAGAGACAACAATATATATACTACTATATGTTTCACGAAGGAGGAGGAAAAGAGCAATACCATCCCTTATTTGGATGTTTTTATCCAAAAATATGATGCAGGAACCTTGACAATATACTGAAAGCCTACCTACATACACTCCATCATACATATGGATTCGTGCACCCCACAGGCATACAAAATTGCAGCCTTCCATTCTCTTATCCATAGGGCCATCACCATATCATCAAATGAGCTTTTGCTTAAAAAAGTAATTCAAAACATTCAACCATTGCTGTGTCCCATTGCTTCCACCCAAAAACAATAGAAAAGCTAATTAATAAGCATAGAAACAACAACAGAACATATTTGACTCCCCTCTCAATCACAGACTTTGATCAGGCTTTGGGTTATTTTACCTCTGAGCGGCACTTTTTTGCACACTATGGGCTAAATGGCCAGGTCACAGGGACCCCAAAGGCTCAGAGAATGTTGGGGGAGGGGACCCACTGGAACAGCTGTTAGAAGACAGATGGTAGCCTCCCGTCAAGGCCATCCAGCGTATTCTTTAACGTGCACAGGGTATGGCTCTCCCGCACACGGAGCCACGGCTTAACGTCCCATCCGACAGACGGCCGCCTTTCCAAGCCCATCGGTGTCTCCTACTGACCGTGGGCAGGGTGGGGAATTTTGCGGAGATAAATCTCAATGCTGACCCAGCTGGGACTCAAACCTGGGAACTACAGATTACGAGCCTGGCACGCTACCGACTGAGCCACCCCCGCCCCAACTTTGATCAGGCAATCTTTGTTAGATCCATATCTTACATTCCTGTGCTCTGTGAATCAGTGCACAAATTACTCAGATCCAAAAACAAAAAAAAAAAACTATATTATATTCAGAACAGCTCAAAATATATAGCAAATTATAAAAGGGGAAGAGACAAATTTAGCCTCATTCAAAAATCGGGCATTCATTCCCAATTTCCCATACATTTGCGGGATAATTCTGTTATTTATTATAGCAGAAAAACCACACATTCTCTACAGCAGAGGTTAATAGAGCATCAGACAGATGTCAGTCAAAACAAACTTATGACTGCTACTGCCGAGATGGCAATACAACACACAACTACAATGGGTTGATGACACCACACTGAGAGTATGTGCATCCATTTACTATGAAACTATCGTCGGCAAGGCTATTGAAATAATGACCTTGTCTGTCCCCACCCGAAATCAACACTTGGAAAGAAGTTCTTAACAGCACTAACATCACCACACAGTGTCACTTTACTGAAGAATGAGCACTGTCCTTACTCCAAAAAGCTTACGAGTTTCTTCAAAAAAATTTTGAATATGCAAATAGTTTGAAAGATAAACTTTAAAATTTTATTATTTAACAATACAGAACTTTGTTCTTTTAATGATTGGGTGTGCTGTTAGCTTACTTTGAGAAAGTAATTTTGATGTATAATATCATGGAAATAATAAGATCAACAATAAAAATTTAATAAATTATGATAAATAATGAAGACCATATATATTTATATATGTACTCATGAAATAAAGCATCTGAAGATCATTACAGCACTGTAATACTGCTGACTTAAACTGTACAGTACTTATAGAAACTTTGGCACAACTCAAGTTGCCTGTATTCATTCTAAAATTACACCAGTTGCCGTAAATATTTACACAACACCAAAAACAATAACATTTAGTCAGTGCCATCATGGCATGGTAGGCATCCAGGCAAATGCCTAGAGTGCCATTTGGGTAGGAGTGCTTCATTGCAGATTATTTAATTTTAATCTAGTTAAAATTTTGTAAAGGGCACCAAATGCTTGATTTGCCTAGTGTGTAAAAATATCTCATAATGGCACTGTTTACAGTATTTACTTCTGTTGGAGATATTGGATGATGCTGAGAACTGCTGTTACACAAGGGGGTGATTTGTAACAAGCACTTCAGAAATATGCCATTATATCAAGTGTGCTGCTGTGCCAAATAATGGAATGTTTACTATCGTTTTCCTTTCTCCATGAAATGAGCATTATACTTACAACACATATCTACTTATAACTATTAGATTAGCAGGTCAACCCACGTAACACTCCTGGCAAAGTTTCTCCATTGAGCTCCTAGCACAGTCGCAGAGATCTTGGTCTGAAATGAGTGGCAATAAACTTTTTGAGATCAAGCTTATTGTCAAACCATGGCAGTCATGTTTTTGCAGAAATTGTAAGTTGTATTTGCTCTGCTCAGTTCATTTATTAAGCATTCATTTCTTCTATGGGCAGACGATGAACCTTAGACGATGACCTTTATGTCATTTTAACTATTATTGGCTTTTTTTTGCAAACATCATTTTTATTTCGGTTCTTACCATATACTGTTCGAGCCCCTTACACCTGGATACCTTTTATCTGATGATTCAATTTTATCCCCACCATTTACATTTTACCAGTTATTTTACACATATTTAATGCTTTTTTACCTTTAGATTTGTTTCCTTTTTTTCTATGGGTACTAGACACCTATTGTTGTTCTTTTTACACACAGGTTTTACCTATCCAATCTCTCTTTCTCTTCATTTACTCCATCTAATCTATCTTTTCAATTTTATTTTTAACTTTGGTTGCAGTGTACAAATCTTTTATCATGTTAGCCGCAACATGGCTTTTGTTGTCCTTGCGTCATAAAACCTCAACCAACTAATGTAACATTTCTGTGCTGAAGTTTAAATATTAAGTATATGGGTTACAGGAAGGAGGGAAGATTAAATATAAGGATTCCATGGTTTCAAAACGTTTGATACCTCCTGGTCTAGTTAAGAGATATATTTATAAAGAACCTAAAGCAATCCATAAATATTAGGTTGGTTGGTCGAAAAAACTGTTAAGCTCTACTATTAAAATTCTCTTTGCTTTCTGGGAAAAATGTTTTATTGCTGCTAACTACTTAGTATGGCAATAAACTGCACTCCCTTGGTCTAAAAAATTGGAGACGTTTACTAGAATAAATGAAATATCACTGAATCTGATGGTCAGCGACCAGCCCTTCTTATGCGCGCGCTCTCTTAACTATACCCCACCAGTTATGGGTTTAACTAGCAAGCTACAGTATAGTTAAAAAAAATATGGGCATTGGCATACACATATCTAAGAGGTATGTTATTTTGTGTATTTCCAGAAGGTACAGATATTTGAATGGACGTGTTTTAATGCATTTGCGATTTACATGGAAAAAGAGGGAGCTGGGAAATCGTTGGTCGTACGCTCAGTCAGAGGAGCACATGTACAGGAAAAACATGTATATAGAATGTTTACACAAAACTATATTGAAAAATGCATACCTTATCGGATTGACGTTATTATGAAAAGGATCGAATCTGACTTTAATTCTCGTAACAGGTCGAAGATTTAGTCGCTTTAATTCCGCATAAAACGCGATCTTTGCTACTCTACCAGCGTAGTTCGAAGCCATATTTGGATCGATAAATTTTTTAACCTAAATAAGAAGCAACACAAAATAATAAATGAACTAGCATAAGAGCTAAAATAAAATTTCAAAATTTTATTTAAGGCAATAAATTTAAAATTATATTTGTTTGTAGGTATTGCTTATTTTCTGCTGTACTATACTTTAGCTGACATCTTGAGTTTAATTAATCGTTCGTGTGAATGTGAAAGTGATTAAGTGAAATAAATAAGACGTCTTATTGGATTTTCATAACTTTTTAAGTGCCTTGTATCATATAGAATTTTAATTCATGCTTTTAGCTTCCCAGAAAAACAATACTTTGCATTGCTGAAAGCGTTTGTTTTTTTTCGATATTAAGGCAAACAGAAGTAAGTCGTTCAATGTTTATAAAACGTATCTCTATCTTTTAGGCCTAGCAAGCACATTAATACTTCCAAGAAGTAAATGCTTATTTCTTGTAAATAATTTTACTTTGTACCTGAATGTCTACAAGAAACCTTACTTAAAAAAATCTTGCTTTAGATGTATTGATGAATTTTTATTTTTGTTTCGTAATATTAAATTTTGAATATCTTTTATGATAAAGACATGGTTCCTAAGGATTTTACCAGAGCTATTATTATCCCTATTTTCAAAAAAGGTGATCGCAGTTCTTGTGATAACTATAGGGGTATCAGCCTACTATCTGTTGATGATGATTGTGCTTAATAGAATTAAGAATCTGGTTGACAGTCAATTGCATGATAAGCAATGTGGATTCAGAAGTGGTAGGGGATGTGTAGATTAGATATTTTCACTTAGGCAGATTCTTGAGAAATGTTGCGAGTTTCAGAAACCTTTGGTTGCTAGCTTTGTTGATTTCAAAAGGGCTTTTGACTCTGTTGATCATCATAATTTGTGGTTGATTGTGAGATCATATGGTATACCAGACAAGTTAGCATAATGACAGCTCTCTATAATAACACAGTCATGTGTGAGAGTTGGTAAGGCTTGTAGAAATTGGTTTAGCATTCTGGTGTTCGACAAGGGTGCATTTTGTCTCCTTTTCTTTTTAGTTTGATTATTGATTATGTTATGCGAAATTCACTTCGAGGGAAAGATTTTGGCCTTAAATGGGCTGGAGATACTAAAATTTCTGATTTAGATTATGCTGATGATTTAGCCCTTTTGGCAAATGATGTTGATGAGATGAACTCTTTCATTCGAGCTGTTGATGAAACTGGCACTAGAGTAGGTTTGGTTATAAACATAGAGAAAACTAGTGATGAAAATTGGTGAGGCAGGCTGTGATTCAGTTAATGGTTGCAATCTTGAACAGGTGTCACAGTTTAATTATCTTGGGAGCTATGTAACAGATACTGGTGATGTGCGACATAAGATTAAGACGGATAGGGATTGCTGCTGGGACTTTTAAGAATCTACGGAGAGAATGGAGAAATAGGCGTATACACCTAAAGACTAAAATTAGACTGTATAATAGTTTGGTTCTTTCTAGGGTTAGTTATGGTAGTGAAACTTGGACACTTTGTAAACAAGATTACAGGAAACTAGATGCTTTTGATTCCAGATGCTTATGCAGTATCTTGGGCATTAGGTGGTTCAACTTTGTAACTAATGATGAGGTTAGGCAAAGGAGTTTGCAACCTCCTTTAAGCAACATATTGTGCAGAGAGAGACTCCGTTGGTTTGGCCATTATTGCCGTATGGATATTAATACCGTATGGCCCGTACTAAAATTATAGATTGGTGAATAGGGTTATGAACAGTGTGCCTAAAGGTTTCAGAAAGAGGGGGAGACCAAGGATGCAGTGGGCAGTCAATGTCAAATAGGACCTTGCTAGAATTGGTGTGCAGTGGCCAGATGCAACAGATGTAGCTCAGGACAGACTTTCTTGGAGAATTAAATTGCATGGTCTGGTTGAACCTCCATATCCCATGGCTGCTTGAGGATGATAATGATGAATATTAAATGTATTACGTTATTAACAAAAATATATCAAGCGAGAGTCGATATGTGGGATATAAGAATTGTATGCACTCGGAAAAAAAGTATTTCAAATTACAGCGAATAAATGAAGGCAGAAAACCCTTTGACGCCCTTGCTTAAGGTATTAGTTTAATTTATATTTGGTTTCTAACAAATTGTTCAGTTGAATAACAAACTTTTCAAGAACCCTGTACTGAAACCAGGAATTGTCCAAGTGCATTGGATCTAAAATTGTAATCATTATAGTAAAGTGTGAAAAAAAAAAGGGATAATGTGATGTTTTATAGTGAAATAAAGAAATAGGCCTAATGCATATATTTAAATTTGCCAAATGGCTGACAATTTATAGTGAAAACTGGCTACTAATCAGGATCTTTGACAAGCTTTACTGCCATTTTTTTAATGTAAGAAATAAAAATGAAATTGTAAAAAAGGGTTAAAAGAAGAAAAGTACTTTTTGGTACACTTTCTCATTTTACTTGAGCATAATAGAATTTATGGGTTCCCGTTGAATGATGACTGTTTTCATCATATTACTTATTATGAGAAATGGAAGTCTGCATAGTTCAGTTCAAAATGGTTATTGCTTAGTTGTCAAAGGGTTTGTTAAATATAAGCTCTTAAAGATATTAAGAAAAGTGTTGTATACAATCTTGAAATGCATATTTCTGTGATTGTTAGAGAGGAAGAGGTATTTTAAACTTACTGGCTGTTTGCATTTTAGGTTGTATCATTTTGCAGAGTGGAAATATAAAAAATCACTACCAATAGGTTAATAAATTCGGGTTTTTGCTATTGAACACGTGAACATTGTTAGCATTAGGCTTGGATCTAGAAAAAAGTAATTTCTGTAATGATAGAAAAAATAAAAGGCAACAATGCAGTCGAGCCAGAAAAGGGGGAGGGGGCAAGAGACTGGATTTCCATTGCAGTGTAGCATTTTCCTGTTTTAGGTTTGTGAAAAATTCTTGAAAAATGTTTAATAATACAATTAAAAAGACCTTCTTTGCTCAAAAATTAATTTGAAACAATTTAAAATTCTCTGTCGTTGAGCAATAAAATTTTATAGTTTATCCTTCAAACTATTTGCATGTCGAAAGTTCTTAGGAGAAAACTCTCAGAAGCTTTTCGGAGCAAAGACAGTGCTCCATCTTCAGTGAAGCTATGTTTTGACATTAGGTCTATTTAGACAAAGAGCTTCTTTCCACATGTCGTGAAGGGCGATTCCAGTGTCTTGGTTGCAGGTGAAGGATAAACTCTAAAATTTTATTGTTCAACGACAGAATTTTAAATTATTTAAAAAAAATTTAATAATATTTTGGTGTTTTTTACTCTCACTAGCATTCTGGAAGGAGGGAAGTGGAAAGATTAGGAAATTAGGTATAATATGCTACATGCATTAAAATTTCAAGGACTTTTGGCAGCTATGATGTAGCCACATAGCAGCTGCTTGAGGGGTAATTTATTTTTATTTATCATCAAAGACATCTCAAGCAAACTTGTATTAGTCAACATGATGGTGGCACAAAAGTAACAAATATAATAATAATCCTCTTGATAGGTACAAACACATTCTATTGTTGCAGAATTTCTTGACAAATGCAAAATAATAACTAATCCAGAACTTGAAAATTCAATATGACTTTTAAGTTAAAAGTAGTCATTTTTCTAGGTGATAATTTTAAGGGACCTGGGTTCGAGCACTGGGTAAGGGATGGCTGTTTGTGTCATTTTTCTGCTGAGGGCCTGCCATCCTCTCAGACCTTCTACTATGGCATATAAATTGACAGGCTCCTATCAGACCTCTGTGGCAAGCAGCTGCTTGAGGGGGTATTTTTTTATTTTATTATCATGTAAGATGAGTGATTATTTTTACATTTAACATTTAAAGCCTCTAAGAGGGGTTTACAATTTTTTAAAATAGCACTTGAGTAGCCTGCATATTTATTTGAATTTCTGTTATTATTCAAAATGAAATGCTCTTTCATTTGATATACAGGGTGAATCTGAAAAAGTGGGCAAAACTTTATGGGATGGTTGAACGCAGCTATACGAGCAATATTCGTCATAGAATGTATGGTCGGAACGCAAGCGGTGAGAAGTTAAAAGGTAGTTTTCCACTGTCACATTTAAAGAATGAACACAAGAAGGAGAGGAGATACTTCAGAAAGCATTTTATTAACAGGAATGTAATTGAGGTACATGCTCAAAGAAATTGCTCGAAAGAGCTGCCGCCAGCTGTAATGCAGGCTTCACACTTGCGGGAATAGGGGCCGATGCACATTTGCAAAGACACCAGGCATTTCCTGAATATCGCCGGCAACAACAGCGATCCTGGCGACTAGATCCATATCGGTTTCAATAGGGCACTCGTAGATTAGGCTTTTCATATGGCCCCACAGGAAAAAGTCCAAACACGAGAGATCCGACAATCTTGGTGGCCAAGCTATGGGACCACCTCGACCAATCCATCGCCCTGGGAATGTTGCATGTAAAGTGTTCTGCACATCTAAGCTGAAGTGTGCAGGCGCACCGTCGTGCTGGAACCACATTCTTGACCTGCTGGGGGTTGTAATCGGACGCAGCAGCTTCGGCAACACCTCTTGTAGGAATGTGTTATACGATTTGCCATCCAGACGGTGTGGCAGGAGGTATGGGCCAACCAAATGGTCATGGAGGATCCCTGCCCAAACATTTACGGAGAACCGCTGCTGGAACGAATGAGAACGTGTGGCATGCGGGTTCGTAGATGCCCACGTGTGTGAATTGTGGGTATTCAAAACGCCCTCGCGGGTGAAAGTGCACTCGTCCGTAAACAGAACATGTGCACCAAAATCCGGCTGCGCTGCATTCTGCTGGAGGTACCAATGTGCGAAATCGACACGTGGCTTATAGTCCGCCGGTGACAACGCTTGTACCTTCTGCGTACGATAGGGGTGCATTCCTTCCTCCTGTAGCACATGGCAAACCGACATTTGGGACACGTGTACTGCACGGGAAACCGCTCGCATGCTACATCCCGGTTGCTCTTCCACCCTACGCAGAATGTCCTCTGCAAGTTGCGGCATCTTGACACTCCTTTCACGCCCTGCGTCTTGCTTGGCCGCGGCAAAGGATCCCGTTTCACACAGCCGCTGATGCAAACGCTTGAAGGTTTTCCGATCTGGAGTGCATCTCATCGGAAACCGGTCGCGGTAACGTCTCTGTGCCTCACTTGCATTCCCGTCTGCCGCACCGTACACAAAGTGCATATCCGCCATTTCGTGGTTAGTATAACCAGCCATCCTCTTGGCAATCCACGGTAGAAATGCCGTTAGGTGTGTGGACCGACCCTTTTATACCATTTCCAACGCCACCTAGCGGCTCGCCGTTTGCGTTCTGCCCATACTTTCTATGACGAATATTGCTCGTATAGCTGCGTTCTACCACCCCGTAAAGTTTTGCCCACTTTTTCAGATTCACCCTGTATAACATGGCCTATATATATATATCTTAGTCACTGCAGGATAAAGTTCTAAAGTGCAGTTGTAAAAATTATTTTATCATAATTATATGCATTGTGAGAAACCTGACACATTTAGGGTTAAAGGAGGTGTAAAATTTTAAGTTCTTTGTTGATTATTATTTTGCATTCGTCAAGTAATTCTGTAAAAATAGGGTGTGTTTATGCTTGTTGGAATTTGATATTTTGAGAGATTTGAGTGGGATCTTCATTTTATCTCCTGTGACATTTTCCCCATAAAAAGTTTATTTTCCAAGTTAGGGAACTTTGACTGTGGCTTCCCATTCAGATAACATGGAAGTGTTCAAACACTTTGGGTAATGTAGTGTACATCTGTTTTTTACTTACACACAATAGTTTTAAATCTTGAAGTTGAGTTAAAAAACATATATTTAACCCAAGAAGATTTCTTAGTATCAGCATTTTTTGCTTTATATGACTTTCTGTAGTGTCTGCATCAAAACTGTCTATGAAAATAGTATAGTTGTTGCTCAGCTGTGTCTTATATAGAATATACTGTATATATATATATCAATATAGTATCAAATTTATGATAATAACATGCATGATTGTCAGATCTGACTTTTATGGGATTTTAAACTTGCACTCATATAAAAGTGGCACTTTGTAGGTTGAGTGATTGAGAAATTCAGTTAAAATAATTCACAGGAAAATGTCATGGTAAACAAAAAAACATTATTTTAACTATAAGAAAACAATTTTTGCCAAGTGAGGTATTGATCTGAAGATTATCACATGATCTGAAGATGTCACATTACTTAGAAAGATAAGTACCAGCCAATATGAGGTATATTGTTTGATACTTATCTTTCTGTTAAGGCTATATGTTCCAATTGATAGAGGGCACCATATAAAGTGCAAGCTTTGGAACATGTACAGAGCAATTCTGCTCACCATAAATAACTTAATTATTTGTAGTACAGACATACCTTGTTTTATTGCACTCTTTTACAAATTGAAGGTTTGTGGCAATCTTGCATCGAGCAAGTCGATCTGTATTAAAATTAGGCCAATTAATAACCATATAATGACTCCTAAGTGTTCAATGACTATTACTGTATATATTATAAGTATTCAAGTGACTATTATTTAATTGTGTCTATTGTTAAAATTGTCAATCTCATGAATTTCTCTTTTTTCAGAATATTACAGTATTTCTATAAATACTATAAATACGTCTTGTAATATTTTAAACTTTTTCATTATTATTATATTGAAATTAGGTCAATTAATAACCATACAATGGCCTCTAAGTGTTCAAGTGAAAAGAAGAGTCGCACGTCTCTCACTTTAAATCAAAAGCTAGAAATGATTAAGTTTAGTGAGAAAGGCATGTCAAACGCTGAGATAGGCCGAAAGCTAGTCCTCTTGTAGTAAATAGTTAGCCAAGTTGTGAATGCAAAGAAAAATTTCTTGAAAGAAATTAAAGATGCTACTCCAATGAACACACAAATGATAAGAAAGCAAAACAGCCTTATTGCTGATATGGAGAAAGTTTTAGTCATCTGAATAGAAGATCAAATCAGCCACAACATTCCCTTAAGCCAAAGTGTAATCCAGATCAAGGCCCTAATTCTCTTCAATTCTATGAAGGCTGAGGTAGATGAGGAAGCTGCAGAAGAAAAGCTTGAAGCTAGCAGAGGTTGGTTCATGAGGTTTAAGGAAAGAAGCCATGTTGCCTGTATGCCTAGTGCAGATTGGCAAATAGGATTTTGAACAGTATGCCTAAAGGCTTCAGGAAAAGGGGAAGACCTAAGATGTGATGGGCCAACAATGTCAAAACAGGACTGTGCTAGAATTGGCTTACAGTGGCCAAATGCAGCAGCTGTAGCTTGGAAGAGACATATCTGGAGAGGAAAATTGCAATCTGGTAGGACCTCTGTAGCCCTTGGCTGCAGGAGGATTTTGTATGTATATAATCATCCACTAGAACGAAACTAGGAAAGGTAGTTGGATATGAGTTAAGATCCAAATAATAAAAGAAACCCAGAAATTTATTTCTTAACAATAATTACTTTTGTGAAAAATTATGGAACCAGAAATATTTAACTACAGCTTTGTTTGTCACAAAAAGTTTCATATGTAGTACTATATACCACATTTCATGTTATTCCATTTCTAGACTGAAAGGTTGTTACAGATGCCTCAATGGAGAAGACATTCCTTATCTGCCAGTGAAGATTCCTTTAGCAGTAGTAGTAGTCATAGGTTGAGAAAGCGAAGGTTATCTCCAGAAGAACATTATGACCAATATCATAGCCATTCCAGAAGAATGAGATATTCAAAATCAACAAGGTAAAAATATTTTGTTTACAAATTAGATGTATGTAAAGAATCATGATCAACACTGTTGATTTAACAGTATCTTAAACTTAAAAATTAACACTTTTGGAATAGATAGCATAATAAATAATAATTTGTAGTTGGAGTGCATTCATAGATGGGAGTAATCAATATCAAATATGTATACAATCCATATCACTAAAAATAGTTCAACCAAATTGTGTTGTATGATACAGATATTGTTTGTTCATAGGTAAATAAATTTGTACACATAAACTTAGTAATAGGATAGCTTGGATTTTATTTTCTGTTTCTCTGTCATAACCAAAACACGTAGCAGATCAAGTGCAGGGTGTTTAGGAATAAATACATGATTTTTTTTTTGTCCATGGTTCCAGTAGGGTTTTAATTTTAATATTGACTAGTAGTTCAAAATTATATGTTATTTATAAACACTCTTCTGAAATTCTGGTAAATTTTTCTAGATACCAAACATTAGAGAGAATGGCTACCTAATGTCCAATAACAGATTCTTTCACACTAGTTTTAAGGTCTAACACATTTCTTCATTTGTTTTACTTATTATTGTAAATGGTGTATGTTATTTGCATTTTGTTCATTTTCTGACAGAGTGAGAATTACCAAATAAGAATTACTATCAAATCCTCAGAAATTGGCTAAATAATATATATAGATCTTGTGTTTGAAATGACCTTTACAGACATCTAACCTATAATTCAGATGTAACTTTAAGAATTTTGCTTTTGGGCACATATACTTCAATTACTGTGACATAAGATTAAGCAATCATACAATAAGTAGCCTAATATATAAGTGTTTGTAATTTTATCTAATTCCCCTTGATGCAAAAAAAAAAACTATTTCTAGGTATTCTGTTTTTGTGGCCAAGTGGTTAGTGTGCTTGGCTACTGATCAGAGGAACCTGGGTTTGAGTCCTGGGTAAGACATGGATGTTTGTCTTTCTGTTAAGGTCCCACCATCCTCACAGACCTTCTGCAATGGCAAACTGAATTTATATATATAAACTGACAAGCTCCTGTCAGACCTCTGTGGCAAGCAGCTGCTAGAGGGGGTGTTTTTATTTATTTTTTTTATTGTAGTTACCTCTTTTCTAAATTTCAGTTATTTGATAAGGTAAACACTTTATTTCTTGCTTTTTTTGTACACTTTTTGGCTTATCATACAACTGACAAAAGTTATTAGGTTTAGACAAAGGTAACAGATCAGGATTGCTACTGAAATCACATTGGAATAATTAAATTTATATTTATTGATTATGAAGTTAATCATTAATTGTTAATCCTGCTACAGTACAAACAGCAATATAGTAATGTTGCAAATATCAAATGATGAAAATGCAGTCCCTAAAATTCTACCACTTAGTGCAGATTTAAACTCATTCAAAGTGTTTCATGTACACCCATGTGTACAGGACAATTTCAGTTTCAATTTAGATCAATTTTTAAAATTGAAGGAAATTGTTTTAGCTTTAACTCTGTCAAGATGCTAATTAAGAGCAAATTAAGTACCATATTTAGTGTTTCTACTGTTTTACAAATAAAAAAAGTTAGATCATTAGTTTCTCTTAAATAATGCAGGTCCTATACATACCAATTTCCAACAAAAACAAATATTTCTATTGCCATCAAATATTTTAATTATCACATATCATTATTCTTTAGCTTTTTCATAATGTGATGTCATATAACCATCTGTGAAAAACTTCTTTTTCTCCTGTGCTTGTTTTCATAATGTTTCAAAACAGGGTGATATTCAGCCAGTACACCATACTGGTTGTTATAATATTGAAATACCTCCTTACCTGTTGTTAAATAGTATAACAATAACTATGATAAGCAGTTATTAAACCCATTAGTTCAAGCTAACTGTTTTAAGATGTTGCAGTGGCCATAAATGGTTGGTGTTACCATACTAGTTGTTAAATATTTTGACTATCACCCCTGCTTGAGAATGTCCTATCTTACTATTCTGCTTAAATGAATGATAAATATCTGAATTATTGTATAAAGTTGAAATGAATATCTGATTAATTGCATTCTGCAAATAGTGTTACTTGTGAAGTAACTAATGTAAGCTTCATTTACTAGATATAAGACAAGACTTGCACAATTAATATGTACTATAGCAGTAAGGGGAATTCTGTAAAACTAAGGGTGCATAGTTGCAAATTCTGATGTTCAGTATGTCTAGCTTCAAATTATAAAGATGGACAAAGCCAGAGGATTTAGCATATCTGAAAAGGGCATCTATATGGTGGAGCAGTGTGTAGGAGACAGACCCCCGGAAGCAATTGCAGATACTTTGAAAGAGTGTAGAGCACTCAGCTGCACACCATATGATATCAAGGTCTGTACAGTGGTAGTGTCTCTGCAACCC
The DNA here is from genome assembly GCA_038380435.1 of Ryuthela nishihirai. Classification (NCBI taxonomy): domain Eukaryota; kingdom Metazoa; phylum Arthropoda; class Arachnida; order Araneae; family Heptathelidae; genus Ryuthela; species Ryuthela nishihirai. The sequence goes on from JAWZYU010000017.1 coordinate 20,524,186, forward strand.
TCAGAACAGCTGCCAAAGCATTGACGATTTACTAGTTGGCTGTTCACAGTATCATCCAAGACAGTATTTACAGCATATCTGTAGGTCCTATGTCCAAAATTTGCTGCCTCACCACGTTAGAATGGTAGCCATCCCATGGCCAAGTGGTTAGCACACTTGGCTTCTGATCTAAGGGACCTGGGTTCGAGCCACGTGTAAGGCATGGAAGTATGTGTAGTTTTTCTGCTGAGGTCCTGCCATCCTCTCAGATCTTCTACTATGGCATATAAACTGACAGGCTCCAGTCAGACCTCTGTGGCATGAAGCTGCTTGAGGGGGTATTTATTTTTATACCAATTACTACAAACTGTATGAGCTTTACTTGGCAGGTGACAAATGGAAAATGTGGCCATATTGGATGAGGGTAACATCTATCTAGATGACTGCAACTAGTTCTGGTCAATATATTACTGATGAATCAACCAAATACCCTATCACTTTTAAGACTTCAGTCTTTCCCTTGATTTCTAAGCATATCTTTTATCCATGACTCTCTCTGACTTGTCAGGTTGCACAAGGGCTGCAAGTTGTCATCAAGGGCATGGTGCCAGAAATAATGTTCCAATTTATTATGATCTTGTGCTGTTGGTTTGAATTAGGATCTGAATGTAGTTGAGAAAAATGAAGTTTGTGTAATTTTGCAAAAGGAGTTTCCATGAAAATGGAAGACTGACATATTTAATCTCCGATTTGCAAAGAATCTTTATATATTATAAAATATTTTTAACCATATTCAAATAAAATATTTATGTGTTATGTGTAGAGATTGTGGGGTGGAAAAGGTTCCTTTTAAGAAAAAAAAATATTTTTTTTAAAATTCTAACAAAGTCTAGAAACCACTTTAAGGTTATACAAAGTTTTTTCATGCAACATTCCAATTCAGACAAGTCATGTTCCTTTGCTACTACTTCCATTAGAACTAACCATACCTGGATATGTCTGCTAGAACAGTAGCTAACTCTTTAAATGCTATTCCAGTTAAGGATTAATAAACCTTAACCATTATCCAAGTTCCACTACTATATTTTTCTGAAAAAAATTTTCTTTAAAATAGATTTTTTTAAAATATAATTATTATTAAAGTACAAGAAAAATTAACGAGTTTCAAACATATAATAGCTTTAAAATGTCAACTGTTAACAATCATATTTGATTGTCCTGGAATGACTGTGTAAACTTTGTAGTGATATTCCTCTTTGTGAGAGGATCAAATATGCCCAAAGAACTATGCCTGCATGAGCAATGGTTTCAAGTAAAACAAGTTGAAAGACTGATGACGTCACATCTGCTTACAACCAAATATACTTTATTGAAATGATTATGTAATGGAAGTCATGCAACAGGCATAGCATGTAATGACACAGGGTGCCAGCATGACTGTGGTGGGAAAACTGAATATCTCCACAACTTGTAGGTACTGATAAAATGAAAACACATAGATGACAAGTAGTACAATGTATATGGGATTTCTAGATTTGGCCTAAGGCCAAAAAATTCTTAATCTGGCCCTGGGTTGAGGGGTAATTTTTTTTTAATGTAAGGTTATCACTAGATCATTCATACACATAATCATTTCTTTTATATTATTATTAATGTTTCTAATATTGGTTTATTTTATAGCATAATTTTAATAAAAAGAGGATACATTTATTAACTTTTTTTCCCCTACCATTTTCTGTATATTCTTTTTGTCTGCACTATTACCCAGTGGACACTTAGGGATAGATCCATGTTATGTTAATAAGGAGTCGGATTCAGAGTTCATTAACTTCTTAATAAATAAGCTTTTTATGGAGAAATGTGACTGAAGATATATTGAAAATCTCTATATTCAACAATATTCATATGGTGTTTAAAAAGTTATAGAAGCTGTAATATTTGATAACAACTTGTTTGGCAAATATTCAGAATAGCAAAATTGTATTATTTCACAAGCTGTTAAAATTAATCTTATGCAGTTTTTTGGCCAATTCCTGCCACTGATGTTGCTTAATATTCCAGCTTTCACAATTCTTTAAACACTGAAGGAATATTATTGAAAATCGAGATTTAAATAAATTTGATTGAGATTATTATACTTCAGTCACATTTTACCACAAAAAGCTTTTTCAAGAAGTTATTGTTACCTAAATCAGACTTGAGATATTGGGGCAGGGGTGGCTCGGTTGGTAGCGCGTCAGGCTCATAATCTACAGTTCCCAGGTTCGAGTCTCAGCTGAGTCAGCATTGAGACTTATCTCTGCAAAACTCCCCACCCTGCCCCATGGTCAGTAGGGAACACCGATGGGCTTGGAAAGGCCGCTGTCCATCGGATGTGACGTTAAGCTGTGGACCCCGTGTGCAGGAGAGCCATACCCTGTGCACGTTAAAGAACACGCTGGGTGGCCTTGATGGGAGGATGCCATCTGTCACCCAACAGCTGTTCCAGTGGGTCCCCTCCCCCAACCTTCTCTGAGCTTTCGGGGTCCTCAAGACTTGTCCATTTAGCCCATGATGTGCAAAAAAGTGCCGCTCAGAGGTAAAACAACCCAACTTTTGACATAAACACCAGTTTGCCAATGATATTAAATATCTGTTTTGTATTTTTTGAGCAGTAGACTTTGGAAGTCAGGTGATACATTAACAATAAATGGGACGTGCACTGTGTTTCACAGGTAAACTCTTTTCTTTGCACTTAAAAAAAGTTTTTTTTTTTGTTTTTTTAATGGAGTAAAATAAGATACAGAAATTCTATATTTTTTTAACCTTCTATTATCACTAATTTCATTGTACAACACTGAAAATGTATCAGAAATGAAAACAGCCATTTTTTTACTAATTTTGAGGTGCTCAGCACGATTGTGACATTAAAAATGGGTGATTGTCTCTTGCTTTGAAAATAATGGAGGCTGCATACTGATTTGAGTATATACTGTGTATACTGATTTAAGTCTTTTACATGCTGTATGAAGTGCCGACAGGACACAATACCAGGGAGCTATTGCATCATTTTTACACATTTTTGGATCTTGATAACACATTCAAATTGACTTTTTAAAAACTGATTTTGCCACATAACTTATTGAACAAATAATGGTCAAAGATTAGATCAACTTCTTGCAGTTTAGTTCGGTTAGCTTAATATTTACCTAATGTATGAGATATTTGCAAAGACTACTGCCTCCCCCCAATTTTAAAATTCATAACTAGAAATAAGTCCAAAAAAAAAGAGTAAACTTATATCATAAAAGATAACTAAATAGGAATAGAAAATATACACTATTTGCAATGAATTTTCATGCTTCTGGTTTTCACTCAAAATAACCTCTTAGATCCAGCTCCCATGGTATTCTTTCGTTTTTGTCAAATTTTGAAAATTATTTTTAATATTCATCAGTTTGATATGCATTAAATATTGGGAAATTTTCAATATCGAGTATTACAATTTTTGCAAGCTATTTTTGTATATTATTGTAAATACTGCCCACATTTTTAAATGATATCTTTTTTTCAGTTTTTTTAAATGGTAGTAAATTACATCTTACCTTGTGACATACTTTATTCCATGTGTGCAATATTCACAGCCACTGAATATTAACAATCAATGATTATAAGTTGGGGGGGGCAAAATATATTATTTTACCCCTCTCTAAATCTTTGTTTTTTACCGTACATCTGTGCTGTTTAATAAAATTTTATTGGCCATGATTATTCGTTATCTGTACAAATAATGTCATCAGTGCAGTTCAGCAAAATAAGGCTGATGCTTTCTTATACTATAAACAAATTGATTTAATAATTGGTAGCCGTCCCGTGGCTGAGTGGTTAGCACTCTTGGCTACTGATCTAAGGGACCTGGGTTCGAGCCCCGGGTAAGGCATGGCTGTTTGTGTCGTTTTTCTGCTGAGGTCCTGCCATCCTCTCAGATCTCCTACTGTGGCATATAAACTGACAGGCTCCTGTCAGACCTCTGTGGCAAGCAGCTGCTTGAGGGGGTATTTATTTATATTTATTATTATTAATGATTACAAATCTAAGAGAAGGCATCGAAACAATGGGTAAACTCTCCTCTCCTGAGTTAGAGCTCATGCAGACTTTTACAATTTAACTAACTCTTTTATTTACAAAATCGATCAAAGTTTTTAAGGGCTTCTCTCTTGCCAATGACTGATTGTAGTTCTATCTGCGTTTGCTGCTGCTGTTCCTTAATTTTACGTACCGAGCTGATTTAAACTCTCATTAGAACTTTGTTATGCATATGAAAAACGGTCAATTCCTACCTCGTATTGCCATCATGTCCTTGACTGTTGCTGGTCATCGCAGAAGCAGGGGAATGGAGGGCAGGAGCACATCAGTCCTTAATCATGTCTGTCAGTGTTGGTGAAGCCATCAAAGTTCAGCTCGACGGCGCTTGAAGCGGGAGTGAAAGCACAAATCAGTAGGTGAGGGTGACCACCATAGCCTTAGCGGCAGTCTATTGGCGTCTCCGAACATCAGATCATCAAGGCATCACTTTCTAGCATCTGTCACATTATGGTTCACAATTACCATCTCAGAGAGACATATCCTATAGTAGAGCAACATGAACTTTTTTGGAGAAAGTCGAGCGCGCTCTCTCCGGAGTGGAACGGCATCTGCACACTTCCTTAGCATTCACTTTTTCCTTTTCATCTTTCCACTCCAAAAGTTTTTGGGGCAGAATTCTTTGTTAGTTCCTTTGTTTTTTTCCACTTTCCTCTTTGGTCGCCCTTCATTCCCTTCTTTCCCATGCATTGAGACCAATGGGGGGCTCCCACAAATTTACATAGGCCCACATGGTCTTGTATTTTTGGAAGATCGCATCTTTAGCTGCTAGCTATAAATGTTTATGATTTTATGCATCTGCAATTCGGTGAGAATGTGTAGGAGGCCATAAATGTCCCAATCAAACCAGACGGAGCAGTTGTATTTTGCCTCTCTTGTCTGCTAATTGGGGTTGATGTTGCAGGTGCCATTTTATGGGGGGGAGGGTTGTGTGTTGTGCCTTATCTCTCGATGCAGTGGCAGCTGTGTTGAAGCAGGGTCCTGCCGAGAGTTTTACAGTTCTTTTTTATTATTGCTTCCCTGAAAACAGGTGATGTGCTCAATGGCGTGTGGGATGAGCAGTGACCATTCCTATGTCATCTCCAACTTTGTCCCAGGGAAGGAAATCTTTCGCATTCCCACAGCCTCCCCTTCTTAGGAATGAAAAGCAGACCCGCCAAGGACACACAAAGTGCTGATGAGACTTACAGTTCTGAATATTCCCTTGAAGTTATGAACAGATTGGAATCAGTTCATAACTTATCTGACAGACAGCAAAAATTACTTTTTATTCAAAATCTCATATACAGGGAAATAGACTGATATGTCAGTCTGTAGTGTATCACTTTCAATATATATGGGTTTTTTATTCTTAAACATTTCACACTTTGTGAATTTTTCTTGACAGAGGTTTAAAATATAACACTGTTCAATTTCAAATCTTCAGTGCAATTGTTGATATAATTTGATAAGTAAAGTTTTAAAAATTTTCAGAAGTATTAAAATACATATTTCTTCAACATGTACAGCATTATTTGTAGGGCAACAGAACAATTTATTCTTACATAGTCTCAGTAAAAATATTGATTTTAATAGGGGTAATTTTTTTTACCCAAACTGACTTTTTTTATAACTTTTTTTAAATGCTTTGTCCAAAGCATCTAAAACATTAATATATTCCAGTTTTGGGTATTTCAACCCACCACAATCTAAGTTACCTATAATAGCAGCAGATGGTGAAAGTGACTTATGGCTGTCAAGAAAGTCAGCAATAAATGCATTCTATATTGTTGTGAACTGTTTGAACTAAATATCCAGCAATGACTGCTAAAGTGGCACTATATAACAAAGTGCGACATAGAGCAAGCTGTTCGAGTTGGCAAAGGCCATCTTTAAGTAAGTCCTGCAGGAAAGTTAGAGACATTGTTTTATTATTTAAGCTTAGATGAGAGGATGAAACATCAGGTTGGGATAGCAGGAAGCCTATTGTTGAAGGGTTTCTAACCTTCCCATCACATTTTATCACATCATGAAACATCAGGCTGTAGCACAGTATTAAACATTTCGTTAGAAACATTACCCACAGTCGAACTTTTCAGAATTTTGCCTATTGCTTTTGCTGCACTACGTGCATTCATTTGATCATTCCTTCCCCTTAAGTATGTAACACATCCAAAAAATGATTCAACATCATTGCTTGAAAACTTCCTTGTTAGAACATAATGAAACTGTCATTTCAAAAGTTTTTAATGTATTTAACAGTAATGTTGTAACTGTTAGTGCTTCATATGTTTCCATACTCAGAAATTGGCATTTGGCATCAGTACTCTCATCTTTTCACTGCTGCAGGTATAGTAAAAATTCCTTTTCTAACCAGTCAAGTCTCTCATTGGTAACTGATAAAAACTGCTTGCACAAAGGGTTATTACTGTGTATGTGGAAACTGCGTTTTGAACATTATGCAAAATAAACCACTTGTGAAATATTTGCATAAATTCAGTGATTCTCTTCAAATCATGGGGACCTGTAATTGAGAGCTGCTTACCATATTCATGCAGAAATAGAACACAGACGTTATTTCTGGAGAAAATATATTGCCCTTTTGACATTCATTTTTTCAAAAGTGGAAGGATAGATTTTTTTCTCACATACTTTCAGGTTTCAAAAATTTTTTGCTTGCAAATCATATACTTAAATAAGCATTTGGATGGTACATTTTTCCCGTGAATGATAAAGTTTTTTTACTCGATAGAAATTCTGACCTAACATTTTTTATTATATGACAATAATCATAACTTAAAACTTAAAATATAGTTTTCTTTCAGGATCAATTGAATGTTGAATTTCAGGGTTTATTGATCCACCACATGAATTTTTGAACATTACCATGTTAGTTTTATGATTGTCAGTACCAATTCTTACAACTTTAAATATAATATCTGCAAGTTATTGCATTACATTCAGTGTTAATTTTGTAAGGTCATTTCCTTGTAATTGACAAGTGAAATAATATGCAACTGGAATGTGTGGATAATCCAGAAAATAAATAGCACAGTAAGCTGTTAACTAATTTTTTCTGTATGCTTTTAACTCATTTTCTAGGCCATCCATATTTACAGTGCCAATGAAACAATCTTGCATTTTACTGTAAGATAATACAGGTTAGATTCTCATTTCGTCTATTATAAGTGAACTTAGAAGTTCTTTCTCTGTTATTTTTTTTTCTCAAGCAATAAGCACTGTTGGACAAGGCTGCTAAATCTAACTTCGGCACTTACAGTTCCTAGATATTTTTTCAGAGTAGAAGAATTTTTTTAGAGAACTGATTTGCTGCAAGCACGTTTTGTAGCAAGTTCTGGTATCTGGAGCTGAGTGGTGCTAGGTAGCGTCTTTGCTCTAGATACCCGAAGGCTTTGCCTAAAAGCATCAAATCAACTAGGTTTATTTGAAGCTGTGTACTTGATGAGGCCTAGAGGTCCTGTATAACTAGAGGATGGCCATCTTAGTGATTGACTGTCATTGGTTGATTGAGTCAAGTGGTTTATGGACTCCATATTTTGTCGTACCGTAAGACGAAAGCCTATGAGTTAGTGTGTTTAACTAGTTAAAACTTCTTAGTTGTTATAATTTTATACATTTCTACCAATTTTTTTGGCCTATAAAAGCTTCTATAGGCCAAATATATTTTTCTATAGGTAATTTATTTCGCTCATAGAAATAAATTACTAAATATTTTTTCCAAGAAACTGCATCAGAAGACGGCATCGGTTCCAAAAGTGAAACGAGCTAATTGAAAACCTATAAATAATTTCTTTCAAGGTTCGCTTGAAAAACGAGCTAATGTTTCCACTTTGTCGTTTGTCTATGCTAATATTTGTTCGTCTCTCAGTTAATTGTTGTCTGTCCGTCTGTCATTCTATCCGTCTATCGACAATAAACTTTTTTACTTTTAGAGATAAATGGAAAATTCTTTTTGAGTTGGATAGATGTCTAAGAAATATTGCGATTCGCAATTTTGAAATCTTCCAATAGCTTTAATAGCGCCCTTTAGCGGTGGGGAAAAATGCTAAAATTTCTAACGAATATTGCAAACAAACTACACTGGAAATCTGAAATTTTGATACTAGAGTGTTATGGTCAGAAGGTTTACAATGGCAAACAAGGCTTTGCTCTTTTAGCCAAAAGGGGGTGCGAAAAAGAAACGTTTTTAAGCGATAAACGAAATAATCTCGTTTTTCCTTTTACAGGTACTTACAAAATATTAATATTTACATTTTTCGATTCCTCATCAGTTGGAATTTCCACTGTTAGAAAGTGCTAAAGGCGAAAAAAAAACGCGAAAGGCGGCCTCTAGCGGCGGAAAAAAGCTGGCAAAATTCCAAATCTTTAAACGAATATTGCAAACGATCTATTTATTCTAGATACTTAAACTTTTGTTCAAAGAGTGTAATGGTCAAGTGGCTTACACTAATAGTAATGTTTTGTCCCATTATACCAAGGGGGTGTTGGTAAAATGCAACTTTTCTGCTTTAAGAGATAAATCAAAAACATATCTTGTGTTTTACAGATACTAATAAAATATTAATAGTTTATTTTCCCAATTATGCAGTAGTTTGAATTTCCTTTATCGGAGGATATTGGCTGCAAAAGCATTTGAATATGTAAAATAGCTAGAAGAACGCCCTTTCGCCTCTGGCGCATATGGGAATCTCGTTTTCAAAGAGGGCGGGGGTGGCTCACTCGGTAGCGCGCCATGCTCGTAATCTGCAGTTCCCAGGTTCAAGTCCCAGCTGGGTCAGCGTTGAGATTTATCTCTGCAAAACTCCCCGCCTTGCCCACGGTCAGAAGGGGACAACGATGGTCTTTGAACGGCCGCTTTCCATCGGATGAGGCGTTAAGCTGTGACCCTGTATATGGGAGAGCCACACCCTGCGCACGTTAAAGAAATGCTGGATAGCCTTGGCAAGAGGTACCATCTGTCCCCCCAACCTTCTCTGAGCCTTCGGCGTCTTTGTGACCTGGCCATTTAGTTTATGATGTGCACTATAATGATGAGGTTAGGCAAAGGAGTTTGCAACCTCCTTTAAGCAGCATATTGTGCAGAGAGAGACTCTGTTGGTTTGGCCATGTTGCCCGTATGAATAATTATAGATTGGCGAATAGGGTTATGAACAGTGTGCCTAAAGGCTTCAGAAAGAAGGGGAGACCTAGGATGCGGAGGGCAGACAATGTGAAACAGGACCTTGTTAGAATTCCTGTATTACCAGATTCGCAATTTGGTTTCAGACGCAAGAGATTGACCCAACATCAAGTCCTCAGAGTGGTCGAAACTATTGCTGCGGCACTAAACAGGAAAGAGATTGTTGCTACCGTCTTTCTGGACGTGGCCAAGGCCTTTGACCACGTCTGGATGGACGGCCTGATTTACAAACTAATCAAGATGGGGATTCCTGCGGGTCTTACCCGTATTCTTCAATCGTACCTCTCCAATCGAACTTATCAAGTTCAGATAAAATCCTCCGCCTCTACTAAGAGAGTAATGGCCGCTGGAGTTCCGCAAGGCTCTCTCCTAGGTCCTACTCTCTTCGCATTGTATCCCCATGATATTCCAACGTTTGATCGAATTGTCATAGCACAATATACAGACGATACTGCTTTCATCTCCCCTTCTATGAGAGCTGAACTTGTAACCAGAAGACTTCAGAATTGCCTAGATGTAATGGAATCCTGGTATGACAAATGGAAAGGGAAACTAAACACTGAAAAAAGTAACGCCATCCTTTTCAGTGGCAAGAAAAATAATAACTCTCAACCTTTACAACTTTTGAATGAACCTATCACGTGGCAAGATGCTGTTAAATATTTAGCAGTAACCTTGCACAAAAAGCTAAAGTGGGATCCCCACATACATGGGATCATCACCAAGGTGAATACTGTCCGATGTCAACTAGGACCTCTCCTTGGACGTAATTCTGTTCTCTCTATTGACCATAAGCTATTGCTTTATCACATGGTCATTAGACCCATCATCTCATATGCTTCGCCAATTTGGGCGAATACAACTTCTACCAACATACACAAGATCCAAGTATTGCAAAATAAGATCTTGAGATGTGCGGTCGATGCCCCATGGTTTGTAACTAATAGACAGCTACACAAAGACCAGGGCATCGACCACATCTATTCTTATATTAAGTTTATCTCACGTGGGTTCTTCGACTCAGTTCTATCTAACCCGCATGAGATCATATCTTGCCTCTTAGACTATAATCATGAAGTCTTGAATAGATACAAGAGGCCTAAAATGATGGCTTTCAGCACAGAAAGCTATCCATTTTAGGTCTCTTGTGCATTCTTATACTTTGTTGTTTTTTGATTTCTTGCTCTTAGGGGCCCACCATATCGAAGGTGGTTTACTTTACTATTGTTTTATACTGATGCCAATTAGGCACAAGCTTCGATGGAGGAGGTTATGGGTACTTTTGTACCTGGTACTCCTTAAACCAAGTACCGATCTACGTTTTCCATGTATAATCGAACATTTTCGTTTTGTAAGTTCTGTTTAGATAATTCATCAAGATGTTTCGCTATTTTATAAGCCATTTGCCAGTTAATATTCTCTTTAATCTGGTTATCTCTTGCTTTGCAAGCTAGTATTTTGGTCGGGCATCCAGCGAAGTTTGCTGGATGTTTCCCAGCACAATTTGGACATCTGAAGAAGGTAGATTTACAGTTTCTGCGGTTGTGGCGTCCACCGCATTTTTTACAAGTTGTTTTTCCGCGACAGGATGAAATAGTGTGACCAAACACGTAGCATCTATAGCATAGATTTGGTGGGAGATTGTAATGTTTCACACTAAGTCTGTTGAATCCCAAATACACGGGGCGGGGGTGGCTCAGTCGGTAGCGCGCCAGGCTCGTAATCTGTAGTTCCCAGGTTCGAGTCCCAGCTGGGTCAGCGTTGAGATTTATCTCCGCAAAATTCCTCGCCCTGCCCACAGTCAGTAGGGGACACCGACGGGCTTGGAAAGGCCGCCGTCCGTCGTATGGGACGTTAAGCCGTGGCCCCGTGTGTGGGAGAGCCATACCCTGTGCACGTTAAAGAACACGCTGGATGGCCTTGACGGGAGGCTACCATCTGTCTTCCAACAGCTGTTCCAGTGGGTCCCCTCCCCCAACCTTCTCTGAGCCTTCGGGGTCCATGTGACCTGGCCATTTAGCCCATGGTGTGCAAAAAAGTGCCGCTCAGAGGTAAACCCACAACCCAACCCAAATACACAAATGGAGGCAAATTTTCCCCTTCAAATTCTAAGATCACCTTTTGGATAGGATTGCATATAGTTTCATTTTTTTCATCAGAAGATTGTTCATAATGATGCATTCTCCTCATACTGATAACTTTTTGGTCAACAAGATCTCATGAACTGAGGAAATTCAACCGAAATAGGTGAATTTAAAATATCAGTAAGTTGTAGAATTTTTTGCTGTTGATCCTTATCATTGGGAAAAAAAGTAATCTCCCACGGGATATAAATTTCCCATCTATGTGGTCCCCTAAAAGATGGTAGAAGAAAGAAGATATTTTTTTGATATCCAAAGTATTCAATTTAATATCAAGTCCTGTTAAGACAAGGGATAAGTTGTCCTTTGAGGACATTGCTTTCTCAATAATTTCGGGAAATTTAAAATTTTCAATATCAATTTTTGCGATAACAGTATAGTATTGGATATCTTCCAAATTCAGAGTAATGTTAGGTTTTTTTTTAGATTTTTCTTGTGAAAAGTTTTTTTCGACAGAAGAGTTAGTATGTTTTACCTTATTATTCTTTTTATCCTTGTGTGGTGAAGTCGTTTCCAAGTACTTAGTCTTAGTTTCATCAGAGCACTTTAACTTTTTTTTTGTAACAGTTTTCTCTTCATGTACGAGAGGTTGTTCAGCTATGTTAAGTTTATGATCAAATTTATTATCCTCAATGGATATGGTTGGCGAAGTCTCCGAATCGAAAGAGATTTTTAGATCTTCAGCCAGAATGGAGTAATCTTTGTTTGACTGCTTCTTCATGTCAGCGTTTCGAAGGTTAGATTTATATAGTTTAGATTTCTTGATTCTAAAGTTTAAGGCAGAAGGTGAGTTCTTTTTTTTTCTTGTATCCGTTCGCCATTTATACTAGCGGCAAAAAAGTAGGCTTAGCCATATCAGTTCGTAGAAAAGTTACAAATAAGAATGTTTATAACAGGAAGCACAAAATAAAACTTAAAATTAATAAGAATGTTGAGTACAAAGTTACTTTCACAATCTTTATCAATATCCGAAGAAAATATACCAATATCAGATCAATATCTTACCAATAACAGAACAAGCAAAACATGACTGCCACCATTGGTGGCCTCCTCACACTCCTCGCATCAAAACCTTTCATTTGACATATATATAGCTTGTTGCTTTTGGCACTCGCGTTCAGGAGATATTAGTGGAAGAATAGTTTTCATATTTCCTATTTTTTAGAGGGGAAAGAAAACGTAAGGGGTCAATTTTTTATAGCCTATGACTCTCCCCGCGTCACAAGCTTTCATTTGACACATAAATCATTGTTCCACCATCGCATTCGAAAGATATAGTGGAACAACTGTTTTGACAAATCCATAAACCGACAAATGTTAAGCGAAAAGCAATAGGAAGATAGGCAATAAAAATATCTATCTTCTTATATATGCCTCCTAAAACGTAGAAAATAAAAGTAGGGCATATCGATTGCGCAATCAATCAATGAATTCGTATTTACCTCAAAGGAAGATAGGCGCTGATTTATCTACTCAGTAGGATTGACGGTGCCCTATCCTCTTTTGAAGTGAATGCGAATTCAGTGACCGATTGTACCATCGATATGCTTTAGGTTTAATTTCGACGTTTTAGGGCGCATTTACGAAGATAAGGCATTTCAAACATTAAAAAATACCAAACAGTAACGATGTGACTTTGGATGTCTTTATTGTGCGAGTTGGAAATGAAAATCAGATTTATTATCGTCCTGTTTCGTATCATATTGAAGATTCAGATGAGTAAAAAATTTAACAAATATCTATCTTTCTATATGGATCTAAAAAGTAGAAAATAAACATAAAGCATATCGATGGTGCAATCGGTCACTGAGTTCGTATTCACTTCAAAGGAAGATAGGGCGTTAATCTTGTTGTGTAAGTAAATCAGCGCCCTATCTTCCTTTGAAGTGAATAAGAACTCATTGGCCGATTGCCCCATCGATATGCTTTAGGTTTATTTTCTTCTTTTTAGGACTCATACAGAAAGATAGGTATTTTTAAAATTTCTTTTATTTGTTTCTATATTTTTTTGTCATTAAAAACACCTATCTTTAAAAACTTTTATGTGATATGACTCATAAGCATCGACCACATTTTTCCTCCCATTTGGTGTCATATTTGATGTAGTCCATGACATTGGAGATGTCACAAGCTTTAATTTCAGATACGACTCGTTAAAGTGGACCCCGCAAAAATCCGCCTTCGCATTTTTTTTTATCGGGGGGGATAGTGGGGGCGAAATTCGAAATAGTTTACGACCGTCATTATACGAGTTTTCGTTTGACTCCTAATTCGTAACTAGATCCTCACGTTCCGATGATAGTAGAACTTTCATATTTCTCACATTTTAGGGAGGAAGAAAGCAGGGGAGGGGGTCAATTTTTTTGATAGCCTATGACACTTCCCGTGTCACAAGCTGGTTACTTTCCGCACTCGCATTCAGGAGATATATGGGAACAATTATTTTCTCCCCCCCCCCCCCTTTTTTTTTTTAGGAGGAAGAAAGCACGGAGAGGGGGTCAATTTTTTGTAGCCTACGATATTCTCCGCGTCAGAAGCTTTCATTCGACGTATACTTGTTACTTTCGGCCTTCGCTTCTGGAGATACAGCCTAAGAATAGTTTTCACATTTCTTCTTTTTTAGGGGGAAGGAAACATGGGGGTCAATTTTTTATAGCCTATGACACTCCACGCATCATAAGCATTCATTTGGCACATAAATCATTTTCTCCATCGCGTTGAAAGATATAGTGGAATAACGTTTTGTCAAATCCACAAACCGACCAACTGATAAATGTCAAAGCCAAAAGCAATAGGAAGAAAGGGAAAAATACCGCATTCTAAAGATGATGTCATATTCTTGTGTTTTGTTGGGTTGTTTTACCGCTGAACAGTTTTTGCACACAATGGTTTAAATAGCCAAGTCACAAAGGCTCAGAGAAGTTTAGGGGAGTCGACCCACTGGTCAGCTGTTAGTAGACAGATGGTAGCCTCCCGTCAAGGCAATCCAGTGTGTTCTTTAACATGAACAGGTTATGGCCCTTCTGCACAGAGGGGGCGCGGTGGCTTAGTCGGTAGTGCGCCAAGTCGTGATCTGCAGTTCCTAGGTTCGAGTTTCAGCTGGGCCAGCGTTGAAATTTATCTCAGCTAAACTCCCTGCCCACGGTCAGTTGGAGACACCGATGGGCTTGGAAAGGCCGCCTTCCGTCGATTGGGGCTTTAAGCCGTGTCTCCGTGTGCGGAGAGTTATACCCTGTGCGCGTTAAAGAACACGCTGGATGACCTTGACGAGAGCTACCATCTGTCTCCCACAGCTGTTCCAGTGGGTCCCCTCCTCCAACCTTCTCTGAGCCTTTGGGGGGGGGGGGTCCTTGTGATCTTGCCATTTAGCCCATTGTGTGCAAAAAAGTGTCGCTCAGAGATTAAACAACTCAACCCAAATCCTGCACACGGGCTACGGTTTAATGTCCTATCCTACGGACGACTTCGTTTCCAAGGCCATCGGTGTTCCCTACTGACCGAGGGCAGGACTGGTAGTTTTACGGAGATAATTCTCAACGAAGCCGTCCCATGGCCGAGTGGTTAGCGCGCTTGGCTACTGATCTAAGGGACCTGGGTTCGAGCCCCGGGTAAGGCATGGCTGTTTGTGTCATTTTTCTGCTGAGGTCCTGCCATCCTCTCAGACCTTCTACTTTGGCATATAAACTGACAGGCTCCTGTCAGACCTCTGTGGCAAGCAGCTGCTTGAGGGGGTATTTATTTATTTTGAGCCGTCCCGTGGCCTAGTGGTTGGCACGCTTGGCTACTGATCTAATGGACCTGGGTTCGAGCCCCGGGTAAGGCATGGATGTATGTGTCGTTTTTCTGCTGAGGTCCTGCCATCCTCTCAGACCTTCTACTATGGCATATAAACTGACAGGCTCCTGTCAGACCTCTGTGGCAAGCATCTGCTTGAGGGGGTATTTATTATTTTTTTTAATTCTCAACGCTGGCCCAGCTGCGACTCGAAACCTGAAACTGCAGATTACTGAGCTACTCCGCCTTATATACTTTTGTGGATAAAAAAAAACTAACAATCATTTTGCAACTACACCCGGGGATAGGTTGCTCGGTTCGTAATCTGTTAGTTTTAACTGTGGCGTACTCTGATATTTATCTCCGCTAATCCCCCCCCCCCCTTTCCCTCCCTGAGAAAGGGGACACCGATAGGCTTTGAAAGGCCCTCTGTCACCTCTGTTCGTTGGATGGGACGTTAGCGTTAAGCCCTGGGTCCATGTGCCGGAGGCCATACCCTTTGCGGGTTAAAAACATACTTGACGGGAGGCTGTCTCTTAGTCCAATTGGTCCCCTTCCCGAACCTTCTCAGCTTTGGGGTCTTTGACTGACCTGGCCATTTAGCCCATTGTGTTTATAAAAATTCTGCTCAGAGGTAAAACAACCAAACATATATAGGAGCTCATCTACAGGCCTGTATATTCTAATAACAGCATTTTATCCATAAGTAGTTGGTTGTCGGATCAGAAAATTATTGAATTCTAGTTTTTGGGCTTAACAAGTGATTAGTTGTTAACCCCTCCTAAATGCATTGGAAGTGGTGTGACTCAGTCGGTAGCGTGCCAGACTCGTAATCCCAATTTCCAGGTTCGATTCCCAATTGTGCCTTCGTAAGATTTATCTCCCTAGCCACCATGCTGGTCTCATTGAGAAAGGTAATACCGATGGGCTTGAAAAGGCCATCGTCTGTCGAATAGGACATTATATTGTGGCCCCCCCATGTGCTGGATAGACATATCCGCGCAAGTTAGAAAACACGCTGAATGGCCTTGACGGGAAGCTGTAATCTGTCTCCTAACAGATGTCAATGTGTCCCCTTCTCTGAGCTTTAGGGGTCCTTTCGACTTGGCCATTTAATCCATTGTGTGCGAAAATGCCGCTCTGTGATAAAACAACCCAACCTGAAAAGATTAAGATGAAAAGCGGAGTCATTGATGTAGATTCATAGTGTCTAAAAAGACAGCTTGAATTTTTCCATGGTTGAAAGGTGTAATTCTCAGTGTTCTAAGAATTGCGTTATCTCAGTGGACCTACTTAACCTTCAGCTGCTTGAGTGTGCGTGCGTGCGTGCGTGCAAATGAGGGCAACTGACAATACAAGTGGAGCTTCTACGTAATACTTCCGTTTCAACATGGAAAGAAAATAAGAGACTTATTTTTCTCTTACACGTCTGAGCCTTGATTTTTGACAAATACAGCAAGCAAGAAAAATATAGCAGGAATGTATGATACTTTGAAGAGAAAGCCCAAATATTTTGGTAGTTTTCTTAGTGGGTTTAAATATTTTAATAATTTCCTTCGTTGATGATTCAAAGGAAACTTGTAACTACTTGTTTCATTATAATACAGCTTAATTATAGCACGCCTTACAGATATTATCACTTTCCTTGGGGCTTTGTAAAAGAAACCTGTTTGGCTGCTATTGTTAGCTGCCATCGTGGATATTCGAAGTCGCAATCAAATCTTGAAGGAATAACAGGTAAGTATGATGTGGGGGAGGGGAGGTTAGAGAAACAAAATTTAATTATGTCAGCAGTGTCAGAGCTTTGCTAGACGGCGCTGCCAGTGGCATCCAGTCGATCGATTGGTAGATGCCGGTCTGTCTTATGCTACTACTGTTTTGGCCGGCAATGCAGGGTAACGGCGCAGCATGGTAACAAGCTGGGGAATGGAGCGTTCTTGGCAGCATCTGATTTTGAATCCATTTATCGCAGAAAAGATAGCCGATAACGGTACATAAGGAATTCCAACCCGCGCTATCTATTAAGCATTTTAGCATCTGAAAAAACTCGCCATGGTAAAAAATTTTTTAGCTTAATCTGTGCTAATAATTGGACCCCTTTTATCATCTGATAAAAGTGTCTTTGAGGCAATGCCGTGATATTGATTTAACTCCGCAGCCGAATAGTCGCTTCTGTTGGCTGGGTGAGTAACGCTGGTTTGCTAGTCGCGGCGCCGAGGTAAGCTGTTCTTCCTATAGTTATTTATTTAAGACGTTCACATCTTCCGCTCTACGCGTAGATGTGTGGAATGCAGTGTCGTAACAGATTTCGCCTTTCACCGTAATTATCTCATCTTATTCCTAGTTTTCTTAATTTGTGATATTCTCAGGTTTACGACTGTCTTAATCTTAGTTTATGACGAATAAAAAGACAGTAAATTGATTTCCAGTCTTAGTTCTGGGTCAGCTAATTTCAGTTTTACGACGGGTAGAATTAATTTCATTTGGGTTTTGAAAAACATTGAATTGTCACCTTGTTTCTTCATGATTTACCACTTTTATTTAATACTGTACATAAAACTGTAATATATTCTGAAACAAGAAAATCTTTCTATAATAATTCTTAACAAGAAAATCTTATATAAGTTTGTTGCAATTAAATATGTATTTCAAGAAATCTATTTTATATCAGCTTTTCAGCAGATACTGGGAAACAGTCGTTTTCATATTTCCTCTCTAGTAATAGATCTGAAGCATTTTTTTTAAAATGGAATTATGATATTTATAAGACTTCGTGAGACGGGAAAATGCTTCTTATACAATTGCTTTATTGTGATATATGCTTTACAACCTTCATATTTTTGTTTAATAGGAAATTATCAAGGAATATTTTCAAAGCATCTCTCATATCTAGTGCACGGAATTTTGATTTTCGTTCTGGTGGTTTTATTTAGGTACTTTTCTGTGTACATAAACAAGTTTATCAGGAAGTATTTAAATAGTTTAGCTTTTTAATAATTTGAGTTTATTTCTGATCCTATTATGTATAGACTTCTGATTTTTTAATCTTTTTATATGTAATATTCTTGCATTTTTCTTAATAATAATAATATTTATTAATCTTATTTTTCTTAAATTTATTAATTTTTTGATTTAAACTTTACACATTGCAAACTAACAACTATCATTAAATTGTAAAAGAAAATTATGATTATTAACAATGCAAAAGAGCCTTAATGATTTTAATAACAATCTGTGGTTTTACAGAATAAACCGGTGTGAGAAGTAATTTATTCAAAAATAAAATGCAATTTCTAGGGTTGAATGAACAGCTAAAAATTACCCAATATTGAGCACCAAATATATATATTATATATTTCCTCCATTTATCATATCAACACTTTATAATGACACAAGTCTCTTGGTGTCCAGATCAAAGAGTCACGGGTAATGTGTGGATGTTTTTTTTTCTGTGTTGTCTTTCAGCAGAGGTTTCACCTTCCCCACAGATCTTCTGTAGGACATATTAAACTGACAAACTTCTGTCACACTTAGAGTAGTAAGCAGCTGCTTGAGGAATCATTTTTCAATTTTATAATTATCAAATGCAACTATATTAATACTCTTATATAAAGCACCTTGAGTGTAAATAATATGCAGCAATCAGTCATATATTTTTTAATGCTAGAGTATTTTAACTGAAGACATATATTTGAGTCATTCCACGTTTCAAACCCACTATTTCATGTTTTTGGCACATTATTCGAGGAAGTTCTGCTGGGCTTGAAACAGGCAAGCATTTCAATGTGGACTATGCCTTTGCCACACAATTTTTAATATTCTTAAGTAACTGGATGGGCAGTAACTAAAATTATTTAGACATTGAAATATACAAAGTAACATTTTTGAAAAATACATAGCATTTCTGAATATTCATCAGAGTTCTCACTGTCATGAAATGTTTAACTACTAAGTTTTCTCTTTGTAGTCAATTTAAAATTAAATCAGCTTTTCTTTTCAGCATTTTGCCATCACACTGTTGTACGATTATATTTCTCTGACAAAGAAATGCAGTATTTAAGATCAGTAGCATTAGAAATGGCTGTAAAAATTTAAATTCTTATTTTTTCGTGTAAAATACAAAGGATGGAAATAGCCTGTAAGCTTTTGCTTGTGTTGACTCCTCATATAAATAAAAAACATGGTTAAGGTATCCAATATACCACTAAACAATATGAAATGTCAGTACCACTGTTTAGTTTGCATATTGTTCGCTGTTAGTCCATGCATTCTACAAAATAAAATTAGCACTCATGGTAGGTTTTCCTATTTCCATATGTAGTTAGATTGACTCTTTTTGCTGCATTTGCATGTCTTTTATCATTTTTATGTATTGAGGTGGCAGGCCCTCTCACAGGTCCAGAGAGACATGTTCTACTTCCAACTTTTGAGGCCCCTAGCCATATTTACGACAATTTTTAATTATAATTGGAGAAAATCTAAATAAAAAGTTTTCTTCTCAGATAGCAGCTTTCCACATGGTTTGACAGGAGCTTATTAGTGTAATACACTGTAGAGGTCTGTGAGTGTAGTGAAACCTCAGCAGAAAGACAACACCAGAAAAAAAAACTTATTCTTGGCTCATTAGCTTAAAAAATTATCTCTTATTGTTGTGTCTAATGCAAAAAAATTGTC
Organism: Ryuthela nishihirai; assembly: GCA_038380435.1. Classification (NCBI taxonomy): domain Eukaryota; kingdom Metazoa; phylum Arthropoda; class Arachnida; order Araneae; family Heptathelidae; genus Ryuthela; species Ryuthela nishihirai. The sequence continues at coordinate 20,544,055 of JAWZYU010000017.1, forward strand.
TAAATTTGAAACCCAGGCTAAATGGCCTTCTGGTTTCACCTCTGAAATGCCCTGCACATTCTTTGTTACTTTGTTGCCTTGAAAACTATTAATAGGCAAAAAACTGCCATTGTCTGTGTGTATCAGAGTATTTTTAGTCTTAAAGTTTCATCACTAGACACTCTGAGCATATCATAAAACAAATTATTACTCTGGTGATATTTTTATTGTATATGGAAACCCTATATTAATACTCTAATATCACTTTTAGTTTTATATTTTATGCTTACATTCCGTGTAAACAATTTTTGTGTTTCGTTTGCCATTTGTGGATTCATTTCATTCCTTCATAATCATCAACTCATACATTTAATGTGCTTTTAATATTATGTAAAAATTAAACTTTTTCTTCCTTTTTTGTTATTAAAATTTAAACTAATGAAAATATTAGTGTTAAAATTAGATGTAATGAACCAAATATCTGGTTGCTTCAGCCAAATTCCAACCGAATCAGTGTTGAGATATATACCAATCAGCCAAAACATTAAAACCACCTACCTAATATGATGTACATCCTCCTCTTGCCACCAAATGAGCTCTCACCCGATGAGGCATATGTTCAACAAGATGTTGGTAGGTATTGCTTGATATTTTGTATGACTGCAACAGGAGATCCTGCAGTTCCTGTAAATTACGTGGTTGGGATGATGCTGCTTGTACCAGTTTCTCTAACTCAAACCACAAATGCTTGATAGGATTCAGGTTTGGCAAATTTGGGGATCATGGCAATAAATGGAATTCCTCATGTTCTAGGAACCATTCTTGAACCTTCTTCGCAGTATGACATAGGCATTGTCTTGTTAAAAGATGCCATCTCTGCCAGGGAATACAGTCACCATAAAGGAGTGTACTTGGCCATCCACGATGTTCAGGTAGGTGACAGCTGTCAGAGTTTGCTCTACAAGGATAATTGGTCCACCTGTTCCCCAAGAAAATATTGCCCAGACCATCACACTCTCTCCAGCTGTATGAATCTGTCCTACAATGCACCCAGGTAAGAAGGCTTCTGTGGGTAAACATTGCACATGAGCTCATCCATCCACATGGTGTAACAGAAAACAGTATTTGTCTGACCATGTGAACCTCTTCCAGTTTTGTATGGTCCAATGCCAATGATTATGTGCCAACTGCAAGCGTTGACGACGGTGAACAGCTGTGAGCATAGGCACATGAATGGGTCTGTTGAGACCCATATCCAAGAGCTTACGATGAACTGTGTATTTGCATTGGGCCCTTTCCCACAATTAAAATTATTGGTAATGTACAGTAGCCCTCCTGTTGCTGCAGACGAGATAGCCTGTGCTAACCTCTGGCATCAATGAGGTGTGGCCGCCCATACCTTGTCAATGGCTTGAAGTGTCACCTGTTTCGGACCATCTTTGATAAGTACTAACTACTGCATAGCGTGAGCAGCCTACCAACATCGCTGTTTTGGAGATGCTCTTACTAAGGCATCTTTTCATAACGATCTGACCTTTATCGGAATCAGATAAATCCTTTGCTTTTCCCATATTGAGATGAAACAAAATACTGCCTGCGAGAGCTCCCACCCAAGTTTTATATATTGTTACGACAGAAGGAATCTGGCAACCGAAAGCAAAAAGTTTCAGCCAACGAATAAGAACGTTGGGAGAATTTGGAGAAGAAGAGTGGAGCGTTAACGGTCGTTTTGTATTGTAACGGTTGTTGTGCTGTAACGGTCGGAGAGTTCGAAAATGGACGGTGAGCTGTTCTGAGACAGTGCGCGTAAGTATCAAGAAGTAACTTGATGTGTTGTGTATACGCGGAAGGATAAAAGTGGGATCTTTTATCGTTAAGTATCAAGAAGTAACTTGATGTGTTGTGTATACGCGGAAGTATAAAAGTGGGAACTTTTATGGCTAACTTCGAATGTCTACACGGACTGTCTTTTTGTTCGGCTATTGTGTGAAAAGTTATTAGCACAGGACGAGAATTGGTTTACGAGTGAAGATCTTCGGGTGACCTGGTAAATCAAGTAAAAGGTAGTATTTAGTAAAATACACAGAGCTGATATTGTGTGCTCTACGCAGGAAGATTGATGACTTGTGCATGTTAATAGTTGATTTGTTGATAAGATACTTCATCCATATTTCCTTTGTAACAATTTACCTTGTATTGAATTTGGTTTTGAAATATAGCTTTTAATACTCACGCTCAGTGGCTATCCATTTTTGTAATCCGCAACATTTGGTGTCAGAAGTGGGATTAATTTAATTGAATGCCTTTCACTAGAAGTATGGATGAGTTAATAAAGCTGATGACTGATATGAAAGCCGATATGGCTACGCAGATGACTGCTATTAAAGGTGATATGGATGAAATAATCAGTCGAAATAATAAAATGAAAGCCGAAATGGCCGCACGAAATAATGAGTTGAGAAATAAAAGAGGTGACCTGGCCGCACAAAATACTGAGATGAGAGCTGAAATGGCTTCTCAAGTTGGTAAGATTATTGATCAGTTCAAGGATAATAAAACCGAACTCAATAGACAATGCAATAGTTTAAATGTTGAATTTGTCAGTGAAAAAGATGATCTTGATAGTGTTAAGTTAGTTTGTAAACATGGAAAAGAAAAAGAGAAAGGCAACGCATATCAAAATGTGAATCCAAAACCAATAGGTGAAATTTGCAAAACTAACAGCACTGGAGGTAACATTACAGATGAACAATATTTTAAAGATGCTAACCGTAAGAATATTGTTGAGCAGTATAAAAATTATAGGAACAAAATTATGCAAGAATCGAGAGCTGGTAGAGATGTTACAGTTACAGTTCAGACAACGAAATTGGTTGAAGGTGAATATATCTCCAGCAGTGGGAGCTATAGTACAGATGAACATAATGCTGATGCGGGAAAGAAACGATGCAGAACCAGAAAACATTCCAAGATCCTTTGCTATCTGAAAAAGAAGCAATTTAAGAAACGATGCGGAACCAGAAAACATTCTGGGATTCTTCGCTATCTGAAAAAGAAGCAATGTAGATTCAATTCGTTTCTACAAAATTCGACGGACAGGAGAAGCTCGCTGGGGCAGCGGCGTTCTGATGAAGCCTTCATATTGATTGAAGAGATCTCGAGAGAGATGGAGAAAGTGCGAGAGGACTGCGAGAGGAAGACTGCAAAAGAATCGAATCTTCGGAAGAAAGGAGAATCTCGAAATGTGGATCTGCTACTGGAAATCAAGAAACGTAGAGATAGCGCAGATAATGCTTTTGACCACGCAACTACTGGTAATGCATGGCAGAGTGGCTATGTCGCTGGTGACATGTCTAGGAACTGCGAAGAACAATCACACAGATCAGAGAGCTGTGAGACTATACAGTACGCTTTGCACTTCAAAATACCTAGGTATACAAGTCTGGCACGATCTGAAGAGAGATCCACACGAAAGGTATTCTATTCCTCGCCGTCAGCAAAATGCGTCATGGACAATTATCGCAAAGGCAGAGTAACGAGTGGTAATGAGGGGGAAGTCGGAGAGATTTTTCCGAAGCATATAGCCACACTCGATTTGTTTGTAGAAAGTGGGGATTTAAGAAAGAAGAATTCCGAAGAATGGCATAGAAGCGTAACAGGTGATGCTAGTAAGGGAGCTTCAGGAAGAGACAGTACTTCAAAGACTAACTTTCTGGATGAAACTAAGCCTCAGAGTTACGATCAGAGAGAAGTGAAGCCCTCAGATAATCTCAACGTAGCCATGCTGAATTTCTTTTCTGAACAGTCAATGCGCAGATTTGGACATTATAACCATTTAGATTATAAGGATATAGAAAAGTTTTACCACGACTACAAGAGCTCTAAAGTGGACAATATCATGTTACAAAACTCGTCGCTGATCTCCAGAATGAACAATTTGGCAATCATGACTGATGTTTCCCTGGCTAATTACAATGAGAGCTCCAAGAAAGTGAATTCCGAAGAAACAGCAACTATGACCTCCTCGGGTCATGTGTTTTGCTGGAGACCCGAGTGGCGCCATCGGATGGTAGATGAAAACAGCACAGGAGGTGTCGGCAACAAAGTGAGTCTTGTCTTGGCTCCTGCACTTGCTGCTTTAGGTCTCAAGGTCCCTATGATCTCCGGTCGTGCTCTCCAATTGACGGGAGATACTCTGTACAAATTGGAATCCATCCCTGGCTTCACAGTCGACTGCACTAAAGATAAAATCGAGCAGATGATGGAAGACGTCGGATGCTGCATCGTAGGACAGACAGAGGAGCTGGTGCCAACAGATAAGGAGATTTACCGCTGCAAGGATCTGACGGCTACCGTAGATAGCGTTCCTCTAAGGAGATGCTCAATTGTGTCCAAAAAGCTGGCTGAAGGAGTGTGCGCTTTGGTTTATGATGTTGAATTCGGAAAAGGAGCTATTGATCTCATCAGTACAGAAGATGTTGCTGTTGATTTAGTTAAGAAAATGGTTGCAGCATCACAAGCTCGTGGAATGAAGAGTTTGAGTTGTTCAGCTGTTATCAGCAACATGGATTCACCTCTTGAAAACTCTGTTGACAACTCTCTGGAAGTGATGGAAGCTGTTCAGTGTTTCCTTGGTGACGGATCCTTGGAACTGCAAGAGCTTGTCGAAGAGTTAGGAGGAGAACTTCTGCGTTTGGTGAACATTGTGGATAATAGGGTAGACGAAGCAATGCCTGTGTCCACTCCACAATACGTACAAGAATTGCAACAACGACTAGAAGAAATCCATCACTCCGTTAGACATAACATCGACATAACAAGTGACAGAACCAAAACAAGATATGACAGTAAAATAAATGGAACTATTTTCAATCAAGGAGATCTTGTCTGGCTATACAGTCCACATAGAAAGAAAGGACTATCTCCAAAACTTCAGAAACCTTGGGAAGGTCCATATACAATAGTTAACAGGATTAATGACGTGGTATATCGCATTCGTCGACGTCCAGCTACAAAGTGTAAGGTGGTTCACGTGGATCGTTTGGCCCCGTTTCATCGAAGAACTGAAGAAACTTTGGAATCCAGAATTGTTCGGGACGAACAAGACCTAGGAAGGGGGCAGTGTTACGACAGAAGGAATCTGGCAACCGAAAGCAAAAAGTTTCAGCCAACGAATAAGAACGTTGGGAGAATTTGGAGAAGAAGAGTGGAGCGTTAACGGTCGTTTTGTATTGTAACGGTTGTTGTGCTGTAACGGTCGGAGAGTTCGAAAATGGACGGTGAGCTGTTCTGAGACAGTGCGCGTAAGTATCAAGAAGTAACTTGATGTGTTGTGTATACGCGGAAGGATAAAAGTGGGATCTTTTATCGTTAAGTATCAAGAAGTAACTTGATGTGTTGTGTATACGCGGAAGTATAAAAGTGGGAACTTTTATGGCTAACTTCGAATGTCTACACGGACTGTCTTTTTGTTCGGCTATTGTGTGAAAAGTTATTAGCACAGGACGAGAATTGGTTTACGAGTGAAGATCTTCGGGTGACCTGGTAAATCAAGTAAAAGGTAGTATTTAGTAAAATACACAGAGCTGATATTGTGTGCTCTACGCAGGAAGATTGATGACTTGTGCATGTTAATAGTTGATTTGTTGATAAGATACTTCATCCATATTTCCTTTGTAACAATTTACCTTGTATTGAATTTGGTTTTGAAATATAGCTTTTAATACTCACGCTCAGTGGCTATCCATTTTTGTAATCCGCAACAATATATTATTTGCAACCTTGGCATGTGACACTAATTGGCTGCACACACGCTTCTTTGCATAATGCAGAGGTGGTTTTAATGTATTGGCTGATTAGTGTATCTCCAGAAATTCCCTCCCTGCCCTTGGTGAGAAAAAGGACCCAATGGTTCCTAGACCATTGGGTCACGTTTCTCACCTCTGTCCATTGGATGTGATGTTATTCCTTGTTGTTGTGGGCAAGAGAACCATATCCTATGCACATTAAAGCACACGCTGGATGGCTGTAACAGAAGGCTTACATCTGCTCAGAAGTAAAACAACAAAACCCACATGAAATCAATACAACCTTGAAATACTGTCAGATATGCACTTGTTAAGAATTAACTTTGTATAAAGAAAAATCCATGGCATCTAAAATCATCTCTGCATATAATCATTACTATGACATACGATTCATGGAATTTTCAGAAGTTTTTATATTCCTCGTTTTACCAGTGAAAAAATATTCTTATTTACTGTAATGCCATTTGTTTATAAGACTCGTAAAACCACCTCATTCGAATGGTACTTATGATTCCAGGTCCAGGAAAAGATATACTTTGTGGAATTTAAGGGACACAACAGATGACCTTAACGTTAAAGATATCCTGTGAACCTTTTTCTCCCTTGAAGCCTCAGTCGAATGATTTTACCCTCTGTTACAATGTCTAGGTCAGAAAAATTCGAGCCACAAATAAGATTCTGTAGAAAAATGCATTTATGTTCGCATCTGAAGTTGCAGGAGCTTGCTGGCTGATACTTTAATAAAATAATAATCAGCCATTTATAAAAGAAATATTGTATCGAATAAAATGTATCAATCAACAGAAGGAAATTATATGACCGAAAATACCCCTAAACAGGGAATACAGCCGTACCTGTTGTGGTGGTTAGTGTATCTGACTTCTAAGACCAGTGGGCATGTCCTTGTGTGTTTTTATGTTGTATGAGAAACCAGGACAAACCTAATATAGCTTATAGGTTATTTCCTATAAGCTACATTAGGCGTGTAGGAAATTATATACATCTTTTGTCTAAAAAAAAAGTGTTTATATGTTAAAGAATATAATAAATATGTATACCCTTTGTGTAGGGAAGTACCTACTTTCAAAAAAAAAAATTCCATTCTACATTGAAACACTTCGTCAAAAGAACTGGGTGGAAATAATGGTGACCACACAGTTAAAGATTTCTGCATTTCAGGCAGCGAAACTTGTCGGCCCTTTTATATTTTGTTGACTAGACAGCCGCTTGTGTTAATTACTCTTTGGTTCGTACTAGCCTTGTGACTAATCATCATTCCAATAGCTCTAAATGCAGTATTGTTATAAATAAATCTGTATAAGCTACAAAGAATTAAGTTTCTCCGTCCACATATGAACAACAAAAACAGCTTTCTAGCTATCTTCTGTAATTTATAGAGAAAAGTGCAATCCTAATGCAAATTCGAGCCGTAAACGAAGATAAGAATAACGAAATCTATGCAGACTTTTGAAAATATCAAGGGTCGTTTTGGTATCAATATCAAAGGTCAGCTTGCTGACGATAATTAGCAGATTACATTTGATATTTTTTTCTTCAAGTATATACCCCTTTTTTTTTGCATTGAGCTGACGTTTTTAATAAATTGCTTAATTTTGCTTCAATGAGTTTGCAGTAGAGATAGCTTTCGCGCCCAGGCTCAGTCATAATTTAAATCTCTAATTATTCTTGTACTTGTTAAAAAAAAATAAGGAAGTAATATTATTTCCTTTGATTATAATTTCAACCTTTTAATCTGTCTTTAGTAATTAAAAGATGAACACTATTCAGCCGTAGAATATTTAATGGTATTTTCTGTCATTCACGAATCGCACTTAGCTTCATTTATAATATCACTCAATTTTTTTTTTCAGTTTGTACGAATTATTTCTAGTAATTTTCGATCCAAATAATATTAATACAGGTGCTCCCCTACTTACGAACAGGTTAAGTTCCCAAGGTTTTGTTGTAAGTCGAAAACTAACCTAAAAAGTACATTTGTACACAGAATAACCACTTATTGTTAGTGTTTGATACTTCAATGTACTTAATTGGAATGCATTACACTCGTTTACCCGCTCGCTAATGCGGTAAAAATCTGCTGTGGTATATGGTAACATAAAGTCGATTTTATAAATAAAACAACTTATACTGTTAATGCATATATTTGTACATAAATAATATAATGCGTATTGTAAATAACAAAAAAGGAAAATTAGACCACGCTATCGCGCGAAATTTAAATTTTAGACGTACTGTCAAATTGTTTTTAAGTCTGAAAGTTCGTAAGTTGAACGTTCGCAAGTAGGGGAGCACCTGTATTTTAGTCTTCAAATAATTTTAATTATTTTAAAGTTTGCAATAACGTGAATGCCAAGATTTAAAAATGGTTTAGCGGTATGCATTTCTGTATGTGTATATGTCGCAGGGAGATGATGAAAATAGGGATTTGATCAAATCCCTAAGGTATATGATCAATTCACGGAAGATGTTAAAATAACAACTCTGTGGGGTGATTTCCCTGAAGAAAGTAAGTGATTTGATCAAATCCCTTAACTGTTTTAGTGAAAAGATGAAATAAACAAGTCGGGACTCGCACAGCTCTATGTTTCGCTTGTTACCACTCCCCTTTACCTCACCGCTCCCCTCTGGTGTCTGTGCCGGCTAGCGCCCAAACATTACGCGAGGAAGGTTGCGCTCATTTTTATTATTGTTTTCTATATTTCGAGTTTTATCAAGTACCTACCGTAGAAAAATGAGTTCAGATATAGAAAAAAATCGAACTCTGACCGAATTTGTATCTGAAGAACAGTTTAATGAAACTATCAGGACGTTTTTGAACAAGCGGCATGAAAAAGAAAAACCTTTGTGGACTCGCGAAAGGAGAGAAGAAGCTGTCACAATCATTGAACAATTTAAATTAGCACCACTACTTAAACATTTTTCCCAGAAAGGTAAAAAAAGGACCCTTTCTAGTGTCCAAAGTAGTGTCACGTGAGCTATAAAGATTCATACTCAAGAGATTCACCACTTGACGGATTCGTTCTCACTTGGCCTCCGCTCATTCGGGGCGTTTCATTATAATTCGGACCACGGAGTCACGTGACCCGAAGATTCATACTCAAGAGATTCATCACTTTACAGATTCGTTCTCACTTGGCCTTCGCTCATGAAGGGCGTTTTGAATCGGCAGGCGGTGTATTGTAGATCGAGATACATTAAGAATACCTTAAAAAGGCGATTCGGAAAGGAGATAATAAGAGGTGAAAAAGGCGATTCGGAAAAAAGTACAATGTACCGGCTATTACAATTCCGTAATAGCCGAAATAATTTGTGTTTCAATGACTATTGTTGTATTAACTATTCTACATTTAATAATGCTGTTTTTAAAAATATCAGCTTAAGTACCTATTTTTTTTGTTAATTAGTTTCGAATAAATAATTTGTGTTTCAATGACTATTGTTGTATTAACTATTCTACATTTAATAATGCATGGTTTACTAAATAAATACTTTTAATATCTAAACAATATTATTTCATCTTTTCACTAAAACAGTTAAGGGATTTGATCAAATCACTTACTTTCTTCAGGGAAATCACCCCACAGAGTTGTTATTTTAACATCTTCCGTGAATTGATCATATACCTTAGGGATTTGATCAAATCACTATTTTTATCATCTCCCTGCGACATATATATATCTATATGCCAAAGAATTATTTTCCCCTAACCGAGCTCGGACTTTGTAAATGATCCGGGCTCAAGCTCGAAAATTTGAGTCCGAACTCATCTCTAGTTTGCAGATTTAAGTCCCCTCTTTATTAACGTTGAAATCTCTCATTCTTCTCAGCTGACCTTTGATGAAGAAGAAAACAAAAGATTGCAACTCCTCGTATTGAGCATTATGTATTGTTTCGTTGATGAAGTTTATTCATTACACGCAATTTCATTATTTTCCCCTTCAAGTAAACAGATGCTCTCCGAGTTTTATATTTGAAATTAATCCTTGCATAACTTGCAAGAATAAAAAAGAATAAAAATCTGTCTAAAATAGTTTTGTATGTTAAAAGAGTATAATAAATATAGTGATCTCAAAGAGAGAGCCCTTTGCTCCTAGCGAATACATTTCCTAAACTCTACTGTATAGAGTATATGCTCTGAAAAATATTTATGTACGTCCATTAAAATGAAGTTTACCTTTCTGGTAATCTTTCATTTTAGAGTATGTATATTACGGGCGAAGGCAGAGTTTGCCCAAAGCTGTCTGAAAGGAAATCCTGATGTCACGTGATTGGCATGGCTAATTACGTCAGAAGCGGGGGCCGTGCATCGCATCATAGCTTTATTCAGCGGATCTGATTCGTTTCAAATTCATGTGCGCGTTATTTATATAATTTCATTTCCTTTACTGAATTGAATCAAATATCAATTATAAAAGCAAATTATCATAAATGCGGAGAAGCATTTCATTCTTGCAGGAAATATTTTCACTGAAATAAAAAAACCCTAATTTCTCGATGTCAGAAATATTTATTAAATACATTATTTAAACATAGTTGCACATATTTTTTATTAATTATATTTAATTGTAAACGGTATTACAAGAAAGCAGAATTCATCTGAATTTTAAAGCAAAATTTTATTGATTTTTTTTTTAATTTGTAAAACATTTTTGTAACAAAATATGAGTTACATTTGCAAACATATTGGAAGAGATAAATATCTATTCTCAGGTTAACTACTTCGTATAGGGTTTAATATTGATAAATAGCACATACACAGTCTGTCACTAAAAGTATGGTTATATTTCACATAATGTATGTTCTAAGAAGAAATCTACTGAGATCAGAATTCATTCACAGCTGACCAAATCATCAGTGCAATTCTATTATTTTATTATTAAGACTAGAATTATTTTCTTAATAAGATTTAAATCATCAGTATCACATAATTGAAATAAATCGCAATACAAACACCAAAACGAAAGACTTATTTAATAAACATATTGACATAAAAATATAATACAAATATTACTTTGAATCATTTATGGCTAAATATTTTGATTACACATATATCCAATGAAAAAAGTAAATATTTTAAATCCACATCAAATATGCCAATGATAACTCGATCATACTGTAAGGTTAAAAAAATGGTTTGTGACAATTAATGTCTATCATTGAGACATACCAGTAGACAAGTGAAAATTAAGCACAACATGTGAGCACTATGTTATTGTCTTACATAATTTGTAAGAGACATAAAAAAATTACAGCTTTCAGGGCAACATTGAAGAGTGTTCCATAATGACTAGAAATATAAACCATTCAGCTTGTTAAGGAAAATAACATTCAATACCATACACTGATGATAGTAACTACAAGACAAATAAATATTTGAAATCCACATCAAATATGCCAATAATAACTAAATCATATTGTATGCTTAAAAAAAGTTTGTGACAGCCAATGCCTATCATTGACACATACCAGTAGAGCAGTGAAATTTCAAAGAATGAATAAGCAGTATGTTATTGTCTCACTGAAGCTTATACCATAATACATATAAAAAATAGTTACAGAATTCAGTGCAGCATCCAGGAGTGTTTCATAATCATAAGAAATATAACCCATGCAGCTTATTATTAAGCAAAATGGTAAAATTAGCTACCTCATACTCTAATGTAATGTTGAAATATACATTAAATATACCAATTTTAATCTAATAATATATGCTTTAAAAAGTAGTTTGCAATAACCTTTATTGATGACTGTCAGACCTCTGTGGCAAGCAGCTGCTTGAGGGGGTATTTTTTTTTTAGTAGAGCAGGGAAATTTCAGTAAAAGAAATATTTGAGCACTAGCAGCTGCTTGAGGGGGTATTTATTTTTATTTTTATTTATATTATTGCCATACTGAAACTTATACCATAATACATTGGCATATAACAAAATAGTTACAGAATTCAGCGTAACATCCAAGAGTATTTCATAATCACAAGAAATATAACCCACACAGTTTATCATTAAGAAAAATGGTAGCATTGGATAGCATATACTGAGGTTTAATATCTGAGAATGTGTAAGGCATATATATAATTCCTTAATGGTGTACAAAATCATACGAAGCTGGAGATTGCATAAACAATGTGTAGGCAAATAGCACCATCATATTGGAAGAATATGCATAATGATATGATGGTACATTAAATACATTTAACTGTTGGATGATAAAAGAAATAGAATTAATTTTATGCACTCTCTAAATTGAAATGTCTTTCAAATAGTTTAAATTTCGGTTAATGCAGTAACAACTGAAGTTTGCTGTGGTTTGAAAAAGGTTTTTAACAACTGAGCTTATGGTAAAAATGTAATGATTAAAATATATAATATTATTGAAAGCTCCATTTTTATTCATCACATGTAGATGAAGCATTTCATTTCGAGATTTGAAACAATATGTAAACATCACATTTTTACAAATTTTAATTTTGGGAATTTCAGCATTATCAATATAAGGAGTATATGATAAATTATTACTTGTAAGAACGTACGCTTTTACCTGAGATGGAAGTTTTTCATTTTCTAGTAAAATAAACTCCACATTATTGGCGTTTTTGACACAAATCCAATTACTCCTTTCTGGGAATAAAATCTTTCCGTAGTATTTATTTTCACCCTAGCTGTATTGCAACATCGTCTTTTTAACGTAACCTTTGCATATAGCGATCCACCATAATTAGAACAGCTAACACTTAAGAGTCGTGATGACTTATAATGATTACTTATTATATATTAAACAAAGGTAATCCTTAATAAGAATAGCGATTTGCTCTGCACAGTAGCAGCAGCAGAAACGTGTTTCGTGCGCTAACAGCCTCTGATAGGCTCCGGTGGCACAATCCAAATCACGTCCCAGGTTAGATCCCCAACTGTGCGTGCGATGAGATTTTTCCCGCTAATTCCTGTTCTGCTCTCGTTAAGAAAAATGACACCGATGGATTTAGAAAAACCGTCGTCCTTCGAATATGACGTTAAGCCATGCGCAGAAAAGCCATACCTTGTGCACATTAAAAAGAACACGCTGTATGATCTTGACGAGAGACTTCAGACAGCTGTCCAGTGAATTTTATTCTTCACTCTTCTTTGAGCCCTTGTGATCTGTCCATTGGATGTACAAAAGTGCCGCTCAGAGGTAAAGCAATCCACGTTACATTCAGTTATTATAAAGACACAATTGTTAAGTCTTCTGAAATTTTTAATTATGAGAAGACTTCTGAAAAACGTAATTATGAGACTGCATTTTGTGTTGGTTAATGAGCTAAGCATTTGAGAAAGTTTGTTCAGTGTTATGTTGTATTCTATCGATGTGCAACGAGAAAGGATATTACATCAGATATGTTCTAAATGCATACTCTTCCGAGTACGTCACCTAACATTTTTACTATTAGTCGACAAATAGCGAAAATTTGGATTAGTGCATTACTGTCAGTCTTAATCGTGTTTTTGCGAAATAGGTTGAAAAAAGCATTTTTTTTTCCGACTTGTACGGCCCAACTTGTCTGGAAAATCTGACGGAGCCTGTGATTATAATACTTCCCATAGAAAGTCTACAGAAGGCGAAACCAACGGTGAGAGAGTTACGAAACGCTGGATTTTTAGCGCATTAAGTCAGCTTTCATTCGCTCTGAATATTCTTGTATTACTCGTTTTGTTTCTCATTTGGTGACCTACTACATTCATCTTTTTTGAAAGCAACGGCTGTTTTTAATTAATGCAGACAATATAAAGGAATAAAAATGGGCACAATGTATTTTGTCCCCACATCGTTTTTTTTTGTTGTGTTATCTATTTGCTAGTGTGAATGATTTATTTGGGCCATGAAATTTAAGAGTTTTCAAACTTCTCTGAAGTTCTACAACAATGGTTTGTAGCCTTTGGTTTTGAGTACGAGCTTAACACTGTCAAGGTCTTCAAGCGTATTATGTAATGTGTGCAGAATATGGGTTCCTGCATGTAGTCTCCGCAAAACTCCCCGCCTTGCCCACGGTCAGTAGGGGACACCGATGGGTTTGGAAAGGCCGCCGTCCGTCGGATGTCACGTTAAACGTGGCCCCGTATGCGGGAGAGCCATACCTTGTGCACGTTAAAGAACACGCTGGAAGGCCTTGACGTGAGACTACCATCTGTCTCCCAACAGCTGTTCTGGTGGGTCCCCTCCCCCCAACCTTCTCTGAACCTTCGGGGTCCTTGTGACCTGGCCATTTAGCCGATGGTGAGCAAAAAAAGTGCCGCTCAGAGGTAAAACAACCCAACCTGCATGTAGTGCATTTCAACATTCGTTATACCATGCAGCGACTTTTATTTTCCTCAGAAATATTAGTAAAAGGGATATATTCAGCAGTTTTGTAAGGTTCTTAACTGTAAAATAATAAAAATAAATACTCCCTCAAGCAGCTGCTTGCCACAGAGGTCTGACAGGAGCCTGTCAGTTTATATGCCAGAGTAGAAGGTCTGAGAGGATGGCAGGACCTCAGCAGAAAAAACGACACACACATCCATGCCTTACCCAGGGCTCGAACCCAGGTCCCTTAGATCAGTAACCAAGCGTGCTAACCACTCGGCCATGGGACAGTAGACGTTATTATTCTTCAAATGCTTTAATGAAAATGATTGGCTTTATAACAACAATCATCGTATTGATAACCAGTGGCGAGATTACATCATCGGTTCTCTGGTGCAAAATATTCGAGAGGACTCCTGTATTTTGGGGGGGGGGGGTTGCCCCCAATGGCCCCGCAAATTTCACCACCTGCACCAATGGTAATTTCGTTTCTCTTGATAACCATACAGGTGGCGCGATTATAAAGTTCGTACACCAGTGGTGTAGGCGAACGATTAACATGGCCTGATAACTTAAGCGTGCAGACGCGCTGCCATAAATATGTTTTTTGTTGCAAATAGAAACAATTTATTCCGCAAATGTTTTAGAATCTGATCTCTTTAATTTTGAATAGCATTACATTGTATTCAAGATAACCATACACAAACATTGTCTATTACAAAAATTTTCAAGCTTCTTTCATTGCGGCCCAAATAAATCAAAGAATAACATTTTCTGAGGCCCTCACAGATCCTGAAAAAATCACAGTGAGAACATAAGTAGATTACCCCTGAAGCAGTAGCAAGTCACAAAGGTCTGACAGAAGTTTATCAATTTAATAAGCCATAGAGAAAATCTGCGAGATATGCAAGACCGGAGCAGAAAGACGGCATAGGAAAAAACTCCATGTTTGCATATTATGCTGCTGATTTAGCTCTTTTGGCAAACGATGTTGATGAGATGAACTCTTTGATTAGAGCTGTTGATGAGACTGGTAGTAGAGTCGGTTTGGTTATAAACAGAGAGAAAACTAAAGTGATGAAAATTGGTCAGGCAGGCTGTGATTCAGTTAATCTGAATGGTTGCAATCTTGAACAGGTGTCACAGTTTAATTATCTTGGGAGCTATGTAACAGATACCGGTGACGTGTGACATAAGATTAACAGACAAATAGGGATTGCTGCCGGGACTTTTAAGAATCTATGAAGAGTGGAGAAATAGGCGTATACACCTAAAGACTAAAATTATACTGTATTATAGTTTGGTTCTTTCTAGAGTTATTTATGGTAGTGAAATTTCTACACTTTGTAAACAAGATAGCATCAAAGTTGATGTATTTGATTCTAGATGCTTACGCAGTATCTTGGACATTAAGTGGTTCAACTTTGTAAGTAATGACGAGGTCGGTCAAAGGAGTTAGCAACCTCCTTTGAGCAGCATATTGTGGAGAGAGAGAGATTCCATTGGTTTGGCCATGTTGCCCATATGCATAACTATGGATTAGTGAATAGGATTATGAACAGTGTGCCTAAAGGCTTTAGAAAGAGGGGAAGACCTGGATACGATGGACAGACGATGCCAAACAGGATCTTGTTAAAATTTGTTTACAGTGGTCAGATGCAACAGATATAGCTCAGGACAGATGTGCGTGGAGAACTAAATTGCACGGTCTGGTTGGACCTCCGAAGCCCATTGCTACTTGAAGATGGTGATGATGATTTTTGACAGAGCCATAAGTTAGTAAAAAAGCGTTTTATGAGTTTAAATGAGATCACTGACAAATTCGTCGCTCTGCATCAAAAAACTTGAAAAGCAGTAAGTGATAGGGGTAAACAAAGTTGCAGAGGTATCCAACAGCGGATATTAATCCAACTTAGTCTTCATTGGATGTTCAGCTTCTATAATTTAGGGAAATAGCTGGAAGTAGCAAAAAATCTACCATAACGGAAATGCCTAATTTATTGATTATCCAAATCTCTTATTTCAGCTTTTCAGATGTATATTCTTGCCGCTTGCTCTTTTTAATCTACCGGTAATTGTAGGTGATTGAACGGGACGCTCAATATTCAAATTGAAATTGAGAGAAAAATTATCTCACAAATAAAATGATTATAAAAGATATCAGATTTGCCTGTTTAAAAGGAAATATTAAGACGATTATTAAAACGTTTGCAGAAATGAAAATAAGGATCAGAATCTAGGCTGAGCTTAGGACGGTAGCGGTACCAGGAGATCATCGACTCCTCCGAAATCCGGTAATGGCAAACTTGTCTACTTCCTTTGAAATCCAAAAATGTTGACTTTGTATAAATTAATTTTAGCCCCATATTTTATGTCGACACTAAAAATGGATTAAAAAAACTATAAAATCTTATTCCATATAGAATATAATTTTAACCTTTCCTGTCCAGTGGAATGTTTTAGTAATTTGGAAACCCTACTCAAGTATCATTCTCAGAGCCCCCAAACAAACTAAATTCTCGGACCCCCTTCTCCAGAAACTAAATTCTCGAAACCCCTCCCCCCCTTCCCTCTAGAAAATCCTGGATAATTGCCTGATTCAGTTGGTCCTTGTGGTATATAAATTTGCGTAATGAATTTCATTATATAAAATCAGATATCGCCTATTTTACAAATAAAATATTTTGCTTATTGCTAGAGTGTCCAAGCATTAAGAAATCGTATTTCAATAAAACACGTACAGAATGATGTGTTCTGAATGGTATATTTATTGTGAGTACACTATTTTGATTTGCTCCTAATGCTTTTGAAGTTTTTTTTTTATCAGAAAACGCAGATGTTCATTCACAGTAATCTTTATTTAATAAGTCAGTAAACATTTCCAAACAAATTTAATTTTTATTATGTATCTAAAGGAATATTCAATATAATCGATATTTATAGTATGTATCTTTGAGAATACCAAAAATATATCGGTGCTTCAGTAGTAATATCACAGGAGATGACAAGATATTCATGAAATAGTTATATAAAATAAATTGTTTCACCCTGGGTGGGATTCGAACCCACGCTTCCCAGTTCCCCTTTTCGCCTCTTGGCATGTAACTGGGAAGCGTGAGTTTGAATCCCATCACCGCAGAATTGAAATTTTTTCAGTTAACTTTTCGTATCAGTACTTATTTAACGGACGAATTGGTGCGGGAGCGAATACTTTTTTAACACAGACGTGAGTTCTGAATGGGTAAAATAGGCTAGACTAAATTCGAGGAAAATCATCCAATTATTCATTACAGGGTCAAATGAGAACTTTTATAAATCTAGGAAGGATTAAATCGCCGGTGGCCGTTTTCTAATTAACTTTTAAAAAGTGACTTTGGGGGCCAATAGGGGCATATTAAGGGGAAGGTTTGGAGTTTAACCCCCTCCCCCCTAATTGTATACGTTTCAAATTTATTTTGCATTCTTATGCTTTTGAAACATTTAGCAACTATTAGGCATTGATGCCATATACAAATGGTTTTTATTTACTTATTAGTTGCTTGTTTTAATATTTATATATTGATTACTTATGTTTTAATCTTTTGATAAAATTAAATCCCCACCTCCCCTCCCCCCGCCTCAAAAGAAAAAGATACGCTCCTGGGAGCCATAAAGAAATGTTGCGCAGAGTCCAAGCTGATGATGGGGGCGGGGGTGGCTCAGTCGGTAGCGCGCCAGGCTCGTAATCTGTAGTTCCCAGGTTCGAGTCCCAGCTGGGTCAGCGTTGAGATTTATCTCCGCAAAATTCCCCGCTCTGCCCACGGTCAGCAGGGGACACCGATGGGCTTGGAAAGGCCGCCGTCCGTCGGATGGGACGTTAAGCCGTGGCCCCGTGTGCGGGAGAGCCATACCCTGTGCACGTTAAAGAACACGCTGGATGGCCTTGACGGGAGGCTACCATCTGTCTCCCAACAGCTGTTCCAGTGGGTCCCCTCCCCCAACCTTCTCTGAGCCTTCGGGGTCCATGTGACCTGGTCATTTAGCCCATGGTGTGCAAAAAAGTGCCGCTCAGAGGTAAAACAACCCAACCCAAGCTGATGATGATACGCCCCTGATACCCAGTATTTTGAAAAGGGCAGTTTGACTTCCAGCCAACGATGAGCTGCACAGAAGTGAGCGTAGCGCTTGAAATTTACCCGTGCTCAAAAGCGAAAATTATGCTCATTTTATTCAAAAATGTTAGTCATCAAATACTAACTTGAAGCCCCAAAATAGATATGCCCCTAGCTAGACTATCTACTATGGCGTATTAAACTGACAGGCTCCTGTCAGACCTCTATGGGAAGCAGCTGCTTGAGGAAGTATTTAGTACATCATATCTGAATGGGTATTCAAAAGATTTCCTTCAGGCGTCAATTTAGTAATAAGAGCAGAGAAACTTTCTTCGCACATATAAGTTATTGCAAAAGGGGCTAATAAAAGTATAGCTTTTCCACTCGGTGCTGGGTATTTATTTCTCAGTTTGATCCCAAAGTTAGCGGTTGTCATTTTTTTTATGCTTCAGTCTTAGATATTCATCTCTACGAAGTTGAGGTAATTTTTGATATATAAATAATACATTTGTTACTTTCATGAAAATCTTATATTATCAAACATGGCAAACCTAATTTATGGATAAGCAATGAAATGGCTAGGAAGATTCCATGCCCTGTGAGACAGCAAAGCTGTATTTTATCACTTTTCCCACTTCTTACATCTGGTTTTAGTCGGTTGGTTTATCTGTTATCAAAACCTCGTAACCGCTATAATATTGTGAAGAGGTGTGATCTTCATTTGTTACTAACAACTCTGCAGGCAGATATTGAAAAACTTCCAAGTTTGCATCAGCCACAATGCTCACACTGAATAAAGTGCCAGTTATCAGAATATATTTTGTTAGCAAATCTTATGCTGCTGCTATACATCTGCTGAGGTTTTGCCTTCCTCACAGATCTTCTCTGTCACATTAAACTGACAGTCTCCTATCAGACCTCTGTGGAAAGCAACTGCTTGAAGGGAGATATACACTGGTTTCCATAAATTAAGGAAAAAAAGAAAAAAACGCGATAATTCGCCAAAAAATTGTGCGATCCTCACCAAATTTGTTCATGTAACCAGTAATGCCGAGTGAGCATGTCGTATGCAAATTAGTCTAGGTTGCATCAATTTGCATAATCGGATAGCGGCATAAAAACGGGTGTTTTGGAGTGGATCTTTTTTTGTGTTGTAAATGTGAGTAAGAAATTCGAAATAGCCATTTTGTAGGAATGACCTTGAGACATCATTTGCCAATTGAACTGCGGTGGAGAGCTATTGGCCGGCTCAAAGCAGGCCAAAGTCAGTCAGATGTGGCACGATGGCTGAATGTGAGTCCTTCTGTGGTCCATAGATTGTGGAATCAGTTTCTTAGTACGGATTCCACGTTTTGGAGGTTTAGCTGAGGAAGGGCTAGAGTTACGACTGATATCTGCGATTAACAGCACGAAGGAAAGAGGCATGTACTCCCTCTCAGCTACAATCCTCTCTTGCAGCAGCCACTGGGAGGGTTGTATCAGCTTCTACTATTCTAGAAGGCTTCATAGAGGAGGTCTATACGCCAGAAAGAAGGCCAGTAATTTGTATACCCCTCACGTCACAGGAGAGAACGGTTGAATTGGGCATGCACGCATGTAACTGGACAGAAGAGCAATGGAGGTCCGTACTCATCACAGACGAGTCCAAATATTGTTGCAGAGTGATTCCAGACATTGTTTGATATGGAGAGAACGAGATACCCGCTATTATCCCAGTAACATTCGTCAAAGAGACAGTTACGGCGGAGGTAGTGTGTGTTTTTGGGGTGGCATTTCCTTAGGTAGACGCATAGACCTCTGTGTGTTGACGAGTGGGAACCTCTGCTCAAAGTTATAGAGATGACATCCTGGACCCTTACGTACGTCCTTATGCTGGTGCAATAGGCGAAACATTCATCTTGCAAGACGATAACGCTCGTCCACACAGAGGTCGACTAGTAGAATACCTTCAAGAGGAGACCATTATGCACATGGTGTTGCCAGCTCGATCTCCCGGCCTAAATCCGATTAAGCATGTGTGGGATGCTCTAGGGAGACGTGTTGCTGCCCCCAACCGTAACCATCGGGGTCACGCCTCAACCCGCCACCTGAAACAAAGGGGGAACTTATTACTGCTTTAAAGGGACAATGGTCGTTACTCCCTACTGAGCTGATTCACAACATCATAAACAGCATGGAACATCGCTATCGTGCCTGCATTGCTGTAAGAGGTGACCACACTCCTTATTAAAGAACTTTGCCCATTGCATTCTGACACCACATTTTTGGACAAGTTCTTGTGTTATTTTTTGACGAAAAATATTTCTAGTGTGGAATATTTTATGCCATTCTGAATCAAAATCAGAAAGCTCTGCTCATGAATCAAAAAATCATTCATATAATTTTTTGTTTATCATAATTTTTCTGAGTTTTCTTTAATTTATGTAAACCATGTACTTTTATAAAAAAAAATTGTTATTTAGAAATAAAGAGCAATTAGTAGAGCATATATGATATAAAATTTATATTATAAATGAACAGAGCAGATGGTAAAGTACCTTTTTCCAGCTAACAGAGGCTGTGAGCAGGGCCACAGAGGTAAATGAAGCTCAGAAGGGGGCCTTTGAGCAAAAAAAGGTTGAGAAACATTGATCTAGATGACACATGAGAGTATCTTTCCATTTAATTAGAAAAGAAAAGCATAAGCACATGATGAAAAAAAAAATCTATAAATAATGTAATGTTTGTATCTCAGACTACCTTATTTGAAAATAATAATGTATTTGGAATCTAGAAGTTAATGAAAATTCTCATTGTTTTGCTTATAAATGCACAGTTTAATTTCAGCAGATTTGTTATTTTCGTGCCTCCTAGCCTTTAGCATGTTGGTAGAGAGCCAAATTTTCCCAAGGACCTGCAAATCGCAATTTTCTTACGAATCGAATTAAGCAATGTACATAATAACATTCATTTTTTATTGTATTTCTCGGTATTTCTGAGTTTTGGTAAACAAAAAAGTTATCTTTTGCATTATTCTTCTGTAATTTTTTTTTTCAAATTTTAACATTCGTTTATACTATATCACTCATTTTTAAAACTTTTATTCCAGTAAATTTTCCATATTTATCTTTATCATTCTCTTGTGCCAACTGCTACTTGGACGTTGGCGGTTAAACGTACATCGCCAGTCTCTGGGGTGGGGATGGGGGGGGGGGGGGGGGGTGATTCAGTCGGCAGCGCCCCGGCCTGGTAACTCCAGTTCCCATGATCAAGCCGCAATTGTGCTAGGGGGGAGATTTATCTCCGCTAACACCCATTCTGCACCTCAGTGAGTGACACCGTTGAGCCACCGTCCGTCGCATGAGACGTTATGGCATGGTTTCGTATTCAAGAGAGTCATAGTCTGTGCACATTAAAGAACACTTTGGATGACATGACAGGAACTTCCATCTGTCATGTAACGGTTATCTATTGGATCCCCTCCCCAGCCTTCGAGTCCTTAGAATACTCGTGACCTGCCCATTGTGTACACAAACGTGCCGCTCAGCAGAAAAACAACCCAAAAGTCTCTGCATTTAGTATTGTTTATTCTTTGCTCAGTTATTCTTATGTCCATTCAATTAATTTTCCCTCCCTTGGGTCTTCGCGCCGATGGGCGTGGAAAGGCCTCCGTCCATTGGATGGGACTTTAAGCTGTGGCTCTATGTGCACTTTGTGCACGTTAAAGAATACCCTGGATACCTTGACAAGAAACTTCCATCTGTATCAACTTCCTGTGAATCCCCTTCCCCAACCGTCTCTGGGTCCTTTGGGATCCTCGTGCCCTGACGTTTAGTCCAATGTGTGCAAAAAAGTGCCACCTATGAGCTGCATTGTTTTGCACACAATCAGCTAAATGGCTAGGTTGCAAGGACGTCAAAATCTCAGAAAATCAAGTTAGGAGAAAGGGAACCCACTGAACAGCTGTTAGGAGATGGATGGAAGCCTTTTGTGAAGGCCATCCAGCGTATTCTTCAACGTGTGCAAGTTAGGTCTATCGTGCACATGGACTACGGCTTAACATCCCATCCGACCGATGGCGGTATTTCCAAGCCCATTAGTGCCCTTTCTCACTGAGGCAGAGCGGGGGTTAGTGGAAATAATCTCAACGCTGGCAGAATTGGGACTCGGAACATGGGAACTGCAGATTACGAACCTGGTGCGCTACCGATTGAGCCCTGTGTCCGATGGTTAAACCGTGCTCACTTAATGTAATATTAAATAAATAAATATAAATACCCCCTCAAGCAGCTGCTTGCCACAGAGGTCTGACAGGAGCCTGTCAGTTTATATGCCAAATTAGAAGTTCTGAGAGGATGGCAGGACCTCCACAGAAAAACGACACATACATCCATACCTTACCCGGGGCTCGAACCCAGGTCCCGTAGATCAGTAGTCAAGCGCGCTAACCACTCGGCCACGGGACGGCTAATGTAATATTACAGTGTTTGAAACTAATCAGTAGACTCGATTATACAAACGGAACGGGAAAAAAAGACAGTGCCAGATAACTGATTTCCTGGTTAATCCGTTAATCCTTATAAATAAATGACTTAAAAAAAAAATCGTAGCAAGGATTTTCATTTAAAATAGAATAGCAAAGAAGTTTGTCCCCCCCCCCTCCCGCTCTTCATTCGCACTTTGTCGAATTGTGCTGCGTGAAACCTTTTATTGCCGCGTATCATTTTAGCGGTGTGGGGGGTGACTCAGTCGGTAGCGCGCCAGGCTCGCTGTAATCTGTAATTCTCAGGTTTCAGTCCTAGCTGGGCCAGCTTTGAGATTTATCTCCGCAAAACTCCGCACCCTGCCCGCGTTCAGTAGGGGACATCGATGGGCTTGGAAAGACCGCCGTCCATCGGATGGGAAGTCAAGCCGTGGCCCGCGTGCGGGAGAACCATACCCTGTGCACGTTAAATAACATTCTGGATGCCCTTGACGGGAGGTTACTGTCTCCCAACAGCTAGCTTTTCCAGTGGGTCCCCTCTCCCAACCTTTTCTGAGCCTTCGGAGTCCTTGTGGGCTGGCAATTTAACCTATTGTGTGTAAAAATTTGTCGCTCAGAGGTAAAACAACCCAAATCTGAATTTACCAGTTGCTTTCTCGTATCCATATTATTTTCGGGTATATATTATTTTTGTCAACATCCGGTTAATCCGACCCCGGATAATCGAGAGTCTACTGTAATTTTGGACCTTATGCGTTGAATTCTTAGTAGTGGGTGTCGTTTATATATCTGATGAGAAACGGCAGATAAATGTTTCACATTAAGGTATATTTATATCAATTTTCCTATAATGCAGCTCTCACCTGGTTAGAAGTGCTAAGCTGTTTGTGGGAGATTACCAGATATTGAAAGCGTTTTTGGATTTCATTTCTCCCAATTTTGGTTTCATGCTAGTGTTGTTCGTTGAATATATATGTTTTCAACGATTAAATTGTCAGACTTTACTGCATTGAACAATTTGCACTCATACTTTAACGTAGTGGTTTCCAACGGGTGCGTTTTAGAAACTTGGGGTGGGTGGGGGATAGATTAAAATATCGAATAGTTCGTAGATTAACATAGTTAAACCTGTTTTTTTTTCGACAGAAAAACTTTAGAGAAATTGATAGATTCAGTATCAAAAATCTCGTAAATTTGTGCAAACCGTTAATATTATTTCAGTTAGTATATAGAAAAAAGTACTTCAAATTCCAAGAAGGGGAATTAAAAATGTTGGAACCACTTCAAATAACGACAGGTTTCTTTAATTAGCTTTTTAAATCTTTAAATTCTAAAACGCTAAATATGAACTGAGCCTCTTGATCAATATAGGTAAGTATATTAAAGTACAATTCTGAATATTATACTAAAAAGAAAGTGAAATATAAGAGTCACTTTTTTTAAACCTCAGTTTAAATAATGTTTGATGTTAGTAAACACGAAATGATCTCAGTTTTGAGGAAGTCCGATGAGACTTAAGACTTAACGAAACGGAATATTAGAGTTTTATTGCAGAAAGAAATATTAAACACTGAAAATGCTTAATATTTTATATCACTTTTACGGATTTATTTTTTGCCACCAAAGCTTGAAAAATCTCTCTTCTGAGCGAAGCAGAATAGAAAAACGTCTGTTCAGTGCGTCCAGGAACTAACGCCCCACGCCCCAGTTGCTTTTTCACGGAAACCTGTGCCAGCGCATAGGATATGCCAGTTCAACATGCAATGTGCTATGCACCGGAAATGGCCCGCCGCAGTCGGCGTTGGTCACAGGGCAAGGACGAGGACTTTGTGTGCATTCCTTTAATGTTGTAAGCCCTCTGCTCTGGAGCAACCTACCAGTGGCCATCATGACCATGGGACTTGTGCTATGCTGCTCTCTCGGGAGTGGCAATAAGAAGAATAGGGCAAGGTAGTGTGTTTCACCTTTCTCTTAAATATTACATATGACTACCATATCTCTTACATATTACATATGGTAGTTGAAACTTTTATTAAATGTCATTTTGTTTAGTAAACCATTAAAGTATCATTTGATGTATGTATTGAGTAAAATGTAATAAAATGCCATATATAATTATAGATTATTAATGTTAACTTATTAAACGGTCGCGTGCTGTATTGTAACATCAGATGGTCGCATCGGTGTTCAGAGCATCCAAATGGAAAAGCACTTAGTTTTCTTTATTACTTTTAATTTTTAATGCAAAAATTTCTCGTCAAATTTTTATTTATTGCATATACAATTTCTGTTAATATTAGTATTAAAAATTTCTAATTCTTTATTCTTCTTCTGAAAATGCTTGAGTGTTTCCATATCTTCAACCAGGCCAGTTTACCATCAATCACAGACTTTAATGAAAATGGGCATTAATATTAGTACACATATGCATTTCCTCAAATATTGGGCATTAAATGTTTTTTGAAAGATGTTACAACCACTTAAAGTGGGGGAAATGTATCAAGAATTATAAATTGTATTATAACTTAAGTTATTGTAATTATAATTAAAAGTTAATGTTCATTAACTTTTAAACTTTCCCTCCCTCATGCAGCCATGGGCTACAGGGAGGTCCAGCCAGACTGTAATTTTCCTCTCTAGGCGTGTCTCTTCTGAGCTACAGCTGTTGCATTTGGCCATTCTAGGCCAATTCTAGCAAGGTGTTGTCTGACATTGTCTGCCCATTGCATCCTAGGTCTCCCCCTTTTTCTGAAACCCTTTGGCACACTGTTCATAATCCTGTTTGCCAATATGCAGCTATGCGTACGGGTAACATGATCAAACCAATGCAGTCTCTCTCTGCACAATATGCTGCTCAAAGGAGGTTGATGATTCCTCCTTCTAATCTCATCATTACTTACAAAATCGAACCACCTAATGCCCAAGATACTGCTTAAGCATCTAGAATCAAAGGCATCAAGTTTCTTGTTATTCTGCTTACAAAGGATCTTTATTTTGCTACCATAACTAACCTTAGAACCAAACTATTATAAGCCTAATTTTAGTCTTTAGGTGTATACACCTATTTTCTCACGCTCTCCATAGATTCTTAAAAGTTCCAGCAGCAATCCATATTCTTCTATTTATCTCATATCGCACATCACCAATATCTGTTACATAGCTCCCAAGATAATTAAACTGCGACACTTGCTCAAGTGTACAACCATTCAAAGCAACTGAAGCACTATCTGCCTGACCAATTTTCATCACTTTAGTTTTTTCTCTGTTTATCATCAAACCTATTCTATTACCAGTCTCATCAACAGCCCTAACGAACGAATTCATCTCATCAACATCAGTAGCCAACAGGGTCAAATCACCTGCATAATCTAAATCAGAAATTTTGAAATCTCTAGACTATTCAAGGCCAAAAACTTTCCCTTGCAAAGAATTTTGCATTACGTAATCAATAACCAAACTAAAGAGAAAAGGAGACAGAATGCACCCTTGTCTAATTCCACTAGCAATGCTAAACCAATCGCTGAAAGACGTACCAACTCTCACACACGACTCAGTGTTATTATAGAGGGGTCTCATTACACTAACTAATCGGGTATTCCATATGATCTGACAATCAACCACAAATTATGTCGATCAACAGAGTCAAAAGCCTTTTCGAAATCTGTAAAGCTAGCAACCACAGGTTTCTGAAACTCTAAACATTTCTCAAGAATCTGTCTAAGTAAAAGTATTTTAATTATACAGAAGTGGTAGGTCAGAAGTGGTAGGGGATGTATGTATTATCAATACATACATCCCCTACCACTTCTGAATCTACACTGTTCATCACGCAGTTGTCCATCAACCAAATTCTCAATTCTATTAAGTATAATCATGCAAAGAACTTTATCTGGAACAGAAAGTAAACTAATTCCCCTATAATTATCACAAAAACTTCGATCACCTTTTTCAAAAATTGGGACAATGATAGCTCTAGAAAATTCTTAAAACACCACCTTTATCATAAAAAATATTCAAAATTTCAGTCAGTCATGTGACAACACAAGTGTTCCCAGCTCTAAGCATTTCAGTGGTGATTTCATCCACCCCTGGAGATTTATGCAGTTTTAATATAGAGATAGCCAAAGTGACTTCGGAATGTGATAGAGGGCCATCATAAAAGCCAGTAATGCATCTATCCTCATTACAAACAATGGGAGTAGAAATAATCACATTATTTAGAACATCTCTGAAATGGTCAGCCCACCTAGCGCCATCACAGAATTCTCACCTTCAACCACCTTGCCATATTTATCCCTCAATCCCTGTGTACCTGTCTGTTTCTTCCCACATAAAACATTAACAATCTTTTACAACCCCCTGTTTTTGTTTCGTTTACTGCTTCCTCTGGTTTGTCAGACCAAGATTCTTATCAGCTGTTAACTGATCCTTTATACGTTTATTAAGCTCGTTGTAATGCCTTCTGTTGGGACTAGTAGGGTGTTGGTTCATATTAATCCTGTACTTCCTTCTTTCAGAAATAAGTTCCATAGCCTTATCACTCAAATAATTTTGTTTCCTCTATTCCCTTTTATCCAAAAGAGTAGTGTTGATTTCAAGAAAAGCCTGTTTAAACTGATCCCATTCTTTCTCAGCTTCAGTATTAAACAAACCACAATTATCATAATGACTTAGTAGCCTACCATGGTGTGCTTTGGCTATATTTGGATCTTTCAGACCTTCAGTATTGAAGGTAATTTTCCTAACCTCAGCACAACTTTTCTTAAGCTTCAGCTACAAGACACTTTTCACCAGATAATGGTCAGACCCAATTTTTGGCTCCCCTGCATGATCTGGTATTCCTAACTGAACTGGCCCATTTGCTTGTAATTAAAATCTACCATATTGCTGTGCAACCCACCAGGTGAAACCCATGTATATTTATATATCTCCCGATGGTATGAAGTATGTGTTAGTTATTTGTAAACTATGAAGTTTACTTACCTGTAAGAGACATTCCCCATTGGAACTGCCAATGCCAAAGGGACCTAAAACTCCCGCCCAAAGGTCAGAGTCAGTACCAACTTTAGCATTAAATCACCTAGCACAAGAGAAATATCTGCTTTCTTCACAGAATTCAAAATATCCTGAAGCTGGCTGTAAAACGTATCCTCGTTCTCATCAGAGTCCTCTGTGGGGGCATAACAACAGATGACATTCAAGTCTTTAATTTTTGTTTTAAATTTTGCTGTAAGAAATCTTCCATTAATGCAGTCATATGCCAGAAGAGCGTCACTTGCGTGTCTGCTGAGAAGCAAACCTACACATTGGAGATGTTTCCATCCTCCCTGCCTGAAAAGAGAAATTTAGCTATTTTTAAGTATCTCACTTTTATCTGACCGTCTGGTCTCTTGCAAGCCTAGAATATCTAGGTTATATCGCTGGAATTTCTGTGTGAGGACATCAAGAGAATAATCTCTCTATAACGTCCTCACGTTCCACGTACTTGTAGAGAGAAAATGATTAGTAGTATTTTTAAAGAAACAGGTTATATTGAGAGAGGTAGGGCTAACAATATCAAACAACCACCTGATCGCAGGCAAGGGGCAAAGACCTGTCCCTCCTCCGTTAAAGGCTGAAGCCACTGATGCTGGTAGGGAACTTCAGGCACCACCTTTTCAAGAGCCATATGACCTGCATGAGACATTACTCCAGTTTAGGATTGACGATGCCCAACTAGCTAAGTG
Source organism: Ryuthela nishihirai (assembly GCA_038380435.1). NCBI lineage: Eukaryota > Metazoa > Arthropoda > Arachnida > Araneae > Heptathelidae > Ryuthela > Ryuthela nishihirai. The sequence goes on from JAWZYU010000017.1 coordinate 20,572,460, forward strand.
AGGTTTAGGTACCTGCGATGGCCTCTGATGAGAATTATCCACCAGCTGATATAAGGTATCCGTGCCTCTGTTCACTTAGAGCTGGTAACCCAGAAGCAAACAGAAAACACAGTGGCAGATTCTCCCTCAACAGAGGCCCACCAGTGCAGCAACCATAATCAAGCTCAAATCCATAAACCATTCAATCTAGTAGGTATAAATGTTCAGCACTAGGACCATGTGAGGTTGATCACTCCTCAGCAGGGTTGAAAAAAAAAAGAAAAAAAGTAGCCATAGATGACCCGATCAGTAGGCCATACTGAACTGGCAGCCATCCTCCTCCGTTTCCTTCCAAAAGAGAATATCTCCTTTGAAAAGTAGTAACAGAAGGCGAGGTCGGACATTAGGTGCTAGATCTGGCCCGTTCTGTGCGTCATCACTGAGGATTGGTACACATCTCTCCTTCCAATTTATTCCTAGCTACCATTTACAGACCCCTGTTTTACAGAGTAAACTAATTGGTAAGACAATAGTAGCATTAAAAAGGCAATTCTAGGGCCCTGAAATTCTGGTATTTATACATAAATTGCACAAGGCCTGCTGATCCGGGATTCAGTAGCATGTATAGAAACAACAATATGATTGTGAGGAGTGATTCTGATTAAGAATATGTAGACAAGTGGTTAGGGGTTTAAATCCCCCCCCCCCAAAAAAAAAAAATCGAAAATTTTTAAAAAGAAATCGGCAATTAATTTACCTTAACCAAAAATATTAGAACCGCCATTTCCAAAATTCCTGGCTATCTCGCTAAAATTAATCTTTTTTTTTCTGATAATTGTAGCAAAATCGTTATTATTCTGCCCAATTGATAGGGCAGGATCATAGCAAGCATTTCCATCTAAATGTAAAACATGTATAATCCAGACATATCCCTTTTTTTAATTTATGTACTTAAAAACATTAATCTACTGATGCACGCATTAATTATGCCTAACATTTAAGAAAAGTGGGCATGTTTTCATTCCTGTTAATGGGGCGTAGCAACATTCCAAATATTTTAGCAGAGAAGGGATACTGTGAATGATTTTATAACCATTCTCGCCATCTGATTGGTTGGGTGGATTTATTAACAGTAACCATCCAATCGTAGATGCTGATAACTTTCCGGAAGCACAAATGTTATACGAATAATAAACTTTCATTTGCACATGAATGAATCCAATCACTCTAAGCGTTTCAGCATCCTGGATGTAATGGGCAGGATGAGTTTAAAGTTGGAAAACAATTTTATTAACTTGCGTCCATTTGTAAACGATGTTCAATGTGTTCTCCTACCACTGAGATGCATTTGCCCACCCAGATCCTAAATTAACTTCTCTTCAAGACATCTGGATGTATTTTCCAGCATTCCTCGGTAATTTTTCCGCTTCGGGTGATTGATATGTGTTGTCTTCACTAAGAGAGTTCTAAAGAGTTTGAAGTCAGGAAGGCAGCTTAATTGGGACCACGACGACAAGCCATGTGACCGTAACTGTTCGTCCAGCCATTCACAAACAGCCCCTGCATAATTGGCGGATGTGTCATTTTTTTTGGAAATGAACTGGGAATTGCCTTCTTCATTGAGAAATGATAGCATAATCGTTTCTTGCGACATCAGTAGGTGCTGCTCAACTTTCGGGTTTCTTTCTAAACCAACAAACTGTCTGTCGAATCACACACTATTACTTTTACACATCCCTGCATCCAAGTCACCTCAATATAGTTAGGGTTACATTGACTCTAATGTTTAAAAATTTGACCTTTTTCACTTCTCCATTAACACAAAAATTAGTCCCACTGAACAAAACTTGGATACAAATACAGGGTTCTGTTTCAACTTCTCCCTGCCTATTCACAAAAAACTGTAATCTGACCATCAATGTGAGCTCGTCTTCACTTAGATGCTGGTTCATGACTGAGACCGCTCAGTCAAACAAAAGTAAGTTTTGTATGGAAGGGTTAGCTTGAGACAAACGGTCTCAAGCTAACCCTTCCATACATTAACACTAACTGGAAATGTTATTCAATTGACAGAAGGTCGAACTGTAAATGAAATAAAAATTAGATTAGTAACTGAATTACTTAATTGCAATATGTTTCTTGACTTAAAACTCATTCTATATAAGTGAACCTACACTTTTGTTTATTTGCATTTTACCCTCACAGTTTTAAAGGCTGATAATATGTCACTAACCAAAACCCTATAATTCTGAATAATCCAAACTCTATAGGCGCTTTAGCGCTGTATTGTAACATATACTCCGCCCACCAGCCATGTTTCAAGTAAAACGTGCTTGATAATGAAAAATAAGAATTTGCAATGTAAAAAGAATTACAGAGCAAACATTCAAATCTAACTTTCTGAAAGCAATTGGTATTAAATTTGTGATTTTCTTACTGTCGGCAACCTAGGGTATGAAACAAAATACAGTTCATAAGCTGCGTTATTTCAAAATAAGCGCTGTGCATGTTTACAAATATTTCTTTGTTTATTCACATACTGAATAGTCCATACAGTAGGGGATTTTCTGCAATTAGGAGGAAATAGATTATCTCCGAAATTTTTAATTGTTGAAGTTCATTAGCAGGTTGTATTAATCTCTTAATTTGGTAGCATTTTGATGATGTGTACTCTGGTTGTTACAAGGATCTTTACGATACTATTATCTACTTCGGTCGTTACAAAAATTGAAAAGTCGGATAGAATTTTATTTAAAAAAAAAACGAAGAGAACATATAAACTTTTGACATGTGTTGGTTTCTCGTAGATTAAACACTTGCACATGGAATACAACATACAAACACTTAAACAAAGACATGGCCACCGGAATAGTAATCAGGTACGCTAACCACTAACCCAGGTAGGGCTTAATAATAGCAAATTTGATGATATATGTTTGTTAGACATATTCCTTAGTAATCTTAATAGATTTAAAAAAAAAGAAAATTAGAAAATATTGTGAAAGCAATTTGTGAGTTCGGTTGTTTAATCCATGAACTGCATTTTTTTGGAAATAAAGGGTTAATGGCGAGGTTATACGGACAGTCAAGTATAGAATAGGGTTGGAGAAGGTTATCGATTGAATTATTGTTAAGGGCAGATGGGAGCTTCCTGTCAATGTCGTCCAGACAACGTGTGTACACATGTGGCCACGGCTAAAAGAGTCTATTCCATCAGACAGTAGTGGGGCGGGGGTAGCTCAGGCGGTAGCGCGCCAGGCTCGTTCGTATTCTGCAGTTCCCAGATTCGAGTCCCAGCTGGATCAGCGTTGAGATTTACCTCCGCAAAATTCCCCCTCCCTGCCGACGGTCAATAGGGGACACCGATGGGCTTGGAAAGATCACCGTCCGTCGGATGGGACGTTAAGCCGTGGCCCCGTGTGTAGGACAGCCATACCGTGTGCACGTTAAAGAACACACTGGATGGCCTTGACGGGAGGCTACCATCTGTCTCCCAACAGCTGTTCCAGTGGGTCCCCTCCCACAACCTACTCTGAGCCTTCGGGATCCATGTGACCTGGCCATTTAGCCCATTGTGTGCAAAAAAGTGCCGCTCAGAGGTAAAACAACCTAACCCATCAGACAGCGGTATTTGCAAATCTCACGTGTCATCTTTCTTACCGAGTGCAAGAACTCTGGGACGTCACTCGCAGCTCCTCCGTGGCTAAGGCTCCTAAAAAGGAGAGCTGACCTATCCGCCATTTTTGTACCATCTGTTCACGTGACTTAATGTTATAGTCAATGCAGCCGCCGTGTGCGCCGCAGTTTTTCGAATCATTAGTTTATAAAAAAACAATTACTATTGGAATTGTAACTAACTGTTATTAACAAAATAGTTTATAATTACCTAATATCGAAATGATCATTCATGACATATTTTATTTAATATTATTATACAGCTAAATCTTTATGATTAAATATCAATGTATGTGCACAGTTGCAATGAGTATTCAAAGTATAACTGACTTACCGAAATAGTAGATTCTTATTCAGATAACATAAAAATTATCTTCAAAACTGTATTACTTCTAAAATATGCATTTAATGGGGAAATGCAACTGATGATAGATTTCACCAAATCAGTTTCAAACTCGATTTTTAACAATATTCATTCATTATTTAAGGATTTATAGTGGTTCAAATATTTTACACGAGAAATGCATCATGAAAATTTCCTCAGAAATAAAAAATAATTTCAAACCATTAAACAAAATATGTCATGAATGATCATTTTAATATTAGGTAATTATAAACTATTTTTTAGCTTAGCCACTTGCCGCCTTGCGAGCGAAACCAAAATTGGCCTCCAGCGAACGATCGGCGTTTAGCGACTACAGTAGTCGCCGATCTCGGTATGCCTGCACGGGAAGCGGAGGATTACGCCCGTCACGATCGAAGTTTGCCGAATGCATATTTTATGATATTAACAAAACTAAACCTAATCGTAAACGATTAATGACTACTAACTTAAATGTAGCTATCATACATCTACATATTTACTAATCGATATATCACATAAATTAACATTAAAATACCGAAGCAATAGTCAGAAGTATATATTATAGAACGCTGTAAGCCTAATGCACGTTCTCGGTCGAATTCTTTCAATCCATTTTTTTTTTTCATTTAATTGGATCAGCCTGGAATTTAAACACTGTGCAGTTGTTCCTATAGTTGTTTAGACAATTCGCAACTGAATATCTTCCGATAATAATTGTTTTTTATATACTAATGATTCGAAAAACTGCGGAGAACACGGCGGCTGCATTGACTATAACATTGTCACGTGAACAGATGGTACAAAAATAGGGGCTCTATCCGTGGCCAACGCAGCTCCTCGCCATTCCGCAAACGGGCGTAGCCTTCACACTTAAACGTGCGGTCTGTAACATTCAACTAAGCTCATTGGTTCTCGCTGCAAGTAACCTGGAACTTACCACATTCATAAACTTGCTCACAACTTAATTATGACTGGTCATACCCTCACTTTCCATTGGATTCCCTCCCACTGCAACATTCCCCATAATGACACTGCTGACCAACTTGCCAAACAAGCCCTTACACTTCCCACACCTAATTACCACACTTTCACACCTTGTACCCAACATATTAAATCCCATAAAAACAACTTTCACAACACATGGGCAGAATCATGGGCCCAACACACCAGCATCAAAAACACTTTCAGAGCTACAGTAACAAACACTCCCAATGAAATTTTTTTTCACTACTTACCCAGACACTCACAAACCTCCATACAGACTCCGTACGGGCAGAACTAACCTTAATAGAGATCTTTTCCTCATCAACAAGGCCCCCTCAGCACTCTGCCCCAACTGCCAGGTGATTGAAGACATCCCTCACTTTCTTCTACACTGTTCACTCTTCACTACACAAAGAAATAACTTCTATCACCAACTTGCAAAACTTGGAGTCCACACATACAACATCCAAACTATTCTCAATCCCTCCCACAAACACAAACAGGCCCATTTTTCTGCCCTTGCTTCCTACATTCACCTTTCCGGCAAATCTATTTAGCCCTTCCCCCTCCTGGCCATCTGCTTTGTTGTACTTTGTTTTTTTTTTTAAGATCCATTTGGACAAACATCAAGATCCAGGAGCCAAAAAGATCCTTTGGACAAAAAAGATCCATCTAAGGACAAAAAAGATGCTCTTTGGACACCTGACTTGCTGATCTTATTCTCACCTCTTCCAAAAAAATATATACACATGTTCATAAAAAAAATATATGTTCATAATTATATATATTCAAAAAAAAAAAAAATTATTATACTTACTACTGATATTATATTATTTTTCTTTCTGAGTTACCCTTTGTCTGCTATCTAATTCCTTCCACAGTATACCCACATATTACACCTGTTTTTTATTCATACTACATATTTTTCATACTCCACCACTCACACACCTCACTGCCCCTTTGCCTTTCCACCCCACTTTCTTTTTATTTCCCATTTTGCTGAACACCCATCTCCCACTCACCTCCATTTTACTGACACAATACCCACCTTTACCCCATTTCCTCACTTTCTTATTCATTTTGCTACTTTTCCTAATGATTTTAGTAAGGTCCTTGGTCTGGCCTTTCTTCACCCTACCCCTATGCTTAGTTTTCTCTGCACTACGGTGCACGTGGTTTTGCTTTGTTCCCAAATGTTAATTTCCCCTTCTCCTCCTATTTTTTCCTGATTATTCCCTCATTACTTTGGGACTGCCACCTCCCCCCCTTCCCCCTACCCACCAAGATTCACCCCTTGGGCAAGCCCTGCCTGAGGAGGTTGAAACTTGGTTTATTTTGATTTTTATTATTTTTATGGAAAAAAAAAATTTTTTTTACAATTAAAAAAAAAAAATATTTTTTTATTAACTTTGTCCCCCATTGCTGAACCTTTTGGTTCTCTCCTTGTTGCCCTCTCCTTACTCCACCTGCCCCCTCCTCCCCCCTCCCTTTTGCAACCCCAAATTATTTCTCTCCTATGAGATGGAAATTTTTTTTTGTTGTTGCTAATTTTTTAATTTTTTTTTGTTTTTTTCTTTCTTCCTCCCCTGAAAGCCCACACTGAACACACGCTCTTTTGACCTGTTTCTGGGAGATTGTGAACACTCTTTCCTCTCCACCTCTTTTCATTGGACCTGAGTCACTACAGCCCATCATTGTTGCCTTTCCCTCTCTCATCAAAAGGCGGCCTGTGGCCAAACGCCTTCGCCAAAATGTAAGTACACTGTGCTACGCTAGCTTCTGTCTTGCATTCCATTCAGCCTCCTCTGACGACCCTTGCATATGGACCAGATGATCCTAATTCCACTGGAATGTGGTACAAAGTGGTCCAGATATGATGGAATAGGTTTATGTTTAAGCGTGCTTTGTTGTCTATGCGAGATCTACCGCTCTTTCTGACACTTCTTTCACTCTATAGTAAACATTATGTCCAGCAAAAAATGTTGACTCTTTCTTAAACGGTTAATATCACTTGCCTTGGGATATAATATATAATATCGCACTAAATGGGTCGCGAGATTTTAATGATAGAAAAAGATTAGGCGATTTTCATAATTTAATCCTTAATGTTCAAGAGGCTGACACTGTTACAAAATCTCTTTTGTGTATGACAACAGCTGCCGAATTTAAAGAGATTTTGGCTATTGTTTTTTGTTGTTTATCAAAAAAGGTTTTGGCAATTTAGAACAAAGGACAAGAAATTGTGTAAATCAATTTCTACAGCTGAAAGATTGGTGCTAACAAATAAGATGCATTTAGAATTGTTCTTAGCTCGTTTTCCGAAATAGCTAAACGTTTTTACTTTGTGGTCTATTTGTAGACGGTCAACTGTTTTTGTTTGTAGAAGTAAATTAAAAATTCCTTTTGGTTTGACAAGATTGGTGAGTTATTACGATCTCAATTAGGCACTTTTTCAAATCTCCCAAAAGTTTTAGTGGCGTTATCTAATAAACGTTGAAATTTTTGAAAACTGCAAAATTTTAAATGAATATGAATATAGGCTGGAAATTTTGGTGGTGGAATATGAATACCACGAGATTTGCATTGATAACAATGAGTTGATTATTGGGGGGGGGGGGGGATTTTTTGCTTTAAAAGATAATTGGAAAAAATTGTTCAACAATTACTGATGAAATAAGATTCACGTTTTCAAATCCCTAGTATTTTTTGTAAAATTCCCATGAATTTGCATTTTTTCACGATTTCACAAAATGTTCATGTTTTTTTCCTTAAATTCTGTGATTCCAGAGTATTTTCATTTTCATATTTTTATTAAAAATTTGATGAGTCGCAGACAGTAATAGTCAGATTCCGATCCACATACGTTGTTCGAAAGTCCTCGTATATCAGCACATAAAGTCTACAACGAAATAAACGATTTGGCAGAAAATTTTCTCATTAAAAGCCAAGAATGAGATCACACACTTGCAAAAAATACACAATTTTCGTTCACGTTCGAAAAAAATTGGACAGATATTTCTATACCATCGAATTCGGTTGGCCCAATCTTTCCTAAAATTGCTGCATAAGAAGAAGATAAGTATTAATTTACTGCGATCTCTTTCCAAATATTGTGATGTTCTGCGATATGATCGCCGGAGTTATAAAAAAGGCAATTTTTCTATAGTTTTATGTTCTTTCTGATTCATTCTTGCTTATTAATATGTAAGGTGGGAGTTGAATGTAAATAAAGCCAATGGTTTAAAATATGTTATTCTTTTTAAACAGTTATGTGAATGCAACTATCATTACCTTGTTTATGCATGTGTCATAGATGTGTAATTTTTATGATTTAAGAACTTAAATGATGCGCAAATTTCGGCATTTTCAGTGCGACTCCTCCGTGAATTTGACCTTTTTTATGCATGTGTCATAGATGTGTAATTTTTATGATTTGAGAACTTAAATGATGCGCAAATTTCGGCATTTTCAGTACGACTCCTCCGTGAATTTGGCCTTTTTTACTCGTGAAAAATATATAGCCCTAGGTTACCACCAATCACCTCTCACACCTCCGTGACGAATAGTTGCATTAGGAGAAAAGTTTACCATTTCGTTTTCTCGTGTTTTTTTAAATAAATTTAGTTTCAATTTGCTGCAAACGAGATATTTTCAAAGATCTTCATTTCAGTTGTGTTAGGTATAACCTCAGGTTTCCCTGAGAATTTTTCTGCGCTCTTTATTTTAATGAGTATGAACCTTGAAGTTTTTTTTTTACAACTTTGCAGTGAAAGGTATCAGGAAACAGGGAAAGAACATGGTCATCGGGATTACAGTCCAGAGCATGGAAAATGTATAAGGCGGAGGCAACGTCATCGGACCAGCAATTCTTCTGAGAATTCCCAGAGCATTGACTCAAATTACCACTCCCACAGTTCAAGTTTGAGACATCGTCGCTGGAAGGATCGCGCAGACCGTATCCGTAGAAAAGAACGCAGTGGGAGACACCGAAGGTCTCGCAGTCCTAGCTCACGGGTTGGTGATAATTTTAAATGTCTTACTGACATCTATAATTTAAATAAATTGATATACATGTATAACACAGTGTAATAAATTGAGATACATGTATAACACAGTGTAATAAATTGTGATATAGACTTTGATTTTAAGACCATACTGCTATGGTGATTAATCTAACATTCTATTAAACAAAGGTAAATCTTTAAAAAAAATATTTTGTATATTTCAAATGTCAACAGAATGGTGCTAAAGCAACGGGGACTAAAAATGTTAACAGAATGATGCTAAGGCAACTGGGACTCAAGAGAAAGTATTCCTTATTTTGAATTGCAAACGGTTAGCATACTTTTAATGTAAGTGTTTTGAGACATTACAAGTGAAGTTTGATCAGTTATGAAGAGTAAATATTAAGCCTTTTTTATATATAAGAATTTTCACTTTTGATTAAATTCTTATTTTTGCAGTTTAAATTCTATATTCCGAAACAATATTGGTTCCAAAAAAAAAATATGGATGTCATCTTCATTTGAGATAGACCAATACTTATTACCAGTCTGACTGCACCTGCCTCTCATCTAATAATCTAATGCTGAAATATATCTTGATGTTGTTTTATTGCTAGCATTAATTTTGTACACCAATATGTAAAGAAGAAAAAAACTTCATATTGGCAAAATATAATGCATTATCTAGTACGTTTTTTTTTGCATTCACCAAATTGGTGGATTGTGAGATGAATATTTGATATATCTGAATCATGTCATTGCACACCTTAAATAATTTTCTGCTGATTTCACTGATTACAAAAATAATTTTTTCAGCTGTTGCAATATATATATTAATAGCAATCCTAGCAATCGAACTATGGTAAGGATTGTAAGTAATGATAATTTTGGAAGAACTGAAGATATTGGAATTGCATTGAGAACTGGGCATTGCATTTAACCAGCAATACTGCATCAATTGTCATTTCATATTCTCTAAGTTGTTAACAGTCATTTATTTGTGTATTTAGAGTTAGTAGAATAAAAAAGAAATATATTGTTTTGAAAATTATGGGCCAATTTTATTTTTGTCAATGGAAAGTTAAATTTGAAGTTCCATTACTTTTAAAATAATTTTTTTTTGAAACACGAGACTGAAAATAAGTTAAAAATTTCAGGCAAAGCTATCGAAACTCATCCATGTTGTTTTCCATAAACTTGGTAACATTTATTAATTTTGGAACTGGTGTACTTCTGTTTTTATCGTTTTGCTTTTTACTTGTCATTTATCGTTTGTTCCTTTTAACTTGTCAAAACCGTTGTTCCACTATATCTCCCTAACTCGGAGTTGTAACTTGTTATACATCAAATGAAAGCTTATGACACAGGAGCGTACTAGGCCAAATAAAAAAAATTGCTACCATCCTTTTCCTCGCAAAGAGGTAATTTCGTAAAACTTATTCTATTCTCTCTGGGACATGGTAGCTCATCTTAATGAATTATTATACACTGATGCTCAAAATTAAAGGATGATGTTTATGAAAAGGTATATAAAAGGATCACATGAAATGTGACATGTTAAATTTGCATATAGAGTTCCTATAAAATGGCCCATGGCTGTGGTTGCCACTCAATTTACATTCCAGCTTTCCAAATCTCGGAGATGACCATTCAAGACACATTCAGCCATCTGTCTACATTGGCTTGAGACTGGCCAGCCTCCATATATCCAATAGCATGGACTGTAGTCATCTAAACAGTGTTTCTCAAACTGTCTGGTGTGGCAGACAGGTAGGAAAATGCTTCTGAGATCCATTGGCTGTACATGCATCTGGAGCTTCCGGTCATATGTTGCCTGAAGAAACATGGGATGTCATGCACATGATGTTTTCCTCACGCCACACAACATTACATCTGGAGTGTTAGAATGTATGAACTGTGGTAGTATGGCATATCAATATTATGCTTCTGAAAACTTATTTCTTTCCTGGCAGCTTGCCAGGCTCGTAATCTGCAGTTTCCAGATTCAAATCCCAGGTCAAGTGATACATATGTGTAACTCGTGGGCAAATATTAAACAGTGCACAGACATGTTATTGCCTTTAGTATTGGCAATTCATTTTGCATGTCAGGAGTTTCTGAAGTGTTTCACTGAAAATTTACATATTCACCCTAAGATATATAAAAGTAACTCAGAAGTGTCATGAACTGAATCACTTTTCATGATGGGCACATGATTTTTTCATGTGAGTGCTGGAAAAGATTCTGCTGATCCACTGTTATATTAAATATTTTCCTTTTAAATATTTCTCCTAAATATTTCATTAGAGGTATAAATTATTCATGTTAAAAAAAATTATTGCAATTCTTACGATAAAGTATGAGTGTACTTTCTGTCTCTTTCAAAGCTCATTTCTTAATTGTTCTCAACAGATTAAACATTTTGTTGATTGGCAAATTTGAGATGAGCAGAGTGATTCAAAAGTAGTAAGGGTTGCATAGACCGATATTTCACTCGTATTCTTGGGATTTTTTAGTTTCAAAAACATCTGGTGGTAAAATATATATTCTCTGTTAAAGAAAGGAGGATATTAATTTTATTTAATTAGATGTTTGCTTTAAACCTGGGTATTAGATGGCTTAATTTTGTTAGTGAAGTTCGAGAATGTGGTTATCAGTCAGTATTGAGCAGAACCTTATGGTGAGTAGATTGGTATGTAACTAAAGTTAGCATAAAAATCTGATACCAATTTCTACCCACTGTAAATGTTGCTAAATTTTTCCTATCAGAAAAGTTGCCATGAAAGGAAAAAGAGATATTTTCTCTACTTTTGTGCACTTTTAATGTGAGCATTGTTGTGTAGTTTAAATTTTTTGTATTTTATGCATTGTTAAGAAATGTCAAAAAAAAAGGTAAAATTAGGGTAAGAAATTTTTTTAAAAGTGCATGTAATGTTCATAATTTTTCTAAACATTTGTTGGAAATTATCCCGTTTTTTTCTCTTTAAAACCCGTAGGTGAAATGTAAAATGGCCGTTAAAATATTTTTGCTAATACACTAGACCTTCCATGTATGCGAAGGTAAGGTTGCGTTCTCGAGAAACCTCACGCACATTAAATTCGCTCAGTGCTTAAGAAACAATAGAAAATAAGGGGTTAAGTTCCAGGATCGCTTATAATTACATCTATATATTTTTAGTAAGCTAATTATTTACGTAAATTACATTTTTTTTAATTTATGTAATTTACGTAAATATAATAAAAAAGGTTTACAAAAAATGAGTTTACTATATTTTTGTAAAAGGTACATACAATACAAATCGAAAAATTTTGAAGAATTTTGAAAAATAATTACATAGACTTTTTCATAATCTATCCATCTCCAAAGGGCATGCTATTCTTTGAAGTTCTTGGCTGAGAAACACTGCTGGATCTACTGAAGAACTCCATAAGAGTTGACTTCGAGCATTTTTCCTCATCTCAGCCAACATAAGGTTATATGGGACTATTGCATCATTGACATTTCTTTTCATGAACAATCCACGTTTATAATTGGCATCAAAATTCTGCGAAACTCGATGCTATCATCAAACATCTTTAGCGATTTCTGTAAATTAGGAATTGTTAGTAAGTTCACAGGTGCAAAAATCTTCATTCAATCTTCAAATTACAATGCAACTTATACTTTTTCTGAAAAAAAAAAAAAACCCTTTAAGTGAGCAAATTTTTTACTAAAAATGTTTTCTAAATCATTTTGAATCAGTCAGGAAGATTCAAATTCGAGATGTGGTAATCAATTAATCAACCACAGGTGCTGGCTCATCCTCGTTATTCTCCTTTAGAGTGTTTTTTTTGTCTCCTGTTATACCATTTCTTCTGCAGGTATATCTATCTTCTTCTGCCGTTATTAATAATAACAACAATAGCTAAATGTTTACCGTGATGCCTTATCTCGTGTATATTTGAATTTTGGTTCGCGTACAAAAGAGGGCATTAAAGATAGTTTGCATAGATTCGAATTCGCTCAAATGGAACTGTATATATGTTTATATCTTCAAATTATTTATTAGCAAAATTATTTTCTCCGATTGCATTACAAGGATGTTCAGTTTCGAATTTCTGGTACCTGGGTATATATATATACAGCTGAAAAGTGATTGATCTTTCAGTGTCCATCCTTTATGTGAACTTTAGGCTAACAGTATCTTTTTGTGAGCTTTGCAGACTTCAAACGGAAAATGTGTTTTTAAGCTTGTATCTGTAGTTGAAAGAATATACATAGTCATATCAGAATAATATGACCACCTACCTAATAATGGAAATAACCACCCTTGACCCGGATGACAGTGGCGAGATGGCATGGACGCAACGAGGCCCTGGAAGGTTGCCAGAGGCACATGTGCCCATTCGGACTCCAGCAGAGCATGGAGGTTCCAGAGATGATGTGGTTGTGGGTCCTCACACCGAACCTGTCGATCCAAATGGTCCCACTAGTGCTCTATGGGATTGAGGTCAGGTGATTTTGCTGGCCAAGGGAGAACGGAGACATCGCTGTCGTGTTCCTGGAACCAGTCACGCACCATCTTAGTGACATGGCAGTGTGCATTGTCCTGTTGGTAGATACCATCATCACCAGGGTAAGTGTCCAACATGAAGGGATGCATGTGGTCAGGGAGGATGGACAACGTAATAAATACGCGACATTCCCGGTGCACCACAGCTCAAGGCTGTATATCACCATAAGGGAGATGTCACTGAAACCACTATGAACTAGAAAGCTCCTGTCAATTAAACTTGCCTTACAATATTCCTGCCTACAGCGAGAGAAGACCTGTATGTGAAGAGAGAAGCACTGCTTGTTAGTATTGCCTGCTCGAAGATTTAATCATTGAGGTGCAGTGAGAGTGGGATCTTTTGAATTTTGAGTGGGTGCCAAGGAATATGCCCAACACTCACTGAATTTAGACCAGAACGAGCCATAATACATAAATAAAAAGATCATAGTCTTTTGAATTTTGAGCCAGAAAATAAAAGGAAGTCCTAACTTTTAGGGTCCTCCGCAGCAGAGGCCCAAGGTACTTCCATCAGAGGGCCACACCTCGAGGGACTCCAATCCTCTCGGCAGACCCCCAACTTCGTCCTCTCCATAGAGCCGGGCAACCATGGCCCGCTCACCGTCACGGCACTTTTAAGTCGAGGCTGCTTCGGGGACACCTGGCTGGTAACCCTGAAAACCCAGCCGGCGCCCTCCCACAACCCCAACAGCCGACATCATACCGGGTGTTGCAACACCACAGCACCCGGACCCCACTTCACAGAGGAACCTAGTTCCCCTACTGCAAAAGCCATAAGTCCAAATCTCATTCATGTGGGACTCTTAGTTTGGCTGTTCCATCGATAAGCCCGCTTGCCACAAGGGCCGCGAGCCTCCAACTTCTACCTCTCCATTGTTCCCGGACCGAAGCACCCGCGGAACATCAGTCCACCTCGTATCACCGGGACCGCATCAGAGAACCCACAGACGAGTGTGCCATCAGGTGCACAACTCAGTCCACAGAACTCCCCAATTAGCCTGCAGAGGACAGGGTACCCACAAGCCCCTTCTGAGGCCTTCAAACAGCCCCTCAACTAAGCTGTGACCCCCATCACCTCAGGGGGAGTGATCAAGCAGACAGGACCGCCGCACCTCAAGACAGTCCGCCCGCCCTCTACAGCCCCCACTCCCGGGGGCCACCAGACCAAGAACCCAAGGGCACCAGCCATCCGAGCCCAACTTCTCAGAGGCACCTTAAGCCCCCCCCCCCCCCCTCGTCAAGGAGGTCCCACTCCGGGGGGGAGGGAGGATGGACAGGTAGCCATTGGCATTCAGGGACCAATCCAGTGGTACCAGCGGTCCCAGGTCATACCAGAAAAACATCTCCCAGACATGCACACTGCCACCCGCTGCCTGTACTTGACTGACAAGCGTGTTCAGGTGTTGGTTCTTTTGTGTCTGATGCCATATCCGCCACTGCCCATCACTTCTGTGGAGTAGAAACCTCGATTCGTTGGAGAAGGCAACCTTTTTCCACTCTTCCACTATCCAATGACAGTAGTCCCCGTGCGAACTGCAGGCGTCATTGCTGATGAACCTTGGTTAACGTGGGTGCCTTTACGCAGCGTCGACTCATGCGGAGACCCATGCATAACAATGTTCGCTCTACTGTTATCGGTGACACATTCCTGGATGCCCCAGCATTAATTTGAGTGGTCAATTGCTTCGCTTTTGCACGTCGATTGCCCTTTATCAGTTGACGTTCTCCTCTGGGGTCGATGGCCTTTGGGTCTCCACAGTTATGACGTCTGGAGGTACTTGGTGTGCCAGCAGTCCATTCTTGGTATACCTTTACCTCGCGAACAGCCCACGAAGTCTGCTGTTTCCGAGATGCTTCCACCCTTGGCGTGGTAGCTGATGATCATTCCTTTTTGAACGTCCGTCAAATCAATACCTCTGCCCATTGTGCTCACGTTACGCACTATGGCTCATCTGTCCTGGCCGGCCGCTTATATCGCCATGTGGTCGACCTTGTCATGTGCACTCTGTGACGTGCTTGGGCAGGTACACTGATACCGTAGGTGGTCATATTATTTTGATACGAGTGTGTAATGCGTAGGTATAGACCAGCTCTCATCATTTTTGTATTAAAATGCCAAACGCAGAAAGAGGGTTAAGATTGGTTGTTAACCTAATCAACAAGTTAATAAATTAAAATATGACAGATGACAGATATTATCCCTCAGTACAAAATTCTAAATTCACCTCTGGTTCGAAATCACTAATTTTATTCTGAAACACGTGAAGTTTAATATTCGGAACGAAAACTGTAACAAAATGGAAAGAGATATGATACTTAAATTAAAAAAGTTGCTTTATTTTTAATTGTTCGCATCGCTTTAGGAGAAAAATTTATTATTACTATATATATGTCTATTATTGTATGAACCATTAGTAAAAATTATATCACAATCTTTTTTTATGAGAATAGCCGTAGGTTGCACAGAATTAACCTGTAGGTATCATGCGACCTTTGAGACAGGATTATTTGGGCTTACTCTATTGTCTTGTTAATATCTGAATAATACTCTATAATCATGTTCTTGGAAATCATAAGCCATATAATCTTAAACTTATAAAATATTTTTTTTAATATGTAGTGTGTATGTGAAAAGCGAAAAGATTACGCCACCCACAGAAATTTTTCTAGATTCGCCTAAATCACTACTATAGATAGTCCATTTTTCCTATGTAGTTTTATTTACATATTACAGTATTTTTACGCGGAACTTAGACTTTTTAACACCTTTGGGTTCGTTGGATTAAGTACGCATGAAAAAGTTACAAAAGGAGCAAATTTCGCTATAGCTCTCATTGCGAATTTCAGCTCTAGATTTTTATGTCCTTTAGATGAAATCAATTTCCTGAATTTGAAATATAGCAACAGTAGCCATAATTGAATAGGCTACCAAAAAATTGTGTTAGTGTATTATGAAATTACCATATTTTTTTCAATGCAGAGAATTTTTTTAAATCGTAGATTTCTCTGGAAAATAATGCTAAACAGTGGAGTAGGTGTTAAAATATTTGTGTTCGCGACTTCCTGTTGTGTAAGATCTATTGTTAGTTGTAGATGGCAGCACTAGTTGGCCCTAGGCGATTTTTATCCGCGCTTCATCCGAAAGGTCGCGGTGTCCTAACCAAAAATTTTGGAGATCCATTACATGCCAGCTGTCACCCTGAATCAGCTGGCAACTCTTAAGTTGAACATACAGAAAATTATTCTTTCTTATCATTTGCAGATATAAGTTGCAAGACTTGTCTCCCGCTCGCGATAGTACAGATGGTCCAGGGAGGAGAGAATGGCGATTTACCATTCGGGGAACTCTTCGGTTCTGAGGTGGGCGGAGGTGCAACCTCCGTTTTAAATATCCATAACTTTGTTATGCATGTTCAGTGTGAAGTGGATGAAATTAATTTGCTTAGGGATTAAATTTTCAACGACATGCTCGAAAATATAAGGGTTGTTTTAATATTTTCGCAGGTGGTTTAATAGAAATGCGAGTTCGATGTTAAAGATTTGCCTGATATTGATCGTCTTATATGTTTTTGTCGTTTTTCGACCTTAATGTAAAAGCTACGAAAGACCCTTGAACCATTTCGGTTATATCGATTCACATCACTTCTTATCTGCAATATCTTTTCTGATTTTCATGGGGGGATGAAAATAGCATCTACCGCTGATTTCAAAAATATATTTCATGGCATGGAGAAAATATAAGGGCCTCATTACCGAAAAGGTGCCATATTTCGTCACGGTAGAAGAATTAAGCGTAAGAAATTGATTTTGATATAGGAATAAGTTTTAATTGCCCGTTTAGCAAAGTGTTGATTTTTTTTTTCAAGTTTTGAATGCATCTAGCATGTATTTGGTTAAATAGGTATGGATTGTAAACTTGATAAAGAAAAAGTGCGAGGTACGCGTGGCGAATTAAACCCTAGAAACTGCGAGTATCATTGTAAATATAATAGATTTTTTTAAAATTCTGAATGATGATTAAAAATATAATAATATAATATAATTATGTTTTCAGACAGGATTTTTCGTTAACATTGTTGAATTATTAGAATGATGTTCCATTGATGTTTATGGGTGGAATCTAGTTTTATTAAAATCTACGTAAGCAAAATATTCAGATGATTATAGAAATGCGGCGAAAATATGTTACTTTTGGATAAGGAAAATTATAATGCTAAAATTACATAGGGTACATTCATATGAAACCAATAAAACAATCATTTCGACCTCTTGATTTTCATGAAACTTGATATTGTTAGTCATCAATATTTAGGTGGAAATGATAAATTATACTTCCCACTGTCAAGTGGGTCCAAAGTTATAGCATTTTGAAAATTGGAAAAACTTCTTTTTTTGGGGTTTACCAAAATTAAAATGAATATATCTCAGTCCCTAATCAAAATAGAGTTTAGTTTGTCATTTTGAATTCCTTAACATGGGTTTTAAGGCAATATTTTTGTAGTAGGTGAAAATGAAAGCTTTATTTCCTAAATTATTAAAATTTGACCGAATATTTTAAAACCCTACTTTTAAAATTTTGAAAGAAAAATTACCTTCCACTTTTAGAAGGATTGATTACACGTGTGCCCAGTTTCAGCTAGGGACAGTAGTGTCATTAATTATTGAACATTGAGATGGAATGTACCTCGAACGAAAACAATCCGAAATATGATTAACACAGCTGAAAAGCCTATAAAATAGATACTGTGTGTAAGACTTCTGTGGCTGTCAAGGTGACCAAGTAGTTAGCGTGATTGATTTCAGATCAAAGGAATCTGGGTGCGATACCTTTGATAAAGCATGGATGTTTCATGTGATGTCTTGCTGATGACGTCTTCATCACAAACCTTTATGGCGTATTATATTGATAGGCTCTTGTGAGACCTGTGGAATGCAGCTACATGAGGAATAATTATTTAGGCTTACTACTATCCATTTGCTGATAAATTCGTTAACGTTCCAAACTTTATTTGCGAGCTACTTACAAAGAATTTGTGCAGTTTATTTATATGCAGACATAAAAATCATCATCTCCAACTATATACTACGTAGCCACCAATTCACATAAAAACCACCTTTTACGCAGAATTCTTTAATTTTAACCCTCTCTGATTTCTACCATTTTGAGAAATTTAGTTTTTCCCAGTATTTTTTCATATGTCCAGGTCTGAAATGGAAAATATGTATATTTTTCGTAAGTTAAGAAAAGATGTATTTCTTAGACATTTTTTAATACATACGGATCATTTTATATCTTTAATGGGAGAATATGAACTCGAAGAAACGACAAATGTAATTTCATTTTTTTATTCTATAACCCTACGTCTATCGCGTTAGGTCTAATAGACCCAGACGATCTTGTAGCTTGAATTTTTTTAACAGACTTCTCGGAACCTTTCAGACCACTTTTTTACTATACCTTAGTGCAATTTCGCTTAGATCTTCCTATTACTCGACAGGAGACGTAATTGTAACGAATAGGTCTCACAGACCCAGCGTGACCATCCATGTAACAATTTGTGGATATCAGAATATATTTCAATATCTCCCATTTTTGCTTATTTCAAAAATAATTGAATTTTTTTAAATAAAAAATAAAAATTTTCAGATCTGATGAATCAAATGAAATAAGAGACATATAATAAGAACCTCGTTTATACGGGAGTCATTTAACCAACAACTAGTGTTAACTTTTTTGTTTTTAGAGATAAATTAAAAATTATTTAAAAAAAAAATAAATACCCCCTCAAGCAGCTGCTTGCCACAGAGGTCCGACAGGAGCCTGTCAGTTCATATGCCATAGTAGAAGGTCTGAGAGGATGGCAGGACCTCAGCAGAAAAACGACACAAACAGCCATGCCTTACCCGGGGCTCGAACCCAGGTCCCGTAGATCAGTAGCCAAGCACGCTAACCACTCGGCTTAGCTGGTATAAATATTGATGTAATATTATCTTTTGTATTTTTCGAATATCTCAATAGCTTATAAGCGCCTGCTAACGGTAGAAAAAGGTGAAAAATGCCAAAACTTAAAGCAAACATTGCAAATGATCTATTTGTGCCAGAAATTTTGTTGGTAGAGTGTAGTTAGTGGTCAAGAGGTTTGCAATAATTTGACAACCTCAGTGGTTGTGGTAAAACGCAACTTTTCGTTATAAGAGATGAATGAAAAATTGTTTTGTGCTTTATAGGTACTAGTAAAATATTACTATTTTCATTTCTCCAACCGTCCACGAGCTCGAAATTTCTCTGGTAGAGAATTCTAAAGGCCGAAGCTAAAAAACCCCAATGACGCCCTCTAACGGTGTAAGTTGTAAAATACCAAACTTTAAACGATATTCCATACAATTTTTTAACTCTAGAAGTCCGAAATTTTGGTAGTAAATATATGCCGGTAACAATGATTTTATTTTGTTTTAAGAGATTCCTTAGGATCGGTAATAGTTTACATAAATCCCCCAAGTTTTCGAAAAGACGGTGAGGCAACCCTTACATTGCTTAGAGCCATGATGAGAGAAAGCTGTATGTCAGTTCATAATTAGACAGATGATCATAGTTCTTTGCCCTGTTACTATAGAGGGACTTTTTTTGTGTGTGTGTGTGTGTGGGGGGGGGGGGGGAGAATGTTGGGGACGAAAACCTCATATTACCAAAAACGAGGATAAGAGGGAGCTGTATTCGATGATCCTACATTTTATCGTTTAAGAGAAATATCCCGGTATTTGGGAGCGGGAATTGGTCAGTTGGTAGCGCGCAAAGGATCGTAATCTACAGTTCTCGGGTTCGAGTGCCACCTCTGGGCCAGTGTGTTGCGATTTATCTCTTCAAAACTCTACGCCCTGCCCTCGGTCAGTAGTGGGGGGGGGGGGGCACTGATGGGCTTGGAAAGGCCGCTGTCTGTCGGATGGGACGTTTAGTCGTGGCCCCGTGTATGGGTGAACCACACCCTGTGCACGTTAAAGAACACACTGGATGGCCTTGACAGGAGGCTACCATCTATCTCCCAACAGTTGTCCAGTGAGTCCCTTCCCCCCAACCTCTGAGCCTCATGGCCCTTGTGACCTGGCATTTAGCCCATTGTGTGCAAAAAATGGCGCTCAGAGTTAAAACAACCCAACTCCCCCAAAAAAGGGGGCTGGTGTTTACGAGTCATAAGTCAAATGAAAGTTTCTGAAGATAATACTTTTAATTTTTCTTTCCTTTGCTAGCCGTCCCATGGCCGAGTGGTTAGCACGCTTGGCTACTGATCTAAGGGACCTGGGTTCGAGCCCCAGGTGTAAGGCATGGCTGTTTGTGTCGTCTTTCTGCTGAGGGCCTGCCATTCTCTCAGACCTTCTACTATGGCATATAAACTGACAGGCTCCTGTCAGCCTCTGTGGCAAGCAGCTGCTTGAGGGGGTATTTATTTTTTTATTAGGTATTTTTAGTAGCAAAAATAAATAATCTTCCTATGTGCGCCCCCAAAAGTAATGAACTTAAAGTATACCGGTTGGGCAATCAGTCACTGAATTCGGTATGTTTTTTTTTTGTTTGCTTTTTTAGGGTGCACATAGGAAGATAGCTATTTTTAGTTTTTTTTAATTTATATATTTTTATTTTTTCTTTAAACAATAGTCATTTCAGAAGAATATTTCAATGTTATTGCTGGTTGTAGCCGATTGGTAGCATATGATGGCTACAATCGGCATCTGGTTACTAACTTAACGTACTACTTAGTTATTTAACGTTACTCATATTCTAGCTAATCATGTCGATGAAGACAAAATTGAACGTTTCTAGCCTTCTAAATAAGTTAAAAATGATGTTTCAGCTTCAAAGAAAATATTTTTCGTACAATAGTTTATAATTGAGATTGCCACAGTTAATTAGTAGCTATTTATAAACATGCATACTGTTTACTATGGTACCATCTAAATTTAAGTACGAATGGTATAAATGAAAGGATAAATGATATCGTAAAAAGAAATCTCTAAATGATATCGTAAAATTGATCGTCCTGCAACAAACTGACATTTTTTTTCCGCGTGCGAACCAGAATGGGGGTAAAGCAAGAAAAAAAAATCTTGTAGATGTTTTTAGTTTGGATATAAGTAAACTTCGCACTTATAAAATTTTGCATATTTCCGTAATTGCCTCACAAGTACTATGCATTCACCCCTAACTGATATTACTTATGTGTCAAGAACGTTTCCATCTCCCAATTATTTTCTACCGCATTCATCTTGTCCGATAACAGGTTTCAAGATGTGGGACTTTGCTTGAATTGTCGAAACTATCAAAGTGACTATTAGTAAATAATTTATCAAAGTAGTACTTTCAGTTCCATATTCTGACCTTAAACCTTTTGTGAAAGTTAATTTTGCGAAATATCAACAAGAATATCACTTCTTTCGTTCGTAAAATTACGTACTTTTGAAGCATTTTTACCCAAAGAATGCAGAGATATTGGTGCCAACATGTTTTATCCAAATATAGATTGCTAAAGAATTGTAGCTTTGGCAAGCGTCTGCATTTATGTTGATAAATGATTCGAAAGAACTCTTTGTGATTTTTCCTGCAAAAATGGCTGCGGGCGACGTAGTCTTGGAGTGTAGCCAAGCCCAAGAAAGCACTGACGTAGAAAGACCGTAAATACTGTGTGCGTGTAAAAATTGCTGAGTTTCTTATAAAATTCAGTACATCAGACACATAAAAGAATAGTGCACGAATCAGTGTTTAAAAAGCACACTGAAATTTCTTAAGTAGTAAGATGATGAACTATTTTGAGCGTCAAAAATGTTTCTAGTCATTGTTTAGCGCATCAATGTGCGTCATGTTTTTTTTTGTGGGGAGGGATGACGCATGGCTCATTTTTAGCCTTTGGCTCTTTAACATTTTGTAGGCGGTTGAATCAGAGTATGCATTTAAAGTTCTTAAAATTTACCGATTTGCATTATAAAATTCAATACTTTAAGCACATAAGATAGTAGTGTACAAATCAGTATGTAAAAAAAAACATCGAACTTTCAATGCGACCTCTACAGTCTACAACTCTACCAACTGTGAGCTATCGTGGGATACCAAACTTAGTAGGTTTGTTACATAGGTTGCTCAAAATCGAATTTTTCTACCCAATGAGAGCTATATCAATTATTTCCAGCTCACCAATACCATCTGTACATGTGCTGTAAATAACAAAGATTCTTTTTGACACAGGTGGAATAATAGTGATCAATAATTAATCACAGCTTTAAAGATGAAAAATCGTTCATTTTCGAG
The DNA here is from genome assembly GCA_038380435.1 of Ryuthela nishihirai. Classification (NCBI taxonomy): domain Eukaryota; kingdom Metazoa; phylum Arthropoda; class Arachnida; order Araneae; family Heptathelidae; genus Ryuthela; species Ryuthela nishihirai. The sequence goes on from JAWZYU010000017.1 coordinate 20,595,314, forward strand.
TAACCTTGTAATTGTGCATCTGTGATTCAGGTTTTTTTACGAAGCAATAAACAACATGCACAAGAAACATTTTAATTGTTTAATATTTTGATAAAAAAAAAGCTAGTTTCACATACATAAAGATTTTCGCTTATACTTTTAACTCGATTTTTTTTTAATTTTGCAAATTTATGAGGTTTTCAGGATTACTAGAGAAAATTGACAATATAACATTTTGTGATTAAAATAACTTATTATTTCTTAAATAATATGGCTTACAGTGTTGTTTATACAGACGACAATAGCTCCCTAGATTTGATGGTTTTATGTGGCGCATCAGCAACTCAGGCTATGATGCTTTCTAGGTAGAGATCACATAGTGCACTGCGACAAATTCTTGGTATGGTTGCATGTAGTAATATCTGGAACAAGGTTATACTGAATATGTGGAAACCAAACAAGAGGTAAAAGTGAAATATAAGTGAGCATTTAAAAACTTAAGACCACGCTTTAAAAAATATGGTTTTATTTATGAAACCTAAACCATCAAAACGTCAGAAAAGCAACTAATTTTGATTCACATTGAAATCATCTGTTCCATGTTCTTTTATTCAGTCGACTATGTGTGTGTGTATTATATATATATTCATTTTCCGGCGCTGATGCCCCGAATGGAAAAGTTTTATTTTTAAGAAATAGGGAGAGGTAAAGTTTAAATTATGATAATAAAGCCGCCAGCGTCAAGAAAAGTCTTTCTCCAAATGAACTTTCATCATGTTTTATATTTTATGTTTTTGCATCGTTTCTGGTTTGTTTTACCTCAACGTCTTTTTCCTCAGGTTCTTTTTTGCACACAGTGGGTTAAATGGTCAGGTCACAAGGACCCCGAAGACTCAGAAGGTTGGGGGAGGGTGCCCACTGGAACAGTTCTTGGGAGACAGGTGGTAGCCTCCCGTCAAGGTCATCCAGTGTGTTCTTTAACGTGCACAGGGTATGAGTCTCCCGCACACAGAGCCATGGCTTAACGTCCCATCCGATGGACGGTGGCCTTTCCAAGCCCATCGATGTCCCCTACTGACCGTGGGCAGGGCGGGAAATTTTGCGAATTTGGCATCGTCAGCATGGTGAGTATCGCACATGTTGCTTAGATGTCGTGTATACTGAGCATTGTAGAGATTAATGATTTTAAACATCGAAAACGTTTTCACTTCATTTACCAAATAATTTGCCCCATATAATTTATGATTATGTATTGTTGGATTGAAACCCAAAACGTGTAGAACTTAAAAGTATATGTAGTTAATTTAACCCAGATCGTCATTAGTAATCAGAACTTACGTGTGTTTGTAGAATCACTCCAGTTCCTGTACATAACGTAGTTTAGTTCACGCAGGTCTCTTCCTGTGAAAGATAACATCAGAGGATAAAGATGTAAGTGTGCTTGTTTGCGTGTTACAGTAGCTGAGGACTATTAGCCCTAATTTGCGTAAAACCACAGTTATTTGGTAGGAAATAACGTAGGATTCAAGTAATTTTCCTAGTTGACGTATTCACTGTTCAAATGCAGAAAAAAATCTCCTTTGGTAAGTTTTTATCACATAAACGAGATTCTGCTTGGCATTCGAAGCCATAAAGTATTGTGAAAGCATTAAATTACAAAGAATAGTTCCTCAGGAAGAGTTATGGTTGGAGGCTTCCAGTAGTTCCTTTCCCAAGATCATTATTCGCAGTTATGGTGGATTTTTTAGTTCTTTAACACTCAGATAATTCTCGATTTGTAAGTATTGTTCCAAATGATTTTTTTAAAGAAAAGTTATTGAAATATTCTTTTCACATTTAGTAACTTACAAATTTTCAAGGTGGGAAATTACTGTAAACAACGGTATTTTAAATTTTAGGACTCTGGAATTGCTTTAAACCAATAGTATTATATTGCACTTCGCTTTTATCAGAAATTTTTTTTAAATATCAACATTACTCTGTTAAACCAAAATGAAATTTATTATTGAACATTAAAAAAACACGCCATTCTTAATTTCAGCCTCGTCTCTTCAAGTGTACTCTTCGTTGTTTCAGTGGAAAGATCAAAGTTAAGTCGTGACAATGGCCACCGTGAATTTCATTTCAGTATTTTGCAATCTCTTGATAATGACTGTCATTGACACTGGTTTATCCGTAAGTGAATTACAAAACACTCGTACAGAATGCTCATTCTCCCATATTATGTAGTTTGGTCATCTGATGCACCAATCAGTTCTGTGTGCAGTATGGGGTGAGGCTTCTGACTCCTGCTGCTTAGATGATGACTTCAACTTGTCCATATTCGAACCACTGCCATCCATGTGTGTTCCGACCAACAATAACAGCTTTCCTAAGGCTATGGCCAATTGTTCAGTTTCTCGCAAAATCCAACAGTACTTTTGAGTTCTTTTTCTGTTTTCAAACTGGGCAAGATGTCTTCAGCAATTGCCTTGGATTTCACCACGACAGTAGAGATACGGATCATGTTGTGGCAATTATGCAACTTTCTTTTTATTTATCTCCTACAAACTCCAAATGATTATATGCACATTAGTTCTCTTACATCTTATACTGTCACACAATCAAGTTTTGAATAATCCTTCAGTGTTTTCTTGGAGGTGCAGTTTTTTTTACCACGCCAATGTATGTGTTTATGAATTTTCTGAGCAAAAAAAAGTAGTGCGTCTTCTATTATGCATACACTTCCATATCGTACGGAGAATCCTCTTTAAAGGATATGGAAGATCAATCATGTTGCATAATTTCATCCGCCAAATATTTTTCCCAGAGCCCTAGAACAACAACTGATTGGATTTCGCTGTCATAAAAAAAGCATTAAAAAATTCAGTGTATATGAAAAAAATTACTCCCCAATCAGCTGCTTTCCACAGCGATCTGACAGGAGTTAGTAATGCTCAGTAAGAAGATCTGCGAGGAAGGCGATACTCATCAAAAAGCAATAAAGGAAAAGAAACATACTTTATCTGAGACTCGAACTCGTATCCTTTTGATCTGCAGTCAAAAACGATAACCACGCGACTTGCGTGATTTCTGCCCCATGAAATGTCACAATATCGCCTGTGTAATCAGCATCCGGGTTTGACATGTGATATCATTTATTTTATTATGTTGTTCGCTAACCTCATTTCGCATTATGATTTTCTCATATTTTTGTTTTGTGCAAATGTTAGTCAATCCGCATTCTTTATAGTCTTGCGTTTAAGTATGCACGCGAAATATTGGTCACGAAAGGTCTTACAGAAGGCATAAAACTAAAACATTCAATTTCAGTCAACCATGTGAAAACAAACCTTCCCAAGTTATAGCTTTTTGCAAGTATTGCAAAAAAGCAATTTTACATTTCATTTAAGCGGGAAACTAATAAAAAATTATAATACTTATGTAATAAAGGAACACATAGCTGATCAGTTTTAGCATCTTCGATAGAATGATCATATCTTTGCATTAGATATGTATAGTCACTTAAAATGTGGGTATTATTAAAGTGTGGAAAAACGTGTGTAGGGTTATTTTCTATTTTAAAACTTTGCTCATTGGTAAACCTTATATTTTCTCTTATATTGTTAAAATGCAGAGTGCGCGCTATTCAATTGCCCACTGACAGCTGAGAGTAATAATCGTCCTTTAAATCAGCGAGGAGGTGTTAGTTGTGTCAAAACTGTAACTCCATTTTGTATAAAACTGGCTATGATTGTTTGATAAACTATATATACATCGCAAACTATTTTGTGGCTTATAGTTACGTCGCCCTCCTTCATAGGTTCTTGTGGGCTGTAGCTAGTATGTTTCAAAAACAGACGAAAAGATAGGCGAATTTGATAGAAGTAGGGTACCCTGGAGGCATGTTGCCATAACCATCAGTCGCGTAGATCGCTTCCCAACGTACTCATATAACTGACATTTTGCCTATTATTTATTTAGGTTCAAATTCACCTTGAATTTGATGGGCTAATTGCCCGAAGTGATTTAGAACTTGACGAGCATATTATTTACCGGAATACGATTTCACTGCTCATGAACTCGTAAAAGATTCGGTTTTCATTTTAATTTTTGTGTTAATTTCTTTTGTTTTTGCCTTATTAAGTTATAATCTGTTCTTTTCATATTTTAGGTTGTTAGATGAGGTAGGTTTTTCTACGTTCGTCTAATGTGCTTTGCGGTTTTGTTCTGTAAGCTATAATAGGCTTAGTTGAGATTTCTTTACATATTTTTCGTTTTACTCCCCTTTGTGTGTATTTTTTGTACCTATCTTCCTATTGCTCGTCGTTTGTCGGTTTGTGCGATTGTTTATGAGTCCATATATTGTATGAAAGTTTCTGAAGGTAGGTGTTTTTAGTGATAAAGGAAAAATATAAATTTAAAAATCTAAAAAAACCTACCTTCGCATATGCACCCTAAAAAGAGGAAAATAAACCTAAAGCATATCGATAGCGCATGAGTTCATATTCACTTCGAAGAGAGAGAGAGGCCCTCCGATTTCCCTACACAACAAGATTGCCGGTGCCCTATCATCCCTTGAAGTTAATACGAATTCAGTGACTGATTGAACTATTGATATGCTTTAGTTATATTTTCTGCTTTTTAGGGCGCATATGGGAAGAGAGATATTTTTTTAATTTACTTACCTAACTTCCTATTGCGTTTCACTCGTCATTTGTCTGTCTGTGGATTTGTCAAAACAGTTCCATCTCTCTTAAAGCCACGAACTTAATGATTTATGTGTCAAATGAAAGCTTATTGCGCGGGGAGTGTCATAGACTAAACAAAATTCACCCCCCCCCCCCAATGCTTTCTTTTCCCCTAAAAAAAGTGGAAATATGAAAACAATTGTTCAGCTATATCTTCGGAACGCGAAGGCCGAAAGTAACAAGCTATGCGTCAAATAAAAGCTTGAGACATAGGGAATGTTGCAGGTAAAAAAAAAATTACACCCCATGTTTCTACCTAAAGGGGAAATATTAAAGCGATTGTTCCGCTATATCTTCCGAACACGAGGGCTTACAATTACGAGTCGGCGAAAATCCTCGTTATAATCGGAAACAACGTAAAAATGAAATAATTCATTAAAAACACAAATGGCTGTGATAAAATTTTTAGAACTTAGTAGATTTTGAATATTGAAAGTGAAAAAAAATTGAGAGTGAAGAAAAAAAATACAATGCACTGTCGATTTTGGGGGAGTTATTGAAAGAAAAAAAAATGTGCTCATTACATTTGGTCAAGTACAGTTTGCCGTGTTTTAACAAATCAGTGATATATTTTTTTAAACTTTGATAAATCCAGGAATAGTGTGAAAAAAAAAACCCACACCACACTGATAAATATTTATTAAGCAATGCTATTTATGAAGAAGTGACCCTAGGGTAAAAACAAACTAAGCTCAACTGACCAAAAATATTGAACTCGTAAGATATTAATACTTGTAAAAAAAAGTCAAAACCATCCATTACCCTCATGTACCTGGCGTCTAATCATTTATAGTGTACTTTCAGTTGGGAAACATAATGTAATTAAGTTTGAACTTCACTCACGCACTGGGGCGGAGGTGGCTCAGTCGGTACCGCGCCAGGCTCTTAATCTGTAGTTCCCAGGTTCGAGCCCCAGCTGGGTCAGCGTTGAGATTTATCCGCAAATTTCCCCGCCCTGCCCACGGTCAATAGGGAACACCCATGGGCTTGGAAAGGCCGCCGCCCGTCGGATGAAACGTTAAGCCGCGGTCCCGTGTGCGGGAGAGACATACCCTGTGCACGTTAAAGAACACGCTGGATGGCCTTGACGGGAGGCTACCATCTGTCTCCCAACAGCTGTTCCAGTGGGACCCCTCCCCCAACCTTCTCTGAGCCTACGGGGTCCATGTGACCTGGCCATTTAGCCCATGGTGTGCAAAAAAGTGCCGCTCAGAGGTAAAACAACCCAACACTATCTACAGGGGGCGGGGGTGGCTCAGTCGGTAGCTCGCCAGGCTCGTAATCTGTAGTTCCCAGGTTCGAGTCTTAGCTGGGTCAGCGTTGAGATTTATCTCCGCAAAATTCCCCGCCCTGCCCACGGTCAGTAGGGGACACCTATGGGCTTGGAAAGGCCTCGGTCCGTCGGATGGGACGTTAAACCGTGGTCCCGTGTGTGGGAGAGCCATACCCTGTCCACGTTAAAGAACACGCTGGATGGCCTTGACGGGAGGCTACCATCTCTCCCAACAGCTGTTCCAGTGGGTCCCCTCCCCCCAACCTTCTCTGAGCCTTCGGGGTCCATGTGACCTGGCCATTTAACCCATGGTGTGCAAAAAAGTGCCGCTCAGAGGTAAACCAACCCAATCACTATCTACAGCTTATTCATTGTCAATATCATTTAGGTTGGGTTGTTTTACCTCTGAGCGGCACTTTTTTGCACACAATGGGCTACATGACCAGGTCACATGGACCCCGAAGGCTCAGAGAAGGTTGGGGGAGGGAACCCACTGGAACAGCTGTTGGGAGACAGATGGTAGCCCCCCGTCAAGGCCATCGAGCGTGTTCTTTAACGTGCACAAGGTATGTCTCTCCCGCACACGGGGCCACGGCTTAACGTCCCATCCGACGGACGGCGGCCTTTCCAAGCCCATCGGTGTCCCCTACTGACCGTGGGCAGGGCGGGGAATTTTGCGGAGATAAATCTCAACGTTGACCCAGCTGGGACTCGAACCTGGGAACTACAGATTACGAGCCTGGCGCGCTACCGACTGAGCCACCCCCGCCCCCAATATCATTTAGTCTGTATGTAATGCTCGGTAATTCGGCGCATTATCTCCCATAACTGTTGCAGTGGTTTCCGACGATTCCATCTTTTTTTTTGAGGAAACATCGTGTATATATTACATAGTTGGTTTTTTAAGAATTATGGTGCAAAAATGGCCGATATGACAGTTACGAATTGCAGATGTAACAAATATCTTAATCAGTAACTCGTTTTTTTTAGTTAATGTAAATGCTTGATACTTCTGAATATAGAAATTCTCATACTAGAAAATTCAAGTACAATTGTATTTTTTTTCATTATGGGATATAAGAAATAAAGATAAAAACTTTAAGTAAAACTTACTTTTTTTGTAAAATAAGTGTTAAAAATAATTTAGACTGAACATAAATAACGTTTCAAATTATGTTGCAAATGAAAATAATGGACGAATTAAAATTTTTTATCAGAAATTAGTGTACAGTGCGTCGAAATTTTACTCGAAAACTGAAAATTAGAAATAGCGAATTAAAGAGAATGGAGAAAAATAGAGGTTCCAGGTTTCGAAGTCGGATTTATTATAGCTAAGGACTTGGATTTTTTTTAACACAATACTGGGTATGAACCTCTGTATGAAATTCGCGACTGAATTAGACAAGAATTTGGGAAATTACTGATCTAAATCTGTTAGAGAAATAAATTTTTCAAGAATCGAAGTGACGCGCTTGGATTTTTATTTTTATTCCGGGATTTTTTTTTTCCAGTTGGTAGGAGAAATCAGATTTGGTATTCTATCATCCTTTGAAATTAATACTAACTGTGTAAGTGATTTCATCCTTGTCATGTTTTAATTTTTAAGGCACATATTGGAAGACAGGTATTTTTTAATTTATGTTTTTTTTTTTAGTGAAAAATTCCATATTGCCACCAAAAACACTTATCTCTCCTCTGCTTTGGAGACGAAAATGGTTACATCACTTCATTTGCTCTGCACCTGCTAAGCTTTCATTTCACGACTTGTTGTGATCTACGCCTTATTGCCTTTAATTTTTTTTTGGGAAATGGCATTTGAGGTAGCCCATGATATTCTGGATGTCACAAGCTTTCATTTGACACAATTCTTTGGGCTCGGCCTCGTTTCGGAAGAATAGTCGAACAATCATTTACACATTTCCCAATTTTTAAGAGGGAAGAAAGCTTGTGAAGATTAATTTTCTACCCTGTGACACACCCCGTGTTACAGATGATGTAGAGTGGTTTGTAAAGATTTGCACATAAAAAACATCACTTTATTTTGTCGGGAGAGATTTTGCGCGAAGGTTCAGTCGGTAGCTCGTCAGTTCCGTAATCTTCTGTTTAGGCTATAGCTCCTACTGTTATCTCCGATAACCTCGGTGAGAAAGGGGACAGTTGGGATCGGAAATATCCGGATGGGCACTTTAAGCCTTGGTTCATGTGCAGGAAAATGAAAATCGGAATAATTTCAAGTCGCCGTCTTGCACATAAAAAGCACGTTGGATGTCCTTGATGGAGGCTTTCCTCTGTCTCCTAATAGCTGCCATGGGATCCCCTTCTCTAATCTTCTCTGAGCCCTTGGATCCTTGTGACCTGACCATTTACCATTTTGTTCTCAACAAAATATTAAATTTTCTTTAAGTCTTATTATTAAATGTAGTTGTAATATATTTATTATTAGCTCAATAACAAATTCTGAATTAAGCTAAAAAAATAAAGAATTGCAGCTTTGGTTAGGAAGACGTATAGCACAAATAGACTTCTGATCTTAAAACAGATAGTGCACAAAAAATCGGCTCAGTGGCCGAGATGTTAGCGTGCTTGGCTGCGTATCAAAGCGACCTCTGTTGTTAGTGCCCCAAACGGGCATGGATATTTCTTGTGTTTTTTCTTTTGATGTCTCTCATCTTGTTAACAGACTTTTTATATGGCGTATTATACTGGTAGGACCGCGTCAGATTTCTGTGGCAAACAGCTGCTTGAATGAACAATTTTTTTTATCAATGAATTCTTCAACCTCAAGTAAGAAAATAAAATTACTCCTCGAATAGAGGTCTGACAGGACTGTTAGTATAATGCGCTGTAGAAAAGATCTGAGTGAACGGCGAGACCTCAGCAGAAAGATAACACAGAAAAGAAACACGATATCTTATCTGTGTCTCGAACTAAATAGTCAAACGCGCTAACGACTTGGTCACCGATGCAAAATCAGTTATACTTAACAGCCTATGCTGGGTAAAATATACTGGCAAACAAAGTTAAAAATTGCAATGCTGTAAAACTACTGGGTGCGAAGATCACTTACTACTGAAGTTATTTCTGCCTGGAATGATTAACGTCAGCAGCGCATGCTAAAACCGATATACCATGAATATACAAAAGTGAAATAGGTAACTGTGAGGATTGCTCACAATCCTGATAAGTTTCCTAGAGATATGTAAAGATCATAATTTGTTAAAGGGAATGCTGAATTTGTTACTAATATTTCATTTGGATCACATTGTTAGCACTTTATCGTTTTTGGTGGTAATCGAGGCCAAAGTAATGCATCAAAAATAATAATTGACAGTACAGTAAGATAATGTGAATTTTTTTTTAACTTTATATGTCATGGGGCAAAGTTTTCGATTGACAGTGAGTAATAAAAGCTCTTGTTGTTAGCATTGATTCGAGCGGTATTTTTTTAAAAGTTGTTAGATCTGTGTTAAAGCGTAAAAAAATATGAATTTGTGTAGTCTCAAAAGCATTATTAATTGAAGCCTGATAAATTACCTAACCTGGGTTCGAGATCCGGATAAAATATGGATGCTTTTCTTGTGTAATTTTCCTTCTGAGTTTCTAGCCTTCCGTACAGAATTTTTCTATGGCGAATTAAACTGACACACTCTTGTCGGACTCTGTGGTAGCTACATGAAGGGTAATTATCTTTTTATAGTTAGATCTGTGCTCAGGCGTAAAAGATACGGATTTGTGGACACCCAAAATCATTATTAATTTTAAGGACACTGAAAAAAGATACATTAACCGGATTCAAATAATGAGGCACACTGGAAAATATCGTAAACCCACTAAAGTTTACCATAAGTTCTAAATCGCAATTCCTAAAATGTTTCCTTGAGTACCTTATCAATTGATGACTGCTGTGATGCTACAAATTGTAAAAGTTGTATAGCCTTTCGCCCAGTGAAAGAAAACAGCAGTGGTCTGGTAAAGCAGCGCTTTTCGAAGTATTTCATTTAAGCGGACCAAAGCGCGCATGGATCGCAACCTCTCGGGTGCTTTCTTCCGTGTAATTGGAAGCACCAGTGAGACGTTCCATCCATCGACAAGGGCACTAGATGCCTGGGTAATGGTATGATTGCTTAGTGTCACGTGTGAGGGAGGAGGGCGGGTCATTGCTCCTCCCTATGGTCACATGACGTCCGGAGAGCTGGCTGCAGTAGAGTTTGTGACGGCCAGCAAGTAGGTTAGGCTTGGACGGGACGGAAAGGTCATTTAAAGAACTAGCGAAAGTAATCCAAGTGCTGTCACTGGCATGTGGCCGCCTGCCATATAGATGACTGAACTCGCTGAGGCTACTGCATCCTCTTCGTTCTCTTCGAGGTCTTTGCGCCTAGACTCAGCGCCAGCGAGCCTCGGTTCTATCCTGGGAGTACGCAGAACCATGCTGGGAGTAACTATATTTGTGTGACGCTCCTGTGTTTTGGGTTATGCTTGCCCATCATTTACCTCTACGAACTGTGTGTGAACCTGTAGCATCCGTCATCTCTGCTACTCTAGCCCCATGACTATCGGATCATTTACCTCTACTTCTTACTCATGCATTACTCGAACTCGTAGGCTAAGGAGACAGGTAGGGTTTTTGAATTTAATAGATCGGTAGGTATTTGGAGAATTTGCATGCTGTTTACTTGATTATTGCAATGGCATCATATTCCACCTATGCAGCTTGCTATGCTGCACATGTTATGTATGTTCAGTGCAAAATAATTCGAGATCTTAACCCTGTTATGTTTACCCTACAGGGGCCAGATGATCAGTGATTGATTATCCTATCATATAGAGCCGAGGAAAGCTGTTGACTTGAAATTAAAGAAGGTTGTAGAATGCATATTGAATGTATTATATTTAGTTTCCTTAGGTAAATCTGAACTATTCATTCTATTAAAGCCTCTCACGAGTTATAATTTGGTATGAATACATTTCCCTTTTCCAATATTTTATTTTCTGAAGTGTCAGACACAAAATAGTAAATTGATTCCTTTTTCAAATTATCATTATACAAAGAATAAGCTGCAATGTTTTTACTCGTAATTCCCAAATATTAATAACTGATTATTCTTCATTATATTTACTACGTAAACGTACATGTATAAACTTGAGTAAAAATCGTAAAATAAATTGATCTGAAATTGCTTTAATATTTATTACAAAGGAGGAAATACAACGAAACATCACACACTTCTATACCATCATAACCTCTGATTTGATATCACAAGCTACGATAACCTATGATTGCACCGTTTGCATTGTTGTAAACAAACGTGTTGATAACTACCACCGACTGGCACTGTTATTTATAAATAATTTTACTTGACGAGTTGACAACGTAGATAACATTGCAGTTCTTTAGTAACGATGGCAGTAATTTTCAACAAGTAAGTATTGCTCTGAAGAGTGAAATGTTTTCATACACGGCTGTTAAAGTATATGCAAATCTTTTGAAATAATTTTTTGCAAAATTAGAGCTATTTTCCAAAGGAATGCTCATTTAAATAAACTTAACATCTTCGATGAAAGTTTTTAATCAAGAAATCATCGCTTAATTCCATTATCTCAAAAATATTGTAGGTTACAGCTTTCCCCGTTGAAATCAAAAACAAATATTAGCTTTTGTCTACTTCATTATCATTGCTTTCCTTATATTTCCCCTTCCTGTTTTCCTTTTTCTGGCCATTTCTTTCCTCGTCTAGCTTCTATCTCTGTAATTGAGTACAAACTTCACAGTATCCTTGATACCGAGACACTCATCGATGGAACTTTTTCCTTCAGTGTTTGCGCATTTTATCTAATATGTCAACAAAATTCAAATCACTTTTAATACAAATATATTTTGAAAGATACAACTTCAAATCAGTATGTCAGCAAATTATCTTGTCTCTTTCATTCCTACACACTCTACATAAGTATAGTTATTAGCATCATTCATAAGCAGTCACTGTTCTTCGTGATCTACTGATATTCAAGTCAAATTGCAATTGAGGAGTAAGCTTACAAGTAAACAATTTTCAAAAGCATAAACCCGATGTAACAATAGAAACTATCTGTTTCTGAAATTGCAGATGAAACATAATTTTATAATTGACATCTGGTCGATGTTAGTAAGAAAACAACTATTCAATACATAAGCCATGTCAATATGCAAAACACCAAATTATGCAAAATTGTAGAATAGTGTTTTTAACTGCTATAATTTGTATACTCCTCAGAACAGATATGAAATTTAACGTTTGATTGTACCTTTGTGTTTCACAAACAAATATTATAGTCGCAAACTCGGATAAAGTATGATTTTTTTTTGTGTAATATAATATACGTTGTCCTTCTAAAGTTTTCCTTCTTAACAAATCATTTCTATGGCCTATTATCTGACAGGATATTTTCAGACCTCCATGGCAAGCGGCGTATTATTTATTTTTTTTTATCTTACTGTATATATCGTGGTTATTCATAAAATGAAGCCACCCAAAAGTATATGATTGGCAAGTTGAAAAGTTCATCGATTTGCCTCACTTGTAATCTTTTAAAATTGGAACTTAAAAGGAAGGAGAAAGCCATTTATTTTAAATCCTTTCCCTCATTATTTTCAGATGGTAAAAAGTATTCGTTGAGCCGTGTTGCTACCTAAGGCAAGAATTAGGACATCACAGGTGAAGCGCGTCATACAGTGAAGCTTGAATCATCGTTGACGTAACGAAGACTAAGTCTATAGAGGGGTAGCAAACAGTTGTTTATGACTAGTGGTGGACTGCCGGGAGCAATTTTCCTTGGTTTCAACTGAAGTTTATATATCCCTCTACCTTCCTTCTCCATTGGCTTTTTCTTCAGTGGGTTTGTTCAATTTATGGAATGAAATAAAAGTACCATATAAACCTCTTAACCCGGCTTCTAACCATTTAGAGTGTACTTTCAGTTGGGAAACATAATGTAATTAGTTTGAACTTCTCTTACGCACAGGGGCGGGGTTTGCTCAGTCGGTAGCGCGCCTGGCTCGTAATCTGTAGTTCCCAGGTTCGAGTCCCAGATGGGTCAGCTTGAGATTTATCTCCGCAAAATTCTCCACCCAGCCCACGGTCAGTAGGGGACACCGATGGACTTGGAAAGGCCGCCGTCCGTCGGATGAGACGTTAAACCGTGGTTCCGTATGCGGGAGACCCATACCCTGTGCACGTTAAAGAACACACTGGATAGCCTTGACAGGAGGTTACATCTGTCTCCCGACAGCTGTTCCAGTGGGTCCCCTCCCCCAACCTTCTCTGAGCCTTCGGAGTCCATGTGGCCTGGCCATTTAACTCATTGTGTGCAAAAAAGTGCCGCTCAGAGGTAAAACAACCCAACTCTTAATTATTAGGAAATACGCGAACGTTCTCACCAAACGTCTAGCGACTACAAGTAGATTTCCTACAACCCTAGATCGCTGCATTTTTTTATGTCACTCATTGAATTATCCTGCTCTTCCTCATGTTGCTCTAATGTAGAAAGTTTTTTCCTGCACTGTGCTTTTTTAGTGTAGGTTTTAATTTCGTGATTTGAATCACTTCACGACTCGTTTTCTCACCAGTCTGCTGTTAGCTGCATAAAGTTTTAGTATAAGAACAGAAATGAAACAATAGCTCCATAATGAGCATTTCATGCAATTGTGAATTGATTATACTCTTGAGAAATAAGAAGATTGATTGGCCTTGATTGTACTAAACTCGTTCGTTTTTTCAGAAGCTTTCTAAGATTATCCATAATGTCCTGTCTGGGCTACAAAATATTTTAATGACGTAGTAAAAGCGTTTTTTTACAAGACAAAATTATGCGTGCCTACTGAATTTAAAAGCCCTGAGATATAAGTTGATCCAAACTGTATTCATGAATTACTATAGAATCAACCATTTTCGCACGAAACCACAGATATCGTGCGAAAAATTGTGCAACTCTTAAAACCGTTAGAAAATATGGACCAATCTAGATCAGTTGCCCCATAGTTGAAACATTAATGCTTTACTGAATTACGAACTTTTTCATCGAATACCGCCAAATTCCCATCGGTTATGTCCTAGAACTATACACATAAAAAAATTACTCTCTTAGCGCATCATTGTGGTTACAAGCTTGAAAAATAATAATTTCAATGTAAACTATCTGAAACATTTTTGACAGGAGCCTAGGACTTCACAACCTTTGGAAAGAACGGCATCTAAACTACAGAGAGCTATGTTTTCTTTAAACATTAAATATGGATTCCTTTGTTTCGTAGCTAAACGTTCTAATTTCTTGGCCAGCCAAAAACTAGTCCACAATTTAGTTTAGTTATTCATGAATAAATTATTTCATTACATCATCACCATTTTGTTTTCGTGCCAAAAATAAAAAGTTAAGATATGTAAACATTTTGTTGGCTTCAAATGAGGAAACTTTCGTTTTAAATTTGGCGAATAATTAGTGTGATTTTAGAGGTAAAGTTCTTATTTTTTCAGTATGAAAACCGTTATATATTACAGCAAATGCCCCGGTTTTATCTTACCGAAACCGGGGTACAATAGTTAGTTGGAAAACACTGACAACATAAAAAAATATTTTCTATACCATTGATACCCAAACTTTTCGGGAGCAGGGGCTACCTAGCTTGCCCAAAATTGACTGCCGGTCCCCTCCTGTAACTCGGTTAAACTCATGGGTCTTATTTGGAAGAAAACTTCATAGAAGGGCGCGCCAGGCTCGTAATCTGCATTTCTCAGGTTCGAGTCCCGCCTGGGTCAGCGTTGAAATTTATATCTGCAAAACTCCCCGCCCTGCCCACGGTCAGTAGGGGACACCGATGTGCTTGGAAAGGCCACCGTCCGTCGGATGGGACGTTAAGCCGTGTCTCCGTGGGCGAGAGAGCCATACCCTGTGCACGTTAAAGAACACACTCGATGGCCTTGACGGGAGGCTACCATCTGTCTCCCAACAGCTGTTCCAGTGGGTCCCCTCTCCCAACCTTCTCTGAGCCTTCGGGGTCCTTGTGACCTGGTCATTTAACCCATGGTGTGCAAAAAAGTGCCGCTCAGAGGTAAAACATACTTCATAGAAGAGCTTTCATGCGCTCCTGAAAAAAAAAAAAAAACTTCACAACTTACTGGGCAGGGGCGGGGGTGGCTCAGTCGGTAGCGCGCCAGGCTCGTAATCTGTAGTTCCCAGGTTCGAGTCCCAGCTGGGTCAGCGTTGAGATTTATCTCCGCAAAATTCCCCGCCCTGCCCACGGTCAGTAGGGGACACCGATGGGTTTGGAAAGGTCGCCGTCCGTCGGATGGGACGTAAAGCCGTTGTCCCGTGTGTGGGAGAGCCATACCCTGTTCACGTTAAAGAACACGCTGGATGGCCTTGACGGGAGGCTACCATCTGTCTCCCAACAGCTGTTCCAGTGGGTCCCCTCCCCTAACCTTCTCTGAGCCTTCGGGGTCCATGTGACCTGGCCATTTAGCCCATGGTGTGCAAAAAAGTGCCGCTCAGAGGTAAAACAATCCAATAAACTTACTGGGCATCCACAAACTAACTGTTGGGCATCGCTATTCTAAGCAGTTGTTCTTAGGGACAGATAATCCTCTATTCGTGTGCTCATAATTTTAGCATAATTGATGTAGATAAAAACGGGGCATTAAAAAATTTGGTTACAATAATTTGTTTTAAGAACTAGCTACAATGACTCAAAATTACAAAGGAGTAAAATAAGGTACAACGCTTTATACCGTGAAATTTAAGAAACAAAGAATTTAGAAAATAGAAATGTTAAAATGTTTTTAACTTTATGTAGTTTACGTTGAAGCATTTGTAGCTGAACGTAGTGTAGTTGGAGCGAATAAAGTGTATTTGTCAGATATGAGAAAATGTTCCAGGATATGCTGCCCAAAGATTATGCAGCTGTCCATAATGACTAAGTTATGTTTAAAAATTGGGACAAATTACGTCCCAGAAACATATTACTAAGACAACGGAATAAAATGCACGGGACTGTCGGGTGCAAAACTGGGCATCCTACTTTAGAGGTACTATGTATTATAGCATGTCTCTTAGTTCTCCATCAAAATTTTCTAATTCAAATAATTCTGAAAATTCCAGTTAAACTCGTCAAAAGTTTACTAATGAGAGAAGAGTTTCTTTCACGTTTTTTTATTGTTCCAAAAATTATAGAATACTTGAGCAGAAAATTACTTATAAAAAGTTACTTATAAAAAGCAAAATATTAGCTAATAAAATGTTTATCATAAGACATTGAGACTCGGTGTAGGAACAGACAATTTTTTGCATAAGTATCTTTGCGATAACTTTTGTTGTTAAGCAAATAACTAATGACATCCAGCTTTTCGCCATATTTAACTGCACGTGCATCCAATGAAAAAATATATTCTAAGAAACGTGTGATTAATCATTTTGATGCCACATGAGGTTAAAGCAACGGATGACAATTCTTAATTATGGTTGCATTTACTCTGTAATATTGCCAAAGGTCATCATCATTCAGACAAGCATCCCGGAAGTGTGTCACTCTTTAAATTATAGTTTCAAGAATAAAAGGAAGGACAAAGCTCTTGTAATCTAATGACTGCCTCAAAGCGTCATTGTACCGTTTGCACAACACATTATGCAAAATCATATCATGCACGCCGTTGATATTACAGTAACACCAAATAGTGTTTTTTACACGACAATGTTAAATGCTAGATAATTGAAAATCGAAAGATTTTGTTTTAGTATGACATCAACAGAAGGCCGTCGAGCAGGAGCTTAGAGCAGCTTCTCTGTGATGCAGCTTAAAACATTTCACTAATGTGACCATCTCGTAAACTTCTAATAAAGGCCGCTAAGCCAACCGCTCCTATAACAGAAAGCCAGGGGACCAAATTTATGGCGTCAGCTTAAGTAGTCCTACCATATAGACAATTCTTATATTTCTGATTCTAAGATTATTACTGGTGGACTCTTGTGCTAATCTTTATACTAATGTTTATAAATATATTTTATTTAGGAGAAAATTTATTTGTATTAGCATTATGACATTTGATAATAAATATTAATAATTTTCTTTCTAAATAAAATATATTTATTGTTCTTCCCTAAGTTTGTGTTAGACGGATCTGATTTAGAGCTACATATTCAGGTTAATTGTTCTTTTGGGTTTAATGTCTATATCATTCAATGCTCAAAAGCATTGAAACCTGAAAACTTTGGTCGTGTCTAAAATGCTGGATACTGATAATAATTGCATCTAATATATTTGTTTAATATTATTAAGCAATAAATTTTAAATTGAGAAAAGTTACAGGGGAATATTACTGTTTCTTGTATCAATCGAACAATTGCTTAAGTGAAAAGTTTTGTCTGGATCATTACTGATATTTTGGTGTATATTGTCAAGTTGGATTTCGAGTAAATGCTTGCAGTTAAAATTTGTTATATTTAAATTACATCATTTTGGCTGACCAGTATGGGGTCGTGTAAAACTTCTAATGAACTTCAGAAAATGTTTCAACGCTAAAATTTTGGTAAACTCTATTTCAGAAGGCTCGTAGATGAAAATGAGCTTATTGTAATGATGCATACGTGTATCTTTAAATAAACTTTGGACTGCCGTTGAAATTGCGCATTTTTTTTTTAACCTTTAATAATTGTAATTGATTTTGTAAAAGTAGTGTTTTCTTAAATGCCGTGCACTAATAAAGTTAGGACGATATATTGCCTCTGATAAATAAAAAAATGTCCGTTTTCAAGAATCTAGCTTTTGTATTCTGTACCTCTATCACATTCTAACAGATTCAATTGATGGATGATTATGAAAATGCGAATGTTAATATTATGGTTAGTACATAAACCTTTTTCACTTAAAACTCAAATTATTGCCTTACGGTTAAGTGGTCAACTCATTACTGCCAATGTAAACTTATCTAAAAGTAAAAAAAAAAGTTGAATGTGTATAGTCAGACAACAAAGTGAAAACATTAGCTCGTTTTCTTTCTTTGAAAACTAGCTGAAAGTTATGCATAATTAGGTACAGTTATTTGAAATTATTTTGGAAAGAATACGAATCCCCCGCAAATAAATGACATAAAAAATGTACAATAAACTATAAACTTTTATTACTCATAACAAAAAAAAATACCATTCAAAGTTTGGTAATAGTATGTGAAGCGAGGCAGCGATTGCAATGTTGGTTGCTCTCTGTTCGCACTCTTGATCGGCTTCTGTGACATTGCCAAGAGTAAGGCTCAACCCAAGAGCCTTGGCTCTCTCTCTAGGTAGCGTTCACCCTGTGCACGTGGGGCGGGGGTGGCTCAGTCGGTAGCGCGCCAGGCTCGTAATCTGCAGTTCCCAGGTTCGAGTCCCAGCTGGGTCAGCGTTGAGATTTATCTCCGCAATAATTCCCCGCCCTGCCCACGGTCAGTGGGGACACCGATGGGTTTGGAAAGGCCGCCGTCCGTCGGATGGGACGTTAAGCCGTGGCCCCGTGTGCGGGAGAGCCATACCCTGTGCACGTTAAAGAACACGCTGGATGGCCTTGACGGGAGACTACCATCTGTCTCCCAACAGCTGTTCCAGTGGGTCCCCGCCCCCAACCTTCTCTGAGCCTTCGGAGTCCATGTGACCTGGCCATTTAGCCCATGGTGTGCAAAAAAGTGCCGCTCAGAAGTAAAACAACCCTGTGCACGTTTAAGAATACGCTGGATGGCCTTGACGGAGGTTACCATCTGTTTCTTAACAGCTGTCCAGTGAGTTCCCTTCCTAACCGTATCAGGTCCTTGTGACCTGACCATTTAGTTTATTGTGTGCAGAACTGCTTCCTGGCAAATTCTTTAGTAATGTGTCATACACACAGTTGTTTGTTTGTATGGGGTGGGGGTGGCTCAGTCGGTAGCGCGCCAGGCTCGTAATCTGTAGTTTCCAGGTTCGAGTCTCAGCTGGGTCAGCGTTCAGATTTATCTCCGCAAAACTCCCCGCCCTGCCCACGGTCAATAGGGGACACCGATGGGCTTGGAAAGGTCGTCGTCCGTCGGATGGGACGTTAAGCCGTGGCCCCGTGTGTGGGAGAGCCATACCCTGTGCACGTTAAAGAACACACTGGATGACCTTGACAGGAGGTTACATCTGTCTCCCGACAGCTGTTCCAGTGGGTCCCCTCCCCCAACCTTCTCTGAGCCTCCGGAGTCCATGTGGCCTGGCCATTTAACTCATTGTGTGCAAAAAAGTGCCGCTCAGAGGTAAAACAACCCAACTCATTATGTGCAAAAAAGTGCCGCTCAGTTAAAAAACCCAACCCGAAACCTTTTCAAGTCTTTGATGTCTTTCTCACCGAGGCAGGGTAGGATTTAGCGGTGGAAATCTCGGTGCAAGTACAGTTGAAACTCGAAACTGGGAACATCATATTCCAAACCTGGCCGACTGAACCAACCCTCGCCCCCATTGCTCAGGAATAAAAATATAATAAATAATAAAGCAATCTAGCATCTCGGAATTTCTCCACTTACCAAAGTTCTCACTGTAATCAGCAATTCCAAAACGGTTAGGGACTACTATAATAAAGTTAATGGTACATATTTTTAGCCGAAACATCATAGACTTAAAACCACAGTTTTGGTGTATAGCTCTACAGGCAATCATTGAAGAGAAAATTTAAATCGCACTCGTGAATAGTTAGTTGAAAAAGTTTTTTTTGTTTTGTTAAAATGCTTTTTGGTTGTCTTCAGTGATTAAATTAAGAATAATCTATTTCTTCATTTAAGGATAATTATTGTTAGCGTATTTAAACAGTATACTATACGTAACATAATAATGTTAGCGTATTTATTCAGCAAAGTATACATTTAAAAATGAAAGATTATGTTTAATGAAACGTGTTATTGTTGCTGTGTGGATAGTCGTAGGAAAAGAATTTTTATCTATCCACTTTATGTAAAAGTTTTGTAGTTTTCGAACTTTCAGTTGGCACATATAGAGCTGATTTTTACTTATGACACTGCTGTAAATTCTGACATTTGCATTATTATGCTCTTTTTACAAATACGTAGTTCATTTTTCAGCTTCAGGTGCATGCTGGGAGTGCTGACACAATCGAAGGTTCGAATCCTTCCTTCTTATATATGGTTAGGAAATTTCCATTTCCAAAGTCGATGCTAAATAAGATAACTAGTTCAGGAGACGCCGTCATGGTTGCCGAAAGAGCCTGTGGATGTCAAAATTGTTTTCAATGTGTAGGAGAGAGCTCGAGGTACAGCAGAGAGAGGAGCTATTTTTGGTCGGCCCTACCCGACACCTCTGGCGGCATAATGCCAGAGGGATCAGAGGCTGCAACAGCCCTTTTCTAACTGCTTCCAGTTGCATCAGGGGTCTTTCTTCTTCACGAGAAAATTTCTCAAACTGTGTTGAAGTATTAGCTCACATCATACCGCTAAATAATAGTATCAAGAGTATGTGTGGCGAAAGTGCTAATACCGTAATGATGTGCGACTGTTACCCTAAGATTGTGTGCAACTCGTATTTTGGATACGTTCCTGTTAGAGACTGAAAAACTGCTTTTACGTTCCTAAGACGTCTTTCACTTCCGGTGATCTGTTTGGTATGTGTGCGGTTCTTGAGTTTTTCGCAAAGCCAAGTAGCCAGACTTTCGTTTAGTACATTTGTCATTTAAAACAAGTGCACTTTTAGCAAACTGTTTACGAAACTCGGATGGAAGTGTGATTTTTCTCTTGGAGAAGTGCCTTCCTGGTTTAGAATTTTTAAAATTCTTGGTGTTTGAATCATATGAAACTGTTGCTTTGATGACTTGTGCACTGACTTCGAGAAGCTTAGTGTCTATCATTAGATTAAAACATTTCGTGGATTAGAACTAATGGAATACCGCATTTCATTTAGAGCTATTTACTATTCTTTAAAGGAAGAAGCACTGTGCTATATGAAATATTTTTACCATGAACATCTTCCACAAAAGCATATAGAATTTACAATATATTCTGTTATTTCATATATAAAACCCACTGTTATTTCATCCATCAACCAGTCTATATTTCTTTAGCTAATACTGCAGAAGCAGTTTGGAAATTTATTCCCCGTCATTACTATATTAAAGGAAAAATTCCCCTATGGAAATGTAATCCTTCTCCTATAGACTGCAATCTAGAATTTCGATTTTTTCTCGAGAATGGGAATGGAGAAGTCCAGTTTTCACGCAGATTCATCCGAGGATACCGTGCTTCATTCTTGTACGAGCTTTCTTCAAAGTTTTTCTCGTTTGCGAGTAGAAGATGATAGTGAAGAACATCTCCTTCACAATGTAATGTAGACTTTATTTGGTTTTTTACTTTTGGTATATTTGTTCGCCAGGAATGCTATGTGAACCATTGCTATTTATGGGCGATATCCTATTTTCCCTAGACTGATATTTTCTTAAAGGAGATACAGAGGTGTTAATTTTCCCTATCATCATTCGCTTTAAATTATTTTTATCAAATCGCCAGTATATTGATGTATAATTTTCAATTTAGTAAAGTTATGTTTATTTTTAAGCGTTACTTAATGTTACCTTTATTGTAAACGTATCTACAATTTTTGAAATTTTGAATTTATAAGGTTTTATGTTACGAGCTGACTAGAAAACATTCCTGCTATTTTTGGTATATTGATAATTTTTATAGGTTTAAGATGAATAGACTGTTCTTTTAGGGAAAATGGTATGTCACCAAATCTTTACGCATAATGGAGTTTAGAAGGTATGGGTTTAAAAGGTATATAGTTCTTCCTAAAGTCGATGGAGAGAATAAAAAAGAACTTGCATTTTCAGATTTTCGTCTATTCCCTAAATTTCTCCAGAATTAGAATTGTAGTCGGACAGCAATCCCGATATATTCAAAATGTTGTTGGTTATGCTTATGAAGCCGTCCCGTGGCCAAGTGGTTAGCATGCTTGACTACTGATCGAAGGGACCTGGGTTCGAGCCCCGGTAAAGCATGGATGTTTGTATTATTTCTCTGCTGAGGTCCCGCCATCCTCTCAGACCTTCTACTATGACGTATAAACTGACAGGCTCCTGTCAAACCTCTATGGCAAGCATCTGCTTGAGGGGGTATTTATTTTATATGCTTATGAAACAAATATAAGTTATTTAGAGAGTAGTCATATTGCTAAATTTCAAGGGTAGAAGTTATTTTTCGAACTCAGATGCAATTTATTTTCAACTAATTTTACATACTGTCTAAAGGAGAAGCAATCAAGATCATGACCCAAAGATGTTCACAAGTCCGTTTTAATGTACGAATGAATATATGAGTTTTGGTCAGAGTAGGGAAAAAAATTCACGGGAATATTTGCCCCACCTCGCCCCATCGCATGCACCCAAATGCCGTCCATTGTCGACAAAGCCGGTTTCTGGATCATGGAAAATGTTTTCTATGTCTGGCCCAGCGCTTATTATGAAAATCATTGATTTTAATCATTTCCTTTTCCCCGCTCATTCGGTTTGTACATTCTTGTGCCCTGATGTTCGCCGATTTAATACAAAATTGTCAAAGCTTACGATCGGTACCCATTGGAGCAGTGGCGTACACAGAAGAAGGTGCATAAAGGTATTTGCATCCCTCTATTGAACATTCAATACTTATTTTCTTTGCCTGCTCTTCGAACACGTTGATTACTTTCGTTATATAGTAATAGTTTCGTTACTGTGAGATCCTATGAGTGGACAAATCAGGTTAATTAGAGTAAGAGTCAACTTTTTAAAATTCTAGTAATTATTAAAATCTTGTTATTACATGCTAATATAATGCTGCTCATCAAAAGTTATGAACGGAGCACCACAATATGAATACAAAAGTAATCATTAGCGATAAAAGAATTTTATCATACTTAAATAATATAATGTGTAATTTGGAAAAAGTCATCATGGAACGTCACGAAATATGTAAAACAGATTTCCCATAAAAGCAGTACTTTCGTAGATGTTCGATCATTTTAAACTGAAACTCTACATTTTCAGTATGGAATAGCCGATTGGTTCACGATGCCTCAGAAAACATTTAGACGCCTCGAAACGATGGTGATCGGTTAGAAGCTAGTCAAACACTGAAGTGGCTGTATTTTTTAGTGCACAGTTATCTCAGGGCTATGGCAGCTTCCAAACAGTTATCAGAAGACCTGTTAAAGGGCGTCCTAGGGTTTATAACCCTTCAAGATGATCGCTATATGGACTATTGTCCCGATGGAACACGGGAGCATTAGCATCATCTCTGCGTTCAGATCTCATTGCAAACACAAACCAGAAGGCCTTATAAGGCCTGATTCTATGACTGTCTTCTCTTTATATGTGCCCCTTTAATCTCCAGAAACACCGCTTGAAATGGTGCCATGATAATGTAATCTGAACCCGAAAACAATGAGTCACGTCCTGTTACAGACGGGTCCATATTTTGCACAATCGGACAGCTGACTTGTACTGATTCGGAGAGAGGTGGGAACTTTCAACCAACCTCTTTACGCCGTTGAGAGAAATGCGTTTGGTGGAGATTTGACTGTGTGAACCAGAATTTCATTGGGGGGCAGTACCGACCTTCAGATGATAGATGGAAGTTCTGTGAACGCTGTGAAATATCGGGAAGAGATCATTGATCCCTATGTCATGTTCTGTGCTGCTACAGTAGGTGACGATTTCCTCCTAATGGTCGATTATGCCCATCCACACAGAGCAAGACTGACCAACCAATATCTTTAGGAAGAAGGTATCCAACGAATGGAGGGGCTTGCATTTTCCCGGAACTCAAGCATATAGAACATCCATGGGATTACTTTGCGAGACGTTTTGCCACCCTCAAACCTTCAGGACCTAGGACTGCTCTTATTGCTCAGTAGCTTTTATTGCCCCTTCATTCTCCAGATTATCTAATTGAGGGCATGAATCGACTCATCAGGCCTGCATTAGTGCTAGAGGACCACATGCTTTGTTGACTACTCGTTTTGCATTCATCCCTCATCTGTAAAAAAAATTAAGTAGGGAGGCAAGAAACTCAATCGAGCCAGCTTCCTTTCCCCTAAAAGACAGGAAATGTGAAAGTCGTTCTATTATATAAACGGAAGGCGTACAGTTACGAGTTAGGCGTCAGGTGGAAGCTTATATAATGACCGTCATAACAATACCCTACCCTTCTCCCCTTGATAAAGGAGGGGTGGGATTTTCCAGGGGGAGAGTCATATCTCAAATTAAAGCTTGCGATGTCTCCACTGTTATGGACTCTACCTCAAATACGACTCTAAAAGGGAGGGAAAATGTGGTCAATGTTTATGAGACATATATCAAATGAAAGTTTTTGAAGGTAGGTGTTTTTAGTGACAAAAAATATATAAATAAAAAATTTTAAAAATACCTATCTTCCTGTATGGGCCCTAAAAAGTAGAAAATAAACTTAAAGCATATCGTTGGTGCAAACAGTCACTGAGTTCGTATTCACTTCAAAGGAAGATAGTGCGCCGTTAATCTTGTGTAAGTAAATCAGCGCCCTATCGTCCTTTGAAATGAATACGAACTCATTGCCCGATTACATCATCGATATGCTTTAGGTTTATTTTATACTTTTTACGGCCCATATAGGAAGATAGGTAAATATAAATAAATTAAAAAAAATACCTTACTACTGTACTTTATATACTTTTCGCTTGATATTTGTCAGTTTGTGGATTTATCAAAATATTTGTTCCACCATATTTTTCGAACATGACGGAGAAACTTAATGATTTATGTGCCAAATGAAAGCTTGTGACGCGGGGAGTGTCGCAGGCTATAAGAAGGAGATGATGAAATACGAAAACCATCACCATTCTTCTGCTATATCTCCATAACGCGAGTACCGAAAGTATCAAGCTATACGTCAAATGAAGGTTCTGACGCGTGGGATGTCAAAAATGAAACGACCCCCCATGTTTCTTCCCCCTAAAAAAAGGGGGTGGGGGTATTATTGGTCCCCTATATCTCCTGAATGCGAGTGCGGTAAGTAATAAGTTATGCGTCAAATGAAAGCTTATGACGTGGGAAGTGTCATAATAATAATAAAATAAATATCCCCTCAAGCAGCTGCTTGCCACAGAGATCTGACAGGAGCCTGTCGGTTTATATGTCACAGTAGAAGATTTGAGAGGATGGCAGGACCTCAGCAGAAAAACGACACTCGAACCCAGATCCCTTAGATCAGTAGCCAAGCGCGCTAACCACTCGGCCACGGGACGGAAGTGTAAAAAGATGACGGAAGTCATAAAAAAATTGACCCCATGCTTTCTTTCCCCCTAAAAAAAGGAGAAATATGGAAAAATTGGCCACCCCTACTAAATTACGGGAAATGCGAAAGTCGTTCTATAATATATCTTCGGAACGCAAGGGCCTACTGTTACGAGTAAGGTATCAAATGAAATCTCATATAATGACCGCCTTAAATTATTTCAATTTTGCCTCCACTATTGTTCCCCTCCCCGATAAAGGGTGTGTGGATTTTCTGGTTAGAATTAACGAGTCATATCTCAAATTGAAACTTGTGACATCTGAAATATCCACTTTTCTCAGATGAGTGTGGGAAATGCAACTTTTTAAATTTAAGAAATAGGAGACAAATACCTTTCTTATCATGGGCTACATCAAACACGACCAAATCTTTCTGACCGATCTTTCCAAAGGAAAGAAAAATGTGGTCGATGTTTATGAGTCATATATCAAATGAAAGTTTTTAAAAGTATGTGTTTTTAGTGACAAAAAAATTGAAAATTAAAAAAAAATATGTAACTTCCTAAAAGTAGAAAATAAACCTAAAGCATATCGATGGTGCAATCAGTCACTGAGTTCGTATTCACTTCAAAGGAAAATTGGACGCCAATTTATCTATACAACAAAATTGCTGGTGCCCTTCTACCTTTGAAGTGAATACGAACTCAGTTAGGAAACGGTTAGGAGGCTTCCATCAGCCTCCTAATCGCTGTTCAGTGGGTCCTCTCCCCCCAACCATCTCTGAGCACTTCAATAATTTGTAACCTAACAATTTAGACCATTGTGTGCAGAAAAATTGCCGCTCAGTGGTAAAACCAAACCCTCTCTGTAATTGATTAATCACCGTTAACGTTCATAATGACGTTGTTGAAGAATTGAAATACGAAGTATTGAAAAAAAAAATCTTTAGCTTCATGAATTCCATGGCTAATGTAAAAAAAAAAATGTTTAGCTTCATGAATTTTTGTACATATATATTCAATATGTCAGTTTTTATCTCGTTTTCAAAGAAAAGGAGATAATAGTTGCGCTTTGTCGTCTGTCTGCCGTTTGTAGACATCGAACTTTTTTGTTTATAGAGATAAATAAAAAATTCTTTTTATGTTGGATAGGTATTGATGGAATATTACGATTTGCAATTTTCGAATCTCCCAAAAGCTTAAATGCGCCCTCTAACGGTGGAAAAAGTTGAAAATTTCAAACGAATATTGAAAACGATGTATTTATGCTAGAAATTTTGGTGGTGGAATCTAAAGGTCACGAAATTTTCATTGCCAACAAAATGAGTTGGCCCTTAGACTGAGGGGGGAGGGGTAAGAAAACACAATTTCTTTTTTTTTGTTTTATCTGATAATTGTTTGTTTTTAGAGATAAATGAAAAAAAAAAATTATTTTTTTTTTGGTTAGATTGGAATTGATGAAATATTATGATTCGCACTTTCGGAATCTTCCAAAAATTATAATTATGCCCTCTAACGGGTAGAAAAATCTTAATAAATATTACAAAAAATGTATTTAAGCTAGAAATTTTGGTGGTGGAATGTAAACGTCGTGAAGTTTCCATTGGCAACAATAAATTGACCCCTTAAACCTAGGGCAGGTGAAAAAACACAACCTTTTTTGTTTTAAAAGATAGTATGTTTGTAGAGATAAATTAAAAAATCTTTTAGGTTTAATAGGTATTGATGACATATGATTTGCAATTTCCAAATCTACCCACTTTTCTCAGATGGGTGTGGGAAATGCAACTTTTTTAATTTAAGAACTTTAAGACAAATACTTTTTATGTTGTATAATTACTAATAAATGTAATGTGCATTTTCTCCATCATCTGTTAGACTAAATTAAAACTTTCAAGGAGTGAAAATGTATGTAAAGGAAAAACTTCATTCTCTATGAAAGCAAGATTTCCATATGCACCAGAGGCAATATGCATTCTTCTAGTTTATCTACCTCATCTTGGTCTGGCTCGAAAATATGAACCTGAACTTATTTCAAGTAATGAGCTTTAGGTTTATTATGTCGATTAGAGAATATTATGTCAATTTTAATAATGTTAACTTCAGGATAAAAATTCTTTCAGATCAGGTGGAATATTATGGTCTTTTGTGAGAACAATATACTGAACTTTAATGAATGTACCGCCAAGCAGAGAGAGGTGTAGTGGCCAATCAAAAAATGTCATATGCCGTATTTTCATTTTTGCGCAAAGTCACAAGAAATGAGTTTTCCTAAATCTAATACGTATTACACAAGAATACATTTTTTTTTTGCTGACTTTGTTATTTAGCTGTGTTGTGACGTTCTTGGTTTATTATTTAAAATTCAGTCAATTATTAGTGGCAATTAGCTATTAGAAGCACATAGTTTTAAAATTTAAAATTTTCAAACAGAACAGATTTATTTATTTTTTCATGCATGATAGTTAATTGAATAATTCAATAATGATAATAAAATTTTTCTTAATATGAAAGGTAAATGATGTACTTATCTGAGTTTAAATGTTTTGTTAAGATTCAAAATAGTGCATAAAGTTTGAAACATGATGCCATTTTCAGTTTTTCAGCTCTGTGAGAATGCAGAGCTCATTTAATTGAAAATCTGATAAAATACCCCTTTTTAAATCCAGAGATGCTAATTTTCTAAGATTTAAAGTTTATTTGATTTTTCCCCCTAAAACTTTTAAAATAGATTATAAAGGGTTTATTAATTTTTAAATATCACACATTTCTACCCTTTTCATATAAATGGGTGCCCAGTGTATTCAAACTATAAAATTAGGCAGAAATAGCTAATAAATATGAATTGATCAAGGGAGTTAGTTCTGCATGGTTCATAGGTAGAACAGATGAGGAGTGATAGATTTATATTTAATTATTAAAAGTTCCAAAACAAATTTTATTTGGAAAGTTGGTTTGGAGAATAAAAAGCATTCATGGGAATAAAAACATAAATTTGTGATATTATGGTATTTTAGAATTGCTAGAATAAGATTGAAAGCAAAATTTGCATGGTTCAAAAATTGGATATTTGTGTGTTAAATTTTTTTTATGTAAACTTAATTAACTGTCATTATTCTAATTCATTTATATTTTACTGAATGCTGGACACTAATATTCGTCATTCATGAATGCATACAGTTTTTGAAGTACCAAAAGTTTTTTCAGTGTTGAATGGTTTTAATGTTTTTAGCAGGTCTTAAACAGATTAGGCTGTCAGGTGCAGCCAAATTATTAAAGGGTGCTGGTCTATCTCAATTTCTGGTACATTTATTTTATCGAAATAAAAGAATATTCAGTTAATGGTCTCCTATTCAGTAGCTATCAGTAAAACGGATGTTTTGCTTGGAATTATCTGTGGAGTTGATACACAAATGCTTAATACAATCTAAAATGTTAATTTCCAAATGTTAATTTGCTCAAGTCATCCTATATAAGTATTTGACTTCTTCACTATATTGAAGATTTTAAGTACACTATCTTCAATGAGCTCGACATTTATTTTTAATAATTTTTTCATCAGTATAAATAAAAATATAACAACTATATAACATCACATTTAATTTTAAACAATAATTTGCAAAATCTCAATTCTATGATTATTTTCTTAAATACTGTCAACTTAAACATAAAAAGCACTTTCCACTGATAATTGGATAAGTAGTTGACTGCAGTAAAACTAGAAAATGAAGATTAAAGGATTTTAATATGTACAAAAACTTTTAAATGCTATTCATGTAACATTCACTCCTAACTTAATATAAGATTAATAATTGCAAAGACAAAATGCATTTTTACCATTGAATAATAATGTAAATAATGAAAAGTTTAAGTCTCGGATATTTAGAAAGATTTTTCTTTCTCACTAGGTGTTCTACCAATTGAGCTTTAGTCAGAGTCTTAGTCAGAGTTATTGAAGTGTTAGGTAATAATTTTGAGAAAAATGTCGAGTGCAGATTTCCAATTTGAATAATGAATCATTATTACTAAGCAACCTTAATAATATAATTTTTTTAGTCTACCTGTAATTTTTATATTCTACTTACTCACAATATGACTTAAAAAGAAACACCATTCATGTGAAAAACTTCAGCTCTGCTTGACATGAACCAGGAATTGTATTCATGCATGCTGCTCTCCCTTGTATCCTGCATTTTAACGAAGACAGTCTTGTAATTCAAATGGCTGAATGACTGGCATAAATCCAGGGATCTCTGGTTAGGCTCTACTAGGTTGAAAATTTCTTTCCTTGACTAATTAATAAAATATGTTTGGGTTACTGTTCAAGCTCAAAAAATTCTTCCTTTCATATTTCCTACACTTCTATTGTATTTCTGCTCATTTAACACCACAATAATGTAGAACATGACAAATTCGTTTGTTTTTTTCAATTAAAGCATTTAACAGTGATAAATGTATAGTATTTTATTCAACAATAGAGTAGCACAGGAAATAAAGAAAGCACTCATAGCCTCTTTGAAAATGTATAAGTACATGATGTATAGATACATATATTTTATCTCAAGTTGCACAATTGAGATATAAACATGGTGTTTAGAATGCATTTCTAAACTCGTGCTTTGTATGGCCAAAAAGAGAATTGCACAGTTAAAATTTGTGAATTCTGTTACTTATAAAAATAATAGCCTAGTTTTTGAAAAATATTATATAATTTTGTGTGAGTGCTATGCAAGCAACTATATACACAGTCTTCCATATGGGCCATTTGAAAGAGTAAGGATATCTGAGATTTCACTAAAAACATGATTGAATCCATACTTTTGATGTTTCTCTTAAGGGTACCTTCATTTCCTATTGTATTGATTCACATATCTAAATATTCTTTCTCTGTTCATTGAGGTAGTGGCAATATGAAATATGCTATCATTACATACAATAATATATAAGTGTGGTATTATTAGGTAGTATAAGGAATTCAAGAGCATATTAGGCAAAAGTGTCTTGTACCTGAAAATATTTTGAAAGTATCTCATATCTTGTATCTGTACTATTTTTAAAAATGCTGTGCATGTTTTATCCAAAAGTTCTTTTTTTTACGTATCCATCCCTTGATGCAATGATGTGGAGGTGTATAATGACACCTGTTCTGGTGTAGGGCCATTCAGTTTGATGGTTATGGTTCTTTTGGAAATAGGCAGATCTCTGCCAGTTTTCAGTTTCCCAGTGAGCCTATATTTTAGAATTTCTAATTTTAATCAAAGTTCACCTGATCTGCTACTGATCCAAAATAACTCCTTAATAGTTGATACAGGGTACCTTATAGCAATATAGTCAATCTATTAATGAATCCATATTAGCAGTAGCAAGGACACAAGATGACACTGATACAGTGGTGCAGACATCAGGATTCTTGAAATTGTCAAATGTTGTAGCAGGTAGCTTGAATGCACATGTCAAGGTCTTGAAGCTTGGGCAATTCTTTAGTGTTGATTAATCACAGTGATCCAGATCCTCTAAGTGTTTATCAGTATATGATAGTGATATTCAGTTGAAGTGCATGGAAGGTTTTATAGAAGTATGTAAATTATTTTTGTATAATGCAAACTTATTGCAATTTTTTTAGCTAATATTAAACCTACTATTGAATTCTGATTCCATATTGTTGAAAATAAGCAATGAATATATCAGTTAGCTTACCCTATATTGGTTAAACTGAACAAAACAAGTCTGCAAGTGTGGGAATTTGGATACAATTTTTACTTAATAAAAATGTAAATTTAAGTTACAAATTTCTCAAAACTTTATAACTGTAACAGGTTTATTAGGTCAGAATGCATGCAGAGATGCCAAATTGTACAAAGGGATAAACATGGAGATGCCAAGCTTTTGGCAACAGTACATCAGTGAAAAAGGTTGAATGCCACTTCCTTAGATAATCAATGTCATGATAGCTATGTGCAGTAAAATAAGCAAAATAAGACTATTCTTAAATTTTTTTGCCACATAGTGTAACAATCCACTTATTTTAAAATGATTCTAGATGACTTCCAGATAGCTTAAGAAATACAAACATTTATACAATCACTGTGATTAAATTAGGTTCTAAACCTACCACACCATTATTAGGCTAAAAGATTACATTTCACATAATGTGAAAAATAATATTCTAGCAGATGGGTAAATCCGTGTGAAATGAACCATATGTTTTACACATGAAATATAAATGTTATACACACATATATAAGATATAGGTACAAACAAAATATTAGGAGTGTAAAAAGTATAATAGGAGTTAAAGCCATTTAAAGTAGAGGGGAATATATAAATTGTATTCAGTAGTTAAGTATCACAATGTCCTATAGATAGACAAAGGATTCATGTAATAGCTGAAAAAATTTATTTTCACCACGAGTTTCTGTAACAGACAAAATAACACCAATCACCATCACTATTGAAAAATATTGAATTTTGAAAAATTATATGGCCCTATTTATGGATAAAAAATGAAATTTACCTATATTATACATTATGCTTGTGGATGTTCTATCTGACCTTTGTGCAAAATTTTAATACTATCATATTCTTGATGACAAGATAATTTACCTATGATATTGGCAAATATGCATTTCAGGAGACTGCTTACTTCAGCCCATGTGATGGCCTGAAGTGTATGATTATCAATAATATATGTAAAAGGACCATATTCTTTCTTATTATCTAGGAAATGATCATATGTAAAATTTTGTACAAAAGTCAGTTAGAGTATAATGTACAAGATGCGACAATTAAGTTCCTGAATTGCCTGCATATATATAAATAAAAATAAATAAATAAATACCCCCTCAAGCAGCTGCTTGCCACAGAGGTCTGACCGGAGCCTGTCAGTTTATATGCCATAGGAGAAGGTCTGAGAGGATGGCAGGACCTCAGCAGAAAAACGCCACAAACAGCCATGCCTTACCCGGGGCTCGAACCCAGGTCCCTTAGATCAGTAGCCAAGCGTGCTATTGCATTAAGTAACAATGCATTGTATTTGTGATTGTGTTCCATTTTGTCAGTGTTTGTGTTGCCAGTAAAGCAAATAAGGCAGTAGCAGTGAAGCAGTGGCAGTGTTACATAAGCATGTGTTTTTGTGCTGGTGGAAAAATGAGATAGGTTGTTGGAGCAATGCATTAATGTTAAGTTTTTTTCCAAAGTTAAGCAAAAAACACAAGTGAAACTCTGCAGATGTCAACTGAGGCTTATAGTGCTGATGCTATGAAAAAGTTGATGAAAAAGTTGAGAAGGTTTTAAAAGAGGGTTGAGAAAATGTGAAAAAGACAGTAAAATAACTGGATGTCTGAAAACTCACTGGACAGTTGAAAATGTGGAAAAAGTGAGGGAAATTGGTTCTTTTCACAGATAAATTAAGTGGATGAATGATAGCAGAGAAACTAAATTTAGACTGAGGAAGACTGGCTGAAGATTTCAGAGTGAGAAAAGTTTCAGCAAAGATGGGGCCATTAATTTTGTCTGATGATTGTACAATGCTCCTGCTCATGATGCACATGCTGTTCAGGAGTTTTTGCCCCCCCCCCCCAAAAAAAAAAAAAAAAATCAATGTTTAAATTGGACCGTCTACTATATTTGCCAGATTTGGCCCTGTGTGACTTTTCTGACATTTCTGGCATTCAGGGACATTATGACTATCATGTGAAGAGCAGCATTCCAAAAGAGGAGTTTCAGGGAAACACTGACTCACTAAGTGTATTGGTGTGCATGGAGAGACTACTTTTCAAGGTGATAACAATGATTAGTGTGTAAGTAATTAAATACAGCTTTTATGGGGGCATTTCAGGAGCTTGTCACATCTTGTACAACTCATGTCAAGTTTCCATTACAATTACCCATACAACCAGAATTTTTTTCAAAATCTAAATTTTTCTATTTGAAAATTTTTATTTAGAAACTGTAATACATTTATGAAATTGTTTTTATTGGATTCAAAATGAAAAATTGCACTAATTCAGCAATTTTGGCGTTCCTATCTACCATAAGAAACAAAATCACAATTAATACACTACAGTACTGTGCAAATTAGTTGGGACAAGCGAAGCCTGTAGAACCTCTTCGATCCAGCCACATCCAGCAATCCCCCAAACACCCACCCAAGGCCATGTTTTGAGGATGTTTCACAGCTTCCGGGTCACAGACACTTCACCCCATTGAAGGAATGATGGACAGCAAAAAGTACATAGGCATTCTGGAGGCGAAAATGGTCCCAACACTGCAGAAGCTATTTCCTAACGGTGATGGGGTATTTCAATAGGATATGGCTCCATGCCACAATTCTAAGCTTGCTAAGAGCTTCTTTACCCAGCAACATTTGAAGGTATTGGAGTGGCCAGGAAATTCACCCGATCTAAACCCCATTGAAAATTTGTGGGCCATTATTAAAGTGCACATATCTAAGATGAATTGCAGGACAAAAACCAATATAATAGAAAGTGTCATGAAAGTGTGGTAGCACCACCCTGAAGTGAAGGAGATGTGTGGAAAGCTAGTGGCATCAATGGTTGAGAGGGTGGAATAAGTAATTAAAGCTAAGGGGGGTCACATTCACTATTAACTACACTATTAAACAAATAAATATTTTCGTTGTGTCTTTGTTAATGCATTTTCCTATTGTCCCAACTAATTTGCACAGTACTGTAAAAAATAGTGTGCACATTAACGAACATGCTGGATGGTCTTCACAGGAGACTACCATCTGTTTCCTAACAGCTGTCTAGTGGGTCCCTTTTCCCGAACCTTCTCTGAGCCCTTGGCATACTTGTGACATGGCCATTTAGCTCATTGTGTGCAAAAAGTGCCACTCGGAAGTAAAACAACCTAACCTTTATTAAAATCTGTGATGTGGGTAGTGAATGGGCATGGTTAAATTGACATGGAATTACCCAAATGTGAGCATCATTAAATAATATATATATATAAAATTACATAAGCTTAAATGTCCCTCAATTATAATTAAAATAAAAAATATATGGTGATTAAAATATATTAAAAACTTGTACTTTTCGTATGTGTATGCTAGTGAGTTTATATATAACATAATTCATATGGATATAAGCTAATTTTTTTTTCATGTGATTACATTCAATATTAAAAGCGACCAAAATAATTCTAATTTAGAAGCAATAGTAATAAAACCCATTATCTTCCCTATTTTGAAAGGTATGATGGAACATATTTGTGTCCACACCGATTTTTTTCATTTCTAGAAATAATGTTGCACAAATATGCCAAAGAAGAATTGGGAACAAAGAGGAAGCATTAATCTATCATCAGCATAAATTTTTTTTAAATTGAAATTTGGCAGAAAATTGCCTGACAGTGAATGATTTTAAACTAGGGAAGCCAGTGATTCACTTAAAATTCTCTCATAAATGATACTAAATATGCTAAACATTCATATTTGCTACTTACTTCTGTTTCATGGTATTTGAAGTTATATAAAATCTGTTACATTTCAATAAATATAAAGGAATAAATATCAAATGGGTATTAATAATGAACTTTGTGTGTGTGACAGTTATGACAAAATGTGAAAATAAAAATAATAATATAATTTTCTATACCTTTCGTACAACACTTCATTAATTGCATTTACCAAATAATAGGCAAGATTACTTTTGTAGATATTTAAAAATTGTTAGTATGATGACTCATGTTAAAAAGTTACCTGAGTTTTTGGGGAATATAAATTTAGCTATTAATTCATAACTACTTTCATAATAATGCCTACTAGTTGTAGAAAATGAAAATTTTTAACTTTTGGATCAAATAGAGTTGCAAATAAATTGAAATATGAAATTGAAATCATCTGGGAAGTTGTGATGAAAAGAAAGATAGGCATTAAAATTGACAAATAGAAAATTCCCCAAAACAGGAAATGCTCATGTGAGATATTGCTTATTGGGAATTTAAAAAAAATATTTTTTAGTAGTTTTAGCTACAGTAACAACTACTTATTTAATAAGAATAAATAAAATTTAATAATAGTTTTTTTTAAAAAGCTCATATAAAGTGCCTTGAATGGTAGTAATATAGTGAGAAATAAAATTAACAAACTGAATGTTTAAATGGTCATACACTGAAAAAATATTTATATCAACCAGTCACATTGCTGTAATAGTGAAATTTTTGTTTTACACATTGCTTGGAAAATGTAATTAACTCAGTTTCCAAGAAACCATATACTAGGTACCAATTTCCTCAAAAAACAACAAACACATTAGATATGCCACCTATCACATGACACACATGTTATGTTTCACAATTAATTTTTCATGTAACTTTTATGAAAGAATTGTAACCAAATAAGCTTCTTATTATGAATCCAAAATCATGATTCTATTGAATCTTAATTTTTTTTTTATATTTATCATTTTTGTTCTTTTAAAAATTAACTTATGTATTTATAAATATTCCTGGAACAAAAACTAATGGTGTCCCAGTATATGTTCTCTTCCATCATGTAACTTCATCCTAGAAGCTTAAGTATATAGAACAAGGTGCTATAATTATTTTTCACAGTATTACTAACGTTAAAGAAACTTTATGTGGATTTTTGATATAACTACCTATTTATGTATTAAATTGCATGTATTTTGAAACAGCTTCAGTATTGTGTGTTTTATTGAACAAAATTTTAGTTATTTAGATAGAATATATTTTATTTATATTAGTTGCTAAATCTTGTGCACCAAATCAGTTTCATTGCAATATAGATGGGAAATTAATAGTTTTTTTTAGAATAGCCATTGTCATTATTATTAAATTACTTTAGCAAAAAAAAAAGCTTATTTTAAAAAAAGATTTGATCTAAAATGTTTCTATTGTACTTCAAAGCCTACATTAGGAAATGTTTTCTCATTTTTATTATGGAATTCTTCCATCATAATATGCAATCAAGAGAGGTTCCCTAAAACTAGTTGTGTTTCACATTTTGTCAGCAAGATCAATATTTACATATAAGATTTTAAGAATTCTTTAGTGTTGATTACATAGAATATTTACATTTTAAATCACATTGGTTCAACTATTTTTCCTTTTGTGAGCTAAGAATAGTTTTCAAGATGAACATAAGGACTGGAAATTCATCATAGGGCACTTTTGAAGTAGTAAAAACAAAATTTATATTTCATTTATAATTACAGTCAGAAATAAGAATATTTGTTATTAAAGGACATTTTTTTAAACCTTTCCCTCCAACAATTCCTGTGTCCCTTATGAATGTTTTTCTTTGTAGAATGTGTCCAACCAAAATAGCAAAGACTTCTGGAACACTCTTTTATTTTATTATTTTCAGGTGGTTAGATAAGGCAAATCACGCTTCCGTACTTCAATGATAAACAATTTAACAGTCTCACAGACTGGAATACAAGTGTTTGCAGGTCAGATGCATCTATGGTCACCAATTAGACCACAGTGCCTTAAATAGCAGAGATTTTTTGACTGCTGAGATTGCTGTAGTTGGCAAATGGCAAAACTTTTAATATTGTAAACAGTCCTATTCATGCTAGAAACATGAAATTTAAATGATAGACTTGGGGGAAGGGGGAACAGCAGCAAAGGGTTTGCAATGACAGCATTCATTTTCCACTTTACGTCAGGGAAGGGACACAACTTTTATTTTTAAAAGATAAATGAAAAATTCTTTTATTCTGGGTTGGTTGGATATATTAAAATATGTCTATTTACATTTTCTGAATCTTTCATTAATCTGAATTTTCAATATTAGAATATGCTACAGTTGAAAACTTAATAAACTTTTTCTCTTTGAAAATGTGTGTTCCATAGTCACCGGAAATTTTTATTTTTTTTATTTTTTGTATGTATTGGAAAGTTTGAAGGGATCAGTTTTTCCAGTGATTTTATTTTCATATACTAAAATATCACTATTAATGAGGATTTCAATCAGAAGAAGCCACCAGGTTACTGTGGCATTGTTTGTTTTTATACATAAGCATTTATTTGCTCATTTCCTTGGTAACACTAAAATATTTTCTTTTTCTTCTTAACTATTATAATATTAATATTTTAAGTGCCAAGTTTTTAACATTGAATACATTTATGGTACAGTTAATTAATAAATTTTTTGCAGAAAAACACTGAACAGTGAAACTTTTTTCCTGAAGTCAAGCAAAAATAGGCAAATATTACCTACCGATTAATGAGCCTTTCTGAACAAGAAACTAAGAAATTAAATTTTTATTTCAGTATCAAAAAAATCTGCTTGATTTCAGAAACCATCATGTAAAATTTGGTTACGATATCAAAAGGTCTCCAAATACATAGTGAACAGACAAACAACTTTTTAAAATTTATATGAGACAAGGGTTAATTGGGTATATTCAAGGGTTGTGAGAATACTTTTCAAATAATTCATAGAAAATTTGTATATTGTATTTGTTTTTAATGTTTTGATGCTGAAATACCTTTTACATAAAAACCTTACAGTAAATGGCAGAAAATTTGATTTCACAAATATAATTGCTGCAAAGAAGCTGATTTATATATTAACTTTTTTACAGTAATATAAACACTTATATGACAACTTGATATATTATGAATCATGTTATATAATGTATGTGATTGTATTATATACTTTTGCACTTTACACTTTTGTTCACACACCATGCCTCCCTGTTTGTGTTATTTGCCATGTACATGCCATCGTCCTGTGCTGTGAACGATGAAAAATGATGGTATTCCAATGAAAACACACACCTCTGCACCCTGTTGTTTGCTGCCCTGAATGGTGCCATTTGACCTGTTGCAACTGTGGATTGGTGGCTTGCTGACTTGCATTATTGTGATTGATTGGAGCAGTCCCCTCCTGAGGAGCAGAGCTCCCGACAAGCCAGTGTTGAAGATGATGAAGATGGCCACCTGGTGTATCGGACTGGGGATGTTCTTCAGGATCGATGTACTCATTTTTTCGTAAAATACCTAATTTTATTTAGTGCAGTGTTCCATCTATAAGATTTTTTTCAATATTTGAGCTATAACATTTGACATAATAGATGTGTCAAGTGGTTTTGTTTGGGGTAGTATTAAGATGTATGTTTTCATCTTTACTACTTCCTGATAAATATTTTAAACAGCTTATTTTAATTAAAGCTGTTTAAAAGATGCATCTTACAATTAACTTTATATTAAAAAAGCCAAATTAATTATTTCACAATTTTGAAATGAAAATTTTTTTGACTATTTCTTATTCATGCTGTATAAATGTTTTCATAATTTGAATTTATTTCACACTTTCTAATGTTTTAAATTTTTTGCCATGTAGTTTAAATAGAAGATACATATTTTGAAATAGGTTATATTTCTTTTTTTGCAAATATAGACTTGACGGAAACTTTCTTTTTAAAATCTATTTTATTATCAGTAATGTAACAGTTTGTTATTAATAAACAGATTATTAACATATCTGTAAATATGAAAGAAGGCATTCTTATTTTTGAATTGTAGACTTTGTTGAAGAAGTTTGTGATACAGAAATTTTGCATATCTACTTGAATCTTCACAATTAAGCTAGTATGTTTTGCTTGTGCTCGTACTGGCTTTGTGAAATACTTCTCTTGTACATGCAAACTCACAAGTCAATTCTGGAATCAATAACTTATAGCCAGAATTAAATGAAACTAATTAACTAGTTCCTTGGTCTATAGGTTACCATTAAAATTGGTTATTTAACTCTGAAATGTGTTTTAATGTATTCCAGATTCATCAGCTAAAATCCATTGAAGTATATTTAAAAATTTATTAAAATGGATATCTACTAAGCTATAAACAAATTCAAGGAATAGAATAATATAGTTTTATTGTGCATAGAAATTAAATGCTTCCATTGATTTGTTCTGATTTTTTTATTTGTACACATTTTAAATCAGAATATTGTTATTAACATTCCCTTTCTTTAATTTTCAGATAAGATATTTATGACCCTTGGAGAAGGCACATTTGGTAAAGTTGTTAAAGTAATAGATTTAAACAAGTAAGCATATTTCACTTTTCAAATTTTATATTTTATTATAATAGAACCACAGCCTTGTTCATAAGCATTAAAACATAATAATTTCACTAGAATATATAAAATTATTATCAACACTGTTTGGAATAAAATAAATTATTATTTTCCATTATTCAGTTCGATCAGAATTATTGATTGCTTTACTGTGAATGGTATTCATTCATATAGTATTGATTAACACTAAAATACTTCCATATTTTTGGGTTTTCAAAACTATGTAATTTCATGCTTTATTCAGCATATTTACTTAGAAGGTAACAGTGGATCCCTTTTAACAATGGAGCTTGGTTCACCACATCTTATGCAACCTCGCAATTGGAAAACGAAAAGGAAACAAATAATAAAATGCAGTTCAGTAAATGGCATTAATTTTGCAATTTCTATCATATGAAGTGTTTTTGCATTGTTCTTATTAATACACCCTTGACAAATAATTATTTTAGAAGTTCCAAATAAATATGCATTACATAAGGAGGTTTAAATGCTTGAATAAACTTGAATACATGCAAATATCAAAAATGTGCAAATATTACTGGTTATGACAAATAACAGTCATGGTTGAAATTGGGGTTCATATGTTCATGCCTAGCCTTAGCAAATATGGGGTCCATATGTTTAAAAACAAACAACAATTAAAAACTAAACCGTTAAAAAATTATACTACACACAATATTGCTAACTCTAAAATCTGTGGGGTGGGGTGGCTCAGTCAGTAGCATGCTAGGCTTGTAATCTGCAGTTCCCAGGTTAGAGCCCCAGCTGGGTCAGTGTTGAGATTTATCTCCGCAAAACTCCCTGCCCACGGTCAGTAGGGGACACCGATGGGCTTGGAAAGGCCGCCGTCCGTCTGTCGGATGGGACGTTAAGCTGTGGGCCCGTGTGCGGGAGAGCCATACCATGTGCACATTAAAGAACATGCTGGATGGCCTTGACGTGAGGCTACCATCTGTCTCCCAACAGCTGTTCCAGTGGGTCCCCTCCCCCAACCTTCTCTGAGCCTTTGGGGTCCTTGTGACCTAGCTATTTAGCCCATGGTATGCAAAAAAGTGCCGCTCGGAGGTAAAACAACCCAACCAGTCCTGACCTAGCTATTTAGCCCATGGTATGCAAAAAAGTGCTGCTCAGAGGTAAAACAACCCAACCAGTCCTGGTATCATTGATACTCATCAATGTCACTACTTTGCTGATATCGATACAGTTTTCTTACATTATCTACATTTTTGTTACTTGCATTATTTGATTTTCTGTGAATTTGCACACCTTTGTACCATTGTTTTATTACATTCCTTTTTTTTTTAGTAGGAATGTATTTATCTATTTAGATCTGACATTATCCATAACTCATCATCAATGACAACTGATGTCTGAAAATGTGTTAGGTTGTTTTACCTCTGATCAGTACTTTTTTGCATACAATGGCTAAATAGCCAGGTCACAAGGACCCTGAAGGCTTAGAGAAGGATGGGGGAGTGGACCAACTGGACAGCTGTTAGGAGACAGACAGTAGCCTCTGTTCAAGGCCATCCAGTGTGTTCTTTAGCAACACAGGGTATGGCTCTTCCGCATATGGCACCCTGTTGTTTGCTGCCCTGAATGGCACCTGTTGTTTGAAGATGGTGGTGTTTGAATACATGTTTGAATACCTGGTTTAACACCCCATCTGACAGATGGCTGCCTTTCCAAGCCCATCGGTGTCCCTTACTGACTGTGGGCAGGGCGTGGAGTTTTGTGGAGATAAAGTTCAATGGTAGCCCAGCTGAGATTAGAACCTGGGAACTACCAGCTCACCGACCCACACCCCTAAAATACTCAGAAAGGTATACTTGTCCTTTCTATTTCATTTCAGTATTTTGCCCCTCTCCTGAAAATATATTGAAATTGATGTTGTTATTAGCTGTTTGTGTCATTAGCCACCATATATGAAGTAATTAGAAAAAACTTTACAGTTTGTCATTAAAATAATTTTGTCTGTTTTATTTGGCAGTGTATTATTATTATTTAATAAATTATTACTTACAAAATTATGCTACAATTGAGGTATTTTGTATATGAATCCATTGATTGGTATTAAATAACAGTCTCATCTGTTGCATTTTTATTACTATTATGTTGCATTATAATTTATGCTGGACAACACACATGAATAAAGTAATGCATCAAATGAGGTTAAAACTTTATACCAATAAAAACCTCGTGTATAAAAAAAACATGTGATAGTCAGTTTTTAAATAATGTAAGTGAATGACAGTCATTGGAGAAACAATAGTAAATTTACTTTTAAATGTATTTTATATCTTATGAGTGTGTGTAGTAGTTTATATTGTGTCAATCTCTCCTCTCCATGTGGAGTCCAATTCTTAAGTCATTAAACAACACTCATAACTTCATTCAAAAATATCTAGAGGCAGATTACACACAAAATGTGATCTTAGGGTGCCCTCTTTGTAAAGTAAACATACATGGTTATTGGTAAATGCAAAGTAATTAGTAAGATGAAGTTCTTAAAACACGTTTTTACATCATGCAGCTTTATTATGCCAAAGTGTCTTATTATATATAATACATATATTGCAGGTCCTGTATTATACTTTGGTTTTAAATGCCTACCTATTTATCTTACATAAGTACAGTAATCTTTAAGAACATTATTAAAAATATGTAATTAATATAAATTTTTAATGTAATTTGCATTTGAAATTTAAACTTGAACGTTATTGCAGTACTTGTATTCATCATGTATTTTTTTTTGGGGGGGGGGAAGCATTATAAAATTTATTACACTAATTTGGTAAAATTCTTATTCAGACAAATAAATTTTCAAGTAAAAGAAAAATGACTAGCAAACGTTATACCTGGCAGAAGACCAGCTCATAAGTGGCTTGGGTTAATTTTAGCACTGTGTCATGTCCTCAATGTCTTAAAGTGCTTGTGCTCAAGCATTCTCTACCTCTCTCAGTAGCCCAAGAATAGCTGTTTAATAGGTCAGGTTACTTGGTTTTTGTCTCTGAAATTATATCATGGCTCTTGTTTTATATTTAATGCAATTGAGATGTTTGTTTCTGAAAAAATTTTTATTATTAAAATATGCTGTAGAAATTTATTTAGTAATCATGAACAAAATTTTAATTGCTACCAACATTTAGACATTAAGCAATAGTTAATATGAAGAATATGTCACATCAAATATACCATCTGATTATTAGCATTGAAAGAAGTTTTGGTGTAGCTCTTAGCAGTAATAAAGGTAATCTGCCAAAACAAAATGTTTATTGTGTACAATTACTAATTGTAATTTTAAATAATCACAGAGCCCAAGTTTGACTTTAATTGTAAGTTAAGATTTAGTACCAGTGGTTCCTATCCATTTTGCTTTTGTGCCTCACCTGAATTTATTATTCATTATGGGTTCCTCTCAGATCTGTAAATGAACATTTGCAATGTGTTTTTTCTTGACTGGGTGAAATTGGGAAGGCGTGCTATAAGGAACAGTGATGTATATTGGTCACATGTATATAGTGAATTGTGATTGACCAATGATATTAATTCTATCTATGATGCAAAGTGAGCTCTGAAAATTTTCATGTAGAGATAATTTGAGTTAATATGAAATTTTGATTTGACAATTTCTTTAAAACATAAATCATCTTTCAATTTCTATTGCAGTTGTGTAGATTTGTAATGCTACATGTTTAGCAGCAATTCATATTAATGACTTTACAGTAACGTATTTTAAATCCAGTAGTTTCTCCAAGGTAAACACTTCTTGGTTAATTCTAAATACAATGCAAAACATCACAAATAATTGCTATATGGTTTAATTAATAATATTAATTAACTAATTGGTTAATGAAAAATTTTTAATATTTAGGGTTTCAGAATTACTACAAGGGGAAAAGGAATCAGTTTGAATATCAGTTATGATGAGGCATCCAAAAAATAAAATTTATATATATATTATAATTTTTTTTAAAAATTATTTTACTTTTAAAGAGCTGAAACATCAGTTCTAGCTATGATAACACTGAACAACAGATTTTGACCTTTGGTGGGTTTCAGAAGTGCAAACAGCCGTATCCTTTATCAGTCGAGGTGCTGAACATGAAAATGACGAAAAATGTCATTGGCTACAGTTTTTGAGTTACAGTCACTTACCTGTATTACATCATTCATTGAAGTTTCCATATTGGTCTACAGCATCACAAAACTGCTGTCTCTTCACCTGCCACTTATACACCAAATATTTAGAATCTCACTCATATTCCAGCAGTAATCTGCTAATAGTGATGAGCTCCATCTTCCTTGATATCTCTTTTCCATTGTGGCAATTTCCTGATGAAAACATTCTCCATGCTCATTGCTCACAGTGCCACATTTTTCCAGAAATAAATCCAAATGAGAACTTAAGAAATGTACCTTCAAAGACATACTACATACCAGTTTGTGATATGAGGACATCAATTCTTTCACAAGATCCTTTTAATTTTCTGCTTTTTTATTCCCTAAGATGTCCATCGCCACCTGTTGGATGGCATGCCATGCTCTCTTTTCATCACCAGTGATGATATGATCAAATACCCCATCATTTAGCAGTGAGTGACTCTCTGGACTGGTAAAAATACCCTCTTTTATCATCGCATCACTAAGCCATGGAAATTTCTGTTCAAGGTGCAGAAAGGCAGTTTTTGCACCTGATCAATAGACAAAATTCTTCATTAGGCCCAATTTTATGTGTAAAAGTGGCAACAAAATCTTCGTGGATTGTATCAGTGGATGATGCTGTATATTCTTCTTCCCTGACTCCAGTGATTGTCGAGAAGGCCAAATCCTCTTCACATAAAGAGATGTTTTGTCTCTGCTATTCTGTTCACAAAGGAAGCAACTGTTTGATATTACAATAAGTTTCCTTCATATTAACAGCATGGCCTACTGGAACAGAAAGCAACACATTCCTATTGTGTAGAAGAACAGTTTTTATATTTAATTTCAAGGAATCTATAAATCACTTCCATTCTTCTAGAGTATATGTCACGTGGAGGATGTGACTAAACTGTTAACATGTTTGAAAGCAACCAGGTTACCTACTATGGTAAAGAACAATATCAGCTCTTTTTGGCAGCTATAGTACACACTTGCTTTCGCATTTTTATCAAGGAGATATTTCACTGCTGCAGTCTGGATCTTAGGAGTTCCGCCTTGCTCTTTGACAGCTCCAGATCTCTAACATGATCAATCAACTCATTCTGTGTGATATTTG
Organism: Ryuthela nishihirai; assembly: GCA_038380435.1. Taxonomy (NCBI): domain Eukaryota; kingdom Metazoa; phylum Arthropoda; class Arachnida; order Araneae; family Heptathelidae; genus Ryuthela; species Ryuthela nishihirai. Next base: position 20,639,884 of record JAWZYU010000017.1, read on the forward strand.
TGTGGTGAATCCAATGTTGTGAGTGTGAAGTCGGGATCTACAGATGCTATTTCCTGTGTTCCTGTTTCTTCCTTCTCTTCCTCCAATGAGTCCACATCATAATGTTCTGGTGGCTTCAGGACCAGAAGGTTTTCCCCATGTGGCACTGGGTGGATGGTAGACTGTATGTTGGGGTAGTTTATTGTCTGCTTTTTATTTTTGGTAATACCACTTTCCAGTGGAGGTGTCATACAGAAGTAACAGTCACTCACGTGGTTTGATGATTCCTGCCATATCATAGGAATGGCAAATGGTATCAATTGCCTCTTGCCATTTAGCCAGCTGCAAAGACGTGTTGTACAACTATTACACATTATATGTGGAGCCCATCTCCTCTATTATTGATCTCCAATCTTACACCTGAAGTAAAGGTGGTGGGCCTTTTTGATGACAGGCATTATTTCATGCTTTTGTGTTGCATAAGTAACTTTGGCACAAATGCAACAAAAATCGTCTGCATAGTTCACACAAGAATGAGGCATATCGCTCACATACAGCACCCACATACAATCATGAATAGACGATAACTGAGGAAAGGTAAATCCTGAATGATGCAGTAGCTCCCAGGTATTGCATTGTTTTGAATGATGCAATTTCTCCCTGGTATTGTGTCACATCAGTACTTCATACAGTGCATGAAACACTGTATATGGACCTGACCTCCTGTATATTTAAAACAAGAGCCAATCACCAGTTTTTAGTGTCATAATCGTGTTTAGCACCTTGAAATTGGTAAAAAAAAAATGGCTGTTTTCATTTCTGAAACATTTTTAGTGTTGTTCAGTGTAATCATTTCAAAATATAAAGAGTGCATTTTATTATTTTAATCTAAACATGCATTTGTGACTTATAGTATGTTATGACTAATATTGTTTGCATTGTATGTTCTACAACTTTCAAATGTAAACAGACAGGACCATTTTCTTTTAAGACCCCTAGATGAAATAAAATTTCCATTATTATTAACAAATGTTTTAAATTCTAATTTGATAAAATCTATATGAAAGAATTACCCCTCAAGCAACTGCCTACCACAGTAGTCTGACAGGAGCTTGTTAATGTATTAGATTACCAAAAACGTTAGTGCAGTTTTTGAGATTGAAATAGAAACTTACGTAAAAAGTGAATGAAGATATTCAGTAAGGTAAGCACCTGTAATGGTGGTAGCATTCTTGCCTTTTCTCAAAGAGATAAAAGTGTGTAAATACTACTTCAAAAAACTCCCTGATCTTTAGAAGTGAAGAAAGCATTCAACTCCCTTTTTAATGCTGCTCTGTTTAGTAGTTGTATGTTACACAGTTCATTGTTTAGTGCCAAGAAAAGATTGTAGTTAGATAATGAGTTATATAGTGAATTGGGGGGGGGGGGTAAAATTTTTAATTCGAAGCTGTGGATCTTGTCTGAGTCACTTGCACTGGTTAGGTCGCTCATTGTCCTGAAGAAATTCAAGCTTTTATGATGAACCAGTGCAGGCTGTTTTTGAAGCATTGTATCAGGAACCTATTATAATTGTGCTGAGTAGAGGTCTGAAGTGATGGTTAGGCCAGAGGCAAAAAGTTCATAATGGTTGATACAAGCTGTAGTCCACTAGACATACAATAAAATTTTCTGATGATGGACGTTTGACTTTGGTATCTGCAGTACAGATTCACTGGATGACAATCACTGATACAATATTTGGTGTTGCTATACATGACCCATTTTTCATTGCACATCAACAACTGGTCGAAAAATGACTCCTTATTGGAGCAACAAGCAAATCATAAGTTGCTGGAGTTTGTTATTAGCAGTCAGTTCATGTTGAACCTATTTGCTAAGTTTTCAGAATTTATCTAGGTGATGCAAATGAATGGTTTCAATCCTTACATTAAACATCTCTGCAAGATTTTGACATGTTTGACTTGAATCCAACTTGATGGCACCATTCAGTTGCACATTGCTGTAAGTACACAAACTTTTTTGGTCACTTAATAATAAATCATGGAAAAGATCTGTGAATAAGGTAAGACCTCAGCAGAAAGACAACACTATAAAAGAAACATCCATATGTTATTTGAGGCTATTCAGGTAAAAAAATTATACCAAAATGCATCCAAAAAAAGTGTTTATCAAAAACATGAAAATCTGCAGACTGGCAACAACACAGTTTTACTGACAAGTGTGTCATTGAGTTGGGTGGAATGCAACCATATTCCCTCTCTCTGCAATACCCATCAGATCCACTCCCATGATTTACAGGATGCAGGGGCAATAATTGTTTCATTATTTTGCTTTAAGGCCTTCACGAATATGCACTTCTCTTCCTGAGCTAGTCCCGGACTTCATGGCTCCCAAATTTGGTACAAGAAGTTTGAAAATTTCTTTCTCTGGCCACAGACAGGCATTCCAGAGTCTAGGCATTATGATGTTAAAAGTGCAGAGATAATAGCAATTAATAATTACCAATCCTCCCTCACCCCTCAAGGAAAGTGAAGGGACACTTCCATTTAAACTGCATATATGCAAAAAAAAAAAATAAAAATAAATAAACACAGATTTTATATTTATTTGTTCAACAAAAATTTGCAGCCACACTATCTCAAATCTGTGGTTGAAAAAATCACAGCAAGGGATTGCTATAAACTTAATAAAATAGTTTTAAGTTTAAAATAATTAATAAATTTATCTGTATTCTTGATTCAAATTAAAACACAATTCATATCAACACATCAGTTGCATGTCTATCAGTTTTGTTGATATCAACATTTAAGAGTAAATTATTGATAATTGATTTGTGTTTTTTATATGTAACTCATAAATTTATAGTAATATGTTTTATTACCAATAACCAGTGTACAAAATCAGTGTTAATCGCTTGTGTAATTTTTCATAATGTTTCAAAAATATTTTACTATAAACTGTAAAATATTTTAAATCTGTTTTTATGTTTACAAATATCTACCTTTGTATTTATTTCCATAAGATTGATATTGTTCTTAACTAGCATTTTGTTTTAATTCCTTAACTACTTAACATGTGATTAATTTTTTTTTATTACAGTGGCCAGTTTGTGGCTTTAAAAATAATAAAAAATGTTGAAAAATACAGGGAAGCTGCAAAGCTTGAAATAAATGTGTTAGAAAAACTCGCTGAATCTGACCCTGAAAACAAACAGTATGTATATTCAAATTCAAATTTATTTCAACAATAAAATACAATTATTAATATATTTAAACACTGCAACTTCTTAAGAAAACTTGTTTGAGGTTGCAAAATTATACAGAAATTTTAAAACAAAAATGACTGACAGCATAGCTCATGCAAGTAGATAATCAGTATTTTCTAATTTCATAAAGCCATTCAAAGATTGTTTTTTAAATAATACTTCACTATTAAAGATCTGACCTTTCAACTTATTATATAATCTAGTACCAGTATATACAGAACATTTTACTTAAACTTTACTTTATATAATATTGAAATTAATATTATTTCATTGTTTCTGATCCAATATTCAGATAATTTCATTAGAAAATTTGAAAGATTTTTATAAATATAAATTAATAGCTTGTAGTTATATAACTTTTTCAAAGGTAATACTCCTAAATCTTGAAATAAAGGTACAGAAAGGTAATCAATTTCGTTTTTACTAACATCACTTGTATAATACATTTCTGTAATACTTCCAATCTCCTCAGTTACATCTTATGAATCTCCCCATATTGGAATAGCATAATTTAAGTGGGACTGTACACATGCAAAATAATACATAACTAAAGTTTGCCTATTTAAAATATCTCTTAATGTGTAAAATCTATTTGTTGCAAATTTTAGCTTCTTTATAATATAATCTATATGATGTTCCCATGTTAGTTGTCTATCAATAAATCACCAAGATACTTAATTTCTGAAACATTTTGAATTGATGGATAAATGCAATTCATTTCACCTGTTGATCCACAAGAATGGAATTTAATTATGTAATTTTCAGATAACCTGTTGTTAAGTGAAAAATTTGTATACTTTATCTTGTATAAATTTAGAAGTAGTTAATTATTTGATAACCATTTATAAAGTGCATATCACTATATATTCAGGCATCTGTAAATCATTATCAGTAACATATAACAAGACAGTATCATCTGTAAATGTGAGTATTACACCGTGAAAATTAATATAAAAAATATCACTGATAAAACAGTTAAATAAAATTGGGCTCAATACTGACTCTTGAGGCACACCAATGTCAATGGATAAAATATCACTTAATACATTGTTTAATTTAACTATTTGTCTTCTATCTGATAGATAAGATGAAATCCATGAGTAACAAATGCCTCTGATTTCCAAATAAAAAAATTTATTCAATAAAATCTTGTAATTTATCAAATCAAATGCCTTTTTAATCCCCCCCCCCCAAAAAAAAAAATTACTTTCTTGCTTATATTTAGTGCATATTATATATTCTATTAGTCAAATAGACAAGAGCATCCAAAGTTCCTTTTTGTACTTGAAATCTAAACTGTCTTTTATTTGTAAATTTATATCTGTTCAGAAAGTCAACAAGCCTCTTTTTAAATAATTTTTCATTACCTTAGTAAAAACTGTGAAATTTGATATTGGTCTATAGTTATCCATTATATTTTTGCTTCCATTTTTATATATTGGTGTAACTATTGAAGTTTTTAGAATGTCAGGAAAACTGCCAGTAGTACAAGATAAATTGCATAAGTAAGCTAACAATTCCAACATAAGAACTAATGGCTTTCAAAGTGTAAGCATTCACAGTATCAAGGCCACTAGTGTTGAAGGTAATATTTGTGTATGTATCTCTTGTCAGTTGTAAGTATAAGTATCACACTGTTTTGAATACAAGTAGAGATATGTCATTATTTTGAATGGGTGCACTATCTATATCTTTCAACAAATCATTACACAAGTGAAGTATTTATTAAAGGAGTTAATAGTTTTGTATTAGCCTCAAAGTCGATTGTATTGATACCACACCTCTAAGGTGATTAATTTAGTTTGAACTCTGCTTTTATTTGTCAGTTTATTTACTATATTCCATTTTTTTCATATTACCTGCTATTAAAAGTCTACCCTGCTAATACTCTTGTTTTTTTTTTATTTGATTAAAGAATTTCTAAATTTCTTATACTCATAAATATTACTTTCACCATTCTGTAATTTGACATACATTGTTTTTCTTTCTTTAGTTGCATAAAGTATTTGTCATTCAACTCTGCTTTTATTTGTCAGTTTATTTACTATATTCCATTTTTTTCATATTATTACCTGCTATTAAAAGTCTACCCTGCTAATACTCTTGTTTATTTTTTTATTTGATTAAAGAATTTCTAAATTTCTTATACTCATAAATATTACTTTCACCATTCTGTAATTTGACATACATTGTTTTTCTTTCTTTAGTTGCATAAAGTATTTGTCATTCAAGGTTTTATCATTTTGTTTCTGCTCTTTATCCTAAAGGTGCTTTCAGAGAGATTTTGACATTGTTTTAACTTGTTAATGAAAATATAAAAAGCCATATTAACATTTGAATTATTATAAATATCAGTCCAGTTTAAGTGTGCAATTCTCTCTGCCATTTCATAGTAATTAATGACAGTTTTAATTTTTGGTTTATCAGTTGGTTTAAGTATATTATTACCAAGCAAATCCAAAGCAATTAGGTTAGGATCACTAATATCTGTTTGAATTGCATAGCTATTGAAGTTAATCTGACAGTCTGATCTAACATATATATATATGGTCTATACAGTAATTTGAAGAAGGTCTTGTCACTTCATTTATACAAGACACAAAACCAAAACTTTAAAGTAAATCAGTGTATATTTCAGAATTGTGTGTCCTTTTTAAAAGTGTTAACATTTATGTCACCAACAAAAATCGTATTCTTACCAGTAACAATGTATTGCATCAAAATGTCAACAAAATCCTATATACAGGGTGAATCTGAAAAAGTGGGCAAAACTTTACGGGGTGGTAGAACGCAGCTATACGAGCAATATTCGTCATAGAATGTATGGTCAGAACGCAAGCGGTGAGAAGTTAAAAGATAGTTTTCCACTGTCACATTTAAAGAATGAACACAAGAAGGAGAGGAGACACTTCAGAAAACATTTTATTAACAGGAATGTAATTGAGGTACATGCTCAAAGAAATTGCTCAAAAGAGTGCATATCTGCCATTTCGTGGTTAGTATAACCAGCCATCCTCTCAGCAATCCACGGTAGAAATGATTGGGTGCGAGGACCGACCCTTTTATACCATTTCCAATGCCACCTAGCGGCTCGCCGTTTGCGTTCCGCCCATACTTTCTACGACGAATATTGCTCGTATAGCTGCGTTCTACCACCCCGTAAAGTTTTGCCCACTTTTTCAGATTCACCCTGTATATATAGCTAGAACTGACCATTTAGAGTTATCTTTCAAGTTTATATCAATCACAACTGATTCAGCTGACTGAAAATTCAACTTACTCAACTTTGTAACAATCTAATATAAATACAACACTGCCACTAGATTTATTAGTTAGTCTACAGTTCCAAAACCCTGTATAACCATCTAAAGAATACAAACTTGTTTCCACTGGTTTAACCCATATTTCAGTTAATATAATGAGCATTGTATATAACTATTATTAATTTATTATAATTTGTAAATATTTTCATCTTTTCCACGCAATCAAATCATGTTATAGGTAGCCTGATCAGGATTGCAAAAATTCATTCATCATAAATGAAATTTGCAATTAAGAGAACAAACAGACTTCCAGAGTATTTTCACATGATCAAATGAACCTGTAAAAATGTAAAATTTCAAATTATGCAGTTAAATACAATCTTTTCAAAAAAGAAATTCTACATATAGTATTGGAAGATGTTGTACATATTGATTGTGGTGTTAAGCATATTTAACCCTTCCAGTGTCCACGTCGTCTGTATACGTTCGGAGAATCTGAATAAGTGGGCCAAAGACATACGTATACATTTTTAATACAACAAAAAAAAATCAATTTTTAAAAAAATAAAAATTGTCATTGTAATTTTTTAAATATATATCTTATAAAATTATATAACTCAGGTTTCAAAAATATTATTTTGTTTTTTAATTTGATGCATATTTTATTAAACTACAGTATAAATAATTTTATAAAGCCATCTGATTGCCATTTCTTAGAAGCACTAAACAGTATTGCTGATTTGCTTGCTAACGTACCTATTTGCTGAAGCAACCTTCTGATTTAAGCTCACAAGTTTTATTTGAACTATTATCAACAAATATTTCTTTGAATTTTCGAAAATCTCCTAAAAATAACAAAAAACACTATTTTTAAAAATGATAGATTTTGGAAGTAATTACAAAATACGTATCACAATATTTTTTTTGCATTTCACACTTTTTTCTGTCATAAACCTATTTCAATATTCCCAAGTTATTTTTATAATTTTCCCCAGCATTCTATGCATTTAATTAGTTATACTTCACTGAGGCAAACAAGATGCAGATGGCTGACACATGCCTGTTCCGTGTGCTATATAGTGTTTTGGACCAGCATATTGGATACCCTTTTTAAAGTTAGTATTAATTTTTTATATTTAAACCTTACTTTTCATTTCAGTAGATTTATTTTTCGGAAATTAGCGATCTTTTGGCCAATCGATAAGTATTGGTTTTTTTTAATAGTTATTTTACATCGTATGGCTGGCCTACAACTTGTTGTTGTAGATATTTTAACATCACATTAGGCTATATGTTAATTTTTATTTTATCATTTATTACCTTTCCAGTAAAACTTTGATCTAGTACCATTTTCTGAAAATAAATGATCTTTTATATGGAAGCAAATCCATTTCTGTAGATATACTTCCGTTAGCGATCATACGATCAGCTGATTTATCAATCTTTCCGAGTTATGCTAGATTGGAGGCTGACTTAAAAGTTGTTGTGGATATTTTATTTAACCCCATTAGGTTATATGTAATTTTTATTTTATTATTTCTTTTTTTTTAGTAAAAAACTTTGAGCTTGTACCGTTTTCTGAAAATGAATGTCTTGGTTAGGGAAGCAAAGTAGACTTCCTTGCTATGGAAATCAGCCATCATGTGGGAGGGCAATTTTGCGAAGGTGTCCTCTCTGCTAAACTCACGTAGAAAGTTTAACCCCCCCCCCCACTCTAGAAAAATTTATTTTTTTAAAATTATGAGTTTTTATGTTTATATTGAATGATTTTAAAGGCAAACCCCTCTCCCACCCCCTCAGTACCTTGGCTGTGCAGCACAGACGATATAACACTGTTTTCTTTTTTTGGTTTGGTGCACAAACCTCTCTGCACTTAGCCAAGATTGCCAAACTTCAACACCCAAAGAATAAATTCATATTGTTTAGCAAAAAAAGCAGCTAAGGAAGTTTTTTCTATTTCATAACCAGTTCAGAAAATCCCGTGAATGTGAGAAGTCCAAGTCACTTTGTATAACACTGGTCATGTTTAAAATATATGATACTGAAAAGAATCATTAAAAGAAATAAAAATCATATTTCAGGTTGAATATTATATTATTCGGGAGGAAATTTCCTGTTGATAAATATATAATTTAACTTTTTATTCATCAGGTTTTCCAAACTGAAGCCTTAATTGTGTAGTGCAATCTTTTTTTTTCACCATATCACATTAAAAAAAGGCTTATTAAAATCAATATGCTTGCAAATTTTTTTAAATTATTTATTTTCATAAAATTTGTAAATTCTGTTTAATTTGGTATATAACATGACCTATATCCATTGATTGGTTATTTTTGAAAAAAAATTCTAAAGTTGACTTGTTTATTTGACTCAGCACAATTGAATAAAAGCTGGAATTTTCTCAAAGTATGGTACTGAGAAAAAAATTGCAAAACGAGAGAAATATTAACTTAAAAAATTTTTTTTGTTCAGAAATATATAGTCATTCTATTCATGTGCATTGTAATCATTTCTGTCAATTAGTGTTTTTTTTAAATAAATTTTTATTTGTGTTGCCAGATATATTTTTTACTACATGACTCTAAAAAAGTCCTATTAAAATAAAACATCATCTTTATTGTTAAATACTTTATTTTCAGAAGATCCAGAATTAAATGCTGATTAATTTGGCACACAACATGCCATAATTCCTTTCATTAGTTATTTGGCAAAAAAAGTTCTAAAGTTTTTTTTTTGCAGAGCATAGGGTGAAAATAGCTTTGCCTCTGGATGGAAACCTGTTTTCAGACTGGACACTGGAAGGGTTAAGAGAAAATATATTCTGTTCCCTAACCCTGTTCTGATTTTGAGGTCTTTGTTACTTGGCTATTCAGCCCTTTTGTGTATATAAAAAGTACTATTAAGCAGCAAGGATCCCATTATGGTTAATTAAATTTTTTTGCATTTAGTGGAACTTAAAAATCACTTTGTTATGTAGCAGTTTCTGATCATATACAAGATATAAGATCTTAATATTTTCCTTTTTAAATGTTTTTCTTAAACATTTCTCTTTCAATCAGTAAATCAAATTATTAATTAAATATATAAATAATCACAGTGTTCAACTGTAAAATTATCTTTCCAAAAATAAAAACATGATGCCCTGAGGGACTTGATGGTAACATTTCTAAGTTTTTTCTTCATTTAGTTACATGATAAATGTATCAAGTTTTACAAGTATGTAGCTGATCAATAATGAGAATATTGCATATGTCCAAATGATAAAATTGTTTAAAATTAACATTCCTTTGCATAATTAACCATTAAAGGCTCAGATTAAAATATTATTAATCATTAATAGGACATATATCCTATTAACATAGATAGGATATAATATCCTACATGTAATATGGGAGGCTACCATCTGTCTCCCAACAGCTGCTCCAGTGGGTCCCCTCCCCCAACCTTCTCTGAGCCTTCGGGGTCCATGTGACCTGGACATTTAGCCCATGGTGTGCAAAAAAGTGCTGCTCAGAGGTAAAACAACCCAACAACCCAAAACCATTCTCTTTAATTACAACATAATAATATAAGTATACATTTTTACACTGTTAATAGTGATTTTGAATAGATAGATTGATTAGCAAGCCCTATTTTTCTACAGCAGTTGAGTGTATACTTACCAGAGATAAGAATATTTCTGAAAAACCTAAGAGTCTGTGAAAGGTTTAAGAACCAGGTGATGTGAGAATTATCATATGTAAAGCATATTTTAGGGTTTTTTTCTTCCATACCTAATAATTATAAATAGGTGAACCAATTTAAATTTATTATTGTATTTTTTTTCACATGCATATTTATAATTTTTTTTAACTTTTCAGCATTTGTGTAAAGATGCTAGATTGGTTTGATTACCATGGCCATATGTGCATTGTATTTGAACTTCTGGGTCGTAGTGTTTTTGATTTTTTGGTAAGTTTTTTTCTTTAAAGTTACTTTTTTTTTAGTTGTAAGTATAAGAAAATTTAGTATATATTTTTATATGCTTTATTAGACATATTAGATTAGTTATATTAATAGACACTATACTGCTGCTCAAAATTAAAGGATAATATTTCTCAAAATGTATATAAAGAAATGACATGAAATGTATGCACATTACTATTCATGAAGAATTTTGGCCTTGAAATCAATGATAGTTTTGTTTCATAATACAGCTTTATGGTGATATATTTTAAGAGTATTAATATGGCTGCATGCCCATCTTTAACCTTTACAGTGCCAGGGTTTTTTTTTTCTTCTAAAAAAGCAACTAAACTCCTAAGACATAATATGAAACAGCTAATGAATGAAGTAGTTCACATTTCATACTAAGGGCAAGAGCATTTAATTCTGAACAAAAAATATGAAAATTAAAAGGGGAAAAAAAAAGTAGGTAAGCATAAAAAACACATTGTAAGGTCATTTGTAGGGATTTTTGAAAACCATTTAATCAGCTCTTGGAACTGAAAGGGTTAAATCTAGCTCAAGTAATTCTCTTTATAATAAGATGGAAAGAAGTGTCATTGTTTGGGTTAATAATGCTACCTTTTTGTGTACTATATTTTGTGTCGATATATAAGGTGTCCCAAAAATAATGGTGGAGTTTCAAGAACCAGTATGTAGGAGAATAATAGACATATCCAAGAAAGTAAGATTTTAATTGCTAGCTTACTTGAAATAGTTTAGAACATAATTAGTGAATTTCCACATGTTCCATTTGTGACCTTGCTTATGTTCATTGGTAGTCTACTTCTTGCCATTCACATTTCCTGACAGATGAATTGGCAGAGGGTGATCCAATTTTATGGCCACTAAGGAGCCCTGATTTGACACCCTTGACTTCATTTTTTGTGGGGCTTTGTAAATAATTATTACATAAACAAAACTGAAGATCTGAATCACTTGAAATCCAGAATAAGAGAAGCAACTGAGTAACTAACAAGAAATATGCTGCAGCTTATTTCTTGACATGTGCAGAGTCATGAATGGTGCAATTATGTTCAAAACTAATTGAGGTATGCTTTTAGTTGAAATATTGTTTTCTTTAATATGTATATTATTTTCTTTTCGAAACACCACCATTATTTTTCTGACACTGTATTTTCTTGTACCCATCATGTAGGGCATTTTTTTTTACAACTAATGAAACTATAAGTTTGATATTTTAATGTATTTTTACATAGTCTACCTTTAGTTTTAGTAATTTTAAAATAGTCTTATTAGATTGACTGTATATCACATAGTTTAAAAAATATCAAATTGGGGGTTTAAATTAAATAATAATTTTGTTAAAGTGTACACAAGAAACATTTTTCTTCTCAAAAGTTTTAGTTATAATAACTCTTAAAAAATAAACAAAAATTATGAGATCTAATTAGATTATTTGGAATATAAAGTTAAATTTAATGACATTGATGATAAAATTGATTTTGGACTGGGAGTCCTTTTTTAACATGTTTTATTTCAGGATGTGTATATGTCTTTTGAAAGGAATACATGAGGGAGAGAAAAATAAATTTCGTTTGTTATTTTTATATGTTTAATAATTGGGAAAAGAATTATTTTGTTTCATTAGGATAAGATGCACTGAGTTTTACATCATTTATTGTATATCAAAATTTGAAATCTTTGAATGGTGGAATTATTATTTTTTCCAATTTTGTGGAAGATGTAGGATTACTTCTTTCAATTGGGTTGTTAGTAGACCTTGAACATTGGAGTTTTCCTCAATTAGAAAAATTTAATTGGCTAGTATATATTCAATAATTGTGACTGCTGTTTTTTACCAAGAGTATTCATTCTCTTTTCTCTGCTTTGTTACTGGTGGTTATAGTTGTTCACACTTGTTTTCACCTTCCTTTCATTATTCAAGATTAGCAACAGCTGGGGAGTATTTAATATTGGGTAGTTGAGTTAAAAGAAATTTATTTTTATTATTTATTTCCATAGTAATTATATTTATCACAGAGCTTTCTGATGACTGAGAAACTGATTTAAAAAAATGTTACCCTTCCTAATCTTAGATTAGATTAATAATATTTTCTATATCCTTAGAATTTTACTTAGGTTCTTATTTTTATTTATTAGTACATGCCTTATTTAAATTAATGATATTTCTTTGTATAAGAGTTTTAATTCTTAGAGGGGTTAGTCAAGATTTATTCGATGTTATGGAGGGACTTTCAGCTTATTTGTTGTGGGGTAAGCATAGGGTATGAGAGTCTGAAGAGCAGTAATAGTTCTACTATTTATATCAGGTTCTGTTCTAGGAATATAATTTAAGAGAATAATATAGGAAGGGGTATTAGATCATTAATAGTGTCAATATGATACACTACAGATAAGATCTGCAAGGAAGGTGAGACCTCAACAGAAAAACAATGCATGAAAAGAAATGCCTGTGCTTTTATCTGGGGCTTGAATCCAAATTCCATTGCACCATACTTAAACAAGCTAATTACTCAGTCATCAGAATAGCAGTGACTAGAGCAGGCATGGCCAACTGTTTTTGCCCCCGGGCCGGATTGGAAAAAAGAATATTTTCACGGGCCGGATTGAAAAAAAAAATATTTTCACGGGCCGGACAAAATATTAAAATTGAAAAATGTTAAGCAAAACACTTATTTCTTTAAGTAAACAAAATTTTATTATGAAATTTGTTTATGAATAATTGTAAGTAAATCAATACAACAAAATTTTATTATGAAATTTGTTTATGAATAATTGTAAGTAAATAAATCAAATTAACATAATAACTAATGCGACGTGTTGAGGCGGTTTGCATCGCTTTTAATTTTTTTAATATCTGGTTCTATACTTGTAGTAGCTATTCTTAACACAGCCTCCAAATGTAAATCATTCAATCTTGATCTTGTTGTACTTTTATTTAGATTCATTAAAGAAAAGGTTTGTTCACAAATATAAGTTGAGCTAAAGATTACTAAATACGTCTTGACAAGTTTTTTTAAATTTCCATATTTTTCATTATTCAATTGCTTATAAAAATTACACAATTTTTCTTGCTCTTCTCGATATTTCTCATGTAATAATTCATCACATTGTAAATTAATTATTTCTAATTGTATATCAACAGGAACATCATCAACTTGTACAGAAAATGGATTTCGGACAATAGATAAAATTTTATCTATTTTTTTGAAGCAATCGAATCTCTGCTCGAAATCTGTCATTAGTGCAAGGATGTTTTTATTAAATGTTTTAACCTTTTCTTTTAAAATATTTAAAGATATGGTCTGTAACGTTGGAAAATGATCAAATTTACATTCAGCCAGAATTGTAGAAAAAAGGCTATGCTTCATTTTAAAAGCTCTTAATTTCTGTATTAAATCATGAGCAAATAATTTTTTTCCTTGTATACATGTGTTAAATTCGTTCAAATGTGTGAGAATATCCAAAGAAAATGCTAAATCACAAATCCAATTTGGATCTAATAATTCAGGAAAATCCTCATTTTCTTTAAGCATTAAAAATATTTTTATTTCCTCTTGAAGGTCCCACACACGTCTTAAAACTTTTCCCAAACTTAACCAACGGATTTTATTGTGATATAGTACATCTAAATGACTGGTATTTAGTTCTTCAAGGAGATCAATAAATTGCCTGTGATTTAATCCTTTTGATCGTAGGAAATTTACTAATTTCACAACTACATTTGTAACATGATCGATTTTTAAAATACTTTTGCACTATGCAAAAATATTTTACTCGCCTGCTGGCAACGTCGCTTGAACATCGAGTGCAGATGAGTATAAAAGTTGTAATTCTTTATAACGGAATCTTTTTTAAAAAATATAGAAGTATCGAGAATTCATTCGATTAATTACTAAAAGTTAAATGTTAATATTGAAAAATTGTTCGCGGGCCACATAAATTCATTACGTGGGCCGGATCCGGCCCGCGGGCCGTATGTTGGCCATGCCTGGACTAGAGGGTAAAAATGAATGGAAGCAACCTTATAAAGTTTCTTTTAAGATTAAAATGAAAAGATCAGTAAAAAAAATAGACTCCAGACAAAAAAGTTGCTACTAATTTTAGCTCTTTATTCAGGTGCTTGACTTGAATAATAATCAATGAATGGTAATGGCATACTCATGATCAGTAGCCGACTTGCTTGGGTACTGATCATGGGTACCTGGGTTCAATCTCTGGATAAGATATGGATATTTTTTTCCTTTTACTGTACTTTTTATGAGGTTTTTGCCTTACATATCTTCTGTATAGCATATTATACTGACAGGCTCATGTCAGATCTCTGTGGCAAGCAGCTCTTGAGGTTAATTATTTTATGTTATTAATAACGGTTTTTAGGGGATGATAATGTAAAATTGAAGTTAGTAAAATGGGTAATCAGTTTAGAGTGAAGTCAAAAGAAGAGCGTGGACTAAAACTTTAAGATATATATAATTTTCAAAGGTGATTTTTCATTAATTATTTTAGAATTTGGGGAAGGGAAAATGGTGTAGAATCAAGTAATTCTCTTTTAGATAGAATAGTTGTTAAAATAAATGTGAAGAATAGTTGTTAAAATAAATGTGGGAGCTATTATTCATATAAAGGTATCACTTGAGGAGTTAATAAATATAATTTCTGAATGATGATCTAATGATGTTTTTAAACTAATTTCTCAGAAGAAAATTAATTTTTTTATATTAAGAGTCCAATATTAGTTTATCGAGAATTTATTTAGCCATAAGATGAAATCAGAGTGAGCAGAAACTTCAATGGAGATAGGTATAAATCTATGATTAACCCCACAAATTTCTGACCATTAGCCTGAAAACTTACAGTTTCAGTTAGTTAAGATATAGGTTTGATTTAATCATTCCAGTAGCATATCAGTTTTGCTCCAAGAGATGGAACAGTTCAAAAGTGAAATAGCACTATTTTAAGTAATAATAGCATTAATTTATGTAAGAGAAGATGATAATTGAATTCTAGAATTTAAAACATTGATTCTGAGGGGTAAGATTGGAAAGATTCATTTTCTGTTATATTGAAGTATATTAATGGGAGGAAGAGGATGATGCTGGGAGAGCAATTAACAATAAAGTTTTAATGTTCCTAATCATTCATTATTTGTCCCTATCTATGAGCAATAGAATATGTTTCCCCTTTGCATTTAATTAATAAATGCAGGGAAATTCTGATAGTTATGAATTGGTACAGTTACCCTCTTGTTATATATAATGAATCACAAGGGACTGACAGTTTTAGTTTATGATTTATTCATATTGGAATTAGGAACATCTTAAAACAATACTAAATAATAATTGCACATACATGATATGGGCTTTAATTTCCAATTCGAAAAATTTTGTCCAACCAGCATATATTTTAAGATGTTATCTATAGTAATTATACAGAGTAATTTTTTTTGCCATAAATAGTGTATTGTTTTCTTTTTTTTAGAAGAACAACAATTATCATCCTTACTCACTGGACCAAGTAAGGCATATTGGCTATCAGTTATGTTATGCTGTTAAATGTAAGTATCATAGATGTATAAAAGAGTCTATGCAAAAGTTCTCTCCAGTATGCAAAATAAAACTCAAAATATGCTTAGGAAAATGTCATTTAATCAATTATATAGTGTTTTCCGATACCCCCCCTCCATATTCCCATATGCTTATAGATTCCATTGAAGAGAATCTTTCTGGCCTTTGGAGAAAAAAAAACTTGCAAAGAGCAACTTGGATATGCTCAAAATTAGAAAATTATTTTTCATTTAAGAAATTCTATGGATTCCAGAATAAATGAAAATCTTATGATGCCAATATCTTGGGAATAGGGTGGATGAAGAAGCTTTCCCAGTTTAATTCCTTCAACTTTTGCTAGGTTATCAATGCCATTTGTGGTCTACTATTATTGTGCTGATGCTTTTTCTGTGACTGGAACTGGATGTTTTTTGATGACTGCTTAATTTATTCAGTTACTGTCATTCTGTGTTAATAGTTTAGCCATATTGGAAAATCTTGGAAGAGATGATGCTCTTCACATCCCACCAAATATATAATGTAATTTTTTTGTGTAATCATGGGTGGAATAAAGTTTTGGCCTTTTTTTTATCTTATTTTAAAGAAAACAAGATAATAATTTTGCTTTGTCGTCTTGTCTGTAAACATCAAACTTTTTTGTTTATAGAAGTAAATTAAAAATTCTTTTTGTGTTGGATAGGCATTGATGAAATATTACAATATGCACTTTCTGAATCTCTTTAAAGCTATAATTGTGCCCTCTAACAGTGGGAAAAGTTGAAAATTCCAAAATTTCATGCAAATATTCCAAGCAATGTATTTATGCTAGAAATTTGAAATTTTGGTGGTGGAATGTAAAGGTCATGAAGTTTTCATTGCCAACAATGAGTTGTCCCTTAGATGGGGGTGGGGGGTGGTAGGAAAACACAATTTTTTTTTGTTTTAGCAGATAATTGTTTGTTTTTAGAGATAAACGAAAAATATTTTTTGGTTAGATATAGGAATTGATGAAATATTATGATTCACATTTTCGGAATCTTCCAAAAACTATAATTGCACCCTCTAACGGTGGAAAATTTTTAAACAAACATTACAAACAATGTATTTCAGCTAGAAATTTTGGTGGTGGAATGTAAACATCATGAAGTTTCTTTTGGCAACAATAAATTGACCCCTTAAGCCTAGGGCAGGTGGAAGTAAAAGGTAATTGTATGTTTATAGAGATAAATTAAAAATTCTTTTAGGTTTAATAGGTATTGATGAAATATGATTTGCAATTTTTGAATCTACCCACTTTTCTCAGATGGGTGTGGGAAATGCAACTTTTTTAATTTAAGAACTACTAATAAAATACTATGTGCATTTTCTCCATCACCTGTTAGCTCAAATTAAAACTTTGAAGGAGTGAAAATGTAGGTAAAGGAAAATTTTCATTCTGTATGAAAACAAGATTTTCATATGCACCAAAGGCAATATATGTTCTTCTATCTAGTTTATCTACCTCTCTTGGTCTGACTCAAAAATATTTCAGAAACTATAATTTCACCCTCTAATGGTGAAAAAAGTTGAAAATGCCAAAATTTCATACGAATATTACAAGCGATGTATTTATGCTAGAAGTTATAAATTTTGGTGGTGAAATGTGAATGTCATGGAGTTTCCATTGGCAACAATGAGTTGACCCCTTAGACTCTGAGGGGGTGGGAAAACACACCTTTTTAGTTTTAGTAGATAATTGTTTGTTTTTAGAGATAAATGAAAAATTCTTTTAGGGTTAAATAGGAATTGATGGAATATTATGATTTACATTTTTGAAACTGCTAAAAATTATAATTGTACCCTCTTATGGTGGAAAAAAAATTCGAAATTTTAAACTTATTATATTGCAAATGATGTATTTATGCTAGAAATTTGAAATTTTGGTGGTGGAATGTGAAGGTTACCAAATTTCCATTGCCAACAATAAAGTGATAATTAGAAACTCATTTACTTGGATTGGCACTAATGAAATATAATTCCCATTTTTCAGGCAATTTTAATTAGGTCCCATTTTTCAGGTAATTTTAATTCGTATCATTAACAGATCACTAAATATAGAAACAGCAAAACTGCTAATGACTTTTGCAAATGATTTGTATGTAACAGAAATTTCAGTGGTAGCTTTTCAAGAGATATTCCACTGACAGTAATAATATACACAATTTCTCAGAGGGGTGTAGTAAATACAACTTTTTAAATTTAAGAAATAAAAGATAAGTACTTTTAATGTTGTATAGTTATTAATAAAATACTTTTTGCATTTTTCCCCATCTGTTACCTCAAATTAAAACTTTTAAGGAGTGAAAAAGTAGGTAAAGGAAAAACTTCATTCTCTTTGAAAGCGAGATTCTCATATGCCCAGAGGCGATATGCATTCTTGTAGTTAAACTGTTTGTTTTGTATTTCAAATTACTGAAGAGTACCCATTTTTCATTGCCAATAACAAATCAATCCAGAAAGAGGTTCTATAATCTTCCTGGTGCAATGGATGTACCTACTGGCTAATCTGTCCAGTAAATGTTTTCTGACAGTTGAAGAATTACCCAAACATTACTCTTTGAAATCTAGCCAAGTTCTTTAATATGCCTAAATGCAGTTGGCTGATGAAATTCCAGCTTTTCTGTGTTTGGCATGAGTTTTGTTTAATTATGCTGCTAACTGAGCCACATCAACTACTGAAGTTTGCACAGAACATGACTTGTCTTCCAAGTTGAAATTTCCAAAAAAATTTGAATCAATGGCAATGTGTATATTTATTTATTTCATCAACACCAGAAACTTCACAAATATTCCTAGCTGTGGCTGGTGTACTTTCAACTTTTTGGGACTTGTAGAGTATCAAATGCCTTAAATGTACTATGTCCACCTCTATTCTGAAGCTGTTGACAAACACTGGGCTGACTGAATTCTAAGTTGTACTGCAAATTATAAATACTGTTAAATACTACTCCCACACTGACTGTTGTATGCCATCTCCATATATTTGTTAAAGTACATGAATGTGTCAGATGAAATCAGCTGGACAAAACTTTTGCATAGACCAAATATATACTTTTGCATAGACCAAGAACCTGTTTAAAACATATACATTCATGATGATATATTAAAACAATTATAACATTTAAAAAAAAAATGTTCTGGCCTGTCAAACATTGGCATCATCAGATGAACAGCTACTAACATCTTGATTACTTTCACTTACAAAGCTGTTCATTTAAATTAAATATTCTGGCATCCCTCTCTGACTGGTTAAAATATGGTTAGAGGAAGGAATTTTCAACTATCTTTAAGCAGCATCCTGTATAGGAAAAGAGTATTGGTCTGGCCATTGCTTAGGTGTAGAATAACAGAATAATGAATAGAGTTACATAGTAATTTAAACTTTTAGGTACATAGTAAAAGTTTGAGAAAAAGGGCACATCTAGAATGTGATGGATGGGTAGTGTCAAACGAAACCTTATTAGAATTGTCTGACATTGGTCAAATAAAGCAGCTGTTCCTCAGGATAGACACAAATACTTGAAAATTTGTAAAATGTATTTTAAACAGCATGAAATTAATTTTGATATTTTGTTTGAAGATCATGTAATATTTATTTTCATATTTAGATGTGCAATTCAAGCTTGTTTATTCTTATTGTTTTCAGTTCTTCATGATAATCAGCTCACCCATACAGATCTTAAACCTGAAAATATACTGTTTGTGAGCTCAGAATATGACTTGGTATATAACTCCAAAAAGGTAAATTCCTTTATGTCAGCAGTAGTTTTTAAAGAATTTTATGAAGCAATGTTTACTACTGTGTGATTTTTAAAATAATATTTAATAGCATTAGATATTTCACCAATTTGTATGACATAGCTTAATTTTATGAAATTCAGCCAAACAAATGCTTATATAGTAGGATGGCATTTGTATTCTTCGATAATATATTTTTCTGCTCTTTGCCAGTTAAACTCCTTCTTTCAGAAGAGATGAATAAGAACATGTAAAATTGATTAACAATAGAATTTGAATAATTTGAAAACACCACAAATAATCTCCATATCATTGTATTTTGTTTATATTAAATGTTGAGGAAGCAAAAATCTAAATGTTAGCAAATTTGCAATATGTTTTATAGTAACTTCCATTTCAAAATTGAAGCATGCCAACAAAAATATACAAAGGGGCATTTTTCTAATAATAGTTAATTTTCCTGCAGTATGTCATTTTTGGCATCTAGTGTTAGTTGTTTAAATATTTTTAACTATATTTTAAGTTTAGTTCCTGTTTGCAATATAATATGTAACTACATAATTTATTACATTTTGTTGAGAAGAGATGTAAAATTTTTAAACATTTATAAAAATGTAAGTAACAATTATTTAACTTGTGCCATGTACTTATATTAAGCATAGTTCTTTAATGGTTTTAATAATGTTAAAATTACTCCTGATTGGAGAGCAAGGAAAGGAGTGATAAAAGGAGAAACTATAGGATAGACAGTATTTAAAAAAAACATTAATGTACACACAAATTTACTTGGAGTGGGGGTGGGTGGGAACTAAACAGTTATTTCTGTCCATGTTGAAAAGCAAAGAATGTCAAAATTGGTTTTTATGTGTACGTATTGTGGGAGGTGATAATAAATTATTTCTGTATGAAAGTACCATTTTAATATTGTTGGTAATATCTTAAAATAACTAGTATAAAAATGGTAAAACTGATACCTATTATATATTTTTTCCAAATAGTGCTTCATAATTCTGTATTAGCCAATATATTGCCTATAACCCATACAGTTTGATAACATGAAGAAATGCTAACCTGGCATTTGTTGAAAGTTAGTTTGTTATCAAAATAAAGTTCTAATGCAAAGCAATATTACTTTATGCTTTGCATTAGAACATTATATGGCCAGGGAATACTAGTTTAAAATTATGTTTATGATAATATATTGGGCAAATATCTGGGTTCTGCAGAATAGAGATGATTGCCAAAAACAGTTAAAAATGAGCTTCCTTGAAAACAACTAAAATAAATCCACTAAGTCTCATGAAAAATGTTATATTCCATCACAATACTTATTTCATCAAGTTTTCAAGACTATTTTGTACAAGCAAAAATTACCAACATCAGTTACCTTAAAATATCTTTATTTGATTTGGTCACTTTCTTTAATACAGCACTGTCACATTTTATGCAAATTTGGAGTAGTGCGATACAAAAAAAAATTAATAAAATCTCATTTTATGCACAAAATTTTTAATAATGCAAATCTCCCCCAAAAATAAATAAGTAAACAAATTTTGTCAAGAAATGCATAATTTCAAAGCTGGCTGGCCAAGTGAATTGTAAAATTTGTGCTATTGAGGAACACACTAACATGGAGGTAGCACTTTAGCTTCTAAACAGAAATATGCACAATCCTTTTTCAGTATTGTATGAACCATGCTATTGTTTATGTACATCGGAACTTCTGTGAATAATTTTGGAGACTGTTACACTGTTATTTTAACATTCACTGTTAATTTAAAATATTTTTTTTTATATCCTATAATGATATCATCTAAGGGTCCATTAAGTGGTGATTCTAGCTAATGCTGAAAAACGTGGCAGAAAATCAATAATTTTGGAAATGAAGTTAGATGTGATAAAACACAACAAAGAAAGCCAAAACAACCTCATTGATATGCTGTGCTGTTAATTTAGGAGTTAATTAACTGCTTAAAGAAAATGCAGAGGAAATAAAAAGTAGCATTAAAGCAGATACACCTTTAAGTTTGCAGAAATCATCATATAACCAAACAAGAATAAAAAAAATGCTGGCCACATGACTGTAAGATCAATGCCACTGTAATGTGCCCCTAAGCCAAACTGTAGTCAGTGCTAAGGCACAAAGTATATTTGCTGATTTGAAAGGAGGTGACAGTGATATAAAATGTTTTACTGCAAGTCATGGCTAGATTTCCAATTTTAAAGCCCATCATGCTTTTAAGAATGTAAAGATGAGTGGGGAAAT